>CM028362.1:36868576-38266076 GCA_016624345.1 Platycodon grandiflorus
TTAATATCCGCAAGTGCACGGTAAGTATTGTAATATGTAAATGAGTAGTACGAGTCGATCCCACGTGAGACAGGTTTACTTATGGATTTTGCTTTTGTCTTTAGATTTAGAGAATAGATTGGGAGAGATTGAGATTGGTTTTAAAATGGGAAGAAACATATGCAACAAATATTTTAAACGAAACTTAATACGACAAAACATTCTCGGGATTGGAAATCATACACATAATTTGTTCATCAAATAGTCGTTGTCTTTGAAAATAAAGGTTTTCATAAAAATCAAGGATGGTATGTTAGGCCTACACTACTCGGGTTAAGACAATAGCGTTTGTATTCTTCACTAATTATGTCCTAACCGTTTGAGATTTCCGTTTATGGTACTCCCGCCCGTCACAAACGGGCATTCCGGCTTATCTCTAGCTGACCATAATTAGTAAGAATCCATTAAGGACAAGAGTCAACATACTTTCCATTCAAGGAACATCCCTAGGCCGTTGAACTACTTTCGTGATCAATGGAACCTAGTTTCTTTATATGGTTCCGTCAATCGAGATTCACCGCTAGGTCCTTCTCTCAATTGACCGAATCATACAAGTTGGACGTCTCCAAAATGTAAGTCATTTAGAGATCGATATAAAGAAATTGTTTTAGATGAAGTTTAAAGGACAAGACTTTCAAATTTCAAGATGAACAACATATGTATTGAGTTTCCAACCCCAAGAACAAGGGGATTACTCACTAGCCATGTAAAATTAATAAACAATAATATAAAGGATAGAGTAAGAAAGACTTATTGTGAAGAATAGAAGATGAAATGGCTGGAATAATACTTCGCTTTTATTTCTTTCAAGTCGGTCTTCAAGAACGAGAGTGAACTTCGATCCTCAAAGACTTTGGAATTCAATACAAAGTGTGTTTGTGTATAATTTCTAGTGATTTCGATGAAAATCTTGCATACATTTCGTGTCCTAGACTCGAGTATAGGAGTCCTATTTATAATGGGAGGAATCTCTTCAAGAAGGTGCCTCCAAAGGGTGCCTTTAAATCTGCAGGCAATTTGCACGGCCGAGTCAAGTAAGTTGCACGGCGCGTGCTCTTACGGCGCCAAATTTGAATTTGATTTTTGACATCTTGCACGGCCGCTCCACCATATGCCGCACGGCCGCTCCGAGGGCACGACCACTCTTCCTTCAAGACACGGCCACTCTAAGCTTTGAGACCAAAAATTGCCCAAAAATGGCTTTGTGCACGGCCGCTCCTTTGGCCGCACGGCCGTGCTCACCGATTTTTGGTTTTGTGAGTTTGATTTGTTTGTTGCTCGCCATGCCTTTGCATCAAAATTTGTCTAGGCATTCTTTGATCATAAAAAGGCTCCAAAACCTGTCTAAAATGTGTAAAACATACCAAGAGCGTAAAATCTAATAAATATGAAAAATGAACTAAAATGTATTTAAAATGAGATAAAAATGGTAATTAAAGCGTGTAAAAGCATATAAAAAGTAGGGATAAATGACTATATAATAGTCACTTATCAAACTCCCCACACTTAAGCTCTTGCTTGTCCCCAAGCAAGTTTAGGATAAAAAGGAAGAAAGAAGGAAAAATTCGAATGATCCCTCGAAAAAAAGTAGCAAGCCCCGATTGCCCCTTTTTGGATATTTGCCTTTTTATTTTTCCAGTCATATTTTGTATACCCTTAGAATTCATTAAAAGAAAATTTTAGGGGATATTTTAAAGAAATAACTTTTAAGACAATAACCTAATATAGCATAAATAGAATTTGATCAAGTAAAAGCATGCTTAGAAGGATAAATCTTAGGTCAAACACTTGGTTAAAAGAGAAGCTTTCACTTTTAGAGTGATTTTTAGAAAAAATGAATCTATCACTTTAAAATGTACAAAGGGAAGTATAAATACTTATTCACAAACTAGAAATTTCCATGGGATTGTATTGCATTTTTGAATCACAAGGCGAAAAATGGAGGGTGATAGTGGAAAAATCTCATCAAGGTATTAGCAATTTTATCTTATTATTGTACGTGTTATAAAAGGCCTTTGTAATTTTTGATCCTTTCAAGTAGAAAGCATAGTGGCTGCGAACCCCATGTTCCTAATACTCGGATCAAAAATACTTATTGGATATTACTCCGTTTGGCAAGGAAGCATCGTCGCAGTGACGCCGTGCCCCGAGTTACTTAGGAAGTAATAAATTTTTCTTTTGCCTTTAAGATTTTGGTGACTAAGTCACTCTTTTAGCAATAAGATAAAATGCTTAACCTTGATTCGATTTAGTGGAAATGGAAGGATGGGATTTTGATGAAGGGGTGTGATTCAAGGGTGCATAACAAAATGGATGCTTCTAATAAGGGAATAAATATTTAATAAAATTTAGCATGTACAATTTTAAAGAAATATTTTCAAGAGTTTTACACAGAATAACCAAATGTATAAGAAGATTAATAAGGATTTCTTCTAATCAAATGCTTTTTCTTTGATAAAATCCTATATTTTGCTATATTAACTTATGAGGCCTTTTAATTTATTTCCTAAAAATATCCCTATATTTTTCTTTCTTTATTAATTTCTAAGTTTATAGAAAGTATGAGAGGAAAGATAAAGGCATTATTTTGGGCAAATAGCAAGCATATGGATCATCATAGGGATTTTTTTTTTTTTTTTTATATATACTATACATGCATAAAATGAAAATGCAATTAAGGAAAAAATTATACTAGAAAGCAAGAAAATCTACACTAGAAAGCATGAAAATCTAAACTAAGAAAACATAAAAAAATCTAATCTAAGAAAGCAATAAAAAGATAGATATACCCCACACTTGAAATGAACATTGTCCTCAATGTTTCAAGGAACAATGTCAATCTTGGGGAGTAAAGAGAAACTTACTAGAATGGTGGTGGTGGTGGAAAGTTGTCCCAATGGCTTGTCCCATAATTGTAAATGTCGTCAATTCTTCCTTGGACATGCTGAATACGGCCATCCATTTGGCCGAGTTGTTGAAGAATTTGAGCGTTTTGCTCAATCAATTGACCTTGTTGGACAAACAACCGATCAAACCTTTGGTAGAAGTCGGGCGGCATTGGGGCTTGCATCTTCTTCTTCTTCTTCTTCTTCTTCTTGGGCTTCTCCTTGGATAGCATTTGGAAATATCCAAGTCTCGGGTTCTCTTATTCGGACGGTGGGAAGATTGTTGTTTGGGAGTACAATGTAGGGCTCTTTTCCCGCCCTACTAACCAATTGTACTCATTATGCCCCTATCCGAAATCAATTGCATAGTCCGAGAGTTGGAATATCCAATTTTGTTGACCCTCTCACCTCAACCCAATCATTTGGAATCTCAAAATTGAAGTGTTTGGCAAACAAAGTGATAAGTCCTCCAATGTGAATTTCCCGTTAAAGGTGGGGAAACAATGTCACCAATCAATTCGAAGAGAAAATTGCAAAGGTTCATCCTCCAACGTTCCCAAACAAAACACCACAACAAAAGCAACTCTTTTCTATTCACCGTTCCCTTATCTTCCCTAGCAAAGATGGTGCAAGCATATATCCTATGCATGAGGCGGAGGGTTGGGTGGATAATAGAGGAGGCTTTGGCGCTCGGGATTTATAAGATGGAAGGCCGGTTATTTGGTTCCAAAAGGCATTCTCATTGTATTCGTGGGCAAGTCGGGAAATGTTTCGGTTCGGAAGGATAGCCCTGAATTTCACTAATTTCAGTCCCGGTTAAATGAAGCTCTCTTCCGCCAAGGCGAAAGTCAATATGGTACGATTAAAAGTTCTTCTTGTTACCCTACAAGTCTCCTCCACAATTTTCATTTTTATTGTGCTTAGAAATTCTAAAGTGAGGATTTCATAGGTTTTCTCATGCTTTTGGAGAATTCCTTCGGATCTCAACCCCATATGAAGAGTTAAAACATCTCCATAGATTCCTAATGTTCTTAGAGCAGATCTATCGAAATTGGGTAGGCCTAATCCTTTTAGAACTTAAGGCAATGAAACGTGCCGTTTCCCTTGGGCTTCTAAAATTAATTCCTAAGGTATTGAGGGTTGGATTAAAGCTAGAGGAAGAGGCTTGCTCCTTCCGGATCGTTTGCTACCCGTCTGCAGCCTTTTCTTTGCCTTTGGAGGACATTGTATTCAAAACTCAAGAAAATTGAAAGACAAGAGAAGTGAGAGAACTTTTTACCCGAAGAGGCGATGAATTGATCTTGAAATCCTTGTTGCTCAGCCACAAAATACCCAAAAGCTTCCTCCTTGCACCAAATTTTGGAGCAATCCCTTCAAATTTTGAAGGGGTGATAACTTTGGGATTTTCGGATTTGGGGTTTTAAGGGGTTTTGGGATGATTTTGATGGTGGAGAAGTGTTTTGGTTGAGGGATTTTGAGGATGAAGGTGAATTTGTGGTTTAAAATGGTAGGGAGGGTATTTAAGGTGATTGGGGCGGATGTATAGAGAGGAGATTTAAGAAGATGAAGTGATTGAGGAGGAGAGAGAGGCACGTCTTTATGACCGAACGACGCATCTCCCAGTGATATGCACGCCGTGTCAAGGAATGTGCACGGCCGCTCCTTCTTGCCGAGTTGACTCATTCGACTCGATATGAACCGCACGGCCGTTCCATGTGATAGAGCACGGCCGTGCTAACCAACGTTCACCATTTTTTTTTTTTTTTTTTTTTTTTTTTTACCTACAAAACAAAGTTAGCACAACAGTGGTAATGATAATAAATGAAATGAGGTAAAGTAATCCATCGGTTTTACCATTCCGATGATGCTTGTTTTAGGTCCTTAGCTCGACCCCTTTTGGAGTAATCAATATTTCTCGGTAGGCCTTTCTTCCATATTGAATTTTTGATGGAACAAGTGACCTATTGTTTTTGCATTTGTGAAGATTCGAAGTGACCTTCTTTGTCCCTTTTGATTTTTCTCCGCATTGTTAGTTTCGGACAAGAAATATTTATTGCATCAATATCATCTTTTGAGATCAAAGGTACAATATTTATGGGATCGTTGCCTATTTCTTCCTTTGATAACAATCCTTCACCCATCTCATATTCTTCACTTGGGGTGTAGGTTTCAAAGTAGGGATCCTCGAGATCTGATCTAGGTATATTGAATTCGACTTTCTCTTTCCCCACATTTAGGGAAAAGGTACCATTTTTCACATCTATGATCACTCCCATGGCAAGAAATGGCCTTCCTAGAATAACAGGAGTTTGATGATCTTCCTCCATATCTAAGATTACGAAGTCGACAGGATGATCAAATTCCCTACACGACATGGCATATTTTCCATAATACCGACAGGGTATTGAACGGAACGGTCCGCCATTTGGAGAGTTATGGTTGTGGGTTTAAGTTCCCCTATACCAAGTTTCTCACTAACCGATAATGGCATTATACTTACGCCAGCTCCTAGGTCAAGGACGGCGTTATCAATGTTGATTACGCCAACACAACAAGGAATTGTAAATGCACTGGATCTTTTAATTTTGGAGGAATTTTACTTTGCAAGACAGCGCTTATTTCCTCCGCCAACATAACATTTTCATATTCTCTTAGCCTTTCTTTTTCAAAGATTAATTTTTTAAAGGTTTAAGGGCTAAAGGCATATTTTCAAATTTTCGAAATGTGGAATGTTGACATTAATGGCATCTAGGTTTTCAAGGAGTTCGTATAATCCTTGTCTTCTTTCTTGGGGATTCCGCCCCGAACTAGTCTCAATCATCGGTGGGATTGGACTAAAGCTAGTATTTCTAGGGTATTCATTTATCTTTTCTTGCTTATCCCTAGTTTTTACCATGTTTACATGCTCATTTGGCCTTTGAGGTTGGCCGGAAGACTCCCTTGTGGCCTACTCGTTGGGATAGCTGTTGAGCCTTGATTTTCTAGCATCTTATTATGCGCCGCTAAGTTATCAAACCTAGCATTTAGAAGTTTAAAACTTTCCCTAAATTCATTATTGACCTTTTCTTGAGAATTCTTATTTTCTATCACGAAATCCATTAAAAGATCTAATTTTGATTTAGGGGAAGGTACTTGCATTGTTATTGAAATTCTTAGGCCCAAATCCCGGAGGTTGTGTTGATGGTTGCGGGTTTAGAACGTTGCTATTCTTATAGGAGAAGTTGGGGTGATTCCTCCATTCGGATTGTATGTATTAGAATACACCCCTCCTTTTGTCCAAAAGAATTTACAAAGTTCACTTGATCATTAGAAGTAATGTCAAGTAACTCGCAATTATCCGTACTATGTGAGTTAGACCCACATAGTTCACATAACACATTTATATTAGCCACGGGATTGACATTAAGATTTTCAAACTTTTTCAAAATCATGTCAACTTTAGAAGAGAGGAGAGTAACCGCATCAACATTGTATTTACCGGCGTACCTTGTTGTTGCTCCTCTCGTTTGACCATTGGTAATGGTTCAATGCAATATTCTCGATAAGGTCGTATGCCTCATCGACTCCCTTGTTCATCAATGCTCCTCCCGCGGCGGCATCAATGGTCTCTCTTGTCTTGAATATGAGACCGTTGTAGAAGGTGTGAACAATCAACCACTTTTCGAGCCCGTGGTGGGGGCACATTCCAGAAGCTCCTTGAATCGCTCCCATGCATCATACAAAGTCTCACTATTCGTTTGACGAAATTTGTGATCTTTGTGCGGATTTGGGCTGTTTTGCTTGGTGGGAAGAAACGCCCAGGAATGCTTCTTGAATTTGGTCCCATGTCGTCAATGAATTTTGGGGGACCGAATTTAACCATTGCTTTGCCTTATCCTTGAGAGAGAAAGGAAAAGGCGCATTCGTATTGCTTCCGGGTAACATTTTGAATACGTGTGGTATCACGTATTCCAAGAATGTTTGGATGTGGAGATGGGGATCTTCGAAAGCAAGGCCGCCATATTGGTTATTCATAACCATATGCAAGAGTTGCGGCTTTATCTCAAAGTGTGCCGCTCCGGCATTCGGCACAACTATAGGTGATCTAGTTCCCGGGGTACTTGGATTCACAAAGTCCCGTAGGGTCCTAGTTTGCGCTTGTGGCTCTTCTTCCGCCATACGTTTGCTTAGTGTCTCTTTGAATCTTCTTAGTCTTTGGTGAAGGCTTCGTTCGGGTTCTGGATCAAAGTTGTCAAAGAACGTCTGAGCCCGTTTCATACACTATAAGAGAGAAGAACACTCAAAAAGAGATTAAACGCAACAATTTATCGGAAGTAAAGACAAAACAAAAATAAAAAAAACAAAATAAAACAAAAAGAAATCTATGTAGTAAAGACAAAAACTTAAAAAGTAAACCGTTGTCCCCGGAACGGCGCCAAAACTTGTTCGTCGGTTGGTTTAACCTAACCGTCTTGTTTAATATCCGCAAGTGCACGGGCTATTGTAATATAGCGAGTGCAAGTACGAGTCGATCCCACGAGACGGGGTTTACTATGGATTTTGCTTTTGTCTTTAGATTTAGAGAATAGATTGGGAGAGATTGAGATTGGTTTTGAAAATGGGAAGAAACATATGCAACAAATATTTTAAACGAAACTTAATACGACAAAACATTCTAGGGATTGGAAATCATACACATAATTTGTTCATCAAATAGTCGTTGTCTTTGAAAATAAAGGTTTTCATAAAAATCAAGGATGGTATGTTAGGCCTACACTACTTCGGGTTAAGACAATAGCGTTTGTATTCTTCACTAATTATGTCCTAACTGTTTGAGATTTCCGTTTATGGTACTCCCGCCCTGTCACAAACGGGCATTCCGCTTATCTCTAGCTGACCATAATTAGTAAGAATCCATTAAGGACAAGAGTCAACATACTTTCCATTCAAGGAACATCCCTAGGCCGTTGAACTACTTTCGTGATCAATGAAACCTAGTTTCTTTATATGGTTCCGTCAATCGAGATTCACCGCTAGGTCCTTCTCTCAATTGACTGAATCATACAAGTTGGACGTCTCCAAAATGTAAGTCATTTAGAGATCGATATAAAGAAATTGTTTTAGATGAAGTTTAAAGGACAAGACTTTTCAAATTTCAAGATGAACAACATATGTATTGAGTTTCCAACCCCAAGAACAAGGGGATTACTCACTAGCCATGTAAAATTAATAAACAATAATATAAAGGATAGAGTAAGAAAAACTTATTGTGAAGAATAGAAGATGAAATGGCTGGAATAATACTTCGCTTTTTATTGCTTTCAAGTCGGTCTTCAAGAACGAGAGTGAACTTCGATCCTCAAAGACTTTTGGAATTCAATACAAAGTGTGTTTGTGTATAATTTCTAGTGATTTCTGATGAAAATCTTGCATACATTTCGTGTCCTAAACTGAGTATAGGGAGTCCTATTTATAATGGGGAGGAATCTCTTCAAGAAGGTGCCTCCAAAGGGTGCCTTTTAAATCTGCAGGTGCAATTTGCACGGCCGAGTCAAGTAAGTTGCACGGCCGTGCTCTTCTGGCGCCAAATTTGAATTTTGATTTTTGACATCTTGCACGGCCGCTCCACCATATGCCGCACGGCCGCTCCGAGGGCACGACCACTCTTCCTTCAAGACACGGCCACTCTAAGTTTGAGACCAAAAATTGCCCAAAAATGGCTTTGTGCACGGCCGCTCCTTTTGGCTGCACGGCCGTGCTCACTGATTTTTGGTTTTGTGAGTTTGATTTGTTTGTTGCTCTGCCATGCCTTTGCATCAAAATTTGTCTAGGCATTCTTTGATCATAAAAAGGCTCAAAAACCTGTCTAAAATGTATGAAATATACCAAAGAGCGTAAAATCTAACAAATATGAAAAAGGAACCAAAATGTATCTAAAATGAGATAAAAATGGTAATTGAACTGTGTAAAAGCATATAAAAAGTAGGGATAAATGACTATATAATAGTCACTTATCACCGAGGCAGAGGAAGAGGGTCATAGTAGGCACCCCATTGAAAGATGATTTCACTTACATAGGCCGACAGGAATTCTCTTGGGGTAGTCAAGGGTGGCTAAGAAAGGGTCGGTGTCGCATGGTTGGGTTTAGGCCTGCTCTCGAAGGACAAGAGCACGCACCTCAGGGTGTAGGTGGTTATAGGGATTGGTTTTGAGGCGTTTGGGAGTAGGCGGTCGGAAGAGGGAGAGATAGGGCGTTTGGAGGATGGTGGTTGAGAAGAGGTGGCAGTGAGATATATGGCTCTTGTGTGGTGGTTGTTTGGATGGGAGCAGATGGAGGAGGTGAGGAAGCGGGTGAGGTGGTAGTGGTAGTAGGCGGAGGTGGTGAAGGTGGAGGAGAAGTGGTTTCATCGGCGGTTCCCACAAAATGTACCCTTTCTTTGCACTCTTTTTAAAGCGTTTGCCATGCTTGGACTTGGTAGGAGTAGAGGAGGCGAAGTTGGTGATTGAGATGTTGTGGTGGGAAGCTGGTGGGGGAACACGGAGAAAGGTGGTGTGGAAACGGCTGCGACACCTGGTGTGGGATGAGACCTTAGGAAGGCCAAATGATTCGTCGTGGATAGGAGGGTTTGTTTGGTTTTGGCTATGGAGGATTGGGAGGTAGGTTTAGAGGGTTTGGAGAGGTCGGTGGTTGGAAGGATGAAGTGTCCTTCTCAATACCGCTTGAGTGGCTTCTGGATTGCTTAAGTTTGGGAGTGAGAGAGGGAGAGTGTTTAGGCTTTTTGGATGGGGTTTCAGCAGGCTCATATGGATCATGGTCCAGCCTGCTGAGGTCAAAATGTTCAGGCAACGCAGCCCCAATGGGTGTAGGCTCCTCCTCCTCGGCAGTAACCCGGGGTGTAGGTGACCTTCCTCTACCCTTGCGGCTTGGGTAGAGGGCCACCGAGTAGCACGGCGGCAGCGGCAGCGCGGCACCAAAAGAGTAGCAGGCGGCGAAGCAGGGCCTTGGTTGTCCTTTGGCCATATCATCCCGATAGCGGGTGATGTTGTTGACCGTGAAGACGTAGGTGTTGGACACCTTGATGAGGTCGTCGCACGACCGCTCATCAATCTCCTCATAACGTCGGAGGATGACATTAATAACCCTTACAAAGGGCCTCTTCATGGAAGGGTGAGCTTGGACTTCAAAGAACGCTCCGGGATAGCATTGAGAAGATAATTTTGCCCAGTTGAGTTGCTTGCGAAGGACCACTTTGGTCCACATCACCGGGAGGTGAAGATGTCCCTCGAGCCATTTTTGAATAAGATGCTCTTGTCGAGCAGATGGCTGATATGATAGGGGTTTTCTGGGAAGAGGTTCCTGGACATCTCGGAGAACCTCTCTGGTTGGGCAGATCCCCTCATCATTTCCCAAGCAAGTGCCGATTCGGCATCGGTCAAGTCCAATTTGCCTTCAACAGGCAGTCCAAGGATTTCTCCAACATCCTTGTAGGTCAACTTGATGTAGTGGCCTCTGATGTAGCCCTTGATATAGCTTAAGTTGACTGGCTCAGAGGCACTAGCTGGAGGAGGAGGCAGAATCATCCTTGTATAAAACTCCTCAGCTAGATGATTGCTGTAGTGGGTGTCGTTGAGTTGAAACAAGGGAAGAAGGCCACACTCAGCCAAATCTTTTAGGGGCATCACCGGCAGATGTGCTAATGATGGAGTCTCTGTCGATTGTCATCCCGGGTGATAACTTGACTGGAAGGGTCCGATTGGGAGCTCAGCCAATGCGCCCTGGTTGGCTTAGCAGAGGCGGAGGATGAAGTGGTGGCAGCAGCTTTAGAGGATTTAGATTTTCCCTACATGATCGGCAGATGTGAGAACAGCAGATATAGGAATCGGCAGATATGCAAGAAACAGCAGATAATCATGCAATCGGCAGATAATAACATAAACAGGTACTATTCAGATCAAAACCCAAAATATAGACAATTTAAAGCATAATATAAGAACAGTTCATCATCTGGGTTTTCAAATATCGACTGAGTTTGTCAGATTCAAGCAAACAAACTGATATAAATTGAAAACATAGTACCACAGGAATCTCTACAACACATTTTACACCCAAAAAGCATGATTCAAGCAACAATCGCAAGATAGTACAGTTCATCAATGGCGGACATGTTTAAAAACTTAAATTAGGTCAAAACAAGATCCTAAAACTGGATTTGAATGACTCAAGAAGGTGTAGACATCCTTACCATTGATGATTTTAAGCTTGAAAACTTGAGAACTTTGTAGGTTTAAGAAGATTTGAATCAGATTGTAGATTCGAAGGTAGAGAGGTTTTTGAAAGTTTGAAAATGGCGGTTATAGAGCAAGTGAAGAGTCACTGTGCGATTTGTCCTTTTATACCTCGACAGCCAATAAATGACATTTGATAAAATTTGAAGTCCGCATTTATTACCCGATGAGTCATTGTACGTATGGCGCGCTTAAGTCTCGCTTATTTCATCAAGGTCCGCCTATTTTATCAAAGTGCCTAATTTATGTAGGATCGCCGATATGAATATAGATCTGCCTAGATTATAAAATGACTTAAGGAATTTGCAAGAAAGGTTAAGGATTGAGGTCAAGCATACCAAGCTCTCCTCTTAAATAAGCAAACCTGGTTGAATCAAGTGGTTTTGTGAAGATGTCTCACCGATTCTCTGTAGGCACATATTGCATGCCGATGTTACCTTTTTCAACATGATCTTTAAGAAAGTGATATCTCACATCAATGTGCTTTGTTTTGGAGTGCATGACAGATTTTGAGATCGAGATTGCGATGTGTGTCGCACACATTATAGGACAATCATCGCTTTGATCTCATAGTCAACTAGTTCTTTGTTTGATCCACAGCAGAATGTGCAGCTACCGCCAGCCTATGTATTCGCTTCGCTTGTTGAAGTTGAAACGAGGTTTGTTTCTTCGGCCCATGAGACAAGTCTATTTCCTAAGAATTGACATGTCCCACTTGTGCTTTTCTGTCAACTTTACATGCAAAAAATCAGCATCGAATAGCCTATAAGATTAAAAGATGAATCTCTAGGATACCGATTCCCAAATTGGGAGTATCTATCGATATCCGATGATTCTTTTGACCGCTTGTAGGTGAGACTCCTTTGGATCGCTTGAAACCTAGCACAAACACAAACAAAGAAACATGATATCGTGCCTACTAGCGCTAAGTATAAAAGTGAACCAATCATGCCTCGAGAGTCATGTCCACTTTCTTGCCCTTCTCATCTTTGTCAAGATGGCGCTTAGTAGCCATAGGAGTCTAAGTCGTTTGCATTCTCAAGACCAAATTTCTTGATAACATCCTTTGCATATTTGGCTTGATTGATGAAGATACCATTTGAACTTTGTTGAATTTGAAGACCAAGGAAAAATTGAGCTCTCCCATCATGCTCATCTCAAATTTACTCGCATAAGCTTTTCAAACCTTTTGCAAAGATTTTCATTAGTAGAACCAAAGATAATATCATCAACATATATTTGAACAAGTAAGGAATGACCTTTATGTTTCATAATGAAAAGAGTAGTGTCAATTTGACCTCTTACAAAGCCTTGAGATATCAAGAACTTTGAAAGGGTCTCATACCAGCTCTTGGAGCTTGTTTAAGTCCATAAAGGGCTTTCCTCGGCTTGTAGACATCTTCTCTCCTGAGCAGTCTATGAACCCAGGTGGTTGCTCAACATAGACTTCTTCTTGAAGTTCTCCATTCGAAATGCACTCTTTACATCCATTTGATAAACTTTGAAGTCCTTGTAGGAGGCATAGGCCAAGAATAATCGATAGCCTCTAATCTTGCAACAGAGCAAATGTCTCATCATAGTCAATACCCTCCTCCCGTCGTATCCTTGGGCTACCGCCTTGCCTTGTTTCTTGTAATATTGCCGTTTTCATCCATTTTGTTTCGAAAACCCACTTTGTCCCAATAACGCTTGTCCTTTAGGCCTAGGGACTAGTGACCGACTTGGCATCTGTCAAATTGGTTTAGCTCTTCTTGCATAGCTTCCACCCACTTGGATCTTCCAGAGCTTCATCAATCTTTTGGGTTCAATGTTAGATACAAATGCAAGAATACATGCATTCATTCCTTGAAGCTTGTCTAGTTTGAACACCGGATTAAGATCTCCAATGATTTGAGTGATAGGATGATCTTTTACTTCCCTAACTTCGCAGTTGAACTTGTCCTATTGCATCGGCAGAGTTGGATTCTTGAGAAGTAGAAGTGAAGCTTGGTTTTCTAAAGGGTAGGTTAATTCCAAGGTAGGTTGTATGACTTCGGTGTGGAAGGCAAAGGGGATTCAGGGTTTTCGAGTGTTCATTTGTTGGTTCGTTTGAGGATTCTAACAGTTGACTCTTGGAAGATCTTGTGAAGAAGGAGGATCGCAGATCCGGGATTAGGGTTCGCACTGCCTCATATTCATCGAATCATTAGTAACCTTAGGAGCCAAATGTGGCCCAATGAAATCAAATTCATCAAAAGAAACATGTACGATTCAACAACTCTAAGTGAAGTTTTATTATAAACTCGTATGCTTTTGAAAACTTGGCATATCCCGAAAAATTCCTTCATCACTTTTGGATTCAAACTTACCTCTATGTTCTCTACCATTGTAAAGAACATAGCATTTACAACCAAATATTTTAAAGAATCCAATGTTGGGAGTTTCGCCTCTCCATATTTCATATGGAGTTTTGTTATGAAATTTATTTATGATGGACTGTTTTGTGTGAAGCGGCAAGGTTCACGCCTTCGCCCGAAATACATAGGCGGCTTGGCTTCAAAGAATCATTGTCTTTCCCGCTTCAATGAGAGTTCGTTCTTCCTTTCAAAGAACTCCATTTTGTTGAGGTGTGCCAACCGCAGAGAAATTGTGACCAATTCCATGGTCATCACAATATTTGGCTACACCATTGTTCTTGAACTCGTTCCATTGTCCGATCCGACATCGAGATATCATCCAGCCTTCCGAGTCCGTAGTCTTCGAAGAGTTCAAGAATGATGTCATATGCTTCATCTTTGGAGGACATCATTTCTACCCAAGTAAATCTTGAGTAATCATCAACTACCACAAGAGTATACTTGCGCCACCAAGACTTGTAGTAGTTACAGTCCAAACAGATCCATGTGCAAGAGCCGTAGAGGTCGGTTGTTGATAGGCAAGGCTTGCTTTTGAAGGAAGATTTATGTAGTTTGCCCTTGACATGCTCTGCAGAGCGTGTGATTCAGCTGATATTTTAGGCAAACCGACAACTAGATTGTCTTTTGATAGCTTCTCCGGTATTTGAAATTGAGATGACTAAGCCTTTGTGCCACAACCACCGTTGTCGTTGATGACCTAGCAACCAAGCATAGATTTGATTTTCTTCCAACAAAGATTTAGGTCAACAAAGATAGACATTCCCTTTTCGAATCCGGTCAGATAGTTGAACATGTCTCATTGTCCTTTATGAGACATTGACTAGAGGAAAACCGACATGTTAGACCTTTATCACGAATTGTGATATGCTCGCAGATTGTGCTTTAAACCTTCAACTAGAGAGACTTTGTTGATGGAGAGATTGCCTCGATTATACTTCCATAACCAATGGTCTTCCCTTTTGAGTTATCTCCAAATATGACTGAGGGACCCTTTGCTTCAACAATGCTTGAGAGAAGATTTGGATCACCAGTCATATGCTTTGAGCATCCACTGTCTAGATACCATAGATCTTTCTCTTCTTCATTGACAGCCATGAAGCATTCCTGAAATATAGACATTTAAGAATATGGTCCCCTTTTATTTTGGGTCCTCAAGGTTAGCAACCTTTTGGGATCCACACTGTTTAACCTTTGGAGGAGTAAATCCTCTAGATTTAGGTGTGAATCTCGAAGGCATTCATGAATCTCATGACCATGGCATTTGCGAAAGAGCATTTGTGAAATCCTTCAACATGAGTAATGATTTCTTTTTGAGGCTTCTTAATATCGCAGCCTTTGGAATGATCTTTCTGCGATAATTGGCCTATAGGACTTAGGCCGATAATGCCTTTTCTTGTTGATGTTAGGTTTACCATAGGTAGACCTCTTATCAAAAGATTTTGTATTTACAGCACATGTCCTTTAAGCTTTTTATCTGCAGAATTCACTTCTTTTACCCTTTTATAGGCAGTGTTGGAATCAGCAGTCTTGCCTTTGACAAATTTAATAGGTTTGAGCTGAGAATTCCTAGACTTGCTATTAGTCATCCCTGTTTTCTTAGGGTGACTAATGGCAGGTTTTAGTTGCTCAGACTCACTATTAGCAGAGTCATTGCTGGCAGATTGCTTTCTTTTGGACTTGTCTTTTGTGTCCTTGGGATAAACAAAAGGAACTTTGTTAAAGCCAAGTCCTTGTCTTTTGGGAGACTGCTGGTCATAAGAAACTTCTACAGCCAATTCTTCAGCAATTGCTTCAGATGTCTCATCCTTTTGAGAACTAGAAGAACTACCTACTTTGAACTCACTTTGGAAACCAATGCCAGTTTTGTCATCTAAAGTTTTCTGGTTTGAGAGAATGGCATCAAAGTTTCCTTTAGAGTTATTCCAAGTATTGACAACCTTTTGAAGGTCATCTTTCTCGAATTTATCTTCTTGATGTGTTCAAGTAGAAATCCACTTTTCGGTCAAAGCTTTGTTCTCTTTTTGCAATTTGATACTTTCAACTTGTTGTCTATCAAGATCTTTGATCTTAGACATCAAGGTTGATTTCTCGAGACACTAGTTCATGCTTCTTGGCTAATTTCACATAGGCGCTTTGAATTTTGAAAATTCTTCCAAAGATGTCTTTG
The DNA here is from genome assembly GCA_016624345.1 of Platycodon grandiflorus. NCBI lineage: Eukaryota > Viridiplantae > Streptophyta > Magnoliopsida > Asterales > Campanulaceae > Platycodon > Platycodon grandiflorus. Next base: position 36,884,329 of record CM028362.1, read on the forward strand.
TTAGCTTTGATGAGCTCTCCCTTTGAAGGTTCATTAAGCTCATCATCATCATCATCGTCATCTTGTTGAAATGGTAGTGACCTCACCGAATCATGTGGTGACTCCCGGCCATAAGGCATATGTTGGCTTCTTCAAAGAAAGTCACAAGAGTCATCCTCATCGTGTCGTGTCACACCATGTAGGCGATTGCTTTCATCAATGTCTTCACCACCATCCCTTTTTGTTTTTGAAATTTAGTTTCGGACGTTTCTTATAAAATTCATATTTTGGCTTAGGACATTTAGAGGCAAAATGGCCTGGTTTCTACGCTTAAAACAAACTAGCTCATTATCCTTTTGATGGTCTCGATTTATAAGGAGCGTAATGTTTTGGTTGAGCGTTGTTTTATAAGGAACGGCAGCTGTGAGGAGACCGCCTATGTGATGATGGTTTATTAAACCTTTTGAAACGTTGATATTTCTTTACAAACATAGCAAAGGCTTCGTCGAAAGAATATCATCATCTTCACCGGAAGTAGAAGGTGTTTCATCGTGTTTTGAACAGAGGGTTCGAGACATGGCCGGTAAGGACAAGTTTTTAAAACTCTTTTCCATTTCTTGAGCTTGTTGGATCTCAAGCTCATAAACCGAAAGACTAGCATAAAGGTTTCTAAGAGTCAATTTGTTTAAATCTTTTGACTCTTTCATGGCGTGATTTTAACATGCCATGATCGCCTAGTGCATTTAGAAATCTCATGTTTATTTCTTTCTTTTCATACTTCTTTCCTAATGAATAGCAAGAGTTGACTACCTCATAGAATCTGTCATAGGCACTTCGCAGAGACTCTTTGGGATCCTTTTGAAGGAGTCAAACTTCGGATGCGTATATAATTTGTTGTTCTTTGTCTCGCCATCACCTTCAAGATATTCAAGGATGGCTTCCCACATCTCCTTTGTGTCCAAGTTGATAATCTGCGATAAGTGCTTATATCAACACACTGGTAATGATGTTGATGGCCTTTCCATCCGAGCATCATTCTTTCGTCTTCATCATCCCACTCTTCTTCGGCTTTGGTACTTCAGTGCAGCTTGGATCTACCGCGCCGTGTATTAGGCTTCATTGGAATTCGGGTCCATCTCGTGACACATTTCCACAAACGTTTGTCAATTGAATTCATATGTCTTTTAACTTTATCTTTCCAGATGTCAAAGTGAACTTCATCCAAGACAGACAATGGTTCACGTTTGAGGTTTCCAACATTTGGTGAGCAGCCATGATCTTTAATCTCTCAAGAGGTTAATCTCGGAAAAACTAGTTTTCAAAGAGTTAAGCTCGATACCAATTGTTAGGTCCAAGGTTGCTCTATATAGGCTAGAAGGGGGTTGAATAGCCTATGTCCAATTTTTGAAATTGATTCAAAAATCTTACTTCACTAGGGATTTAAAAATTTTGCGGGGAAGTCTTGTGAAGCACAGACAAGTTGAGAATGGCTGATCTAGGCGGGACAAGATCGCAGCTCTTAATGATTGGAAATCGGAAATTTAAAGCAACACAATCAAATCACAATCACACAAAAAGAGAGAATATTTAATATGGTTCACACTTATAAATAAGTGCTACGTCCACAACCAAAGTGGTCAACTTTGGATTTGAAAATCGTGTACTAAGTTTTTCCACTAGATATTTTACAAACTAAATCTCTAATGGATTGTGTACAAAAATTTTGTTGACCAAGTGTTTGTGTGGGAGAATTGATATCAATTAGATACAATTCTAGTGAGCTATGAAAAGCTAGGTGTTGCAATCAATGAAGAGCTTTAGTGGACTGATCGTCTTAGAGTGAAGCTCTTCAAAGAAGGAAGTACAGATAGGACGTTTAAGCTTTTAATGCACTTGAAGAAGATGAAGAAGATTCAGAGTTGTAGTTGTTGAAGTGTATTGAATGCAGCAATGGAGTCTCCTTTTATATGCAGGAGGAAGCTTGGAGCCGTTGGTGATCTTCTAATTTGAATTTAAGAGCAATTAATGCTCTAATCTGGTTGTTGACTCCTGATAGGCTGTCCTGCAGCTCGCAGTCTGTCTCCTGACACTTTGCTAAAAATAGGCGGTCTGTGCTTGCAGGAGGAATGTCCTTTTCTGAGTGTATGCTAAGAATGGAAACCTTCATTGAATGTGATTTGCAGGTTAACGTTGCATCGAAGTCAATGAGGTCTTCAGATTAGGACATGTCTTAGGCAGATCTCTATCGGACGTTCTTAAGGTTCATCGACATTGCTGATGAAGCTTGACCGATATGAGCTTGTCCGATATTCAACCGAGAGACTGCTTATGCGATGTTTGCCTATGGTGCAGAGGACGTCCGATGTCCTATAGGCTATCTTCTCCAAGACTTATACAAATTTGCAACCCTAAACTATTCAAGCTATGCCTAAGTACAAGTTGCCACACTAACAGACACGCAGGCCCATTAGTCACCTTGACTTAGACTTAGGTTATGGATTCAAGCAAATCTAGGCTAAGATACAACAGAAAAACATAGCAAAGTTCGGTGAACGCTGGTGGAGCACAGTAGCCATGTTCAGTCAGTACTACTAGTGGAACATATCAGCAATGTTCGGCCAGTGCTGATAGAACATTGTTGGGATGTTCCACCAGTACTTACCGAACATGGCTACTGTGTTCCACAAGTCTTGGCCAAACAACTCAATACATACATTTCCAAGTTTTCATTCAACCTAACTTTCGTATCAACCCAAACAATTCAATACATTAAAAAAAATCTAAAAAATATATAACAATTACATCAACTCAAAACCCAAACAATTCACCAGCATATGAAGGTTTGCATATAACAATTCATTTTGGCATAACATCCAAAGTTAAATGCATAACACCCACAGCTAAATACAGAATATCCAAAGTTTTATACATAATATTGTTCGTCAACAGTACTAGGTACTAAGTATTACCAAAATGCATAACATCCAATATGCATAACATCTTGCCGTTAAATATATAGCATCGACATTTAAATACATAATATTCAAAGTGAAATACATAATACATAATATCTCATCGTCAACTAATACTTCTCCTCCTACGACTAGATACAACATGCAAAGGTGTGCAGTGCGATGGTCCCTCATCATCTGGACCTCCTAACGCATCATATTCTCGTAAGATCACTGACTCAAACTTTTCTTCGGAGATCGATCCGTCCCTAGATCTCAATCGCTGCACGATCAGTTGCATCAAACCCTGTGCAGACCTGACAATATCTCAAGCATCCAGCGGAGCAATATCAGCTGCGTTGCTCACGTAGGAGGACCGACAGTTGGGGTCTTGAACAATAGGATGTGAATGTGTGTAATACCATTCAAGATATGAATGGTCACACTGTCCTGGTGGTTGGGTAGGTCTACCAAGTCTATCGTCAGATAGCACGTGACTATCCCAATTTACAAAGTACTGTACAAGCGCCCCCATATTGCATGTCATTTGGGTTTCTTTCTTAGGGACAGCGGGAACAATAGGGACGTATGGAATTTTCTGTACATATCCAAACTATCGCTGGACTCTGTCAGGATGATATGGCTGCACAACATTGTTTGCTAAGATGCATTCGTGGTAATACGAAATTAGTTGGAATGGAAAATGTCCCACCCTCTCCGTATAGGGCTTCTAAATAACCTTTAATAATTTAAGAAACAAAAATTTACAACATGTATATTGATTATGCATTTCAATATATACAAATGTATAAAAACACATAAATACTCACTTCACTGGGTTTAAGGGAGTCAAGAACCTCACGCACTGCCATTAATCTTTCTATAGTTGCTCCTTGTTCAGTCTTTGGTAGCCACCTCGTTGCAAGGGGATTTTCTTCATCGTAGTCAACGTTATGTGAAGGTCTAAACATTTAGAATCGTTCGTATATCCATGTCTATATAAAATGCAATAAAACACACAGACTAACATTTCCATAATTTAATAAATATTTATTTTAACAAACAAAATATAAGTAAAAATATGGATTTATTACCTCCAATAACGCAGAATATTCAGCCATCTGCTTGGTTGTGATTTCAGACGCTAGTCCTAGCTGTCTATAGAGATAAGCTAGAGTCACAGCTCCCCATGCATACGTATTAATTCTGTCGAGATCAACCAAGAACTCCAAGTACGATGTGTTGACCCGAGTGCCACTCTTATCAGAAAAAAATGTACAGCCTAAGGTGTATAATAAATAAGCCCTAGCTGAGAATGCACGCCTTTCCGGACCATCGGACATAGCATCTTGACTAAACCTCTCCCTGAGCCACTCTAGCCTTACAAATAACCCACTCGCACCTCGCATTCCTTCTATCACTTTAGCGTAAGAAACTCCTAACACATTTTCAACATTATAAGTGGATGTTGGTGTAAAACTCCGTCTCGATAAGACTGGAACCCCTGTAATCGGAAGACTTGTAAGGCAAAATACATCATCCAATGTGATTGTCATTTCGTCAAAGGGTAGGTGAAAGCTATTGGTCTCAGGGTGCTAGCGTTCCACAAATGTACTGATGAAGACTTTGTCAACTTCAAGGTATGATGTTCGCCTTAATCGATACAACTTAGAGGCTTTGACAACATCCAACCACCGAGGGTCACATACATTTCTATGACAACTCTACTGAACTAGTTTTTCAATATGATTGTTACACCTGAGAACCCATCTCTCTTTCCCATGCCATATCCATCGTGCTACGTGTGTCTCATAAGTAGCTAGTAGAGATGGATTAATATGACCATTGAGAAATGGGGTATATGTCACATCTTCTCTCTCCTATCTAACATATTTTTCTCTCTCATCTCCAATACCTTTCTCTCTATTCTCTCCAAAACCAGCATCTCTTTCAAAATTATAATCAGCCATCTTTATAGGAGGTTGTTCTTGTTCCTGTGGGACATGTGGGGATCCTCAAGGGCTTGTTGTTCACACTGTCTTTCTCTTCTGTTTGAAACAGTGTGTCTTTTCCTTTCATATACATTTGCTACATAGCCTGGACATAAGAAATATTTTTAGTTAAATCGATTAAACAAGAACTATAAATAATCACAATATATTGTTCAGCAGAGGTTGTAGAAACACAATTTTTTTTGTTGGACAATGCTGGAGGAACACCATAGTGGTGTTTGGGAATGGTTGGAAGAATACCACAGTGGTGTTCGGGAATGGTCGAAGGAACACCACAGTGGTTTTCGGGACTGGTTGAAGGAACACCACAGTGGTGTTCGGTAATGGTTGGAGGAACACCACAATGGTGTTCGGTTAGCCCTACCCGAACACCACTACGGTGTTCCTCTAATCATTCCCGAACACCACTGTGGTGCTCCTTCAACCAGTCTCGAACACCACTGTGGTATTCCTTCGACTAGTGCCAAACATAATATAACGAAAATTAACAAAATCAAACAATATATATTGCAAATAAAATGATATTTAACATAAAAATTGAAATGAAAAATACTATTTGAACTTTAAAATAGAAAAAATTTCATACCTAGGGCCTTCCTTATTGTGAAGCCAGAGTTTGACATTTTTCTTCTCCTTCCTTTTTTTCTTTCTTATTCCAAACTTAAAGTTGTCTGCTGTGTTGCTTTCTTCTTCAGAATGGAAGTTTGAAGAATGTTGAGTTTGAAATTTAGGGGTTTGCTGCGAATGGTGGGAGTGCAATTTTGATGCTGCTGTGTTCTGAGTTTGTTTAAGTTTGGTGTATTAAGAAATGAGGGTAGATATGATGATATTGAGTGCGTGTATTAAGAAAGAATGAAAAAATTAATTAAAATGGGTAAAATAGAAAATGTGTGGTTGTGTATTTATAGAGAGTTGCTATTCGAACCCACACTTTTGCTTAGTACACCCATTTACTAAGTACACCCCCCCAATTATTTTCAATCCCTCAAAAAACTAAGTACACCCCACCCTAATTACCTATTATACCCTTCATAATATTTATCCCAAAATATTGAAAATATTGCTAAGTAAACCCCACACCCTACACCCTTATACCCTTGTTTGCTAAGTACACCCCACACCCAACACCCTTATACCCTTGTTTGAAAGACCCGCTCACACCCCACGCATACAAACGGCAATTGCAAACAACGGCAACATCAACCCACGACAATCGCAAACAACAGCAAAGCACGGCAACAAGCACACAACAACAACATTTCTTCAACTTCAACTTCAACAGCAACAATGGAAGACAATAGAGGTGTGAATCTCGTCTTTATATTCTAGGTTAAAATGCTATATATTTTTGAATATATGTGTTTAATTTTTGTTAGGTTATAGTTACCTCCCATTTTTTTGCATATTTATGTTGAAAAAAATACAATTTAAAGGAAGTTTTGTAGTAAAAATTGCATTTTTTCAAGGGGGCCGTTCGGCACTGGATTGCCGGACAGAAAAGGTGTAGTTCGGCATGGGTACCGAATAGGCCTTGAGCTGTCCGGCATGGGTACCGAACAGAACCTGAGCTGTCCGGTATGGGTACCGAACAGAAAGAGAGCTGTCCGGCATGGGTACCGAACAGTGCTTGACTTGTCCGGCATGGCTACCGAACAGTGTTATTGAATTTTTTTTTCCTTTGTTGATCATTAATACAAATTTAATATGTGCGTACATCAATACATATCGAAGAAGACCTACGGCCGCTAGGGCTCACAGACAAAGACAACAACAAGAAGCTCAACAACAAGAACAACATGTACAAGAACTATCGACAACAACAACTATAGAAGAACAACAACTACTTCTACAACAAAGAACAACAACAATTTCTTCTACAAAGAACAACAGAACAACATGAGTATGAAAGAGGAGGCCCCTTGAGGATGAGGATGAGGATGAGGAGGATGAGGATGAAGAAGAAGAGGCATTTATCCCGTTTCTGGAGGGCCACAAGTTCCGTTGCCGCCACGACCTTCAATGACCATGTAGCATGTATATGGAATGGGAAGAGCGACCATTATTGAAGTGCTTAAATCACACAACCAAACAGAAGAGTGGTCGATCGGAATAACCGTAGTCAAGTAATGAAGGATTTTGTCAATAGCTTGGGCCTCAATGTGTCCTCCAGATGCTCTTATGCAGAAGTGGATAAAGTCCTTGTCTCGGCATTTGTGGAACGGTGGCATCCAGAGACCAATACCTTCCACATGCCCTTTGGAGAGATGACAATTACACTTGATGATGTGTATTGTCTGACAGGACTGAATGTGTCTGGGCAACCACTGTTATCTAGGCGGAGTGTGCCACCAACACCTCAAGAGGTTGCGACTATTTTAGGAGTGCATCTCTCTGAAGTGCTCGTTGGGATGCATGGTGCTAGGGGGCCATCGATCAAATTAGAGTGGCTTCGTGAGAGATTCCAGGAAGAGGGTACCTCTGATGATCCTTTTGCCTGTGCTCAGTCAGGCAGAGCATATTTGTGGTACACTATTGGTTGCACTCTTTTCGCTGACAAGAGTGGGACACGGGTGAACACAAACTATTTAGAGTTTCTGGATGACCTGACCAGGGTGGATTCGTATGCCTGGGGGGCTGCAACTCTTGCGTACTTGTATAGACAGTTAGGGCAAGCGTCTCGAGCTGAGACAAAGCAGATGGCGGGATATTCGACGCTATTGGAGGTAACATACTTGTATTTTCAGTTCATTACATTCAAACATTAGAGAAAGTCATATGTTATGGAACCATAGTATATTTGATCGAAACTGTTTTATTGCATGTAGGCTTGGATATACGAGCATTTTCCTGCTTTTAGGCCTCCATATCGATCAAATTACGTGGCTCAATACCCACTTGCAATGAGGTGGTTACCACAAGGAAAAGTTGGTGCCTCGATGCAAAAATTGGTCCAATACCGGGAGCGTCTTGACGTCCTTAAGCCCAATGATGTGAGTGTTATTTAATTTAGTTTTCTTTTTATTTTATAACACATGTATGTTAAATTAATTTTCGTGGTTATTGTAGGTAATTTGGATGCCCTATACGGGTCTTTTTAGGGAGTTACATCCATTTCCCGCCGTCTCGTTATATCATGGATGTTTAGTGGCGTGCAATGTTGTGGAACCATACCATCCGGACCGAGTTCTTAGACAATTCGGTTATGTACAGACGATTCCATGTACACCGATCGCTGCTGATGTCCATGTCAGATGGGAAAAGAAGAGTTTGTCTACCCTCCTGCCCTTTGTACCATACTTTATTGTTTGGGATAGTCACGTCCTATCTGCTGATCGTCTTGGCAATATTGCTCAACTACCATGGGAGTGTGCCCCTGACTATATGCAGTGGTACAACGCACATTCACATCCGTTGGTGCAAAACCCCGAGAGACGGCCCCAGTTACCGTGACATCTCCCGCCGAGTACCGACGCATGGGAGATGATTACGTCCGTACGGAATTTAGTACAACCTTCCGTGCGAGATGGAGGTTAGGGATCGGGGATGACAATGATGAATTGGCGGAAGTATTGGACAGGACTTATATGATAGTGGGAGGTCCAGATACTGCGGGACCTTCTACTGGAGGGCGAGACGAGGCGGGTACATCTACTGGCGGGACTCGTCGTAGGAGACGACGAAATTGATTAACATTTGACAAAGAAACTTTTGATGTAACTATTGATGTAACTATTTGATGTAACTATTTGATGTAACTTTTGATGTAACTTTTGATGTAACTTTTGATGTCACTTGTTATGAGAATTGATGTAACTTGTTATGATAACTGATGTAAATTTTTATGTTATATTATGTTAGCGTCATTTTAATGCATATTAAGTATGATTGGTTTGGACAATATAATCATAGCATTATGATACTTTATGTTTTGTGATTGGTGTAAATTTTTATAAAAAAAATTGCAAGTTTACATACTGTTCGGTAGCCATCAACCGGACAGTTTACACACTGTTCGGTACCCCCACCGAACCAATGAAGAACTGTTCGGTACCCCCACCGAACTGCTTAAGAGTTGTTCGGTGGTTCCTTACAAAGGTGTTTAGTTTGAATTTTTTTCCTTAACTATCGAACATCAATCCAAAAACAAGTTCTTGCCAAACTAAAAAAAAAACAACGAAATATTGACATCAAACATAACTATTTCCATCGAAACTACCATCAACAGTCATTTTAATGAATGTTAAGTATGCTTGGTTTGGACAATATAACCATAGCATTATGATACTTTATGTTTTATGATTGGTGTAAATTTTTTTAAAAAAAAATTGCAAGTTTACATACTGTTCGGTATCCATCAACCGAACAGTTTAAGAACTGTTCGGTACCCCCACCGAACCAAATAAGACCTGTTCGGTACCCCCACCGAACCTCTTAAGAGTTGTTCGGTGGTTGCTTACCGAACAGTGTGTTTTATTTGAATTTTTTTTGTTTAACTATCTGAACATCAATCCAAAAACAAGTTCTTGCCAAACTAAAAAAAAAAGAAAAAGAAAAATTGACATAAAACATAACTATTTCCATCGAATCTACCATCAACAGTTTAGTTTACATCAAACTACAATCAACTACGATATAAACTAGCCTAAAAACATTCAACAACAAAGTTTAGTTTACATCAACAATGTTTAGTTTACATCAACGATAGTATCTTTACTATCCGTAGTGCGACTGTTACTTCCATCAATCGTTTCAACATCGTACATATCTAATTGAACTTTAAAAATATCCTTCAAAGGAGCTGCACATTGTAACCGATTCGTTTCCCAGTATGTTGTCACCGGAGGCAATGGGGCACCTTCGCGCAAGAACACCTTCAATAGAAATACATATATGTCATTTAGGGCAATATAAAGTGTTGTTTTAATATAAATTACACATTATATAAATAGATGTTTGCGTACTGGATATAATGGTCTCTGTTCACGCAACCGGTACATATCAATTTTAGATTGGATGGGGTTCGGTTCTCAAAGGTAGGTACATGATTGACATTCTCTTATCTAAACTAACGAAGGCAACATTATAGAATGATGCAACCAAGTAACCCATATATGGGTTACAAAACCAATATTTCTTCGGTGCCACCTCGTAGTAGTCGAGACTTTTCAATACCTTATCAACCATGCCATGTTCGTTGAAAATCTGTGCGTAGAAGTCTAAGTGGCTCGACAACTCACGATGGAGGTCACCTCGAACCCTACCCCAATCCTCTTCTTTATATCCAACTAATTCAGCTATTGCGCGAAAACCGCAATGCCCATCACCAAGAACATTCTTAGTGTCTTCAATAAAATCTTTAAATTTTGCCGGTAGTAGATGAATATAACCAGTCGAAGTTGCAGCTCGGGTGGTTCGGCGGACAACCTATTGAAAAAAGATAAATTGACGTCAATATACTTTATGAAAAGTAATATTAAATATGACTAATTAATTAAATATAAAAATTAAAAGTATTTACCGAATCTTTGTCTTCGTGGTCGTGAATGTAGGACGTTTAGATGATGGACCAACCTCGTAGGTAACGAGTTGTTCTTCACCGCGAACAACTACCTTGATCAATGGCCTCGACATACTCAAATGCGCTAGGATCCCGTTTTGTTGATTTGGACATCCTAGTCTTTGCAATCTTGGGACGACCACGAGTTTGGACCTGAGGTCTAGGTATCACCATTGGTGTTGTTGCTGGATTCGAGGCTTCCATCAATCGTTTCAACATTAAAAGTCTATCCTCCGTCTGGGCGTCTCTAAAGTTTTTTACAAACTCGTCAACGCAATGAGTCATTTTCACTTCTAGTTCCTCCCTCACACCAACAACCTTATCGCCCTTAGGTGGTATCATATCTAATTTTCTCCAAAATGAATCAACCTTTTCAAGGGGAATTGGTGTGTTCGATCTCACATACTCGGAAATCTCATGACGACATGGCAATCCACAAGTCTTTCTCAATGAACAACCACACAACGTAGGGTCTACAGGATCTTCACCGATTCCACTCATTTCTTCATAGATCTTGTTCAATGCATGTATTGACACCATACCTCGAGACATAAATACAATTGATTTGTATTTATGTTGAACTACATTCTTGCTCTTCTCAAATGATTGCTTTATTGCATTGTGTGACGTCTCAATGAGAGTGTGAATCTGTTGCCAACAAGTATCGAAGTTACCCTGGCTAGATCCGAGCCGTCTTTTCAACGCCGCATGATGGCTCTCCACCCCGAAATCGAAATCCATTGGTTCAAAGCACATCTTTATCTAAGACATATAGAAATCAATATACATTGAAGTGAATATACCGTTTGTTGTTGTGTTGTCAAAATGGACGACGGTATTTGTCCAACAAGAAACAAATCTCTCCTTGTACGGCACTACCCAATTTTCGATGACATACTTCAAAGCATGGATATGCTTTGAAGTTTGATTGTGGCCGAGGAACCGATCAAACTCGACCTCGGTCCGCAACCACTAAAACATTCCAAGCCGCAATAAACGAATCCCACATCTCCTTTTTTCGGAAAATTTTCTTGCAATTTGCCAAGACATTCTTATTAATATGCCACCGACAAAGAAAATGTCTTGAAGAGGGAAAAGTGTGCTCAATTGCATTCATCAAACCCTTTTCTCTATCGAACAATTACACGGGTAGCTCGATTGATGCATCAAGGACTTCAATATTGTGCATGCCCACGTATAGTTGTCTTCCTTTCGGACTCCAAATGCACTACGCAATAGAGAAAGTCATATGTGTCGATGTCACACCAACAATCTCCAACAAAGGTAACTTGTACCTATTTGTCTTGTAAGTACAATCCATAAAGATGACCTTCGGAAAACACTTCAATAAATCAATGCTCGTCGGGTGAGCAAAGAAAAGATCCTTTACGTATTAGTCTTCTCGCGATCATGATATAAATACCCATGTTTCTTCAATTGAAACATAAGTCGTTGCATTTCGATCGGCCATCACGCTCGTAACTTTACTCTTCGTACGAGCATTGTAGATCGTCTTGATTGTGGACTTATTCTGTTCAAATTTTTGTTTTAAACCAAACAAAATGTCATTCGGTTTACTATTGTTGTGTGACAAATTAACTACATATTCCTCCTCTTCCACCGATAATCGCCCAAAGATATGAGTGACCTTCTAAGTATTCCGCAGCTTGGATGATTATGCACACCACATTGAATCTCTAATTGCCATTCATTAGCGATAACGCTTCCCCTCAAACGAAAAGGACATCCACACTTCTTCGTACCGCTCTCTCTTCCTCTTTCGTTTGCTCACATTAGCATTAGCCTCTTCGACATTTTCTCGATGTCGATGGTAGTGCCTCAACCTTTTTCTTTTCACGGTAATGGCCACTACGTTCACAAGTCATCAACATTCGAGCCCTTTGCAACTAGCCGTACCACCGTCCGACCCGCCGATTATTATGACAATGCCATGCTCCTGTCCCCTAGCACGCACCCAATCAAACATAAGCTCACGAGTTGAAAACAATTCATGCGTCGTGAAAACTTCGGTGAAATCCATGGCAATGTCTTCAACATTGTTTTCAACTTCAGTTGATACGGAATGATCCGATTTTCTTCGGGGCCAATCACACCGCCCTCCGAAGACATCGTATTCGAATCCTGTTCACAATTACAATAACAAGACTTAATTAGCAAATAAACAAACATACTGTTCGGTACCTACCCATGGAACACAAAGGTGAATGTTCGGTACCCCTGCCGAGCAACATAACAAGCGTTCGGTACCCATACCGAACATATGTTAAAGTGTTCGGTACCCCTGCCGAGCTACTTCAATGAATTTCGGTTGGTACCAGCCGGACAAGTTACAACATGTTCGGCAAGGGTGCCGAACAGTATGTTTTGTGTTCCACGATCCATTGCCGAACACGACACCCAGAAAAACTCGAAAAAATTGAAGAAAATTGCAATTAAAGACATGAAATGAGATGAAATACTTACATAATTGGTCCCTTTTACTGATTTTTCCATTGTTAGCAGCAATGTGGATGTATTTAGGTGGAATTTAGGGTTTGAAGTAGGAAGAAGTTGGAAGATGGAAGAGAATGAAAGTGATGAAGAAAATGAACGTTCAAAATTTGGGGTGTACTTAAAATCTTGGGGGGGGGGGGTGTACTAAGTATTATTGGAATTAGATAAAAAAGGGGTAGGGTGTACTTAGTAGCATTAAGGGTATTTAAGTCTAAAATTATAATGGCATTTTCGTAAATTATATTAGTGGGTGTACTAAGCAAAAATATGGGTTCAAATAACAACTCTCATTTAGAAATTAGGCTAATTAGTATAGGTGGGGTATAAGGTAGAGTGGTGTATTAATTGGAGGAGGGGGGGGGGTGCTAATAGCGGTTTTTTTCTTTTTTTTTAAAGCATTCCGATTTCCGACTGGATGGCATCGGAGATTTTCTAAGTCAACGATCGATTGACTACAAAATAGAGTGATTCTAATCGAGAGCAAACATACTTGACCCCAATCAGCAAAAATGGCGGAGCATGAACATCTAAAGCAAGAAGAACACTTCGATGTACTCACTAAAACTGGTCAGAAAACTGGCCTCACCAAACCCAGGTGATTCTCCTCCACCCAATTTGATCAATTACACGAATATATAGCATAAATTGAAAATTTTCCGACTTAAGGGTTTGAAAAAGATTGGGAATTTAATGAGTTTTAAACAGGGTTTCATTTGCATTTTTAGGATATGAATTGAACTAAGCTTGTAATTATTTTACTTTTCAAATTCAATATCAAATGATTATTTGATAATCAGAGTCACTTGCTTTTCCTTCACAACTGGAAAACGTGCGGTTCCTGATGATATTACATTTTTATATTTGTAAATGTTTTAGGGTTGTGCTTTGTAACTAAATCAATGTATCTAGTCGAATTATATCAGCCTTAAAAAGTCAACATGAAACACATTCTGTGGGATGGAGGGAGTATTAGAATTTACTTCATATTTACAAGTCTACATTCCATTTAAAATAGTCCATCGTTTGAATAGTACCGGTTCGCATTTGGTGCAAAGAGTCCCTTTTTGACTCTACTTGAGTAAACTTTGACCGATGATTTATACTATAACTTAGCATGTTGTTACAAAATTATAAAAGTTGCCACTCATGATATTCTTAATGTAGTTTTTAGTGATTGAATTTCATCACCTAAAATAGAAATAGAACAAATGCATGTCAAATATCAATTTGATGTATATACATGTTGACTTTTAAATATAGAAAGACTACTTTTTGAGCAAAAGAGTGGGAGAACCTGCTTAGGAGTAATCATTTTCCCCCCAATACTATTAACTTATTTATTTAATATATAAGGGGGTAACCTCGGTACATCACATAAATGTTAAGCTTAATTTTCAAATTGGGACTCTTTTTGTAAAACATCCTAATAGTGACAGAGGGTAGTCTTAAGTAGAACAAACAGAGTATTGTGGTGTTTGTTTGTAGGTTTGGTATTGCTATCTGGAGTAGGCTTGGAGTGGTATCACACCACAATCTCAGTTGTATATATGTGTTTGGCAGTAGAGTTACGAGGAGGAGGATTTCACTTGTGAAAGGGTGTAATGCAAGAAGCCTCCGAGTAGCCGTGAGAGTGCCTTTACTTCAGCTCGAGTCTTTTGACATTAGTGTATGAGTACTATTTTGTATTAATATAATTTAGTTACAACTTACAACTCCTTTGGCTTTAAATTTTTTTTTTTTTTTCTGTTTTGGGTTTTGTTTTTGTGCTGTTGTTGATCAGAAGTTCTCCTAACCATAGATTTTAGTGGTTGTTTGTCTAGTATTATTTATACATTCTTTCCAAAATAAGGGTCCCATTTGAAAAGTCAAAACGTTTTATTATTGTACATCCTGTATATTGCCTTTCAATTGCACCAAAAATATATCTGTTTTTTATGACACTGAGAGAAATAGAGAGTGGCATTTTATAGCTTAAACTTGAGAAATGGGACTCTATTTAGGACAAACTTAAACAGGAAGTAGGGTTCCTTTTTTTTTTTTGGGGGGGGGGGACAGAGATAGTCCAAGTGTTAATAGGCATTTATTATATTTCTATAATTTGTTTGGGCAGCCAAACCCAAATATTTACATGATTCCTGACCAAATGAACAGATTGGCTCTTGTGGCTTTGGCTTGTCTTCGAAAGCTATTGGACTTGCCCATATGTGTGCATCACACTGGGATCTGAAGAGCTTGCTCTGTTGAGCTAGTCTTTCTGTTTTTTTAGTAAATAACACGACTTCTTAAGCAAAAGGTGAGTGATATGGTTTGTATATCATGCATTAACTTGCAAATACCTGTAAACATTTTTAAATGAGAAAATTTTCTCCTTTATCTTTTATTCATCAGGCTGATGTTTGAGGACAGAGGGTTGAGCTCGCATTTCCGCCTATCCCTTATCTTGTTAGGTTATTAACCCTTTACATAATAAATGCCAGATTTACATTTTTTTTTAAATCTTCTGTATCAGATAATAGGTTCTACTGATTATCCATTTGACTCGAAATTTTAAGAATATTTTTCATGTTGGGACTCTTTCAGTGAACATATTGAGGGCATTCTTAAGTAGAACAGACAGTATAGGGGTGTTTGTTTGTAGGTATAATATTGCTATCTGGAGTAGGCTTGTGGTGGTATTAAGCCACAATCTCAGTTGTATATATGTGTTTGGTAGTACTAGAGTTATGAGGAGGATTCTACTTGTGAAAGGGTGCAAGGCAAGAAGCCTTTGAATGACCGCTAGAGTGCCTTTGACTTGTGCTTGTAACGGTAGTGTATGAGTACGGTTTTGTATGATCAGAACTTAGTTACAACTCCCTAGTGTTCTTTTTTTTCATTTTTGTTTTGTTTTGTTTATTTGTTGTTATTGTTGAACGGAAGTTCTCCCAAGTCCTAACCATAGTTTCTTAAGGTTGGTTGTCCATTTTTGGACCTTTCTCCCAAAGTAAGAGTCTTATTTCAAAAGTCAGACCCTTTAATATTGTACTTTTGACTTCTATATATTTCCTTTGGATTCCATTAAAACAATATCTTTTTTGTATGACACGCAAGAGAAATATCATGTTTTCAAAAGAAGGAAATTACTAGAAAATAATGGGAAAGTAGGACTTTTTTTTTTTAATAAAAAAATTTGGGTCGGAGGTACTATTACACTACACAGGTGTTAAAAGATACTCCATCTGTTCCTGAATTGTCATGTTTTGACTTTTTAGAGTCAAACTTATCATTTTTCAAACAGAAATTTGACCTATAATTTTTTATTTTTTTCAAAATCATAAAGCACGTGATTTGTAATAGTTTTTAAGTACTACAAATTACGTATTTTATGATTTTTGAAAAAAATAAAAAAATACATGTCAAATTTCTATTTGAAAAATGATAAGTTTGACTCTAAAAAGTCAAAACATGACAATAATTGAGGAATGGATACAGTTTGTTTGGGCAGCCGAGCCCAAATATGATGGATTCTTGCAGATTGGATTTGGGTTTCCCCATCTTTCCTGCATCAAAATATCTGCCATTATTGGGATCCCGGACCAAAATAACAGATTCGCTCTCGTGCCGAAAATGGGGTTTGGCTTGTCTTCCAAAGCATATTGGACTTACCCATATATGTGCATCACACTATGATCTCCACAGCTTACTATGTAGATTTAGGTCTTAAAATGGACTAGACTTTGCATTTTCTGTATTAAATAACATGGCTTTTTAAGCAAAAGGTGCGTGATGTGGTTTGCATATCATACATTAACTTGCAAATACATGTAAATGTTTTTTTATTGAGAAACTCTGCTCCTTCATCTTTTTTGATTTATACAATGCATCATGCTGATGTTTGAGGACAGAGGGTTGAGCTCGCATATCCGTTTATCCCTTATCTTGTCTCATTATAAACCCTTCACAGAATAAATGTCAGATTTCAAAATTTAAATTTTGTTCTTTTATTCTTCTGTATCAGATAATGGATTCGATCGATGAACCATTAGACTCTATTAAAATCTTTGATGCTGTTTTCTGTTTTGTTCTGAGATATTCTAATTCCGTTGGTCTGCATCAAGTTCAAAGTAAAAGACAAATAGAAAAAGAAAAAAAAAAAAAGAAAAGAAAAGAAAAATCATGTCAGTGTTTATGTACACTAACTCTAAAAGTTCCAAGTTGTATATAAGACAACTTTGTGTCACTCTATATCACCAACCAGCCATCACTTACATTTTTCATGAAGAGGTAATGCAGTTTGAGTGTAAAACCTGACCATTATTTAACCGTGTTTACAAACAGTAAAATGAATATCTAAGAGCATCTCCAATGCAATTCTCTACTTTTTCTTATGTGACATGTTTAAACAAAAAAACTTCCATGTCAAAAAATATAAAATATAGATAGTTCTTTTTCTAAATGTGCTCCAACCCAAAACTCTTTTTAGAATCTTTCAAACATGGCAGCTTTTTTTAAATTAGCAAAACAAAAAAAAAAATTGCTATTTTATTTTATGAACACCAGAATTGGCGGTAAAAATAAAACAAAACTGGCGGTAAAAAATCCTGATTGTAATTTTTATTTAATTTTGATAATGCGTTAATTGTACTCCCTCTCTTCCTAAATAATTGTCCCACATTCCGTTTTTGTCCGTTAAAAAAAAATTGTCTTGTTTCTGAACTTTCCATTTTAGGAAAACACTTTTACCATTTTACCCTTATTATTTTTTTCTCTACTTTAATGAATGTCTCAGAAGCTCATGATTTTTTTTTTTAAAATTACATATTGTACCAAAGGACATTTATTTAGGAACGGAGGGACTAAATTTTTTCAAAAAAATCCTAATTTTTAATTCTTATTTGATCACGTAGAGGATGTCTTTTCAACCGAATGCCACATCACCTCTACCTCAGCATAAGATATTTGCGTTGGAGAAGGTTTTTTTTTTGTTTTTGTTTTTGTTTTTTTGTGTGATAGTCTATCCTTCCTATGTGTTTTAAATTTTTTACTAAACAGATGATTGCATTGGAAGAAGCTCTAAGAGAGGGGTTGTCCAGTTATCTTATAACAGTGGGTATTACTAACAAGTTACTGCATTAATCTTTTGCTTTTTAATACAGGGGAGATGTTCATAGAGATGGGGATTATCATCGAGCTGTTCATGTGTGGATCTTTGCTGAAAGTACACAAGAACTTCTTCTCCAACGACGTGCGGACTGCAAGGATTCATGGCCTGGGTTATGGGATATCTCTAGTGCGGGTCATATATCTGCAGGGGATTCATCCCTTGTCACAGCCAGGCAAGTTTGTCCACTCATATAGATGCACTCTTGAGGCAAAGCTAATTTAGCATGAATTCTTATGCTCTTCAAAAAAAATTCTTAAGCTTCAATCAATACTCTATAACAGTGTCAATGGTTAAAACTTACTCCCTCTGTCCCAAAATAAGTCTCCCCTATTGACTTTACAGGGTTTTAATAAAGAAATTGACTGTATTTAATTTTCCTTTAAGAGCCTCAAAAGTATCCTTTAGTGATGTCAAATCATCTGCTTCTTTTTTCATCTTACAACTACTAAGCGTATTATAGACAAATTGCTTAAGGAATCTTTCTAGAAATGGAAAGGGGACACCTATTTTGGGACATTCCAAACTAGAATATGGGACACTTATTTTGGGACATTCCAAATTAGAATATGGGACACTTATTTTGGGACGGAGGGAGTATAACTTCTCCTTTTATTGTGAGTTTCTTTGCGCAAATATGTATTAAAGTGGTTTGAGTGTCACCTACTTGGATCAGCTGTTGGCAAGGTAGCACTAAACTGCTTTCCCACACAACACTTATTCCGGTTTTGTAAGAATCTTGTTGTCTTTCAATATATGATATGAATACCTAGTCTGTATGCTTGCAGGAGGGAGCTTCATGAAGAGCTTGGTGTAATACTTCCAAAGGATGCATTTGAATTATTATTCGTTTTTCTACAGGAGAGGTTGGTATATCAAAACCCTTTCAATGTGGTGGCATATAGTTTTTCTTACGAAGTTGGACTACGTATCTAAAACGAGGAATCTTGCTTTGATAGCATTTCAGAGATTTAACATTTTGAACTGGATTATCGTATTTCTGGCAGGACATGAACATGTTCTGTGCATAAGGAAGAAAATTTAAGATTTGGTAACATAGCATATACAAACAGCTGCTGGATATGCTGTTTCTAGCTTTTTAAATACAAAGCCATTTGACAGTTACATTTGTTAATATAATTAAATTGAACTTAAATCCACAAGCTTTGTCAAAGAAGTGCTGGGTCTGCTGCATGAAGCAATTTTTAGCTTTCTGCTCATTTAGTACATTAACTTTTGTTAGCAAGATCGAGTATTTACTATCCATTCATCCTAGCTCTGCTCTTTTCCTTCCCTGCTCATCACTATTGCATACTAGTGTACTTATGAGCCTATGATTGTGTTTGAATTATGAGCCTATGTTTTGTGTTCGAATGAACACAGTTATGGGTTTTGCTGTAGCATGTTTGGACAATCAGCGTGTTTATTTGCTTGCCTCTTCAAGAATCTCTTCATTTTTATACTTTACTTTCTTCATATAGTGTTCATTCATCTTAATACCTGCATTTCACCATACTTACTGACATGCAGGTTGTTTTTTAGCTGCCTCATCATGTGTTACTGAGCTTATAACTAGTCACATGTAATTCTCTGTTCAGCCTCATAGATTTTACATTGATCCAGTAATGTGTCATTAGCACTTCACTTGACCAAGCATGCTTTTTCATGATTATTTTAGAACCATATTATTTATATTAATTTATTTGGGGAATGACTTAGAAATATACATGTGCCAATACACGTAAATGAAGGTTCTGAATTTTATATTAAGTACAGAATAATTTATCATTTTAAACCTATGAAAGCATACGGCTTCTAGAGGGGTCCTCGCTTTCTTCTCCAGAAAGGGTTTTTGGCGGCGGTTTTTAGAAGTACATGTCGATATATCTTTGTTATTTCCTCTTAAGTTCTGACCCTTTGTCATCGATAGACTGAGAAGGTTATAAGATTCCTGGTCTAGCTGTGCTTGTGATTGTCGGTCTGAAATTACATGGTCTACATGGCACTCATCTGGATTTAACTTGAGATAATCAAATTAAAGATTGTAGTCAATGAGATATCATTGGTTTTTCATTTTGTGTGCAGTGTCACAAATGATGGCAAGTTCATTAACAATGAATTTAACGATGTATATTTGGTGACAACATCAGCTCCAATACCCTTGGAGGCTTTTACTCTTCAGGTAAAAAGGTTTTTAGCATATGTTCAATAACTTTGTAATAGTCATCATTATACGCGCGTGCGCACACACACACATATAAAATGTTTGTAATAAGATGATGTCAACTTGGATGGTCACTTAATCCTTGTATTAGAAGTGATGCATCTTTTTCTCAACCATTTATTTTTCTATCAGAAGGGTCTACAGGTTTTTTGATTACTTAAGTTTTTTTATTTCTCAGGTTAAGATTAACATTTCAAAGTTTGATATAACACATATTGCTTAGGGGGATGGCTAAATTCCTCTCTTTGGTGGGTCGCGAGGTTTTTGGTTGTCGTTTGACTTATTTGAATGCCCTTTGATGGCTCTTTGGACCCAATCATTTGTAGGGCATCTAAATGGTTGGATGGGTGGAAACACACATATTTCACCTTAGTGGGAAAAATTCCCTTATTCATTTATATACCTTGAACATTTAATTTTCTAAATTTCCATGTTTAAGGTTACTGCCTTTGTGACTTTGTTATGGATAGACTGAGAAGGTTATAAGATTCCCCTTCTAGGACGGTTTGGGAGAGGACCACAAGGAGTCAAGGATCTTCAAGTGGTTGGGTACAGTGTGTAAGCCTAGGGATGAAGCTGGTGCTAAGTACGTGGTCCTTTTGGAATTTCATCTGTGTGGCTAAGTGTTTTTGGAAATTCCCCTTGCAGTCGCTTTCTCTTTGGCACTAGGTGATTTAAACCGAGCATGGCGCTTATAGGAATAATCGTATACAGATATAGGAAGGGAGACTAATGACATGATTATCTTTTCTTTCTTCGTGATAGATATTGTTGGAGTGTTCTTGTGTCTGTTTTGGGAAGAGCCAGTGGTGGATGCCATCCTCTTGGGTTTTCTTCCACCTCTCTTAATTTTTATGGATAGAAAATAAATCATACTAATGCAAGGATGAGAAGGTACACGAAAAGGCGGATTAGAGTCCACCTAGCAAAAGAAAAAGTGGAGAAAAAGGATGCAAAGGGAAACTCAAAAGAAGCGCAAAAAGGCTAATGGAGCACTGCTCTAGTGCTCTGCAGTCCCTCACAAGATCCACAATGTTAGGCAAACCTCTAAAAGCTCCATCGCAAGCCCGTAGTGTAGCTAAAAACAAAACTCTTTCTCTGAAAAGAGCGAAAGAAAGTGCCTGATCTCAGATTCTGGCATTCCTTCCATAAACATAAACACCAGAGACCCAAAGCTGCACAGCGCCGTAAGCACATCTTGTTCCTACAACCTCCATAAACATCCAAGTTGCTGCTAGTTGTAATGTGTATTATCTTGGATATGAATATAGTCGCGGTTCTATATTTATGAGAAGATTTGAGAACTTATGTGAAACTGGTATTTTGACTGGATATCTATTCATCATTGAAAGTTCAAAATAACGGGTCACAAGTGCTTTAAACTTTTAGTTTAAAGTGTTTGATATTGTGTTTCAGTGCTAGTAGTCCCCGAGTTTTCTGGGCAGATGGTCTCTGAGTTCTATAGGTGGTAGCATTTAGATTTGTGAATGATCCTCCGCAGCTGTTCGAATGAAAGTTGTGAAGAAATTTCCGTATCCAGGCGAATAATCTTTTCATGTTAAGTTGGACTTTATACATGCACATGAACTAATAAGAACCAAGGTTTTATTGTCGTATGTCAATGCCAGAAATTGATTCCCATCCAATGCTGTATACTCTAGCATAGGACTCATCCACTGAGAGTAAATTACTGTCTTTTTCTACCTTTGGTTGAGCATTTGCCAGTCATCTACTGCCTCTTAACTTTGTCTTATTAAAATGCTGTTGGGCCACAATCCATTTATATGCAGAACCTTTCTCTTTCTCTCTTCTTCCATTATCTGGTCCCACATAGTCTCTTTCCCACATCTTCTGCCGCAAGCTCTCTTACATTTTTCAAGGTAGAGGGTCAGATAATTTTTTTTTTCTCTATTTACCTTTATCTCGCCTCTCATTACTGCATTTCTTTTGTCCCCTTTTATAAACACTGAAAAAGAAGTAAATATTCCCTCACTACTTAAGTGTCACTTTTCATTTTTTACTTTGTTGGTTAAATTAGTATATACAACTAGTTTATAAGCTAAAAATTGCTTTCCTCTATTTTCGTGGGAAAAGCATAAGTGCATTCATTTGGTGACTGAGGTAGTGAGAACTTAAATGAGCAAAAGTAGTTTGTTTGTAATGTGTTCTCTACTTGGGTTTGGAAAATATTTTATTAACTTGCTTGCACTATATATATACATATATATTTATTTTTCTCCTTCAAGTTAATTACAAATACATCATAGTTAAATGTTAATATACACCCTCCGGTTTATACAAAGATTCTTTATTTCCCTTCTTCGACATTCCACTTAAAGAGTCTCGTTTTAAAGATTAAGCTCAAAATCATCAGAATTTTGAGCTCAAAATTCTGATGATTTCTAATTTTTCCCTCATATTATTAAACTAGTGAATCTTAATGCGTTGCGTGATTAAAAGAAATCTTTAATGATAGTTTTTATGTTTATAATTTCTTTTATGAATTCTTTTTGAATCTTTAATTTTAATTTGTTTTTAATGATTTTGTGAATTTTGGTTAGTTATTTTGAAGAATGGCGAAAGTGGGTTGGTTATTTGAAAGAATTATGGGTAGCTATTTAATTTACAGGGTGGTAATTATATTCAAGGATGGGGGTGAATTTGGCAATTGAAAAAAGTGTGATAGGGCTTCATTTTGAGGCCTCCCGCTTTGTAGTAGTAATAGATAATAGATAAATAATGGATTTCGTTACAATGATTAATCAACATTACTTATGCATCTCTTCAAATGTTTGACTTTTCAGACCTGGACACTTTTAGCGGAAAGAATGTCGTACATATAATTTGAGATCAGATGATGTCCAGGAAGCAGAACTAGTAGAAAGTTAAGCAACACAAAATCAAAATTGAAATTAGGCTCAATGTATGCTGCAGAATACTTGTTATACATCCTATGAGCTCTCTTGATACTCAAATCAAATTGAATCCAGCTCAACTCAATCTTTGTACCACTTACTTGGGGTCAGCTACATCTTAACCTTCACGAATAAAATTTCATCTTCATGATGCTCTTACCACTTAACTTGAACCACTAGAATCATTATTTGAAACTATGATTTTTGATTGGAAGGAGAGTTGCTATTCTGGTGGTTACAGCTTATGAAAATTGTGAAGGATGATGGTTTGACGAGCACGGCTGCGCCATTTATCCAACACAATATTAATGTTATAACTAATTTATTACCATATTTTTGTCAGTCATTCATTGGTCTTATTGTTGATCAGTATATTGAATTCTTTCTCTATTTTTTCCTCCCTATTTTCTCGTTTATAAAAAGATGTACTTGAACTCAAAATATTGTATCTATAACTGTTGGAAATGAGCCTGTGCTTGTGACTAGATAAATAAATAGGTTTCTTTTTCAGTATTTTGATATGATTGAGTAGTCAAGCTTTTTTTTATTTGCCATAGGAATCTGAAAATCATGTTCGCATCCTCTTTCCTGGTAGGAATCAGAAGTCTCAGCTGTTAAATATATCTCATCTGAGGAGTATAGACGCCTACTTGCTAATGAAGATCCTGAATACGTACCGTATGATGTAGAAGGCCAATATGGACAGCTCTTTGAGATAATTAGTAAAAGGTATGTCATGAGGAGACACGTTGAATAATCTTATTAATTTTTAAGTTCGTGAAATCATTTGTTGCCAAGAAACGAGTGACTTATCCGGGCTGGAAAAGGATGACATATTTTACATTTAATGCTGCCTTACTTCCAGGATGGGTTTGGAACTTTCCGTTCTTGCTTTTTCCATAATCCTTTTGCTTTCATATTTATATTCTAAACTGTAAACGTTTTAGTTAAAGCATTATTGAGCTCTTAAGTTTAACTGAAGAATTAATTTCAAAATAATAATATTTACATTTTGTTTTCTTTGCAAAGATGCGAATTCTCTCTCTCTCTCTCTCTCTCTCTCTCTCTCTCTCTCTCATGCTCTGTGCCTTTTTTCCCCTTCCATTTCCATCTGCCAGATCTTTTTCATTGTTTCATCATAGATGTCAATTATGGCTGCATTATGGCATCTGTCACATCCTGTCTGAGTTTTCCGGACAGTAAATGTTCCATGCGTTTTTTAATTGAAATTTTCTGTAGGTATAAAGAAACTGTGGAAACACGGAGTTTGACTCTACAAAAGCAGTTATGTCAATATGCTCCTATCTCTCTCAGCGCAGAGGTTGCTAACTTCTTTGATTTTCTTTATGTTTCTCTGTTATTACTCTTATGTTTGTATAATGTTGTGGCTGACCTTCATATTTGAACATATATCGAAGTTCTTCTAGCAGTCTGGTCCTTAGTTTTATGTGTCTGTTTACTGACTTAATACTCTTGTAGTTGTGAACCTGTGTATGCTGAGTAGCCTGGGTGGAGGAAGCAGATTAAGACCATAATTTTGTCAATTACCTCCTTATTGTACTCTGCAAATATAAATGTTTATTTAGGTTTGTTTTATATTGGGCAGGATAGAAAATTATGCAGAAGCCGAAGAGGCGATAGTATTGGTAACATTTAGTACCTCCATCCCAAAAAGTGAGTCCCCAATTGACACACGGGCTTTAAGAAAATATATGACTCTATGTGAACTTCCTTTAATAGCCTTAAATATCCTCAAGTGGAGTCAAATCAGTGGGACCCACATTCATTTTCTATCTCACAACTAAAGAGGTCACTGTAGACAGTTGGCTAAAAAATACTTTCTAAAAATGGAAACGTGACTCTCTTCTTGGGACATCCGGAAATGGAATAAGGGACTCTTCTGGGATGAGGGAGTAACAAACAATAAGCACAACCAAAAATTCTCTTAAGAAGTCCTTTTATACAAAGGAAACTGCTGACAAGTGCCTTTGGGGCACTCTTTAAGGATCAAAATTTAGAAAGATTCTGCATTGGAACTCTCCCTAATAGTGAACCTTTCCCTATGCCACTGAAGTGAATTTCAAGATAAACTTTCTGATGAATTCTTAAAGAGTGCACTTAGGGAACTTGTTAGCAGGATCCTTATGCAAATAATAATTGATAAAATATACAGGTATATGCTTTACTCAAACTAGTCTATCACTTAGCTTCATCAGATACCGAAAGTACATATCAAAGCTCCCAAGAGCTAGGACCTTGAAGGAACAGACCATTTTGCTTGTAGAAGAGAAAATTAAGAAGAAAATTCCCAACTAATAAAAATATTTATTAACATTATCAACTAATTAGAATCCTTGATTATTGGATCGTGGTATTTGATTTGCCAATTATATTATTAAATTTACTCTTTCATATATATGGCGCAACCAAATTCTTATTTTCTACTATTTGAATCGAAATACCTAGCTAAATAAAAAAAGAATATAAAATACTAAGAAATTCCTTCTTGACAGTATTATATGTTGTATGTGTAATCCTAGATATAAAAATATGTGGAAATTTTTTGTTGAAGATTCCATAAATATTCCATTCCTAAAATGGAAACCAAATTCTTATTTTCTACTACAAATAAAATCTAAATACCAAGAAATTCCCTCTTGACAGTACTATATGTTGTATGTGTAATCCTATCTATAAAAATATTTGGAATTTTTTTTATGAAGATTCCATAAATATTCCATTCCGGAAATGGAAACAATTAGAGAAATTGGATGCAGCTACTAAGTCATGGAGTAGATATTGAGTGCAATGGTGATACCCCATCATTGGTATTATCATCCAATAACAATGCTCCAAATCAGCAACCTTACTGATTTGGAGAGCAAGGTTGCTGTGATCACCAAGGTTGGTGATTTGGCGCATGTACAAGATGAAAACTTCATTCTGATTCTACAAGAATTTTTATGAAAGCCTTTCATTTGCTTCTCTTGGATGGAAGATTAATTTCAGAATGTATCAAAAGATGATAAAGAGAAAATTTTTTTCTTGCGAAAACTTTTTAAAAACAATTCTATTCCCGTTAGCAAAAACAATGCTCTTTTCTTTTCCGTATTAGATATTTTTACCCTGTCAAGTCAATAAATAAATCCATAAATTAGATCGATCAATACATTGAAATCAGAACGATAATTTGAAATCAGAACGAATTGACTGATTGAGGGTTATATATTTTCTAGACTATAATTAATGGATATCCTTAGATCATGATTCTAGTTAGACTACGATTCCATACCACAAGAATTCCTCCAACTCCGTTCCTTTCCGGTCCAGTTCTCTAGTATCAACAGCCCTTATCCCATACATCTATTCAAAATTCATAAACCATATTTTATAGTTGATTGTATAGAAAATGCCCGGTATGTACACCTTTTAAATTAAAATGAGCGGTTATTCTGTTCTCATCATAGAAGGATTATGATTATTTTATATGATAGTTTGTGGGCTTCCAAAAGATATTATGATGGATTTATCAAAAGGCGGAAAGGGATTAATGTAGCTAAATCATATGTTGGACAATGAAAGTTGAGTTGTTGCTGTGTGTGTGTGTATTCTGTTTGCTTTATTACTCAGCATTGTTTGTGCCCCCATATAATCAATGTTAGCGATTATAAAGCAGAGGAGTATAAGAGTATTCATATGTCGTGGAAACTAAAATTCACCACAAGATTCTCATCTTTCATGGAAAAAATATAAAAAGGGGTAAGTTACAAGATTTACCACAATATATCAACATTGTTTCTTTTAGTGCCTAGTGGATAATGCTACTCGGTGGGGGATTGATAAATTTTACTTACAGGTCAATTTGCAACTACTTGACAATATGTTCCACACTAGTTTGGTAAACTTGGGAATACAAAAGAAAAGCATGGCATATCAATTTCAACTTTTATCTACAAAAGATAAAATTACGATTACTAATTGGAAAATTCTACAACTGCCATGTCGAGCTTGACCATTTGGATGATATTGCATGGTAGCCTCGCTATAAATGTGAAAATCTGGAACTTTTATTATTTATAACCTAGGAAATATCTGTTAGTGCTCGACTCTATTTGCTTCTAAATGTACAGTACTTTTTGCAAATTGATGGAACTATTTTACGTTCTAGGGTAGTAGGGTTCCCAGAAGTCAAGGACTTCCTGTGTTTTTGGGTCTCTACACTTTTCCCTTTTGTTTTGTTTTAAAGAGTTCCTTTCTTCACTTACAGTCGTTTGGAGAGTTTAGTGCATTTTCAAGAGATAGAGAAGTGGTATATCAAGCTTTAACTACAAAATTTGATTTTCAATTGACCTACACAGCCTTTGACTCCATTTCTAATTATTTCTTGACATTTTTAGGGGGTCATTTGCAATTTCTTTGCATAACATAGGATATATGGTACATATGATAGAATCAATCATCTTGAATCTTTGAAGTGGAATGAATAGGAATATTTTCTGATACAGCTGACAGGTCTCACGACTGAGGACAAGGAAGCTCTGAATTTGCTCGTCCAAACTGCGACAATAATGGACGAAATTTTCCACCTGCAGGTTTTTTATTGCACATGCTCTTAAATTACTTGCTGATCTTGATGCATAGTTTCATTTTTTAGTAATGTTTTTTTTTCTTTTTGACAAAAGAAGAAACTTATTTAGATCAGACATCCACCGAAAGAAAAGAAGAATAATACTAAGTGGAAGAAAATCAAAGTGTAGAATGTACCACTGTGCTCCTCTCCCTGCTCAAAACATTCACCGGCATTCCTCTTGAAGCACCTAAACAGAAAGCCCACAAAGAAGAGAGAAAGACAACGTTCACTTGATTGATCTCTTGACTTAGACCACTTAAGTCTTCCCTTTGTATAGTCAAGAAAAGATCAATGTAAAACAAAAGATTTGAAGATATTGTTTAGGGAAGCTCCATAGGATTAGTTTGTTTTTAGCTTCGCCTCAAATGCAAGCTGACGAGACTCTTCTTACCCTCTCAGTTTAAAGGGAAATGACCTTAGCAATGCAATGCTGGAATATTAGCAAGTGTCATTTTGATAACTTTGAGATTAAAAAAAAAAGAAATCATAAAATCATTTTCTAGCTTTGATCTTGCTATAATCATTATAATTGTTTTTTTAAATCTACGTTGAACAGAGTATCACAGTTAAAGCTTCAACCCTGCACGTCTCTTTGTTACTTATACATGTTCATGCAGTGGCAGATCTAGGATTTTCGGTCAGAAGGGTCAAGACTAACACAACAAATAGTTTTTGAGACAACTTTTTAATGAGTAAAGATGATAAAATGTGAACAATTGTTATAATAAAAACTAACTTCTTCATAAAAAGAGTAAAATCATAATAAGATTGTTTTCAGAAGCCTTCTCATAGTGTACATTTTTTTGAAAATACTTCATATGATCTTTATTTTCAATTTTTCCTTAAGTCTCATTCTCAACGTATTCATCAAATAGTCCCTCCAATAAACTATTCGATGTATTGCTGACTTGATAACATTGCTGAAAATATTCTCTCAACGGTTTTTGTATATTCTGTTTTTCATCTTATAAATTCTTCTTTTATCTAAAAAAGAAAAATACTTTCTCAACAGGTGCAGTTGCAATAGACAAGGGTGATGCAAGTTGGAGCAACAAATAAACCAAAAAGATATCAATTTTTAAACAGTAGGTTTTTAATTTCAAAATCTAAAACAAAGAAATAATCACAAAACAAGCCGGGGACTGTTAGAATTTAGTATTTGCTTGAATTTCAAGAATTTTGGAGAGAGAAAAAATAGGGTTGGGTTATTTAGGTTTTGAGTGCAAAATTTTGATTTTATACCTATAAATTATTAATGCTATACTTACCCTTTCATGCTTACTATTATTCTGTATTGCTGCACTTTGTTTTCTGCTTCAAGTATTAAGAAATGTAGCGTACTATTTTCCAAAGTTTAGGGGGGTAATTAATATTTTCACAATTTCATAAAACCTGCGACTCAAATTTAAAAATGGTAATTTAGCATTTTCAATAAAGCTTCAAGACTGTTATGAATTTTTTCAAAAATCCAGCTGGGTCGACTGACCCACCCCTCCTTTACATAGATCCGCCCCTTTGTTCATGTAAAGACTAGTCAAGAGTTGTGCAATTATGTTGATGAACTCCACACACCAAATTTTTAGTTAGAAAAGAAAACAAAATAAATATAAAGTTCCAACATATAACTATCGATAACCTCCGAATTTTAGAATGAAAATTATGCATGATAAGGTACTTCCTGTTTGGCAATTCCAAGATCTCCAAGAAAGCAATGGCTAAGTGCTGTACTTGGGAATACATGTAGGTAGGTGTGTGAGGTTGACTCCTGTAATTACAGGGGATTACTTCCATTATTAAGTTGCTGGATAACCTAGCCTCTTCAATTTTCCCATGAGCTACCAGGAAAAATTGTAATGCTGTAACATAACATCCATAGATCCCATCCAAGTGACAAGATTGTTTGTAGTTACAATAATAGAAACTTTATTTTGGATAGACTGGACCAATTGGAACTAAAATCCCCAGGAACTTCCTTTGAAGCAAAACTCACAAATAAAGCCAAGACCTTACAAGTCTTCAATTTCTTCCCATTATGAAAAGTTTGAAATCATACAAAAGAAGGATAACCAGAAAACGACAAGACAGGATATTCCCAGAAGATCCAAAAAGTAGAAATGAAAACATTTGAACTTTAATATGCCAAGATCGATTTATGTTAACTGCCGCATGAGTGGGTATTTATGCTGTAATCATTTTCTTTTATGTACACATGTAAGTTTAGAAATTAAAGACTGATTCACTCTTCAACATACATCTATGACTTTCTTGTAGACTCAAGTCTAAATCACATTCCAATTTGGTAATAGAGCTTGCCATCCAGGATATATAGGTGACTCAAAGACATGAAACGAGTATATGACATTCTGCTGGCCTTATATTTGACTATCAAAATTCCTGGTAGGGATGCTAGATCCTAACAGGATTCTTATATTTATTAATAAGGAACTTGGGGTTCTATGCTTCATGATCCCTACTGTGATCAATCAGCTTTCCTTGCTAGTGTTAGGAATTTTTTTTTAAATAGGACAGAATTGGATTCATGACGAGTGGTGGGCCTATGGAAGATCAAGTTGAACAACCACTGGAATACCGGTGGAAGCTTCATGCTGCCTCCTATGAGGAGATCACATGCCACTCTCCAGAAGCAAGAATGACTTGAGCCATAAAGTGGGAAGGAAGGATTCAAGCCAACTGAAGGTGTCCTTCCGGCAGGACTGATGGTGAAGGTGGTATCGCAGTTATTCAAGGAAGTGAGGAAAGCTCTTATGCGCATGATGGACGTGAGACATTCTCAAAGACACCGTAAAAGAGTGGCCTGAATAATCTTTAAGTAATTAGTAACCTGACACTTTATAAACATTACCTGACATTTTAAAGCAATTACTTCCTGCTCCTCCCCAGTCCCCACGATCAGTTTGTATTGGTTTCAGTGATTTATAAGCAGAAATGATCAGCACCTCCTTTTTCAATCATAACGAAGGGCTCTGGTTTAAAGTTTGGTTCTTTCCTTTCTATCTTATTTTCCTTTGTATCAGGTCTGGTATAGCAATTCAACTTTAAGGGAGTGGTTAAAGGATCATGCCCACATATCTCATCTGGACAAGTTAAAATGGATGTATTATTCAATAAACAAAAGCCCATGGTAAGTTCGTGCTATGAAGTGTGCTATGGGGTGTGTGTGTGTGTGTGTGTGTGTATACTTACTATCTTTTGTGCTTTTGCAAGCGTTGTTCTTTGTCAACATTCTAGATTTAAGCGAATGAACCTGGAGGGTTAATGATTCTTTCAAAATGTGTTCTGGATAGATTTTCTTTTATAGTTTTCGGGAATCAGCCACCTACTTAAGATATAAATGTTTTTGTTTTTGTTGTCAAACATGTAATCAATCTTATTACAGAATGCTAAAACAAAAACAAAGAATGAAGGTCCAAAACAGGAAATGGCAATGGGACACACTGTTCAAATGGTTCCAATGTACTGCCCAAATATTGCTTCTGCTCATCGCTATCAATTTTACATGAGCAGTCACTGATTGATCTTATGAAAAATTCAAAAACAAAAGCAGGGAATGAAAGTTGAAAACAGGATATGGTGGTGAAACTCACTGTTAAAGTGGGTCCAATGTACTGCTCAAGTATTCCGTCTGCTCATGCTATCAGTTCTACTTGAGCAGTCATTTACAGAGAGAATGTGCATGTCTTTTGGAGTGAAACTTAGTTTGGAACATGAAGTGTTGGGGTCGAAGTAACTCGTGGAAGTTTTCTTTTCTTACTGCCTGATGAGGCACTGCATACACTTGCTTAGTCAGTTGTGTGGATTCCGATTATTAGTTTCATAGCAGAACGGTACCACCACAACTTTTATGTTACTTTTAGTCGTTTTCTTGAAACTTATGGGTTTTGTTTTGCTTTGTGATAATTGGTGGAATAGGATGGGAATGTAGCTGTCTCAAAGAGATTTGGCTAGTCGATGGCTCTTCTTGATTAACTGACGGACTAGACCTGATAGATCAAATTTCCATCTTTAGTTGGCAAATCATTTTTCTCTTCAAATCCGTTGATGGAAAATTTGTATTCCTCCTTACCCTCAAGAGGGTATGTTGTAAAAGTTAAATATGTGAGAGAATACATTAAGACCCTTGTACCTACTTAATTCTTTCGTATATGAGGCGAAAAAAGTAGAATGTCGAGGCAATTATAAGCATTCTTTTCTAAAAGGGGCTGAGAGAGAGAGAGAGGGATGGAGGGAGGGAGGTGCCGGGGGAATTATTGTTTCTAATTATTGCTTCTTCGATGCTATATCACTCTTCTTCATAGCAGCTGCTGGTGCTGGTTTTGTGTCCATAGAGGTGCTTATGGTGACAAAATGCCATTTCCTTGGAGCTCACCCATGAATGTACTGTTCAACACCTGAAAAGTGCGTTATACACCATCCTTTGTTGCCTAAAAAGGGAGAGGTGCCATGAATGAATTCGAGATTAAAAACAAACTAGGTTAATGACGTGCCACCTATGCCTCGGTGTCATTCTGCTATGAACCTGATTTGAGAAGAGTTTTTGAATGGAATGCAGGATCAACTTTCTCCAACTCAGGTCATTCCTTTGTCAAGACTTCTACTTAGTTGATATAATTTTGTTCATACGAAATCAGAAAACCATCTCATACAATCTCATGCTCAACGAGTTCAATATATAATCTATGAGAAGATGATGAACCAAGACACAAGAGCTAGCAAACATATATGAAAAATCCATCCTTAACTTGACATTCATCTCCTAGTAGTCCAATTTCAATGCTTTTTGTGGCTTCTTCATTTTTATTTTGTAATCTAGAAGAGGTCTGCTTCAACTTCGGACGTTAGCACAGTCGACTCATTATGAAAGTAAAAGTTCATAAAATGCTGTGAGAACAATCCACTGAACTCATGTTTGAAATTTCTGGAGGCATAACTTCTCTCTAAACCACCTGATCCA
Organism: Platycodon grandiflorus; assembly: GCA_016624345.1. Classification (NCBI taxonomy): domain Eukaryota; kingdom Viridiplantae; phylum Streptophyta; class Magnoliopsida; order Asterales; family Campanulaceae; genus Platycodon; species Platycodon grandiflorus. The sequence continues at coordinate 36,917,223 of CM028362.1, forward strand.
TTGATTGTAAACCTTGCTGGTGATATTTGGAGGCATTCTATTACTATGCCTTGTATTATTTAAGAATTCAATTTGGTGTGGCTGAGCTTATTTGTTAAGCCCCAATTACTGCATGAATTTGCTGGATTTCTATCCACTCTGAAATAATTATTCTGTTTATACTGTGCCATATTAAGTTTGGTGATGATGTATGAAGTATTTATGTTACGTAATTTTGGTCTCTTTGGCAGGTCCTGCCTTGATGAAAACAAGGCATTTTTGACTACTGCAGACTCTGCCATTAAGCTACTTCCTGAAGCAACAAAGCCAATAATTGGGTGGAAAGGTCTCGAGTATAAAGCTGCCTTTCCTATCTTGAAACCACCTGGGGCCAATTTCTACCCCCCAGATATGGATAAACTGGTAATGGGTGAAGTATTTATGATATTCCTCAAAAAATGTTTATTTATCTAAAACAAAAAGAAACCTCATAAAATAGAATTAAGCTGATGTCTTCTATTTGATCTAACTTTTAGCAATCCTTTCGTACATTGCATCATTTCTTTATTTTTCATCTCAGCATGAAGATTCATACTTTTCTTCCTTGTAATAGGAATTTGAATTATGGAAGAAAGGACTTGCAGCTGATGAAAAAGAAGATGCAACAGGCTTTTTCAATGTCATTAAAAGGCATAGCGAACTCATATTGGACACATCCCATCCTGACCATACAGCAGGTAGCACTAATCATGCCGATGATCTCTATATTGTCCCTTTTTCCCAAGAATATGGCCATTTACTTGAAAAAGCTGCTAAATTATTGCATAAAGCTGGGGATTTGACAAGCTCACCTAGGTATAGTGTTTTTTTTTTTGTTTTTTTTTTTCTGTTTATTAATTTATTTATGTTTGGTTATGGTTCATTTTGTAAGATATGATGGATAACAGCCACCTTTTGAGATTCTCATGGTCATTCATGCTTGTCTAGTTTGAGGAGACTGTTGCATGCTAAGGCTGATGCTTTCCTTTCAAATGATTACTATGACTCAGACATAGCCTGGATGGACTTGGTTAGTCCTTTTCTTTTCTTCTGAACAAAATGTTTGTAGTTATTTGGTTGATATTGCCTTCATTTCAAAGTTTTCTTTGTTCGTGAAATAATACCTAGTTGATATTTTGAGACAATTGTCATGAACCTTGATTTAGGTGAGCTTACTTTGGTATTTGCTTTTATAACCAAAATGTTACTTTGGAGGTGAATTCGTTGTTGCGGAAATTCCCCTTAGGTGTCTTACGCTCGGTTTTAGGTCTACAGCAGGAGTAAACTCCTGACTCGACTCATAAAACATAGAAGCATCACTACGGAAATATTCATCTTTGATGTGCATATTTTGGAAGCTAGCAGAATGTCAGAAAATCATGTGGAGAAACATACTTCTTCTTTGACTTTACGCGGTTTGCGAATAGGTTGAAGTAGGAAAACTTCAGAATCAAAGACATTCACGAAAGACACATCAGTTACTTGGCCAGTTACTTGACCACTTCTGAGTTCTGATACGGATTAACGCAGATCCTGTTTCACCTACTTTTGCCAAGATTAGTAATTGATATTTTCACATTTTGGAGATCGTTGGGATTTCTTTCATTTTTTGTAGTTATTATTTCTTTTTGCAGAATTGAGGCTTTAAAATATCAATTTCGAGGCTGGCTCAATTTCATTCTGTTGACTAGCTTTCTTTGTGTGCATCGAATAATCCATAATGCCCAGTAGCCTTGGTTCAAAGAATATCAGATTAACTTCTTTTAATCTCTTATTAAGTTCGGGCCACCCTTTTTTTTTTTGGGTGTTCGGACAGTTCCAGCAACAACTGATGCTAATTACAGTATGCATGGCATTGTGGCAGTAAAATAATGACTTTAGAGTGATACTCTCCTATTTACCTTTTCTTTTCCTGTTAAATTTGTTCCTCTACTTGATTTTTATCCTTTTGAGTTACTTGTACTAGTGTAGGAGGTAGAGGTAGGATCGTGCAGGGGCCCTATCCCTTCACTGCTTGTTTAAATTGGATGGGACAGATTATGTTGATATGGGTTTTGTCTTGTATGTTGTCGGTTCAAGTTAAAGGTTTTATGCCCCAAAATCTGTGTCTAAGTTACCAGTAAATGGCGACTAGCATTTTGGTATGAATGTTTGGCGTCATGGTGGACTTCTGTTTCGGAACACAAAATTTAACCATCCAAAACGCGATCCTAGTTTCACATTTAGTACACAATTCTGAAAAAAATAATAAATTGGATGCTGAAACAGTCAAACTTCAGAACTTTCTATCTGATTTAAAAAATAACAAACTCTAGGAGCATTTACTTTTTAGGGAGGTGGAGAAATATTTGCAATCTGATTTAAGAATGTGGGTTGGCATTACAGACTCCACCTTATTTTAGTGAAGCCTTGTTCCGCAAGGTCTGTGGAGAATTTCCTTTGAGCTTGATAGGTTGTGGAAGATTAGATGTTAGCAGATTTGGCACGGGACCACCTGGGGTGGAATACTAGAGAGATTCACCGTCCTCTTGGAGTTGGCTTGTGGAAGCATATAGCCAAAGGTTGGCATGATTCATAAAATTTGTTAACTTGGAAATTGGTGATGGGCAAACAGTTGGATTTGGCTGGATGTTAGGTGCTGTAAGACAGCCTTAAGCGACAGGTTCTCAAACTTGATGACTTTAGCAGCAAATAAATTGGTATTATGGCAGGGTGTCAGGGAGCAATAATAACCGGACCAAGCGCCCGGTATTTTTTGGAGCTCCCAAGATTGGGAGTTTTAAGAGGTTGATGGCATCATTAGTTTGCTTCATGAAGTGGGAATTTCAGGAGGCAAAGATGATATCTCAAGTTTTTAGATGGAAAATTCAACCTAATGGTCATTTCTCTTTTTAATCAGATTATGCAGCTTTCAAGAGCATACCATGTAGCAATTTCCCACAGAGGGATAACAGTCGAAAGAACTTCAAAAGTTGCATTCTTTGTTGGACAGAACCGTGGGAAACATTGCTCGTGACAAATAAGGAAGATGGGTAGGATACCAACATTTGTAATGCAGTGAACCACAGAAGTCTGTGGAAGTTTACCCATTAGTGCTATCCCTTGTTTCCCTCTGACACTCGTTATAGGGTGGGGAACAGGGCTCATGTTCAGTTTTGGGAGGATGTATGGGTGGGTGATATGCCTTTACAATGTGCTTTTCCTCGTCGTCTGTACCGTATCTCCTTGGTTTATTGGGGTCGTATTTGGGATTCATTTTGGGGAGAAGGTTTAATGGTATTTCATGGGATTTTAACCTTTTTATTCATCTCAATGATCTGGAGGCAGATGAGATGGAATCTTTTCTTGACTCTCTTTCTTAGGTGAGGCCAACTTCGAACGCTGATTCTCGGGTCCGGGTGTTAGAGGGTTCAGGTCACTATTCTTGTCAGTCATTTTATTCGCATGTGATTCAGCCTCATGACTCTTCTCCTTTTCACTTGTCTTCCTTTATTTGGCAAGCCTGGGTTCCTTTCAAGATTAGAGTGTTTATATGGGCTCTTGTTCATAATAAACTCAACACAAATGACATGTTACAGAAGTGTAGGCCGAACAAGCATATTTCCTCGGATTGGTGTGTGATGTGTAAGAACCATACTAAATCCAACGGCCATCTGTTTTTCAGTGTGGTGGTGCCTGTTTCCTTTGGCACAAGTTGTTTGGGTGTTTGGGGAAGCTTGGATCACTCCTGCTTCTGTTGCTTTTTTTCTGCAGATAAAGTTTAGAGGCTTTGGGCGTGGTACAGAGAGAATTATTTTGTGGCAGTTTGGGATTCTTGCCACCTTGTGGTGTATTTGGATGGAGCATAACTCCAGAATTTTCAGGTGTCAGGCTGCTTCGCTGCCTTTGTTGTGGGAAAGGTTGCTTTTTTGGCTTCTCTTTGGGCGTCAGCAAGGGGAACTTTGAATGGGGGTCTCATTCTACGAGATTAAGCGTGATTGGAATTCTTTGCTTTTGTAATTTTTTTTGTTGGTTTTTCTCCTTTTCTTTTTTGATGGACATCTTGTCCATTTCATTGTATCTTTTCCTCCATCTATAATATTTTCTCTTATATCCAAAAAAATAAATAAGATGAATTAAGCTTTTAGGGGCCTGGCCTCTACACTAGTAGAGGTCAGGGGTCTACCCCTCATTGAACTTTCTCTTATTGATAAGTTTTTACCAGTTGTCTTTACATCGAGTACTCGTCCAATTTGTATGGTCTCTCCTATATTGACCAGTAAAAGTTCATCTTATCAAACTTATTTACACAGTACAAGTCCAGTCTCCAATGTTCAGATCCCTGAGCATACATGATAAACAACTATGCAAATCATTTGTTGTTTAGTCTTCTGAAACATATCTCTGCCTTGCCCATGCTAGGTTCAATATGTCTTGGCTGCTAACTTTGAGCCAGGTTTTTCAGTTTCCTTTATGTATCTCATGAAAATAAGGAAGCATTTGCACAAACATACCAGTGTAGGAGCTTGTCAACCCTGGTGGTGAGAGTGAGTAATCCACTGGACAAAACTGGTGGCTCAAGCATAACAGTTAAAAACAAGAATCAATGCCAACATGAAAATCCATTAACTAAAGAAAGGTAAAAGAAGATCAAATCTGAAGTCAAATAAACCAAATATAAGAACGATGGGCAATATGTTTTCTATTCTCGTCCATACTTTGTGGGTGATGCCTAGATCAGTTATTGAGCTATCCCGAGGGTGGTCTTTGTATAAGCGGAAAAGGAGAAGTATTATCTGGGAAGCTGCCCCTCTAGCAATCTGTTGGAGCATCTGGAAGGAGAGGAATAGTAGGATTTTTGAGAATATGGAATCAGACATCGTTTAAAGGAGAATCCATTCCAGACTCTTCGCTTTCGGTGTTAGGGGGGGGGGTACCCGAGTATAGGGGATTCTTTTGTAGAGATAGTGGATAGTTTTTCCTGATGTTTCTTTCTTTTGTTTTTGTATACTCCCTGTATACAAAGGACGTGTTGCCTGGTTTGACGCGTTGTTAATATAACTTTATTACTTATCAAAAAAAAAAAAAAGAAGATTTTTTCAAAGTGGGGTCAATATTATTACAGGGGTAAAAATGTTATTTTTAGTATCTAAATTTGACTCAAAAGGGGGTCAAAGTTATAATTTAGTGCAATTTTTCTCTAAAATAAAGGGGTCAAAATAGATAAAATTATTATTTTTAGTAGTAAAAAATTCATTTTCTTAAAATTTAAAGGTGCTAAGGTGTCATTTTCCCACAACTACAGGGGGTCCAGTGAACCCCTGACTACAAGTTGTTCCCTCCAATAAAATCATTTTATGTAATGAGTTTGGCAGTAAAAATTCAGGTTAAATGCAGAGGCCTCGACATATCCTGGTAAATTTTGCTTGCTATGTAGGGCCATCGAGTTTCAACATTTTGCATGTCTTTAGAGTTGTAATTATTGTGATTTAGTTACCCTAAACAACTCTCTGCAGGAAACAGATTCTACCTTCATGAGCACCTTGGATTTATTTTACATGTTACTAGTATAAAAACCTATAGGCGAAACTATCAAGTTGTATCTTTTACTCTTCGACATAGGCTCTTTGCTTGATTATGATTTGTAACTTATGGCGATTGTGTTTTCTTTTCCTTTTTCTTTTTCCCCTTCGCTTATTCCCATAATATTTCTATTAACACTGGTATGTTTATATTTCATATGTTGAAGCAATGCATCTTTATCTTTAAATAAGCAGATAAGGGAAAAGCATTACTTTTAATGTATTCCTAGTATATGCATGAAGCCCAAATATGACATTTACTTCAACTGTTATGTGAAGTACAGTATAAAAAACCTGGACGATTTCATTCTTTGAAATATATATTCTTGAATTGTTGATTTCTGAATTATATCCTACATGTATATCTGCTAAGTTTCAATTATTTGAGGCGTTACTGTACTAGAAGCAGAAGAGCTTGTTTTGTGTAGGTTAGTCCTTTTACTTGTATATTTCGTAATACAAGCATAATTCTGATAATATTAATGTTCCTTGTTCCAAGGACTCTAAGGTGGACGTAACTATAGGCCCATACGAGACTTATGAAGATGCACTCTTTGGATACAAGGTATTGTTACATACCTCATTCTGCACCCTTGCTTAGCTCGTCAATTTGAGTTAGTCCTTTAATTGCAATATGATGTATACTTTGATTTTGCTCTTGAATTCCTGTTTTCTCCACTTATAACTGTAAGCTTAGACCAAAACATTGATATAGCAAAATTTATTCATGTCATCTTCCTTCCATGATGCTTTCTCAACAAACAAATTTTGGTTACTCAACAATTAGTCTAGGTATGATTTATAGGAACAATGAGTATGTGTGCAGATGCTTGTGACTCTCATTAAAAGGTCTAACTGTTTCATATGGTGTCAATGTTTATTTGAAAGAACAGCTTTCCCAGTGGGCATTACATACGCATGGAATCAACAATGATGAATCCGTAATGACCTTAAATGAAGTACCAATTTCAATTAGATGAAAGTGGAGAACGTAATGAGACGTCAAAACACACAAGGGAAAAGGCTATTTGCCTAGTGCCTCATATGTTATTTCCAATTTACTCCAAGCTTGCTCCAACAAGGGATTACAATTCATAACAGAAGAACATGGTGCCATTGACTAGAACACATGCCAACTTTTGCTTCGTTGATGGAAACCAATACTACAACTAGAATTAGGATAGATAAACCAGGCCTCCCTGGGGTTGAAAACAGAAAATAAAACTTCCTTGGGGATTAGAGAAAGGAATCAAGGTACCAATATTACAGTTTAATCAAAGCCAATCTGTTCTTTTACATGATCTGTGACTCAAGACCAGCTGCAGAACAACGAAAAGGGCGGCCTTTATACATGTGGAAAATTATTTGGTGCCTAAGATAGGATTCTCAAAATTATAAAAGATAACCAACTAAAATTCTAGATTAGACTAGTGCCCAAAATAAAATACATAATTTTGCAAAGTGACAGAAAGAAGTGTAAATATCACATCCATCTTAAATGAATAGAGATTGAAGATTCAAGGTCCTATTGTAATACTAATATGAGAAAATCTGGGAATGATGGCCATAGTTCGAGAAGTTGCTTAATGACATCTAGGAAATTCAGTCATAAGAATCAATGTGGAACAATCCTTGTATGATAAAGAACAAAGTATCACTGTTACGTAATTTCTTCCAAATGCTAAAAGTCATTTATTTCCTCAAAAGGCAAAACTACATTGTCCAACTTGATAATATCCAGAAAACAAAATGTTGTATACAAAGAGACACTCATAAATGGACACATGCATGTTTAAAGCAGAAATCAGATTAAAGAAAGAAAAAAGAACTTATACATTCTTGATGCCATTTATACTTCTTCTTAGCTAATGTACAGGTTTTTACAATTTGTGTCTTTAGGCAACATTCGAGGCATTTATTGGAGTTCGGGATGATAAAGCAACGGCTCAAGTTAAACTCTTTGGTGATCATTTGCGGGTGCTTTTTCTTGATTCACAATGAAATCATTTTTCACCTAATTTCCAACCTTTTGCTCTCTATATTTATTTGTCTGATAAAGCATGTTCTATAGGTTTTGGAGCAAAATCTTCCAATGGACTCTTGTTATAAATCAAAAGATGTAATTGCTGCTCCTATTCGCGTCGTCCAGCTTGTTTACAATTCAGGGGTGAGTCCGTGGGAAATGTAATTCTCGGTTGCAAATCTTTTTCTTCTATTGACATCATGCATGAAGTAGCTGATCCCCTAGGGGATTTTGATATATGACTTGATTTGTTCCCTCCTTTAATGGCAGCTGTAGGAAGATTCCCTCAGAAGAAAAAGAGTTTACTTAGGCCCAGATATTTGTTACCCCCGTAGCATTTAGATATCTCGTAGTTAGATGTGCTCATGGTTCTTTTTTGTAACTAATACACATCAAAACTATAAAGAAAGGAGAAAGAAGAAAGAATAGAGACGAAGAAGATGTCGGGCTTGAGAGAAAGCCGTCTCCCTCTGTTTTCATATTATACGTATTGGGCATAACATATATTTATACCCTACTATACCCTACCACCACAATTACATAATTTACCTTTCTATCTAACACTCCCCTTCAAGCTGGAGCATATATATTTATCGTCTCCAACTTGTTACAAATATAATAAACTCTTATCCATGTAAGGCCCTTAGTAAATATATCAGCACGTTGTTCTCCCGTATGCACAAATGAAGTGGACGCAAGATTTTGTTGGATCTTTTTTCGATCAAAGTGACAATCAACCTCTATATGTTTAGTACTCATGGAAAACTGGATTCGTAGAGATATGCACGGCTACCTGATTATCACACCCCAATGTCATACACAAGACAACTCTAAAACCAATCTCTTCCATCAGTTATCCACATAAGTTCACTTGTTGTCTAAGCCATTGCACAATACTCAAACTCTGCCCTTCATCTTGCCACCACATTTTGTTTCTTACTCTTCCAAGACACTAGATTTCCGTCCACAAATACACAATATCCTGTAGTTGACTTTCTATCACCCGATGATCCTGGCCAATTATCAGCATCAGAAAATGCCTCCACCTGTATATGCCCATGGTCTGCATACAAGATACCTTTTCTAGGTACTCCTTTCAAATACTTCATGATTCGAATCAACGCATTCCGGTGAGTAACAGTAGGAGATGCCATGAACCGACTTACTACACTTACCGGAAAAGAAATATCCGGACGAGTCACTACAAAATAGTTCAACTTACCAACCAACATCCGGTATCGTTCCGGATCCTCAAGCATCTCTCTTTCTCTGGCTACAAGTCTTACGTTTCTGAGTTGGCAAGAATTGTTGGGAATCAGAAAACCAGCAAATGGTGCAATTGCTTGAAATCCATGTCCTATCAGGACAATGCTGAAAAGTAGTATATTGTAGTAGTATGTTCCACCCACATGAAGCCAACCTTTAATGGTTAAAACACTACTTCGGTGCCACGCTCTAGTGAACTACTTGGTCTTGCAAAGTGCCAAGCCTTTAGTTGTGGTGATGCTCCATATGCTTTCAGAAATACATCAATTTCTTGTATAACGAGTTCTGTCCTTGCCAGTGCAATTATGTAACGTAGTGCTTACGTTAATCATCTAAGACAATGACTGTTGCTTTGCTTTATGTAAATTCTTATTATAAAAGGTAAACATGCTTCTTCATGTTATGTTCTCTTCTTCATGTTATTGATAATACTTGTGCCACGAGCCATGGACATTACCTCACAAAGGCAGAAAGGGTTCACCTCCTTATCCTATCGTACACATCAGGATCTAAACCCACTTTAGTTATTCATTGCTTTTGTAGATGGCAAGTACGGTGATCAAGAGAAAGAAAAATGAAAGATATGATAATCCAGTTGTCTATGCAATTTTGTTTGCATTTACTTTATGGAGGAAACCTGTTTATAGCCTCAGTTACATAAAACTTCTCAGTAGGTGGGCAAATAACACCTTCAGTTGGAAACTTGTTTAAGTCAATTCACATTTACTATGTCAAAATATTAATGAAGATGATGGAACTTGAATTTATATTCCATATCATATCTTTCTTGGTTATACTTGTACGTTTAAACATTCCTGGAAACATCTAAAGCAGGGAATGAGGTTTCTGAATTTGGTTCTTGTGGCAGGATGTAAAGGGTCCTCAAACGGTTGCATTTAATCTTCCAAATGATGAGCGTATTGTAAAAGATCGAGGAACGTCAATGGTCATGCTTAAGAATGTTTCGGAGGCAAAGTACAACTCTTTTCTTTGAACTGGCTAAATCTCAAAACTATCATAGATTGGCTTATAGGTTTAAATTGGCTATGGCCGAAGTATTCGTGAATTGAGTTGGAAAAATGATTAATAATGCCGGTTTCGACTAATTTAGGTTCAAGCTCATTCTTCAGCCTATAGCTGATGCATGCATATCGAAGGAGCAGAGAGAATTAGTAGACTTTGACTCTTTCTTCACTCACACAATTTGCCATGAGTGCTGCCATGGGATCGGACCTCATACCATAACACTTCCAAGTGGTCAGACGTCTACAGTGAGGATGGTCAGTTGCATTGTGTTTGACTTTGATGCTCTTTCTTTGTTGCCTATGATATTTGATTGTCATGTAGAGTTCTGTAACTTGTTTGGATAGCATCACACCTGTCTCTTACAGAAAAATCATTTTATTGAAATATGTAGGGTCAATCTAGCTTTACAGTTTTGGAGATGTGTGTGTGTGTGTGTGTGTGTGAGAGAGAGAGAGAGAGAGAGAGAGAGAGAGAGAGAGAGAGAGAGAGAGAGAGAGAGAGAGGGGTTCAAATGTATAAATAAGCACACATGAGATTTGTACTTTCATCAAATTACAATCTTACTTCATATATCTTTTCTAATGCATCATTGTCAAATTTACCGTTCTATCCGGTGACACAGGAGCTGCAAGAGCTCCACTCATCTCTGGAAGAAGCCAAAGCTGACATTGTTGGCCTTTGGGCCCTGAAATTTCTCATTGACAAGGTGAGTATCTATTTCTATAGTTTATTGTTCCTGCTTCTTGCTCGATCTTGTGTATGACATGGTCATCAACTTCTTGTTGTTGCCATGCCACCGGGTCTATGGTTGTTGTCTCTGTGATTTTAGAATATGCATGTTGTTCTATAGTTCCCCGTCTTATTCTACTTCATATGCGTACTGGATCTTTAAAGAAACTAAAATACCTTTCACTGGAAATGTCTCTGTGATTTTAGAATATGCTTAGTTGTTTCCGTGTCTTATTGTGCTTCATATGGTTACCAGATCTTTTAAGAAACTAAAATACCTTTCACTGGAAAGAGTTATTGTGGTGTCTAAATGTGAATTGTATATTAGTAAATTTTAAGGGTTCTTTTTTTGAATTTTGTTTCTTCTAACTTTTTTTCTTTTTTAAGGTGCCCAAGCAGGGTTTTTTACTATCTTTATGCACTTCAATATCTTCACTTTCATCTAAAATAAGGATTATATGGTAAATTGAGTCAATTTCTGATATCACAACAATTTTGTATGGATGAATAGGAATTAAATGTTTAGTTATTTATTACAGACTTGAAAATTGACATTCATTTAAGCATCAATATTTATTTATATTACTTCATTGGGGGTAAATTTATTGAGATCTGCAAATCATTGTGTGATTAATAGGGGACAAAGTATGTTACTATTGTAAAAACAGTTTAATTCTTGTTTTGCAAATTTATGAATTAATATCACTAAAATGCAAGTTTATAAAGGGAGCCCTTGCACAGAAATATTCAACCCTTGATTTAGAACTACAGATAAAACATGTCTAATTCTTACCCAATTTGATTATGAAACTACGTTGAAAAGCTTGAAAATTTTAACAAGCTAAATTGTATATTTTTGTTACCATATTGATTTATGTAAATAAAAAATATTATATAGAATAATTATTCTTACAAATAAATTATATTAGGAACCATTTTACCAGACAATATTGTCCACTTGCAATGCACATATTTGTAACTAGTGTGTACTTTTAGCAAATGCTGTTTGGGCTGAATAGTCTGGGGCCAATCTTGTGTACCTGGACAAAAGATATGCGGTGTTGGGATGTAGTTTTCAATTCTAAGTCCCGATAAAAATTACATAGTTATTTCCAAATGTAAATCTACTGTCTGAGTTTTAAAATATTTAGGTTTAAAATGCATTTAAGCTTAAAATCATGTTGTATGAAGTAGGTGAGTACATGACCATGTCTTCTCTATATCATGTATCCCGTGCTAACTATATCATATTTCACAAACTAAAACATTACAGGGAAAAATTGCAATCTAGCTGACCCAATTCTAAACAAAAGTCCATTATCAGAGAAATGTATCCTGTGAAGCATTATTGATATTGGATTTTGGTAAGACGCAATATAGATATGGAAACTCGTCAAGTTTAAACCTGTATTATATGTATACAAAAGAGGGGGGGGGGAGGAGAAGCTATTTGTTCTACCCCAACCACGTTTCAGATTGGTACTTCAGCTCCGAGAACAAATTTTTGTTCTAGACTGTAAATTGAGCATTCTGCACAACAAAATCAAGGCGCCAAGAGAAAAAGATTGGTCCCTAGAAGTGTAAGAGTGGAAGTGAGTTTCTCGAACGGCATTCACAACTAAACAAAGATCATTCCTACAACAGTTCCTCTAAAAATGTCTCGAAAATAAATTCCACCAGCAATATAGAATGCGAAGAGATTGATGGGGAGAAAAGGGAAGACTGATCAAAAGGGGGAGAGCATGCGAGAGAAGAAGTCAGACACCAAGACCACCAATGAATTTAGTTTGATGTTGACTACAGTGGAGTCTGGACACTTCCTTTTCGTTTGGAAACTTTTATCTTTCTTCAGTATGGATTGGGGGAGGAGAAAGAATGTGACTTTATTTAGAAAAGCATTCCATGTACTAGTTAATCGTACTTTCTTCGAACGAAGTGATTCGAAGAATCCTACCCTCACCTTACCCGGACCAGTACCATAGCAAGTAGCGGTTTCTATTGCCGAACCTGTTCCATGCATAAATCTGCGTTCCTAGTAACATTGCTATTTGGGGGAGTTGAAGTGTGGGAAATAATCATAAGAAGAGAAGGTTGAACGCTTGGACACAAAGAAGTAAGTCAACAGATTGAGACGCAGAGAGATGGAGATGTCCTGCTGTGTTTTATTTTTGAAGCTTCTCATCACCTGGATAATTTTTATCAGGACCTATGATCATATTTGGACTAGATTTTAGTGCTTCCTCTAAAGTCTTGCAGCTTGTTTTACGCTATTAATTTGGTCCAATACACCACACAACTTATTCACTCTTTCAAGAATTTATTTATTTCCGTCTATACCATCCGTACGAGAAAACATTTCTAGCATCTCCAAAATGTTTGGCATGTATCCTTTCCATAAACAAAACAAAATTGATTTTGATATTTTTAGGATGTGCATGGAGTAACAGTATATCCTGCCATGCCCTAAACGTATCTGTATTCTAGAAGTATCTGATCCTGCATGGTTCATAGAATCCATCCAGGTTAAAGGACACTTCTACGTTTCGTTCAAACTTTTGGTTTGTTTTTTTATGTGATGCTTATTGTATGTCTGTGAATCGTATGTGGCTCCAATCAATATAATCTACAATGTTAACCTGTTTCTTGCGGGTTGATGATTAGGACTTACTTCCAAATAGTCTGATCAAGTCCATGTATGTTTCTTTCCTCGCGGGATGCTTCCGTTCAGTACGTTTTGGGTTAGAGGAAGCTCATGGGTAACCATTCTGATCATGCTGCTTTTATTTTGTTTATTATATCCATTGTTCATCTTAATAAGACTGTATTTTTTGAAATATTGTCAGGAAAGGGCAAGCGCTGCAGTTTAACTGGTTGTTCGACAAAGGAGCCTTTATTTTGCATCCTGATGAAACGTTCTCTGTGGACTTTGATAAGGTATTGTTTTCTTGAAATGTTCTGCTTTTGAGTTATTTATTAAAACATGATAGTTAATGTATAACATTTTTCCTTTTCTCCTGGAAGGTTGAAGGTGCTGTTGAGAGTTTGAGTAGGGAAATACTTACTGTACAAGCCAAAGGTGATAAAGAAGCAGCCAAAAACCTTCTTCAGAAATATTGTGAAATGACACAACCACTGAAACTTGCTTTGGCAAAGTTGGAAAGAGTTCAGGTACAAGTGATAACATTTTAACGTTGCAATTCCATAAGCTACTTATTTTGTTTTTTTCAGTACTTACTAAGTAAAATATATGCCTATCTACTGACCTTTATTGATTCTGGCCACAAATGGGCTCTCTCGCCAGGAGCCTGGTTTCTTAGTTGACTTTTCCCCTCATGTATATGTGGTATTGTGGTTTATGTTAATCAATTGGATGTGCTGTCAACCGAGGTTCTTATGTGGAGTAGAATACTTCAGGTTGATCATCTCTTGAATACGTTGATTGATGCTTTTGCGTACAGGTCTTTAATGTCTAAAATTCTAGAAATATGACCCAGGGGAAAAATGTTTATGACAGGCCAAAGTTTGAAGATTGAGTTGGAAAGAATTCTTATCTTTTCTGAATCAAGGTCTTAAGTCTCTAAGGGGAGAAATTTTGGAAAGAAATTATTCCAGTTTGAGCTATCGGAAATGGTTTAAGTCAAAGTGTAGTGCTAGGAGTAACCAATTTTGGACCCTCAATTTTCAATACCTCACGAGGGTTGCAAACGGAAATAGTCAAGTTAAATCCACCAAATTGTGAAAACCTAAGAAGCACTCAACACTTGCACGCTAAGCTAACATGGCACGACTCCAACATGTTGACACAAAATTTTCCAAATATCTCTGACATGAGTCACTGGCATACCTATTAAAAGTGACAGTAGATCAACAGATAAAGCTAACAACGTAACATTTTTAACATCAACAATCATAAAGCATGAAAGCAACTTAAATGGATCACTCCCTCCGTCTCAAAAAGACTGTCTTGTTTGAATTTGCACACGTAGTAATAAAGATCATTTACTATAGTCTACTATGAACAATTTTTCCTGAATTTCCCCTTTTCGATTATAGCACTCCTTTTTTTGTTTATCTGTTAATGAGTCACAAAGCTAAAAAAACTAGATTCTTTATGAGGGGCACAGTAGGAAACTCAAATAATTACTTGTTCCTGTTTTGGGAAGTGGACAATTGCTTTGGGACACATAGAAATAGTAACCAAGACGGTCCATTTGGGATGGAGGGATTACTTAGAATTCAAATACATCACTCTTAGGAGCAAATAGAAGTCTTATGCCAAGCTCTAACAATCCCCAAAACCAAAAACCAGCTTCGTTCTTTTGTTTCTTCATTTTCCTCCATCTCATATGTTTTCTACTCATCAATGACAAGAACACAACCTCTTTTATATCTGCTCCATAAAACAAGTGAGCCCCAATAGTATTTGAAAGTTAGCGGAAAATTAAATAAATTACACCACGTTTGGGAGTGTCCAGGACAATATGTTCCAGAGTGTTTGATGTCACGCACTCCTTGAAACCTGACTCGCTGGCTCTGAGAATTCGATCCTTCGATGGTGGAATCCATCAACTTGAGCATTCTCAGCTTTCAGATCATGGGGTGTTCTGGGTACAGACTTGTGTATTATTCGAAGTTTAAATCTACCCCTCCTTCCCTGTTGCCAAATGTATGCACAGGGGCTCTTCCGCATGTTTTAAATGTTTGTTAAGTTTAATGTGACTGGTACGAGGTTGGTTTTTATCTCTTGGTCTTTTGCAAGGAAATGCAGTGATTTAAATCTGATAGGATAATCGTATTGTGTTCAAACAAAGTTTCAAATAACCTAGAACCACCCCCAAAATTTCTTTTTTGTTTTTCCTTATTCTTTTCTCGTATCTGTATGTACTGTACCTTGTCATTTCCTCTTAATGCGAGTTGTATGTATATGCAAGTGGTATGTATAGGTGACGAAGTATCCAATAGGACTCTGGTTTAATTGAACTTCTAAATCTACGATTGTAATTTACCAATTTTTGTTTTCAAGTATGTTGCATCACGTTTCTCCTCTGTGGCATTGATTTATGGTATCCTTGATAAGGGTTTAAAATAAGTAGAAGGTGGGAGATGATAGATTGTTAGTGAAGAATAGAATCTGGATGGGTGAAGTGGAGAAGTGCGTCCGGAGTGAGCGTATAACCGTTGAATTGAAAAGAGAGTTTTATAGGACATTTGTTATACCTGCGCTACTGTATGGAGCAGAATGGTGGACAAATAAGAAAGAGCATGTTAACAATATGAAAATATTCAAGAGACGATAAAAGTCACCTCAATCGAAGAGAAAATTGTTTGAGATGCTCAGGACACATACAACGTAGACCTTTTAAAGAGCACTTTATAGGATCAATGGATGGCTGAAACTAACATGGATAGCAGTAATTACGAAGGATCTGATTGAGTGCAGCTTGTATGTGATTTTGGCGAAAACAGAAGGCGAAAAAGGATTCATGCAGCCAACCCCAAGTAATTGAAATTGAAAGACTTTGAGTTGAGTAGCCTTGGTTCTAGGATGAAAATTCTGTAGAAAGTCAATTTTCTTTAGTTTAGGCATTTAAAAGAGGATTAATAGAAAGAGGTGAAGGGGTATAGTCTTCCTCCTTTTCTTTTCTTTTTAGTTATACCCAACAACATATTGGTCTTTAATTTTTCTTAGCGTCACCCGTTTCTTCCAAAACCAGAGAACAAATTTCTTCCAAAACCAGAGAAGAAAAAATAACGTTAATTTTATTTACTTTTGCTTTCTTGTAATCCTTTCTTTTCCTTTTTGAAAGAGGAGGCACGGTATTTTTCATTTTCTTTTTCTTCATTTCAGATGACTAAACTTCATGCAAAGATTCCTTTTCTTTTTCCTCATTTCAGATGACTAAACTTCATGCAAAGAAACGTGGCTTGCCTCACTTCATTTAATCAGTTGGTATACAATTTCTCATTTCCTTTCCTTTTTGATACTTTACAGGTTCCAGTGGACATAGCCCGCAGTTCCCAATTGCTAATGAAATTCTGGCAACAATCAACTGAGAAATCTGTAATTACCACCCTTTGCGGTTGTTGCCGAGGTTCAATTTTTCTCCCTCCTTTTCTTCTTCTTTTTGTTTGTTTTCAGAAAGAGATGATTAGGAACTCATTCCATTAAAGAACAAGAATATACTAGGCCCATGGATAGTGGCATCTTTGTATTGGTTAATTGGTAGAAATTTATATTGTAAAAGGAAAATTTAAGGAATGAATGACTACTGTGTTTCACCTTCTTTCTCCGAAAGAGTAGTTTGAGCCTATATATGTATTGACTATTTTGACGTCCTTAATATAGATCTAGAATATATACATATATTAATATTCTAGATCTATATAACATGGAAATGGATTTTGAATCAACCAACGATCTATGCCAACTTATCACTGGGTTTTTTTTTTTTTTCAATCCCAAAGTTACTGGAGGATTGCTTTTGTCTACAAAGTGGACATCTTCAGAAGATACCTATGCTAGCTATGCCGTTCCGAGAATGCTAATACCTCTCAATTGTGTTTGATATGATAGATTGAGGAATTATGAGCAAACTCCTCTAATGAAAATTGATTTTGTCAGGGAATTTAGTAACTGCAGGAGAAATCACATGTTTCTACACTTTGGTCTGTTCACAGGGGCCTCTGGCGAGGGTCACGCACACCCGAAGGTGCCCCTCCTCCCTCGGATGTGGAAGATTGATTCCAATTTTTTGTAGCAATGGAAACATGATCCCCCTTGTCTTCTGATAGCTATTTCAGATTGTTTCACACTTGAAAATCTTTTGATTCATCTACCGAGCGAAATGTTCGTTGAGATCAGGAAACAAACATGATCACCTCATCAATCTCTCTCTCTTTCCCTCCCAACTCTTCCCTTTGGTAGATCTACAATCCATATCTTGTCTATCGAAGACAAGTGAAGACATTTCTAACCTTTAGAGATACAACTCAAATAATGGTCAAGCATATGGCCAATTGATGAACTCGTTCCACCAAGCTTCTAATTGATGAAGCTGAAGGATGATGTCGAATGGAAAGAATTGGCTCTGGAACAAGAATGACCTAAGCTGCTTCTGGTGGAACATCATAATGAGCGCGCAATATTCAAATAACCGTTTAAACAAAGGGAATTCAAATTCAAAACTTTTCATCAAATGGAAACTATCTGACATCGTAGAAAGACTTCAAGGAGATTTTAAGAGAAGCAAGGCAACTGGATCACTAACGAGAAAGGATTGGATAATCTACTTATTTTCCATTTCAAAGAAACCTTTGATTGAAGAAGGCTTATATGACTCTTCCTGCAGTGTTAGATCTCATACTCTATCCGTCCTTCCCCAATCTCTCTCTCTCTCCCCGACACACATAGTCGATCTCTCACATTGAAATATATCACTTTTTTTTAACCTTAATTTTGGTTTGAATTTGCAGTTGATGAGGCATTCTTTTACTGATCTTTGGGTTTGAAATTCCAATAAAATTGAGCGGTGTAGTTTTTCAATCATCCATTTAAGACTGTCATTTTTTTTTGGTTGATGTTGAAGATGGTAGGTGTTGAAGCCTTGGTGTGTGGTCCAAATAGATGAACTGAAAAGGTATTTTTCTGTTTTTTGGTTATTTGTTAATATTTCTATAAATATTTATTTAATTGCAAATTACATGGGAGAAGGGCACATTAGTCATTAAATATTTATAATTATCATGTGTAGGTCAAATGTTTAGTTTTCTTTAAGTAAAATATTTTAAAATAGAATAATGAATTATTTGCCAGAAATGGATGGAATTTAAGATATCTATATAATACAACATAACTACTCAATGCACCCTCTTTAAACAAGGACTTTCATAGTCTCAATCATTTTTTTCTTAATATGTACTTATTTTCTTAATATAAATAAGATACGTGACCCACCATTAACCAATATAAATTTAAAATATATTAAGCTTCATCAAATGTCGCTAAGAATCAAGTAACTTGTGAGTTATCATACACTTTTTTAATGTATCCAATATACTTAATTACCCTTTTTCTCTTACAAGTTTTGAAATTTCAACAATATTTTCTCTAAATTTTAATTTGTAATATACATAAGAAGGTACCATACCATTTGCCAATATAATGCATACTAAGCCTCTTTAAATACCGTAAAGAATCATAAAAGTTGTGAGTTTCTGTATAATTTTTTTGTAAAGTATTATAATATGTTTACTAATTGTAATTACTTTTTTATTCTTTAGCTATTAATCTTTAGTTAGTGAGTTCCTTTCTTTTTTGTTTTTCTTATCTGTGTTTCGGGCGAAGGGGGTTAAGTTCAAAGATAAATCTTTGTATATATTTTTTTCCTTCTTCTAATTGGAGTCATTAACCTAAAGTCTTCATCCTTTATTGTAATTTTTTACCTGCAATATAGTAATGGGGAAATTTATCAAAATGACCAACGTACTATCATTTAGTAACCGATTTCACCCCGTCCTCCCAATGTCCTAAAATTGACTAGTGTACTCACTAATTGAGTCCAATGCGGTCCTTCCTGTTAACTTCTCATCCAATTTTCTAACGGAACTGCTAACGTGGTTAACAGAGCTAATTTATTAGGGGTATTTTTATCCTTTCCTTCTAAATCTCACTGCCCCAGTGTATGTGGGTGTGGGTGGGGTGGTGAGATTTGAAAGGAAGGGACAAAAATACCCCTCATAAATTAGCTCCGTTAACCACATTAGCAGTTCCGTTAGAAAATTGGATGAAAAGTTAACGGGAGGGACCACATTGGACTCAATTAGTGAGTACACTGGTCAATTTTAGGATATTGTGAGTACGAGGAGAAATCAGTTACTAAATGATAGTACGTTGGTCATTTTGATAATTTTTCCTATAGTAATGGGTTAATTTTACTTTAGCGTACTCACGCACTTGGGGGGTGTGTATCAATTTTCGAACATTGGAGTCTAAAGTTGTGTTTTCTTTGTAATTGAAAGTCAAAGGGGGGGGGTCGTTAATTTTAGGATGGAAAGTTATCATGTATTATCACCATGCATTAATCCATGGTTTTTTGGTCTCTTCACATATGCACATGTCTCGCACAAGAATCAATCTGCAATATGAACATAGTGTTATTTAATTCAAAAAGAATTAATGTGATGGTCGTAAATCACTTGTTTGTGCTTGTCCAACGATCAAATGAATGCTTTTGGTTGATTCGTTAGATGTTCTCCGGAAGGGGGAGATGCACTTTGGACATATTGAATTCTTCAATCGGCCGCAGCATAAAATCACTAACGTGTTCGTGATCCTTTGTGTAACGATCCACCAACAAAGAGCTTCAATTTTTCTAAAATGTTCTGGAGGCTTAAAGATTTTTCAAGATTCTTCAGGGGAATGCTAGATTTGTGTAGAATACTTTTCTAGTTTCTTGATGAAGAATCTTGTAGAAATCATACTTGTAAATATCCTAGATATTTCATAGGATAGTTCTAGAAAGTTATTTTGACGGTTGATGTAAGCAAATCTCGGTCGTCCCTTGAGGAGGTGGATGCCTATATAAAAGGGAGACCTCATTTGTGCAATCCATCCAAGAATGATCTTGTAAACTTCTCTCCAAAGCAATACGAGTCCAAAGGAAAAAGAAAAACAACAAAGGGAGACAAAACAAAGAGGATGGGATGAAACATATGGTCCTATCATTGAGAAATCCAAGAAATTCTTGACCGCCAGTGTGACGAGTATCATGAGCGAGGTGAACACTATTCTTTAGGAACTACTACGCCTTGACATGACTAGCTTGATAAAAGTCATTATACTACAACTGGAAGGGTTTAATTTTAATTGTTTCATAGTTAGTATCTTGAAGGGTGTCGGGTGTAGTTTCTTGATATTAGGGTATGGGAAGTTGAGACCGAATTCTTAATTCTTTTATTTTTCTTTCTCTCGGATGTAATCTCTCTCTCTCTCTCCTTGTAAATTAAATCTTGTAATGAAGACTTCAATTCTCTAAACTCAATACAGATAAATCACAAGTATTAATTCAAATCTGGTTCTCCTTTTCTCAAAGTTTTCATGGTATCAGAGCCATAAAATATTCTCGATCAATTCCTCTCTTCCGCTATCTCTGTTTGGATCAAGTTTTTAGATCTTGTCTTTCATGTTCTTGATTTCTCTTTCTTCGTAATCTTTGATCTTTCCCGTAATTCATTATGACTGATCCTTCGCAAAGAACGAATGAACCTGGTGATGGCTCTCACACAGTAACCCAAAAGCCACCTAATACCGAGATACCTGTAGATGATTATGATCTTTCTGAATCTACCTTGCAATTACATTCTGGGCATCCCTTGTTCTTACATGTGAATGATCACCCTGGGATGCTGCTTGTTAATGAAGTCCTCTCCGATTCAAACTTTATGCAATGGAAGATCTCTGTTACTTGCCCTTATTGCCAAGAACAAGATTGGGATTATCACTGGTGCAAATCGAAGACCTCCACCCCAGTCAAGGTATATCATTGCTTGGGAAAGATGTAACAGCATGGTAATTTCTTGGCTTTTAAATTCTGTCAACTCTGAAATAAGGCAAAGCATAGTGTACTTTAAAACAGTCTATGAAATTTGGGATGACCTGCTTACAAGATATACACAGAGTGCACTCCAAAAATATTTCAGGTTCGCAAATCTATCATGCTTTGCACTCAAGGGAATTCAAGTGTCAATGCTTAGTTTACAAAATTCAGAGGATTATGGGACGAATTAACCAGCCTTTTACAGCTACCTAAGTATATTTGTAATTGTAATTGTGGGGCTATAAAACAGCAAGAAGACTATGAACATATCTTTAAACTCACTCAATTCCTAATGGGATTGTCTGAGAGTTATATAGATGTGAGGGGACAAATCCTGAGAATGTTACCCCTCCCTTCGATTTCCAATGCTGTTTCAATGCTCATCCAAGAAGAGCGACAAAGACTATGTGCCAATACTGTGAATTGTGAGACTTCCCCTATGACCTTTGCCAGCAAAGTTAATTCTGCCTCAACCTCTGGTAATTATGTTAATAGTGGTAACAAATTTGGAAAGAACAAGACTACTGGAGGTCAATCAGCTTCTTCAAAAGGGAAGTTCTTTTGTGAATTCTACCACGGGGACTCACATCAAAAGGACAAGTGTTTTATTAAATTGGGGTTTCCTAACTGGCATCCTTTCTTTGGGACCAAACCCGATCTCTCAAAAATGCCAAGGAACAAAAAGAACCCTACAACTGCAGCTACTCAAATATCACACAATGACACTACCACTCCAGGGACTAATGATTTAAATAAAGGTGTTTTCACTCCGGTACAGTACCAACATATAATGTCCATGATTAACAACACTAAGAGTATCAATTCAACAGTTATCTTTGATAACCCTGAGATGCATCTTTTAGGTACTCCTACAATACATAGTAATACTAAAATTGCCTCTCTTGTTTGTCTTGCTAGTCATAAACCTGCTGCTAATAATTGGATAATAGATACAGGAGCCACTGACCACATCACTGTCTCCTTTGATCAACTCATTAATCCTATACCTATACATTCTATTATTCATCTCCCCAATGGAAAGTCCTCTATCATCACTCACAAAGGCACTGTTGTCTTATCCTATGATATCACCCTTTATAATGTATACTATGTTCCTAAGTTTGAATTCAACCTTATGTCAGGAAGCAAGTATAGCTCTGATAACAATTGTTGTTTAACCTTTTTCTGCAAATCAATGCTCTCTACAGGACCTGAATCTGCAGAAAACCAAGGTGATTGGTAAACTTGTAGGAGGTTTATATAAACTTTCTCTTTTCCAATCTCAAAGCTCAGAAGAGATCCTATCAACTTGTAATAATGCCTCTGAATTGTGTAATGCCCTTTCTACTTCTGGTTGTAGTTTAATACCTCCTGTTAATAAAATGGTCTTATGGCATAACAGACTTGGGCATAGTCCTATTCAAGTTATAAAATACATTGATTCTCTTAAATTGTATTTCAATTCCAAAGCTAAATTTAACTGTGATATATGCCATTTTTCCAAACAAACTAGGCAGCCTTTTCCTTTAAGTGAATCTCATAGTAAGTGCATGTTTGACCTTGTGCATTGTGATGTGTGGGGACCCTGTAGACACATTACTTATGATGGCTGTAGTTCCTTCCTTACAATTGTAGATGACTATTCTAGGGTCACTTGGACTTTTTTATTAAGATCTAAGACTCAAGTCTGTCAGCTTCTCCAATTTTTCTTTGCCATGGTGAAAAACCAGTTCAAAACCTCTGTGAAACAAACCTCTGTTAAATACATAAGGACTGATAATGACACTGAGTTTGTTAACTCTGCTGTTGGCTCCCTTCTTTCTTCATAAGGTATCCTTCACCAAAGCACTTGCATTGATACTCCCCAACAAAATGGGAGAGCTGAAAGAAAGCACATGCATCTCCTTGAGTTGGCTAGGGCCTTGAGGTTCCAAGCAAGTTTACCTATTAAGTTCTAGGGAGAATGTTTATTAACTGTCACTTATCTTATAAACAGACTTCCCAGTTCAGTCTTGAATTACAAAACCCCCTATGAAGTCCTCTTTGGTTCTTTGCCTCAGTACAATCATCTTAGGACCTTAGGCTGCTTATGCTATGCTTCCACTAACTCTCACAACAGAGATAAATTCTCCACTAGGGCTAGAAAATGTGTCTTTATTGGATACCCTTTTAACAAAAAAGCCTACAAGATCTATGATTTACTCACTCATCAAGTTCTATACAGTAGAGATGTGGAATTCATTGAGACTGTATTTCCTTTTAAGGAGAATACTGCTACTCCCTCTAACATGACCTTATTCCCTAACCACTCCTTAGAAACCTTGAGTGAGCATGAAAGTTCTGGATCTAGCAACAAATACCAGGATAATGCTATTTCTGACACTCTTAGCCCCCCTAGTGACACCAACAATCCCTCACATGATCATAGTTCCCCCATCATACCTATAAGGCCCCAAAGAATCAAAACTGTACCTGCTAAATTTAAAGACTATGTTGATCTCCCTATTACCTTCCAAGCCTCTACTGCCTGTGTTGAAACATGCACTAACCCCTATAATTTCAGTAAGTACTTCACCTATGATAATGTCTCTTATAAATATAAATCTTTCTGCTGCAATATCTTTTCTGTTTATGAGCCAAAGTCCTACAAACAAGCTGTTCAAGATCCCCTTTGGTGCCAAGCAATGGAGAGTGAACTGTAAGCTTTGGAATCCAATAAGACTTGGAAGGTCCAGCATCTACCAGAGAATAAGCACACAGTTGGCTGCAAATGGATCTTCAAGGTCAAACACAAACCTGATGGCAACATTGACAAGTACAAGGCAAGGCTAGTTGCAAAAGGATTTACTCAGACTGAGGGTGATGACTACTATGAGACCTTTGCACCTGTTGCCAAAATGAGAACTGTGAGGATATTCTTAGCTATTGCCTCTATCAAACAATGGTTTATATCTCAGCTTGATGTCTCTAATGCTTTCTTGCATGGAGATCTAAATGAAGAAGTCTACATGGATCTGCCTGAGGGGTACTCTCATACCCTACCTCAGTCCAGTTCTCCTGTAGTTTGCAAGTTAGTTAAATCTCTTTATGGATTGAAGCAAGCCCCACGACAGTTGTTCAAAAAATTCACTTTAACATTTCTACAGTATGGATTCAACCAATCTCAGAATGATCATGCTTTGTTCACTTTAACCAAAAATGGGACATTCACTGCTATCCTTGTCTATGTTGATGACTTGCTCATTACAGGGTCAGATGTTCAGATGATATCAGAAATCAAAACCTTTCTTCAATCCAAATTTCTTATAAAACATCTTGGACCCTTAAAGTACTTCCTTGGTCTGGAAATAGCCAGAACTGATGCTGGAATATGTCTACACTAAAGAAAGTATACCATGGACATTGTTAATGATATAGGGATGATCAATGCTAGACCTGCTATAACTCCCATTGAACAAAATCATAAACTTGCTATTAACACTAGTTTACCCCTTTCTGATCCAGCCAAGTATAGAAGATTGGTTGGTAGGCTTATTTACCTCACCATATCCAGACCTGACATTTCCTATTTTGTACACATTCTTAGCCTGTTTATGAATAAACCCTCTGAAGACCAGTGGCATGCTGCTCTAAGGGTGGTTAAATATCTTAAGGGTAGCCTGGGCCAAGGTCTGTTCTTTTCAAGTCAAAATTCTTTTTCCTTGATAGCATATTGTGATTCTGACTGGGTTGCCTGCCCTGTGACTAGAAGATCCCTGTCTGGATTCTGCATATTCCTTGGTAACTCCCTGATGTCATGGAAGTGTAACAAACAGCTCACTGTAAGTAGATCTTCAGCTGAGGCTGAATATAGGAGTATGGCTAACTCCTGTTGCGAAGTCAAGTGGTTAATTGCTTTTATGAAACATTTCCAGATTAATCCTACTCTCCCTGTTCCCCTGTATTGTGATAATAAATTTGGCCTTCATATAGCAGCCAATCCAGTGTTCCATGAACGAACAAAACACATTGAAATAGATTGCCATTTGTTTTGTGGTTTGATATTGGATGGTGTCATCTCTACTGCTCATATTTCCTCCTCAGATCAACTTGCAGATTTGTTCACAAATGCTTTGACATCTGCTCAATTTTTCCATTTACTCTCCAAGTTGAGTTTAAAAAATCTGTTTACTCCTCTCAACTTGAGGGGGGATGATAAAAGTCATTATACTACAACTGGAAGGGTTTAATTGTAATTTTTTCATACTTAGTATCTTGAAGGGTGTCGGGTGTAGTTTCTTGATATCAGGGTATGGGTTGTATAAATAGGCAGTTAAGTTGAGACCGAATTCTCAATTCTTTTATTTTTCTTTCTCTCGAATGTAATCTCTCTCTCTCTCTCTCCTTGTAAGTTGAATCTTGCAATGAAGACTTCAATTCTCTAAACTCAATACAGATAAATCACAAGTATTAATTCAAATCTGGTTCTCCTTTTCTCAAAGTTTTCATAGACATGGATTGAGAGGGAAGGGGCACATTCTTGGTGCAAGGTGAATTGGAGTTGGAAATCTTGGAGACTTATGCGAGAGTAATGAATTCTACCAGGATGAGATTTGATATGAGGGTTGATATCACGATCCATGCACCTCATATCAACCCTCAAATCCCGTCCTCGTAGTATTCATCACTCTTGTATAAGTCTCAAAGATTTCCAACTCCAATTCACCTTGCACAAGATTAATGTACCCCTTTACTTCCCTCTCAATCCTTGTCTGGCTAGTCATGTCGAGGCGTAGTAGTTCTTGAAGAATAGTGTTCACCTCACTCATGAATGTTGGAGGAGGGGGTGGTGTACTCACCGGATTGGCAACCAAGAATTTCTTAGATAGGATTGTATCGAGACAACATATGTTTCCTCCCGGCCTCTCTGTTTTCCTTTGTTGTTTTTCTTTTTTCCTTTGGACTCTTTGGCAACCCGCTTTTCCCTGATAAAATTGCAGAGGAGAGAGAAGAGATGTTTTGCAAGTGGGTTTTGATTTTTTTTAAGCTTAATTCTCGATTTGATCACCCTACTATTACAAAAGGTTTGTTAAGCTAACTCTACAATTCTTTTTTTACACTTTAATAACTGTACTTTGTCAAAAGTTTTTCTAATATCACTTAAGTCAATTTCGTTAGTTATGTTGGATGGAAGTGCTAAAATATATCGAAATGCCCGTTAATTTGGAGATTTATATAGGAAAAGACTTAAATGACCTTTAAATTTTATGAAACAAACTAATATGCCCTCTTCTAGACAGGATGTGATGTGCACATGATTTCTTAAAAATAATCCTTATAAAAAAATGAATATCATAAAGATATTTTTTGTCAACCAAACTTTGAAAAAACATATGATGTTTGCTTATTGAAATTAAAAATTCACAGTTAAATTTAAAAGATTTAATTGTGAAAAATTAATCCAGTAGTAAAATAATATTGTGGTATAATATCGTAAAATTTTAATACATTTTGCTTATCTATAAAATTAATTCTAAATTTTATATTGATTGAAACCGACAATCAATTCAATACTTAACATATTGTTATTATTGAATTTATTTTTCTTAAAAAATTAAATTAAATTAAAGTTTTGTATTTTAGTAATAAAATATCACATATTTTCTAAAATTTTTGATCGATATACATTCTTTTTTTTTATAATGAAACAAAAAATGAGTCATAAGCATAATTTATAAAACATATTTATTAAAAATAATATAAATGGAAAAAACAAAACTACCTCGTTTTGTTGACACGTTAGGAATTGATAGGTAATAAAAAGTGAGGGAATACATTGTTGCAGTTCTCTGTCATTTGCGACCCTATGCCCTCCTAGAGCTTCCATAGCTTGACAGAACCCCCCATGATTTGACAATACACTGCATACATTGAAATTCACCTTCAAACAAACACCTTCCCTACAAAGCATATTCTCCATCTCTTCTATGGACAAGGACAGAGGAAAGAGGAAGAGAACTGAGGAAGACGAAAAAACAGAGGAGAGAAAGTCCAGGGAGGCAGCTTTGCGCCACAGATTCCGCCCTTTAATTGTGCGAGCCAATGAGTACTTGGCCAATAATCCAGCGAGTTCATCACCTGCTCGTCGTCAAACATTCGCGACCCAGGTTGAAACCATTCTTGATGAAGTGATTAGACTTGACAAGAATACCCAGGCCGGAATGCAGAGAGAAACAGAGTTGAAGAACCAATTAACGGGCCTAAGGGGAACTTTCTTGGTTAATAGTGAGTTGGAATTACGAATATTGGAGAAATATGAGAGGGTTATGGATAATATCGAGACAGGATTTGAGATTCGAGTTGATATAAGAGGTATGGATCGTGAAGAGGTTGAAGTGTTTGTGGGTAAGGTCCAACGCTTCGGTCCAACTCAAATTCTCAAACCCTCCCCAGAAAAAACCGTCCAGAAATCCCTGATCGACCATTGGAGAAGTCGGGATTAATAATCAAGAAAACAGGGAAGGTATACTTCGGCATTGTTTTGAGGGTATGTTAGCATTTTTTGTTTCTTTAATTGTAGTTTAGGATTCTTTTGAAGGGATAGCATTTTTTTGTCTACTCATCAATGACAAGAACACAACCTCTTTTATATCCGCTTCATATATAAAACAAGTGAGCCCCAATAGTATTTGAAAGTTAGCATAAAATTAAATAAATTACACCACGTTTGGGAGTGTCCAGGACAATATGTTCCAGAGTGTTAAGTGTCACGCACTCCTTGAAACCTGACTCGCTGGCTCTGAGAGTTCGATCCTTCGATGGTGGAATCCATCAACTTGAGCATTCTCATCTTTCACATCATGGGGTGTTCTGGGTACAGGACTTGTGTATTATTCGAAGTTTAAATCTACCCCTCCTTCCCTGTTGCCAAATGTATGCACAGGGGCTCTTCTGCATGTTTTAAATGTTTGTTAAGTTTAATGTGACTGGTACGAGGTTGGTTTTTATCTCTTGGTCTTTTGCAAGGAAATGCAGTGATTTAAATCTGATAGGATAATCGTATTGTGTTCAAACAAAGTTTCAAATAACCTAGAACCACCCCCAAAATTTCTTTTTTGTTTTTCCTTATTCTTTTCTCGTATCTGTATGTACTGTACCTTGTCATTTCCTCTTAATGCGAGTTGTATGTATATGCAAGTGGTATGTATAGGTGACGAAGTATCCAATAGGACTCTGGTTTAATTGAACTTCTAAATCTACCATTGTAATTTACCAATTTTTGTTTTCAAGTATGTTGCATCACGTTTCTCCTCTGTGGCATTGATTTATGGTATCCTTGATAAGGGTTTAAAATAAGTAGAAGGTGGGAGATGATAGATTGTTAGTGAAGAATAGAATCTGGATGGGTGAAGTGGAGAAGTGCGTCCGGAGTGAGTGTGCGACAGGCGTATAACCGTTGAATTGAAAAGAGAGTTTTATAGGACATTTGTTATACCTGCGCTACTGTATGGAGCAGAATGTTGGACAAATAAGAAAGAGCATGTTAACAATATGAAAATATTCAAGAGACGATAAAAGTCACCTCAATCGAAGAGAAAATTGTTTGAGATGCTCAGGACACATACAACGTAGACCTTTTAAAGAGCACTTTATAGGATCAATGGATGGCTGAAACTAACATGGATAGCAGTAATTACGAAGGATCTGATTGAGTGCAGCTTGTATGTGATTTTGGCGAAAACAGAAGGCGAAAAAGGATTCATGCAGCCAACCCCAAGTAATTGAAATTGAAAGACTTTGAGTTGAGTAGCCTTGGTTCTAGGATGAAAATTCTGTAGAAAGTCAATTTTCTTTAGTTTAGGCATTTAAAAGAGGATTAATAGAAAGAGGTGAAGGGGTATAGTCTTCCTCCTTTTCTTTTCTTTTTAGTTATACCCAACAACATATTGGTCTTTAATTTTTCTTAGCGTCACCCGTTTCTTCCAAAACCAGAGAACAAATTTCTTCCAAAACCAGAGAAGAAAAATAACGTTAATTTTATTTACTTTTGCTTTCTTGTAATCCTTTCTTTTCCTTTTTGAAAGAGGAGGCACGGTATTTTTCATTTTCTTTTTCTTCATTTCAGATGACTAAACTTCATGCAAAGATTCCTTTTCTTTTTCCTCATTTCAGATGACTAAACTTCATGCAAAGAAACGTGGCTTGCCTCACTTCATTTAATCAGTTGGTATACAATTTCTCATTTCCTTTCCTTTTTGATACTTTACAGGTTCCAGTGGACATAGCCCCGCAGTTCCCAATTGCTAATGAAATTCTGGCAACAATCAACTGAGAAATCTGTAATTACCACCCTTTGCGGTTGTTGCCGAGGTTCAATTTTTCTCCCTCCTTTTCTTCTTCTTTTTGTTTGTTTTCAGAAAGAGATGATTAGGAACTCATTCCATTAAAGAACAAGAATATACTAGGCCCATGGATAGTGGCATCTTTGTATTGGTTAATTGGTAGAAATTTATATTGTAAAAGGAAAATTTAAGGAATGAATGACTACTGTGTTTCACCTTCTTTCTCCGAAAGAGTAGTTTGAGCCTATATATGTATTGACTATTTTGACGTCCTTAATATAGATCTAGAATATATACATATATTAATATTCTAGATCTATATAACATGGAAATGGATTTTGAATCAACCAACGATCTATGCCAACTTATCACTGGGTTTTTTTTTTTTCAATCCCAAAGTTACTGGAGGATTGCTTTTGTCTACAAAGTGGACATCTTCAGAAGATACCTATGCTAGCTATGCCGTTCGAGAATGCTAATACCTCTCAATTGTGTTTGATATGATAGATTGAGGAATTATGAGCAAACTCCTCTAATGAAAATTGATTTTGTCAGGGAATTTAGTAACTGCAGGAGAAATCACATGTTTCTACACTTTGGTCTGTTCACAGGGGCCTCGGCGAGGTCACGCACACCCGAAGGTGCCCCTCCTCCCTCGGATGTGGAAGATTGATTCCAATTTTTTGTAGCAATGGAAACATGATCCCCCTTGTCTTCTGATAGCTATTTCAGATTGTTTCACACTTGAAAATCTTTTGATTCATCTACCGAGCGAAATGTTCGTTGAGATCAGGAAACAAACATGATCACCTCATCAATCTCTCTCTCTTTCCCTCCCAACTCTTCCCTTTGGTAGATCTACAATCCATATCTTGTCTATCGAAGACAAGTGAAGACATTTCTAACCTTTAGAGATACAACTCAAATAATGGTCAAGCATATGGCCAATTGATGAACTCGTTCCACCAAGCTTCTAATTGATGAAGCTGAAGGATGATGTCGAATGGAAAGAATTGGCTCTGGAACAAGAATGACCTAAGCTGCTTCTGGTGGAACATCATAATGAGCGTGCAATATTCAAATAACCGTTTAAACAAAGGGAATTCAAATTCAAAACTTTTCATCAAATGGAAACTATCTGACATCGTAGAAAGACTTCAAGGAGATTTTAAGAGAAGCAAGGCAACTGGATCACTAACGAGAAAGGATTGGATAATCTACTTATTTTCCATTTCAAAGAAACCTTTGATTGAAGAAGGCTTATATGACTCTTCCTGCAGTGTTAGATCTCATACTCTATCCGTCCTTCCCCAATCTCTCTCTCTCTCCGACACACATAGTCGATCTCTCACATTGAAATATATCACTTTTTTTTAACCTTAATTTTGGTTTGAATTTGCAGTTGATGAGGCATTCTTTTACTGATCTTTGGGTTTGAAATTCCAATAAAATTGAGCGGTGTAGTTTTTCAATCATCCATTTAAGACTGTCATTTTTTTGGTTGATGTTGAAGATGGTAGGTGTTGAAGCCTTGGTGTGTGGTCCAAATAGATGAACTGAAAAGGTATTTTTCTGTTTTTGGTTATTTGTTAATATTTCTATAAATATTTATTTAATTGCAAATTACATGGGAGAAGGGCACATTAGTCATTAAATATTTATAATTATCATGTGTAGGTCAAATGTTTAGTTTTCTTTAAGTAAAATATTTTAAAATAGAATAATGAATTATTTGAGAAATGGATGGAATTTAAGATATCTATATAATACAACATAACTACTCAATGCACCCTCTTTAAACAAGGACTTTCATAGTCTCAATCATTTTTTCTTAATATGTACTTATTTTCTTAATATAAATAAGATACGTGACCCACCATTAACCAATATAAATTTAAAATATATTAAGCTTCATCAAATGTCGCTAAGAATCAAGTAACTTGTGAGTTATCATACACTTTTTTAATGTATCCAATATACTTAATTACCCTTTTTCTCTTACAAGTTTTGAAATTTCAACAATATTTTCTCTAAATTTTAATTTGTAATATACATAAGAAGGTACCATACCATTTGCCAATATAATGCATACTAAGCCTCTTTAAATACCGTAAAGAATCATAAAAGTTGTGAGTTTCTGTATAATTTTTTTGTAAAGTATTATAATATGTTTACTAATTGTAATTACTTTTTTATTCTTTAGCTATTAATCTTTAGTTAGTGAGTTCCTTTCTTTTTTGTTTTTCTTATCTGTGTTTCGGGCGAAGGGGGTTAAGTTCAAAGATAAATCTTTGTATATATTTTTTCCTTCTTCTAATTGGAGTCATTAACCTAAAGTCTTCATCCTTTATTGTAATTTTTACCTGCAATATAGTAATGGGGAAATTTATCAAAATGACCAACGTCTATCATTTAAGTCGATTTCACCCGTCCTCCCAATGTCCTAAAATTGACTAGTGTACTCACTAATTGAGTCCAATGCGGTCCTTCCTGTTAACTTCTCATCCAATTTTCTAACGGAACTGCTAACGTGGTTAACAGAGCTAATTTATTAGGGGTATTTTTATCCTTTCCTTCTAAATCTCACTGCCCCAGTGTATGTGGGTGTGGGTGGGGTGGTGAGATTTGAAAGGAAGGGACAAAAATACCCCTCATAAATTAGCTCCGTTAACCACATTAGCAGTTCCGTTAGAAAATTGGATGAAAAGTTAACGGAGGGACCACATTGAACTCAATTAGTGAGTACACTCAATTTTAGGATATTGTGAGTACGAGGAGAAATCAGTTACTAAATGATAGTACGTTGGTCATTTTGATAATTTTTCCTATAGTAATGGGTTAATTTTACTTTAGCGTACTCACGCACTTGGGGGGTGTGTATCAATTTTCGAACATTGGAGTCTAAAGTTGTGTTTTCTTTGTAATTGAAAGTCAAAGGGGGGGGGGTCGTTAATTTTAGGATGGAAAGTTATCATGTATTATCACCATGCATTAATCCATGGTTTTTTGGTCTCTTCACATATGCACATGTCTCGCATAAGAATCAATCTGCAATATGAACATAGTGTTATTTAATTCAAAAAGAATTAATGTGATGGTCGTAAATCACTTGTTTGTGCTTGTCCAACGATCAAATGAATGCTTTTGGTTGATTCGTTAGATGTTCTTCGGAAGGGGGAGATGCACTTTGGACATATTGAATTCTTCAACCGGTAGCAGCATAAAATCACTAACGTGTTCGTGATCCTTTGTGTAATGATCCACCAACAAAGAGCTTCAATTTTTCTAGAATGTTCTCGAGGCTTAAAGATTTTTCAAGATTCTTCAAGGGGACGCTAGATTTATGTAGAAAACTTTTCTAGTTTCTTGATGTAGAATCTTGTAGAAATCATACTTGTAAAAATCCTAGATATTTCATAGGACAGTTCTAGAAAGTTATTTTGACGGTTGATGTAAGCAAATCTCGTTCGTCCCTTGAGGAGGTGGATGCCTATATAAAAGGGAGACCTCATTTGTCCAATCCATCCAAGAATCATCTTGTAAACTTCTCTCCAAAGCAATACGAGTCCAAAGGAAAAAGAAAAACAACAGAAGGAGACAAAACAAAGAGGATGGGAGGAAACATATGGTCCTATCATTGAGAAATCCAAGAAATTCTTGACCGCTAGTGTGACGAGTATCATGAGCGAGGTGAACACTATTCTTCAGGAACTATTACACCTTGACATGACTAGCTAGACATGGATTGAGAGGGAAGGGGCACATTCTTGGTGCAAGGTGAATTGGAGTTGGAAATCTTGGAGACTTATGCGAGAGTAATGAATTCTACCAGGACGAGATTTGATATGAGGGTTGAAATCACGATCCATGCACCTCATATCAACCCTCAAATCCCGTCTTCGTAGTATTCATCACTCTTGTATAAGTCTCAAAGATTTCCAACTCCAATTCACCTTGCACAACATTAATGTACCCCTTTACTTCCCCCTCAATCCTTGTCTGGCCAGTCATGTCGAGGCGTAGTAGTTCTTGAAGAATAGTGTTCACCTCGCTCATGAATGTTGGATGAGGGGGTGGTGTACTCACCGGATTGGCGACCAAGAATTTCTTAGATAGGATCATATCGAGACAACATATGTTTCCTCCCGGCCTCTCTGTTTTCCTCTATTGTTTTTCTTTTTCGTTTGGACTCTTTGGCAACCCGCTTTTCCCTGATAAAATTGCAGAGGAGAGAGAAGAGATGTTTTGCAAGTGGGTTTTGATTTTTTTTTTAAGCTTAATTCTCGATTTGATCACCTTACTATTACAAAAGGTTTGTTAAGCTAACTCTACAATTCTTTTATATATTTTAATAATTGTATTTGGTCAAAAGTTTTTCTAATATCACTTAAGTCAATTTCGTTAGTTATGTTTGGATGGAAGTGCTCAAAATTATCGAAGTGCCCATTAACTTTGGAGATTTATATAGGAAAAGACTTAAATGCCCTTTAAATTTTATGAAACAAACTAATATACCCTCTTCTAAACAGGATGTGATGTGCACATGATTTCTTAAAAATAATCCTTATAAAAAAATTAATATCATAAAGATATTTTTTTGTCGACTAAACTTTGAAAAAACATATGATGTTTGCTTATTGAAATTAAAAATTCACAGTTAAATTTAAAAGATTTAGTTGTGAAAAATTAATTCAGTAGTAAAATCATATTGTGGTATAATATCGTAAAATATTACTCCCTCCGTCCCTAAATTATTGTCTGGGTTGACCCGGTACACGGAATAAGAAAACTCAATTGACTTGATTATTAATATTGGAATAGTATTGAAATAGTGCGTTGTTTACTTTAAAGCACATGTGTATGTGGTCCATAATTAAAGTAGGAAGAAAAAGTAAGGGTAAAATAGTAAAAGTGATGTTCTAAAAAGGAAAGTTTCAAACAAGACAATTATTTAGGGACGGACGAAAAAAGAAAGGAAGACAATAATTTAGGGACGGAGGGAGTAATACATTTTGCCTACCTATAAAATTAATTCTAAATTTTAAATTGATTGAAACCGACAATCAATTCAATACCTAACATATTGTTATTATTGATTTTTTAAAAAATTAAATTAAATTAAAGTTTTGTATTTTAGTAATAAAATATCACATATTTTCTAAAATTTTGATCGATATATGTTCTTAAATTTTTTTTATAATGAAACAAAAAATGAGTCATAAGCATAATTTATGAAACATATTTATTAACTAAAAATGAGTCAAATAAAAATGTTACTCTCTCCATCCCAAAATAAATACTCCAATTTTCTATTAATTTGTACAAATGTTAAGAAATAATATTTATTGTGGGGACGGTGATAATAAGGGATAGGCTATTAGGATACTATAAAAAATATAATGCAAGAAAAATTATGTACGAAGTAAAATCATTAAAAATTTACTTGACTAAATCAAATAGTCTATTTTTCATTTATAAAAGTAATACATGTAACTAAATCAAATAAAAATTAACATACATTAATTATGTGTGGAAAATAAATATTTATTTACTGAAAGTTACATTGAGAATACTTGTAATTACAACTTTTTATAATTCTATAAAAATAAATACTAATATTTATATAAATTATTGAACAAATTTTTATTAAATAAATAATAAAAAAAAACTCATTGTCACATCAAATAATGCACTTTGTTTTTTACTTTGGACTGAACCGCAGCCTTGTGTCATCTGCAGAAAACCAAGGTGATTGGTAAACTTGTAGGAGGCTTATATAAACTCTCTTTTCCAATCTCAAAGCTCAGAAGAGATCCCATCAACTTGTAATAATGCCTCTGAATTGTGTAATGCCCTTTCTACTTCTGGTTGTAGTTTAATACCTCCTGTTAATAAAATGGTCTTATGGCATAACAGACTTGGGCATAGTCCTATTCAAGTTATAAAATACATTGATTCTCTTAAATTGTATTTCAATTCCAAAGCTAAATTTAACTGTGATATATGCCATTTTTCTAGACAAACTAGGCAGCCTTTTCCTTTAAGTGAATCTTATAGTGAGTGCATGTTTGACCTTGTGGATTGTGATGTGTGGGGACCCTGTAGACACATTACTTATGATGGCTGCAGTTCCTTCCTTACAATTGTAGATGACTATTCTAGGGTCACTTGGACTTTTTTTATTAAGATCTAAGACTCAAGTCTGTCAGCTTCTCCAATTTTTCTTTGCCATGGTGAAAAACCAGTTCAAAACCTCTGTGAAACAAACCTCTGTTAAATACATAAGGACTGATAATGACACTTAGTTTGTTAACTCTGCTGTTGGCTCCCTCCTTTCTTCACAAGGTATCCTTCACCAAAGCACTTGCATTGATACTCCCCAACAAAATGGGAGAGCTGAAAGAAAGCACAAGCATCTCCTTGAGTTGGCTAGGGCCTTGAGGTTCCAAGCAAGTTTACCTATTAAGTTCTGGGGAAAATGTTTATTAACTGTCACTTATCTTATAAACAGACTTCCCAGTTCAGTCTTGAATTACAAAACCCCCTATGAAGTCCTCTTTGGTTCTTTGCCTCAGTACAATCATCTTAGGACCTTAGGCTGCTTATGCTATGCTTCCACTAACTCTCACAACAGAGATAAATTCTCCACTAGGGCTAGAAAATGTGTCTTTATTGGATACCCTTTTAACAAAAAAGCCTACAAGGTCTATGATTTACTCACTCATCAAGTTCTATACAGTAGAGATGTGGAATTCATTAAGACTGTATTTCCTTTTAAGGAGAATACTGCTACTCCCTCTAACATGGCCTTATTCCCTAACCACTCCTCAGAAACCTTGAGTGAGCATGAAAGTTTTGGATCTAGCAACAAATACCAGGATAATGCTATTTCTGACACTCTTAGCCCCCCTAGTGACACCAACAATCCCTCACATGATCATAGTTCCCCCATCATACCTATAAGGCCCCAAAGAATCAAAACTGTACCTGCTAAATTTAAAGACTATGTTGATCTCCCTATTACCTTCCAAGCCTCTACTGCCTGTGTTGAAACATGCACTAACCCCTATAATTTCCGTAAGTACTTCACCTATGATAATTTCTCTTATAAATATAAATATTTCTGCTGCAATATCTCTTCTGTTTATGAGCCAAAGTCCTACAAACAAGCTGTTCAAGATCCCCTTTGGTGCCAAGCAATGGAGAGTGAACTGCAAGCTTTGGAATCCAATAAGACTTGGAAGGTCCAGCATCTACCAGAGAATAAGCACACAGTTGGCTGCAAATGGATCTTCAAGGTCAAACACAAACCTGATGGCACCATTGACAAGTACAAGGCAAGGCTAGTTGCAAAAGGATTTACTCAGACTAAGGGTGCTGACTACTATGAGACCTTTGCACTTGTTGCCAAAATGAGAACTGTGAGGATATTCTTAGCTATTGCCTCTATCAAACAATGGTTTATATCTCAGCTTGATGTCTCCAATGCTTTCTTGCATGGAGATCTAAATGAAGAAGTCTACATGGATCT
The DNA here is from genome assembly GCA_016624345.1 of Platycodon grandiflorus. NCBI lineage: Eukaryota > Viridiplantae > Streptophyta > Magnoliopsida > Asterales > Campanulaceae > Platycodon > Platycodon grandiflorus. The sequence continues at coordinate 36,954,293 of CM028362.1, forward strand.
GCCTGAGGGGTACTCTCATACCCTACCTCAGTCCAGTTCTCCTGTAGTTTGCAAGTTAGTTAAATCTCTTTATGGATTGAAGCAAGCCCCACGACAGTGGTTCAAAAAATTCTCTTCAACATTTCTACAGTATGGATTCAACCAATCTCAGAATGATCATGCTTTGTTCACTTTAACCAAAAATGGGACATTCACTGCTATCCTTCTCTATGTTGATGACTTGCTTATTACAGGGTCAGATGTTCAGATGATATCAGAAATCAAAACCTTTCTTCAATCCAAATTTCCTATACAACATCTTGGACCCTTAAAGTACTTCCTTGGTCTGAAAATAGCCAGAACTGATGCTGGAATATGTCTACACCAAAGAAAGTATACCATGGACATTGTTAATGACATAGGGATGATCAATGTTAGACCTGCTATAACTCCCATTGAACAAAATCACAAACTTGCTATCAACACTAGTTTACCCCTTTCTGATCTAGCCAAGTATAGAAGATTGGTTGGTAGGCTTATTTACCTCACCAGATCCAGACCTGACATTTTCTATTCTGTACACATTCTTAGCCTGTTTATGAATAAACCCTCTGAAGACCAGTGGCATGCTGCTCTAAGGGTGGTTAAATATCTTAAGGGTTGCGTCGACTTCACGGACCTGAACAAGGCTTGCCCCAAAGACTGGTACCCACTGCGGAGAATAGACCAGCTTGTGGATGCAATAGTAGGTCACAAGATTCTCAGCTTCATCGACGCATGTGGTTGGCCGACCAGGAGTTGACAGCCTTCCGAGCAGCGGGAGCCATCTATTGCTACAAAATGATGCTCTTCGGGCTTAAAAACGCAGGGGCTACTTATCAACGCATGGTAAACAAGGTCTTTGGAGACCAACTGGGAAGAAATGTGGAGGCCTATATCGACGACATGGTCATCAAAACAAAGTAAGCCAACCACATCGACGACCTAAAAGAAACCTTCTCAAATCTCAGGGAGAACAAGATGAAGCTCAACCCAGCAAAATGCGCTTTCGGAGTAAAGGCAGGAAAATTCCTGGGTTACATGGTGAATGAGCGAGGTATAGAGGCCAACCCAGAAAAAATCCAAGCCCTTGTCGACATGAAAGCTCCCAGCTCGATCAGAGAGATACAGCGGCTGAATGGAAGAATCACGGCACTGGGGAGATTTATAGCAAAGTCAGCAGAAAAGAGCCTTCCATTCTTTAAGACACTGAGAGGAAGCAAGAAGTTCACCTGGAATGAAGAATGTGACAAAGCCTTTGCCGAGCTGAAAACTTATCCGGGCAGCCCGCCACTGCTGACAAGCCCGGCACCAAGAGAGCACCTCTACGTCTACCTCGCCACCTCAGACACAGCTGTCGCCGCAGTCCTCCTCAGTGAAAGAGGGGCAGTCCAGAAGCCAATATACTACGTCTCCCACGCACTCACAGATGTAGAAACAAGATATCTAAACGTGGAGAAAGTAGTACTGGCCCTGATAATGGCGGCACGAAAGCTGATTCAGTACTTCCAGGCTCATGCCCTAACGGTATACACCGACCTCCCGCTCAGGCAAATTCTTCACAAATCGGATGTGGCTGGAAGAATGTTAAAGTGGTTGGTCGAGCTCTTAGGATACGACATTACATTTGACCAACGCAAAGCAGTAAAAGTCCAAGTACTTACGGATTTCATCGCTGAAACCTCGTTTGTCAAAAAAGATCAAAGTTCGGCCACCACGCTGGCCGAGTCGAGCTCTTCGACAAACCCCCCAGCCTGCCAAAAAAAATAAAAGTGGACAGCTCGTCACGTCCTCGACCACCTCACCATTGGACCCTCTATGTCGACGGCTCGTCAAGCAGGGCAGGAAGCGGTATAGGCTTATCCCTACACCCACCAGAGGGGGGAGAAATCAGCAAGGCACTACGGTTTAAGTTCCCAGCATCCAACAACCAGGCAGAATACGAAGCTCTGATAGCAGGACTAGAGCTCACATTGGAGCTTGGGGCCAGCCACATCTTCAGCGACTCTTAGCTCATCGTGAAGCAAGTTTGGGGGGAGTATGGGGCTAATCACCCCACATTGTCAAAATACTACGAGCTTGCAAAGCACCTGTTAGAAAAATTTGAATACTGGGAGCTAAAACAAGTGGACAGGACAGAGAACATGCAAGCTGATCACCTATCCAAGATTGCATCATCTGAAATCAGCGACCTCCCTCCAGATGTATGGTTGGAAACCCTTGAGACACCATCAGTGAACAGGGAGGAAGTCATGCCCATCAATTCCACAGAAAGATGCTGGATAAATGAAATACAAGATTATATTGAACAAGAAATACTGCCTGGAGAAAAAGACTTGGCTTAGCTACTAAGGAAGAGAGCAGCTCGCTACACAGTGATTGCTGGAGTACTATACAAAAGATCATTCACCAAGCCGTTGCTCATATGTGTTCGACCAGAGACAGTGGAAGACCTCCTCGCCGAAGTCCATGAAGGAGTATCTGGGGGCCATCCGGGTGCGAGATCTCTAGCAGACAGAATTATCTTCCATGGCTATTACTGGCCGACCTTGCGGAAAGATGCGGAGACCTACGTGCAAAAGTGAGACAAGTGCCAGAGATTTGCTAATATCCCAAGACTGCTGTCAGTTCCTCAAACACCAGTGGTCGCAGCTTGGCCATTTGACATGTGGGGGGTCGACCTCATAGGACCCTTCCCAAAGGCTAAAGGAGGCTGCGAGTTCCTAATAGTGGCAGTAGATTATTTCACAAAATGGGTAGAAGCAAAACCATTGGCTACCATAATCGAGGAGAACGCAATCAGCTTCATACACGATTACATTTGGTGCCGATTTGGCCTACCTCGAGCCATTGTGTCCGACCATGGCACCCAGTTCTCCACCAAGTTTACTGAGAGATGCGAGCAGATGAATATCAAGCATTGGAAGTCCTCAGTTGCTCACCCGCAAGGAAACGGTCAGGCCGAAACAGGGAACAAGAAAATCCTCCATGCCTTAAAAAGAAATCTGGACGAGAAGAAAGGAAAGTGGCTCGACGAGCTACCCGTCGTACTATTGGGGATTCCTACTTCGGTCAGAGGCTTAACAGGGGAGACACCCTTCACACTAGCATACGGATCAGAGGCAACGGCACCAGTAGAGACGGCTCTACCGACCTTAAGGGTAGCCCATTTCAACGAGCTGGACAATATAACAACTCGGGGGCTAGACCTCGACTACTTGGATGAAAGAAGGTTAAAGGCAAGACTCAGGATGATCAACTACAAACAGCTCACCAAGGCTCACCACGACAAGCGAGTAAGAACATGATCCTTCAACGTCGGAGATTGGGTACTCAGAAAGATCAAGGTTACAGGCAGAAACGCTGGAAGGAACAATCTATCTCCGAATTAGGAAGGACCATTCAAAGTGACAAGCATAATCAGAGAAGGGACATATCGACTAGTTGAGTAGGATGGCACTCCGCTAAAGAACCCTTGGCATGCTGATCACTTGAAGAGATACTATCACTAATGTAATACATCTTCAGAAATTATCAATAAAAGAAGAATTTCTCCTATCTTGCGTCTACTCTAAATTTACTTTTCTCAAGTTACTCAACTTGCGACCTACTCTTCACCACGATGAAGAAGATCGTGAGTAAAAGGCACCTCGCCACGTCGAGGTCAACTTACGACCTACTCTTCACCACGTTGAAGAAGATCGTAAGTCAAAGGCACCTCGCCACGTCGAGGTCACCTTACGACCTACTCTTCACCACGATGAAGAAGATCGTAAGTCAAAGGCACCTCGCCACGCCGAGGTCACCTTACGACCTACTCTTCATAACGATGAAGAAGATCATAAGTCAAAGGCACCTCGCCATGCCGAGGTCACCTTACGACCTACTCTTCACCACGATGAAGAAGATCGTAAGTCAAAGGCACCTCACCACGCCGAGGTCACCTTACGACCTACTCTTCATCACGATGAAGAAGATCGTAAGTCAAAAGGCACCTCGCCACATCGAGGTCACCTTACGACCTACTCTTCACCACGATGAAGAAGATCGTAAGTACAGAAAATACTTGTGCACTCACCAAGTAAAACAAGAGGCATAAAATTGAGCAAAACAAACTCATGTTTACATATATAAATTGAATCATTTACAAGCCCGGAACGGGCCAAAAAATACAAAATAAAATAATGTTTAAGACACGTTCGGCCAGATTAAACCCGATGCAGCGGGGTGGACTAGGGGTCTACACGGCTTTCAGCTTCATGAACAGATCGGGCATGCTCATCCTGATTAGATTTAGCCCCTTCAAATTCTTTTAGCTTGAAGTCTCCGTCGAAGTCCACCTCCTCACCGTCAGCCAAGGCATCAAGCAAAAACAACACATTGTTGTCAAAATAGGGGGGAGGCACCCAAGGATCACGACCCAACTCGGCATTCTTTCTGCCGATCAGCTCAAGCTCTTCGGCCTGATACGGCACGAGCTCGTGCCCCCGACGAGCTAGGTCTCCCTTCAACTCAGTACTCCCCCACTTAACCAGGTCTTGAAGAGGAGTGTCGCATACTACTACAACACCAAAATTTGAGCCTTGTCCTTGTCATAATAGGAGAGAATCTCGTCCGTATAAGACGAGCTCTTCTTGAACTCAGCAACAGCGGTGCCCGGGCTCGCCGCTTTCCTTGCCTCAACCAGCAATTTTCCAGCTCGCTGACCTTGCCCTCAAAATTTAACTTTGTTTTGGTGAGCTCCCCCTGAGCAGTAAGAACATCACCTTGGGCAGACTTCAGATCAACACGAAGCTGGGCCCGTTCAGCCACTACCACAGCGAGCTCCTCCTTCAGCTGGCCGGCCTCCTCAGAAACACGGTTTACCTCGTCAACCTTGCTAGCGGCCAGATCCTGACTCAGCCTGATATCCTCCTGGGCCTTGGTAGCGGTACCTTCAAACTCAGCTATGCGAGCAAGGGCTCCCTCGAGCTCGGCCTTGCTGACACTCTCTAGCTTCTCCTTTTCGAGCTCAGCAATGCGCCCGGCAGATTCACACCTATCCTTATGAGCCTGAGCAAGCCTGTTTGCAAAACACTTGACGCCAGCGGCGAACTGTGGAAGAAAAGATAAATAAAAAAGGAGAGAAGCAAATAAGAAAGCAAAAAAGAGGGGATCCAATAAAAACATCTTACATGGGTAAGGTCAATCCCCATAATACCAGCCAGGCGAAAAGGAGTACAATCATCAAAGGATTCACTCAATCCCTCATCAGTAATATCGAGGACAGCCTTTCGGCCAAATTTGAGGGAGTGGGCCCTAGGACTCAAGGCAGGCCCAGCTCGAGAGGAGTAGCCGAACTGGGAACGGAGTGCACCTCGACTGAAGGACTGGTTACACTACGTATACTCCCAACCAGAGAAGCCCGCCTAGTAACATCAGGCTCAGTAAGCTCATCATGCTCAGTAGGAAGGACGACCTTAACAGGCCCCATGGGATCAGCGGCTTTCACAGGCTTCTCGACCCTCAACTTTTTGGCCGGTGCAGAGGCCAATGTGGACAGGGAACGCTTTGCAGGAACCCTCGAGCTCGACACTTGGAATTACCATCCTTTTCTTCAGGTCTATATTATGCCAAAATTAATGGATCTGAAGTGCATCATGTAGTAAACCAGAAGTTTACATGTGATAAAAATACTTTCGTTATCTGGCATAATAGATTGGGTCATTCTGGGTCTATAATGATGCGAAGAATAATTGGGACTCACATGGTGATCCATTAAGGAATGAAAGGGTGCTAAATTCAAATGAATTCTCATGTGCTGATTGTTCACAAGGAAAATTGATAATTAGACCATCACCAGCAAAAGTAGGAGCTAAAAGTCCTACATTTTTAGAACATATTCATGGCGATATATGTGGACCTATTTATCCATCATGTGGTCACTTTAGATATTTTATGGTCCCTAGTTGATGCATCAACTCGATGGTCTCATGTGAGTTTATTATCAACCCGCAACTTGGTGTTTGCAAGATTACTTGCTCAGATAATTTGATTACGAGCACAATTTCCAGACCATCCAATTAAGAATATTAGTTTGGACAATGTTGGTGAATTTTCTTCCCATGCTTTTGATTCTTATTGCATGTACATTGGGATTAATGTTGAACATCCAGTAGCTCATGTTCATACACAAAATGGTTTAGCAGAATCATTTATAAAACGATTACAATTAATTGCTAGACCAATGTTGATGGGAACAAAACTCCTTTTGGGGACATGCTATTTTACATGCAGCAATACTTATACGTATATGACCAACTAGTTATCATAAATTTTCTCCTTTAAGATTGGCTTTTGCCCATGAGCCAAATATTTTTCGTTTGAGAATTTTTGGATGTGCGGTTTATTTTCCAATATCTCCACCACAACGTACTAAGATGGGTCCTCAAAGAAGGATGGGAATATATGTTGGATATGATTCTCCATCTATAATCAGATATCTGGAACCATTAACGGTAGATCTATTTACTGCAAGATTCGCAGATTGTCACTTTGATGAGTTAGTATTCCCCTCGTTAGGGGGAGCACGTGAGGATAAGTAGAAGAAAATTTCTTGGACAACTCCTTGACTGAGACATTTTGATCCGCACCCTAATGCAAGTGAACTAGAAGTTCAAAAGATCATTCATTTACAAAAAATTGCAAATCCGCTTCCTGACAACAAGAATCACAAAGTCACATTTACCTACAGCAAATGTGCCCATTCAGATTGAAGTCCCTGAAGGACAAAATGCTAATACACTAGCATGTGATTCTAAAGTACGCTAGAAGTGTGGCCGGCCTCTTGGTTCCAAAGATAAAAATCCTCGAAAGAAAAAAAGGAATAAATGATCAAACTGGTCCTTCCGAGGGATCAAATATTGAAAAGGAGAACCAAGAAATTTCTAATGAAGAAAATCAAGTTCATCTTAATAAAGAAAGCTCCTTAAATTTTGTAAAATCTAGAAGAACTTGGAGTCGTATTGAAACAAAAGTCGATAATGCATTTGCATATAATCTAGCACTCGATATTATGAATGACAATGAGGATCTTGAACCAAAATCATTTGAAGAATGTCGGCATAGAAATGATTGGTCAAAATGGAAAGATGATATTCAATCAGAATTGAACTCACTTGCAAAACGTGAAGTTTTTGGACCTGTAGTTCAAACATCGGAAGGTGTAAAACTCGTTGGTTATAAATGGGTATTTGTGAGAAAAAGAAACAAAAATAATGAAGTGATGAGATATAAAGCACGACTAGTGGCCCAAGGTTTTCTACAAAGGCCAGGAATTGATTATAATGAAACTTATTCACATGTAGTAGATATGATTACATTTAGATATCTTGTGCCTGGTAGCACACGAAAATCTTGACATGCATTTGAAAGACGCTGTCACTGCTTATTTATATGGATCAATTGATAGTGACATTTATATGAAAATCCCAGAAGGATTTAAGTTGCGTGAAGCAATTTCTCGAGAGAATCATTCCATCAAATTGCAAAAATACTTATATGGATTAAAACAATCTGGGTGTATGTGGTACTATCGCCAAAGTGATTGTTTATTAAAAGCAGGGTACTAAAATGATCGAATATGTCCATGTGTTATTATAAGAAAATCTGAGTCTGGTTTTATAATAATAGCGGTGTATATTGATGACATCAATCTTATTGGAACTCCTAAAGAGCTTCCTAAAGCAATTGAATATTTGAAACAAGAATTTGAAGTTAAAGACTTTGGGAAAACGATGTTCTATATTGATTTACAAATTGCAATACTAAAAACACGCTAATTACTGTCGGATGAATTACTGTCGGAATTTTTCGTCAGTAATTACTGTCGGATATTTGCAAATTACTGTCGAATTTCCGACAGTAATTTTAATTTTTTAGCGGGATAAATATTACTGTCGGATTTCATCTGACAGTAAAATTACTGACAGTAATTCAGGTATATTCTCAGAATATACCTTTTCATTCGACATTAATTACTGTTGGATGATTCCGAGAGTAATTTAAACGACAGTAATTAAGGGAATATTCAAAGAATATTCCCTTTTCATCGTTAGAATTTTGGAGATTAATATTACTGTCGGATCTCCGACAGAAAAATTTCGACAGTAATTTCTGACGGATAATTACTGTCGGATATCCGACAGTAAATTGAAATTAAAAACCCCAAATCGAACAGCCCCCTCCCCAAATCGACATAGCTTTCTCTTCTCTCTCTCTCAGTTTACTCTCTCTCTCTCTCTCTTCCTTCAGCCGTCCGCTCCGCCCCCGTCAGCCGTCCCCCCACCGTCACCACCGCCGTTGTCGCCTTGCCGTTGTAAGCCCTAGTAGCTTTCTCTTCTCTCTCTCTTAGTTTACTCTCTCTCTCTCTCTCTCTCTCTCTCCCTTCATTCGTCCGCCCCCTCCAGCCGTCCCCCCACCGTCACCACCGCCGTCGTCGGCTTGCCGTTGTAAGCCCTCCACCGTTACCGGTAAGTTATATACTCATTTTCCCTATTTTTTTATAATTATAATATTTCTCTCTCATACACACACACACACTCTCTCTCTCTCTATCTCTCTGTGCGAATAGATTCTACCGCCGAACTGCCGTCGCCGATCCACCGCACTGCCGCCGCCGCCAGCCCCCACTCTCTCCATATACAGGTTATTATTTTTTTGTAATTATATTATTCTGAATTTTGTATTATTCTGAATTTTTGTAATTGTAATCTGTATATGTTAATATATATGTTAATGTATTTTGTGGGTGTAAAAAAAATTGTATTATTCTGAATTTTGTATAGATTTATTCTGAATATGTTAATATATTAATCTGTATATGTTAATATATATGTTAATGTAATTTTTTTTTTGTCCTAGCTAACTAATTGTAATTTTTTTGTTTATGTTAATCTGTATATGTTAATATATATGTTAATGTGTTCTTATGATTGTTTGGTTTAGTTTTTTTGGGATTTATTTGATTTCGAAATTTTCTGTTTAAGAATTGTTTTGTGATTATGCATTACTTCGATTGATTTAAGCTGAACTGGGTTTATGTAAATTTTTTGCTTACGAAATTTTTTGTGATTGTGCATTAGGTTGATTGAATAAAGAAGCTTAGTTAGGTTGTAATAAATTATGGATGGTTGGTATTCTAGCATTAGTTTTACTGCATTGTTTCGTAATTCTGTGTCAAGCTTGACTTACGTAAGGAGGGATTTGCAGACAGCTCTTGGTATTAGTCTAGTCATTTTTTATATCTTTTTGGTTTTGAGTTTTTGTCTGACGCGACAGCTAATGCAGCAGCAGTCCGAGCAGCTAGAGCAGCTGGGACGACTTTTCATGGAGCAATAGCAGCAGCAGCAGCCTCAGCCTACTAGGTCTTCGATTGTCCGTAATTTATTTGACCCCCCCTCCACAGTAGACACATTATTTTAGTACTGTAATATTTTTTAAATTGTATATATATTAATTTTAATTTAATTTATGTTTTATTTGTTAACTATATTGTTGCAATGTTGTGTGTGTGTGATTGTGTATATATATAATTGTTATATCAGGTGAAAAAAAAAGCGAATTTCAAAATTTAAAATTTTAATTTTTTTATTTTTATTTAAAATTACTGTTGGAGCTCCGACAGTAATTAAAAAGATTTTCTAACATTACTGTCGGAGATCCGACAGTAAAAAATAATAACGGTAGTCATTTTCTGTCGGGGATCCGTAAAAAATTTAACGACAATCCGACAGTAAACTAACCCATTGTTAATGGTCGTTATCGTTTTACTGTCGGAATATTATCCGACAGTAATTACTGTCGGTTTTCAGTCCGACAGTAATTACTGTCGGATTACTGTCGGAGAGAAATTACCGTCGAAGATTTACTGTCGAAAACTGTCGGAGCGGTTCCGACAATAAATTCGTAATTACTGTCGAAATTTTTTAATTACTGTCGGATTTCTCCGACAGTAATAACGTGTTTTCTAGTAGTGTTGATCATCTCAAAGGTGGCATATTTGTTCATCAATCAACACACATAAAAAGTTTTAAAGAAATTCTATATTGACAAAGCTCACCCATTAAGTACTCCAATGGTGGATCACTTGATGCAAATAAAGATGGGTGTTGCTATTCTCACCCCAAAAATTACTTAGTCTATCCACTTACTAAGTCTACCCCCCCTTTTAAATTCTATACCTCCTATATTACTAAGTATACCCCCCTTATTTTCCCATTTTACCCTTTAAGCTTAAACCCCCAAAATTTTAATTTGCTAAGTATACCCCCACCTACATCTACCCCATCTCCCTCCCAAAACAACATCGATCAAACATTCTCTCTTCTTTCCCGACAGAGAACTCCATTTCTTTCTTTCTTCTTTCCCTCAAACACTTTCTTTCTTCTTTCTTAGTTACCTACTTCCACAATCTCCTTCTTAGCTACCTACTTCAACAAATTCAAGCCACTACAAGCTAGATTTCAAAGTTCAAAAATGGAACCATTCGGTAAGTGTTTCATTTAAATTTTGGCTTTTTGGTTGCATTTTGGTTAGATTTTGGTTGCATTTTTTTTGTTTTGTTTTTGTGAACACGCATTTTTTTTGAATTTTTGTTGCATTTTTTTACCAATTTGATGAATTTTTTGCGATTTCCTGGGGAAGCTTCGTAAGTTATGTGCGGCAGCCCCATACCACACCTACCAGAGACTGTGCGGCACTGGTCCACCGCACATACTCTGGTGAGTGCGGTAGGGGGTTGCCGCACATTAATGAGGTTGTGCGCTAGGTGTGACCGCACATAAGCAGCTGCGTGCGGTATATGGGTGCCGCACAGTCATGTGTTAGTGCGGCTGAAGTGTACCGCACAGGCCAGGACTCGTGCGGCCAGGTCATGCCGCACAGAAGGTTGAACGTGCGGCCAAGGGTGCCGCACAGCACCTTTTTTTTTTAAAATCACTTCTTCAATCAACTTGCACATCAACTATTTGATGAATGTATGTAAGCTTATTACTTCTTCATTATTATTTCCTTGTTCTTACATTACTTTGGCTTGAATGAATGCAGGAAGGACATATATGCGCAGGGTTACGGCTTCCGCTAGGAGGGCACAGAATCCCAACCCAGAAAATGAGGCAGAACGTATACAGGGGCTAGTTATGACTGAGGGGGGTGGTGATGAGGGGGTCGGTTATTCTGGGCCGGGTAATTTGGGGGCTGGTTATTATTCAGGGGCCGGTTATTCGGCGCCGGTGCTTGGTACTTCGGGGCCGATTATTCGGGGCCGGTTATGATGAAGAGGAAGAAGATGTTGATAATGAAGGGCCGGTGATGGAGCCGGTGGTGATGGTGGTGACACTTTGCTCAAGAGGAAGCCCCATTTCCAGTGGGCCAGTTGATGGTTCACCGCTAGTTACGTACAACACACATGTAGCTAGGTATGTGTGGAATGGGATAAAACGACCGGTGCTAAAGATGCAAAATCACACATCTAAGTTGTTGAGTTGGTCGGTTCCGCTTGCAAATCCGGAACAATGGAGAGTAGGTGGTGGAATATTGTCCGAGGTCCGGACTATATACGCCTAGGTGTTCTTATAAGGAGTCATCGAAAGCCTTGGTTGCTTTTGTTGAACGATGGCATCCGGAGACGAACACCTTCCATTTACCATTTGGTGAGATGACAATCACCTTGGATGACGTGTTTTGTCTTACCGGTCTTCCAATAAAGGGAGGCCGTTGTTTATACACGGACGTTGGATATACTATTGAGGAGCTTGCTGAGATTTTCCATTTGGAAAATGCTGAGGTGATTGAGGGCACCCATGGTAGGAGAGGCTGCTCTTTCAAGTTAGAGTGGCTTCGTCGTAGGTTCGAAGATGAAGCTACAAGTGATAATGATGCTATGCACTAGTCTTTGCTAAGGCATATTTATTGTACATATTCGGCCGCACCATTTTTGGGGACAAGAGTGGGAATCGAGTTCCTGGTTCCTATATGGAATTTTTGGAGAATGTCGATAAGATACCAAAGTATGCATGGGGAGCTGCAACCCTTGCCTATTTATATCGACAATTGGGCATGGCATCTCGTCAGTCATGTCGACAGATGACGGGATATACAACGCTATTGGAGGTAATAAATTTATTTGATTTATACTTAAAATGATATATATATTTTTAGTTGTTAATAGGGGGCCGGTTATATAATATTGTACTGTATTATTTTGTTTGTTGCAGGCTTGGATATATGAGAGATTTCCATGTTTCCAACCTCCACATAACATTGAGTACGACGTCACTGAGCCACTCGCTCGGAAGTGGCAACCATTATCCAGAGGCGCCGGACATAATGTACTGCAGGTGTACCGAGAGAGACTTGATGTCCTAACAGCCGATGAAGTGAGTTTAATTGCACTATTATAACTTTCATATTAATCGCTACCTATTAATGCTATATTAAGCGTGTTAATGGTTATAACTTTTCTCGTGTTTATTGTATGTAGGTTAATTGGACTCCGTATTCTGCGATGGTACGCCGCCCTATCCATTTCACCGGATCTCTTATTACCATGGATGCTTATCTGCGCCGGTGTTGTGGAGCCATACAATCCAGATCGAGTGCTTAGGCAATTCGGTTACGTCCAGACGATTCCTTTCCCTCCGATTGCACTTGGTCTTGGTTTACGAGACAACAAGAACATTTCAAGGCTAATGCAACAAGTCCCATATTATCGTCAATGGCGTAACCATGTTTTATCTGATACCAGCCTCGGTCAAGAAGCCATCCCATCAAGTGCATGCTCGGCTGACTATTTACAAGTGGTACACGATATTCACATCCAAAGATGCAAAATCCAGCTAGCCAATCTACATTTATTTCTCGCGGATGTACAACGTCCTTTGGATTATCCCACCATGTTTCGGCCGTGGTTGATGCAATACGAGAGCCGACATTAAGATATCGATCAGGCGATCGAAGTATATCGTACGAAGAGTTTGGGTCAGCTCTTGACCAAGCGTACGCTATATTGGCTCCTCATATCGGGGATGCGGGTCCTTCAGATCGGGCAGGTCCTTCAAGTCGTCGTCGTAGGCATCCACGACAGTGATTAGATGAGCTAGGTTGTTGATGTACAAACAATTTTATGTAATGAACATCTTCTTTATTAATGTATTTGTTATTTACAAACAGTTTGTTGCAACGTGTGATCTCCAGACTTGGCATTTTTCTAAGTTTTTCATATCAAATTCAATTTCATGTTCAATGATTTAACAATTATATTCGAACATAAACATACATAAACAACAACACATTTCATAACGCAAATGAAGCTCATACATAAAAATTCACTTGTCCATACATAACATTTTCGTTCACAACACTTGACTATTCTAATACAATAGGTGTACGCTTGTTGCTAACACGACTATTTCCGCTCTTTCACTGTACTTAGCCCATCGTTCACTATATATTGTATTCCACCCTTTAGCCATGGCTTGTTTATAATCAGTCCATCCGCTTGCGATTGGTGGTAATGGGGAATCGTCGCGCAAGAAGACCTATACACATTCAAAAAATTATCAGTAATTTAACAATTGTATTCGATAAGTGACGACGATATCCAAACAAAATGTTAGTTTTATACCCGAATATAATGGTCCCCGTTCACGAATGCAATGCAGATCAACTTAGGTTCTTCGGGGGCTTCGGTTCTCAACGGTAAATACGTCAAAGAAGATGATTCGAAAATACAACAAAGCACACATTGTAGAATGATGCTACTAAGTAACCCATCTCCGAGTCGAAACCAATGTTGCTTTGGTGCAAAGTCGGCGTAGCGATTGAGCATACTTTCAACTAAAACAGCCGATCCGCGCTCCATGAAAACATCTTCGTACAACATATGGTATGCGTCCAACTCCATAGCTAGTTCACCTCGAACTCTACCTCAATGGTCCTCCTTGTCATATATATGTGCAGATACGACACGAAAACCGCAATGGCCATTTGCAATTACATTCTTCGTCTCGATGACAAACTCTCGAATCCATATTGGTAGTTGATTGATATAATCACTAGCATGTCCAAAGCGGGTATTTCGGCGAACAACCTATTGAAAAACAAAGTAAAGTATGTAAAGATTATCCGGTAAGTAAAAAAAGATGTTGACCAAAGTATGTAAAGATTATCTCGTCGAACAACCTAGTTGATTTACCTGAATCTTTGTCTTTGGAATAGAAGTGAACATCGGAGGTTTGTCTGATGGATTTACTTCATAAGTTACCACATCATCAACCGGCGACGGCGAGCAACTATCTTCAATCGATTCCACGTACTCAAACTTGCTCGGATCCCGTTTGGTTGACTTTGACTGTTTAGTCTTTACAGTCTTAGGACGACCTTTAGGCTTCGGTCGAGTCGACTTTCAGAGCGCATAATTAGTCCAAGGGTAACAGGATTGTCTACCTCCATAAGCCTTTTATACATTGCTACCTTCACATCATCAGTGGCTTCCTTAAACTTAACATCGAGATTTTGATGAAGTACACTCCATGCGCCAACTATTTCCTCCTCGACACCAACAACATCTCCCTTGCTCGGTACGAAATCTAATTTCCTCCAAAAAGCATCAACCTTGTCGAGGGAATAGGCTCCTCCAATCGGATATATTCGATAATTCATGCGCACAAGGAAGACCACATGTCTTTCGCAATGTACATGGACACAACAGTCGTCAACACTGTTTCGGAATAGCAACCATTTCATCGTATATCCTGTTCAATGCATCCACCGACACCATACCTCGGATCAACCTAAATACATTTGCCTTGAATTTATGTTGGACGACATTCCTACTCTTCTCGAATGAATCCTTTATTGCAACGTGTGATGTTTCAATAAGCGTGTGAATCTGTTGCCAACATGTGTCAAAGTTTCCTTGGCTCGATCCGAGCTGTCGTTTCAACATTACGTGCTGACTCTCCACCCTGAAAAATAAGATACAGTATGTAAGATATTGATGCATGAGAAAGTTATGAAAGCTGTATTTTATTTAAATATACCTATTCGTTGTGTTATTGTCATAATGCATGACATTATCAGTCCAACAAGCCACAAATCTCTCCTTATACGGCAACAACCATTGCTCCATTACATAGTTCACCGCAGGCATTGAATCCTTGAATAGAGATTGTAGTCTTTTAAGTCCCTCTTCAAATTCGGTCTCAGTCGCTGAAATCACTAATACATTCCAATGGAGATTAAACGCATCCCATTTCTTTTTCTGGCCTAGCAATTTCTTGCAATTCGCCAAGACATTCCTATTTATATGCCATCTACAAAGAAAATGGCTCGACGTGGGAACGTTTTCTCAATTGCATTCATTAAAGCCTTTTCCCCGTCGGTCAAAATAACAAGTGGGCAAGGAAGATTGGTGCATTAGTGATTTCAAAATTGACAAGGCCCACGTATAGTTCTCTTCCCGCTCGAACTCCAAAATTGCGATCGCAATCGAAATGTGATCTCGTGTAGATGTCACACCAACAATCTCCAACAATGGTAACTTGTACTGTTTGTCTTATACGTGCAATCCATGAAGATGACTTTCGGAAAACATCTCATCAAGTCAATGCTCTTTGGGTGAGCCCAAAAGATTCTTCACAATGTTGGTCGATTCGCGGCGTGTATCGTAGAAGGTATAACCATGCTCCTTCAACTTGAAGATAAGTTGTTGCATTTCGGATCGACCATCACGCTCCTTAACTCTATTCTTTGTCCGAGCATTGTATATTGTCTTTATTGTTGACTTATTTCCTCAAATCTTTGTTTCACCAAATAAGATGTCCTTGGGCTTAGTATTGCCCTTGGAAAATCAACAACAAAGGTCTCCTCGATTTCTTCAATCGACCTATATATGAATGACCCTCCATGTGATCGCGGTTGGATGATTGTGTTTGCCACATTCAACCACTAATGCCCATTCATCAATCGAGACTTGCTTCCCTCTCAAACGGAATGGGCAACCACACTTCTTAGTTCCGGTTTCTCTCTTCCTTTTCCCTTACCTACCACATCATCAACATTTTCAACCTTTTCTTCATTATCAATTCGTAATGATGAAGACCCAATCTTGACCTTTTCTTTATAAACACCACTACGTTCACAAATCAATAATGCCGAGGTCGTTTCTTACCGGCACCACCGTCCGACCTACCAATGATAATCACAATGCCATGCTCCCGCCTCTAGCTTGAACCCATTCAATCAATTTATCCCGAGAAATAAAAGATTCTGAGTTGTGAACACATCCGTGAAATCAACATCAAGTGCTTCTTCGTTCACAACATGTTCAACCGCAACAATCTCTTCATTATTCGGACCCTTCACACTTGGCTCCGTAGTTAACGTGTTTGAATCTGTTAAACATTAAAAAAAAATTTAAAAAAAGTGAACCTCATCATGCGGCATGACCCTGCCGCACACTCTTTGAGTGTGCGGCAAGACCGTTGCACACTCTATAGTGTGCGGCAGCCCCATACCGCACTCTATAGAGTGTGCGGCAGTTCAGTCGCACACTCTATACATTGTGCGGTCCGGCTGTCGCACACGACGGGTTAGCGGCTGTTTTTTGAAATTTTTTGCATTTTTAACCTAAACTAAACGGTAAAATGAGTATAAAAGAGTTGTAGTACTTACACAATTCATCTCTTCCACTTCCTTGTGCTCCTTTTCATCAATGTGGATCGATTCATTGCTAGGGTTTGAGGGTTTGGAATCCATTTTAGTGGTAGAGTTTTTGAATTTTTGTTAAGTTGTTAAGAATGAGGATGGTGAAGAAGGGGGGTGAGAGTAATAGGAGATGGGGGGTATACTTAGTATTTTTAGGATTCTAAAATTCAGTAGGGGGGTCAACTTAGTAATGAATTTATTTTAAGGGTAAATGAGTCTTTTTATATTGTGGCAATTTTTGTAATATTACAAGGTGGGTAAACTCAGCAAAAAGGGGGGTTGGAATAGCAATTCCCAATAAAGATCCTTTTAGGCACGCGAGGATGATGAGGAACTTCTTGGTCCTGAAGTACAAAATATGGTGAAAGTTGAGGGACCTAATCTTAAACTTGAACCAAAATCTCTATCAGATTCAGAGTGGGACTGTGGAGACTGGAGACCCAGCAGAAGGTTGGGCAAAGGCAGGAATTTTGCAGGTAGAAACGATTGGGACTTTGGGGGGGCGTTGGGGGCTGAGATCGACTCTGCGGCAGTTGGGCTTCGATTTCTTTGAATCTAAAACAAGGTACGTACACCGACTACTTCTTCTCATACTCCAATTTCTTTCACAAGTATTTTGTATATTTTTAGGGCTTTTTGAGTGACAAAAATAATTTGATTGAGATTGAGTCTCTAAGCATAATTAGGTTAGGTCGGTGTCGATTCATCTTTGTTTGCATTGCAGTAATAATCCATCTCCAAAAAGGAAAAAGATTTACTTTTTAAACGGCACCCTGCCTGCAGGAAGAAGAATCATAAATAAAGTTGATTTTTTGCAGCTAGTATTATTGACACACAAGTTGGCCTTTGAATTTGTTGATCAAGTTGTGGTTGGATTGATTGGATTGTAATAAACAGATGGGGGGAGAACGAGGCCGGCCACCAAAGGATCGAATCAGTAATTTACCGGATGAACTGCTGGTGGGGATTCTGTGCGAGTTAAGCATGAAAGATGCTATCAGAACTACTGCTATCTCCAATAGATGGAAACACCTCTGGAATTATTATTCTGGTTGTATTAACTTTGAGACTCTCAATGTTGTGGCACGTATTTTGAAGACAAACTTTGTTGTTTGCGATGATGAACGCTACTTTTATTGCCAATTTGTAAATAGAATCCTCAAATCACTAAAATCCCCAACCATCGAAGAATTCAAGGTTGTTTATGATTTGAACAAGAATTATGCTACTGATATCGATAAGTGGATTCACTTTGCCCTCGTTGAAAGAACTGGACTTCGAAAGCTTGAGTTGAATTTCGCTCCCGATTACTATTATATCGAGTCTTTGCCTTCTATTGCTTTCCCAGCTCGGTTGTTGGACATGGAAATTCGGTGCTTTGAAACCCTAACCGCCCTAAGATTTGCTTCCTTGGACATTACTGATCACATCCTCGCCTTGTTCATATCCAAATGTCCTTTTCTCGAACACTTGTCTGTGGCATATGCAGATTCGCTACTTCATGTCAAAGTTGTTGGAACTCCTTCTTCATCACTCAAGTTGAAGCATTTTGAGATCGAAGATTGTCGTTTTATCAAAGACGTGGAGATTTCGTCAGCCACGAATCTTGTGTCCTTCAAATGGCATGGGAAAGAAATGAATGGCTTACATTTTAAGAACGTACCCTGTCTTACTCAGATATCATTTGGTGATTTTCAAAGTGGCTTCTTGTTCCGGAGATCTAATGTAGACCTTTCATTCTACCATACTCAAATGCGGACGCTTATATTGGACTTTAACTGTTTGGTCAGTATTGTCAGCAGTTTGTTGTACTTATTTTTCGTTAATAGATATGTTATTGTTGTTTGCCGAATATCTAGTTGATATTCTGACGATTGACTGATCTTGTGTGTTATTAGGCTAGCATCGGAGCCGTGACATTCTCTGAAAGGCTTCCCAAATTCAGTAATCTGAAGCA
Organism: Platycodon grandiflorus; assembly: GCA_016624345.1. NCBI lineage: Eukaryota > Viridiplantae > Streptophyta > Magnoliopsida > Asterales > Campanulaceae > Platycodon > Platycodon grandiflorus. Next base: position 36,973,014 of record CM028362.1, read on the forward strand.
TTTGGTGGTGCAACTTTTTGCTAGGGATGATCAAAGCCTATTGTTCCTCACTTGTCTAATATACGATGCATCTCCCCTCTTAGCTACATTTACCCTCAAGGTGCTCCACACACCGGCCAAGTATCACGGTGAACTGCAAGAATGTGTATGGAGAGATGATGGCAAAAAGCATACACATGAGTCCCTCAAGGTGGTGGAATTTATTGGTTGGGGTGGGTTCGAACATGAATTTCAGCTTGCTAATTACCTACTCGAGAACACTTTGCTGCTCGAGAAAATAATTATTCATGCTCGTGAATTTTCTTTATATCCAGAGGAACTTGAGCATATTTTCAGTTCGCCAATATACAACGAGGAAACTGCTAGGAAGCGTGCAAAGCAGTTGGAGGCCAAGGTACCCCCGGGGGTTGATTTAATCATACTATAGATACTAGCTATATCCTTTTGGTTTTTATTTATTTATGAGCCATCCAAGTCCCATGCACTACTATGTGGCAGGTGTATTACACTTGTTAACGGTATAGTTTCTTGCACTAAACAAAAGGATCAATTGACTTTACCTATAATTTCTTCATAATTCCATTGCAAAGTAACATGCTTATTTATTTTTGACCTAAACAAGTATCCAAATGGTTTTTATTTATTTACATGCTTATTTATTGATTTATATGTATCCATTCTTCATTGGCACCATCTGGTTGTCGGGCACTAAAGTCCACTTATTTATTTTTGACTTAAACAAGTATCCAAATGTTGTCAACCTACACAAGATCCTTCTCGCTACATTTAATTTTGGCAAATTTAAAGAGGCCCGATGGAGATTTGGTTCAAGATCCTCTGTTTATGGACAATTGGTTGGTAGACTACTTAACCATTATCAGGCCTGATCTGGCATATGCTGTACAGTGTACACTCTCTCAATCAGTTTGTGCAATCTTCTAGGTCTTCTCATTTGCAAGCTGCCGACAGGGTCTTTAGATAAATCAAACTTTCTCCAGGTCAAAGTCTTCTTTCTTGCCAATAATCCATTGATGTTAAGAGCCTTCTGTGATAGTGACTGGGCTAGCAATCCAAACGATAGGAAGTCAGTTTCAGTCTTTTATATGCTCCTTGTTTATTAATCATATCGTGGCTATCAAAAAAGTAAACTTTCACAGCTCATTCATTAGCTGAAGCAGAGTATTGATCATTAGCACTGCTAGTTGTGAACTCCCATGGTTGCATAGCTTTCTCAAGGAATTACAGATTGATAACCCTTTGACAGTTTCTATTTAATGTGATAGCTCTCCAACTATTGATATTACTTATAATCCTGTTTATCACTCTCGTATCGAACAGATTGAGTTGGACCACCATTTTGTTTGTTAAAAGGTCTAACAAGATATTGTCCTCAAGATCACCCATCTCAATCACTGGAAAAAAGGCTCTCTTGTTTGGCGTCACAGCTTGTTCTACGGTGGAGCAATCGATTCACGGATGATAGGTTGTGGAAATGGTTTGATTTGGTTTGATAACTGGTTGTGCCGGCTTTTCCCTTTCAAAACCAACCGACCATAACTATAAATCAGTCAAGGAGCTTTTTCCAAAAATCTACTCAATTATCAACAACAGCCTGGAACATGACTCAGTAAGATTAATGTGATTCCTCTCTTAGCCAAGTACACGTGGCACAAATTACTTCCTCGACGAATCAGTATTTTTCATATGGAAACTTTTTTCAGAATTACAAAAAAGTCTTAAATCGTAATTTGATCACCCTATTTTGACAGAAAATTCATTAAGCTCACTTTACAAATTTTTTTTTTTTCAATTTCATCACTATACTTGGCATGTTAATTCAATAAGCTCACCGTTCTTAACTTCTGTTAGTTTTGATGGATGGAAGGCTGCAAAAAAATCAAAATGCCCTTTACCTTATAATATTTTAATGGCTTAAATCGCTATTTGGTCACTTTACTTTGACAGAAATTGCATTAAGATTAATAGTATACATTTTGTGTATAAATTATTAAAAATGATCAAATCAGTTAAATAAGTTATATCAAATATAATAAAATAACATAATTTAGACTAATTCTTAAAAAAATTAAACAAAAATTAGTTTAACTTATCGAAATTCTTAATCATAATTTATAAAAGATTATGTTGGTCTTTTCTAAATAAATAAATTCTTTAGCTTGACTTTTGCTTATATAAAACTAATTATATTAAGCAAATGCATTAAATTATTATGATATAGTTATTATTGTAGAATAAAGTAAACTTAAAATATTATTATAAATTATTCATAAATAATTATAGATATTTAAATAATTTAAACTAGAGACCTAATTAACCTCACCTAATATCATCATTAAAATAAAATTGACAATTCAAGTATTTTTAAGAAACCCTAACATGAAATTCTTATCAATAAATCATAACATAGCTTCCTTCGTTTCTTCAACGTGCACACCACATCCATGGTCGTAACCGTCTAGTGCCGAGTGCTCGGTGTAGGTCACAAAGATCACGGATGATGTTCTCCAAAAGATCTTGAGAACTCCACGCGTCTCCTCGTAGATCGCCGTCGATACGCTTCACTCCACCCCCGCAAGCCAATTATCTCCCGATTGCCGACTTCGTAGTTCCCCGTATGTTGTCCCGCAAAACCTTAAGTCGCTTCCTCCATTTCGTAGCCCCTTAATTTCCTCCCTTGTCGCGTCCCAACATTGTTGTGTGTTTAGACGACTAACCTTGAATTTGAAAATCTGAACTGGACGGTGGAACCGAATTTGGGGAAACAATGGGAGTTGGGAGTGTTTATATATGGATGGGGGTGTGAGGATGAGAGAGAGAAAAGAGATTAGGGGTTGATGCTCGCTTTGTGCTTCTAAAGCAATTTATGCCCTCGACAAATGAGAACGGATGGTCTCGATTTAATGAAAGTTCACGCGGCCTAAATCGCAGCCTCGACTATTGATATTACTTATAATCCTGTTTATCACTCTCGTATCGAACAGATTGAGTTGGACCACCATTTCGTTCGTTAAAAGGTCTAACAAGGTTGTCAACCAACACAAGGAGGCATCAGTGTATGCTCGTTGCATGTTGTAATCAAAGAATTATCACTGCATTTATGGTGGAAATTCCGAACGTCAAATAGCCTCTGGAGTCAATTAGTTAAAGCAAGATATTGTCCTCAAGATCACCCATCTCAATCCCAGGAAAAAGGCTCTCTTGTTTGGCGTCACAGCTTGTTCTACGGCGGAGCAATCGATTCACGGACGATAGGTTGTGGAAATGGTTCGATTTGGTTTTGATAACTGGTTGCGCGGCTTTTCCTTTTGAAAACCAACCGACCATAACTATAAATCAGTCAAGGAGCTTTTTCCAAAAATCTACTCAATTATCAACAACAGCCTCGACTTTACTTCCTCCCTCAACTCAACGAGCAATTATGGAACATAGTATTTTTATCTCGGACCGTGAGGAAACCCCGTGTTGGACAGCTAGCTCTAATGGGTCTTTCTCTTTCACGTCTGCCTGAAACATGACTTAGTAAGATTAATGTGATTCCTCTCTCAGCCAAGTAGAGTTGGCAAACCGGTGGATTGGGCGGGTATGGGCAACGCCCATAAGGGCGACGGGCTTAAATGGGTGGCAAGTGAGTGCCTAATTGATAACATGGGCATAAATGGGCGGGCCTCAAATGGACATGGGCGTCTATTTACCCGTTAAAATAAAAATAACAGGAAATTGCTGGCCAGTCTATTTTTTGAAACTTTTTTTTTCTCCAGTCCATCCTTTTTTTTAAAAAAACCGCTAAAAGGCACTTTGAGAATTTTCTTCCTAAAATGCCCTCAACAACATCGTTGCTTCAGATTTGAGGTTCGAATTGATATATAAATGATTTCATGTTGTTAATATAATCTTCCCTCATGTTTGGATATCAATTTTCATGCATAGAACACGAATTTGATCACAATTTGATCAAATTTGAATTTTTTGAGTTCATTCCGTTTTTCTTTGTTCTTGGGCTATTTTGGTCACTTTAATATATGTTTTAAGCTTCGAATTTGTTTAAAATCAATCTCATATTTTTATCCTAACTTAATACTACATTTGTGCCCAATTTTTATAAAAATAATAGAGATAATTGCAAAATAAACCCTGTACTAGTTTTGAGATTTCAATTTAAACCATGTGTTTGTTTTTTTTTAAATTAAGTCTTAACCTAACTTTTTTTTTTTAATCTGAACCTTCCGTCAGTGGCAGCCAACTAACTAAGGCCGAGTGGCGATGACGTTGATCCTACGTGGTTTAGGCGGGGAAATAAGAATTCTCTCCCGCCAAAAGTATTTCAAAATAAACCCTATACTATTTTTAAATTTCAAAAAAAACCCTGTACTATTTTTAAATTTCAAAAAAAACCTTACAGTTGACGAATTTTCAAACCAAACTATTTTAAAAAGAACCTTGTACAATTTAATTTTTTTCAAAAAAACCCTGGCTGAGATTATTGGTATTTATATACCTTTCATCCTCACAAAAACATTAAACTTCTCACAATCCATTCAATTCTAATTTTGTTGTCATTGGAATAATCATGAATAGAGCAGTTCGTTGCCATTGTGGAAGGATGACTGTGATACGGACATCCTGGACCGAGCAAAATCCAGGAAGGAGGTTCTTAGGTTGCGAAGATATGGGGTAAGTTATATTATATTTAAAGTTTTCATTTGTGATTATTAATTTTCTAGAAAACTAATTAAATTTTTGTTTGTTCTTGCGTAGTCAGAACATGGTTGTGGATTTTTCCTCTGGTATGATCCTCCTCAGAGAACCGTGGAAGTAGTTGAAAGGAACAGTAACAATTGCCTTTGGATCAGTTTGGTGATATCATGCATGTTCAACCTGCTCTTCATCTTAATCATACTTGGTCAGGACTAAGTTATTATAACTTTAAATATTAATGAAATGGGGTTAATTTGTGGTGTTGTTAACATCTCTATGCTTGAATGAGATGCTTCTTATTTTGATGTGTGTAACAAACCCCTCATGTATGTTATTTTAAGGGGCTATGAAAGGGAGGAGCGAAGCGACACTGTAAGGTTCTGCGGGACAACATCCAGGGAACTACGAAGCCTGCAAATAGGAGATAATTGGCTCGCAAGGGTGGAGTGAAGCGTATCAGTCCATACGAGGAGACGCGTGGAGTTCTTAAGATCTTTTTGGAGAACATCATCCGTGATGGTTTGACCTACACTGAGCACGCTCGGCACAAGACGTTACGGCCATGGATGTGGTGTGCACGTTGAAGAAACAAAGGAAGCTATGTTGTGATAAGAATTTCATGTTAGGGTTTCTTAAAAATACTTAAATTGTCAATTTTTATTTTAATGATGATATTAGGCTGAGGTTAATTAGGTCTCTAGTTTAAATTATTTAAATATCTATAATTACTTATGAATAATTTATAATAATATTTTAAGTTTACTTTATTCTACAATAATAACTATCTTATAATAATTTAATGCATTTGCTTAATATAATTAGTTTTATATAAGCAAAAGTCAAGCTAAAGAATTTATTGCTTTAGAAAAGACCAACATAATCTTTTATAAATTATGATTAAGAATTTCATTAAGTTAACCTAATTTTTGTTTAATTTTTTTAAGAATTAGTCTAAATTATGTTATTTTATTATATTTGACATAACTTATTTAACTGATTTGATCATTTTAAATAATTTATACACAAAATTTTATACTATTAATCTTAATGCAATTTCTGTCAAAGTAGGGTGACCAAATAGTGATTTAAGCCATCACAATATTATAAGGTAAAGGGCATTTTGGTCTTTTTGCAGCCCTCCATCCATCAAAACTAACGAAAGTTAAGCGCGGTGAGCTTATTGACTCAACATGTCAAGTATAATGATGAAATTGAAAAAAAAAATTGTAGAGTGAGATTAATGAATTTTCTGTCAAAGTAGAGTGATCAAATTGCGATTTAAGCCTTTTTGTAATTCTGAAAAAAATTTCTATATGAAAAATACTGATTCGTCGAGGAAGTAATTTGTGCCACGTGTACTTGGCTGAGAGAGGAATCACATTAATCTTACGAGTCATATTCCAGGCAAACGTGAGAGAGAAAGACCCATTAGAGCTAGCTGTCCAACAGGGGGTTTCCTCACGGTCCGAGATAAAAATACTATGTTCCATAATTGCTCGTTGAGTTGAGGGAGGAAGTAAAGTCGAGGCTGTTGTTGATAATTGAGTAGATTTTTGGAAAAAGCTCCTTGACTGATTTATAGTTATGGTCGGTTGGTTTTGAAAGGGAAAAGCCGGCACAACCAGTTATCAAACCAAATCGAACCATTTCCACAACCTATCATCCGTGAATCGATTGCTCCGCCGTAGAACAAGCTGTGACGCCAAACAAGAGAGCCTTTTTCCCGGGATTGAGATGGGTGATCTTGAGGACAATATCTTGATTTAACATATTGACTCCAGAGGCTATTTGACGTTCGGAATTTCCACCATAAATGCAGTGATAATTCTTTGATCACATCATGCAACGACCGATGCCTCCTTGTGTTGGTTGACAACCTTGTTAGACCTTTTAACGAACGAAATGGTGGTCCAACTCAATCTGTTCGATACGAGAGTGATAAACAGGATTATAAGTAATAACAATAGTTGGAGAGCTATCACATTAAATAGAAACTGCCAAAGGGTTATCAATCTGTAATTCCTTGAGAAAGCTATGCAACCATGGGAGTACACAACTAGCAGTGCTAATGATCAATACTCTGCTTCAGCTAATGAATGAGCTGTGAAAGTTTACTTTTTAGATAGCCAAGATATGATTAATAAACAAGGAGCATATAAAAGACTGAAACTGACTTCCTATCGTTTGGATTGCTAGCCCAGTCACTATCACAGAAGGCTCTTAACATCAATGGATTATTGGCAAGAAAGAAGAGACTTTGACCTGGAGAGAGTTTGATTTATCTAAAGACCCTGTCAGATCAGGCCTGATAATGGTTAAGTAATCTACCAATTGTGCATAAACAGAAGGATCATGAAGCAAATCTCCATCGGGCCTCTTTAAATTTGCCAAAATTAAATGCAGCGAGAAGGATCTTGTGTAGGTTCACAACATTTGGATACTTGTTTAAGTCAAAAGTAAATATGTGGACTTTAGTGCCCGACAACCAGTTGGTGCCAATGAAGCATGGATACACATAAATCAATATATTGTAACTTTGCAATGGAATTTTGAGTAAATTTTATGCAGAGTCAATTGATCATTTTGTTTAGTGCAAGAAACTATACCAGTAACAAGTGTAATAAACTGCCACATAGTAGTGCATGGGAATTGGATGATTCATAAATAAATAATTAAATAAATAAAAACAAAAAGGCTGTAGCTAGTATCTATAGTATGATTAAATCAACCCCCGGGGGGACCTTGGCCTCCAACTGCTTTGCACGCTTCCTAGCAGTTTCCTCGTTGTATAATGGAGGACTGAAAATATGCTTGAGTCCCTCTGGATATAAAGAAAATTCACGAGCATGAATAATTATTTTCTCAAGCAGCAAAGTGTTCTCGAGTAGGTAATTAGCAAGCTGAAATTCATGTTCGAACCCACCCCAACCAATAAATTCCACCACCTTGAGGGACTCATGTGGATGCTTTTTGCCCTCATCTCTCCATACACATTCATGCAGTTCACCATTATACTTGGCCGGTGTGTGGAGCACCTTGAGGGTAAATGTAGCTAAGAGGGGAGATGCATCGTATATTAGACAAGTGAGGAACATTAGGGTTTGATCATCCCTAGCAAAAAGTTGCACCACCAAATGCTTTAGATTACGGAATTTGGGAAGCCTTTCAGAGAATGCCACGGCTCCGATGCAAGCCTAATAACACACACAAGATTAGTCTCGTTAGAATATTAACTAGATATTAGGCAAACAACAATAACGTATCTATTAACGAAAAATAAGTACAACAAACTGATGACAATACTGACCAAACGGTTAAAGTCCAATATAAGCGTCCCCATTTGAGTATGGTAGAATGAAAGGTCTTCATTAGATCTCCGGAACAAGAAGCCACTTTGAAACTCACCAAATGATATCTGAGTAAGACAGGGTACATTCTTAAAATGTAAGCCATTCATTAATTTCCCATGCCATTTGAAGGACACGAGATTCGTGGCTGACAAAATCTCCACGTCTTTGATAAAACGACAATCTTTGATCTCAAAATGCTTCAACTTGAGTGTTGAAGGAGTGCCAACAACTTTAACATGAAGTAGCGAATTTGCAGATGCCACCGACAAGTGTTCGAGAAAAGGACATTTGGATATGAACAAGGCGAGGATGTGATCAGTAATGTTCAAGGAAGCAAATCTTAGAGCTGTTAGGGTTTCAAAGCACCGAATTTCCATGTCCAACAACCGAGCTGGGAAAGCAGGAGAAGGAAAACACAGGATGCGAGAGTAATGGGGAGCGAAATTCAACTCAAGCTTTCGAAGTCCAGTTCTTTCAACGAGGGCAAAGTGAATCCACTTATCGATATCAGTAGCATAATTCTTGTTCAAATTAAAAACAACCTTGAATTCATCTATGGTTGGGGATTTTAGTGATTTGAGGATTCTATTTACAAATTTGCAATAAAAGTAGCGATCATCATCACAAACAAAAAAGTTTGTCTTCAAAATACGTGCCACAACATTTTGAGTCTCAAAATTAATACAACCCGAATAATAATTCCAGAGGTATTTCCATCTACTGGAGATAGCAGTGGTTCTGATAGCATCTTTCATGCTTAACTCGCACAGAATCCCCACCAGCAGTTCGTCCGGTAAATTACTGATTCGATCCTTTGGTGGCCGGCCTCGTTCTCCCCCCATCTGTTTATTATAATCCAACCACAACTTGATCAACAAATTCAAAGGCCAACTAGTATGTCAATAATACTAGCTGCAAAAAGCCAACTTTATTTATGATTCTTCTTCTTATATTTTGTCCTGCAGGCAGGGTGCCGTTTATAAAGCAAATCTTTTTCCTTTTTGGAGATGGGTTATTACTGCAATGCAAACAAAGATGAATCGACACCGACCTAACCTAATTATTCTTAGAGACTCAATCTCAATCAAATTATTTTTGTCACTCAAAAAGCCCTAAAAATATACACAATAGTTGTGAAAGAAATTGGAGTATGAGAAGAAGTAGTTGGTGTATGTACCTTGTTTTAGATTCAAAGAAATCGAAGCCCAACTGCCGCAGAGTCGATCTCAGCCCCCAACGCCCCCCAAAATCCCAATCGTTTCTACCTGCAAAATTCCTGCCTTCGCCCAACCATCTGCTGGGTCTCCAAAGTCCCACTCTAAATCTGATAGAGATTTTGGTTCAACTTTAAGATTAGGTCCCTCAACTTTCACCATATTTTTAATTTGGTCCTATCTCTTCAAACTTAAGTACAATGACCCAAAGTATAGTTTTAAAGTTTTGGTGGCCAAACTATAATTTTGTGAAAAGTTTGGTGGCTCAGTTGTACCTTCTCCCTTTTTTTTCTTTTGATGGTTTGCCCCCTCCTTTCATTACCATTAGTAATTCCGTCCATAGTTTTTTGATATGACTAAATTACCCTTACTAAGTTAAGGAACCAAAATAATACTATTTAAATCTTTATAATTTTCAACATATGAACAATTCCTGAACTGTATACAGACTTAGCGCCACTGTCACCTCCCTTTCTTCTCTCTTATGTTAAAAGAGTCCAACAACAGATGTATTACATTATATTGCTTGCCATTAATTGTCTTCTATACCTCCCAATCTTTTTTTCTATAGTTTGTTACTCTATTGATTTTTAATTATATATAAAAAATAGTTCTTGGATATTTTAGATATAATGTTTTTAATAGACAGAAAGTGAGAACTTTCAATTTTTCTAATATTTTTCTATCTCTTTTTCAATCTCACACCGTCGACACCGATACTTTGGTACGGGTTTAAAATTAATATATCTATTAAAACTAACAATACCCTTTCTTTTTTTGTCTCCCTCCTACATAGTGCTTAGGTGACACGCCTCTCCTTCCTTATCAGGCTTTTCATTCTCTTTGAGATGGTACTACAATTGGTAGAAGAGAGACTTTTTGAAGTAACAACTTAAGAAAACTTGCAATTTAATGGTGGTTTTTTGTTAATTGAGGTGTGATGATATTGAGTGATGTTGCATGCACCTAATAAGCACCTAATTTTGTGCTTATAATAATGCGGGGACGTAAGTGTCATCTTATTTGACATCTTATGAGCTCCACCTTGAGTAAAAAAAAAAAAAAAGTGAAGCCAACTAGATGAAAAATAAGATGACACATCACTTTGTGCACAAAATTAGTACTCCTTCTGTTTCTGAATAATTATCCTGTTTGATTGAGCATAGATTAAGAAAAACTAATTGACTTTATTATAAATATTGATATAATGTGTAATTTCTTTTAAAATTCATGTACAATGTGACCATCATTAAAGTAGAAAGAAAAAGTAACGATAAAATGGTAAAAGTGTTTTCTTAAAAATGAAAGTTTAGAAACAAAATAATTTTTTCGGAACAGACAATAAAAGAAAGGCAAGACTATTATTTAGGAACGGAGGGAGTACTTATTAGGTAGCTCTGCTCGGTGATATTGGGCTTGGCTTCACCTCATTGCAGTAGGTAATGATCATGAACTTAATATTGTTATGTTAGCTTTAATTAGTATAATAAGAGAGATTGTTATGTGTTGTAAAATATATTAAATTAACAAGACAATGATAAGGTAGAGAATAGATAGAAGAAGAGAGTGAGAGAATATATATTTCATATATATATCCATCCATAACATATAACTTACATTGCCTCTATTTATAGCAGTGTTCTAAAAATCGCTAGGCGTAGGAGCCTAGGAGAGCCTAGAAATCGAGGCATAATTATACCATGGGTCCATACAAAACCTGGTGCAACAATAATAAATAGTTAAATATGACCAAATAAACTAAAAGTAATGATCACATTACAAGATTAAAAGTTAAAAGTTAAAAATTAAAATCAAATTCACTATTATTTCAAAGTAGAGGGGAGAAGGGGAATACTTTAATAACTTGAGGGAGGAGAGAAAATATTTTAATAACTTGAGGGGAAGGTTGTAATTTTGAAAATTAAAAACCCTTAGAAAGACAGTACCGTTGTTTCAGGAAATCTGCCCACAAGCTGTTTTGAGTCCGGAATCTCCACCACAATTTGATGGAATAAGCCTCTACCAAATTCGAGAGAGAAGGTAAGCCTAAACCACCCTCTGACTTAGGAGAACAACAAGTAGACCAAGCAATCCAATGAGACTTTTGACGACCTTCAACGCTACCCCAGAAAAAATTTGCAAGCATGCGTTCAATTAAACGAATAACCGAAGAAGGAGGATCAAGAGTAGCAAGAAGAAATGTTGTCATGGAATGAAGCACATGTTTAATAAGAGTAATTCTTCCCGAGTAAGAAATAAAAGCACCCATCCAAGTCTCAATCCGATTTTGGATTTTAGCAACAATAGAGTCAAAATATTACTTCTTTTTCCGACCCAAGTATAAAGGGCAACCCAAGTAAACAATCGGAAGATCACCAATACGATAACCCAAGATATTAGCAATGGAAGTAACCCTATTGATATCCATAGAAGGAGCAATATAAAAGCTACTTTTTAACCCATTGATAAGTTGACCTGAAGATCGCTCATAATCTTTGAGGAGTTTAACATGCTTCCGAATAGAACGAGAGTGCCCATTGCAAAAAATAATCACATCATCTGCAAAAGCTAAATGAGAAATAATTTGGCATCCACTAGAGGAGGAAAAAGTCGTAGAAGGATCTTCTACCTGCAGCTTATTAAGACTCCGACTTAAAACCTCCGCTGCAATAATGAAAAGACTAGGCGATAATGGATCTCCTTGACGAAGCCCACGGGAGGAAGCAAAATAACCCGCAGGAGCACCATTAACAAGAATGGAAAACCAGTTATCTGAGACGATCCTCCAAATAAGGTCAATGAAGATTTCATGGAACCCGAAACGCCTGAGAACTTTTATTAAAAAAACCCAAGCAACTCTGTCAAGCTTTAGCCATGTCAAGCTTAATCACCATATTAGAGCCAGTGACTTTTTTCCCCAAGAAACTCATCAACTCTTGAGCAAGGAGGATATTATCATGAATTTCCCGACCTTTAGTGAAAGCACTCTGATTAGAAGAAATAATGTTGGGAAGGATCTGAGTCAGACGAGACGTAGCACTTGATGTGTTTAACATAGCACTAGAGCTGGCCGAATCATCTAGCGACTCCAAGCTAGAGCACAACATGGCCGAAGAAAGAACTTTGAGGGAGCTAGCCATTCCGGATGTTGATCAACAACCATCAATTTTTGAGCTAAAGTCGGGGTTGATCCATTTACTCCCAAAATTTCGTGGTCTTGAGAATGAAGACCCTCACAAACATTTGAAAGAATTTCATGTGGTGTGCTCAAGCTTAAAACCCCAAGGAGTCATGGAGGAACAAATCAAACTTCGAGCCTTTCCATTCTCACTCATGGATGCTGCTAAGGATTGGCTTTTCTATCTTCCTCCGGGGTCTATAACTACATGGAATGGAATGTTGAGATTATTTCTTGACAAGTTTTTCCCTGCCTCAAGAGCTGCGAGTATAAGAAGGGAGATTTACGGAATCAAACAAAGAGATACCGAAACCCTTCACGAATTTTGGGAGAGGTTCAAGCAACTTTGTGTATGCTGCCCACAACATGGAGTTTCAGACCAACTTCTCATCCAATACTTCTATGAAGGATTGCTACCAATGGAAAGAAGGATGATGGATGCCGCTAGTGGAGGTGCGATAGTGAATAAAACACCTCGTGAAGCTAGAGATTGAATCACCACCATGGCAGAAAATTCTCAGCAATTTGGGTTTAGACAAGATGTATTTTCAAGGAAAGTGAATGAGGTCAATGTATCATCTCTTGAAAATCAAATTACTAGTTTGACTTCTCTTGTTCAACATATGGCTGCAGGAAATATGCAACAGGTGAAGGCTTGTGGGATTTGTGCTGATATTAGACATCCTACTGATATGTGTCCAACGCTTCAAGAGGCATCTCAAGAGCAAGCTAATACAGTTGGAGGATTTTCTGGCCCACCACAAAAGAAATATGATCCCTTCTCGAACACATGCAACCCAGGGTGGAGAGATCATCCCAACTTTAGTTATGCACCTAGGGCTCAATTCATGAATTTTCAGCCTAGACAACTTGCTCCACCACAGCCACACTCAAATTGGCAACAACAACTGCCTTCCTCAAGCTCAAGTATGTCCCTTGAATACATTGTGAAATCCCTTGCCGTTAACACACAACAATTTCAGCAAGAGACAAAGACGAGTATCAAGAGGCTTGAAGATCAAATTGGTCAATTGGCAACTTCAATGAACCGAATGGAATCTCAAGGGAAATTGCCATCTCAAGCGGTGGTCAATCCAAAGCAGAATGTCAATGTGATTTCCTTGAGAAGTGGAACAGAGTTGAAAGATCCTCTTTTGCCAACTAGAGAAAAGAGCCCCGAAGATAAAACAGAGAAGGAAGTCACGACTCCCCAGTCTCAGCCGAATCATTCAAAAGAATCTCAAGAAGAGCGACCGAAAGATTATGTACCAGTTCCTCCTTTCCCTTCTTGGTTATATAAATCAAAGAAGGAAGATGAAGAAAAAGAGATTTTAGACATTTTCCGCAAGGTTGAGGTGAACATTCCTTTACTTGATATGATCAAGCAAGTACCTCGATATGCAAGGTTTCTCAAGGAGTTGTGCACTAACAAGAGGAAGTTGAAAGGTAATGAATTTATAAGTATGGGTGAAAATGTTTCAGCTGTCCTTCAGAAAAAATTATCTCCTAAATGCAAGGACCCAGGTATGTTCACTATCCCTTGCAAGGTTGGTAATGTTAGAATTGAAAGAGCATTGTTAGATCTAGGTGCTTCAATCAATGTCATGCCATTGTCTATTTATAAATCCTTGAATCATGGATCATTAAAAGAAACTGGCGTGATAATTCAACTGGCCGATAGATCTAATGTTTATCCTCAAGGAGTGTTGGAGGATATTTTAGTGCAAGTTAATGAGTTGGTTTTTCCCGCTGATTTTTATGTGCTTGATATGGAGGAAGATAATTCATCTCACCCAATGATTTTGTTAGGTAGGCCTTTCTTGAAAACATCTATGACAAAAATCGATGTGCATGATGGTACTCTCACAATGGAATTTGATGGCGAAATTATTAAGTTTAATATTTATGATGCCATGAAATATCCAAATGATATATCATCTGGTTTTGCTATGGATGTCATTGACCCTTTGGCACATAATGTATTTGATTTGAGTGGTGATGATAAGTTGAAAGTTGCTCTTAATAAGAGTCTCACTTCTGAAAAAGCACAAAAGCTGGCGAAGAAGTTTGAAATTGATTCTAACTTAGAAGATGCAATTCATGAGTTAGATTCACTTCCATCCTTGAAGCATGATGTTTCTTATGTTGAGTTGTCTCTCTCTCATACTAAACTTTTTCCTTCTATTGTGCAAGCATCAAAGTTGGAAATGAAAACGACTCTGTTGGATCATCTTAAGTATGCCTTCTTGGGTGATGGAGAGACTCTTCCTGTCATCATCTCCAATAAACTCTCTGCATTAGAAGAAGAAAAATTAATTCTAGTTCTCAAAGAGTTTAAGGTGACCACCTATGATGGAGGTGGTAAAGAAAGAAATTTTGAAACAGTGAATTTGGATGTTCCGAATTATTCTAATTGAGGTGCAGCAACGTCTAGCCAAAGACGTTAAAGAAAAGCGCTTTTTGGGAGGCAACCCAAACTTTTGTTTTGTTATTCCAACAGTTTTTTGGAGGAGAAAAGCAATTTTCGCTCTACTCATGACAGAATGTGATTTCGAATATGCCGTGCCCACGCTCTATTAAAATTCAGCTTCTGCCTTTGAAGACTAAGTGTTCACAAGTTGTCTCCTCTCTTTTTACAAAAAAAAAAAAAGAAAAAAAATGGTTAAATTTAATTAGAGAATTTAATTTTAATTTTAATTTAATGTTTTCGTGCCCTAAGTCAAGCAGGCGTTGCTGCTGTTGTTCTGCCTCAGTACTCCCGTCACTGTTCCGGCACCGCTCCTCCAGCCCGAATACGCCATTGCTGCCCCACCTCTCTTTTCCATTGCGACGCTGCTACTGCTCTGTTCTCTACTTTCAGCTGGCCGTACTATTGCTTCCCCCGATTGTTCTGTCCTGTCACCGAGTTCCTCTCTCATCTCTTCATCTTCGCAGATTGCTTGCTTTCAATTCCACCATGGGAAGAGAAAAAGGGGGCCCTAGCAGTGCTTCAAAATCAAAGCAAACGGTTCGCCCAAACACTTATTTGGCCACAACAACTTGAGAAGTCTCTCCCACTTGCAAAATAGAAGAAATTGGCATGGGATTCGATCCACCCTTCCCTCCATCTTAGCAATAGATGTGCATTCCTAGATGCTCTTCATTGTCAGGGAAGTTTCGCACTTCTTTTGTTCTATCATATTTTAGTCAGATCATCTATTTTTGACATTGGGGACAATGCTTGGTTTAAGTATGGGGGACATTGGTTTCTTGGCATTATTTTAGAGATTTGGGTCCTGAGCATTTAGTTTTGTTCTCTATTTCCCCTCTCCGAATCTTTTGCTCCTCCCGATGCTTGTCCATGAAAAAATGGTTAATTTTTGTGTGCGAAAATGCTTGTGAATTCTCAGTTCCATGCCATGGGTAGTTGCTTTTGATGGTTGATTGACGGACAATGTGTAAGGTCTAACACATAGAACCCTCTTTTTGGTGAGATTTGAGCCTTGAGCATTCATTACATATCATGCTCCATTTCGTTGATGTGGGTTGTCATGCATTGTTGGTTTTTCTAGAACTTGCATTGTTATGCATGTCTACGTCATCCCTTTGATGAATTGGGTGCATTGAATCGAATGAGGGTGTTTAGGATAAAAACCTACCTTTTCTTGAAATTTTGGCCTTTGTTTCTCAAGCCTACCCTAAGTCATAACCCCTAGTGAGCCACATTGAGCCTTAGCCTTTTCCTTGCATTTTCACTGCAATACAAGCCATGATATCCCTTTTTGTTGACCATCCCTCTCTTTGAACCTTGAATTGAAGCATTGTATAAACTCGTTCGTTCTCACTGTTGATGTTATTCGAGATAGACTACAAGTTGTGAAATTTTAGTGTGTCCAAGGTCTACTACTTCATTGTTCTCTTCTCTTGGAAATTCCCCAATGCAAAAAAGAAAAAAAAAAGCAGCAAAAAGAAAAGAGTAAAAAAAAAGGAAGCAGAAAAAAATGAAAAGAGAAAGGAAAAGGGGGGAAAGAAATAAAGAGAAATATAGAAGAGATCGAAAGAGGAAATAATTCAGAATTTTCTTTCTTGGATGCATATATTGAGATTAAAGTAGTCTTTTCGACGTTGCTTCACTTTGTTGATTCTTGAGTAGAAAAGTTTGTATGGTTGCTTCAATTCCATTAGCCTAAAATTCCTTTCATCATACCTTACCTCAGCCCCATTTTAACCCATTTTTGACCCTTGGATTTTTGTGCATCTTGATTCGTTCATAGGTGGAAAGGATATGATAAATTTGCAAGATTATGGTTATAAAAAATCTTCCGTATATTGACATGAGAGTTCATTAAAATATCACCCCATACACTTTTGAGCGTAATGAGAGAATCCAGTGAGATGTTGTTAGATCCTATGTGTTTTACGTTCAAATCAATTCTTGGGGTGATTACTTATTGGTGTTGGTTCTTGAGAGTTGCAATTTGAACTCATGTTTTTTATGTGCGGAAAACATTTTGGATGTAGCAAAGGGAAATACAAGAAGGATGTTGAGGGTGAAATGATAACATAAGCTATTGAATGCTTGAGGGCAAGCATTGCCTAAGTGTGGGGGAAATTGATAGGTTGCATAAAGAACATATATTTTGTTATATATTCCCCATGTTTTTATATTTAAATTATGCTTGGCCTTCGAATTATGATGGGTTTCTTATTCTTGTAGGAGAATGGAGGGAATTAACAAAAAAGGGCTCAATTAATTGATTTTGTGAGCTGGGAGGTCCAGAAGCTGAATTGGAGTAAGGCGTGGTCACGGCTTATCAAACTGCGGGTGCTGTTTTGCTGTCTTGATATAAGGCGTGGGTATGCTTAAGGCAATTTCGAGATTCATCAACAAGTGACGCCCCAACTCCTAAGAAGTCAGTTTTTAAGAGGACAAGCTTTGAATGGATGTATCTAGGCTAATTGAGGGAAAGGTGGGAGTATTTTTTAAATGAGTGGGTAATAATGATAGGAGTTACTCAAGTTAGTGGGTATTTATGAGGGGAAATTGAAGAGACTTTTGTGGGAGTTTTTATTTAAACTTTGTGTTAGCTCTTGTAACACCAACTTTTGGGGAGACACGATTTGGATTAGTTATTTTCCATATTTTCTTTTTTTTTTTCCTTTTTCTGTCACCATGTTCATGCAAGACTAAAGCTCTTTTCCAATCAAAGGATAATTGAAGATTCGGTTCTACATGATTTGTGAGATCTAATTGGTTTTATTTTATTCTCCTACATCTCTTTTATTTATATATTTCCTGCACTTCTTGATATTGTTGTTTTGGTTGATTGCACAAAAAGGGCCCTTTGTTCAATTGTCAAAATAGCAAATCGTCATTTGGAACGTTGAATCCGTAATTGTTTGATTGTTCTAATACTTGTGGCAGTTAGTATAGGTGATTACAAAAGAGGTGGTTATTCTATACTATGGAAATATATAATCTAGTCTAAATGAACCTACATGTGCGTTTGTTGGCTAGAATTGGTGGTCTCTCTCATTCTTAAAGTTGTTGATAGATTAAATTCTATGATCGTATCTAGGATTGTTTATTGGCAAAAGAAGTAATTAGAGAACGTTTCCTGATTATCGAGGAAGTAAGGAGAGATAGGTTGTTAAGTCGTACCAATAACCATAACCAATTTGGTAGAGAATAAAAGGATTATTTTTGCATCAATGATCAAGTCAATGAACCGTTTCTGAGATTGCTCCTTTGGTTGGATATTTCATCATATTGAATCTCGTTTACTTAAATCATTTTCTTGTTAATTTACTTAGTTCACTTAGATAATTTAATAACATCCAAACCCCCTATTTTACTGTTTTCATTAAGCTCACAATTCACATCAAATTAAGTCAAGCCAATCTCTGTGGACACGACCTTGCTTACCACTATTACAAATCAATAATCAAAAAAAGCAAGATTTTATTATTGTTGGTTTCGGCAACCATCAGATAGGTCCGCTGTTACCCGATTTGTTTGGGTTTTCTTACTCTTGGCATTAGGAATCACCCTTTTTCCCAATGCTTCCTCGAAACTGCGGGTATCTCTACTTGGCTGTCTGAGACGACTACGCCATCTAGGCGACTTTGATTAGGAGCAGGCAGGCCTGCCTGAGTGCTATTTCTTCATGGATCACGCTAGTCGAAACAGCGCTAGCAGCGTGACAGGCTATAATGTGGCCTGGGAGGTAATATTCTACACAATATATATATATATATATATATATATATATTTTTCTTTTTTTGTTTTAAAATAAATATTGATCTATTGCTTCTTCTTTTTTGACATAACAGGCCTGGGCCCACGCGGTCTTCAACTTTCATCCATTCACTCTTCATACCAGGGCTGTTACTCCACCATTTGTGGTCAACCACCAAACTGGAAATCGGAGATTTGCCAAAGGGTACCTGCTCAGCCAGATACTGAGGTAATGCGGACTGCAAGTCTCAACTCGAGACCTGAGTTAAGATGGATGCACGTCTTGAGACCTTTTTACCAACTTTCCTTGGTCTTCTTAACACCTTAGGAGTTTTATTGTTACTCCTCATTTCACCTCTTCAACCTTAGAAACTAGAGAGAGAGAGAGTAAAGAGTGAATAGAGAAATAAAGTCTCATAACTTAAGCAATTGGAGTCCAATTCACGATTCGTCTTTGCCATTGTGAAGCTCTTGGCTAGGAGAACACAATCCCTAGGTTGCATGTAGGTGTTCTTGGTTTAAAACCATAAATATGTAAGCTACTACCCCTTTTCTTCCTCAATTATATCTTGATTGACATCCTAGACTTGTAAAATGATGAAACCATGTTGAAATCACCATGTTTGAGTATGTTTTGCTATATTGACTATAGAATTTCATGGTTGACTTGTTGCATGTATTGTGAGACTTGTTTTTATATGTTGGATATACAAATTATTGTTATCAATTATTAAGTTTTCAGTATAATTGATTCGCGTAGAACTCATTAGAAACCAAAAATGACTCTAACGGAGTTCGTTAGGATTTCATAATTAATGAGACCATATGTGTGATTTGGGATTTCCTTGATGATTCGAGAGATTCGTTGGTTAATTTGGTTACACAATTTGTGTTTGTTAATATTATGTTAACTGTCGTAATTTTCATGTGTTGGTTAATTTGGTGTTGTAGGATTATTATAACCTACTTGAGACATTCGTATTGTTATTGAATGTTGTTGTTATGGTTATACTCCATACTTTGGAGTATGACTGAATTATTTTAAATGTTAAGTAAATATTCTACTTGTTCATTTAGTTTAAGTCCATGGCATATTTGTTCGAGGGTGTATTGACGCTCGATTATTGCTGGAGATAGGGCTACGTAATAGTCGAAGGCCAATACATCGGGCCTCGCCCTACCATTGGCCACGGTAGGGAAAATAGCGCCAAGTGTTGTATGGCACAGCCGTAACTTTGGTAAGCTATTATACCGTGGTGATCTTTCCGGGTTATAGGGACCGGGGGCACCAGTTTGTTGTGAATACAGAAAATGGTTCACATGTTCTTGTTTTTGTGGTACTTTATTCTTGGGTTCTTGGTACCAGTTTATTGATCGAACACATCAACAACGACTTCAAGTTCTTTCTGGTTTATTGATCGAGCACATCAACAACGGCTTCGCTATTTGGTATTGTATTGGTTTGTTGGTTGGAAGTGTTGGTTTGGTCAGAGGTGTACCTCGATGCCGTATCCCTTTAAACGTGTTTACTTATTGCTCTTATATGCTTCCTATACAAGCAAATGTTAGTCATGGTTTCCAACTGGTATGGGACAGTTGACGATCGTTAAGCCTCTCGTGTTGTATGGGGTTATATGATTACATGGTATACTTGTTATATGTCTTGTCATGGAAATGCTATTTGATGCGATAACATGTTATAACTGTTAATATTACTGTCTTGCATCTAGCATGCCATATTATTGCATTAGTAGCTTATTGAGTTTCGACTCACCCTGTTTTGTGCTTATTTGTTTTCCTCAGATCACGGTCCGGCGAGGAATCCTTAGCAAGTTGTGCACAGTTTCGGCGAGCATGTTTGGTCATTCCTTTAGGTAGATGCACCTTGTGCCTTGTATTTCTTTTGTTAAGGCCAAGGGATATATGTTATGTAAACAATGTATTGTTGGGTAGTTGTCATATTTGCTACTTGTGTTTATATTCTTTTGTTATGCCGGCAAGGTTGCCGTGCTTTTGTAAATTGTTAACTTTTATTTCCGCGCACTCTGATATGGTTATGTTATCCCCAGCTCCTTAGCTCGTGGGGTTGTTGGCTAGCTAATGTGTTATTTCTACGGCTTGTTGTAATGCCGTTGACGTTTTGTTTTTGTTTTAAAGGTTTTGTCTTGTTTTGAAAGAAAACTTGTTTTCATATGACTTTACTTCTGCATTTAAAAAGGAATTTTTGAAATGCTCATTTTGTGTTCTTGTTCTTGTGCACCAGACAGGGTTTCACTTAAGATCTCGGGTCGGGTCACGACATGAGTTAGTCAACTTTTTCCCTTGGGGTCAGCTGTGTAAGACCCCGAAAATTTGACATGCGTAGTATCGTCTTGTCCTTTTCCCTCCGTGTACATATTTTAGGTTGAAGAACCCTTAGCATACTCGTAACATATTCTCAAGACCTATAGAGCTTAATTAGTTGAGCCATGTTGTAGTGTTAGGCCTCGTCCCTATTTCCTTCTCATTTCACTTATAGTGACTTCGTATCAGCTTAGTAGACCTAGTATTGTGTTGTGTGGACTCCCATGATTAGATCGTGAGATTCGTCATACTTACTAAGCGTAACGTGATGAGACGTAATCCATATTTGGCTCGTGGTTAATCCACGAGTAGCCGTACGGTAGTTCTGTAGTTGTTCGAGACTATTCTCGACTCTGACTCGTATCCGTATACATTGTATATCCCTCACATTAGTGTAACTTTACCTTGGAGTAGACTCACTCGCGATTTACGAGTGTTTCGATCCTATCATTAACCCGTAAGTTGAGATGATTCGAGTGTCATTTCACGTGTGTGTTTTGGTGTGCAATCGTGATTTGTGTTCGTCATCATTCAAACGTCAATGCGGGATGATTCGGTTGAGTTTTGGGTATAAGACCCCGAAACCCTAACATGTCAAGTTTTAGTATCATTCATATTCCATGTACATTCTATGTTCTTAACATGTTGTTTAAATTAATCTCGTGCATCGCATTAGTAACTTGATTCGTGTAGTCAATGGTGTTCTTCGTATGTCACACTTCTAGCCTTGTTATCGGATCCTTCGGAAGTGGTTTACACGTGTTTTGACCTTGCCCAAGAGTTAGAATCATCTTAGGGTCATTTAGAATCATTTCAGAGGCAATTTTGGGCATTTTCGGAAAAGTTCGAGAAGCAGGACACAGGACGGGCGCCTGGGCGGCCACCCAGATTATAGAATAGGCAAAGAAAAAATAGGCTGAGGGCTGCGCGCTCGCCTAGGCGGTCGTGCCCTCCCGCTACTGTTCATCTGTAAATTTTTGGTCTTCTTTCTCCTAATTTTTCCATGGACCACCTTGTGCCACCTTACCCATCCGAGAGTTCAACCTCTCATTTACCACAAAACACCTTGGGAGATTCTTCATTCCACCATTTTCATTTCCCCAAACACCCAACAAACTAGTGAGAGAAACCTAGGGTTCTAGAGTGAGAAAAGGAGATCTTAAGTTTCTGGAGGAATTTCAACGATCCGACACCGTAAAATCGAAGAGTGTGGCAAGAGGAAGAGTTCTAACTGAAAGGGATCTTGTTTTCATCATAGTTGGTCTCGGTAAAGTGTATGTTATTGCTTTCATCCTTTTCTTTAAAGTTTCTAAACATGCTAAATAACATGTCTTCTATGTTAGTTTGACGAGAAATGATGATATATGTGATATATGATGTTTAGTTTCAATTAGTCCCTTGAAGATGTTCATCATGTTAGTGTAGCCCTCTCCTTTGCATGATTAGTGGTCGAAAGGTATGGGAATCATGTTGTGTATGTGAAATATGGGCTAGACTACTAAATGTGGATTTTGACTTTAGACTCTACGGAGTCTGAAATTTGTATTGAACACGTGTATATGAGTAAATGAATTAGTTCCTTGATATTGAACATGTTGATACGATGACATGAGTTGGTCCCTTGATATTGAACTTGTTGAGACTAAGAAACGGTTGGTTCCTTAGCACTAAAAATGTGGTAGATTATTTCTACAAGAGAATGAACATATTGGACTTGTATTAATGAACAAACGAACTAAATCAGGGGGTTGTAGCGTCACCGACATTTCATGAGGGCGGAGTGCTAGTAAAACGTTGTGTTAAGTTACAATCCAGCCTTTCCCCGCTATTGGCCATAGTGGGGCTTGGCGCATCTCTTGCTAGCCGAGATGTGACCGGACTAAGTGATATCCCCAGGTCGTAAGGGTAGTGCGCGATGCACCAGGCATGGCGCCCACGCACCAAACCCTGATTTTTGTATTATCATGCTTGTTTTTTTGTACTTTGCTCCTTTGAACTTTTGTATCTTTAGTCTTGACCCTCTTTCTTGAGTTAACTGAAGTTATTGTGTTTGTCGGACGTCGTTAGTCCTGTTGGATGTGTTGTTTCCTGAAATGATCATGAAAACATGTGTTAGTACATTTATAAATAAATAATTATTTATAGGACAAGTTGTATAATGTAGGTGTACGAATTTTGGGTGTCTACACGAAGTTCAGTAGGAGTAGCAGCAACAGAACGGTATTCAGCCTCAGTCAAGGAGCGGGCTTCAGTTCGTTATTTCTTTGAGCTCCAAGAGACGAGATTACAACCAAGGTAGATGAGGTAGGTAGAAATGAAAGTGTAATCATCATTGTTACTTGCTTAATCTACATCAGAAAAGGCTTGAAGAGTTAGGGTGGAGCTGCGATGCAAGATGATACCATGATCCGATGTACCACAAAGAAAACGTAGAAGACGTTTTGCTGCCTACCAATGATCAGTGGTAGGTTGATGCATAAATTGGGACAATTTTTTGACGGCGTAGGCAATATCAGGTCGTGTAAGAGAGAGATATTGTAGACTACCAACAAGTGTTCAGTAGTTAGTGGGATTGGAGATGAGGGAGCCATAATATAAGGTGAGAGAAGGCATGATAGCTAGGGGAGTAACAACAGGCTTGGCGGTGGTCATTTGATGTCGACTGAGTAGATCAAGAACATACTTGCATTTACTGAGGAACAGACCATTGGCATGCGGAAGGACCTCAACACCAAGAAAGTAAGAGAGAGGACTAAGATCTTTGAGGGAAAACTGATGTGAGAGTTGTTTGATGAAGCTTTGGACAGCCTTAGTGTGACGACCCGAAGTCATCACCTGCTTCCAAATTCATATACCAACATATCAGAGTATCTCAAATTTGCAGCGGAAAATAAATAACACTCAGATTCTCAAAAACCATCAATCTTATAAATATCAACCATGATACAAAAACTCAATCAAATCTCAATAAAATCCAAATATTATAACATCACATCTAATAACCACACTAGGCTTACTCTCTACCACACCTCTCAGCTAGCCATGTTTCCACTGCGCACTCTGATCAAATCAAACCTGCAAAACTAAATTAGCTGGTGGGGGGTGAGCTTGTGAGCCCAACAAGGGAGGGGATATACAATACCACAGAATAGAATGAAGACATATAATTCAAATATCACTTTGTCCATGAAATTAAACTATGGGCAATAACTCATAAATCAATGAAATCATATTTCAATAAAACAATATTATGCTTGTAGCAAAATAATGTATAAAGATCGAATCATGGTTTTCATGCACGAAGCATCAAAAAATACTGCTCAATCATATATCACAGTTTAGTATACTATCGGGCTCGGGTTCAGTGACAAAATATGGAACTCATATCTCAATCATTGGCTCCCAATCCTCTGGGCAACCAACCAAACAATAACAATTATAACGGGGCTCACTGAGGCCGATACACCGACTAGTATCACTAAATTATTTCACATAATTAATCATGCTTTTAACCAAATCATGAAATCACGATAAATCATGGTAAATCAATATTAACGAATTATTTCAAAATCCATTTGATAAACAAGATGAAACAATAACGAATAACACCAAATCATATTTCAAGATACGGAATATTTTAGAAACAATCACGTAATAAAAATGACACGGAATCAGTACTGCATAATTTCTCTTACCTCAAATCGAGATAAAACTCAATACCGAAAATCATCGGTGCAACATCATGTTCCTCGATATAATCGATCTACACCTCAAGCATATCAACCCTACGGAGTCGGTTTGTCAAAACATCAAAGCATCACGAACCAAATCGATCTTGTACACCAAATAATATCACCCGTCTTAAGGGACGGAGGGAGAGAGAACGATTGAAAATGCAGGAGAAAGGAGGGAGTGAACGGGTGGAGTACTGGATATTCACTTCCTTAGCCTTTAAGAAATTCCCTAGCTGAGTCACGAATTGTCTCTCCAACTTGCTAGCCACGGAGAATGCAAAGTTAGACTAGTTACTTTATTAAGAAATTAAATAATATATTAATATTTTATGCAGGGCCCACTAATAATCAAATACTAACATTCTCCATGCACACGGTCAAACATAATAAAACACCAATTTGACTTTTACGTTCTCGAAAATCAAGCATTTGTGCCTGAAATTCGACAAGAACATAATATTCAAAATGACGTTAATTCTCCTATTAATGAACAACATGAAAATGTTGATGAGGAAATTCAACACCCTCAACATCAAGAAGAACCGGTGCCCTTAAGAAGATCTAATAGAGCAAGAAGAAGTGCAATTCCGGATTATTATGATGTTTATCTTGCCGAGAATGAGGAACCGTTCGGTTTAGTGGGAGATAAACCTATCACCTTCCATGAAGCCATTAGTGGTCCAAATTCTCATAAGTGGATTAATGTCATAAATGAAGAGTTAAAATCCATGACAGATAATGACGTTTGGGATCTTGTCCCATTACCTAAGAATGTGAAACCCATTGGGTGTAAATGGGTCTTTAAGACCAAAAGGGATTCACAAGGTAATGTGGAAAGACATAAGGCTCGTCTTGTCGCTAAAGGATTTACTCAAAAGGAAGGCATTGATTACAAAGAAACATTTTCACCGGTATCTTCTAAAAATGCTTTTAGGATCATTGTGGCATTAGTAGCACATTCTTACCTGCCATGTCTCATCAACAATCTTTACACCTGCAGTATTACATCGACAGATCCCAGCATCAGCCATGCTCTATATAAGACAACTGCAAGAATGCTGATAATCATCAAAAGAAAACATCGGTCTTTCTCAAAGCTACAATTCAAAATAGATCCGTTACAAGATCTTCCTGACAACTTGAGATATACATCGATGACTGTGCCTTCACTATTATCCAGATATTATTTCCTTTTTCGTGTATTGGTTCCAGTCTCCAAGGCTACATTCCATAAAAAGCCAAACACAGTACGTTACTTTCCAGGCCTGAATGACACGTCCCATCCTGACAAGCCTGAATCACAGACAGACTTCAAGACAAAAGCTTAAACAGAAAGTCTTTGCCCAACAGTCAACATAGTGCATTCTGATGCATTAACAATCCAGATCGATAACGGGCAAAAACTCATCCAAACTCCAACGACTATTTCATCTTCTCCAGCCTATAAAAGAAGACGCTCATTCTCTCATTCAAAGAGGAGGAGTGTCGGTGGTTGATATTGTTCTTAAGTGATCCCAATCTGCAACAACACCCAGAGTGAGAAAAACACAAGTGTAAGAACAAACACTTTGTGTGAGAGAAAACTGAAATTCAAAAGGCTAAGAAGTTTTGCTTGATTAAGAACATTATTCTTGATTTAAGTTCTTTCTTCCTTCGAAAGACTCAGTCTCTTCAGTTGCTGCACTTCAAATCCACAGCTAGAGACCAAGCTTCCTGCAAGTCGTTGAAGACTGATCAAGCTTGAAGATGTCCGATGAAGAACCAGAGCTCAATAATCCATATTGCATTCATATTGGCAGATTTATACTACATTATAAGGGCTGTCGATTGTGCAATAAATTGTCTTCACTCTTGGCCGAGTGCTTAGCACCCAGTTGTTCAAATACTTGTTATTCGAACAACGCCTAATATTCTCTTCTCACATTACTCTAACTCTATCACTTCTCCTGTCCACCTTCCTAGGTGATTAGGAACTGCTAAGGTTAGAGTTCTAGTTATGAGTCTTCCCGGCATCCCAATTGACTTTCCTTCTACCCCGGGGAGATTGCTAGGTTAGAGAGTCTAGGTTGATGTACTAAGCATGTTTCTCTTTGAGCAAACCTCTGCTGAATTTTAATCTAAATTATATTTTATTACATTCAGCCTTTACTTATCTTTCCTGTATTATATTTTATATATCTTGTGCAATTTGAATTGAGGAAAGTAGTTGTTGCATCTAATGTAAGATTTAAGTTTGTTGTCATGATAAACTTGTACCTATTTGTTTATAGCTGCTTTAAATCTTAAGTGCTATACTTGCTGCTTGATCTTCCGCTGCTTAAACTCTTTCATATCAGCAAAGTATATCATAATCTTCCTACCAGCAGTCCTTAAAGTTTGCTGATGCACATCAGCTGATTTCACTATATCAGCCATGTTGCCTAGACTTGGAAGATAACCTTTCGTATTAATTATTTCATCACTGTCTTTCAACATAATTTTTAAAATCAGATGAAATTTTTAATAAAGGTCATATAGGCTATTCACCCCCCCTCTAGCCTATATTCTGAGCACACCTTCATGGACTAACATCCGGCTCCATTGATTCGGTCCGATTTTAGAAAAAATCTACTCACCCCTCAAATTAATTGGGGTTGAAAAAATTGAGCCTAAATAATTTTTGATTTATTTTATTTTATTTTATTTATTTTTTTAAATTTTTTTTTTTGGTGGGGGTGGGGAGGGGGAGGAAATGAGCTTAAATAATTAAGTAGCTAATGTCTTTATCATGTTTCTCATAATAATATTTTACAAGCATATTGGAGTTTAAATTTGAAATAGTGGTATATATATTTTTTGTGAGGCTTAAATCGCAATTTGGTCACCCTATTTTGGCAGAAAATTCATTAAGCTAACTCTACTTTTTTTTTCTTAATTTTATCACTATACTTGACATGTTGTCTCGCGTTCATCACTCCGTCCAATTTTTTGGTTAGAAAACTTTAATATTTTTGTAAAACCCGAAAATACCCTTACTGAAATTGTTGATGCAATAACTTATGAATAGTAAATTTTATTAATGTTACTATGTATTGGTGTTCTGCCTTAAGTTTAGCACAGTTTAAACCCTTTGCCCCTCAACTATAGCTATAACTCATTCAGGCATTTTAGCAAACACCTTGAGCTCAGAGTTACTCCACCCCTGCTTCATCAATCAAGATAATGCCCTCGTTTGGCAAGCACCACTGTCTCCCTTGCTGCTAGCTTTGTAGTTTCCTCAATTTTTTCTTTTAAATTAAATTATTAAATTTGCTCAATTCATGCTATAGCACCACCACCCTGACCGTTTCAACCCCACCAGATAGCAAGTTTTGAGTCAGTCGCCGTGGAAGGCGTGCTTGAACTCTTCACTGGACTCCCCTCTTCTACCCTTACTGAAATCACGTGCTAGTCACGTGATTCTCCCACCCTCGGTCCATTTCCCTATTCGCCGCCGGCAATTCTTCAATTCTGCAACAATGTCCACCAGTTAGACTGTGATTTAGGCCGCGTGAACTTTCATTAAATTGAGATCATCCGTTCTCATTTGTCGAGGGCATAAATTGCTTACAGCAAGCACAAAGCTGAGCATCAACCCCTAATCTCTCTCTCTCTCTCTCTCTCTCTCTCTCTCTCTCTCTCTCTCTCTCTCTCACATCCTTACACCCCCATCCATATATAAACACTCCCAACTCCCATTGTTTCCCCCAAATTCAGTTCAACTATCCAGTTCACAGATTTTCAAATTCAAGGTTAGTCATCTAAACACAACAATGTCCGGATGCGACAAGGGAGGAAATTAAGGGGCTACGAAAGGGAGGAGCGAAGCGACACTGTAAGGTTCTGCAGGACAACATCCAGGGAACTACGAAGCCTGCAATCAGGAGATAATTGGCTCGCAAAGGTGGAGTGAAACGTATCAGTCCATACGAGGAGACGCGTGGAGTTCTTAAGATCTTTTTGGAGAACATCATCCGTGATGGTTTGACCTACACTGAGCACGCTCGGCACAAGACGTTACGCCATGGATGTAGTGTGCACGTTGAAGAAACAAAGGAAGCTATGTTGTGATAAGAATTTCATGTTAGAGTTTCTTAAAAATACTTAAATTGTCAATTTTTATTTTAATGATGATATTAGGCTGAGGTTAATTAGGTCTCTAGTTTAAATTATTTAAATATCTATAATTACTTATGAATAATTTATAATAATATTTTAAGTTTACTTTATTCTACAATAATAACTATCTTATAATAATTTAATGCATTTGCTTAATATAATTAGTTTTATATAAGCAAAAGTCAAGCTAAAGAATTTATTGCTTTAGAAAAGACCAACATAATCTTTTATAAATTATGATTAAGAATTTCATTAAGTTAACCTAATTTTTGTTTAATTTTTTTTTAAGAATTAGTCTAAATTATGTTATTTTATTATATTTGACATAACTTATTTAACTGATTTGATCATTTTTAATAATTTATACACAAAATTTTATACTATTAATCTTAATGCAATTTCTGTCAAAGTAGGGTAACCAAATAGTGATTTAAGCCATCAAAATATTATAAGGTAAAGGGCATTTTGGTCTTTTTGCAGCCCTCCTTCCATCAAAACTAACGAAAGTTAAGCGCGGTGAGCTTATTGACTCAACATGTCAAGTATAGTGATGAAATTGAGAAAAAAATTGTAGAGTGAGATTAATGAATTTTCTGTCAAAGTAGAGTGATCAAATTGCGATTTAAGCCTTTTTGTAATTCTGAAAAAAATTTCTATATGAAAAATACTGATTCGTCGAGGAAGTGATTTGTGCCACGTGTACTTGGCTGAGAGAGGAATCACATTAATCTTACGAGTCATGTTCCAGGCAAACGTGAGAGAGAAAGACCCATTAGAGCTAGCTGTCCAACAGGGGGTTTCCTCACGGTCCGAGATAAAAATAGTATGTTCCATAATTGCTCGTTGAGTTGAGGGAGGAAGTAAAGTCGAGGCTGTAGTTGATAATTGAGTAGATTTTTGGAAAAAGCTCCTTGACTGATTTATAGTTATGGTCGGTTGGTTTTGAAAGGGAAAAGCCGGCACAACCAGTTATCAAACCAAATCGAACCATTTCCACAACCTATCATCCATGAATCGATTGCTCCACCGTAGAACAAGCTGTGACGCCAAACAAGAGAGCCTTTTTCCCGGGATTGAGATGGGTGATCTTGAGGACAATATCTTGATTTAACTAATTGACTCCAGAGGCTATTTGACGTTCGGAATTTCCACCATAAATGCAGTGATAATTCTTTGATTACAACATGCAACGAGCATACACTGATGCCTCCTTGTGTTGGTTGACAACCTTGTTAGACCTTTTAACAAACGAAATGGTGGTCCAACTCAATCTGTTCGATACGAGAGTGATAAACAGGATTATAAGTAATATCAATAGTCGAGGCTGCGATTTAGGCCGCGTGAACTTTCATTAAATCGAGACCATCCGTTCTCATTTGTCGAGGGCATAAATTGCTTACAGCAAGCACAAAGCTGAGCATCAACCCCTAATCTCTTTCTCTCTCTCTCATCCTCACCCCTCATCCATATATAAACACTCCCAACTCCCATTGTTTCCCCCAAATTCAGTTCCACCGTCCAGTTCACAGATTTTCAAATTCAAGGTTAGTCGTCTAAACACACAACAATGTTGGGACGCGACAAGGGAGGAAATTAAGGGGCTACGAAATGGAGGAGCAAAGCGACACTGTAAGGTTTTGCGGGACAACATACAGGGAACTACGAAGTCGGCAATCAGGAGATAATTGGCTTGCAGGGGTGGAGTGAAGCGTATCAGCGGACTGATCTACGAGGAGACGCGTGGAGTTCTCAAGATCTTTTTGGAGAACATCATCCGTGATGCTGTGACCTACACTGAGCACGCTCGGCACTAGACGGTTACGACCATGGATGTGGTGTGCGCGTTGAAGAAACGAAGGAAGCTATGTTATGATTTATTGATAAGAATTTCATGTTAGGGTTTCTTAAAAATACTTGAATTGTCAATTTTTATTTTAATGATGATATTAGGCTGAGGTTAATTAGGTCTCTAGTTTAAATTATTTAAATATCTATAATTATTTATGAATAATTTATAATAATATTTTAAGTTTACTTTATTCTACAATAATAACTATATCATAATAATTTAATGCATTTGCTTAATATAATTAGTTTTATATAAGCAAAAGTCAAGCTAAAGAATTTATTTCTTTAGAAAAGACCAACATAATCTTTTATAAATTATGATTAAGAATTTTGATAAGTTAAACTAATTTTTGTTTAATTTTTTTAAGAATTAGTCTAAATTATGTTATTTTATTATATTTGATATAACTTATTTAACTGATTTGATCATTTTTAATAATTTATACACAAAATGTATACTATTAATCTTAATGCAATTTCTGTCAAAGTAAAGTGACCAAATAGCGATTTAAGCCATTAAAATATTATAAGGTAAAGGGCATTTTGATTTTTTTGCAGCCTTCCATCCATCAAAACTAACGGAAGTTAAGAACGGTGAGCTTATTGAATTAACATGCCAAGTATAGTGATGAAATTGAAAAAAAAAATTTTGTAAAGTGAGCTTAATGAATTTTCTGTCAAAATAGGGTGATCAAATTACGATTTAAGCCTTTTTTGTAATTCTGAAAAAAGTTTCCATATGAAAAATACTGATTCGTCGAGGAAGTAATTTGTGCCACGTGTACTTGGCTAAGAGAGGAATCACATTAATCTTACTGAGTCATGTTCCAGGCTGTTGTTGATAATTGAGTAGATTTTTGGAAAAAGCTCCTTGACTGATTTATAGTTATGGTCGGTTGGTTTTGAAAGGGAAAAGCCGGCGCAACCAGTTATGAAACCAAATCAAACCATTTCCACAACCTATCATCCGTGAATCGATTGCTCCACCGTAGAACAAGCTGTGACGCCAAACAAGAGAGCCTTTTTTCCAGTGATTGAGATGGGTGATCTTTTAACAAACAAAATGGTGGTCCAACTCAATCTGTTCGATACGAGAGTGATAAACAGGATTATAAGTAATATCAATAGTTGGAGAGCTATCACATTAAATAGAAACTGTCAAAGGGTTATCAATCTGTAATTCCTTGAGAAAGCTATGCAACCATGGGAGTTCACAACTAGCAGTGCTAATGATCAATACTCTGCTTCAGCTAATGAATGAGCTGTGAAAGTTTACTTTTTAGATAGCCAAGATATGATTAATAAACAAGGAGCATATAAAAGACTGAAACTGACTTCCTATCGTTTGGATTGCTAGCCCAGTCACTATCACAGAAGGCTCTTAACATCAATGGATTATTGGCAAGAAAGAAGACTTTGACCTGGAGAAAGTTTGATTTATCTAAAGACCCTGTCGGCAGCTTGCAAATGAGAAGACCTAGAAGATTGCACAAACTGATTGAGAGAGTGTACACTGTACAGCATATGCCAGATCAGGCCTGATAATGGTTTAAGTAGTATACCAATTGTCCATAAACTGAAGGATATTGAAGCAAATCTCCATCGAGAAGGATCTTGTGTAGGTTGACAACATTTGGATACTTGTTTTAGTTAAAAATAAATAAGTGGACTTTAGTGCCCGACAACCAGTTGAAGCAAAAAGGCCCTGATAATGGTTAAGTAATCCATTATCAGCCTTTAGTCCACTCAATAAGTGGACTTTAGTAACCATCAATGGTTACTAATCCCTTCAATGGTTATTAGATGTCCTACATTATTGAAGCAAAAAGGCTGTAGCTAGTATCTGTGAGAGTTTGATTTATCTAAAGACCCTGTCAGATCAGGCCTGATAATGGTTAAGTAATCTACCAATTGTGCATAAACAGAAGGATCATGAAGCAAATCTCCATCGGGCCTCTTTAAATTTGCCAAAATTAAATGCAGCGAGAAGGATCTTGTGTAGGTTCACAACATTTGGATACTTGTTTAAGTCAAAAGTTAATATGTGGACTTTAGTGCCCGACAACCAGTTGGTGCCAATGAAGCATGGATACACATAAATCAATATATTGTAACTTTGCAATGGAATTTTGAAGAAATTTTATGCAGAGTCAATTGATCATTTTGTTTAGTGCAAGAAACTATACCAGTAACAAGTGTAATAAACTGCCACATAGTAGTGCATGGGAATTGGATGATTCATAAATAAATAATTAAATAAATAAAAACAAAAAGGCTGTAGCTAGTATCTATAGTATGATTAAATCAACCCCCGGGGGTACCTTGGCCTCCAACTGCTTTGCACGCTTCCTAGCAGTTTCCTCGTTGTATAATGGCGGACTGAAAATATGCTTGAGTCCCTCTGGATATAAAGAAAATTCACGAGCATGAATAATTATTTTCTCGAGCAGCAAAGTGTTCTCGAGTAGGTAATTAGCAAGCTGAAATTCATGTTCGAACCCACCCCAACCAATAAATTCCACCACCTTGAGGGACTCATGTGGATGCTTTTTGCCCTCATCTCTCCATACACATTCATGCAGTTCACCGTTATACTTGGCCGGTGTGTGGAGCACCTTGAGGGTAAATGTAGCTAAGAGGGGAGATGCATCGTATATTAGACAAGTGAGGAACATTAGGGTTTGATCATCCCTAGCAAAAAGTTGCACCACCAAATGCTTTAGATTACGGAATTTGGGAAGCCTTTCAGAGAATGCCACGGCTCCGATGCAAGCCTAATAACACACACAAGATTAGTCTCGTTAGAATATTAACTAGATATTAGGCAAACAACAATAACGTATCTATTAACGAAAAATAAGTACAACAAACTGATGACAATACTGACCAAACGGTTAAAGTCCAATATAAGCGTCCCCATTTGAGTATGGTAGAATGAAAGGTCTTCATTAGATCTCCGGAACAAGAAGCCACTTTGAAACTCACCAAATGATATCTGAGTAAGACAGGGTACATTCTTAAAATGTAAGCCATTCATTAATTCCCCATGCCATTTGAAGGACACGAGATTCGTGGCTGACAAAATCTCCACGTCTTTGATAAAACGACAATCTTTGATCTCAAAATGCTTCAACTTGAGTGTTGAAGGAGTGCCAACAACTTTGACATGATGTAGCGAATTTGCAGATGCCACCGACAAGTGTTCAAGAAAAGGACATTTGGATATGAACAAGGCGAGGATGTGATCAGTAATGTCCAAGGAAGCAAATCTTAGAGCTGTTAGGGTTTCAAAGCACCGAATTTCCAAGTCCAACAACCGAGCTGGGAAAGCAGGAGAAGGAAAACACAGGATGCGAGAGTAATGGGGAGCGAAATTCAACTCAAGCTTTCGAAGTCCAGTTCTTTCAACGAGGGCAAAGTGAATCCACTTATCGATATCAGTAGCATAATTCTTGTTCAAATTAAAAACAACCTTGAATTCATCTATGGTTGGGGATTTTAGTGATTTGAGGATTCTATTTACAAATTTGCAATAAAAGTAGCGATCATCATCACAAACAAAAAAGTTTGTCTTCAAAATACGTGCCACAACATTTTGAGTCTCAAAATTAATACAACCCGAATAATAATTCCAGAGGTGTTTCCATCTACTGGAGATAGCAGTGGTTCTGATAGCATCTTTCATGCTTAACTCGCACAGAATCCCCACCAGCAGTTCGTCCGGTAAATTACTGATTCGATCCTTTGGTGGCCGGCCTCGTTCTCCCCCCATCTGTTTATTATAATCCAACCACAACTTGATCAACAAATTCAAAGGCCAACTAGTATGTCAATAATACTAGCTGCAAAAAGCCAACTTTATTTATGATTCTTCTTCTTATATTTTGTCCTGCAGGCAGGGTGCCGTTTATAAAGCAAATCTTTTTCCTTTTTGGAGATGGGTTATTACTGCAATGCAAACAAAGATGAATCGACACCGACCTAACCTAATTATTCTTAGAGACTCAATCTCAATCAAATTATTTTTGTCACTCAAAAAGCCCTAAAAATATACACAATAATTGTGAAAGAAATTGGAGTATGAGAAGTAGTTGGTGTACGTACCTTGTTTTAGATTCAAAGAAATCGAAGCCCAACTGCCGCAGAGTCGATCTCAGCCCCCAACGCCCCCCAAAATCCCAATCGTTTCTACCTGCAAAATTCCTGCCTTTGCCCAACCATCTGCTGGGTCTCCAAAGTCCCACTCTAAATCTGATAGAGATTTTGGTTCAACTTTAAGATTAGGTCCGTCAACTTTCACCATATTTTTAATTTGGTCCTATCTCTTCAAACTTAAGTACAGTGACCCAAAGTGTAGTTTTAAAATTTTGGTGGCCAAACTATAATTTTGTGAAAAGTTTGGTGGCTCAGTTGTACCTTCTCCCTTTTTTTTCTTTTGATGGTTTGCCCCCTCCTTTCATTACCATTAGTAATTCCGTCCATAGTTTTTTGATATGACTAAATTACCCTTACTAAGTTAAGGAACCAAAATAATACTATTTAAATCTTTATAATTTTCAACATATGAACAATTCCTGAACTGTATACAGACTTAGCGCCACTGTCACCTCCCTTTCTTCTCTCTTATGTTAAAAGAGTCCAACAACAGATGTATTACATTATATTGCTTGCCATTAATTGTCTTCTATACCTCCCAATCTTTTTTTCTATAGTTTGTTACTCTATTGATTTTTAATTATATATAAAAAATAGTTCTTGGATATTTTAGATATAATGTTTTTAATAGACAGAAAGTGAGAACTTTCAATTTTTCTAATATTTTTCTATCTCTTTTTCAATCTCACACCGTCGACACCGATACTTTGGTACGGGTTTAAAATTAATATATCTATTAAAACTAACAATACCCTTTCTTTTTTTGTCTCCCTCCTACATAGTGCTTAGGTGACACGCCTC
The DNA here is from genome assembly GCA_016624345.1 of Platycodon grandiflorus. NCBI lineage: Eukaryota > Viridiplantae > Streptophyta > Magnoliopsida > Asterales > Campanulaceae > Platycodon > Platycodon grandiflorus. The sequence continues at coordinate 37,008,707 of CM028362.1, forward strand.
TCCTTCCTTATCAGGCTTTTCATTCTCTTTGAGATGGTACTACAATTGGTAGAAGAGAGACTTTTTGAAGTAACAACTTAAGAAAACTTGCAATTTAATGGTGGTTTTTTGCTAATTGAGGTGTGATGATATTGAGTGATGTTGCATGCACCTAATTTTGTGCTTATAATAATGCAGGGACGTAAGTGTCATCTTATTTGACATCTTATGAGCTCCACCTTGACTTAAAAAAAAAAAAAAAAGTAAAGCCAACTAGATGAAAAATAAGATGACACATCACTTTGTGCACAAAATTAGTACTCCTTTTCTGTTTCTAAATAATTATCCTGTTTGATTGAGCATAGATTAAGAAAAACTAATTGACTTTATTATAAATATTGATATAATGTGTAATTTCTTTTAAAATTCATGTACAATGTGACCATCATTAAAATAGAAAGAAAAAGTAACGATAAAATAGTAAAAGTATTTTCTTAAAAATGAAAGTTTAGAAACAAAATAATTTTTTCGGAACAGACAATAAAAGAAAGGCAAGACTATTATTTAGGAACGGAGGGAGTACTTATTAGGTAGCTCTGCTCGGTGATATTGGGCTTGGCTTCACCTCATTGCAGTAGGTAATGATCATGAACTTAATATTGTTATGTTAGCTTTAATTAGTATAATAAGAGAGATTGTTATGTGTTGTAAAATATATTAAAATAACAAGACAATGATAAGGTAGAGAATAGATAGAAGAAGAGAGTGAGAGAATATGTATTTCATATATTTATCCATCCATAACATATAACTTACATTGCCTCTATTTATAGCAGTAGGAGCCTAGGAGAGAGAAGGTAAGCCTCTACCAAATTCGAGAGAGAAGGTAAGCCTAAACCACCCTCTGACTTAGGAGAACAACAAGTAGACAAAGCAATCCAATGAGACTTTTGACGACCATCTTTCACTTGTCAGGTTGCTTATGATTCTTCCCAACAGCTTACCATGCAGATTAGCTCAAAAATTGATAGTGAATAAAACACCTCGTGAAGCTAGAGATTGGATCACCACCATGGCAGAAAATTCTCAGCAATTTGGGTTTAGACAAGATGTATTTTCAAGGAAAGTGAATGAGGTCAATGTATCATCTCTTGAAAATCAAATTGCTAGTTTGACTTCTCTTGTTCAACATATGGCTGCAGGAAATATGCAACAAGTGAAGGCTTGTGGGATTTGTGCTGATATTAGACATCCTACTGATATGTGTCCAACGCTTCAAGAGGGATCTCAAGAGCAAGCTAATACAGTTGGAGGATTTCATGGCCCACCACAAAAGAAATATGATCCCTTCTCGAACACATGCAACCTAGGGTGGAGAGATCATCTCAACTTTAGTTATGCACCTAGGGCTCAATTCATGAATTTTCAGCCTAGACAACTTGCTCCACCACAGCCACACTCAAATTGGCAACAACAACTGCCTTCCTCAAGCTCAAGTATGTCCCTTGAAGACATTGTGAAATTCCTTGCCGTTAACACACAACAATTTCAGCAAGAGACAAAGACGAGTATCAAGAGGCTTGAAGATCAAATTGGTCAATTAGCAACTTCAATGAACCGAATGGAATCTCAAGGGAAATTGCCATCTCAAGCGGTGGTCAATCCAAAGCAGAATGTCAATGCGATTTCCTTGAGAAGTGGAACAGAGTTGAAAGATCCTCTTTTGCCAACTAGAGAAAAGAGCCCCGAAGATAAAACAGAGAAGGAAGTCACGACTCCCCAGTCTCAGCCGAATCATTCAAAAGAATCTCAAGAAGAGCGACCGAAAGATTATGTACCAGTTCCTCCTTTCCCTTCTTGGTTATATAAATCAAAGAAGGAAGATGAAGAAAAAGAGATTTTAGACATTTTCCGCAAGGTTAAGGTGAACATTCCTTTACTTGATATGATCAAGCAAGTACCTCGATATGCAAGGTTTCTCAAGGAGTTGTGCGCTAACAAGAGGAAGTTGAAAGGTAATGAATTTGTAAGTATGGGTGAAAATGTTTCAGCTGTCCTTCAGAAAAAATTATCTCCTAAATGCAAGGACCCAGGTATGTTCACTATCCCTTGCAAGGTTGGTAATGTTAGAATTGAAAGAGCATTGTTAGATCTAGGTGCTTCAATCAATGTCATGCCATTGTCTATTTATAAATCCTTGAATCATGGATCATTAAAAGAAACTGGCGTGATAATTCAACTTGCCGATAGATCTAATGTTTATCCTCAAGGAGTGTTGGAGGATATTTTAGTGCAAGTTAATGAGTTGGTTTTTCCCGCTGATTTTTATGTGCTTGATATATGGAGGAAGATAATTCATCTCACCCAATGATTTTGTTAGGTAGGCCTTTCTTGAAAACATCTATGACAAAAATCGATGTGCATGATGGTACTCTCACAATGGAATTTGATGGCGAAATTATTAAGTTTAATATTTATGATGCCATGAAATATCCAAATGATGTATCATCTGGTTTTGCTATGGATGTCATTGACCCTTTGGCACATAATGTATTTGATTTGAGTGGTGATGATAAGTTGAAAGTTGCTCTTAATAAGGGTCTCACTTCTGAAAAAGCACAAAAGCTGGCGAAGAAGTTTGAAATTGATTCTAACTTAGAAGATGCAATTCATGAGTTAGATTCACTTCCATCCTTGAAGCATGATGTTTCTTATGTTGAGTTGTCTCTCTCTCATACTAAACTTTTTCCTTCTATTGTGCAAGCATCAAAGTTGGAAATGAAAACGACTCTGTTGGATCATCTTAAGTATGCCTTCTTGGGTGACGGAGAGACTCTTCCTGTCATCATCTCCAATAAACTCTCTGCATTAGAAGAAGAAAAATTAATTCTAGTTCTCAAAGAGTTTAAGGTGACCACCTATGATGGAGGTGGTAAAGAAAGAAATTTTGAAACAGTGAATTTGGATGTTCCGAATTATTCTAATTGAGGTGCAGCAACGTCTAGCCAAAGACGTTAAAGAAAAGCGCTTTTTGGGAGGCAACCCAAATTTTTGTTTTGTTATTCCAGCAGTTTTTTGGAGGAGAAAAGCAATTTTTGCTCTACTCATGACAGAATGTGATTTCGAATATGCCGTGCCCACGCTCTATTAAAATTCAGCTTCTGCCTTTAAAGACTAAGTGTTCACAAGTTTTCTCCTCTCTTTTTACAAAAAAAAAAAAGAAAAAAAAATGGTAAAATTTAATTAGAGAATTTAATTTTAATTTTAATTTAATGTTTTCGTGCCCTAAGTCAAGCGGCGTTCTTCTGTTGCCTCGCCTCCGTCCTTTGTTCACCGCTCCTCCAGCCCGAATACGCCATTGCTGCCCCACCTCTCTTTTCCATTGCGGCGCCGCTACTGCTCTGTTCTCTACTTTCAGCCGGCCGTACTATTGCTTCCCCCCGATTGTTCTGTCCTGTCACCGAGTTCCTCTCTCATCTCTTCATCTTCGCAGATTGCTTGCTTTCAATTCCACCATGGGAAGAGAAAAAGGGGGCCCTAGCAGTGCTTCAAAATCAAAGCAAACGGTTCGCCCAAACACTTATTCGGCCACAACAACTTGAGAAGTCTCTCCCACTTGCAAAATAGAAGAAATTGGCATGGGATTCGATCCACCCTTCCCTCCATCTTAGCAATAGATGTGCATTCCTAGATGCTCTTCATTGTCAGGGAAGTTTCTCACTTCTTTTGTTCTATCATATTTTAGTCAGATCATCTATTTTTGACATTGGGGACAATGCTTGGTTTAAGTATGGGGGGACATTGGTTTCTTGGCATTATTTTAGAGATTTGGGTCCTGAGCATTTAGTTTTGTTCTCTATTTCCCCTCTCCGAATCTTTTGCTCCTCCCGATGCTTGTCCATGAAAAAATGGTTAATTTTTGTGTGCGAAAATGCTTGTGAATTCTCAGTTCCATGCCATGGGTAGTTGCTTTTGATGGTTGATTGACGGACAATGTGTAAGGTCTAACACATAGAACCCTCTTTTTGGTGAGATTTGAGCCTTGAGCATTCATTACATATCATGCTCCATTTCGTTGATGTGGGTTGTCATGCATTGTTGGTTTTTCTAGAACTTGCATTGTTATGCATGTCTACGTCATCCCTTTGATGAATTGGGTGCATTGAATCGAATGAGGGTGTTTAGGATAAAAACCTACATTTTCTTGAAATTTTGGCCTTTGTTTCTCAAGCCTACCCTAAGTCATAACCCCTAGTGAGCCACATTGAGCCTTAGCCTTTTCCTTGCATTTTCACTGCAATACAAGCCATGATATCCCTTTTTGTTGACCATCCCTCTCTTTGAACCTTGAATTGAAGCATTGTATAAACTTGTTCGTTCTCACTGTTGATGTTATTCGAGATAGACTACAAGTTGTGAAATTTTAGTGTGTCCAAGGTCTACTACTTCATTGTTCTCTTCTCTTGGAAATTCCCCAATGCAAAAAAGAAAAAAAAAGCAGCAAAAAGAAAAGAGTAAAAAAAAAAGGAAGCAGAAAAAAATGAAAAGAGAAAGGAAAAGGGGGGAAAGAAATAAAGAGAAATATAGAAGAGATCGAAAGAGGAAAGAATTCAGAATTTTCTTTCTTGGATGCATATATTGAGATTAAAGTAGTCTTTTCGACGTTGCTTCACTTTGTTGATTCTTGAGTAGAAAAGTTTGTATGGTTGCTTCAATTCTATTAGCCTAAAATTCCTTTCATCATACCTTACCTCAGCCCCATTTTAACCCATTTTTGACCCTTGGATTTTTGTGCATCTTGATTCGTTCATAGGTGGAAAGGATATGATATATTTGCAAGATTATGGTTAAAAATCTTCCGTATATTGACATGAGAGTTCATTAAAATATCACCCCATACACTTTTGAGCGTAATGAGAGAATCCAGTGAGATGTTGTTAGATCCTATGTGTTTTACGTTCAATTCAATTCTTGGGGTGATTACTTATTGGTGTTGGTTCTTGAGAGTTGCAATTTGAACTCATGTTTTTTATGTGCGGAAAACATTTTGGATGTAGCAAAGGGAAATACAAGAAGGATGTTGAGGGTGAAATGATAACATAAGCTATTGAATGCTTGAGGGCAAGCATTGCCTAAGTGTGGGGGAAATTGATAGGTTGCATAAAGAACATATATTTTGTTATATATTCCCCATGTTTTTATATTTAAATTATGCTTGGCCTTCGAATTATGATGGGTTTCTTATTCTTGTAGGAGAATGGAGGGAATTAACAAAAAAGGGCTCAATTAATTGATTTTGTGAGCTGGGAGGTCCAGAAGCTGAATTGGAGTAAGGCGTGGCCACGGCTTATCAAACTGCGGGTGCTGTTTTGTTGTCTTGATATAAGGCGTGGGTATGCTTAAGACAATTTCGAGATTCATCAACAAGTGACGCCCCAACTCCTAAGAAGTCAGTTTTTAAGAGGACAAGCTTTGAATGGATGTATCTAGGCTAATTGAGGGAAAGGTGGGAGTATCTATTTAAATGAGTGGGTAATAATGATAGGAGTTACTCAAGTTAGTGGGTAGTTATGAGGGGAAATTGAAGAGACTTTTGTGGGAGTTTTTATTTAAACTTTGTGTTAGCTCTTGTAACACCAACTTTTGGGGAGACACGATTTGGATTAGTTATTTTCCATATTTTCTTTTTTTTTTTTCCTTTTTCTGTCACCATGTTCATGCAAGACTAAAGCTCTTTTCCAATCAAAGGATAATTGAAGATTCGGTTCTACATGATTTGTGAGATCTAATTGGTTTTATTTTATTCTCCTACATCTCTTTTATTTATATATTTCCTGCACTTCTTGATATTGTTGTTTTGGTTGATTGCACAAAAAGGGCCCTTTGTTCAATTGTCAAAATAGCAAATCGCCATTTGCAACGTTGAATCCGTAATTGTTTGATTGTTCTAATACTTGTGGCAGTTAGTATAGGTGATTACAAAAGAGGTGATTATTCTATACTATGGAAATATATAATCTAGTCTAAATGAACCTACATGTGCGTTTGTTGGCTAGAATTGGTGGTCTCTCTCATTCTTAAAGCTGTTGATAGATTAAATTCTATGATCGTATCTAGGATTGTTTATTGGCAAGAGAAGTAATTAGAGAACGTTTCCTGATTATCGAGAAAGTAAGGAGAGATAGGTTGTTAAGTCGTACCAATAACCATAACCAATTTGGTAGAGAATAGAAGGATTATTTTTACATCAATGATCAAGTCAATGAACCGTTTCTGAGATTGCTCCTTTGGTTGGATATTTCATCATATTGAATCTCGTTTACTTAAATCATTTTCTTGTTAATTTACTTAGTTCACTTAGATAATTTAATAACATCCAACCCCCCCTATTTTACTGTTTTCATTAAGCTCACAATTCACATCAAACTAAGTCAAGCCAATCTCTGTGGACACGACCTTGCTTACCACTATTACAAATCAATAATCAAAAAAAGCAAGATTTCATTATTGTTGGTTTCGGCAACCATCAGATGGGTCCGCTGTTACCCGATTTGTTTGGGTTTTCTTATTCTTGGCATTGGGAATCACCCTTTTTCCCAATGCTTCCTCGAAACTGCGGGTATCTCTACTTGGCTGTCTGAGACGACTGCGCCATCTAGGCGACTTTGATTAGGAGCAGGCAGGCCTGCCTGAGTGCTATTTCTTCATGGATCACGCTAGTCGAAATAGCGCTAGCAGCGTGACAGGCTATAATGTGGCCTGGGAGGTAATATTCTACACAATATATATATATATATATATATATTTTTCTTTTTTTGTTTTAAAATAAATATTGATCTATTGCTTCTTCTTTTTTGACATAACAGGCCTGGGCCCACGCGGTCTTCAACTTTCATCCATTCACTCTTCATACCAGGGCTGTTACTCCACCATTTGTGGTCAACTACCAAACTGGAAATCGGAGATTTGCCAAAGGGTACCTGCTCAGCCAGATACTGAGGTAATGCGGACTGCAAGTCTCAACTCGAGACCTGAGTTAAGATGGATGCACGTCTTGAGACCTTTTTACCAACTTTCCTTGGTCTTCTTAACACCTTAGGAGTTTTATTGTTACTCCTCATTTCACCTCTTCAACCTTAGAAACTAGAGAGAGAGTAAAGGGTGAATAGAGAAAGAAAGTCTCATAACTTAAGCAATTGGAGTCCAATTCACGATTCGTCTTTGCCATTGTGAAGCTCTTGGCTAGGAGAACACAATCCCTAGGTTGCATGTAGGTGTTCTTGGTTTAAAACCATAAATATGTAAGCTACTACCCCTTTTCTTCCTCAATTATATCTTGATTGACATCCTATACTTGTAAAATGATGAAACCATGTTGAAATCACCATGTTTGAGTATGTTTTGCTATATTGACTATAGAATTTCATGGTTGACTTGTTGCATGTATTGTGAGACTTGTTTTTATATGTTGGATATACAAATTATTGTTATCAATTATTAAGTTTACAGTATAATTGATTCGCGTAGAACTCATTAGAAACCAAAAATGACTCTAACGGAGTTCGTTAGGATTTCATAATTAATGAGACCATGTGTGTGATTTGGGATTTCCTTGATGATTCGAGAGATTCGTTGGTTAATTTGGTTACACAATTTGTGTTTGTTAATATTATGTTAACTGTCGTAATTTTCATGTGTTGGTTAATTTGGTGTTGTAGGATTATTATAACCTACTTGAGACATTCGTATTGTTATTGAATGTTGTTGTTATGGTTATACTCCATACTTTGGAGTATGACTGAATTATTTTAAATGTTAAGTAAATATTCTACTTGTTCATTTAGTTTAAGTCCATGGCATATTTGTTCGAGGGTGTATTGACGCTCGATTATTGCTGGAGATAGGCCTACGTAATAGTCGAAGGCCAATACATCGGGCCTCGCCCTACCATTGGCCACGGTAGGGAAAATAGCGCCAAGTGTTGTATGGCACAGCCGTAACTTTGGTAAGCTATTATACCGTGGTGATCTTTCCGGGTTATAGGGACCGGGGGCACCAGTTTATTGTGAATACAGAAAATGGTTCACATGTTCTTGTTTTTGTGGTACTTTATTCTTGGGTTCTTGGTACCAGTTTATTGATCGAACACGTCAACAACGACTTCAAGTTCTTGATTCTGGTTTATTGATCGAGCACATCAACAACGGCTTCGCTATTTGGTATTGTATTGGTTTGTTGGTTGGAAGTGTTGGTTTGGTCAGAGGTGTACCTCGATGCCGTATCCCTTTAAGCGTGTTTACTTATTGCTCTTATATGCTTCCTATACAAGCAAATGTTAGTCATGGTTTCCAACTGGTATGGGACAGTTGACGATCGTTAAGCCTCTCGTGTTGTATGGGATTATATGATTACATGGTATACTTGTTATATGTCTTGTCGTGGAAATGCTATTTGATGCGATAACATGTTATAACTGTTAATATTACTGTCTTACATCTAGCATGCCATATTATTGCATTAGTAGCTTATTGAGTTTCTACTCACCCTGTTTTGTGCTTATTTGTTTTCCTCATATCACGGTCCGGCGAGGAATCCTTAGCAAGTTGTGCACAGTTTCGGCGAGCATGTTTGGTCATTCCTTTAGGTAGATGCACCTTGTGCCTTGTATTTCTTTTGTTAAGGCCAAGGGATATATGTTATGTAAACAATGTATTGTTGGGTAGTTGTCATATTTGCTACTTGTGTTTATATTCTTTTGTTATGCCGGCAAGGTTGCCGTGCTTTTGTAAATTGTTAACTTTTATTTCCGCGCACTCTGATATGGTTATGTTATCCCCAGCTCCTTAGCTCGTGAGGTTGTTGGCTAGCTAATGTGTTATTTGTCGTGACCCGACCCGAGATCCGATGTGAATCCCGTTCGAGCCGCGAGACAATGCGGAAAACACGAAAATACCATCTCCAAAAATTCCATTTAAGAGAATGCAAAGTCATGAGAAAACCCTGTAATGCACGTGCAAGTTTTCTTTTAAAACAACAAAACCATTTTAAACAACACTAAACCTCGACGGCGAAACAAGCCGGAGAAACAACACGTTAGCTAGCAACAACAAACTCGAGCTAACATGCTCGGTACATATATAAACCATATCAGAGTACGCGGAATAAAAGTTAACAATATACAACAGCACGGCAACCATGCCGGCACAACAAAAGAATACATCATATAACAATCAAGACATCTACCCAACAAATACATTGTTTAAGTAACAAGTACACCCTCGACCTCACCAAAAGAAAATACTTAGGCACAAGGTGCACTACCAAAAGATGTCGTCCCAACGGACCCGAACACGAACTCTAGGGATTCCTTGCCGGCGCTTGATCTAAGGAAAACAAATGAAAACAAACGGGGTGAGTTGAAAACTCAATAAGCTACTAATGCAACAATATGGCATGCTAGATGCAAGACATTAAAGATAACAAATATTCATGTCATCACAATATCATTTCAATACCAAACGGAAATAAAATGTTTTGCACATAGCCCAAATAATCCCATACGACACGAGAGGCTCGACGATCGCCAACCGTCCCATACCGGTTGGAAACCATGACCAACATTCGTTCATATAGGAAGCACAATAGAACTATAAGTAACAAGTTACAAAGGATACGATGTCGAGGTACACCTCCGACCAAACCAATACTTCCAACCAACCAACCAATAATGTACCAATTGTAGAGCCGTTGTTGACGTGCTCGAACCATAACAAAACCATAATCTTTTAATAAAGAATTCGTGAACCATTTTATTTGAAATTCACTAAAAGAAAACCCCGGTGCCACCGGTCACTACAACCCGGAAAGAACACCCCGGTAAAATAGCTTACCAACGTTGCGGTTTTCAGCCTACAAACACTTGGCGCCATTTCCCCTACCGCGGCCAACGGTAGGGGGCGAGAACCCAATGTATTGGCCTTCGACTATTACGTAGCCCCTGCTCTTGTAATAATCGAGCGTCAATACACTCCTCTCAAACAATTAAGCCATGGACTAACTAAATGCTCAAGTAGAATATTTACTCGACATTTAAATATAAAAGGTCATACTCCAAAGTAGGGAGTATACCACAACAATAACCATTGACAATAATATGAATGTCACAAGTGAGTTATAATAATCTCACACCACAAATAACCAACTTACAATAATTACGACAATTTACATAATATCAAACACACAATCGGTGTAACCAAATTTTCTAACGAATCACTCGAATCAATCAAGTATTCCCAAATCACACACGTGGTCTCATTGATTATGAAATCCTAACGAACTCCGTTAGAGTCATTTTCGGTTTCTAATGAGTTCGAGTTTACGCGGATTAATTATACCGTAAACTTAACAATTATTAAACCTAATCCACATTTCTAACATGTAAACATGAGTCCTTAATCACAACCAAAAAGTCAACCACGAATTTAAAAAGTCAACATAGTCAAACATACTCAATTTTGATGATTTCTAACATATATCACCATTTAACAAGTCTAACATATATAACAACTTATAATTTTGAAAGGACAAGGAATAGTAGCTTACCTCCACAAGAAAATCTACCCAAAGAATTCTCAATCCAAGCTTAGCAATGGATTCCCCAAGCCTTAAGCAGTCCAAAGATGGTGTTGCATGCAAGAATCTATGGTAGGATGAAGAAGGAGATGAATACACACACTAATCTCACTATGCATCTCCCACACAAACTCTCTAAGCTTAAGGAAGAAATGAAGTGTTTTGGAGTCTCTCTCATGGTGAAGAGTGACTTAAATATGGTCAAAAGGTCAAGCCTAATGTACAACACTTACAGCCAAAAGTCCAAGGTCTAAAGTCAAGAAAATTACAATTCAGTAATTCTGTCCGTACACTTCGCACGGCCGTGCCACAATTTGGCACACGGCCGTGCCAAAGTTACTGCCCAACTCTGGATTCTCGGATCAGCCTCGCACGGTCGTGCCCTATGAGGCGCACGGTCGTGCCAAACCCAAAAACTAAAACCCAACATTCTGTTACTCTCGCACGGCCGTGCCATATAAGGCGCACGGTCGTGCGAAGACCTCCAGTGTACTAAAGTGTTAAAACTCCAATTCTAAGGCATACAACACAATCCCAAACACATAAAATGAAGCTTTAAATGCATAACAACTCAAATGCATTTAACCATGAAACTCCTAACACATTTTCATATACTAAAAAGGTGTTCAACAAACTCAATTGTAAGTGTAAAAGAATGAGATTTGCACATGAAATGATAGCGTCAAAATGAAAGACATAACATAGGAAGAATGCAAATGATGCAAATGGTGCGGGCGTTACATTATTTCTACGGCTTGTTGTAATGCCATTGACGTTTTGTTTTTGTTTTAAAGGTTTTGTCTTGTTTTGAAAGAAAACTTGTTTTCATATGACTTTACTTCTGCATTTAAAAAGGAATTTTTGAAATGCTCATTTTGTGTTCTTGTTCTCGTGCACCAGACAGGGTTTCACTTAAGATCTCGGGTCGGGTCACGACATGAGTCAGTCAACTTTTTCCCTTGGGGTCAGCTGTGTAAGACCCCGAAAATTTGACATGCGTAGTATCGTCTTGTCCTTTTCCCCCCGTGTACATATTTTAGGTTGAAGAACCCTTAGCATACTCGTAACATATTCTCAAGACCTATAGAGCTTAACTAGTTGAGTCATGTTGTAGTGTTAGGCCTCGTCCCTATTTCCTTCTCATTTCACTTATAGTGACTTCGTATCAGCTTAGTAGACCTAGTATTGTGTTGTGTGGACTCCCATGATTAGATCGTGAGATTCGTCATACTTACTAAGCGTAACGTGATGAGACGTAATCCATATTTGGCTCGTGGTTAATCCACGAGTAGCCGTACGGTAGTTCTGTAGTTGTTCGAGACTATTCTCGACTCTGACTCGTATCCGTATACATTGTATATCCCTCACATTAGTGTAACTTTACCTTGGAGTAGACTCACTCGCGATTTACGAGTGTTTCGATCCTGTCATTAACCCGTAAGTTGAGATGATTCGAGTGTCATTTCACGTGTGTGTTTTGGTGTACAATCGTGATTTGTGTTCGTCATCATTCAAGCGTCAATGCGGGATGATTCGGTTGAGTTTTGGGTATAAGACCCCGAAACCCTAACATGTCAAGTTTTAGTATCATTCATATTCCATGTGCATTCTATGTTCTTAACATGTGTTTAAATTAATCTCGTGCATCACATTAGTAACTTGATTCGTGTAGTCAATGGTGTTCTTCGTATGTCACACTTCTAGCCTTGTTATCGGATCCTTCAGAAGTGGTTTACACGTGTTTTGACCTTGCCCAAGAGTTAGAATCATCTTAGGGTCATTTAGAATCATTTTAGAGGCAATTTTGGGCATTTTTGGAAAAGTTCGAGAAGCAGGACACAGGACGGGCGCCTGGGCGGCCACCCAGATTATAGAATAGGCAAAGAAAAAATAGGCTGAGGGCTGCGCGCTCGCCTAGGCGGTCGTGCCCTCCCGCTACTGTTCATCTGTAAATTTTTGGTCTTCTTTCTCCTAATTTTTCCATGGACCACCTTGTGCCACCTTACCCATCCGAGAGTTCTACCTCTCATTTACCACAAAACACCTTAGGAGATTCTTCATTCCACCATTTTCATTTCCCCAAACACCCAACAAACTAGTGAGAGAAACCTAGGGTTCTAGAGTGAGAAAAGGAGATCTTAAGTTTCTGGAAGAATTTCAACGATCCGACACCGTAAAATCGAAGAGCGTGGCAAGAGAAAGAGTTCTAACTGAAAGGGATCTTGTTTTCATCATAGTTGGTCTCGGTAAAGTGTATGTTATTGCTTTCATCCTTTTCTTTAAAGTTTCTAAACATGCTAAATAACATGTCTTCTATGTTAGTTTGACGAGAAATGATGATATATGTGATATATGATGTTTAGTTTCAATTAGTCCCTTGAAGATGTTCATCATGTTAGTGTAGCCCTCTCCTTTGCATGATTAGTGGTCGAAAGGTATGGGAATCATGTTGTGTATGATAAATATGTGCTAGACTACTAAATGTGGATTTTGACTTTAGACTCTACGGAGTCTGAAATTTGTATTGAACACGTGTATATGAGTAAATGAATTAGTTCATTGATATTGAACATGTTGATACGATGACATGAGTTGGTCCCTTGATATTGAACTTGTTGAGACTAAGAAACGGTTGGTTCCTTAGCACTGAAAATGTGGTAGATTATTTCTACAAGAGAATGAACATATTGGACTTGTATTAATGAACAAACGAACTAAATCAGGGGGTTGTAGCGTCACCGACATTTCATGAGGGCGGAGTGCTAGTAAAACGTTGTGTTAAGCTACAATCCAGCCTTTCCCCGCTATTGGCCATAGTGGGGCTTGACGCATCTCTTGCTAGCCGAGATGTGACCGGACTAAGTGATATCCCCAGGTCGTAAGGGTAGTGCGCGATGCACCAGGCATGGCGCCCACGCACCAAACCCTGATTTTTGTATTATCATGCTTGTTTTTTTGCACTTTGCTCCTTTGAACTTTTGTATCTTTAGTCTTGACCCTCTTTCTTGAGTTAACTGAAGTTATTGTGTTTGTCGGACGTCGTTAGTCATGTTGGATGTGTTGTTTCCTGAAATGATCATGAAAACATGTGTTAGTACATTTATAAATAAATAATTATTTATAGGACAAGTTGTATAATGTAGGTGTACGAATTTTGGGTGTCTACACGAAGTTCAGTAGGAGTAGCAGCAACAGAACGGTATTCAGCCTCAGTCAAGGAGCGGGCTTCAGTTCGTTGTTTCTTTGAGCTCCAAGAGACGAGATTACAACCAAGGTAGATGAGGTAGGTAGAAATGGAAGTGTAATCATCATTGTTTCTTGCTTAATCTACATCAGAAAAGGCTTGAAGAGTTAGGGTGGAGCTGCGATGCAAGATGATACCATGATCCGATGTACCACAAAGAAAACGTAGAAGACGTTTTGCTGCCTACCAATGATCAGTGGTAGGTTGATGCATAAATTGGGACAATTTTTTGACGGCGTAGGCAATATCAGGTCGTGTAAGAGAGAGATATTGTAGACTACCAACAAGTTTTCAGTAGTTAGTGGGATTGGAGATGAGGGAGCCATAATATAAGGTGAGAGAAGGCATGGTAGCTAGGGGAGTAACAACAGGCTTGGCGGTGGTCATTTGATGTCGACTGAGTAGATCAAGAACATACTTGCATTGACTGAGGAACAGACCATTGGCATGCGGAAGGACCTCAACACCAAGAAAGTAAGAGAGGGAACTAAGATCTTTGAGGGAAAACTGATGTGAGAGTTGTTTGATGAAGCTTTGGACAGCCTTAGTGTGACGACCCGAAGTCATCACCTGCTTCCAAATTCATATACCAACATATCAGAGTATCTCAAATTTGCAGCGGAAAATAAATAACACTCAGATTCTCAAAAACCATCAATCTTATAAATATCAACCATGATACAAAAACTCAATCAAATCTCAATAAAATCCAAATATTACAACATCACATCTAACAACCACACTAGGCTTACTCTCTACCCCACCTCTCAGCTAGCCATGTTTCCACTGCGCACTCTGATCAAATCAAACCTGCAAAACTCAAATAGCTGGTGGGGGGTGAGCTTGTGAGCCCAACAAGGGAGGGGATATACAATACCACAGAATAGAATGAAGACATATAATTCAAATATCACTTTGTCCATGAAATTAAACTATGGGCAATAACTCATAAATCAATGAAATCATATTTCAATAAAACAATATTATGCTTGTAGCAAAATAATGTATAAAGATCGAATCATGGTTTTCATGCACGAAGCATCAAAAAATACTGCTCAATCATATATCACAGTTTAGTATACTATCGGGCTCGGGTTCAGTGACAAAATATGGAACTCATATCTCAATCATTGGCTCCCAATCCTCTGGGCAACCAACCAAACAATTACAATTATAACGGGGCTCACTGAGACCGATACACCGACTAGTATCACTAAACTATTTCACATAATTAATCATGCTTTTAACCAAATCATGAAATCACGATAAATCATGGTAAATCAATATTAACGAATTATTTCAAAATCCATTTGATAAACAAGATGAAACAATAACGAATAACACCAAATCATATTTCAAGATACGGAATATTTTAGAAACGATCACGTAATAAAAATGACACGGAATCAGTACTGCATAGTCTCCCTTACCTCAAATCGAGATAAAACTCAATACCGAAAATCGTCGGTGCAACATCATGTTCCTCGATATAATCAATCTACACCTCAAGCATATCAACCCCACGGAGTCGGTTTGTCAAAACATCAAAGCATCACGAACCAAATCGATCTTGTACACCAAATAATATCACCCGTCTTAAGGGACGGAGGGAGAGAGAACGATTGAAAATGCAGGAGAAAGGAGGGAGTGAACGGGTGGAGTACTGGATATTCACTTCCTTAGCCTTTAAGAAATTCCCTAGCTGAGTCACGAATTGTCTCTCCAACTTGCTAGCCACGGAGAATGCAAAGTTAGACTAGTTACTTTATTAAGAAATTAAATAATATATTAATATTTTATGCAGGGCCCACTAATAATCAAATACTCCACTAACATTCTCCATACACACGGTCAAACATAATAAAACACCAATTTGACTTTTACTTTTTAGTTTATAAAAATATAAAATTAATTTTAACTTGGCCAAATAAGTAAAAACCACTACTATTATTTTATTATCTAAAATAATATAAATATATAAATAAAAAAAGTGAACAAAATATTTCTAAGTCAAATATATCAAAATTAGTATTACAATTCGTTAATATTTTTAAAAAATCAAAATAGGTAATTTTCGAAATTTCACACTCAGAGTTGTTGCCCGTGATAATTATATCATCTACATAAATTAAAAAGTAGATGATGGTGTTGTTGTCTGTGAGAATAAATAGAGATGGATATGCAGCTGAGTTGACGAACCCAGCTGTGTGAAGCAAGTGGCGAAGCTCGTTGTACCAGGCCTCGGGGAACTTGTTTGAGGCCATAAATGGCTTTTCGAAGGCGGCAAACATGTTGAGGAAAGTCAGAATCAATAAATCCTGGTAGTTGTTGCATGAAAACTTCCTCAGACAACGTGCCTTGTTGCCTTGAAGGAAGGCACTATTAATGTCAAGTTGACGAAGAGGCTAGTTGTGGGATACCGCAATACTGAGGACTAGACAGACAGTGATCGGCTTGACGACGGGGCTGTAAGTTTCATAGAAATCAATCCCGGGACATTGGTGAAAGCCCTTTGCAATGAGCCGAGCTTTATATTTATTGACAGAGCCATCCGATAAATATTTAGTTCAAAAAACCCATTTGCACCCAACAAGATTCTGAGTTGAGGTGGGAGGAACTAGTTTTGATATGCCATTGTGAATCAGTGCATTGAATTCAGTGGATAGGGCATTGCGCCATTTGGGATCTTTCAGTGCTTGAATAATAGTGGTGGGTTCATAAGTGTCAGGATGATTTTGGAGATGAGCGGTGAGATTAAGTTTGGTAATGGGTTTGTGAATGTTGTGTTTAGATCGAGTAATGATGGTACGCGGAGGAGTGGTGTTACTGGAATCGAGCTGGGTAGTGGTAGTGTTGAGATCGGGCTAGGTATTGGAAAAAAAGGGTACGGGTAAGGGAGTGGTAATGGAGGGTGAGGGTATGTGACGCCCTGACTTGGATTCCAATACGAAATCCCAAGGTCGACGCGCCAAAACAACAAACAAGCAACAACAACAATTAGTAAAAGCACGCGGTGCAACGACCCGTGTTTACAACAAAACATAATATTAAAAACTTGGATAAAACAAAATCAATCGTCGACGACATTACAGCTGGAACCCAACTAATAGAACACAAGTACAATATTTTGGGGAAAAATAATTAATACCAACAACTACCTCGGCCACCACATGCCGGAACAACTAAACATAAACCACAAGCTACAACATGCTTGGAAAAATAAACTGAGTTAAAGGTACCACAGAGTACACAAGCTCGATATACACATGTCGGCTACCAAAAGAATAATAAGTACAACAAAGTAACAATACTACCCAAAGTAAAGTCTACATGACTTTACATAATCATTCGTCCTCACCAAAAGAATTACTATCACTAAATACAAGCTCCAAGGGTTACAAAGCAAAAGACCACCTGCGAGCTAAACGTGAACACTATCCGACCTCACCGTGAACTCCTTGACTGGCTCGGATTTAAGGAAAAACATATAAACAATAAACGGGGTGAGTCGAAACTCAATAGGTTACTAAATGCAACTATATGTCATGACATAATGCTCAACCGATAAATATAACATGGTAATACATTTATATATCACAACTAAACATGTAACATCATCATTGATACACAATTCACATAAGTCGCACGTAGCACTTTGATATCCACATAAGTACTCATAAATAAATCACATTATAAAGGATATCATATATCTTTGTCCATCTTTGGTTGCTCCTGCAATACACAAAATAACCAGACGTGCCTCGATACCCGTGTATGTACTATCGACGTCCCCGATTAATACCATCGGGTTCAACTAGCAAACCAAAGTCATGCGTATTGCTACAACAGTGGGGCTACTTCTCAACTGTGGCCAACAGAGGAGGGGTGTGTGAACTCCGGTACGGAGACTTATAGCGATCACAAACATTGATTTGTGAAGACTATAGGTCGTCCCACCTTACTCGACCAACGACGCCAGCTGGATTTACACAATGCACAAGTAGGTGTTCTTACTCATTTTATGCAATAAGTATCAAGTTCAAAAGTAGTGAACTTGACAAATAACAAGTAGATTATATCATTCTACCACCATTACCATCTAATTTATATTAAAAGAATTTTAGTCAACACATTAGAGCCATTTACAAGTCTCTACTTTAACAGTACCACAAACACGAAGGACTAGAATCTCAATCAATCGAACTCTAAACCTCGTAGTAATTTAACATGTTGTTCGGCGGATCATAATTTTCCTTAAAATTGACTTCTTAGAGTCATTACTAAGGTTCACAAAATTAGGGTATAAATGCTATATGCAAGATTACCCCATTTCAAGCCTCAACTTCTCTATTTATTCAAATTCTATGGTTAATGTTCAAACCCTAGCTCATCCAATATCATTCAACCCAAGCAAATATCACAAGTATAATGTACCCATCTCAACATAGAAATTTATACATGAAAACAACATCCATAGCAAGTCATACATGATTATTGATGAACTAGCATACATTAGAGCTTAAAGCATACAAAAAAGGGGGTTTAGTAACTTACCTTGTGACCAAAATCAAAGCAATTAAAATGAAATCAAAGCCTTCAAAGGTGTTCTCCTAGTCCTTAGCAACACAATGGTGGTCTCGGATTGAAGATCCATCAGTTTGATCTATGGAAGCTCAAACACATACACTAATCTCACCAAAACTCACACACACACACTCAAGGACTTCTATGGAGGAAATGGGATGGAAAAATGGAGAGAATGAAGTCTCTCCTCTTGATTTGAGTGGCCAAAATACTCAGCCAAGAGAGATGATGACGTGGCTCAAGGAGAGCCAATCAAAGAGTCAAAAATGTCAAAAGATAAAAAGTTAAAAGTTGTTGCCGAGCTTCTATGCAGACGCAAAGAGCGGCCGCATAGTTCCCATGCGGGCGCCTAGAACGGCTGCATAAATTCCAGAAAGCTTGAGGGGTTATGCGAGCTAGCACTATGCGGCCGCATAGTGTTATGGTTCAGGCCAAAGTATTTCTAGGCTGTCAAAAGGTGATTCCAAGCACTCCCAAGCCATCCTAAGAAGAATCAAACCTTAAACTAAGTCTGAAACAAACTCGAAACAACCTATAACAATGTAGTAAACATAGCAAGCCGATAATAATAAATTACAAGGATTTAAATCACATATCAAGGCATAATTAAACTAACAATTCTTGTAAGCATGAAATGGAATAATGAACTAGGGCATGAATCAACTAACATGCCACTTAAACAAGTATAATTTGTATGTCTAACATATCAACCATACGATAAGACAAGTAAGTCACACATATGAGGAATCAAGGTGTTACAGGGTAGCGGGTTGGGGTTAGGAACAGCAGTGGCAGTAGAGGGCGGGGTGAGGGTAGTTGGAGGAGGAGAGGGAAGTGAAGTGGGGGTGGGCACGGCAGTGGGAAGGTGTTAGGAATATGCCTACACAACATCTACAATACATGTTTACATACTCCAGATCAGTTATTTGTTTGTTACCATTACAACGCATATTCACATAAGTGGCTAAAAGGTCTGAGTACTGGTTAGCGTGGCAACTCGCTGAATATTGCATAGGTCATTAGACTAGAAAAGTCTTTGTACATATCCAAGTCAGTGTCCTACCAACTAATGATGACCAAACCAATGGATTAGCTTGTCAAGTGCTAAGACCAACAGACACTACAAGAAATTTCAGATTTAGCTACGAAAATTTTCGTCGCAAAATGTCACATTTTCATCGCTAAAGGCCTTTGGCGACGAAACCATTTTCGTCGCCTATGCGACGTCGCTAAAGGCCCATTGCTACGAAATCATTTTCGTCGCGAAATGCGGTCCTTCTGCTACGAAATCGTTTGTCGCCAAAGCAAGGCTGAAATTCGTCGCAAATAACTCATTTCGTCGCCAAATGGAAAGCAACAGCTACGAATTTTTTCGTAGCAAATACTAAAAAAAAAGCGTCGCCAAATGGAGAGCAACAGCTACGAATTTTTTCGTAGCAAATACTAAAAAAAGCGTCGCAGAAAGATTATGATCAGCAACGAAAAAAACATTTTCGTCGCCAAATGTTAGGAATTAGCTACAAATTTTTCCGTAGCAAATGCAAAAAGTCGCAGAAAGTCTATGATTAGCTATGAAAAAATTCGTCGCCAATACCTAGTCTTTTGCCACAAAATATTTCGTCGCCAATGCCTCCTCTTTCGCTACAACATATTTCGTCGCCGATGCCTACTCTGTCTGCTACAATATATTTTGTCGCAGAAAGGCTATGATTAGCTATGAAAAAATTCGTCGCCAATACCTGGTCTTTTACTACAAAATATTTCGTCGCCAATGCCTCCTCTTTCACTACAACATATTTCGTCGCAGTTTGCTTCTATTTCGCTACAACATATTTCGTCGCAGTTTGCTTCTATTTCGCTACAAAATATTTCGTCGCAGTTGCTACTTCTTCTACTACAAAATATTTTGTCATAATTGCCTCTTCTTTTGCTACAAAATATTTCGTCGCAATTGCCCCATTCTTTCAGTACAAAAATTTTTCATCACAATTACCCTCTTCTTTTGCTACAAAAACATTTCGTCGCAATTGCCCTATTATTTTGCTACGAATTTCGTTTTGTCGCAAATATTTTGCTATTTCACTACGAATATTACTCATAGAGAATAATCACTATATATCCCACTACATAGATTCACTAAACCATTATCACATGAAAAACTTGCATCACATAGATATGAATATATATTATTTTACATATCCATAAAATTTTGAAGTCATCAACTAACACCAAACTATTGTATTTAATTCTTAACAAAGTTAAAATAAACAGAGCTTTTTCATCACTAGTTGTTTGCACCAGAACCTTATACCTCCTCCGTAGCTCTCCTCATTTCCTCTTCTTCGGCTTTAAGCCAGGCAGCCTACATGTAAACAAAATAAACACACCCATTAATTTTTTAATACCAACCACTCAAATTTCAAGAAATTTCAGAACGATAAAAAAAAAAAAAAGGAATGATATTGAGTAAAAAGTAGATAATTTTGCCTTGTCTCTCTGAAGTCTAGAAATGAATGATATTGATGTGATTAACAAGATGAATGTTGATGTATTTTGAAAAAGCCAAAAGGAGGATTAAAACTTTATCATGCTCCCCCGTCTCAGGCAAAAAGAGTTAATTTTTAAATGACCTGTAATTCTGATAAACATCGCTATCTATTTGTATTTTCAGAGAAATTAGATGAGCTTTTCAAGTAGCTGAACATCGGTTTGTGACTTATCCTATTAGAACGAAAATATGCAATGTCATAATGCATTATGATTACTTAAACAACAGAAGTCAGTCATCTTTTACAACAAAAGTCCGTCATTTCTATAGCACCCCTTTAAGCATTTACGCTCAACAATGCACCCCTTTAAGCATTTACGCTCAACAATGCAATAATGGTGCGCACCCATCAAACGAGGACACCCCAACAAGCATTTACACTCAACAATATGCAACAATGCAATAATGGTGCACACCCATCAAACGGGGCACCCCAACAAGCATTTACGTTCAACAATGCAATAATGGTGCACACCCATCAAACGAGGGCACCCCAACAAGCATTTACGTTCAACAATGCAACAATGCAATAATGGTGCACACCCATCAAACGAGGGCACCCCAACAAGCATTTACGTTCAACAATGCAATAATGGTGCACACCTATCAAACGAGGGCACCCCAACAAGCATTTTAGTTAAATGGATTACCTCTGCTCGTATATTAGCATGTGATGTCATTCCAGTCCCAATGCAGCATAGATTGCATCAACCATTTCAGTACTGCATGTTCAGAAGATATACAATTATTTCAGTCTCATATTTACTTTGATATTAAAAATTGTACCATCATCCTGATGTTCCAAACAAGTAGTCGCCTATTTAGATTCATCATGGTTTTATTCAACAAAAGTTTAAATGCCGCAAGAAAAAATTTAAGGCTAGCTATGTTCTCTGCATAGATCAGCTTGGCCAAAGCCCAAAACGTAAAGAAAAAGCCCCTTACCATTCCTGGAGGCTGTTTTCCATCACAATTCTAATTTCAGCTGATGCACATGTATCCATGTATTCGTTCACCTCTGTCTTTGCGTTATCTGTTACCTGCCGCATGAATGACATCTCCTGATACAACATATTGTTCTCCGGCAAACACGAGTCCACAAGATTTCTCGAAGCTTCCGAAACCTGATTATTTATTATCAGATGTAAATGCAGCTAGATTTTTTGTTTCCAGGACATATAGAAATGAGAGAAATTTTCTTTTCCAACTAACCATAGTTGTTTTCTTCGCCGTCAGGCTACCTAATATTGCTGCAAAATTTTCCATTGCTAATTATTCTTCTTTAGCAGCATCTTCCTGAAAAAAAAGAAAACGAAGAATAAGTTTACATTTCAATTTCCCTTTTAGCATGTATAGCTTCCAGAGGCTTCTTGACCTTAAACATCTTTTCAAATCCTGCAATTTGATGATATCTATCGACTTGGCTTTTTTCTAGAACTGACATGAGCTTCGACGCACGATGACTGATGTCATTGAAGAAATCAACAGTTGCCATTGAAATCACTTGTGCTGAAACCAAACTCCACTAAACCAGGCCACTTCAATGATTCAGACTCAAATAGAGCAAAACCAGCAACAGGTTTACCTCTCCGTATGTATCTATTGTATTGCAAGCAAAAACTTTCAGTAAGATAAACTATGCAAGTATAAGACAAAGAGCAAGTCCAAATCTGTAGATAAGTTTCACATACTCAATCCTCGTAGTTCTGCATTTCAAGGAACTGAAACTGCAAGCATATACGAAACGTAATAAGTGAATCATTGTTTTTATTGTAAGACAAACTTCGATAACTTCATCGGGATGACATTTAGAAAGCATATCCTCGGTTAGTCTCGCATCCAACAATTAAAATGTCATTATCTTATTCAATGTTGGGCAACGTAATCACGTCAACAGTGTATGATGCTCATTCATATTATACCTTGGTGAATCTTTGCACAAACTCAGTGTGCAAGGGCAAAGACTATGTCACGTCTTTGCTACTATCTCAATAATTTTTGACCTCTTTTTCAGAAATGCCAGTACCATAGCACAATGTCCTTTTGGATCATGGGTATCATATTCCTCCTAATGCACAAATCATCACGATAAGAAACTTACAAGATTACGCCTAGGAGAATACAAAATGCAATGCCACTACAATCATACTGCATATAAACTGATTAGATGTTGATACAATACAAACTTTCTCACAAGAAGTCGAGGTCATACAAGTTAAGGTTCATGCTGCATGCATCACAAGCTTTTCAAGAACATGCATGCAATTTGAATAGCAACAATGAGTGCAAAATATCTATCCAAATCATTCCAGACACTAGAAGTCCCACTGCTTCATACCTTTACTCTAGTTTCTGATACAGCTTTATAACTAAGAAAAAGAACACACACACCCCTTATGGCTTACAGGAGTTAATGACCTGTAACTGAGAGGTTAAAAGTTATGGAACATACCAGCTCAGAGTATCTCTGATGCTACATAAAAATTTGATACACAAATATTTTTTTTACCAATTTGAGGGCACCTTGAGTTATACATGGAAAGAGACTACTACCCAACCAAGTCTTGCCATGAGGAAAGAATTATTGGACTCAAGAAAAAAAAAAAGGAAGATGGGAGAAGCAAGAGGTGTCCAAAATTCAAAACTGAGAGAAATATGAAGGAAAGAGGGAAGGATAAATCATTTGGAAGTACACCCAATACATCAGAGTAAATCATTAGACCTATATAGTTGAAATGTAGCAACTCACACACACACACACACCACAGCACACACACACACACACCAGCACACACAGACACACATACCAGCACACACACAGACACACACACCAGCACACAGACACACACAGCAGCCACACACACAGCAAACACCAGCACATACACACACACCAACACACACACACACACCAGCAAACATCAGCACACGCAGAGCAGAGCAAAAAATGATGAGTATGACCAAGACTTAAAACTGTTAAGTCTATGAGGTTGATCGCCTACTAAAGTTCATTGACCCTTTCCCCTCTCTATCAAAGTCATTTATCTACTCAATTCAACCATATCTTGTCAAAATATATAATAAACCAAAAGACCCATGTTGGCAGCTTAATTGAATTTGATGGAAATCCCAAGTCCTAATTGAACTCTAGTGCAAAATCACCCAAATACAACAGTAAAGCCCACATAAGAAGAAAAGGAGATTACACAAGAATTGCGCCAACCAACCAAATTGAGAATAGAACCCTAGAATTAACTCTGTTCTTGTGGAATTAGAATTACAGATCAATGCCAACAATAATTAAAAGATTAAAATTCTTGTGTTAGAGAGAGAAAGTGAGTGAGAGAGATGGAGAGAAATTAAGAATGGGCAGGGTTACCCCCAAACAGCCAAATATGATCTGCATGCGTGTATATGTGTGTGTGTGTGTTGAGCTAGAGAGAGACAGAGACAGAGAGGGGGAGAGAGATGCAAGAAGGAGGGGCAGACCTAGAACAAATTTTATTTTTCCTTTCTGGGATACGGGAAATATCAACGAAAACAAAAAAAGGGAATACATTTTTTTTCCTTTTTCGTAGTTAATTAAGGATTAAAAGGAGAAATGAAAGTCATCAAGAAAGCTTTATATTTTAGAAGAAGAGTAAAACAAAAACAATATTAGAAAGGATTGTAAGTATCAAGAAATTAGAAAGTATTACGAGTTGGACAATCACCAAAACTATAAGAGGTTGTGGGGGCCAAACAACAAGAAGCCACAAGTCCTTTTTCTTCTTTTGATAAAAGAAGAAAATATTATTAGATCAAAAGAGGAACGTACAAAACAGCAAACAAGCA
This sequence comes from Platycodon grandiflorus, assembly GCA_016624345.1. Lineage (NCBI taxonomy): Eukaryota > Viridiplantae > Streptophyta > Magnoliopsida > Asterales > Campanulaceae > Platycodon > Platycodon grandiflorus. The sequence goes on from CM028362.1 coordinate 37,033,525, forward strand.
TCCGCCGAACTTGAAGTGGAAAAACTCGAGAAACAAAAGAAAGAAAGAGTAAAGAAGAATTGCTCTCCAATTCCTCGCAAAAAGCCACAAGTTGTTTATGAAAAATACCTCTAAATGAGAGCTAAATATCAATTTCCCAATCCCCCACGGCTGACCTATCATTGTTGATAAAATAGGAAAGATTCACTTTATGGAAAAAGGGTTGTCCCATTCACAATCTACCAATCATTTGTCCTTTTTTCTAACAACTCAAGGGACACAAAACATAATCACTCTGCAGCTAAGAGACCCGAACTTCAATTAAAAAATATATATATATAGATGCAAAAGAAAGTAGCTGAAAAGAATCTACGTTCCAAAACCCATCCTCACCCACAAACACAAGAAAAAGAAGAAGAAGAAGGAAGAGAAACATACATAGGAACACAAACACACACGCACAAATACACACATTGGTTGTCACGACCCGACCCGAGATCCTATTTGGAAACTCGTCCGGTTCGCGAGACGGGACACAAAATGCACAATTTAAAAATCACTTTTCGTGTAAAAACCCTGTAATGCAAGTGTATGTTTATTTGAAAACCAAAACAGTATATCACGGCACACAAAAGCCGGAAACGATCACATAACATAACCAACAAACCCGCGAGCTAAGAAGCTCGGGACCAACATGTAATATTATCAGAGTGCGCGGAATACAAAAATAAGTAACATCATTTACAAAGCCTGACATCCACGTCGGCATCTACAAAAGAATATGGATGAATAACATGTACGTGACTTCTACCCAACTTTACACTGTTTAGATAACACATGTACCCTCGGCCTCACCAAAAGAAAATACCAGGCTCAAGGAGCACTACCAAAAGAAGGACCGCTAACAACGCCGGAGGACAACGAACGATCACTGGGGGTTTCTCGCAGGCTCGGGATCTAAGGAAAACAATAAACAATGGACGGGGTGAGTTATAAAACTCAATAAGCTACTAATGCAACAATATGGCATGCGAGATGCAGACAGTAATAGGAATTGCATATAACGTGGTTGACATAATATAATCATTTCCAATCATCAACACATCGAGTAATTCATAACATAAGTCACATAGCATGCAGCTCACATAGGTACGATATGTAACACATATAAAAGGATACCGTCGAGGTACACCTCCGACATACCAACTTCCAACCAACCAACCAATAATACCAATGAAGAAACCGTTGATGTCGTACCCGATCATCGAACCAATAATCAAAACCAAGGTGAACCGTTTTCCGTATCCACGTCGACGTGAAGACTCGGTCCCCAATGACCCGAGAAACAATCACGGTATAGCTTACCAAGGTCGCGTTTATTCCGTACAACACTTAGCGCTATAACCCCTACCATGGCCAACGGTAGGGCGAGGCCCAGTGTATTGGCCTTCGGCTATTACGTAGCCCCGGCTCACGCAATAACCGAGAGTCAATACACCTCCAACAACTATGCCATGGACTTAAACAATGCTCAAGTAGATGTTTACTCGACACATTAACTAATCAACCAAATGTTCAAGTAATATTTACTTAACATTAAATAGAAGCATTATACTCCAAAGTAGGGAGTATAACGACACTCACAATAACATGCTAATGTACGCCAATAATTCTAGTACACATAGCCATATAATACCAACATCAAATTCCACACAATACCATTATTCGTATCTCGAGTAACTAGTTCCCCAACGGGTCTCTCAAGCATCTAAAGAGCTCACAAAATGCACACGTGATCACATTGATTATCAAACCCTAACCGACTCCGTAGGAGTCATTTTAGGTTACTAATGATGACAAGTTACGAAAGTGATCTTGCACTTTAGTCCTAACACATTATCGCCAAATTTTGAGTTCCCGACATCATAATACAAGCTATAGCAATATTCACAAGCCCACAACCACATTTCATGGCAAAATCACACATTCAGGTATCTAGCATGGTAACTTTACGTATTAAAAGTCTAGAATGCCATAAGAGACATAAAACAAGAAGAAGAGGGGGTAGTAGCTTACCTCTCGTCAGAAAAAGTAAAGAAAACGAAAATCCAATCGGTGGGAAAGCTTCTCCTCGGCAAGACCTTCGCAACGGCGTGCTCGGATCGTCGAGATTCTTTCACAAACCCAAGATATACCCACTTCTCTCTCTAAACCCTCAATGTTCTTCCTCTCTACTCCCTTGTGTTCTATGGTGAAGATGTAAGAAAATGAGAGTGTTTAACACCCTTTTGATGGTTTTAAGTGGCTGAAATGGACTCTCCCTCGGTTTGGTGACGTGGCCTCACAAGGGCCACTCAATTTAAATAAAAAGAGGGTTTTCGCGCAAAGGGTTTAGTCTGATGCGCCTCGCACGGCCGTGCCAAATAAGCTGCACGGTCGTGCCAACCTCGCACGGTCGTGCCAATGAGGCTGCACGGTCGTGCCAACCCTCATGGCAAGGTCTGGACTCTCTGGACAGCTTCGCACGGCCGTGCCAAATAGGCTGCACGGTCGTGCCAACCTTAAAACTCAACTCTGACATTCTGGAATGTCTTGCACGGCCGTGCCAAATAGGCTGCACGATCGTGCCAAGGTTATTAAGTCCACTCACAGTCTGTTTCTCCCTTTTTTTTTTCCTAGGTCCGATCACTCCATACTCGTAACACGTCTTAAGCACGATAAATTACAAGATTTTTAAGCAACAATATAGTACACGAAACACATGAAATCATTCACGATAAAATGATGCAAATGATGTTTTGAGATATGCAAAATATACGTGAAATTATATGCGATATAATGATGCAAATGATGCGGGCGTTACATCCTCACCCCCTTAGAATAAATTCGTCCGCGAATTTACTTACCAACTCCAACAAATAACGCGGGATATTTCTCACGCATCTCCTGCTCGGTCTCCCAAGTGGCCTCCTCGACATTGTGGTTCCTCCACAACACTTTCACGAGGGGTATAGTCTTTGTCCTCAATACTTACTCCTTTGTATCCAAGATTCGTACCGGTTGCTCAACATACGAAAGGTCGGGTGTCAAATCCACCGGCTCATACTCCAACACATGTGAGGCATCCGTCAAATACTTCCTCAACATCGATACGTGGAATACATCATGAATACCTGACATCGATGGCGGCAATGCAAGTCTATACGCCAACCTTCCAACCCGTTCCAAGATCTCAAACGGTCCAATATACCTCGGGGCCAACTTTCCTTTCTTACCAAACCTCTTAATCCCAACCCGAGGTGAAACCTTCAAAAACACGTGATCGCCAACCTCAAATTCAAGATCCCTACGTCTATTGTCGGCATAACTCTTTTGTCTACTCTGAGCCGTTTTCAATCTTTCCCGAATAATTTTCACACTTTCCGCTGATTCATGAACCATCTCTGGACCCCACAACTTCGCTTCACCAACCTCATCCCAACAAATAGGAGAACGACACTTCCTACCATATAGTGCCTCATACGGAGCCATCTCAATACTCGACTGATAACTGTTATTGTAGGCGAACTCGATCAATGGCACATGCGAATCCCAAGTTCCCTTAAAGTCCATCGAGCAAGCTCTCAACATATCCTCAAGTATTTGAATCGTTCTCTCGGACTGTCCATCGGTCTGCGGGTGAAATGCTGTACTCAAATTCAACTTCGTCCCCAAAGCATTCTGAAGTGACTGCCAAAACCGAGAAGTAAACCGCGGATCCCTGTCCGATACAATGCTCGCCGGCACCCCATGCAACCTCACAATCTCCTGAATATACAATGAAGCAAGCTTCTCTAACGAATCCGGAATCGCAATGGGAAGGAAATGGGCCGACTTAGTCAATCTATCGACAATAACCCAAACCGCATTATGACCTCGTCGTGTCCTCGGTAACCCTGTCACAAAATCCATTGCAATATTCTCCCATTTCTATTTCGGAATTTCCAAAGGTTGCAACAGCCCAGCTGGCCTCTGATGTTCCGCTTTAATCCGTTGGCACGTCAAACACTTCGACACAAACTTGGCGATTTCCTTTTTCATTCCATTCCACCAAAAATTCTTCTTCAAATCCCGATACATTTTGGTACTCCCGGGGTGAATTGTGTATTTAGACTTATGGGATTCATCTAACACTTGTCGATTCACCTCCTCAATCGCCGGTACACAGACTCTACCCCGGAATGTCAAAATACCATCACTATTCTTAACAAAATCCGGGGTCTTACCCCCACCTAACTCATCAATCACTTTCTTCAACTCCGGATCACTCTCTTGAGTTTCCTTAATCCGCTGAAATAACACCGGAGTAGCCCGAATATTAGCAAAGATCACCCCATGGCTAGATTCACTAGGACCCCAATCACGAATGTCCTCAACCATCTTCCATTCCCTAGTCATCAAACAAGAAACATACGCTTTCCTACTCAGCGCATCCGCCACAACATTGGCCTTTCCCGGGTGATAGAGTATGGTACAATCATGATCCTTCAACCGTTCCATCCACCTACGCTGCCGATTATTCAACTCCTTTTGCGAAAATAAATACTTAAGACTTTTATGGTCCGTGAATACCTCAAATTTAGCCCCATACAAATAATGCTTCCATTTATGAAGAGCAAAAATAATCGCAGCCAACTCGAGATCGTGTGTCGGGTAGTTCTGTTCATACTGAGTCAACTTCCGTGAAGCATACGCGATGACCCTTCCATTCTGCATCAAAACACAACCCAAACCTTCTTTCGAAGCATCGCTATAAATCACAAATCCATCATGTCCATTCGGCAATGCTAAGATAGGAGCCGTAGTCAACTTTTCCTTCAATTCCCGAAAACTCGCCTCACACTTATCGTTCCACACAAACGGCCTATTCTTCTGAGTCAAAGTCGTCAAAGGGGTTGCAATCTTAGAAAATCCCTCTATAAATCTCCGATAATAGCCCGCTAACCCCAAGAAACTCTGAATTTCTGTCACCGTCTCAGGCCTCTTCCAACTTACCACGGCCTCAATTTTCGTCGGATCAACCGAAATCCCCTTGCCTGAAACTACATGTCCCAAAAATGTTACCTCCTCCAACCAAAAGGCACACTTGCTAAACTTAGCATATAGCTTCCTTTCCCTCAAAACCGTCAACACAATTCTCAAGTGCTTCTCGTGCTCTTCTCGAGACTTCGAGTACACCAGAATGTCGTCGATGAAGACAACCACAAAACAATCAAGATACGGCAAGAACACCCTATTCATCAAATCCATAAACACTGCGGGTGCATTAGTCAACCCAAAGGGCATAACCACAAACTCGAAATGCCCGTACCTAGTCCTAAATGCTGTCTTAGGAACATCCTCCTTCTGAACCTTCAACTGGTGATAACCACTTCTAAGGTCGAGCTTGGAGTACACTACGGAACCTCGAAGCTGATCAAACAAATCATCAATGTGTGGGAGAGGGTATTTATTCTTAATGGTAACCTGATTCAACTCCCGGTAGTCGATACATAACCTCAATGAACCATCCTTCTTCCTTACGAACAACACCGGTGCACCCCAAGGCGATACACTCGGTTTAATGAAACCCCGATCAAGCAACTCTTGCAACTGAATCTTCAATTCCTTCAACTCGGCCGGCGCCATGCGATATGGTGCTTTCGATATCGGCGCGGTACCCGGTAACAACTCAATACAAAATTCTAATTCCCTATAAGGGGGTAATTCGTAATCATCAGAAAAGACGTCCGGAAATTCACGAACAACCGCAACATCATCCAACATAACCACCCTTTTTGATTTGTCCACCACACAAGCCAAATACCCCGAACAACCACGAGACAACAACTTACGGGCTTTCAAAGCCGATATAAGACGAACACCACCCATGCACTTATCACCAACAAACACAAAAGACGACAGATTCGGCATATCAAAAGTGACGAACTTCTTACGACAATCAACCACGGCATGGTGTGCATGTAGCCAATCCATTATTCGTATCTCGAGTAACTAGTTCCCCAACGGGACTCTCAAGCATCTAAAGAGCTCACAAAACGCACACGTGGTCACATTGATTATCAAACCCTAACCGACTCCGTTAGAGTCATTTTAGGTTACTAATGATGACGAGTTACGAAAGTGATCTTGCACTTTAATCCTAACACATTATCGCCAAATTTCGAGTTCCCGACCTCATAATACAAGCTATAGCAATATTCACAAGCCCACAACCACATTTTATGGCAAAATCACACATTCACGTATCTAGCATGGTAACTTGACGTATTAGAAGTCTAGAATGCCATAATAGACATAAAACGAGAAGAAGAGGGGGGTAGTAGCTTACCTCTCGTCAGAAAAAGTAAAGAAAACGAAAATCCAATCGGTGGGAAAGCTTTTCCTCGGCAAGACCTTCGCAACGACGTGCTCGGATCGTCGAGATTCTTTCACAAACCCAAGATATACCCACTTCTCTCTCTAAACCCTCAATGTTCTTCCTCTCTACTCCCTTGTGTTCTATGGTGAAGATGTAAGAAAATGAGAGTGTTTAACACCCTTTTGATGGTTTTAAGTGGCTGAAATGGACTCTCCCTCGGTTTGGTGACGTGGCCTCACAAGGGCCACTCAATTTAAATAAAAAGAGGGTTTTCGCGCAAAGGGTTTAGTCTGATGCGCCTCGCACGGCCGTGCCAAATAAGCTGCACGGTCGTGCCAACCTCGCACGGTCGTGCCAATGAGGCTGCACGGTCGTGCCAACCCTCATGGCAAGGTCTGGACTCTCTGGACAGCTTCGCACGGCCGTGCCAAATAGGCTGCACGGTCGTGCCAACCTTAAAACTCAACTCTGACATTCTGGAATGTCTTGCACGGCCGTGCCAAATAGGCTGCACGGTCGTGCCAAGGTTATTAAGTCCACTCACAGTCTGTTTCTCCCTTTTTTTTTTCCTAGGTCCGATCACTCCATACTCGTAACACGTCTTAAGCACGATGAATTACAAGATTTTTAAGCAACAATATAGTACACGAAACACATGAAATCATTCACGATAAAATGATGCAAATGATGTTATGAGATATGAAAAATATACGTGAAATTATATGCGATATAATGATGCAAATGATGCGGGCGTTACATTGGTAGACAAATGGATGCAGCTGAAAGATATGTTTCGTAGACCATGTTTACCTCTAAGATTTAAGTTGTTTTAGAGAGCAGATGAGATAGAAATGAGAATAACTTCAAAGACTCGAAAACATTGTTCAAGCATCAAGGAATCAAAGTGGTGTAATATAGTACCTAAATCATCTACACCAGACGAGCTTCCAACCTTTTCTAGAAGACGATGTAAATCTTTCTCATTGAAACCTTCAGGAGGGGAATAATTCTCACAAACTGCAAATGCCTCTATAGTACAAATAAACAAGGAATTAGTCAATGGTTCGATGAAGCATTGAGCTCAAACTAACTTCTTCAAACCACAATTCATCAATGATATATGTAGCAGAAGTCGAAATGTGCTTCCTTCACTCCATAGAAGAAAATAACCCTTCTTACCAATGCTTGAATTACGACTGCTTTTTGGTTTTGCAAAGGTGACTTCTGTGAAAAATAGTTTTAGCTGCAAAGAAAAGCTAGCAAATCATTAATTCTATAAGCTGAAATGACAAAGACAAAATACTTGCTTATATATCGTTTGGATGGATGGTATTCATTGTTATTTACTAATTGTAAACACCAAAGGTCAAGCGAATCTTTGAGTTAGTTAACGACAATAAAGGAGGCTTGTATCCTTTCCCCGGAAAATCTTTGCTATAAATTTACCTCCAGTTTTTAGTATGTGGGTAACAATTGTCAAACCCTACAAGAAAATTTTAACCAAATTCGGACAAAATCAAACAAAGATCCATGAATATCTACGAGATAGCAAATAAGGCATGGTTCAAGTTTTACAATTTCTAAGCAACTGTAAAACTAATTTCAATATCAAATTGCGACAAAACATAGCTTGATCCATTTTCTTATCAAACAAGCGAAATAGAGAAACAATAAAAATGAGCATATAATGAGTTGAGACGTGATGGAAAGGCAAAGGACTCACGATTGCAAGACTCTATTGGTGGGTTTCTTTACAATCCAAATTAAAATAATAATAACAAATGCGAGGCTATGAGTGCGAGTGTAATACAATTATAACTTGGTCAACCTCCCACCTACCTAGGTAATGAGGATTCTACTAGGTGATGGCCTTCTTTGTGTGTGTGTGTTATGCAGGTCAATATAATTTTAAATTATATTGACCATGTACATCCTATACGACTATGGTATAAATGAAGGGACTTAAAAGCTAGAGCCTATTTCGTGCAATAAACGCCTATGATTGAACTGTGCTATCTTAGTTAATACCATCAAAGAAATTATGACAAACATACCAGCTAAAATACAAACTACTATAACCCCAAAAAGGTCTAAAATACTGGTATGCATACTCAACTAGAAGATTTCAATTACATTTCTGTCATAAAAACATCCAAACTGTTTATATGTCCTACCAGCTTTCATAACCACACAAAGCAACCCCAGGGGAGAAAAAGGCCCAGAAAAATGGACTTTGGGCAAGAGGAGAAATGTATAACCAAAATGATTTCAAGATGGAATAAACTAGAAATTACGCATACACACACGCACAATCAAGGGGAATGAGAGATAATCACAGTAAAACCATAGAGATTAAAATAGAGAAAAGTTTATAATTATAGAGCTACTGACTGCTACCACACCAATGATCACACAGAACATGAAACAAAAACATACATATACATCAAATAGTCAAGAGGTAATAGTATTCCATTTTCTAAGTCCTATTTTATCAAGATACTACTGCTCAGTAGTTTGTTCAAGCAAATAGGGTTTAACCAAGACTTAAAACAGTTAAGTCTATGAGGTTGATCGCCTGCTAAAGTTCATTGACCCTTTCCCCTCTCTATCAAAGTCATTTATCTACTCAATTCAACCATATCTTGTCAAAATATATAATAAACCAAAAGACCCATGTTGGCAGCTTAATTGAATTTGATGGAAATCCCAAGTCCTAATTAGTCCTAATTGAACTCTAGTGCAAAATCACCCAAATACAACAGTAAAGCCCACATAAGAAGAAAAGGAGATTACACAAGAATTGCGCCAACCAACCAAATTGAGAATAAAACCCTAGAATTAACTCTGTTCTTGTGGAATTAGAATTAAAGATCAATGCCAACAATAATTAAAAGATTAAATTCTTGTGTTAGAGAGAGAAAGTGAGTGAGAGAGATGGAGAGAAATTAAGAATGGGCAGCGTTACCCCCAAACAGCCAAATATGATCTGTATGCGTGCATATGAGTGTGTGTGTGTTGAGCGAGAGAGAGACAGAGACAGAGAGGGGGAGAGAGATGCAAGAAGGAGGGAGGCAAACCTAGCTGCAAAAGGAAAGCCTGCGCTCTCAAAGTTTGATCCGGGATAGTAGGCAATGGTTCTCAAAGCCTGAGGGCTCAACCCGGCGGCTTCTATTAGGAAGGCGGCGCAAAGTAGGCTCGAGGGACTGACCGGAGCTATGTCGCGCCGGAGGACTGCAGTTGTGACGGCGGACTGTGGCAATTGAGATAGGTGAGATGGAGACGGTGAAAGAGGTGATCGTTTGGGTTTTGAGTGAGAAAGAGACGATGGTGCTCTGATTTTTGAGTACTTTTTGATCGATTTTTCCCTTTATCTCCGTAATTAAAAGTATGTTTTGCGACGAAATCAACAGCAGCTGAATACTACCCTTTTTCGATGGACTTATTCCGTCGACGATGGGCTTCATTTTGTCGCTAATCTAATTAAACCAATTCCCGCGCGCGCCAAAGAAAGTGCGCTCAATTTTCCAGCCTTCATTTGCCTACAAAAGAAAGAGGTTCGTCGCTAATGAGCCACATTTGCCGACGAAATTAATTTTGTTGCCCAATAATTATGTATTAACTACAAAATTATAATTTTGTAGTAAAAACACATATTTTTACTACGAATTTAATTTTGTAGACAAAAAGTCGTAGCAAATTCATCATTTTCTTGTAGTGAGATGTCTGATCAACAGACTTCTAGCTAAGTATACTCTACAACAGCCCATACAACGGCTCAGTTCTTCAACTGAATACTGTAAGAGGCTGCTGAAGTCAAAGAGGAACATAAAGCGATTCTCTAAAGTTGCCACGTATTTAAAGACATTTGTAAAAGTCCTTCTCTTGCAGATCTACTTTACAGCTTGTAGGATTCATACAAGTATCAAAGTCTTCACTCCTATCCGATGGATATTTCCTCTTCTGTGCTTAGTCCCAACGTTCAAGAAAAATCAAAGACAAAGCTACAGTGCACTTTATACAGACAAGCCTGCAACGTCAAGTCACTATCTTTGACAGCCTATTTCCCTGGACAGATTACAAGACAAGATCCTCAAGAAGACTTCTTTATCCTACAGTATATAAAATGCACTCTGATGCATTAAAGGACAAACACTCCAACGGTTAAAAATCTACTCAAGTATATATCAACGGATCCTTCATCGCTTTGCCTATAAAAGAAAACTCTCATCCGTCTTCTAAAAGTGTAGAGCGAGACGCGTGCTGCATAAGACGTACACGTGAGGTGGGAAAAACATAAGTGTAAGAATAAACACTTCGTGTGAGAGAGATCAATCAGAAATTCACTAGGCAAAGAAGTTTCGCTTAATCAAGAACCCACTTCTTGATTTGAGTTCTTTCTTCCTTTGAAAGCCTCAGTCTCTTCAATCGCTATACTCCTGATCTATAGCTAGAGACTAAGCATCCAGCCCTCTATTGAAGATGGAACCCTTTTGAAGATGTCCGAGGAAAATCATGAGCTAATAATCCACATTGCATTCATACCGACAGACTTGTATTTCATTGTAAGGGTTGTCGGTCGAGTGCTACACTCAGTTGTTCAAATACTTACTATTTGAATAACCCATAATATTGTATTCTCACATCACTCTAACACTAACACTTTCCTTGCCCACCTTCCTAAGGTACTTGGAATTGCTAAGGTTAGGGTTCCCATAATGAGTCTTCCCAATATCCCTTTCACTTTCCTTTTTCTCAGGGGAGATAACTTAGGATTAGAGAGTCTAGGTTGATGTATTAAACATGCTTACATTCAAGTGAACCTCTGCTGAATTTTAATATAAAATTTATTTAACATTTAGCCTTTACTTATCTATCCTTTAATATATGTTTTATATGTTGAGCTATCTGTCTTATGGAAAGTGATGTATGCATCTAATAAAGATTTAAGACTGCTGCTATGATGAACTTGTACAATTTATGTACATCTATCTTTAATCTTTTATGTTATATGTTTACTGCTCTTCATTCCGCTGCATAACTCTATTAGTCATCAGCAAACATCATAACATCAATTTTCCAGCAGACCTTCCAGTCAAGGTTGATAAAATAGATATTGTCTACTGAAGCACATTAACTGTTATATATGTTAGTTATAGTGCTTATTCAGAAAATTGACTTGGCCCGATAATCATTTCATCCTTATCAGTTAACATATTTCAAAATAGGATGAGATTTTTAAATGAATGTAACATAGGCTATTCACCCCCCCCCCTTTAGCCTATATTCTGAGCATACCCAAAGGACCTAACAGAAGGACTGGATTTGGTGGAGGGGCAATGAGGCCAGAATTGAGTTGGGACGGTGTAATAAGGACTAGTAGTGGAAGGAGACACAATTCGGAGGGAGATATTGACGGGTTGGGTAAATGTGTGCTGAAGGAGGCAGCACAGGAAAAGATGGATTCAATAAACTTGACATGACACGAGGTGAAAATCTGAGAGTTGGACGTGTCAAGGCATAAATAAGCACTTTGTGTGAGTGAGTACGTAACCGATGAAGATACAAGGAAAGGAGTGGGGGGCAAGCTTGTGAGGTGTGTAAGGCCGCAACCAAGGATAGCATAAGCATCCAAAGTTGCGTAGTTTAGAGTAGTTGGGATGTTTTCCAAAAAGTTTGTGATAGGGCGAACTGAGATTAAGAGTGGGGGTAGGAAGGCGATTAATTAGATATACAGCAGTGAAGAATGCATGGGATCAATATGTTAGACGCATTGATGCGTGAGACAAGAGAGACAACCCAGTTTTGACTATGTTACTGTGTCGCCGTTCCGAGTATCCATTGTGTTCGGGTGTGTAAGGCGGAGAAGTAAGGTGAGCAATACCATTTGTGGCGAGAAGAGAATTTAGGGCGTCATATTCCCCGCCATTATTAGAATAGAGGGTGAGAATTTTCCTATGAAAGTGATTCTCAAGGGCTTTGAAATGGGCCGGGGAAAAACATCACGCACGTCCGATTTTCTTTTAAGAGGATACAACCATGTGTATTTTGTGTAGTGGTCAACAATATAACATACTATTTGTAGCCATTAAGAGAGTGAAGAGGAAAGGTCCATACATCGGAGAAAAGAATTTCAAGTGGGTATGAGGAGGAAATAGTTGAGAGAGAGAAGGGTAACTTGTGACTTTTATTGCACTGACATGAGTTACAATGTAAGCTTGCGACAGAATTATCCAAACAATCTAATTTAAATGAGGATACAATCTGTTTCAAAATAACTATAGAAGGATGCCCAAGACGATGATGCCAAGCGAACGAGTTTGTTTTGACACTGGAGAAGGAAATGAGCCGAGAAGTTAAGGATGAGAGAGGTGCCGCCCACTCATAGACACCATCTTTAGTTGAACCCTAAAAAAGAGTTGCCCCCGTGCATAGGTCCTTCACAGAAAATAAAGTGGGTGAGAATTCGATCAAAGTATTGTTAGTGCGACACAATTGAGAAATTGAAATTAAATTCTTTTGCATTGCAGGAACACACAAGACATTCGATAAAGTGAAAGAGTGAGATGGGAGAGAGAGAGAGAGAGAGAGAGAGAGAGAGAGAGAGAGAGAGAGAGAGAGAGAGAGAGAGAGAGAGCCAGTATGAGAGATGGGAAGGCCCGTGTCGTTACCAATAACAACATCATCCAAACCTTCATAGTGTGACAAGAAAAATTCTGGAGATCAGCTGTGACATGATGAGAGGCACCACTATCTAAGAGCAACTGGGGTTGGTGGGATTAGGAGCAGTGGCTACATGGGCACAAGGTTGGGATGCACTGGATTGCCAAGGGTTGAAGGGTTGAGATTGTCATGGATTTTGTGAGTGGGTGGGTGGCTTGAGATGGGGGTAGGATTGATTAAAAAGGGAGACATGCCCTTTGGTATTGCACCACTAACAATGACCAAAGAATGGGCGAGGCGAAGTACGGCGTTGAAGAAGGGGGCACCTTGGGTAGGTCTGGGAGAGAAGGGTGGGGCATGATTGGTGTGGGAACCAGCATTGTGTTTGGTGTTGCGGGTGTTGGTGGGGTTGGCCGTGGCTAGGAAAGGAGATGGGTGTGTTTTAGAACAAAGAGCAAGTTTTTTGTTGATCAGCTTTTCATGCAGTTCATCGAACAAAATTGTGGTATCGCGACCATTGACGGTGTCAATGACAGATTGGTAGTCATCACCAAGACCGTCAAGAATGGTTTCGATTAGGTCCTCCTTGTCAAGAGGTTTGCCAAGAACTGCAAGTTCGTCGGCTCTAGTCTTGATGGACTGCATATACTCATAAACAGATTGGGTACCCTTGGTGAGTTGCTTGAGTTGATCTTTTATTTGTTTGATATGTCCACGAGAGGGTCGGGCATGTGTGTTGGCCAGAACCTCCCAGAGTTCTTGACATGTTTCAGCTTGGGTGATGAGGGGAACAATGGGTGGGGAGAGAGTACCAACGAGGGCTCCAAAAATTAATTTATCCTGGAGAACCCACGTTGTGTGCTCGGGATTGGTTTCTTCTTGGTTGTTTTTGGTGATCTTTTCAGTTGGGATAGGATGGGAGCCATCGACGAATTTATGCAGATCGTAGCCAATAAGAATGGCCTGAATCTGAAGCTTCCAAAAGAGGTAGTTATTGGTTGAAAGTTTAATGGAGTTGTGAAAAGAAACCATGATGAGTAGCTTGGTTGGTTCCTGGGTGTTAGGAATGGTGATTTGATTTCCAGGGGCAGCCATTGAGAAAAAAAAATAATAATAATTTTAGAAGCAGGATTGTTGGATCGAAGGCTTTGATACCATGCAAAAGCAAAGGAATGACAATAGATTTGCAATCAGCCTTGATTAATTTATTCACAGTGACTATTACAAGTATATAGAGTGATACAAAGAATAATCTAAATTTTGTAAATGATACATATGAATATACTGAGCTCTATCAGCTGCACTAATACAGGATCTCACAATTGCCTTCCAAGTCTGGAACCTTGAATCATGGTATTGGATGACTGTAAGATTCTATCACTATTATCCTAATAAATCAATGACGTGACACTGTAGTGAGCAGTTTTAACACGAGACTTGCAATATAAAATTACATTGAAACGCAATAGATAGTAAAGATGAATTTAGTAACAAAGGAATACTTAATTCGGGACAGAGGGAGTAGATGACAAGCTCGACTTGCAATATAAAATTTATGTTCGAGACATCTCCCTACCTATAAAAGTATGAGTTGTTTATTACAAATTAATAAATGAACAAAATTGACCCTATACCTAGTTTGGACAAAAATAGTCCTAAATTTAATAAATTACTCACCATTAATTAAGGTCAAACAAATAAATTTGTCATTAGCTAATCAATTTCATGAAGAGTTAAATAGTAATTTGGTCCCTCCAATTGTACTTGATGTAAAGTTAGGTTCAACCTTTTTTAATTTCATATGTCAATTTTTTTGAAATATTCCCTCCTCCCGCCATTACCGTTACAAATATTGTTCAATATTTTTGAATATGACAAAAATACTCTTACTAAGTTTAGAGACTAAAACTTTATTAGAATCTAAAAAATAATATAGTTTTACTTATTTTTTTTAAAAATATGTTTGGGCACACATTATAGAAGTATATAAAAATAAGTATAATAATAGATATATTGGTGAGTATCGAGATATTTAGCAAATCAGTAACGTGTTTGGTAATTACCAGTGAACAAGTTAAGAGAAATACGTTAAGAAAATATGCTATAATTTCAAGAAGATAAAGAAAAATGGGGAAGAAAGCTAAAATATACAGTTTACTCCTTTGGATTTTTAGACTAATACAAGCATCCTTAAAGACTATCATATTAGTCCCTAAGTTATAGATCGTACTAACAAATCCCTATTTAGTTAACTGAGAAACTTTTGTTAGGATTTTCACTATTCATTAAGTTCTACAAATTTCGAATAGACCCTCCTACGTTCTGAAATGTATAGACAGTCTTATGTTACGTAATAACGTTAAAGTAAATATATATGTTATCTTTAGAAATTTTATTTTGTAATATGGAAATAAAACCTTTTAATATTAAATAAATAATGTGTTATTAATATTTTTTAAATAAACCATTACTATGAATATCTACACACTCATTTCTAGATTGCAAAATAAATTAACCCAAGAGAAATATAGTTAAAATTTAATGATCAACCTCTTAAAAATCCCCTAATCAAATCATTAGTTCCCCTTCCTAGCACTTTGAGTCACAAATTAAATTCTAAAAACGTCACAAGCGAAGTCTCCAACAACAAAGGGAATACGCATTTTTTACTGCAAGTTGGTTTATTGAGTTGTAGACACCGTACAAACTAACTCAAAATCTTTTAACGCACGATAATTATTTTAAATAATCATATAAAACTAATATTTGAGAAGAACGTAGCAACGACTTTCTTCCCAATCTTTTTTAAAAAATGAAATAACTCCATAGTATTAATTATTTGTGAAGTTAGAATATATCGTTCAACCATAAAAAATGCCAAAATGATTTTCACCCTGATGTATCCATCAAATCTCACGATGCACCCCAACCTACGAAATGTCCAACTTTGATACATGTTGTAGTCATCTGTCCCAATTGGCCCTTTTGTCTTATAGGCGTTAGAAATAGTAGAATTTTACATGTGCATGTCACATGAGGGCTATTTTAGTCACTTGGATCGTGGTGGAAAGTGAAATTTTGGGCTAATTCACTTTGACCTATTTTAGTATTTATATTATTATTAAATTATTTTTTTATTTTTTATTAAATTAAAAAAATTTATTCTCTTCATTTCTAGCTAAGTAACCACCTAATCCACCACTACTATCAAAACCACCGCCATTAACCACAAATAACTGGGCTCCAAACCCTAAATTAGTCTGAATATGTATATATATATATATATATATATATATATATATATATATTACTCATTTTCATAATTTGGTTCCAAACCCCTAACCTCTTTTGGTCTTCACTTACTTACACCTTTCCATAGGACTCGAGGTAGATAAATGAGAGAATCACTCTATTCCCCTCCCAAGGCTATCAAATTTCTTTTCTTCTACCGCACCTCTCCTTTGATTGAAAGAGATCAACTGACATCCTTTCAAGTAGTTTCATCCCAAAAAGAGATTCTCTCATTGCTTAATGATCTAACACTAAAGGAGGAAAGTGACTAAGACGAAGAGAAAGACATTCATAAAAAGAAGTGTGACCAAACAGAAGCTAAACAGATTCTACTTCTCCGTTTGAGCACGGCAAGGTGAGCGCATTTCTTGGTGGCGTGGTGATGGTTGTAGCGGCGATGGCCGGGATTAGTGGTGGTTAGGATTATTGGCACGGCAATTTTAGGGATGACAGTGATAGTTTAGGTAAAATATGGTATTGTTAGATCTCCAAATCTTCAAATTTTCAAATCTTCATATGGATTTGGGTTTAAACCTTCAAAATTTTAATATTCAAAAAATTAAATTTGAGTTTGTAAATAATGAATTTTAAGGGTCTATAAATGAAGTGTTTTGTGTGTGGGTTAATTCGAAGTAAGGAATAAGAAAAAGAAATTAATAAAATTAAATTAAAAATTGATTTTTGGCTTAATGGTGAAATTTGAGGTGGTGGAGGCAGTGATGCTGGTGGTAGCGGTGGTAATGGTGGTAGGTCTATGAACAATGAGGTTGATGGAAGAAAGTGAGGGATAAGAAAAGAAATTAAATAAAATCTGAATTTTATTTTTGGAAGTATTGCATTTTTTTAACTTCAAAAATAAATGAGACAAATTTAATTATTTTTGGATTATTGAAACAATTATTTCTTATTTTTAATTAAAAACTTATCTTCAATATAAAATTGTAATTAAATGATGAAATTATAATAAAATCTTACTTCTGCACACCAAGCAAAATGACCAAATCAATCCTCATATGACATGCACATGCCATTTTCCATTACTATTTTTAGAGTAGGTCTCCTGTGAAACTGTCTTACGGATCCTAATTCCTAAGACGGAGCCACACGCTTTCACAGCTTACCCCACCAACACACGGTAGGTCACGTCACAGAATACTCGTAAAACAATTTTTTTAAGTTTTTGCCCTATTTTTAACACCCATGGTCGGGGGGGAGCAAAGTTGGACAAATAACAAAAATTTGTATAAAAGTGAGACACTTTATAGGTTTGGATGCACGGTGAGATTTAATGGTGGTAATGGTGGTGGGTGTATGAACAATGAGGTTGATGGAAAAAAGTGAGAGATAAGAAAAGAAGTTAAATAAAATCTGAATTTTATATGTGAGTATTTAATTTTTTTTACTTAAAAAATAAATATTAAGCAAATTTTAATTATTTTTGGATTATTGAAAGGTTATTTAGTATTTTTAATTAAAAACTTATCTTAAATATAAATTGGTTAACTAAATGATAAAATTATAACAAAATCTCACTTTGCACCCCAAACAAAATGACCAAATCACTCTTCATGTGACATGCACATGTCATTTTCCATTACTATTTTTAGAGTAGGCCTTCTGTGAGACCATTTATCCTAGTTTGTAAGACGGAGAACTACTCTTTCATAGCTCAGCCCACCAATACACGGTGGGTTGGGTCAAAGAGATCTGTCTTACAGAAAATACACCTAAGATGGTTTTTTTTCAAGTTTTTGCCCTATTTTTAACACCCATGGACAGGATGGGGCAAAGTGAGACAAATAACAAAATTTTGTATAAAAGTGAGACACTGAGGTTTGGATGCAAAGTAAGATTTAGTGGATACTTCCGAGAGATAATCGTATTTTGGCTCTATAAAAATTAGGCCAAAATACAAATCTCCCTTAAATATCCACCAAATCTCACTTTAGTTTCTTATAATTAAAACTAAGCCAAACGAAAATTAGCCCCCAATGTAACCAACAAATCTCATTTTCCACCCAGATCGAATAAATGTACCAAAATCATACATCATGTTACATTTTTTTTCCCATTTTGCCCCACAGATGCAACGAACGTTACAAATTTGACGTTAAGTTGACACACAAGGGGCATTTTGATCATTTAATACCCAATCTTATTGTACACCAGCGAGGTCTGTCTTCTTTGGTGACGATTGTAGTGTTCCTCCTCTTGGCTATCCTCGAACTTGGAAAGAATCAGTGAGTTTTTCCCAATGTCTACCCAGCTAGTTAAATCATTAGATTCATTCACATCTCGCCAGCAAGATTAATTAGTTCTCGGGAGAAGACTCCATGAAATATTTTTAAAATATAATGTGGAACATGGGTGAATACAATCGAAAATTGAACCAATTGTCAATGGTCTCAAGTGTTTCGTCAACCATTTTGGACTCCGACATTAGGGCTTGTATAATTTTCTTCACCTTTGATTTGAATTCATGATTTTCTGAGGTTTGGTGTTTGGATTGGGTTCCAAAAAATTATTAGAATTATTTTTTTGATCTCTAAAGTACACTGATGTCATAAAGTTTGACGAAGCTGTTTCAGATTTTGAAATCAACTCAGTTAAGGCAACGACAGTAGTGGTGGTAACGTTGGTGGTGAGATCGAGGTATACTTGGGGGTT
Organism: Platycodon grandiflorus; assembly: GCA_016624345.1. Taxonomy (NCBI): domain Eukaryota; kingdom Viridiplantae; phylum Streptophyta; class Magnoliopsida; order Asterales; family Campanulaceae; genus Platycodon; species Platycodon grandiflorus. The sequence goes on from CM028362.1 coordinate 37,052,522, forward strand.
CCACATCAAACATTGATTTGCATTAATTACTGGCCGGAAGGAAAGAGAAACTTTGGGGGTAGGTAGGTAGGTAGGTAGGTAGAGAGAGAGAGAGAGAGAGAGAGAGAGAGAGAGAGAGAGAGAGAGAGAGAGAGAGAGAGAAAGGGACTTACTGACGATATGGTTCATCGACGGTGAGATCGACCGACAAATTCAAAGATGACGTCGAGATGTGTGTTTGTGTGTGTGTGTGTGTGTGTGTGTGAAAGAGAGAGAGAGAGAGAGAGAGAGAGAGAGAGAGAGAGAGAGAGAGAGAGAGAGAGAGAGAGAGAGAGAAAGAAAGAAGAGAAAGAGTATGATTTCGTTGTTATTGACGCCAATGTTGGGTTCCAGGTGACTTTGCTTTGGTGCCCAGGAAGAAGAAGAAAATTAGAACTAGACATAAGGAAAGATTAAAAGGAAAAAGAAATGAGAGATTAAAGGAGAAAGAATGGGGAAAAAATGAAAAAGCAAAACAAAAAATTATAGGCACAAATTCTAATTTTATTTTTTTCACTATTTTAATTTTTTTTTTCCATTTGAATGAAAGAAGGAAAGTTTTATTTAAAAATAACGCACCAAATCCCACTTTGCACCCCCCCCAATCCAAATGACCAAAATACCTCTCACGTGACTCTCAAGTGTCAACTTAACGTCAAATTTGTACCGTTCGTCGCACCTAGGGTGAAAAATGGAACAAAATGTAACATGGTGTATGACTTTGACACAATATTTGATCTGGGGTGCAAAGTAGTATATATATATATATATATATATATATATAATTTCATAAATTCTCATGAGTTATATGCTTTAAAGTCTCATAAAGGATAATTTTCAGAAACATATGTAACTTTTTATTTTTTTCGTATATAGGAACTTTATTGTACTAATTTTTTTTAGGATAGTCATTAACTGATTTGGATTATATAAAAAATAAGTATTATAGTTTTAATAAATATAAATTAAATATTCATATGATATAAATATTTTTTTTGGAAACAAAAAAATAAGCGAGCTAACGTATGTTTTTTTTAAGAAAAAAAAACTAATTAAGAAAAAGGGATACAAAAATAACCAACAAAAAAGACAAAGATGTAGGATAAGTTGTTATACAATAATAAAAAACATATATTCTAAATGAAAGAAAAACAAAGTACTAAAAAACCTAAACACACAACAACACAATTTATAAGTCTAATAACTCTGTAAAGATGAAAATACCAACAAAAAAAAAAAAAAACTCAACAATTAAATGTAGGCTTAATCGCAACTTAGTCACCCTACTTTGACAGAAAATGCATTAAGCTCACCCTACTATTTTTTTTTCTTAATTTTATCACTATACTTGGCATGTTGAGTCAATAAGCTCACTGGGCTTAACTTCCGTTAGTTTAATTGGATGGAGGTCTGCAAAAAGACAATAATGCTCTGTAATGTAGAGCTCCTCCAACTCCTGATTCAGACTTCAATAACCTCAACCAAAAAGATGAACAACTATTCATCTCCTCCACCAAGCAACACCCACCACCACATCTCCAACCAAACAACATGGATCCATCTGAACTATAAACCCTATTCAAGATCATGGATACTCTTTCCTCTGATCATGGATACTCTTTCGTTTTTAGGCCAAAAAACGTCATTTAGTCCATGTTATGTGGCTCAGAAGTTTTAGAGTCAAAAATGTCTTTTTGTTTATTTTGCCTTTTGGGTTTTGGGTCCTTCAAATACAGTGTTGGGAGATGTTTTGGGGCAGTTTTTGGTTATTAAACATTAAAGCTTTCAATCCCAATTCATATTATTCTCTGAATTTTCGTGAATTGTTGCCCAAAACGCGATAGGTTGTAAACCTCAACGCAAGTTTTGGAAGGTCGACGTTCGGTAGTCGTGCGCGAGTTCAACGACGTTGATTCATTCGTTTCTCTCTCTCTCAAAGCTTTCACTACGTCAGTTTGGTATCAGAGCCAGGGTGTGGGAGTCTCTAAGGGCGGGTGGATGATGCAGGGGCATCGATCCATCCCTGGGAAGCTAGGGAGGAGGACTCCGCTGGTGGCTGGTAAGCCAAGAAGACGTCCCACATCGGGTTGGTATGCAGCTATGTAAGTGGATAAAAGGGTGAGGGTAAACCTCCTCTCCTGACCATGGTTTTGAGGCGGAGTAAGGCTCGTCCCCTTGAGTCCACGCTGCATCAGTAGGGATAGAATGCAAACCCTATTCTTGATCTTCGTTAATTTTTTTCTGAATCAAACACACACAAATCATACAGTCAAAATAGAATTGCTCGACCTACCTCAAAATCTCCCTCCCACTACCATTACTGAATCTTCCCCAATTCCGGTGACCCCAACTCAATTCTAGATCCCCATGTACACTCCCAGTTAAGTTATCAAAATCAAATTCGAATCAATTTCCAAAAACCCCACATACATTGGAAGTTTAGAACAGTTGAAGACAATTCGTAGGTAGCTTGCAATGGGCTCCCAACGCAGCTTTCGTCAGTGGAATGAGTTCCGAGACCTCGTAAAATCCATTGGCGAAGCCTGGTCTAAAGCCAAGGAAGACCGAATTCAATTCAGGTTAAGGGTGATATGAGGTGTGAGAGTTCAACGATTGAGGATTCCCTTATCTTTGTCATAGCTAGTTAGATTTCTTCTTGTTGTTGCTTTATTTGGAACCCCATGTTTAGTCAACCTAAAAGAAAACCCATTTGAGAAATCTGAAGAAGATAAGAATCACTACTTACGATCATTGTGATTTGTCTTTTGGTGAAAATAATATCTAAGGAGAGAGGAGAGAGTGTTGGTATGAGATACTCCAAGTTCGATCAGAGGGCATTATTGTTTTTTCGCAAACCTTCATCCAACTAAACTAACGGAAGTTAAGTTCAGTCAGCTTATTGACACAACATGTCAAGTATAGTGATGAAATTAAGAAAAAAAATAGTAGGGTGAACTTAATGCATTTTCTGTCAATGACCAAATTGCGATTTAAGCCTTTAATGTAAACAAAAAAATGAAGCCGCTAGCAAAATATTTTAAGAAATCTTTGACAAGTTGCACGTGTACTTAACTAGTATAATAAACAGAGCACCTAGATTCAAAAATCTACAAACATCGCAAGAAAAAAAAAAAAAAAAAGCCGCTAGCAAAATATTTTTTTTTTCCTACATAGATCGAATCAAGTGCTCCTTCTATTCTTAAAATAATTATGTTTGACTTTGTACACTAATTTTAAAAAAAAAAAAAAAAAGTCGAGGACTCTATTTTAAATAAGGGGAAAAAATTAATATGTATCCTAAGAAAGTATGTTAACACTTGAGAGCAACTCCAACTCATACAATCATTTTTGTGTAATTTTTCCACAATCCTTCCTCCAACTCATACACCAAAACCTACACCGTTTGGTGCAATACTATTCATTAACACCAAATTTAGTGTTGGTGGAAGCCATGCAATTTATTAGTTTTTAATTAATTATTAAATACTGAAAATTATTAATAATATTAATTTAAATGTTTTAATTTAATTAATAACTAATTTTAGATATTATAGGTAATTAATAAATATTGTTTATATGATTTATTCTAAAATATTGAACATTATAATTCAATAATTTATAATTAATTAACCTTTTGTATATTTTGTATATATTATCAATAAATAAATGAGCCATACTAAATTTTTAAATTTACGTAAATAATATTATAAACATACAATTATTAAATATACTAAATTATTAATTGTGCAATCTTATTAATTACTATTAAAAAGGTTAATAGCAAATTAATATATATTTTGATAAATAAATTTAAAAAAAATGAAAATAAAATATGCTAAGAAATATTTTGTTTGGGTAAGAGTTGAAAGAGTGGTTATTATTGACACCATTTTGGTCCTGAAATTGCACCAAATGTGGTGTTTTAGATTGGAGATGGCCTAAGAACCCATTCATTTATAGCATATATTTTTATTAAGTTACCTTTGAACTCTTAAATCTCTTTTTCATCTTATAGCATAAACGACCAAAGCATTAGCAAAATTTTCAGCAGAAAAGAAGAATTTCTAGGGAAGAAAGAAAGGAATGCCAAAATCTGTTGGCCACAGATTTTCTCCAAGTGATTTGAGTTGCCCGTCAAGTAATCATCCCTCTTCGTTGTTCTTTTTTTTTTTTTTTTTTTTATATATATTTATTTGAAAGCTACGTTCGAACCCATCTCATGCTACGGATCCTTAATACCACTCAGCCAGCCGCATATCAATTGATCTTCTCTTGCTCATTCTAACTCTTCCTTTTCCCATAAAATAAAAAAATAATAATAAAAACTTTTTTTTTTTTTAATAAACATGCAATGTTATCCTTTAACTAACTAACTAACTAACGCATACTTGACAATTAGATTGAAATGATAAATTTGGATAAAAAATATTTGGATACCCACCCCAACAAACTTTTAAACCACAAATTATACAACCAAAGATAAACAAAACCAAACCCCTAACATTAAATATTAATCCCAAAAGCCCAACCCAAGACATAGACCTTATACATCAGCCCAGCTTATGACATGCAAGTCTTGCAGGCATGAATGCATAGACGTTGAGGTCACAAACTACAGTCTCATGGCGTCTCAGTAGACACTGTCAGTATTACATCGCCTCAGTGACAACCCAAACTACATAGCGTAAACAACCCTAAGGAGAGGGAGCACTCACCGAAAGGGCAATCTAGCTGAAAACACAACACCAGTGACCAATTAAACGTAACTCCACAGCAGCAATTTTGATGGATTCCATGTATAAGGAATCTCAAACAGATCTAACTCAGAGAGGGGGAGAAAGCAGAAGAGAAAGAAGAAAAAACACCACAGCTGGGATTGAATTGGATATATTCCATGTGGAAGGAATCAAGTAGATCGAGTGGAAGAAAGCAGAAGAGAGAAGAAAAAAAAACACTGCAGCTGGGATTGATAACTGCATGCCAGAGTCAAACCCGCTAGTATTGGGAGATCATTCAAAATACACATACTAACAAGAAAAATTGGGCTCGAGTTCAACTTAATCAGCAAACAAATCAAACTCTGAGTTGATGTTGCCTGAGAAAGCTTGAGCTGACTAGTATATTTCTAATCACTTACCCATCGAGGAGTTAATAATGAAAAGTGAGAAATTTCTGTGTCCAGGACCAGATGTTAACACCAATTCCAGCCCGCCCTCCACATCAACAACCATACCATGCAAATGATCAGTAAAACAAAAACAAAATCAGTAAGTTACAAGGAATGCACCAAAAGCAAAACCAACTAAAAAGAAGACAAAGTATTCCTTCCCCGCGCTATTCTGACCACAATCAGAGACTAGAAGAAAATATCCAACGAGAACAACATAATACCATTACAATACACTTCTTTCCCTTCCTAATGTCTTCAAACTAATATACACAAATTCAGAGATTCGATGTCTTCAGAGATCTATGTAGGAAAAAATCTTTGACAAGTTGCACGTGTCCTCGACTTTTTTTTTTTTTAAATTAGTGTACAAAGTCAAACATAATTATTTTAAGAATAGAAGGAGCACTTGATAAGTATACTGTATTAGTTTTACCAAGATACAAATGCAGAATGCCGTTTAGTTAAGATTTTGACTGAGCATCAAGACACTATGATAAAGTTAATTACACCCCAAAAACAAATGTCATGAAGATCACAAAAGAAGGTACTTTGGTTCAGTTCACCCATTTCAATTTAAATGCCAAGTCAAAGCATTACCTGGTAGCATAGCAGGTACCAAGGGCAAAGTCCGAAACGCAGTGATTGATTCACAACAAGAGTACGTGCATTTAGCAAGAAGAAGGGGAAAGAAAAAAAGACAATAGTCTATGTGCATAGTTGAGCACAAATAAACATTCTCTGCAGAGAGTGCAATATAGCCTTCCAACTTTACTCACAGACCATGACGGTGGACGAGGATACATCAAACTATATCGGAAGTCGGAAAATACAAAGTCCCCAACAGAGCAAAATCAAAGCTGGAAAAAATTTTACAATATTGTATACTTCCTTAAATTTCTTTTGTAAAAAATCAAAGAGGAAAATTACTATCAACCTGGAAAAACCTAAAGAAGTTTCCCATATGCTATTTATGATCGCTTTAGCTTCATCAGAATCTCCATAAAGAAACTTTCTTGTTTTCTTGAAATAACAAGAAAGTTTCTAATCGCCACTTCTCCAGTGGTCAAACAGGGCTTTCTGTACAACTTTCTCCGGCGAAGGTTTAAGAACCTGAGATGGCTGGAATGAATTGATTTCATCAAGAAAACTATATACCTTTTCGATTTCCATGTTTCTAATGTCTACCTGCACTTCAAATTCTCTCTCAATACCATTCATAACTCGCTGGTACTTCTTCAAGATATTCAATTCACGTTCCCCATTGACCGTGAATATTCCCCTTCTTTCCCTTAATTCTTGTTTAAGTTGTGTTTCCCTTTGAATACCTTCTTGGCTACTCAAATTCAGACCAATTATTTCTTCAAGAACCGAATTCACCCAGGTCTCGAATGTTTGACGACGAGGAGAAGCTGTTGAACTCCCCGGATTCTTGGCCAATATCTTCTGGGCTCTATCAATTAGAGGACTATACAGTTCGAGCATTGAGTTCACCCTCTTTTCGTCTTCTTCCGACCTCTTTCTCTTTCCTTTGTTGTCTTCATCCATGGTGATCCACTAATCAAGGCAAAAGAAGATGTTTGTTGGAGGGTTTCGATGAATACTGTGTATTGTCAAATCGAAGGTCAAGCTACTGAAGTTATAGAGCGGCTGATTCAAAAATTATATAGGTCCCGTGCTTAGGCTTTTAGCAGCCCTCTAAAACCAATTTTAGAGATTTTTTCCCCACTTAATTTTACAATGGACACTCTACTCCCCCATCTTCCTCTAAAATTAAGTAAACTATCCTTTAAATATAGAGGGACTTTTAGATGAACTAGAAATGCACCCGTGCGATGCACGGTTTATATTGAAAAATTTTAAATTATATTATAACTTTAATGATAAAAATGTAAGTAAATATTAGTCATATAGTTAATTTAATAATAAAAATGTAAGCAAATATTAGTAGTTATAAGGTAGAGATTATGAGTTCAATGTATATAAAATAAACAAATTATTATAACGTAAAAATTAAGAAAAAAGAAAATTAATAATACATAAATGCATAAATAAAAAAAATATAAATTTTGAAATACTTTTTTTTAAATATAACATTGGTCGTTAAACATTAACGACGACTACTATCACTGTCACATGTTAAAACTCGAAAGCCGCTAGAATTAGTAACCCTAGACAAAGCAGTATACAACTGACGATGACTAAAAATAATTTTTTTCAAAAGGAGTCTTATATTAGACAATGATTCAGATTTTTATTTATATAATATTTGGCTAGCTTATTTTGTTAACATTAAAGTTATTAATTATTTTATTAATATTGATTTAGACTAGTGCATAGCACGGGGACATTTCTAAAATAGCCCATTATATTGGTAAGTAGAGCCGGCAAAATTGGCCCGGCCCAATGGGCTAGCCCAGCTAACCCGACTTTAGGACGGGTTGGGCTCTAGTTTTTAGGTCCGATGCAACTTTGGGCTGGGCCGGCCCGGCCCGATTTTAAGGCTCGGCCCGATGGGCTTACGTATGGGCTGACAAAAATGTTAAAATTAGTGCAAATTGGCCCGAAATAATGCATCGACCCGCGGGTTGGCCCGGCCCAACCCGATATTTAGAGAGACTGTGCTTTAGTTTTAAAGGCCCGATATAAATTTGGGCTGGCCCGGCCCGGCCCAATTTCAAGGCGTGGCCCGATGGACTGGGGTTGGGCTGGCCCGACCCAACCCATTGCCAGCTCTATTGGTAAGGACGGCATATATATTAAAAGAGTAAAATACTCATATAAAGCCTGTATATTTTGTAAGCCAATTAATACAGCAGAAGCCCAAATCGGTTGAGATAAATCTAATAGTAAACATGTCCACCAATCTAGTAATTATACATTGTAAAAGCATGCGAATAGTTGAGATTTAAAAATATAATAAATCTTAAATATATGATGTAATAATACAATTGATTATATGGACTCAACATTGTTATATTTTTTTAGCTAAATCAATATACAACTTAAAAATAACAGATTTTTTAATGGATTTGTTTCCTAAATAAATAATATTATATTTAAGAAACTTCAAATTAAAAATGGTAAATAAATTTTTACATTGTATACACTGTTTAATTTTTTTTGGGTTTAGGAAAAGCCCAAAAAAAATTAAGAACTACCTAAAACTATACAAATCTAGCTTTTTGTTATCCATTTTAAGTTAAAAAAAAATTCAAAATTAAACGCCCATTATACATTAACCCAAACTCGACCCTATAACTACAACTAAATTCCATTGGGCTTGGAAACCCAACCTGGAAACCCAAGGCCTAGGGTTTCACCCACCGCCTCCCTTCCTCTTCCCATTTCATCCACCAGATTCTTCAAATCTCCCTCCCCTCTATTCTTCTCCAAAATCTTTGAAAGGCTTTCTCTCCTCTAATATCTCAATCTTAATTTATTTAATTCATTTCGATTTTTGACTTTTTATCAAAATTTTATAAAAGTCTACTTATTCTAACTATTTCCTCAAAATTGCAAATAATATTCTTATATTGTATGAATAATTAAAATTTTATTATTTAAAATATAATAAATATATGTTAATTAATAATTTAATCCTAATTTAGGTTGATTTTCAATAGGTAAGTACAAAGAAACTACAATATATATAGGTGGCGGAAGGAGTAGCATTTTACTTCCGAGAGGATTTCTACAGTATTGTTAATTTTAAAAGGAAAATATCAAATTTTATAATTAATTTGTAGTGAATAATTTGTATTCTTTAACTTGAGCTGATTCTTCTTACTTTTATTACTTCTAAAAAAATTCAGTCATTTAAAAACATAAAGATTAAAAAAAGTGAATTTATGAGAGAAAGAAAAAAGGAGTTATGATAAATTAGAAAGAGAAGAAAATTCGGGTGTTGGGAGGAGTAAGGAGTTAGGAAAGGGGAAATCTAGGGGGTTTTTTGAGAAATTGTGTATATTCACTTCTATTGAAATTTGTTCATAATTTATAAGTGAAGACTTGTATTTATAAGGCATGGCTTTTACAATCAAAATAAATAAATTTTTATTTTTAGCAATAAACTTTTGATGGGATATTTCTATTTTTGGAGGCTATCCTATTTTAAGGCAATTTTTTTTTTTTACATAAAGCTGTCATATGACAAAATTGAATTTTATTTTAGTAATAGTTAATAAATTTATCAATTTAAGAAAACGTTTATTTCCAACAAAGTGGAATAATGTTCAAACTATGTCAGAAATAGTAATTGTCAAAAAAAAAAAAAAAGTCTATATTTCAAACTTTTGGACTTTTTATCAATTTTATAATTATCAGCTCCCAAGTTCAAACCAAATATGGTAGTAAGCTTACATTCTCCAACAGATTAAAAGGTGAAGTCAAAATTTTACCTCAAACTCTCATATACAACTTGCAAAAATAACTCTACATGAAACTTATAACCAAAATCGAATCTAGCTAGCTTTGATGTCAATCATATAGTTCTACTATAATAAAAGCATCACCCATATATGAGGGATCAAGAATCCTTTTCAAATGATTTGCAAGATGAAAGAGGGAGAGAGAGAGACAGAGAGAGAGAGAGAAAGAGGGAGAGAGAACAAAACAAAACAAAATAAGGAAGATAATTGATCATCAACGTGCTATAAAAATTCACCATTATGTGGAATGTGTGCTCACCAAAAAGCCTATCACCAACAGGAGTAAGACTAATATCAAATTATCAATCAATCACCTAAATGATCTAAACCAAAATAAACAACAGAAAAATGCCTTCCAAGATCCAACTGTGCATCAAGAAACTTACTTCAAGAAGAACCAAAATAAAAATAAATAAATTATTAAATAACCTCAAAGCCAATCATAGAATTTGAAAGTCCAAAGTCAATCATCCAAAAAAACAATATAAAAAAAATCCAAATATTCTCAAAATGAACCCGAAATCAATACTTGCACTGAAATATGCAAGATGGGTGTCCGCTCCAAGCCTAATTTACGACAAATTGGGCGCCCCCATATTCACCAATCTGATCCCTATCTGCCAAATAAGAAAAAAAAGAGAAAAAAATTAGAAACTAATCCAAATATTGAAGAACGGCCTAACCTGGAGAGAGGGAGATAGAGGAGAGAAGGAGATAGAGGAGAGAGAAAAAGAGAACACTCCTGGTCTCTTCTTCCTTCTCAGATTTGCCTCAAAACAACTTGTAGTAGTGTTGTGCTATGTGTTCTTTTGGGTTTTGAGTTGGCTTCCATATTTTATATATTTCCTACAACCTGAAACACCATGGTGCTTCAAATTAACTAACTAATGTGTTGAGAAGAGAGGCGGTGTGCTAGCAATCACCTACCTTAAAAAACAAATGCAATGTTCCTCGAAGAAAACCCAAGAATTGGAAAAGGCTCCAAGAACTCCAATCTGGAGCCAACCCAAAGGTCCACTTGACAATTAAAATTTCAAATCCCTCTCTCTCTCTCTCTCTCTCTATATATATATATATATATATATATATATATATATATATATCCATTGTGGACCCCCAAATCTGATCTGCTCTTTTGGGAAGAGGGAATACAACTGTTTATATTGTTCAGTCAACAATATTCAATGAATATGTTCAGAAATATAAAAGAAATAAAACTTATATTTCCAAGACAGGACACATTTTTCAATCCAAGACTGTGTTCACTTTTATAGGTTTATTAGATTAAAGCAAAACTGTGTGCAATTAATGACTGACACACAACTTCAATTTTGATTTTTCACCACAAAATCGTGTGAATGACTGAGCAGAATTGTGTCAATTTTTAGAAAGAAGTTTTTGGCGGGATATTACTATTTTGGGCCACTATCTTGCTTTTATATATATATAGATAGATAGTATCACTTGGGTGATCAAAATTAGGCTATTTTTATTTTTATTACTTTACCCAAAAAAAAAAAACATAAGCTTTGAAAATTAATCATATCACCTCTTTTAGAAGTAACGGAAACATAGAGTTTACACAGATCAAAGATCCATTGGACAAAGAAAACTCGGTTGCTCCTTGACTATGTTGTATCATTATCATTCTTAAGCTAAAGAAGCAAAAAACTCAGGTCAAGAAAAACAGAGAGTTTGTTGACATTATTTTCCAATCTTCTGGGCCTATGTTCAAACTTACTTGAATGAACTCCAACTATCCAACTATCAGCCGCGTATCGTTGTTTTCTTGAAATAACAAGAAAGTTTTTAATCGCCACTTCTCCAGTGGTCAAAGAGGGCTTTCTGTACAACTTTCTCCGGCGAAGGTTTAAGAACCTGAGATGGCTAGAATGAATTGATTTCATCAAGAAAACTATATACCTTTTCGATGTCCATGTTCCTAATGTCTACCTGCACTTCAAATTCTCTCTCAATACCATTCATAATTCGCTTGTATTTTTTCAAAATATTCAATTCCCATTCCCTATTCACCGTGAATATTCCCCTTCTTTCCCTTAATTCTTGTTTAAGCTGTGTTTCTCTTTGAATACCTTCCTGGCTACTCAAATTCAGACCAATTATTTCTTCAAGAACCGAATTAACCCAGGTCTCGAATGTTTGAGGAGGAGAAGCCGGTGTACTCACCAGATTCTTGGCCAATATCTTCTGGGCTTTATCAATTAGAGGGCTGTATAGCATAGATTTCACCCTGTTTTCATCTTCTTCCGTTCTCTTTCTCTTTCCTTTGTCTTTATCCATGGTGATCCAATGGAGATCAAGGCAAAACAAGATGTTTGTTGATGGAGGGTTTCGATGTATACTCTCTGTGTTGTCAAATCAAAGGTCAAAGGTGCTATGGAAGTTATAGAGCGGGCTAGGCTGATTCAAAAATTATATAGGTACCGTGCTTAGAGCAACCAAAGTGGTTGCTTTTAGCAGCCCTCTAAAACCAATTTTAGAGATTTTTACCCCACTTAAGCACGGACATGTAGGTAATTTTGAAATTTAAATTATAGGCGCTAAACACAGCCCCCTTAATGCGCTAAACGAACCCTCTGCAAAATTACTAATTTGCCATTTTTTCTATTTTATTTTTTATATTTTTAAAAACCAACCTAAAATTACAGTTGCCCCGCCTTTATAAAGTTTACACTTAGAACCCTACCTAATATTACAGTCGGTCCCTTGAATTTTTTAGGTTTACAGCCACCCCCTATAATTAAATTACAGTTAGTCCCCTAAAAATTATAATTTTACACTTAGGCCCCTAAAAAGTACAATTAGCACCCCATAAATTTTACACTTAGACCCCTTAAAATTATAATTTTACACTTAGGCCCCTAAAAATTATAATTAGCACCCCTTAAATTTTACACTTAGACCCCTTAAAATTTTACATCTAAAATTACAGTTGCCTCTCTGCCTTTATAAATTTTACACTTAAACCCTTGATCAATCTGATAAATTACTAAGGCTCCGTTTGTTTTAAGGAAAATAACTTCCGGAAAATGATTTCTGAAAAATGGTTTCCGGAAAATGAAAATGTTCTATTTTCAGGCGTTTGGTAAATCTTTTGAAAATATGTCGGAAAACATTTTCCGGTGTTTGGCAAATTCATGAAATTTTTACGGAAAACATATGTGCAAAGGTGATATTAGGAGAAAATTGGAATGAACAAGCTTTGGAAAATGACTTACGGAAATTGAATCCGTAAGTCGTTTTTCGGAAAAGAAAGCTTCATTTTCTGTTGACTTGGAAAACATCTTACATTGACTACATTTTTCAAATGTTACCAAACACCGAAAAATAAGAAAAACGTTTTCCGGAAATCATTTTCCGTGAAACAAACGGAGCCTAAATTGCCCCTGATTTTTCCTATATATAAAAAGGATTTACAACCTAACAAAACTCACAATTTTCAGTTTCTCTCTCTAAACCCAGTATATTTTCTCTCTCTAGAAAGCTCTTCATCTCTCTCATTAGTTTTTTATATTAAAGGTATGTTTTTCATATAATTTGTATTAAATTAATTTTTTTATTTAGTTATTTACTTTGAATATATATGTTTTATGCATATTTAGTGTTAAATATGATTTTTTTTTTAAATTTTTACTATTGTGTCATAATGTATAATTTAGAAGAAAAAAAACACATGCGTAGGCACATACGCATAGTCCAAGCGCATGTACCAAAGGACATGCGCATATACTTGTTGGCCCATATTGCTACCAACGCAGCCACTTGTGCTTCAAATTTTTCCTCTGTTCTTGCATCAACAATTTTGTGCCACCTAGACATAAAAATTGGAGAAAAGTCTTTAGTCTTCGTGTATTGAACCACATATTTTTTTCACGTTCTTCGATATATGTCTTTTACACAGCATATGTTGGGTATCGGGAAAGAAATGTTGAATTGTTTTCATAAAAGTCAACTCTCTGCCAGTGAAAACAAGCTTTGAATAAATCTCCAGAAGTGCAAACAACTAATGCAACGTTCCCAAAATCCACATGAAAGAATTAGTGGTCTCATCATGAATTAAGGCGAAAGCGACGTAAAATTTTTTACCGGTAGGTGCCACCCCAATAATCTCCAACAACGGCAAGTTATACTTATTTGTTTTGTACGTTGAGTCCAAAATGATAACATACGGAAACTTTTGTAACAAAACCATTGATGTTGGGTGCATTAACATAACGTGTTTGAGAGTAACCTCATCATCTTGAAATTCTTCCCAATGGTAGTAGTCACGGTCATACATCATTTTGAAGAAATGTTGCATTGGTGTTGCTTCACTCATGCCATCCCTTTTTATTTTCTGTACCAAATTCTGAACTTGGCATAGCGAGCTAACATTCCCGGGATCTGTATTATGCAGATGATTGAGGATTTGCTTCGGTTTCATATTATCTTGTGTAAATTGTTTAACGATATTATAATTGTCTTTCAGTGACATTCTTGATCTGTGCCACTGTCCATATTGAGTAAGTGAGTGGTTGTGTCGACGATTCTCGCCAACGTGCACTTTCTAAAGATTACCACAAAGTTGTTGAACTGCAGTAACCTCAAATAGACATCCTATTTTCTTCGAACCTCGTTTTTTTCTTTGACTCACATCAGCATCTCCAGTTACTCTGGAAGTTCCACTTCTTTCGCAACCAAAACAAACAATTTTGTTTTCATTTCTACTTCTATGCCGTTTAATTATCATATGCATGTTATTTAGGTGTCCTGTAGCAAGAATCCATTCCCCCACCAACACTAAACTCTGAAATATTGTGTATGTAACAAAGCATCCGCTAACATTCGGATAAATTGTTTCATCTATAGGGGAACAATCATGTAATTATTTAATCGTGTATAAGCAAAAATTAATATTAATATTAATTCAATTAATCGGCCCAAACAAATAATTATTTAAGCAATTAAAAACAACATTTAATAGTAATTAATTAATTGTAAATAATACAACTAATAATATTAATTTATTTAATAGACCCAAAACTAATAATTATTTAAGTAATTTTTAGCAACATTTATTATTAATTAACTAGATAAAAAATATATCTAATAATATTAAATCTATTAATAAACCCAAAATTAAGGGTTGTAACGTTCAAATATTACATGGAGTTAAACATGTTATCTGATTAAACAAATTAAGAGGGGGGAAATTGTAAATTTCTATTTACTTCAACAATTTAACGAAATTAACAAACTCAGGGGGTAAAGTACCAATTTTTCAAAGTTTTCAAAATTTCGGGGATAAAAGTGAAAGAAACGAAAAATCAAAAATATTGCGTGGCATGCGCCTAGACCAGGCGCATATACCGCTCCACATGCGCCTGAACCTTGCGCATGTTTAGGTGTACATGCGCCTGGTCTGGGCACATGTCACTCAAATTTTTTTATTATTATTTAACACAAATAACTAAGCCAAAAATATATATATTTAACAAAAAATATAACAAAAACATGCAATTTCAAAGTAAATAATTAAATAAGCAAAATTTAATTAACACAAATATGTTGAAAACATACATATTAACTTGATAATTTAAACAAAATTACCTATAAATATTCTGAGCTGGCTCTCCCTTCCAAGTTATTAGCCGAATTAGTAGACATTTGAACAAAAAAATTTAAAATATTACTCAGTTTTAGAATGAGAGAGAGAGAGAGAGTAATCTCTGATTAGATGTAAAAAAAAATCATCCGTTCCCTTTTAAGTAATTTTAAGGGGTCTAAGTGCAAATTATAAGGGGTACTAATTATAATTTTTAGGTGCCTAAATGTAATTTTATTATAGGGGGCCACTGTAAACTTAAAAAATTCAAGGGGCCAATTGTAATATTAGGTATGGGTGTAAGTGTAAAATTTATAAAGGCGGGGCAACTATAATTTTAAGTTTTTTTTTTTCTTAATTTTAAGTTAGTTTTTAAAAATATGAAAAATATAATAAGAAATAGGGCAAGTTATTAATTTAGCGGGGACGGGAGGCTGTGTTTAGCGCATTAAGGGAGGCTGAGTTTAGCACGTCCATTAAAATTTGATTTATTTTATTTTTTATTTTAAAAATACTTTATGATCAATTTCTTCTTCTTTTTTTGGCACAAATTATTAATTTTTTATGTTTAGTAGTCATAAATATTACTCCACAATATGAAATATGTTAATAAAAATATAAAGTCCAAACTAAATGGGATTCAAATCATAGGAAATATATAATACAATTTAATATATTTTAAATTATGAATAATGTTAGGGCCACTCAAAGTGTACTCAAATTTTTACACTTAATGATGTGGCATAGGTTGAAATCTAATTAATCATGATTATAATTTGTTGCAACATTCAATACCAAGCTTGTCAACATTCTTTGCCTTGCAGCAACCTCAATGTGTCATAGAATGAATCCAAGCTTATCAACATTCTCCTAATATATCTTCTGTTTGTTTTGTGAAGATTGAAGTAAATGGAGCCGGGTCGGGCTAGCCCAAAAAGCCCTGGGCATTTTTGACCCAGCCCAATTGATCCACGAGGCGTATTAGATCGGGCAAAAAATTTTCATTTTTTTGAGCCTCAAAAAATAAACCTTGGCCCATGCAAACATTGGTGCAGGCTCTACGGGTGGGGCAGTTGAATCCTTCGATTTTGAACCAAAATCTCCTATCAGATTCAGAGTGAGTGGCTTGAGAGTCTCAAGCAGAAGGTTGGGCAAAGGCAGGAATATCGCGGGTAGAAACGATTGGGACATTAGGGGCGTTGGGGGCTGAGATCGATCGACTCTGCGGCAGTTGGGCTTTGATTAATCTCTCAAATCTAAAACAAGGTACGAACACCAACTACTTCTCATACTCCAATTTCTTTCACAATTATTGTGTACTTTTTGAGGGAAAACCGAGAGGAGTGACAAAAATAATTTGATTGAGATTGAGTCTCTTAGCATAATTAGGTTAGGTATTGCAGTAATAGTCCATCTCCAAAAAGGAAAAAGATTTGCTTTTTAAACGGCACCCTGCCTGCAGGACAAAATATAAGAAGAAGAATCATAAAAAATAAAAAAAAAGTTGGCTTTTTGCAGCTAGTATTATTGACACACAAGTTTGAGCTTGAGCCCCCTGCCTTTGAATTTGTTGAGTTGTTGTTGGATTGATTGGATTGTAATAAACAGATGGGGGGAGAACGAGGCCGGCCACCAAAGGATCGAATCAGTAATTTGCCGGATGAACTGTTGGTGGGGATTCTGTGCGTGTTAAGCATGAAAGATGCTATCAGAACCACTGCTCTCTCCAGTAGATGGAAACACCTCTGGAATCATTATTCTAGTTGTATTAACTTTGAGACTCTCAATGTTGTGGCACGGATTTTGAAGACAAACTGGGATGTTTGTGATGATGAACGCTACTTTTATTGCAAATTTGTAAATAGAATCCTCAATTCACTAAAATCCCCAACCATAGATGAATTCAAGGTTGTTTTTAATTTGAACAAGAATTATGCTACTGATATCGATAAGTGGATTCACTTTGCCCTCGTGGAAAGAACTGGACTTCAAAAGCTTGAGTTGAATTTCGCTCCCAATTACGCTCACATCGGGTGTTTTCCTTCTCCTGCTTTCCCAGCTCGGTTGTTGGACATGGAAATTCGGTGCTTTGAAACCCTAACCGTTTTAAGATTTGCTTCCTTGGACATTACTGATCACATCCTTGCCTTGTTCATATCCAAATGTCCTTTTCTCGAACACTTGTCTGTGGCATATGCACGTTCGCTACTTCATGTCAAAGTTGTTGGCACTCCATCTCTCAAGTTGAAGCATTTTGAGATCAACAATTGTCATTTTATCAAAGACGTGGAGATTTCGTCAGCCACGAATCTCGTGTCCTTCAAATGGTATGGGAAAGAAATGAATGGCTTACATTTTAAGAATGTACCCTGCCTTACTCAGGTATCATTTGGTGATTCCCAAAGTGACTTCTTGTTCCGGAGATCTAATGAAGACCTTTCATTCTACCATACTCAAATGGGGACGCTTATATTGGACTTTAACCGTTTGGTCAGTATTGTCATCAGTTTGTTGTACTTGTTTTTCGTTAATAGATACGTTATTGTTGTTTGCCTAATATCTAGTTGATATTCTAAAGATTGACTGATCTTGTGTGTGTTATTAGGCTTGCATCGGAGACGTGGTATTCTCTGAAAGGCTTCCCAAATTCAGTAATTTGAAGCATTTGGTGGTGAAACTTTTTGCTAGGGATGATCAATCCCTATTGTTCCTCACTTCTCTAATATACTATGCATCTCCCCTCTTAGCTACATTTACCCTCAAGGTGCTCCACAGACCAGGCAAGTGTTACGGTGAACTGCGAGAATGTGTATGGAGAGATGAGGGCAAAAAACATCCACATGAGTCCCTCAAGGTGGTGGAATTTATTGGTTGGGGTGGGTTCGAACATGAATTTCAGCTTGCTAATTACCTACTCGAGAACACTTTGCTGCTTGAGAAAATAATTATTCATGCTCGTGAATTTCAATTATATCCAGAGGAACTCGAGCATATTTTCAGTTCGTCAATATACAACGAGGAAGCTGCCAGGAAGCGTGCAAAGCAGTTGGAGGCGAAGGTACCCCCGGGGGTTGGTTTAATCATACTATAGATACTTGCTATATCTTTTTTATTTTATTTATTTTTAATGAACCATCTCATTCTCACACTCTACTAAGTGACAGCGTATTTCACTTGTTACTGGTATAGTTTCTTGCACTAAACAAAAGGATCAATTGACTCTCCCTGTAATTTCCTTATAATTCCATTGCAAAGTTACAATGGATTGTTTTATATGTATCCATGCTTTATAGGCACCATCTGATTGTTTGGCATGTTTTCTCGGAAAATCTTTGTGGATTAAGTTTATACTCCCTCCGTCCCTAAATTATTATCTGGGTTGACCCGGCACACGGATTAAAAAAGTCAATTGACTTGATTATTAATATTGGAATAGTATTGAAAAAGTGTGTTGTTTCCTTTAATGCTCATGTGTATGTGGCCCATAATTAAAGTAGGAAGAAAAAGTAAGGGTAAAATAGTAAAAGTGATGTTCTAAAAAGGAAAGTTTCAAACAAGACAATTATTTTGGGACGGACGAAAAAAGAAAGGGAGACAATAATTTAGGGACGGAGGGAGTATTTAATTTAGGGCAAAATTTGGGCCGGTTCTTTTTGGACAATTTTCATTCGCCAAAGTCAACTATAATTGTTTTCAATCGCTAAAAGACATTTTTGTTGCGAAATGTCATCAATGTCCTTAAAAATATGGAACTGTGGACGTTGTGCATCGTAAAAGCAACAAATGATGCATCGCAACACCACACGATGCACATAAAACACGGACGACAAACTATGCATTGCAAAACCAAAAAACGATGCTGATGTGCATATTTTGGACCTGCTAAATTGTACGGGTCTCACTCAAACAAATGGACCCGAAATGAATAAGAGGCCGTACACTACTCTTTATACGGTTTCCTATCTCTCCCATGGCAGTATACCGATTATTATGCCAGAGAACTTTGGCAGGGACCTTCCTCGCCCCTCTCACTTTTTTTTTGCAGACAAATATATGTCAGATATTCCAAAATTCACTACGCAACGACGATCCATTCAGTACCCGCGGTGCCCTTGATTTTTAAGCATCATTAGTTGGTTCCGTTGCTGGAAAACAAAGACAATTGTCATCCCAGTGGATCTGAATGGAAGACTCTATTCCAGCTTGGCAAAGATGGGCAATAGCAGCAGGATCCATGATTAAAAAACTCCACAATGATTACAGCCTTGGTTTTGATTGATTCCATGAACAGACTTGGACATGATATTCATTATTTTCCTTGTTCAAGCTTGGATTGATCCCATGAATTCATCAATTGAGAAATTGTTTGTGTGATGGGAGAGAGCAGACCGCACTCCTAAATCTGCCCATTACGTTTGGCCTAGTCAGACAAGCCTGGGACAAAAATTAAATGCCATAGCAAGCTTCTCCTACTCAGGATAATGCCGGCGATGTCAAATCGCTGCCGAAAGGACGCCCAACAACACCGGCGGCCATTGTAGAATTTCGGGGCAAAGTGGTCGAAGAGGAAAAGCTCGGAGAGCACGAGACAGAACAGAGAACAAACATCGCAGATAACTTTGCTTTCACCAATCGACGTCGGCGAAGAAAAACCATCGCCAAGGAAGACGCCAAAATAGCGCCGGCAACCATGGCTGACATTAAGTGGGCTAGGCTATGACGGTGAGCAGAATGCAGAAATCAAACACCACAAGAGTGCTTCATCCGACCAAGACATGGCCGGCAACGTCAAAATCACAGACAAGGATGATGGCGGTAGTGGCGACAACGCCAGAGCAGCGGAAGATAGATGGGATCGCCGGCGTAGGATTGTCTACATGGGAGGACAGCGATTGCAGTGCTGGAGAAGGAGGTTGAATGGGCGGATTGCCCGCCACCGTGAAAGAAGATGACGGCTTGGGACAGTGCCGTGAAAGAATGAGAGCGGAACGGTTGCACGACGATGCCCACGTTCTGCCCTCATTTATTCTTGGACAGTTACAAACTGGACCTTCAATGTAGAGAAGTTACAGTATGGCCTTCCAAATGCAGAACTATTATGACTTGGTCCTTAACTACAAAGAAGTTACAAGTTGGTCCCTTCAATGCAGAAAAGTTACAAATAGATCCCTCCACTATCTAGCAAGTGCGGCCGAGTAGATTTTGTCCTCCCACTCAAGTGTTACTCGCGTTTGAGTAGTACACCGCACCTTCCAGTGCTTATCCTCCCTGCTCGAGTGTTACTCGCGGAGTAGATTATATCATCTCCGCTCGAGTGTTACTTGCTGTTGAAGTCCCTCGCAGGTCGAGGCCAAAAACGAACCTCGCAGGTTGAGGACAAAAATGAACCTCGTTGGTCGAGCTCATGCCTTGGTTAAGTCACTTGTCATTGATATTGTGACGCCCCGACCCGGATCTTTATACAAAATTCCAAGGTCGGTGTGCCAAATGGACGAACACAAACCCAAAAACGAAAAGCAAGTGGCGTAACCACCCGTACTTACTACATAACACAACGGATAAACCTGGTAAAATTAAAACAATTCATCGTCGACACTACAGCCGAAACTCAACTAACACAACCACGGGTCTAAACTCGAAAAAATAAACAACAACTTCCACGGCCACAACATGCCGGAGAACAAATATAAACCACGAGCTAAAACATGCTCGGGGAAGAAACTAAATTATTATAGAAACTAAGAACACGAGCACAACATACATATGTCAGCATCCAAAAGAATAATGAGTTACAACGCAGGAATACTACGCAAAGTAAAGTTTACATAACTTTACATAACCATCGTCCTTACCAAATAAACCAACTACGACTATAACAAGCTCCACAAGCTACAAAACTAACAAGACAACCTGTTAACTAACTACGATCTCGCCGATCTTACAAGTGACTTCCTGGCTGGCTCGGATCTAAGGAAAAACATATGAACAACAAATGGGGTGAGTCATAATGACATAGTAAGTTACTAAATGCAACTACATGACATGGCATAATGCTCAATCATAAAACTGTAATATGACATCATTTATAAGTATACCAAACTGTAAACATGTACCACATAATCACAGGCACATAAATCACATATACCACGTAGCACAGTGATGATCACATAAGTGCACGTAAATAACCACATTTAAAAAGGATATAGTTGTTATCTGTCTGAATGTGCTGCTATCGCTTTACACATCTCAAGTTGTCGCCAAACCGGATCCCGTGCTCAGAATATACTGAACACACTGAACATACTGTCGTTACATCTCGCTATTCTACTTAGCGAGGAAATATATCATTGTTACTTCTCACTTGATTTCATAGTGAGGAAAATACTGTTGTTACGTCTCACCGATCTACTTAATGAGGAAAATACTATTGGTTGCCATAGTTACGTGTATTGCTTATAACAATGGGACTACTTCCCACTAGGGCTAGTAGTGGGGAGAAAGGGAACCAATGAGACGACCCATAGCAATCGCTTACCACAAAGGTTATGTGTCATCGCATTGCCGACTCAAATCAAGTATGTCAGCTAGACTTCCAAACAATACACAAGTGGATATTTACTCGTAATATATCCACAACGACAAGGTTCAAAAGTAGTGAACCTTATCCCAACCAAAGAGGTCAATGATCCTACCTTAACACATTGCTAACACATTTTGTGAAGTAAACTAATCAACATCTCAAAACCACATATTTAGTCTTGAATAACATAGTCATACAAGTACAAGTTTGTAAGTACTTCTCAATAACAACTAGACCACATATTTAGTCTATAACAACTACACGTTGAGGTACACATTTGATTCCAAAATAAACACATTTTAAGACTACTAATTTAGTCTATTCATAATTCTTTGTTGAGACTACTCACTTAGTTCTCAAGCACAAACATACCAAGAGTTCTTATTTAGTATATGAACATCGAGTGCGAAGTACTACACTCACAATGACATTTAAAGCGAACAACACAATTCTCATAAACGTAAGTGCCCTCAAGCACACTTATACTAACTCATAGGATTTTGTAGTTCAATCACAAGATTAACGAACAATCGTTTATCACATCGAGACTGTCGTACTAGTCTCTAACTTTTCGTATTTTAATATGCATGCATGTAAACAACTCACAGGAGTTTCTAATTCTATTAAACGAACATCCCAAACTACACAAGTTCGAATATACGGCTTGCTAAACTATTTAGATCCACTTTATGATTATAATCGGAGTCTTTATTTTACCGGTACCAAATAATCGGAGGACCAAAATTTATAGCAAACGAACTCTAATTCACGTAGAAATTTAACATGTTGTTCGGTGAATATTATTCTCTTCAAATATCAACTTTCTAGAGTCATTATCATACTTCTCAAAATCTGGGTATAATTGCTATATGCAAACTTTCCCATTTCAAGTCTCTAATATATTCTTTAGTTCAATTCCTTGGTTGATAACAATTCTCTATACATTCCATATCATCCAAACCAAGTATTTAGCACAATAACATGTTACTCTCATCAACATAACATTTAGACATGGAATCAACATTGATTCAAGTCATGCATGTTTATATATATCATACATATGAAAGTTTCTAAGCATACAAAAGGGAAATTAGTAACTTACTTTGAAATGAAGAATTAAACTAACAACAACACAATCAAAGCCTTGCAAAGTAGTCTCATAGTCCTTTTCTACACATGCATGGTCTTGAATTGAGAATCAAAAGGTTGAAACTTGTCTTTGCTGAAAAACACACACTAATCTCATCTTCCAGCACACACAGACTCACTCTAGCATTCTTGGTTGATTTAGGAGGTAATGGGAGACTTTAGTTTACTCCCTAGCATGTTAAGGGGGTGGGAAGGGTAGCTAACCCTGGTCAAAGGCGTGGTCCACCTTCAGTCAATGGATTTTAAGTGGAGAGACTAACAAAAGAATTTTCGAAAAAACAGAGCCCACAATCTCCCAAAGAGCGATCGCTCTGGTCCTTGACAAAGCCATCGCTTTGTGGCCAGATTGTTTATCTTGTTTTCTTGCTACAAGGCAATCGCCTAGGCACCTGCTGGAGCGATCACTTTGCCACCAGATTCTCCAATTCTTGGTAAAATGTTCCAATTTGACTCTAAAATGCTACTAAATGATTCTCAAGTGATTCCAACATAAATTCAACCTCCAACCAAGTTTAAAACACACTTGATTCAAAACACATGTAACAAGGCTTAGAATGAAATGCATTCCAATTATGAATGGTGAACAAGAATTAAATCATAACCGAAGCATTTTAATCTCATGAAATTAATGCGTGAATCAATCAACATGTTGTTTAATCAAGTCTAACTAATATTCTCAACGTGATAACGATACGACATGATATACAAGTCAAACATAGGAGGAACCAAGGTATTACAGATATGCTCGCAGGTCAAGTTCATGACAAGGTTGGTTTTAAGGTTTATTTTGTTACTCTCGCAGGTTGAGCTCATTCTTTAGTTAAATCACTTGTCATTGATATGCTCACAAGTCGAGTTCATAACAAGGTTGGTTTTAAGGTTTATTTTGTGACGCTCCCAGGTCGAGCTCATTCCTTGGTTAAATCACTTGTCATTGATATGCTTGCAGGTCGGGTTCATGACAAGGTTGGTTTTAAGGTTTATTTTGTTACGCTCGCAGGTCAAGCTCATTCCTTGGTTAAATCATTTGTCATTGATATGCTTGCAAGTCGAGTTCATGACAAGGTTGGTGTTAAGGTTTATTTTGTTACGCTCGCAGGTCGAGCTCATGCCTTGGTTAAATCACTTGTCATTGATATGCTCACAGGTCGAGTTTATGACAAGGTTGGTTTTAAGGTTCATTTATCATGCTCGCAGGCCGAGCTTGTGCCTTGATTACTCTCAGGTCATTGATGGCTCGCAGGTTGAGCTCGTGAATTGGTTAATCTTAAGGGTTATTATTATGCTCGTAGGTCGAGTGGATGCATCGCGGCAGGTCCGAGGTGAACACGAACAAATAGTACTCTTCACCCTCGAGGCGAATCTCGATAAATAAGAAGTGGGGGGCTTCTGATGTGCATATTCTGGACCTGCTAAATTGTATGGGCCTCACTCAGCAAATGAGCCCGAAATAAATAAGAGGCCCAGTCTTTGCTATATATATATATATATGTATATATATATATATATATACATATATATATATATATATATATGGGGAGTATTCAATGGTTACTTCAAAAATATAACCATCAATGGTTACTATTATAACAACCATTAGATTAAAAACCAATGGCTAAGATTTAATGGTTAGTTGGAAAATGTAATTAATGTAAGTAGGTGAGTCATTTAATGCAATTAATCTTAGCCATTGATTTTCAATCCAATGGTTATTATAATAGTAACCATTGATGGTTATATTTTTAAAGTAACCATTGAATACTCCTTCATATATATATATATATATATATATATATATATATATATATACCCCCTCCTTTGCCAGTCTAAGGTAGGCCGAACACTACTCTTTATATGGTTTCCTATTTCTCCCATGGCAGTATACTGATTATCACGCAGGAGGGCTTTGTCGGGGACCCTCCCCGCCCTTCTTACGGTGTCTTTTTTGCAGACAAATATATGTCAGATATCCTAAATCCACGACGCAACGACGATCCATTCGGCACCCCCGGTGCCCTTGATTTTTGTGCATCATCAGATACATCGCAACACAAAACGATGCACAAATTACCTTTTCCACTTGCAATTGTGCATCGTAATCAACCACCCAGAATTACTATCTTTTAGGGATAAAGGGGGCAAAAAGGTAGATCTCAAATGATAGATGGCATGAACAAATAATTTTACTGAAGCCCTTGGCAAATAAATCTTCTTTTTCGAAGGGCGATGGAGCGGAGAATTTGAAGATTGATAGTTGTTCTCATTAAATTCACTGTTGGTGTCAAACTCGGGCCACTGAATGTATTTTAAAGGAAAAAGATTATCCGCCAACATTGCCATCAAAGCTGGTGAGATGGTTTCGTCCAATGTTGCCATCGAAGTTGGTGACTAATAATAGAGAAACGATTCGGATGAGTGAGTTCCCCCCGGAAAACAGAAAAATTTAAAAAGTCTCGTGAAGTGAAGGAGATTTTTTGAAAATTGAAGGAGTTTCTTGGGAAGTGAAGGTGCGGGGACAGTTTTGAAACAAATAACCAATTTATCACTTAAAGTGAATTTAAACGAATGAAAACAAATATAATATGCGGTTGAATATTTCTACCAATTGAACTTAGCCGCAATTATTCTTTTAATTTAAGGAGTCTTTGTACGTAGTCAGTCAATGCAAAACGCATTTAGTGGTATGTGTGCCCTTCCCTGTGTTGAGCCCATTTTTTGATTTAGTTGGTGGCACAAGAAAAGTGTGTAAACTTTAATTGAAATTCATGCTACTTTAATTTCATGAATTCATAATCTATAATGCCCTAAAATCTTGGAACACATAATAATCACTAAACATATAATTTTAGGAACATGAATTTAAGTACTAACCTTGATCCATGCTTTGCTTAAAGTTGAATACTTTGATGTAGGAATTTTCTTCCTCCTTGCCTTTACTTTAATCTCTTCTTGATGGTGAGAAGAAAACCCTAACCCTAAGCCTTTTTTTCTTTTCTCTCTCTTGACGACTTTTCTTAGAGACGTGAAAAGAAAACCTAAAGTGTTTTAGGGTTTGGAACTTTAAGTCTTTTTTATAGGCAGAGAAAGAGGGAATCCTTTTCCTTATATAATTCCCAAAAGCTTTAATAATATTTTATTCCCACTAAACCATCAAAGTGGGCCCTTAATATTAAAGCCCAATTAGATATTAAGTCATGTGGGACACTTTTATTTGAAATAATCCAACAAAGTGCCCTTCCCTGTATCGGACCTCGATAGTATTTAGTGTAAGTTGATTGCTCTTTGGTACAAAATAAATTTAGGGTAAAATTTGGACAGGTCTTTTTTAGATAATTTAAATTTGCCAAAGTTCACGATAATTATTTCTAATTGTTAAAGGATATTTTTGTTGCGAAATATTATTTATGTCCTTTAAAAATTTGGAAGTCCACACTGTGCAACACACGATGATGCACATAAAAACACAAAAGATCACATTATAAATCGCAAATAAAAATAATGCACAAATTATCATTTTTATTTAACAATGCAATAAAAAATTATGTATCGCAATACACAAATTGACACATTCTTATACATAGTAATGAACAAATTTGTGCATTGCAAGCAAAAATTTTGTAAAACACTTCTTGCCTCACCCGACGGAATAAGTATTTGATGGAGCAGTAGAGTGTAACTTGACTTGATAGTGACAAGGCAATAGGTGATAATTATTGAACAATTTGAAAAACTAAATAATAATACTGTTGTACCCCGTAATATAATTGATAATGTATAAAATTGTGTATAGCAACACAAAACCTTGTGGTCATTTTCTGCATCGCAACACAAAAAATAATGCATAAACTACCTTTTTCACTTGCGATGCACATTTTCTAACAAAAAGAATGATGCATCAAAATGAGATCAAATCGTATAATATCTTTCTGCTTTCAGAATAGATAAATCCAATAAATACAAACAAACCCCCTTCACTACAAAAACACTCTTCAGTCTTCACTTCAAACAAACCCTCTTCAATCTTAACTTCAAAATTATAGCAAAAATTCTTAAAACCCTTCGAAATATTTACAAAAACTTTTGCAAACATTATGATAATCTACAACAAGTTTGTAGTATGTTTAACTATGCTTGAATATTAGCTTTCAGACCACAAAAATAAACTAATCATCTTCACTCCAAAAACACAACAATCTTCACTTCAAAACGGAGCAAAAAAACCTTAAAACCATCCACCTCCAACAAGTTTATATGTTGTATAATATCTACTTAAGGCTGTCCGGTAGAGTGGGATACGAGTTCCAAGAAGCACTCACACATATCTTTTAACAAAAGATATGTGTTATTTTCTCTACTGTAAGTAATAATTTTTATCTTTTTCGAAATTACGTTTGCGATACATAGTTATACTATAAAAAATGTACTATTTTCTACACTTTATTCTTTATAGAGTACTTAACAAAGTTTTTGTGCATCGTTTAACATAAACTTATAATATATAGTTTTTTAAATTTTACAAAATCTTCAAAAGCCTCTCTGAAAGAGTTGATGAAGAGAAACGGAAGCTCATCAAAGAATCACGGGAGGTTGCCTTTGAAGCTGCTAAAAAAGGTGGCCCTTGAAGAAATTTTGAGGAGAGAATTTTTAGATGAATAAAGTTTGCATTGGGGTTGTTGTAAATTTTGGTTTCTGTATAACTTTGTCAATTTATTAATTGTGTGCTATAGATTGTATTCTTGATAATTTTTGTAATAATTTTTGTCAATTTATTAATTTATCAGTAGATGATGCATAAAAATCACTTCACGATGCATATATTATACTGAAAATATTACTATTATAATTAACGATGCACAAATTTTCTTGACGATGCACATTCTTTAACACATAAAAACTGAATATATATATATATATATATATTAATGGTATAATTGATGATGCACAAAATATGCTTGACGATGCACATTCTTTGAACACACAAAACTGAAAAAAAATATTACTATTATAATTGACGATGTATATAGTTATACTTGACGATGGAAAGTTCTTTAACAAAACACAAAAAATACATTGACGATGCACAATCAACTTAAAATGACGATTCATAAAAATTTAAATGAAAAATAGTACTATTATACATTGACGATGCACATTCAAACTAAATAACGATGCACAAAAATTACAAAAATGTGTGACTGTAACCACAAATAAATTGATAATGCACATTTCACACAATGACAATGCACAATTTACACTTAAAAAACGTCATTTGTTACGGCGGCAGTTTTGAAACAAATAACCAAAATATCACTTAAAAAGGACTTTAACAATTTGAAACAATTATACTGGACTTTAGCGAATTTAAATTGTTACCGGCCGCAATTTTTCCATAAATTTAGAGAATATAATTATGGACAGTGCTAATTTTGGAAATGATTACAAACACGGTATTGCTCATAATATTGAAAGAATCACACACAAAAAAATAAAAAAAATAAAAAATATCCTAAACAAATCTAATAAGGAAAAATATCTACGAATTTTCAAAATTTTGAATTGGTTGATAATGATTTTCAATTTCTAGTTTATAATTAAAAATTTCAAAATTCTGAGAAAATTAGAATAATGCTTTAAATTTTAAGAATACTAGTTATAGAGCCCGTGCTCCGCACGCGTTTAATTTGATTTTGATATTAATTGATACATTTTATAAATATTTTTGAAATTTTTTTATCATTATTGAATTTAAGCGTTTGTTGAATTAATGTTTGACAAAAATTAAGTGTTGTCAATATATGCAAATTGGTGGTTGTTTATTATAATTTTTTTTTCAGAATAAGTGTTTTTTATTGGTAGTTAATATATGTATTTTCGATTCTATACATTTTTTTATTTTTTAAGTATCCTTAAATGATTTTGTAAAAAAGAAAGTATCCATTAATGATATCAATTGTTGGGTTTATTTATTTATTTTTTTCATCTTACACTTAATAAAGATATTTTTGACATGTATTTGAAGAATTTTTACAAAATTAAAAATAAAATATCGACTTTAGGACATATTGAAGAAAGATAACATTTTTCTGAACAAAGGAGAATTGTATAAGGATTGAATATAATTATATTTTTTAAAATAATTTTTGAAGATCATACAATGATTTGAAAAGGTTTAGTTGGATACTATATTTACATATTTTTTATACACTATCGGTGTGAAAAAGAAATTTATACAAATATAAAATAAATAAAAAAACATCAATTTTGATGAAATGATTTAGATTTTTGTTGATATGAATCACATATTATAGACATTATTTTAGGAAGTCTTAAATAATAATATGGGACCCATAATTTGACATGAAGAGAGTAGCATTTATAAAAATAAAAATTAGTTGATTTATATTATAAAATAATTTATAGAATAATTTAATATTTTTTTTAAATCCTTACATATAATATAATTAGTTGAGTTAGTTTAAGGTGTATATTTATTTTTAAAAGGGTATGCATTCAAATCTCATTGACAACATTATTTTGTTCAAAGTTTTTCTCATATTATAATTAGAAGAGGAGTAATACCTATTGTAAAATCTATTAGTAGTAGGTATAGTTATAAGCTAATAACCTAGAAATGAAAAGTCATCTCAATCCAAAAGTCAAACTTACTTGGAGACTTGAGAATTGAGGGAAATACAAAGGAAGGTGAGGTGGCACAATGATAGGCCTCATCACAAACTTTAAATATATATATACACACACATTATAGATAGTAGATAGACTGCCAAGAGGTTTAAACGAGTCAAATCGACTCGACTACTAGAGCCCTAATAAAAATAAATAAAAATGTTAGGTTTATCACCAGTGTTACCACCGTAGCAACAAATTTGTCTTAAAAGCAAAGTGTATGTAAGGTGCATGTACATATTCAAAACAAAGTTGTCACTTGCTTGGCTCCTCAAATATTCAAGCTTAGCCAAGTCCTTTTAATTTTGAGGAGTTGGCTCTTTCTCCTTCCCTAGCACCTCCATTATCTTGTCATCATCCTCATGTGAGCCCTCGTCTTGTGAAGAAATGTCAGTAAGGTGACCATCTACATTATTGCTTTTGTCTGGGATGTGCGCTCCCACTAACCTTTTTCCCTAGCCGCTTTTGAAAGTCTCCTACCTATTCGCTAACTGCTAGTGTTTTTGCTAAGAGGTGAGGTAGGAATCCCCCTCCTCCACCACCACATAGTGTTTTAGGGAGGTGGCCCCTGAGGTGGGTTTTTCTCTATTGGAGGTAGAGGTGGTGGATCCTCGAGTTTACTTGTCTCAAGGGAGGTGAAAGATGAAAAAGTCATTGATTCCCGACAATGGAAACTGATCACGCCAAAAGGTATATTGCTTACATTGATCACCAAAACAATGCTCACCTTGAGAAAATAAACTATTATCGCATTTGTAGAGGCAACTGATCTAATGATAAATCTAGAAACTTGTCAGATATGATGAAATTGACAAAAAGTAACGGCAATGCATAAAAGTAACTGACACATCTATAAAAAATATATAGAATAATAAAGCGTTGTGAGATTATTTTGTCCATTATCATCCGATCCAAAGTTAGTATAGCAAAAAATTCAAACACCATCGAGATCTGATTTTTTTGTGTCCAATTTGAGATCTTATAGAAAAAAATATGATGAACTTAAACAACTTTTAAAAATCTTAAAGTTTTGCGTTTATATAAAAGGCTTAAATCATAATTTGGTCGCCTTATTTTTAGAAAATGCATTATGATCACCCTACTATTTTTTTTCTTAATTTCATCACTATATTTGAGAAAAATTATATAAATGACTATCGTACTAACGTTTGGTAACTGATTTGACCTCGTACTTCCAATATCCTAAATCTAACCAATGTTCTCACAAATTAAGTGCAATGTACTCCTTTTGACTAACGGCCCATCCATTTTTATCGGTCGTTAACTCTTCATCCTATTTTTTAACAGAGCTACTGATATGGTCTATGTGACCAAGTTCGTCGCGTGGACACCATGTGTTCCCCTAAGTTATTAGGCTTGAAGATTTTGACCGTGCTTTAGTTTTAGTCATTGGAGTTTTAGATACTAGGATTTGGCCTGAAAGAAAAAGTTTTGACGATAAAAGTCTTGGTTCGGTGTCGGCCAAATGAATTATGTCTCCACTCTTCCCCAATGTCCTCTTCTTTCAGCGTTGCTATCGCCATCGTCCTCAACAACCCATAAACCGATGGAATAGCCGAAGATCAAACTTTCTTGAAAGAAGTGAAAAACAATAGTAGACAAAGTCTCCAAACTCCATTGAATCGGCATAACAACGTCAGAAAATTTGTTTTGAAGGAGATAGAATTGACCCGATTGGGTGTGGGGAAAGGGGATGCTGGTAGAATTTGAGACAATTTAATAACGAAGGAGAGGGAAAGGGAATTTGTGTGCTTTGGTAAGAGGGAGATGGGTTGGTTTGGTTTGGTTGGGGTTGGAGGCGGTGGGGTGGGCTAAGATGGAGTAACAAAAAGATCGTTTTGCAAGTGGAATAACGATCTTTTTGTCTTTTTGCAAGTGGAACAACGATCTTTTTGCAGACTTCTATCCAACTAAACTAACGGAAGTTAAGCCAGTGAGCTTATTGACTCAACATATTAAGTATATTGATAAAATTAAGAAAAAAATAGGTGGTGAGCTTAATACATTTTCTGTCAAAGTAGGGTGACCAAATTGCAATTTAATTCTATATAAAAACAAAATAGTCCCTAAAAAATGTAATTTATTAAATGTCAGAAACAGAAAAAAAAAATAAATAAATAAATAAACAACCAAAAAATTATTTATAATTTCAACCCAAGCATGTATGTCAAAAAGAAATCTTTTTAACATTACCAACGAACCAGGTTTTAACAACAAACCTGATTTTTTGTTAAAAAAATTATTGTTCGTTCGAATTTTTATGCTCCATCGGACCATTCCCCAAATCCGATCGTTTATGTTAAATACGAAGTTCAGCTGATATTTCTTGCAAGAAATTAACCAACTAACCAGATTTCAACAAATCCAAACCAGTTTTGTTGCAAAAGAAATTATTGTTTGTTTGGTTGTTGATGTTCCATTCCCGAAATCGAACATTTATGTCAAAAAAAAAAATAAATAAATATGAACGATATAAGAAACGAAGTCATTATTATAAAATAAAAATGGGGAAAGGAAGAAATTTGGATCTTGAATACTTGTGAGAGACGTAGAAATTGAAAGGGGGATTGGGGAAAGGAAGAAATTTGGATCTTGAATACTTGTGAGAGACGTACAAATCCAAATCACTATATTACGCTTTTAAATATATTTTATGCATCGTCATGTGTGTAAAATATACATTGTTTGCCACGTCAAGTATAAGTGTGCATCGTCAATGTAATTTTTGTGATTTTTGTGTTAAGAAATGTGCATCGTCAAGTATATTGTTGTGCATCGTGAAGTATAACAGTACTGTCGTTCAGTTTTTTTTGTGTAAGAAATGTGTATCGCCAATTATAACAGTACTATTTTCATTATATTTTGTGCATCGTGAAGAGGGTTATTATGTGTATCGTCAAATGTACTAACTATAAATTTATGTTTTTGTTCCCAAACTGCCCCTGTAACAATCTATCACATATTTTTAGTTGTTCGATTTCCTTGATTTACTCCTTTCAATCCCATATTTATTTTCATTGCGATTTCTTACTAAAATTCTCATTCATATCAACTTGAAGAAACTTAAAAAAATACCCAAACAGTTCAATATCGAATTCGTTTTGAAATCGAAATCAATGGATTCAACAAACTGAACTGCTGTCATGTTGTTGCTGAAATTCAAAGGAGATACTATTGTTTCGAAAATTTCAGAGAATTTTGGTTTATCTGAGTTGATTGAATGCATCAGAGGTAAAAATTTTAATTTTCAATCGGATAATTGTACTTTGAAATACACTGTAGAATTATATAACAATTGTTATTTAACCAACGGAGATAATTTCAAAAACATGTTGACATTGGCCAAATTTTTATCAATTTGTATTGTCATTGTTGATATGTTTGAAATTGATACTGGTTTGAGTTACGGGATTAATAAAGAAAGAAATTATGGAGATGAGATTGCAGAAGACGATGCAACTGTTTATGAAGATGACAATGCACAAACTTGCATTGCAATGCACAAAACCTTGACAAAGGTAAGAAAACGTTGTGCATTGTGAGGAGTATAGTGATAGAAGATGTACCAATTCTTCAAGTTCTAAAAGCGATGTTGAAAGTGTCCCAACATACGACATATGTCATGTTCAAACAAGAATTGAACTCTTGAATTCTGGTTGGGCAAATCTTATTACTGGTGTTGGTGTGGAGTGGAAGATTTTTGCATGCAGCTTATAAAATATTCATTCAAGATTGGTTTTGAATTCATTTATATTAAGAACAACAAAAATAGGATTGGCGTTGCTTGTGGGAAGAAATACAGTGATGATTGTAATTGGTTCATCAAGGCATCTTCAACTGTTGATGAATCGGTATCTATATACAAGTGCAACCTTTCACACAATTGTCATTTGACCATGGTTGACGATAATAACTCGAAAAGGATGGGCTGTGGTATCATTGGGCAGTTGATTCTTGACTATGTTCGCAGTCGACCAAGCTATTCGCCGAAGGATGTAATTAATCATATGAGGAGTAATTATGGCTTTGAGATAACATACAACAAGGCATAGAGGAGCGTAGAGAAGGCTCGAAAGAAGTTATTTGGTTGCTACGAAGAATCTTTCCAGGAGTTGCAGTGGTACGTTAAAGCCTTGCATAAGAGTAATCCTGGTAGCTTTGCTTTGTTGGAATCGGATGATGATACGAATCATTTCAGTTGGTTATTCATTTCATTTTGGGTATGCGTAGATGGTTTCAACTATTGTCGTCCTATATTGTTCATAGATGAGACATTTATGAAATCTCGATTCAAGGGTACCCTTTGTCTGCTACGGCCAAGGATGGAAATCAAGGTACGTCCATTTGTTCTACATTTTTTTCTTTTATGTTTAACATTATTTTGATTAATATCATAAGTTGATCATGTTTTTTATGCCCCTATTTGTACTTGTACTTAATAAGAGATACATTCAATACATTATTGTGCATCAAAAATGAAAGTGGTGTATCACAATGCACAAAATCGTACTTTTGTAATACACTTTTGTTCATCGCGATGAACACTGGTATGCATCACAAAATTGTTGTTGTTAATTAAATATTATTCATATGTTGTAGGTATGTTCCCGTTTGCATTTGCTGTTGTTAAGTTCTAAAAATAGGGATAATTGGGCTTGGTTTCTGTCTAAGATAAAAAGAGCAATCGATCGTGAAGTGCTTTTTGTATCCGATCATAATGTTGGTTTAATGGAAGCAATATGCGACGTGTTTGGAAGTTCCAAACATTTCTTTTTCTTGTTGCATCTTTATTGGAACTTGAAAGAAATGTTTACCAGTAAACACTATTCCAACACGTTCCGCAGCAGCTTGTGTTCAAGACTCAAGGACTGTGCGTATGCCCCCAACATTAGACTGTTTAATGAGAAAATTGATATATTCAAAAAAGAAGGGGGGCAGCTTGCATGTGATTTCTTGGTCACCATTCCATACGAGAAGTGGCGCGATTGGACATTGCCACGAAAATAGGTATGTCGAAATGACTTCAAATGCCGCTGAATTGTTTAACAATTGGATTTTAGAGGCTCGCGGTCTTCCCATCACTCACATGGTGGATTGTATAAGATCAAAAATAATGAAATGGTTTAAGGAGAGACTTGGGAATGGAAAGAGATGGAATAAATTGTTATGTAAGAAGATGGATACAAAGTGGAAGGAGTAGATCACATGGCAGATTTGCATGGCACCCAACTCAATATACAAGATTTTATCTGATCCAAGTGTCCAGGTTGACTTGGAGAAGCGGACATGTTCATACTATCAGTGACAAATTCAAGGATTCCAGTGTTGCCACGCAGCCATTGTGATTGTGAGATCCAGGAAAAATATGAGTGATTTGGTTGATAATTACTTCTTAACAAGCAATTACATCAAGTGTTACGAGGGAAGCTTGATACCAATTGCAACTACGGAAAGGTACGAGCTTCAGAATTCTTGTGAGTGTGAAACCATGTTACTCCTATAATGAAGAGATTACCCGGACGTCCCAAGAAGACAAGGATCACATCAAATGGTGAATCAACAAGAAAAAAAATAATATGTAGTAAATGTCACAAACTTTGTAACCATAATTCTAGGTCATGTCGAGAGGCTATACAAAGTTGATTTTTGTTATGTTGTAATTTTTGAAGTTCATTTTGTACATATACAAGGTTGATTTTTGTGCATCGTCATGTGTGTGAAATGTGCATCGTCAATGTAATAGTGATTTTTGTGTTAAGAAATGTG
This sequence comes from Platycodon grandiflorus, assembly GCA_016624345.1. Classification (NCBI taxonomy): domain Eukaryota; kingdom Viridiplantae; phylum Streptophyta; class Magnoliopsida; order Asterales; family Campanulaceae; genus Platycodon; species Platycodon grandiflorus. Next base: position 37,087,942 of record CM028362.1, read on the forward strand.
AATCATGTGCATCGTTAAGCATAAAATGTGCATTGTCAATTGTTAAACACACATCCATAAAACTGCATATAAAATGTGCATCATGTGCATTGCGATGGAACAAACAACACTCTTTTTTGAATTGTTTGTGCATCGTGATGCACAATTGTTGTGTATCAGGGTACATGTTTTAGAATTTTGTAGTTACGATGTTTTTTTTTCCAGTGCGATGCACACCTTTTTTTGGTGCATCGCAAGTGAAAAAGGTATTTGTATTAACGTATTTTTTTATTTTGTGATGCACATTGTGGGCTTCCGTGTTTTTATATGCATCCTGTTATGTTGCGATGCATCGTTAATGTATTTTGTAATGCACATCGTGCACTGTTCCGTATTTTTTTTAAGGTATAGATGACATTTCGCAACAAAGGTGTTCTTTAGCGATTGAAAATAATTATAGTGGACTTTAGCGAATGAAAATTGTCTAAGAAGGACCGGCCCGAATTTTTCCCATATAAATAGAAAAAATTGCGGGCCGATCCCTTTTAGACAATTTACAATCACTTAAGTCAACTATAATTGTTTTCAACCGCTTAAGTCCATTTTAAGTGATAAATTGGACTTGTGTTCCAAAACTCCCCCGTAAGAACGTATGACGTTTTTAAATGTAATTTGTGCACTGTCAAGTGTGCGAAATGTGCATCGTCAATGTATTTTTGTGAAATGTGCATCGTGAAGGACAAAATGTGCATCATCATGTATTTTTTGTGTTAAGAATTGTGCATTGTGAAGTACAGTATCGTATTTTTTGTGATTTTTATGTTAATAAATGTGCATCGTCAAGTATAAAATGTGCATCGTCAATGTAATTTGTGAATTTTTGTGTTAAAAAATGTACATCGTCAATTATAATTTTGTGCATCGTCAAGTATAACATTACTATATTTCAGCATATTTTGCATTAAGAAATGTGCATCGTCAATTATAACAGTAATATTTCAGTATAATTTGTGTATCGTCAATTATATTATATAGCTGCTATTTAAGAGTATTTTCAATTATAATTTTGTGGATCATCAAGTATAACAGTACTATTACAGTATAATTTGTGTTAAAAAATGTACATCGTCAAGTATAATTTTGTGCATCATCAATTATAACAGTACTATTTCAATAAATTTTGTGCATCGCAAGTGTAATTTCAAAAAATATAGAAATTACACAATGTTTATTATCACATATTCATAAAAAGTGTGAAATAACACGAAAAATATAATGTTGTATATAAAATGTATTGTTTCTTAAATATTTTTTCGTACAAAATCATTGCATTAGTTAGTTGTAGTTACAATCACAGAACTGAAAAATTACAATAAAAAGTAAAACACGATGCACGTGTCATTCATCGCGATGCATCAATTGTTCATTTGGATGCATTACTTTTGTGCATCACGATGCACATATACATCGGGATGGATAACATTTTTCACGCGACGCACAAATATTGAATCCAAACAAAAATGGTGTCTTTTATGTTTTCAGTGTACATGATTCATCAAATAATCCATGGCCTAGCATAAAAAACAACAAAAGTTTGCAATACGATGCATAAAATTTGAAACCCTACAAACAATGTTTTATATTCAGTTTTATATACAAATTTGAAACCCTACAAACACTATTCAGTTGCTCTATTTTTGAAACCATAAAATGTATTCAGCATTACTAACTTGATACTTCGTTTTTGTTGGTTCTGGTGGTTATTGCTTTCTTCCCGGTGCTCTTTTATTGAGAAGACATTTTTTTTGCTCAATTTGATAGTAACTCACGATAATGTTTTCAAAGCATTTTGCAAAATCGCTGAAGGGTTTTAAGATTTTTTCAAGTGAAGAGGGCTTTTTGCTTTGTGTTTGTGTTAATCATTCAATTGTTTAGTTTTTATTTTTATAGTCTGAAAGCTTATGCATCGTTTTGTGTTTTGGAAGCTGATGCATCGTTTTGTTTTTGTGAAAGCCGATGCATCATTAGTGTGAAAGTCATTCTGTGTTTGTGTTGTGAAAGCCGATTCATCATTTTTTTAATTTTGTGCATCGTGTTGTGTTTGCGATGCATCATTTTTTGTTTTTGTGAAGCATAGTATGTGTCGTTCCGTGTTTTTTAAGGTCATACACGAAATTTCGCAACAAAAGTGTCTGTTTTCAGTTTGAAACAAGGGCAAAATTCGGGCCGGTCCCCTTTATACAATTTTCAATCACTAAAGTCCACTATAATTGTTTTCAATCGCTAAATGATATTTTTTTTGTGAAATCTCATCTATGCCCTGTAAAAACGCGGAACAGTGCACGCTATGCATCGCAAAAATAAAAAACGATGAATCGCAACACAACATGATGCACATAAAAATACGGAAGCCCACAATGTGCATTGCAAAACATGGAATGACAAACTGTGCATCGCAAAATAAAAAAACGATGCATCGCAACAGAAGACGATGCACAAATTACCTTTTTTCACTTGCGATGCAAAACTTTCTAACACATACAATGTGATACACGTAAGCATTACATCAGCTGTCAGACCACAAAAACAAACTAACCCTCTGCATTTTAAAAACACAAAAATTTTCACTTCAAACGGAGAAAAAAATCTTAAAACCCTTCGGAAATTTTGCAATTTTTTTGAAAACATTATGATATTCTATTGATTATATTCCAAATGGTTGCTGCATCGTCATTCAGAGACGTCCTCAACCTCCAACAAGTTTGTAGGATGTTGTACGATGCCTGAATATCATGTTAGTATTGCTGAATACATTTTAGCAATACTAACTAACCCTCGGCTTTTAGACCACAAAAACAAACTAACCTGTTCACTTCAAAACACAACAATCATCACTTCAAACGGAGCAAAAAATCTTAAAACGCTTTGAAAATTTTGCAAAAACTTTTGAAAACATTATGAGATTCTATTGGTTATATTTCAAATGGTTGTTGTATCGTCATTCAGAGACGTCTTCAACCACCAACAAGTTTGTAGGATGTTTTACAATACCTGAATATCAGGTTAGTATTGCTGAATTCATTTTAGTGTTTAAAAAACAGAGCAAAAAATGTCCTGAATAGCGTTAGTACCAACAGCATCCATCCGCTGCACAAACATTTTTTCAACAAATCAATAGGTTGTGTAACATCTACTGCTACTTATGGTTGGTCAGTGGAGTCAGATCTGAGTTCCAAGAAGCACTCACACATATCTTTTAGCAAAATCTTCACGAAAAAGTTTGGATCCAGAATTTTATATGATCTCAGGTACGTAATACATTTAATAAATGTACTTTTTGTTTGAATAGAGTGAAATATGTATACAAACATTACATTTTTCGTGTTATTCCTCTCTTTTTATGAATCTGTGCCGATAAACATTGTGTAATTTCTTTCTTTTTTGAATTTATGTTTGCAAGTGCATCACGATTGACAAAGTTGTACTATAAAAGTACTATTTTTCTGCATTACGATGCACAACATTTATTCCAGATGCACAACTTTTATTCTTTTTAGACTTAACAAAGTTTTTGCATCGTTTAAAAACTTTTTCAGGTACAAAACTCTTTCAGTGTAAAACTGACACTTTTAAGGCCAAAAGTGACACCGTTTTATACAAGTTTGTGTTAGATTCATATTCAAATCCTCTGTTATAATCTCAGTAATACTTTTTTCAGGTACGCAAGGTGCACTTGATCTGTTTCAATAGATTTATAAACAAATTCCTTTCTATTCTACTTGTTTTGTGAATATTGTTTACGCCAACTTTGATTTCACATTTGTGTTGATGGCTTTTGCAATTTCGCCTGCTTACTACACAGATTCGACTGCATTTAAGGATCATGGATAATGTGAAGGATGTCATGTTCTATTGCTAAGTAGAAAGTTTGACCCGACTTTGGTGTTGGTTGTATATTGAGATAGTTTTGTAAAATTAATCGTTAGTTCTGTGGCCGGTGGGAGTAGTGTTAAATCTTTTTTCATTATCCATGTTGGGGGAATGCACTCCTTTGAGTAGTACTAGAGAGCTCATTCGACGACATCGAGTCTTTTTGTGTAACAGGATAAGGCCACCCCATGTACATAGACAAGGTTTTCTTACTCTATACCACCAAATTCATACCATAGAATATCAATTGTGTGATATGAATTGTATTCTTAATAACTTTTGTAATAACAATAAGAATTAATAAAAATTATAATAAACAATTATTATAGTTGACGATACATAAAAAAATACTTCACGATGCACATATTATACTGAAATAATACTGTTATAATTGACAATGCTCAAAATTATATTTGACGATGCACACTTTTTAACACAAGCTATACTAAAAAAGTACTGTTATAATTGACGATGCACAATTTACACTTAAAAAATACTTCACGATGCACATATTATACTGAAATAATACTGTTATAATTGACGATGCACAAAATTATATTTGACGATGCACATTTTTTAACACAAATTATACTGAAATTGTACTGTTATAATTGACGATGCACAAAATTACATTGATGATGCAATTTCTTAACACAAATTATACTGAAATAGTACTGTTATAATTGACCATGCACAAAATTATACTTGACGATGCACATTTTTTAACACAAACTCACAAAAGTTACATTGACGATACACATTTCTTAACACAAAAATTATAAAATATATTGCTGATGGACAAATCCCACACATGACGATGCACAATTTACACTTAAAAACGTCATTTGTTGTTACGGGGACAGTTTTGGAACAAATAGTCAATTTATCGCTTAAAATGGACTTAAGCGGTTGAAAATAATTATAGTGGACTTAAGCGGTGGTAAATATTCTAAAGAGGACCGACCCACAATTTTTCCTTGAAACAATTATAGTGGACTTAAGCCGCTAAAAATTGTCTAAATGAGACCGGCCCGAATATTGCCCATACAAATATTGTGATGAATATTGAATAATTTGGGCTATATTTCCTTGGCCCAAAAATTTAAGTAAGGTATGTCATAGGATAAATCCACTTTTAAAAATCGTTTTAGATTTGAACTACATAACTTTAAAATAGTCAAATGAAACGTCAAAAGAGCACTGTGTCTAAAAAAAAAAGTACCTAAAGATGGTTACATGAGTCTCAGTTTTAAGTCAATTCAATGCTCTAGTTGTGGGAGATACATTACTTCAATATGTAGTTGAGGGGTGCAATTCGAATCTAACCCATAGTTAAGGCGAGTTATTTGTAATTTACCCTTGTCTGTTTTAGCTTGCTAGAAAAAAGGTTTGGGAAAAGGAGGAAATTAACGAGTGCTGAGATCAATCGACTGAGAGAGAGGGGAGACTCACAAAGATATTGCTGTGAGTTTGCAGTCTAGCGGCAGCTAGGTTTCGATTCATCTAATAAGGAGGGAGGGACTCAAATCTAAAACAAGGTACACCAATTACTTTCCTCATACTCCAATTTGCAGTAATAATTCATCTCCAAAAAGGAAAAGGATTTACTTTTTAAATGGGCAGGACAAAATATAAGAAGAAGATGTATCATAAAAAACCCTGTAGGCAGACTGCAAATGAGAACACCTGAGAAAGTTTGATGTATCTCAAGACCCTGTAGGCAGACTGCAAATGAGAACACCTGGAGAATGCCCAAACTGGCTGGGGGAGTGTTGTCCAGCATAAGCTAGATCAGGTCTAGTGATGGTTATTTAAAGTAGTCTACCAACCAATTGTTCATAAACAGAAAGATCTTATAGAAAATCTTCATCACTGGCTAGCAACTTGACACTAGGATCAAGAGGCAAGGTAAGAGGCTTAGCATCTTAGAGACTGACAACCAGAAGCAACAAGATCTAAGACATACTTCCTTTGGTGGAGTTTAAAGCCATAAACAGACCTTACAATCTCAATGCCCTAAAAATACTTAATAGGGCCTAGGTTCTTGATACCTCAATAAACTTATACAAAAAAAGGACACTTGTTTAGGGACAAGAAAATTCTAAAAAATGTACATTTATTTAGGGACGAAAGCAGTGTTAATTATGTTGATTCATATATCTTGTTACGAGCAAACATCTAGTTTGATATCACTAATCATGAAATAAAATACTCCATATGTTCCAATTAAAATGTCCACTTTCAACTTTTTAGGTCAACTTAATTGAAGTTTGAGTGACAATTTCCATAAATTTATTTGTTTTTACAAAGTCAGAAAAGTTGAAATTCAATCCATAGTATTTTTAAGGGATAATGACTTTACAAGTCCCTCGACTATGGCCGATTACACCGTTAGTCCCTCAATAAAAATTCTTGCAATTTTCGTCCCTACCACTTCAAATTTGCACGCCGGAAGTCCTTTTGATGGATGCCATTAGTAATTTGCCGTTAAATTGCCCATGCGCCTTCCATATGCGTTTGACCAAGGGCAAAAATAAAATTTCCCTTATCATCTTCTTCACCATCTTCCAAAGCTTCAAACCTAGTAAACCCAAATCGAAAAATCAAAATCAAACCCAGTAAACCCAAATCAAAAATTCAAAATTCACCCAGTGGGAATCAATACTTTCACTACATAGATGCACCCTCAATTTTGCAAGACTAAATTTTGTCATCCATCACACACGCGTACTTGACTAGAAAAATCAAAAATTTACACACTCCAGTCACCAACAAAAACCAAATCTCAAATTCTCCAACAACTAAACTGGATAATAATAAGGAGAATATGAGTTAAACATCCCCAAGCATCAATTTTCCAAAAATCTAAGCAATTAAACCATAGAATTAGAGAGATCTTACTTGAATTGGAGAAAATCGGTCCCAATTTGGAGCCCTGGGCTCGAATTCGCAAAGATTTCGCGACAGTGGTGCACAAATGCTGAATTCGCTGGAGTAAATGCGGCAGTGAGGGAGATGGTCAGCAATGGGGGTTTGGCCGGAGACTCGGTGGGAGATGGTCAGAAGGAAGAGATGACGAGTTGAAAGCGAGTTGAATTAATATTCCCAGATCGATCCATGGTGCGATCGCGAATCGAGGAGTTGACGAAGGAATAGAGATCGAACGATTGAGGCTTCGAAGAAATGACGTCGTTGGCGGTGGTTTAAATGCAGAAAACCACTACTCGAAAACCCAATTTTATAATACGCCACCGGTAGCCACCATCGCAGCCGGTACGGCGGAGGACATTGGCGTAAGCTTGGCGGTGGTGGGACCTCCACCGGAGGCAAAATGTCCAGTTTGAAACCCATAGACTCTTCATTTTGTACGATCCAAACATTTGGTTGATAAATTTCTTGCACTTTCTTGTCCACAGGAGGAATTAAAGTCCAGATCTGTGGCATAGCACAGTACGCAAATCTTGTTGGATCAACCATTGGATACACCATCACAATCGCCATAAGCATGGCGTAAGAAATCAACTGAACATATTTCTGTCTATCTCCAAGACAGACATGTAAATCTTGTTGATTTTCTTTTGTTCATCTTTCTTGATTTTTCTTGCTTCTCAGAACAAATCTTGGTCATGATTAGTCAAAATTGAAGAGAGAGAAAGTGAGACACAGCTTTGCCTGAGATTTTATTTGATTTTAGAAATTCTATTTTTACCCTTGGTTAAATGCACGTGGGAGACACATGGGCAACTTAACGGCAAATCACTAACAGCATTCATTAAAAGGACTTCCAACGTGCAAATTTGAAGTGGTAGGGACGAAAACTGCACGAAATTTTGTTAAGGGACTAATGGTGGAATCGGTCATAGTCAAGGGACTTGTAAAATCATTATCCCTATTTTAAATGTAATTTTTAATGAATGAGATTTTATTTTCGAAACATAACTATAATATGTTAAATTTTAATTTGATTTAGATTTAAATAATTATTTGGTCCCTCAACTTTGGGTCAATTTTTTTTTTTGATCCTATCATTTTAAAACCTATTCATATGATCATTCGACTTGCATTTTCTTATTAGATTTCCCCTCCCCCGTTAACGTTAGAATCTCCGTTTATTATTTTTAAAATGCCCAAATTACCCTTACTATAAAAGTGAATGTTAAAGCACAGAGAAATTGGCAAATATACCCTTAGCTACTCCTCTATCCATTGTAACTGCTAGGGCATTCTAGTAATTTTCCATCACATCAAAAAAAGAAAAAAAATCAAACCCAAATCCAGGTTGACTCCACCCCCTTAAACAAACTCAGGTTGACTCCACCACCAACAACCCAACCAGCTACCAATACCTCTTTACTCTCCCATGGTGAACTCCGATGAGTTCGTCGGACATTACAGTTCCTCAGCGGAGATAAACACTACTGATCCAAATTCGCAAACACAAACCGTTTCTAAGGTCATTAATAAAGCCATGAACCCTCATGTGCTCAAACACTTGAATTGCTTCCTGGGTCATCTTTGAATTTGCATAAAATATCACTGACCAGCTCAAAATGTGGGAGTTCACATTCAGGTCATCGTGGGTACCCACAAGCGCATTCAATACAGAGGTTGAAGACAAGAAATCTCTAAGAGCATTTTTCTCAAGCAGCTCTTGTGCAGTTTTGAAGCGTTTGTTCTTGGTGAGAATTTGAATCATAATCCAAGAAGATTGTAACGAGTGCTTGTACTTAGGGATTGATTCAACCCACTTAAAGAACGGCCAAGAGAGAGACGAATTGAGATAAAGGAGTAGTTGAAGTAACGGTGGAACCAATCTTGGGTTTCAAAAGATTGTCCTAATATCTTAAGTTGACGCATGGGATTAGGTTTGCTGGTGTTGATGCGAGGTCGACTATCGGAGTGAATAAAGTTGAGGGCAAGTGCACGGCGGGATTGAGAGGGCGGCGATAGCCTGCTGCTGCTGGTGTTTTGCTATGCGGCATAAGGCTGATGGAGGAGTGGTTTCTGGATCAGCGCTGTTGAAGGATTGCCGCAGTGTCGTTGGCGAAAACGGTGAGAGGGGGGAGGGAGAGAGAGAGCGGGGGAGAGGAGGCGAATGGGACGCTATGTTTGTAAATAATTTGTTAGTCTTAGTATCTTCAAAAATAAAAAATCAGATGAAGTATTGAAACGAGGTAAGCCGAAGCAAATCTCCTTAAGACAAATATTGCCTCCGTAACGGTGCAAACGGATGATTGACAATTGTCTCCCAAGATACAATGTTTCTTCCAAAAGTTAGACTTGCACTTACTAACCTTTGACGGATGAACCAAATTATCTGACTTGCTCTTCAATCTTTCACAAAACGGGAGAAGGAATAATGAGTAAAATAAAAACTGGATTTCTTTTGTGAACAACACTTATGATTTTTCGGATGTTCAGACTGATAGAAATTGCTTGTACTTCGATGACCTAAATGACTGGAAGAGGGGTCTTTATATAGCCTTGGTCGAGTCTGTTCACAAAGGATGCATCCCGTGGCATGTTCAGTGAACCTGGACGTGTCTATTCGAGTGACGGCTGCCCACTCAAGACTGCTGCCGTGCGCCTGGCATCGAAGTAGTGTGCCTGTTCGAGTTGCCTGGAACCTCTTCAAACCCACTGCCTTGTATCATGAATCTGGATAGGGCTGTGTAGTGCTCCGAGCCCAACTGCCGCCCACCATTCCAACGGGTGTGTTGGTCCAGCGACAGTCATGCTTTCCCTTCCAGTTCCTATATATAAAAACAGAAAGGCTCTAATCGCTCCTTCGCGACGATGCGCACGGGCGAAGTGCAAAGTGCGCCTCGAAAGCGCCCAATGCGAACTTTGCGAAGTGCACGGGCTCGAGCGAGTGCGTGAGCGTGAGCGTGAGCGTTTGTCCAACCAACGGCTAGCAAAGCTAGCTAGTGCGCAAGACATGGCTACATGGCTTGTAACTTAAATGTTACTCTCCATAATCTCCCATTATATAAACTAGGATACTTTTTAGTATATATCCAATGTGGGTTTAGACTCTTGTAGTGACTTAACCATTCACCTATATATATTGACCCTAATATTCCAACAATCCCCCAGATGAATGGAAGAAGTCGACACGAAAAAGAAAGAAGAAGAAGAGCATAGCTGAAAAATCAATGCATCAAGATAGGTGGCTTTCGCTTTGAACCTTCTTTAGTAAGAATCTATCGAACTTACTTGGCTGATCAGTGTACGTAACGTATTGAACTGTCAAGCGTTATTGTAAGTTTAAACAATAGACCAAACACATTAAATTTTCATATCAGATTTTGGTTCTTTATTGTGTTCATTATTTCAGCCCTAAGCTTTCTTGGTTCTGCGAGTGCTTTAGAGAATTTGCCTAAGAAAATTTCTCAACGAACTGGCCACGTTCACACTTACATAGGTGATGTGTTATAAAGAGTATCCTACATTACCCCACTTGTACTAACTTACAAGATATAGTCATCATTAAAAGCAATAGCTTAACCTCTACCATATTGTAGGCAGCACTTTTGCATTGCAGAAATGGGATGAAGATAAACTTCCAAGTGCTTTTCTCAAATCAATCATGACTAGTTTTCCTATTGAACCTAGTCCGTGGGATCTACAGTCGCCAGGTTAGGTTTCCGTCAAGTTGAACTATATTTGTTAAGGCTTTAGCCCTATTTCTTTCGATGCACATTTTATTCTCTCCTTAGATAAACCTTTAGTAAATGGATCCGCAAGGTTATCCTTTGATCGCACGAAATCAATAGAAATTGTTCCGTTTGAGAGTAACTGTCTAACGGTGTTATGTCTACGACGTATGTGTCGAGATTTGCCGTTATATATAAAATTTTCCGCCCTAGCTATAGCTAGAGCCGGCAAAATTAGCCAGGCCCAATGGGCCGGCCCAGCCAACCCGATATTATGAGGGGTTTGGGCTTCACTTTAGAAGGCCCGAAAAATTTTGGGCTTTTTTGGCCCGGCCCAATAGGCCCGTGGGCTAATTGGGCTCGGGCCAACCCCCAAATACACTTTTATTAACTTTTCAATTCACACTTTTCAAACCATTTTCATTGCTTTTAAGTCTTTTAGTGGAGATTTAAATCATTTTCAATTCAATTTTTTCGCTGCTTTAAATCTTTTCAAACAATTTTTCCAAACCATTTTGATACACTTTTATTAACTCTTTCAAATCCAAGTAGGAAAAATACATTAGTACAACATTTCCTTTCGTTATAGCTAAAGTGGTAACAAGTATTCTGTAATTGTATATGGCTCTAACTTATAAAATATTGCATAATGATATTAAAAATAAAAAGTGTAAAATACAATACTTCAATGGGAATTTTTGTGAGAATCCCATAGCATTCCTTGACAAAATCCAGTTGAAAGATGATGAAAATCCCCCACAAATGAGCTGCTACTTTTCTTCTTCTCCTTCTTCCGTTCTGTTCTCCTTTTCTTTTCAATCTTCTGCCCGTCTTTTTTTTTTTTTTTTGTCTTTTCCTCTCTTCTCTTTTTATCTAATTTTTTTCCTCCTTTTCCAATCTCATTCCCCCTCCCCAAAAAAATCTTTTTCTTTTTCCAATTTTCTTTTTCTCCCCCCAAAATTTCTTTTTCTTTTCTTCCTCTTTTCTTTCTCTCTCTCTTCCCCAAAACTCTTCTCTTTTTCCCATTTTATTCCCCTCTTTTCTTCCCCCGGTGCTCCCCTCTCTCCTCCTTTTCTTCCATCACCTTCTCTCCTCCCCAAAACCAAATGTAGTGGAAATAATCTATCCCTATTTAACGTATTTGCACTTCTCCTGTCTACAAAAAAATTATATAGTTGTATTTTAATCCATCAAGATGAAATTTATTATTTGTAGATTTTATCTGATAAATTATAGACTTGTAATGAGTTTTGAAATTTTTTTTATGTGATAACTTGTAAATTTTCTAGAAAATATTTTTAGTACGAATTTGGGCTGATTTGGCCCGATGGCCCAAAAGTGGGTTGGGCTGGGCTAGAGGTTTGAGGCCCGATGTAAATTTTGGGCTGGCCCAGCCCAGCCTTATTTTATGTGTTAGCCCGATGGGCTAGGGCTGGGCTGGCCCGGCCCAGCCCATTGCCAGCTCTAGCTATAGCTGCTTGATTATCACAATGTATACATATAGCATGCACGGGTTTTGGCCATAGAGGAATATCTTCTAAGAAGTGTCTAAGCCATTCGGCTTCTTTACCAGTTTTATCTAAAGTAATAAACTTAGATTCCATCGTTGATCGAGCTATACACGTTTGCTTAGAAGATTTCTATGATATGGCACCTCCACCGAGAGTAAATACATAGCCACTAGTAGATTTGAATTCATCTGTATATCAGATATCCAATTTGCATCACTATATCCTTCAACTACCGGAGGATAATTGCTATAGTGCAATGAATACTCTCTAGTTCGTTTTATATATCCTAATACTATTAACAATGCATTCCAATGCTCATTGTTAGGATTACTAGTAAAACGACTTAGCTTACTAACAGCGTAAGCTATATCTGGCCTTGTGCACTGCATCAAGTACATTAGGCTTCCAATGATTTGTGAATACTCTAACTGTTGTTTCGCATTCCCAGTATTCTTGCGAAGAACTATATGGGCAGAAATGGGTTACTAGTTTCTTTAATACCATGAGAATTAAATTTCTCAATCATTTTATCTACATAATGTGTTTGAGATAAATTAATTCCATTGGAGGTTCTAGAGACTTTCATTCCCAAGATTACATCTGCTTCACCCATATCTTTCATATCAAAGTTATTGGTAAACATTTTCTTTGTTTTATTTATAACCTCAATGTCATGACCAAATATGAGCATGCCATCTACATATAAACAAACAAATACATATGTGTTGCCAAATTTCTTTGAGTACACACACTTATCACATTCATTTGTGATAAAATCATTCCTAGTCATGACATTGTCAAATTTCTCATGCCATTGTTTAGGAGCTTGCTTCAAACCATACAAGGACTTAACAAGTTTGCACACCTTGTGCTCTTGTCCTTTTACTTTGAAGCCTTCGGGTTGTTCCATGTAAATTTCTTCATTCAAATCACCATTTAAAAATACAGTTTTCACATCCATTTGATGTATCTGCAATTTATACAATGCGGCAATGGCTATTAAGATTCAAATTGAAGTAATTCTGGTAACTGGAGAATATGTGTCAAAGAAATCAAACCCTTCCTTTTGACGATATCCTTTGGCAACAAGACAAGCCTTATATTTATCTACGGAACCATCCGGTCTTAATTTCCTTTTGAAAATCCATTTGCATCCTATTGGTTTAGAACCTTTTGGAAGATCAACCACTTGCCAAGTGTTGTTACTTAAGATGGATTCAATTTCACTATTTACAGCTTCTTTCCAGAATGTGGATTCTGAGCTGTCCATGGCTTCTTTAAATGATTGAGGCTCATCCTCAATCATAAAATTAGAGATAAAATCTGGACCAAAAGTTTTAGCATTTTTAGCTCTTTTGCTTCTTCTTGGTTCAGCATCCTCATTATTTTCAGAAGCACTTTCACGTGGTCTCTTAGGAGTATTTTCACAAATATCCTTTTTCATAGGGAACACGTCCTCAAAAAATTCAGCGTCACGAGATTCAATTATTGTATTGACACGAATGTCATTTATTTTAGATTTATGTACTAAGAATCTGTACGCACTACTATTCATTGCATACCCAATGAATATACAGTCAACGATCTTAGGTCCTAATTTTGACCATTTAGGAGGTGGAAGGGCAACCTTTGCTAGGCACCCCCATACTTTGAGGAATTTTTAGAAAGGTTTTCTTCCTTTCCACAATTCATATGGTATGGAACCAGTTTTCTTGTGTGGAATTCTATTCAACACAAAGTTAGCAGACAACACTGTTTCCCCCCACAAGTTTTGTGGTAAACCAGAACTTACAAGCATGCAATTAACCATGTCCTTTAAAGTTCTATTTTTCCTCTCAGCAATACCATTTTGCTGCAGAGTATAGGGTGCAGTTGTTTGATAAATGATTCCAAATTTGGAACATAAGTCACTAGACTCTATCGATTCATATTCACCACCCCTATCAGACCTTAATACTTTAATTGACTTTTCAAGTTGATTTTCAACTTCATTTTTGTAAGTGATGAAAGCATCCATTGCTTCATCTTTACTACTTAACAAATAGACATAACAATATTTACTTTGATCGTCAATGAAAGTAATAAAGTATTTCTTACCGCCTCGAGTTGGGACAAACTTTAAGTCACATAAATCGCTATGAATTAAACCCAACAGTTGGCTAGTTCTTTCAATTGATTTAAAAGGTTTCCTTGCAAATTTTGCTTCAACACAAATTTCACATTTGTGATCTTTTATTGAATCAAGTTTTGGAATAAGTCCTAAACCTACAAGCTTTCTTAAAGAAGCACGATTCACATGTCCTAAGCGACTATGCCATAAGTTAGAAGACTCGTACAAGTAAATAGAATTGTCAATTTTATTAATAGCCTGTGGGTACAAATAGGTGGAGTACTTCTTGTCCACTACAACAGCGTTTGCCTTAAACATGCCATCTAGCAAGTATCCTTTCCCAACATACATCCCTCCCTTAGTAAGTACAAATTTATCGAATTCAAATACAACTTTAAAACCTTTCTTACTAAGCAATGAACCAAAAATTAAATTCTTCCTTATGTCGGGTACATGCATCACATCGTTGAGAGTAAGCTCCTTTCCTGATGTGAACTTCAAGATCACCTTCCCAATACCTTCAATCTTGGAGGTTGCGGAATTTCCCATATAGAGAAAATCTTCACGTTCCATTTTCTTGTATTCTGCAAACAAGCTTTTATCGGCACATATGTGACGAATGGCTCCTGTGTCCACCCACCAATCCTTGACGTTTGACACCAAGTTGGCTTCACATACAACAGCGGACAGACTTACTTCGGAAACACCTATAGAGAGAGTATCCACTTCTGTCATGTTTGCTTGGGGAGGCTTTTTCTTCTTGCTTCGGCAATCTTTTGCCCAGTGACCGCTTTTCCCACAATTCTAGCAGTCCCCTTTGAACTTGAAGCATTTGTTGTTGTTGTCATTACTTGTCTTCTTGTTCTTAGAAGAGTCATCACGCTTTCTTTTGTTGTTCTTAGGCCCGGAGTCTTCAACCATGTTAGCCTTTGCTTCCATGTTCCGTGCAGCGGCTCCCTTTTCTGCACCACGATTGTCCTCTTCAATACGAAGACGAACAAGCAAGTCTTCCATTGACATCTCCTTGCACTTATGCTTGAGATAGTTTTTGAAATCTCTCCATGAAGGAGGCAGCTTCTCGATCATACATGTAATATGGAAAGACTCGCTCAATTGCATGCCTTCAGCTTCAATGTAATGCAACAAAACTTGCATCTCCTCAACATGATTCATTATAGTTTTAGAATCAATCATTTTAAAATCCAAAATTTTTGCAACAAAGAACTTCTTTGTTCCAGCATCTTCGGTTTTGTATTTCTTATCGAGAGATTCCCAAAGTCCTTTTGCAGTTTGAATTGAGTAGTACACATTATACAATGTGTTGTCTAGTCCATTCAAAATGTAGTTTCGGCATAGGTAATCCGCATCTTTCCATGCGTCAATAGCCAATTGTGCTGCCTTGTCAATTGTACCTTCTGCTACAGGACATTCTTCACGCAAGAACTTCACCAATCCAAGCGTTGTGAGGTAGAACAACATTTTCTGTTGCCAACGCTTGAAATCAGTTCCATTGAACTTTTTCGGTTTCTCGTATTGCGAGGCCGGTGGCATAACAAGCTGATTTGCACTTGTAGTGCTTGCAAACGCACCCGGAGTGGTTGCAACAGTTTCACTAGTGGATTCATTTCCATTAGCCATTTTCTGTCACGAAAACAAAAAATCAAATAAGAAAGAGATGAAGTAGAAGATAAACAAAATAAATACCTGACACTATTTGTCTTAAGATTGTTTGTAAATAATTTGTTAGTCTTAGTATCTTCAAAAACAGAAAATCAGATGAAGTATTGAAACGAGGTAAGCCGAAGCAAATCTCCATAAGACAAATATTGCCTCCGTAACGGTGCAAACAGATGATTGGCAATTGTCTCCCAAGATACAACGTTTCTTCCAAAAGTTAGACTTGCACTTACTAACCTTTGACGGATAAACCAAATTATCTGACTTGCTCTTCAATCTTTCACAAAACGGGAGAAGGAATAATGAGTAAAAGAAAAACTGGATTTCTTTTGTGAACAACACTTATGATTTTTCGGATGTTTAGACTGAGAAAATTTGCTTGTACTTCGATGACCTGAATGACTGGAAGAGGGGTCTTTATATAGCCTTGGTCGAGTCTATTCACAAAGGATGCATCCCGTGGCATGTTCAGTGAACTTGGACGTGTCTATTCGAGTGACGGCTGCCCACTCAAGACTGCTGCCGTGCGTCTGGCATCGAAGCAGTGTGCCTGTTCGAGTTTCCTGGAACCTCTTCAAACCCACTGCCTTGTATCATGAATCTGGATAGGGCTGTGTAGTGCTCCGAGCCCAACTGCTGCCCACCATTCCAACGGGTGTGTTGGTCCAGCGACAGTCATGCTTGCCCTTCCAGTTCCTATATATAAAAACAGAAAGGCTCCAATCACTCCTTCGCGACGATGCGCACGGGCGAAGTGCAAAGTGCGCCTCGAAAATGCCCAATGCGAACTTTGCGACGTGCATGGGCTCGAGCGAGTGCGAGTGCGTGAGCGTGAGCGTTTGTCCAACCAACGGCTAGCAAAGCTAGCTAGTGCGCAAGACATGGCTACATGGCTTGTAACTTAAATGTTACTCTCCATAATCTCCCACTATATAAACTAGGATACTTTCTAGTATATATCCAATGTGGGTTTAGACTCTTGTGGTGACTTAACCATTCACCCATATATATTGACCCCAATATTCTAACACGTTATCACGTACAGGGTGGTCGCCGGATTGGGTTATCAACGAGATGTAATGGAGGATTTGAAGAGAGAGATTTACCTGGGTTCTCAAGGTTGAAGACAACTTACTTTTAGAATTGGCAAATTGACCCCTATATTTTGTATTTTTTTAAAATCAGTCCTTAAGGAACTTGTTAGTAAGGGTAATTTGGGCATTTCAACATGGTAATAGACGGTGATTTTAACGTTAACGGGGGGAGGGGGAGTCTAACAAGAAAATGTAAGTCGAAGGACCATATGAATAGGTTTTAAAATGAGAGGACCAAACAAAAAATTAACTCAAAGTCGAGGGACCAAATAATTATTTAAATCTTTGATTTAATCACATGTTAATTTTAAAAATGGAAAGTAAACTTTTTGATTGGAACGGGGAGAGTATTATAAATTTTTTCTATTTTCATGTATACTAAATTTAAAATTTAATTTATATCAATAGTTAATTACAATCATAATGAAAAAAATCTCATTTGTTCAGATATTACTATATTACTGACATTTAGTTATCATGTACGCTTATCTATTCGAGATTTCAGATGATGATGAAAAGAAAATTATATTTATTTAGACATTCAATTACCAAATAAACTTATACTTAGCATTCAATATTTAGCTCTAAATGAATTAGACCATACAGAAAGTAATTCAGTGTTCACTTTTCAATATTTAATGATATTAAACACACCGTAAGTCTTGGTGAATAATATATTGGGAAAAATTTGGGAAAATTTTCACATATGGCCTAGTCAAACACCCAAATTTCTTAAATGATCTCACTTACTCCAAAACATCTTTTATGGCTTTTTTTATTTTGAAAACCCCAAAATACCCTCCTTTTTGAACGACTCAAGGCGTTTTAAACAATTCAATGGTCGTTTAAACAAGTAACTTAAAAAACTCAAGGGTATTTCCAACGACTCAAGGGTGGTTCGAACAAATCGTTTAAACGATTCACAGAGTCGTATAAACGATTCATGGGATCGTTTTAACGATTCACGGGATTAATTAAACAATTAACGGGTATTTCATGGCAGTAGATCTGAGTTAGAGAGACAAAGATTGAACTTTCATGACAGTAGAAAGATATAGAGAGGGGACATACCAGATCCATGAAAGTAGTAAGAGGAGAAAGACGAGGGAGTCGATATAGTCGGAGACGGAAGATGAGGGCGACGATGTGGTCGGAGATCAGAAGGGGAGGCGCTGTGGTCTGAGACGAGGGGAAGGCATGTAATTTGAGAGAGAATGAGACTGAGTTATGTTTTGAGGGCATTTGGGGGTATTTTAGGAAGGTTGTATAAATTTTTAGTCAAAGGCCATGAAAAATATAAGATTGTATTAAAAGGCTGTACTGATATATAACACAAAAATTTGGCCTGATACACTTTGGTGAATTTTCAACCGTTATAGTACCCTATATATTTTTTTAAATTTGCAAAAGACACTTTTGAGCATCGCAATTCTTAATTGATGCATTGCGATGCACAAATGTGTCTTTTGTCGGTTTGAAAAAAATAATATGGTACTAAAGCAGTTAAAAATACACCAAAGTGTGTCGTCACGTAATTTTCTTAGGAAAAATATATAAATGACTATCGTACTATCGTTTGGTAACTAATATGACCCCATACTCTCAATATCCTAAATCTAACCAATGTACTCACGAATAAAGTGTAATGTAGTCCTTCTGACTAATGGTCCATCTATTTTTTTAACGGTAGTTAACTCTCCATCCTATTTTTAAACATGACTGCTGATATGGTGTACGCGAGCCATTTTATGAGTGGTATTTTTGTCAATCCAATAAATTTTATTTCTTCTCTCTAGTAAAATACTGTCCATGGGCTTTTTGTCTCCTTTAACAAGCCAGCACGGTCGAAAGTCTTCAAGCCCAAAAACTCAGGGGAACGCAAGGTGTGCACGTGATGAACTTGGATACCCCTCATAAAATGGCTCACGTAGGCTATATCAGCAGCCCTGTTAAAAAATATGATGGAAAGTTAACGACTGTTAAAAAAATTGATGTGTCGTTAGTCAAAAGGACTAGATTTCACTCAATTCGTAAGTATATTGGTTAGATTTAGGATATTGGGAATACGGGTCAAATCAGTTATCAAATGATAATACGATGGTCATTTATATAATTTTCACTAATTTTCTCTAATATATTTTGGGAATAAGCTCACGTTGAAACACGCTTTCAAAAAGCGCAGGATGTTCCAATTAAAAGACAAAAAGATATTTTCTGTTTCCTCAAGAATAACGCTTTCACCGGCCCCGAATTAATCAACCCGACCCGGAATGCTCCTGGTGACCCACTCTCCTTTATCCCCAAACGTATTTTCCCCTACACCAACCTTCATTTCGCAGGCCTGACTCCGGCCGGCGTAATTTCCCGGCTGCCGCATGTCGTGATTTCCCCCAAATTAAATCTTTGATATATTTATTTTGTTCAATCGGAGGAGTGCTGACTAATCATGACGGTTTCGGAAGACGAAGACGAAAGCCTCGCTCAGTTCCTTGAATCGGAAGTCTTATCGGAGAACTCCGATCAGGTAATCTGTTTCTCCCGATTCAATTCGAACTTTCTTTCGAAATTCAATCGATATTTTCGAGTTTTACATTTTGATTCAATTATGCGTTTATCAGGAGGCGAAATCGGAAAAAGAGCTAGAGGTAGAGGTAGAGGAGGAGCGAACGAGGAAGAGACAGCGCGTGGCGGAGGACGCGCTAAACGATGGAGTTCGTCGGAATCCTAGTGAAAACAGAATGATAAATCCAAGGAGGATAGAGGGCGGGTTTTTCAGTAGGGTTCCTCCTGAGCTCTTTCCTCACATCCTTAAATTCCTTTCATCCGAGGTAACAGTTTCTTTGTTTTTTCTTTTTTGTGATTATGTTTTATTCTTTGAGTTTTGGAATAAAGGAGGGATTTATTATTGTTAGAGGTGAATGTTATGATTTTACAACATGCAGGATCTTGTGTCATGCTCGTTGGTCTGCAGATTTCTGAATTTTGCAGCGGCTGATGAATCCTTGTGGCGTCGCCTGTGAGTATTTTCTAGTTTGGGCTTATCATATGGTGTTTGTTAAGGGTTTTGTTTAAGAAAAGGAAAAATTCAAGTAGCATTTTTTCTATTGTCCTGCTTGTTTAGTAAAGTGCCCTTTTTAGCATTATATATATATATAAAGCATGCTATGAAATACTAGTACCCATACACCATGCATGGAGGTGTCGTACCTTGTGTTGTACATCTTGTACTTTGTTCAAGCAGGGTGGAAACCTAGCTATGGTCTCGTTTGTGCATCACACCTGAATATTAGTAAAATATCTAGAGATTTTGGGGTCAATATTTCGGTTTTTATTAGGGAATGACATTAGATATCAACTAAATTAGAGATCGGATCAAGTAAGCTTATTTCTTATGAGTAGATTAGTTAAAAATTAGATGGAATGGCTGATTTCTTCAATATATACGCAGGTGAAGGCAGATTTCTGTTTCGGGCAAGATCATATTGGATGTAGATATAATATGCTAATATCTGAATTAGCTGCCTTGAAATTATAATATGTGCATTCCCCACAACGTGTTATAAAATTGTCTTTTCATAGTACTAATATTACTTTCCCACTTTCCCTGATACTAAGGATGGTGGATGGACACTTAAACTGAGGCTTTTGGGAGGGGGCAGTTGACCCATTATGATAAGTGTAGCTATACCTATGTAACTTTCGTTTCTATTAGTAATACTTTTTCATGTCTGTGACTTATTTAGATAGTCAAATATCAAAGAAATAGAAATGATACTAGGGAAATTTTTAAACTTCTTACAGTGGAAATTAAAATTTGTTATATATAATATGCAATTCGTTCTTTAGGTGCAATTATTCTATTTAGTAGTACTTCTCGTAGCTGTGCATTACTTGGTCAATTTTCTAAATTAGATTTAAAAGAAAAAGATATTGGCACCATTTTAGAACTTTTTATGCAGTGGAACTTCACTCGTGGAGTACAACATGCAATGCATTCTCTAGGGGCATCTTGTCAACCAGAAAATGGTTAATGATTCTGCATCTGTACAAGAGGCAAGGGTTTTCATTTATTTATTAATACATTTGTGCATTGATGTGTATATTAACTGCATTTTGGTTCATCGGGCTGAATTGTATATTAAATTAGTTATGCATTCCTAATAGTTCGTTGTTAACGTCTGGAAGACGTGGCTGGTCTGATTGCCTTGTTAACTAATAACTGATCTGCTGCAAGTTATGTATGCCTTGTTTAATTGACTAGCGAATGATGAGGTGTCTATACGTAAAGAACTTTTATTGTGCTTGTATATGAAAAGCTATTTAATGATTGTGCAGGTATTCTATGAGATGGGGTCTGCTGCCGCCTACCAAAAAAGTGCGTGACCGTGCTTGGAAAAAGCTTTACATTCAGGTGGTTTTTGACTGGAGTTTAAGTTCGCGTGTATCACTATCGTAATTATGATTATTCTTATATGTGGGAGATTACTTTTTGGGAGATGTTGCTAATAAATATGATTACAGCCAGTTGTACGAATTTAATGGGAATTGCATTTTTACGCTTGTAATCTGGATTTCCAAGGAAGATCAATCTCTCCCCTGATGCTGATTTGATGCTTAATTTTTTATGGAAAACTTGAGCCCCTACTTTAGCTTACAAGATATATTTCCTCACTGCAGCGTGATGAAGAGGACATGGTTGAGTTTGTCAGAGATTGCCCAGCTGAGTTTAAAGAGTATTATTTCCAAATGCAAGTAGCAAAGAGAAGTCAAGCACCTCTTCCTTCACAGGTTAGTAGGGAATACTTTCGCGATTGTCCTTTTTCCATGTCTATTCTAGTGTGAGTTTCCACTATGACCTGGGAAGGGGTTGGGCTGCCTTACTTTAGACCCTTACTAGTGTTTGCTGTTCACAATGGCCTAGAGCATTGTGCACTAGGCCTTATAAAATGAGGATGTTTCAATAAAGGCTGAGGCAAGTACCCACCCCCCCCCCTTTCTTGCATTTCTTCTATTACCGAAACATATGCTTATGGTGTCTTAAATTATGTTTTTTCTGTTGCGACGTCGGAAGGGTAAGGCTGCATAACACCCTTTCTGGACCCCTCGATGGCCTACAGCCTTGTGCACTGGGCCTTCCTCCTATAATTTATCAGGTGTTTTTGCAAAGGCTGGAGACAACTGTTTTTGTTTACCGGCCTTCCCCTGAAAATTACTAGCCTTGTGCATGCACAATTTTTTGTGATTTGTTACTAAACCTCAATCGTCATACCCTTTTCATCACATTGTTCCTTCCGTTGAACTTATAAAGAAAAAGTGTTCTTTCTATTGATGAGTTGTGTATTGAAGGATGAAATCTTGTTCCCTCATATTTTCAAGATGAGGTGCTTTAATTATTTCATTTTGTCTGACATGTACATGTGAAGGTGAAGGATGACACAATAATTCTTGACAAGACTGTTGCTGATCAAGTTTCCATTTGGAAGAGTAGCAAGGGCCTGACTGATAAGGTGTTCTTGGATCATGATTGTTCTGGAGAAAGATGTACTTACTTTCAAATTGGAGATGTTTTTGTTTGTGAAAATACTGGACATGTTCATGGTATGACTCATGGTTATCAAACAGTGTGACATTACTTCTTTGCTATAAACATTTATGTTACCTGGACTTGGCTAAGAGGATCAGATACGGTCCATGCTGGTGTGGATCCAGGTGTCGGGTCCGCTATAGATTTTGCACTAGTTTAGTGCAAAACTGCCATGCCTACACCCACACCCATGTCGTGTCGGTACTTTGGTAAAATGCAGGGTCGACATAACCCAAATAAACATGCAAAATATATTGATACTTTTGCATATAGAGCTTGAGACTCAACTCTTTTATTTCTTTTGCCTGCACAGTGTGTGATGATACTTGCAAGGAAGTTATTCTTGATCCCACAAATGAGCTTTTGGTTTGTACAATTTCTGGGCACTGCTTTGACCGTTTGCTGTCCCCTGCTGAAATTGAGCCAGATACTGTAAGAAGTTTTTCTGTAGCTTATCTCACTTGTAATTTAAATTGAATATTGGGCGTATTGGCTGACACTTAGCTTCATTTTTCAAATGATTCTGTGCTAAGCTTATTCTCTCCTCTCTTTTTTTTTATATTTTTTTCCTTCCATTTATGTAGAACAACATAGGCTGGGATCTGTCATCATTTATAGTTTCATGTCTCTCGTCAAGAGGCAATATTAAGGTTTTGTAAAGCTTTGTAGAAGCACATCCTCATGTTCTGGATCAAGCTCTCCACATTTTTTGCTTTTCCGTAGAATGAGAAAAATTTCTGTTTCACGTGTTCTAAGGGAAGGAGAGACGGAGCAATGTAGGACATAGTCGCAGAGACTTGCTCTACATGCGCATAAAGAAAGATAAAGAGAGTCGAAATAAGGATGCACACCCTCAGAGGGATAAGCCATGCCACATACCACAACTGCTCAAACCTCGTTCAAAATATAATTCAACTCCTATGTTACCTAGATTTGGCTAAGAGGATCAGTATGGGTTTGGATCCGGGTGTCAGGATGCGCCAAAATTTGAAGTTTTTGCTCTAATTTAGTTAAAGCTGCCATGACCTCACCCCCACCCATACACATGTTGCGACACGGGTAAACTTGGCAAAAATGAAGTGTCCAGGTAACATAGTTCAACTCCAATCTACAATGGGGGATCAGATTAATTATTAGATGTTTTCCTAATACTATAGCCTACTATATGGGGGACACGTCAAATCACGTAAAATAGTTGTGTCAGACACAAACGTTGACTTGTGTGGACACAAAAAATTAGGGTTTTTATGAAGAGAATAGGATTTTGCTCCATGGAAGGCTAACTATACTACCAAACCCCTCAACAGTTTGATTATCAAAATATGTTTAGAAAATCTATATTCATCTGTGTTTCATATTATCTATTTAGATAGTATACATATAGGGTCGTGTCCTCGTGTCTTGGATCCTTTCATAAGCCCTGATTATAGAGGCCGCTGGCCTAGCTGGCCTTGGAATGGAGCAACCTATCCTACTAGTAAACTTTCTTTCCCAGATGACAAAGAAGAAAAGGTCGCTATGTCTGACACCACGTGTCTCGTGGTGAAACTTGTGCCCTTGTCCACAAATCATAGACTTGTAACTAGAGAAACTCTGATATTAGCTTGAGATGGACATGGTACCCTTTCTGCTCATGATATCCAATTGTTATTGATTATATCAATAATGCTAGACAAGTACAATCAAATAACAACACATATAGAACCACAAATATCAATCCCGTACAACTTTCATTCCTTGTACGTTGGTCCACTTAAAGGAGATATGCCCTAAAGTTTACCCTTAGCACAAGTTGTCTTCCATCCTTCATTTTGGATTCTTACAGAGTAGATACTTACATTGTGTTGTTTGTCCACTTGTAATTATCAGTAATTTACTTGATGCCACTTTCTTTTTATGAACATCTTTATGTTTGAGTACCTAATTATCATGTGTATTTCTTGTATGATGAAAGTGTTTCCATCTATAAAGAGGCCCGCCATGTTTTATGAAACAAGGTCTAGGCAGTTGGGGCATTTTCCATACTCTCATTGTATATAGCATGTGGTAGTGGATGTTTAAAACAAGACAAGAAACTTAAATCTGAGCAGATTTCATTGGACAGAGAAGCTGCACAATTTGAGAAAAGTGAAAACAGAGAACCTCATAACTAATGGATTTTCTCCTTCACTATTGCTGTTAGTTGATCATTTAATTTCTTTTTATCATGTATTAAGGTGCTGAGGACTATGTTTTTCATTTGAAAACCACACAGACCTAAACCTTTTTTAAGATCGCTCATGCCAATCTGGAAATGGGGGGTGGGGGGGGGGGTGTCTCCAATGATTTGTATTTGCAAGTTGGGTGCTTCTTTACCCATGTAAGATACTATTAGCAAGCTGGTTTTGGTTGGCCAACAAGTTTTTTTCAGAATGGAGTGAAGAACGTGAACCTTTTACCACTTTTTATTGTTACAATCAGTAGTGATTGACGATTACTGAATTCAAATAATTTTGCAAATTTGGAATAAATGCAAATGACTTGATATAGATAACACACACATTCATACGTAGGCGTGTGTGTATATATGTGTGTATGTATGTGTATGTGTATGTGTATGTGTATGTGTATGTGTATGTGTATGTGTATGTGTATATGTGTGTGTGTGTGTGTGTGTGTGTATGTGTCTGTGTATGTGTATGTGTATGTGTATGTGTATGTGTGTGTCAAGATTATCCTTTTAAAAACTGGAAGGTGTGTCCCATGGTGATATGTTTTCATGATGGGATGCACATGAGTACACCAGTTTGATTACTCCTATCAAGCTAATGTGGGGTTGACTTTGGACATGCTTTCATGCTGCACTATTTTTTTTTGGTATATTTCATTTAGAGTAGAAACTCAAGTCTCTTTTGGTTGACCATAGGAACAGCAGCAAGGTACCGGTGCAGATGAAGCAGAGCCATTCATGGGGTCTGGCCGTTTTGGTACAAATTTCGTAGCTTCAAATATGTTACATTTCTCGAGTCTTCCATCTCATTTTATTAATCTTCTGTGTGTGTATGTGGCAGCACGAGCGTATATATTGGGATATAACTGTGACGACGAGAAGGAGCTTGAAGCTGCTTTGAGGTTTTGCTGATAAAGTTTTATCTCTCTGCCCCTTATGTGGACTTTTTGATTCTGGAATGCTGGTAGTTATTTTGATGTAATAAATTTTAATTACTTGTAAGTTCAACGCCGCATAATCCTGGTAGTATGTGACTATGTATTAGTCACTTAATTTATAAGGAGAAAGCTTCCTGGCTTATTTCTCTTCCGTTTGAACTTACCATTTTTACATAAGGAGAAAGCTTCCTTGGTTCTTCAATCTTCATGCCGGCATACTACTCTTTTTGTCACAAAAAATAATAGTCTCACTTAGACTTTTGCTGGTCACATTGTGATTGTTTTGCACCCTACATGCCGGCATTGCTTTTTCCTGCCTTTAGTGCCTGGACTTTATATTGCAACTTGTAAGCTAATCTTCTCGAATGAGTTTGCTTTACAATATCATCCAATAATATGAATGCTCGTATCCCATGAGGTTTCTCGATCATTGACCGGGATACCCGTCCCGTTTCGTATTGTGTTGCTGTTTCAATCATGTTCCAATTAGGACCATAATGCTACTCTGTTGTTTCGATATGGTATGTTTGGAACATTCTTAATGGTATCAGTCAAGGTGGTCATTTTGCAAAATTATTAGGGGGAGCGACGTAGAATATAGAGAATAAGTGGGTTTTTAATCGTGACAAAGATGCATTTGACTCCCTTCATTTTGTGGGAGATTTGAATCCACTACGTTAAATCCTTCCTTTTTTTTCCCTAATTTTTCTTTGGAGATCTACTAAGCTCTTCTGAAACATACTACTATATCATGATGAGTAATACTATAGGTATTTAAAGAGTACTAAATTTTTTGCACCAAATGATGTGTCTGTTGATATGATGCATTAATTATTAACACATTATTGGTACAAAAAATTTGAAACTCATATTTTTTAATTTTGGTTTGTTCTGAAAAGGGGTTGCATTTCTTTGAATTTAAGCTTCAAATCTTTAACATTTTTCCAAAAAAAAAAAACACTTCGAACACGTAATAATTATCTAATGCTACGAAAGAATGTACTTCTTCCATACCAAAATAAAAGTTACATTTGGCAAGTTAAATTTTTTATGATTATAGCTTTACTATTATGTATTTTATTTTAAATTTCGTTAATATTCTTTCTTTTTTTCAAAAATTAGATTGTTTCCAAACTAGACAGGGAAGTAATACTCTGTTTTTATTATTTTATTTTTGGACGGAGTGTTTATAACCTTGGTGCAATTCAAAAAATATAGAAAAGTAAAAGTAAGATAATTTGAAAAATATTTTCTTAAAAATATGCTAGTTCAGAGAAAACATAACAGTGATAAGATGTAAACATAAATTCAACAATACTCATTAATAGATCTTTTTAGGGTAAAATTCGGACCGGTCCCTTTTAGACAATTTTTATTTGCTAAAGTTCACTATAATTGTTTTCAATCGTTAAAGGACACTTTTGTTGCAAAATATCATCTATGCCCTTAAAAAACACGGAACCGTGGACACTGTGCATTTCTAGACGATGCACATAAAATATGAAAGCCTACACTGTGCATCGCAAAAAAACAAGATGCACAAATTACCTTTGTCACTTGACGACACATCAAAAAGTTGTGTGTTAACTAAAAAACAAACTGACGATGCATCAAAAAGTTGTGCGTTAACTAAAAAACAAACTAACCCCCTTCACTTCAAACACACAGCAAAAAAATCCCTCTTCACTTCAAAAACAAAAGCAAAAATTCTTAAAATCCTTGGGAGATTGCAAAAACTTTTGAAAAACATTATCATGAGTTACTATCAAACAGAGAAAAAATGTCTTCTCAACAACAAAAGAACACTGTAAAGAAGGCAACAACCATCAGAATCAACCAAAACAAAGAATTAGGTTGGTATTGCTGAATACATTTTAGGGTTTAAAAAAACAGAGCAAAAATATTCGTGAATATCGTTTCTAGGGTTACAAATTTGCATATAAAACTAAATATAAAACACTATTTCTAGGTTTTTTTTGTAACACGTGAGTTTTAAACTCTTATTATGTGCATGACATAGCATTTTGTATGTTATGTGTTTGCTTTAAGCTTGAGTATGTGTTATTTACTCATGTTTACTTGCTCGTGCTTTAGTATTAACGTGGGCATGAATGGGTGTGCGTGTTATGCGTGTTGTTTTAACCATGAGATAGGAAAGATTACATACAAAAATATAGAAATATGTTAAAACTCAGATTTTTTGGCCTGTATGAACATCTTAAAATAAATTGGCCATAACTTTGTGTAGAAAATTCGGAATTCATATCCGTTTACACAGCATCTAGGGCTTTCCAATCATACTTTATTTGTTAAATTTAGACTTATATATTGGTCCAGACAAGCTGTTAAAGTTGACCCAAATTCTACGAAATTGTAATGTGCATTATCACTTAAAATAGAGTAATTAAAGTGTGAGAAAAAAAAGAGTAAAGTGACTTACTGAAATTTGGATAGAAGTAGAGTAACTAATTGAGTATTATTTATTCGATTTTCTTTTCTTTTTTGTATTTTCATTTTTTCCATGAAGCTGGGGCGGGATTAACGAAGGACAAGAGTAGGGGTGGTAATGGCAGGCACGACACGATTGCACGAACCAGCACGACACGATTATAAACACGAATTACAGAGACAAGAAACACGATAAGGCACGGCACAACACGACACGAAATACGACACGAAAGCTCGAAATTTTATAAATTTAGTTAAAATAACGTTTATTATTATATTTATGATCAAATAAGATAGATAACACGAAAATACGATAGTGTGACACGAACACGACACGATGACATGAATTGCCACCCCTAGATAAGAGTAATGATCCATTGTTTGACTTGGCTAGGAGTTCTGCTGGAACTGACCCTATGATTAAATATGTCAGAGAAAGAAAGTTCTTCTGTTTTCTCTCTCTTTTTTTTTTTTTACTAATGCTACAGTAACATAATTTCTTTATAAATTTTGTTTACAAGAAGTTTTAATATGTTTTATTGTACAATTATAAAATGCATTCATAATAGTATTGTCTAACAATTTAAAATTTATCGTAAATGAAATTTATAAACAAATTAGGTTGCTCTTTCATTTTTCTTGCTTTAATCCGTCTTTAATTCTTTCTTTAGATACCTATCTGTTAAAGTTGTTAATGAAGATCATCAGAAGAAACTGAATCAAGTTAATCAAAGTAATACAACAGCTTTGTAATCTTCAGAGGTGTCGTGTGTGTATACTAAAAAGGTAGGCAGTTATGGTTGTTATTAGTAAGGGCTTATTTGTCTTTTCATTTTTATGATGTATTCAAATAGGCCATAAGCTGGTTGTTAGGAATAGAGGTTGTCTTCTTTTTCTTTTTATCTCTATAAAATTTGTCTTTGGTAATCAATGGAAGGAAGAATTCCAATTCAATTTGATTACTTATTCTCTTTGCAAAGTTTGAACATGGTATCAGAGCCTTGAAATCCTGTATGTTCCTGGGGTGAATTTCGTTCATAATTGTCTCTACCTTCAGGGCAAAAGAGTTTTTCTTCCCATTCTTGATTAATTTCTGTCTTCAAGAACTGCCTTCCCTTTATTTCTTCTCCCAATTTTTTTTCTTTTCTTGATAGTGTGTCTCTGTTCGTGATCCATCATGACCGGAGATAATACAACTTCAACTCAATATACCACTAATGTCACCACCAGTCGTGACACTGATTTCTATGACTTTATTGATTCTACTTTCTAATTACCCTCTGGCCTCCCCTCTATCTTCATCCCAATGACCACCCTGGTATGACGCTTGTCTCTGAAATTCTTACTGATTGTAACTTCACCTAATGGAAAATTGCTATCACTATAGCCTTGTCAGCCAGGAACAAAATTGGTATGATTAATGGCACACACAAGAAACCTCAACCTTAGTCAAAGTATGCCAGTGCTTGGGAGAGATGCAACTCTATGGTGGTTTCTTGGCTTCTCAATTCTATTACTTAAGAAATTAGACAGAGTATTGTCTATTTTCCAACAGCTTATGAGATGTGGGATGATCTTGTTACAAGATACTCCCAAAGTGATACCCCTAAACTTTACCAAATCAGAAAGTCCATTGCCCTGTGTACTCAAGGTACCTTATCCATTATGCCTATTTTACCAAATTCAGAAGCCTCTAGGATGAGTTGTAAAATCTGATTCCACCCCCTAAGTGTATCTATAATTGCCAATGTGGAGCCTCAAAATTGCAAGATGATTGTGATCATGCTTACAAACTCACCCAATTTCTTATGGGTCTATCTGATGCTTATACTGATGTGAGGGGGCAAATTCTCAGGATGATTCCTCTACCCTCCATATCCAAAACTGTTTCAATGCTTATTCAAGAAGAAGGACAAAGACAGTGTAGAAACTTTATGAGCCAAACTGACTTCTCCACAGCCTTGCTAAGTAAAGCTGGTACTAGTAACTACAATAGTGGCAATAAATTCAACAAAACTAGTACTAATCCAGGGAGAAATAATCAGTTCAACAACACTGGTGGAAAAGGGAAATTTTTTTGTGATTTCTGTTATGGAGACTCCCATCCTAAAGAAAAATGTTTCTTTCTACATGGCTACCCTAATTGGCATCCTCAATATGGGAACAAGCCTGACCTGTCTCGAATGCCTAAGAACAAAGGAAAGGGAAAAACACCTTCTGCAGTCAACTCTGTGGCACAAAAAGACAACAGTAAATCTAGTGGTCACTTCACCAATGAACAATATACTCAACTTCTTTCCATGATCAACCCCAAGGCAAATTGCACTATGACTGACTCTCCTCTTGAAATGGAAGACATTCAGATGGCAGGTACTACTTTGATTATTTCTAAACTTGCTAATCTTGTATGCTTATTCAATTACACTACTAGTTCAAATGACTGGATTATTGATACAGGAGCCTCAGATCACATTACTAATTCTTTACACCACCTCACTGATGTTACCAGTATCTAATCTACAATACACTTACCCAATGGAAAGAGTTCCATGATTACTCATAAAGGCTCTGTTAAGCCGTCTAGTGAAATCACCTTAAAAATGTTTACTATGTGCTTGACTTTAAGTTCAACCTATTATCAGGCAGCCAATTCACTTCTGACAATAAGTGTAACCTTATATTATCTACCACAATGTGCTTTGTACAGGACCTAATCAAGAAGAAAATCAAGGTGATTGGTAAACTTGCTGAAGGCCTTTATAAACTTGAGCCACCTGACTCTCATGTGGAAATCCATCTGAATCATGCCAAAGAAACTAAAACTGTCTGTAATAATTCTGTTGATGTACTATCTCCATCTATAAATCATGAGTTTTATGCTAGTTCTTCTTCCTATGATGAAGTGTACTTATGGCATCAGAGACTTAGCCACTTCCTTTTACAATCTATGAAATATATTGATTCTTTGTGTTCCTTAAACTTCAAGAATTATAAAACTTTCAGCTGTGATATCTGTCATCTAGCCAGGCAAACCAGGTAACCTTTTGGCTTAAGTCAATCTCACAACACTTCTTCTTTTGATTTGCTTCACTGTGATGTTTGGGGGCCATACAAGCACTCCACTTATGATGGTTGCAGTTTTTTCTTAACCATTGTTGATGACCATACCAGAGCTACTTGGACAGTCCTTCTTAAAACTAAAGCCAAT
The DNA here is from genome assembly GCA_016624345.1 of Platycodon grandiflorus. Taxonomy (NCBI): domain Eukaryota; kingdom Viridiplantae; phylum Streptophyta; class Magnoliopsida; order Asterales; family Campanulaceae; genus Platycodon; species Platycodon grandiflorus. The sequence continues at coordinate 37,119,286 of CM028362.1, forward strand.
GTTTGTATTATAATGAAAGTTTTTATTACCATGATCAAAACTCAATTTAACAAAAATATAAAAGAAATAAGGTCTGATAATGGAACTGCATTTTTTAACACCACTATGAATACTCTTCTTGATTCCTTGGGCATTATTCACCAAAGCACTTGTATAGAGACTCCTCAACAGAATGGAAGAGTTGAAAGAAAACATAGACATCTGTTGGAACTTGTAAGAGCTCTCAAATTTCAAGCTAACCTACCTATTCATTTTTGGGGAGATTGTCTTTTAACTGCTACATACCTTATTAGCAGGCTGCCTAACTCAGTCTGAAGTTTAAAACCCCTTTTAAAACTCTGTTTGGAACTTTACCTAGCTACAAACATCTTAAAACTCTTGGTTGCTTATGCTATGCATCTACTTTGGCTCAGAATAGAGACAAGTTTCTTCCCAGATCTCAAAATTGTGTTTTCCTTGGCTATGCCACTACCAAAAAGGCCTATAAAGTTTATAATATCATCACTCATAAAGTTCTCTTCCGTAGAGATGTTGTGTTTTATGAAAATTTATTCCCCTATAAACTCAACAATCATGTTGATAATTCCAACAATAGCTTTTTACCCTCTACTGATCTACCTCCTATCATGAGTAATGAAGAAATCCTTAATAACCATATGCCCAACTTTCAAGAAAACAACTCTTCTAAAAATACCAACCTTAATTCAGAACAAGGTAACAATTCCTCTGAAGAAAGTGTCACTGTCCCTGTGCCCTCTAGACCAATTAGAAATAAATCCATTCCTGCTAAGTTCAAAGACTATACAGGTCTTCCTACATCCTTACAAAAACACAATGCTGCTAATGTCAAAGGTACCTCTCCCTACTTATTTGAAAAATTCTGTAATTTCAGTCAAGTTTTCTCTGCTTATAAAGATTACTCATGCAACATTTCTTCTGTATGTGAGCCTCAATCCTATGTCCAGGCTGCTAAAGATCCCCTGTGGTGTAAAGCCATGGAAGATGAGTTAAAAACTCTGGAGATTAATAAAACCTGGATTGTGCAGCATCTTCCTGATAAGAAACACAAAGTAGGCTGCAAATGGATCTTCAAAATAAAGTTCAAACCTGATGGGAGTGTTGACAAATACAAAGCAAGACTTGTTGCAAAGGGATTTACTCAAGTTGAAGGGGATGATTATTTTGAAACTTTTGCACTAGTGGCAAAAATGACTTCAGTCAGAATTTTTCTCAGTATTGCTACCAAAAAGAATTGGGACATAACTCATATGGATGTTTAAAATGCCTTTCTTCATGGTGATCTTCATGAAGAAGTCTACATGGATTTACCCCCTGGATACTCTCACAATCTGTCAAAAGAAAAAGGACCTGTTGTCTGTAAGTTACTGAAGTCCCTATATGGACTCAAACAGGCCCCAAGGCAGTGGTTTACAAAATTCTCAACTACTCTCATTGATTTTGGGTTTAGCCAATCTCCAAATGATCATACCTTGTTCACTAAGAACTCAAAAGAGGACTTCATTGCAGTGTTAGTATATGTGGATGATTTATTGATTACAGGATCCAGTAAGAAATTGGTTGTTCAAGTGAAGGACTATCTTCATACCAAGTTCCCTGATAAGGACCTTGGGTAAACTTAAGTACTTTCTTGGCCTTGAAGTTGTTAAAAATCCATCAGGGATATGCCTGCATCAAAGAAAATATACTGTGGACATCATCAATGATTGTGGTCTATTGAATGCCAAGCCAAAATCAACTCCTGTTGAGCAACACCACAAATTGGCCATCAGTTCTGGAAATCCTGTAAATGATCCTGCTCCTTATAGAAGATTAATAGGGAGACTGATCTATCTTACTATTACCAGACCTGATATTACCTATGGAGTTCATATTCTGAGTCAGTTCATGTCTCATCCTACTACTGATCATTGGCATGCTGGGCTAAGATTGGTTAAATACTTAAAAGGGAGTCCAGGTCAAGGGGTGTTCTTTCCAGCTAACGATTCATGGTCTCTTACAGCATTCTGTGATTCAGACTAGGCTACATGTCCCATTACAAGGAAATCTGTTACAGGCTTTTGTATATTTTTGGGTAATGCTCTCATGTCTTGGAAAAGCAAAAAACAAAATAATGTGAGCAGATCTTCTTCAGAAGCAGAATACAGAAGCATGGCCAATACCTGCTGTGAATTAAAGTGGATTTTGGCCATGCTCAAAGACTTTCAGATAGTATCTATGGAGCCTATTCCTCTATACTGTGATAACAAATCTGCTTTGTACATAGCAGCAAATCCTGTGTTTCATGAGCGAACTAAATACATAGAGATAGACTGCCATATTGTTAGAAGCCTGTTACAGCTAGCAAAATATTATCACTACTAAGTATGTTGCATCTCAATTGCAATTAGCTGATCTATTTACCAAAGCTCTCCCTTTTGATCAATTTTCGGATCTTCTAACCAAGTTGCAAGTTAAAAATCTTTTTTTTAACTTCCAACTTGAGGGGGGATGTTAAAGTTGTTAATGAAGATCATCAGAAGAAACTGTGATGAAGATCATCAGAAGAAACTGGATCAAGTTAATCAAAGTAATACAGCAGCTTTGGAATCTTCAGGGGTGTCGTGTGTATATACTAAAAAGATAGGCAGTTATGGTTGTTATTAGTAAGGGCTTATTTGTCTTTTCATTTTTCTGATGTATTCAAATAGGCCATTTGCTGGTTGTCAGGAACTGAGGTTGTCATCTTTTTCTTTTTATCTCTGAAAAATTTGTTTTTGATAACCAATGGAAGAATTCCAATTCAATTTGATTACTTATTCTCTTTGCAAAGTTTGAACACTATCTTACACACATATGGGAAATAAAATACCAACACGACTTCTTGACCAGGATAACAAGTGGCGGGAAGAGTTCAATTGATGAGTGAGGAGATTCTCAGTTCTCACCTAATTTAAAGAGTTAGTATATTATCACCATTTCAAAATAATTGTTGTTTTAGTAAAAATTTTTTGTCCCAAAATAATTAATTGTTATAGAATTTCAATAAACATTTGTCTATATTTTGCCATAATTGCTTTTATTTATTACTCTCATTAAAGAGAGTTGGTAGGAAGAAAGAGAAAATACTCCTACAACCTATCTATAATAATTGAACTTAAATAAGGGTAAATCAGTTTTGGAAAGCTTCCTTCAGTTATTTTGGGACGAAGATAGTACTGATACACCTTCCGTCCCTAAATTATTGTCTTATTTGACCGAGCACACGAATTAATAAAAAATAATTGACTCAGTTATTAATATTGATATATTGTGTAGTTTTTTTTAATGTCCATGTGCATGTGACCCATAATTAAATTAGAAAGAAAAAGTAAGAATAAAATAGTAAAAGTGTTATCTTAAAAAGAAAACTTTTAAATAAGATAATTATTTTAGAATGTAAAAAAAAAAAAACAAGACAATAATTGAGGAATGGAGGGAGTATGAAATATAATATAGATTTTTGTACAGAATAAATAATGCTGATGCAGTGTTTCAAAACATAAATAAATAAAAAATAGGGAGTATGAAATATCTAATAAAGATTTTTATTGAAATTCTAGAGATTATCTAGAACACATCATTGTATTTATAGTATTATTATATATAGTATGATGGAAGATGTCAGTGTTACTGTGTAAGGGGCTACAAAGTCATCGGTAATCGGTATGCATCGATCGCCAGAGATGCAATTCTAGTAACATAGGGTGGAACCCATAATATATGCATGCAATGGACCAATTTATAAAGATCCAATCTATTACTCCCTCCTTTCATAAATTATGATTTTGTTTGATCTTTTAATTATCAATAAAATATTTTTTAAAAATAAATTTAACATATATTTTTTAATTTTTTAAAAAAATTATAAAATATGTAATTCATAATTTTTTAACCAAAAAAGTCATAAACAACGATAAAGGTGAGGTGAACAACTTTTTCACTAATTGAGCAGGCTTTCAACATGAGTAACAAGTTCGCTCATGTTTAAAAAGTTATACATTTTAGCTAAATGGTAAGTTCTTATTGATTTTTGACCATCTTATAAACTGTTAATGTGGTATTTTATGACCACTGCATATTTTCTTGGCATCCACATGTTAAAGTTATACTTTATTAATGTAGTGCACTCTTTTCATCCCAAAAAATTAATCTTATTTGAAAAGTAAATTTTTTTAAAATTATAATTTTACGTGTTTGTACTTTTTTTACTTACACTAAAGATATATTCTTTTTAAAACTAAAAATGATTTTTCTAAAACATGGAGTACCAAAAAAGAGAAGATTGAGATTGTTTTTTTTATTCTTTTTTATTTTTAAAGGGAGAGAGTACGTGATAAGATCTGCACTACTAATCTAGATAAGAGCATCCACTATTGTGGAGCTCATTTTTTGAGCTTTTTTGTGGCTTCCACATGCCACATCATTTTCATCTCAAAATCTCAAATCTCTATTCACTATTCAAAACCTCCTAACAACTTTTTTATGGGTTTCATTTTATTTATACCACTTTACTTTTCATATATATATATATATATATATATGCATTTAATATATTATATACATAATATCTATTTTATATATAGTGTAGTAAATATATTTTTCTTATTTTTTTATTTATATTTTTATATTAATGAATATATATATATATTTATATATTCTATTTATTGAACAATATTATTAAAATTTTAAAAATTAAAAAATGAGTAAGAAAAACGGATATATGTAGCATTGGGAGGAGGGTCGCACAACAGCACATGGGAAGAGGGGACTTTTCTTCAGATTTGGGTCGCACACTGAGAGAGAGAGAGAGAGAGAGCAGAGAGAGAGAGAGAGAGCAGAGAGCAGAGAGAGCAGAATATAGATGGTAAAAGACTTATATATAAAGAAACAAGATCAAGGCAAAGGTGCGAAATAAGTAGGACAACATGGATGTCCAAAACGTTCTACACATGAATGCAGGCGATGATGCATCTAGCTATGCCAAAAACTCATTCCTTCAGGTCTCTCTCTACATACCCCTCCTCTTATACTTAAATAAGCATATATATATATATATATATATATATATGTGTGTGTGTGTGTGTGTGTGTGTGTGTGTAACCAAGTACTTAATTATACATAGTAGACACGTCCATTTTTCAGGAAACTGTGATAAGGAAATAATTCATCGGGAGGGATGAATTATATATATGTGTGTGTGTTACAAAGTATCAGTTATACATAGTAGACATGTCCATTTTGCAGGAAACTGTGATAAGGAAAGCATGGCCTATTTTAGAGGAAACTATCAGAAAAATGATACTTAACGATCACGAATTTCCAGAGTGTTTTAAGGTAGCCGACTTGGGTTGCTCCTCGGGGCCAAACACACTTTTGGTCATCTTCAAAATTGTCGACACTGTCAGTTTGTGCTATCAAGAAACTCATCGCAAAGCACCCGAGTTTCAAGTTTGTCTGAATGATCTTCCTAATAATGACTTCAACACCATTTTCAAATCCTTACCAACATTTTATGCCAAACTCAAGAGGGAAAAAGGAGAAAAGTTTGGCCGGCCTTGTGTTATATCAGGAGTTCCGGGTTCGTTTTATGGAAGGCTCTTCCCGGAGAAGAGCATGCACCTAGTTCACTCCTCTTATAGCCTACACTTTCTCTCGCGGGTAAGCATATGCATCATTATCACTAAGAGCATTATAAGGAAATAGCCTATATAGGATCCTGTCTGATATTTCCAACCCTTCAGCATTTTATCTCGACCCCTCTTTTATATATTCTATATTGTCATTTTTACATGTACTATAATTAACAATATGCCTAGGTTCCGGAAGGGCTCGAAAACAATAAAGGTACTATATACATATCAAAGACAAGTCCTGTGGATGTTTTTGATGCGTATGTCAAGCAATATCAAAAAGACTTCTCAACATTTCTAAAACTACGTTCCGAGGAAATGATACCTAAAGGGCGTATGGTTCTAACATTTATCGGCAGGAGCATTGCTGATCCCACCAGCAAAGACTGTTGCTATCTCTGGGAACTTCTTACAAAGTCCCTTCTTGATCTTGTGACTGAGGTATAATATAACACATTTCTTTGATTCATCTCAAAAGTTTTCGTTGTGGTCCAACGGGTTAATCAATCATTGATCAGATATTTTTTTTTTTACAAATTATGTGTAGAAAAACCTAATCATGCATTATATTTGAAATAGAGGATGATTCGAGAAGCAGACGTGGACTCATTCAACGTGCCTTGTTACTATCCGTATAAGGACGAAGTAATAGAAATGATTCGTCAGGAGGGATCCTTTATTGTTGATAGACTAGAAACTTTTGAGATGAGCTGGGATGCCGAGGACGATGAAGATAACGAAGACTTTGTATTTGATAGATTTATCAGTGGAAAAAACGTGGCCAAAACCATAAGAGCTGTGACGGAACCTATGCTTGCAATTCATTTTGGAAACAGTATAATTGACAAGGTGTTTGAACGATTTGCAGCATATGTGAGTGAGCATCTAAATAATTATAAGGAGAAAACGAAGTACTTCAACATAGTTGTTTCCATGACTAAGAAGTGATCGATGAATTCTTCAACAAGTAAAACAATAAAATGTTTGCAATCAAAGATTTCAAGACGTTGGAGTTGGCTTAATTTAGTTTATGGTTTATTCTCTGGATTCGATTTGGTGTTTCCGTTTCATGTTTCTGTTTATTGCTCAACCATAATTGTCTATTTAATTAGATACTCATGTTTACATGGGGAGGCCTCCATATGCTTTTCTTTAATTTTCTATACTAGTAAGTCTACCCATGCTCTCGCAAGGGTTGGGTTGTATTTTGGTGATAGGAAAATTGCTAAAAAAAATATACCCTCCATTAATAATTGAGGTGATGACTTTTGACAAATTTTTGGATGAGAGAAAGAGAGAGAGAGAGCCCTCGCTACCTAAGAGAGCCCTCACACCTGTTCAGCAAAGTCAAAACAGTTTTTGCAAAGAGAATTGCTATTTATACTCATAAAATTGCTGAGTATACCCCCTAATAAAAATTATAAAAATTACAAAAATATCATTATAAATTTAGACCTAAATACATTCTTTTTTTTTAGGCTATTCGGCACCCCTACCGAGCATCATAGTGATGTTCGGTAGGGTTACCGAACACCCATAGTGATGTTCGGTAGGGGTGCCGAACACCACTATAGGTGTTCGGTAACATAGTGCCAAACAAACTGTTTAAAAAAAAAGGAAGGGGGCGGGTTGTGTGTGAGGTGGCGGGGAAGGAGGTGGGGTGGGGTGGGGGGAGGAGGAAAGGGGGTGTTCAAAAAAATCAAAGTAAAGGGGAGGTGGGTGGGTGGGGCGGTAGGTGTGGAGGGGGGGAAGGAGGAGGAAGGGGGTGGAGTGTACCAGGAAGGGGAAGGATGGGGTGAGGTGTGTTTGGAGTGTGGTGTACTTAGTATTTTGGAAAAAAATATTCTTAAGGGTATAATAGGAAATTAGGGAGGGGTGTACTTAGCTTTTTGAGGGGTTGAAAATATTAGGTGGGAGTGTACTTAGTAATTGGGTGTACTCGATAAATTTATGGGTGTAAATAGCAATTCTCTTTTGCAAAACATGAAAAAAGAATAAGCAAACAAAGAGGAAATAAAATAGAAATCATTAACTTCAAACTCATGTTTTTACTTTTTGTGTGTGACCTTTAGATAGAATAGAATGCAAAGTTCCAGCAACTTGCTCATTCTTTGATAGCATCACATGCACTCATACACCAATCATATAGACCACTACAAACAAAATCCTCTGAAATGATATGAAGAGCAAGAAAGTTAATTTCTTCAAAAAAAAAAATTTAGCAAAAGTAAGTGGATAAAGCTCCAATAATAAACAAATTTATAGGCAAAAGTAAATTTTTCATACAAAAAATGTCAAAGAAATAAAATCTCATTTTTGACATCACCGCGTACACTCTAAGAGCTAATCCCTCTTATTCCTAAATAGCCAGAGCTTTAGGCACACCAGCTTCTTACCAGATATCATGGAATTAAAGAGGTTTAAAACATCAGCAAACATATTTCGGGCATTTAGAAGGAAAATCTTGGGCTTCATTGTGCCTTCAGCCTTGAAATATGCTTCAAAGACAAAGGTGGAAACTTCTTGACAGTCATTGCCTCAAGAACATAACAGCATCATCAGCACTTCCGGTCTCTGACACGTACTCAATGAATGGATCCAAAATAAGAAGGTACCCATTAGCTTTCATGAAACCAAGAAGGCTCATATATAGCTTCGTTGAAACCTAAATTAAACCTAAGCAAAATAAAGATAACACCAATGAACTACCTCCTCGAAAAGTGCACATCAAATCAACAATTTAAAATGTTCATTCATCACTAAAGAAATCACATCAAAATTACAAAACAGATTAAACGAATTTCAAATAGTAAATAAAAACAGTATTTCTAAATTCATCAAAACGATCCTCAATTTAAATAACTGGTCTTTAACAAAATCCAGTACCAAAATGCATCAGGTACCATTAAAACAGCAATATGGAAGTTTAAACACCTCAAAACACTTTTACAACAAAACCTAATTAAGTAAAAAGAACAAAAAATTGTCACAATAAAATTCTACCAATTGAATGAAGAAAGAAATTAAGAAAATGTCAAATCAGGTTCTCAAACATCAAACCATAGCAGCCAATATACCAAAACCAATTATACCCTATCTAAATGGAATCAATAAACCTTGCAACACAAAAGCATCCTGTAACAGAAATGGAAAACATCTCACAGATTACAAATTTCACATTAACTAATGCTCTGTATGGTAATTGAATCGAATTCCATCCTTTAGATATGCTACCAAAACCCTAAAATTCACAGTTCACTTATAAGTTGGATTAACAAACAGTTTTCCCCTTATATATATATATATATATATATATATATATATATATATATATATATTATACTTCCAATTGCGTAAAATTACATTGCAGTTCATAGGAGCAGAGAAAATTTGAAGCATTGAAAAGGTTGTAATGATAAATTACTGGACTTTGGAGACACTGGAGCTACAACAAAAGATGCAGATGATTGAAGCAGGCGCGTCCCTGTTCATTAACAAACTAATTAATGTGAATGATTGGATGTATGAAATCGGAGAACTACTAAATGTCCTGGGCCAAGAAATTCTGTTGCAAGATGCCAGAAAAGTTCATTTTTGGTTTTCATATCATTGAAAACCATCTGCAGAAACTATATGTCTACCAAACAAAAATATCAAATGCCTATGAAGAAGCCTCTCAACATAGGCTCACAAGTCACAACTCAATCTAAACAATAACAAACAGACTCAGACCAGTTGAGTTAGATAAAATATACTAAAAAAATACCTGAAGAAACTTGATCTTTATCTTGGATTTCTCAATAATGACATCAGCCAATGTCCGCTACTGATGGGCATCCTTTGAGAAAAATGCCTTCAATAACTTCTCATCCTCCTCATCAATCTCCCCTGTTTTAAAACCAAAATCCGAATAATATCCCAATTAGAAATACTAATTCTACCAAAAACTAAACATTCTTTATTTAATCATGCTCCCATTGAGAATAATTGTCACAAAAATGTATTCCCATTAACTAGTAGCATTTTACCCTTTCCAATTAAAATTATAAAACTTGTGGATGCCAATCTACATTGAAATCAATTAATGAACCAAATGTAATTTCGTAGCCAAACACACGCGAACACACAAAAAAAAAAAAAAACATAAACACAAACAGAAACACACACACGCAAAAGCTTCGCATTTAGATGAAAATTTGAGAAAACTTACATCTTCGGAGGAAGATTCACTGTCTTCAAACTTAATTTTGCTTGAAGTGGAAATGTCAATATTGGACTTCTTCATTTCAAATAGTTGTATTTAAAAAAGAATTGCCCTAAAAATCAAGCACCCATCATAATTGAAGCTTCCAATTTAAATTATAATTGCAAAAAAGGCGTAGATTACAACTTATAGCTACTCTTGGTCTGAAATAAACGTAGAGTTTTTGATAAACAGATAAATTAAAAGTTATTTCCATTAGAGAGAACTAACCCGTTGCAGATTTCAATCAAAGAGAAAGAGGAAGGAACGGTTGGTGTGTTGTGGCCGAGGTTGGTAACAAAAGTGGCACTGCTGGTGTCGTTCTCCGAAGAGAGAGAGAGGGGCGGTGTATGTGCGCTGCACAAATCGCCCAACCGGAACGACGGTACAGAGAAAGACTCAAAGTGGGTGTCAGTTTCGGTAATTCTTTTACCCTTGAACTCTCTGTTTCAGTTACGATTTCTTGCGCCAATACCTTAAGTTTTTCTGCAACTGTAATTTGAAGAAGGCTTTAGTTTAAGAAATTTACTACTCCCTCCGTCCCTAAATTATTATCATCTTTTTTTTCGTCCGTTCAAAAATAATTGTCTTGTTTAAAATTTTTCTTTTTAAAATATTATTTTTACTATTTTACCCTTATTTTTTCATCTTATTTTAATTATGGGCCACATACATATAGGCATTAAAGGAAACAACACACTTTTTCAATACTATTCCAATATTAATAATCAAGTCAATTGAGTTTTCTTAATCTGTGTACCGGATCAACCCAGACAATAATTTAGGGACGGAGGGAGTATTATATATATACCTTTTGATAAGAGAATAATATTTCTTCTATATTTTTGTAATTATATTTAGTATATTCTCCCTACCAGTTAAGTTTCCTAATTATTATTATATTGTAACTCTTATCCTAAAACTACTGGAAACACGAGTGAAACGGTATTGGGGCCATAGTAAAACCAATAAAAACAAAATAAAAAGAAAAAGGGTTAATGACATCACTAGTTCCTCGACTATGACCAATTTCACCAGTAGTCCCTTAATAAATTTTTTTCAAAATTTAGTCCCTTGACTATGAAAATTAGACACGGTTGGTCCTTTTGTTGGATGCCGTTAGAATTTTCCCGTTAAGTTTGTCTAGTGTCTAACACGTGACTTTGGTTAAGGACATTTGAGAAATTTTACGTACAAAGATATTTTTTAATACTTAAAACAATTTATTCTTTTTTTTTTCTCTCACTTTCTCCTCCCCCCACCTCCTAGTCTTCCACCTCATTCAAACCCCCTTCAAACCCCCAAATTCATAATCACCGGGAAGACGAAGACATAGTAAAACACACTCTGAATCAACAACCCCACCAAATTCACAAATAATGAAAAGAAAAAACAAATTGTTGAACTAACTAGGAAAGAGTGTACGTTTTATTTCCATTCAACAATTCTCTCTCTCTCTCTAATTATCCACCATAGAAGCTGTTCCCTACCCTAAGCTTTCCATAGCAGCAGCTTTATTTGAGAGTGAGAGAGGGGGAGGGAGAGCAGCACCTTGTTTCACATAAAATGGTAGTACACGGACGAATATTTGAGAGGCGAGAGGGGGGTTAGGTAACCGACAAGTACCTCAGTGCTGTCTCTAAAGAAGAAAGGGCAATAGCCCTCCAGATCGTTGTCCACTTGGGACTACCATCCATCACCATGGATTTCGTGGATAAGGTCCACGGCTACGGCGAGGGGATTCCAACGATGGAGTGGTTGTTCAATGGCGACGGTGAGCGGATTCTGTTGATCTCAAATCTTAGATCTGATACCTCGCATGTTGAATTTCTCTCTTGAACTTTGTGTTTCTTGATTGGAATTTATCAAATTTAAAGTAAAATTAGTAGTAAAATAGAACATTCAAAATTGGGTAAAGCTGGTTTGAATTGTCATTAGTTGTTTGAAGTAGACCTACATTTATTTGCAAATTGCAGTGTTCCCCAAATTGTTCCAATGACTGTGCTATTTTGACCTCAGCGTAAGGACACTATCATTCTCTACTGCTATGTTTTTGTTTAATTTGGGAGAGAGAGGAGAACAATAACGGGAGTTCACTTTCCTAAATTGAAAGAGAGGAAAGCTGCTGCTAACGAGAGCTTTTGGGGGGGGGGTTGCTGCTATAGCAGAGAATTATTGAGAGAGAGAGAAAGAATAAATTGTTTTTAAGTATTAAAAAATATCTTTGCACGTAAAATTTCTTAAATGCCCTTAACCAAAGTCACGTGTTAAGCACAAGACAAACTTAACAGGAAAATTCTAACGGCATCCAACAAAAGGACCAACCGTGTCTAATTTTCATAGTCAAGGGACTAAATTTAGAAAAAAAAATTGTTAAGGGACTACCGGTGGAATCGATCATAGTCGAAGGACTAGTGGTGTCATTAACCCAAAGAAAAACAAATACTTGTGAAAGATAAATATCAATGTACTGTCCAATGTACTAAGTGTATATATATGGTAGTGGAATAATAAAAACAAGTATAAGGAAGAAGTATGAGAAAAAAAAAAACACAGAGGAGTAAATTTTAATCAACAAGTAAATCACTTGTTGATTGTGCTTATATGGTTATTACATCTCTCTAACCATCAATGATTACTCTTATTATTATCCATTAGATCAAAAATTAAAGGATAAGATTTAATGGGGAAGTATTCAATGGTTACTACATCTCTTTAACCATCAATGGTTACTCTTATTATTATCCATTAGATCAAAACTTAAAGGATAAGATTTAATGGTTAGTTGAAAAATGCAATTAATACAAGTAGGTGAATCATTTAATAAAATTAATCTCAACCTTTGATTTTGATTTAATGGTTGAAAATAATATGTTTGTGTGTTTATGTGTGAAAACAATTAGAAATTAATAGAAATACTTTTTAACTTATTCTTAGCTTGTCATCTTTTATACTCCTTAACCACACAAAAAAAGAATATATATATATATATATATATATATATATATATATTTATTTATATACTCCTTAACAACTACTCCCTCCGTTCCAGGCAAAGAATTCACTTTCCTTTTATGAAATCAACATAAGACTAAATTACATAAAAAATTTACATACTTTACTTATGTTTTAAGAAATAAAATTTTATTAATTAAAAACTATCTTAATAATACTATGGATTACAACTTTAATAACTTTGTAAAAACCACTAGATTTATGTTATATTGGTCAAACTTTAGCTTAGTTGATCAAAAAAAATAAAAAATAAACTCTTTGCCTGAAACAGAGGGAGTATCAGATATTGTTAATCAATAATGCGTTCCATGTGTATTGTACATGTTCCTTGATTGGACTAATTGCACTTTATGGTCCATATACAATTAATTTAATGATTAGTTAAAAAATTATAATTAATACAAGTAGGTGAGTCATTTAATGAAATTAATCTCAATCTTTAATTTTTAATCTAATGATTGAAAATAATATATTTGTGTGCGTGTATGTGTGAAAACAATTAGAAATTAATAGAAATACTTTTTTACTTATTCTTAGCTTGTCATCTTTTATACTCCTTAACCACTATCAGATATTGTTAATCAATAATGCGTTCCATGTGTATTCTACATGTTCCTTGATTGGACCAATTGCACTTTAGGGCGTATACAGTGGGAGCTTCCCACCGCCCTCTAAAAATAATTTTAGAGATTTTTACTCTTCTTTAATTTTACAATAGTTCCTCTAATTCATCCTCTATTTTTAAAATTAATTAAATCACCCTCTAAATATAGAGTGAGTTTTAACATAAATAGTGACTCAAATCCTCTATATTTTTCTCACTTTATTTGAGCACAATATATTTTTATTTAGTATTTTGGAATGAAAATTATTAAAATATACTCTTTCTGTCATTAAATTATTGTCTTATTTTTTTTATCCGTCCTTAAATAATTGTCTTGTTTGAAATTTTCATAATTTAGGAGATCATTTTTACTATTTTACCCTTATTTTTCTCCCTACTTTAATTTTGAACTATATACACATGGACATTAAAAGAAACTACATATTATACCAATATTAATAATCAAGTCAATTATTTTTTTTAATCCATGTGCCGGATCAAACAAGATAATAATTTAGGGACGGAGAGAGTACAATATATTTTTCATAATATATAAAATTTAAAATTTAAAATATTTTATTTTAATTGTGGTGGAAAAATATAAATAAAAGAGAAAAAATATAATGGTAGTTTAGGTTTGTTAGTTGAGATGAGAGAGATTAAAATTTTAGAGAGTCGGGTGTTTGTTGTAGTAAATTTTTTTTAGAGTGTTGAAAAAATAAAACTGAAATAGAAAACTAGGTATTTAGAGTGTGATTTAGCTAGCCACTGCCGTGGATACTCTAAGAGCCTCCACAGTGGACACCCCCAATCCCCTCCCTAAACCTTTTTTGAGATTTTTACCCCTTTTACTCCCACAAAGGACACTCTATCCCACCTCCTATCCCTAAAACCAACAAATTTACCCTCAAAATATAGGGAGCCTTTTAATATGAATAGTAACATTTTTTTGTCTCCAGCTTGTCCTTCTCAATTTCTTTTCTCTTTCCTCCCCCCCTCACTTTCACACACACAAAGAAAGATTTGTTCGCTTCTATTAATATTTTAGATTTAATGTATTAAAAAATTAAATATATTATTAAAAATGTAGAAATTTAATGATGGTTGTAGCTAAATTATTAGTTTTGTCACGTATGTGTTTTAGATTATTGAAATTGAAATTAAAATTATTAAAATATAAGTTTATAATTTTTATAGAATATAAAATTTAAAATATTTCATTCCAATTGTGCTAGAAAAATAAAATAAAAATAGAATGATAGTTAGGTTTGTTAGTTGAGATGAAAGAAATTTAATTTTTAGAGGGTTATATAGAGAGTTATTGTTGGAGTGAATTTATTTTTAGAGTGTTGAAAAAATGAAATTTGAACGAAAAACAAGGTGTTTAGAGAATGGTATAAGAAATTATTGTTGTGGATGCGTACAATTAATTTGACTTTTACTGCTGGGGTTCCATGATTTTACGTCACAGAGAGAGAGAGAGAGTAGAATATAGATGGTCCTTTGTCATGTATCTGTAAAACAGTAAAAGGCTTATATATAAAAATAAACTGATCAAGGCAAAGTTGTCAAATAAATTCAGACAACATGGATATCCAAAACATTCTGCACATGAATAAAGGCGACGGTGCATCTAGCTATGCCAATAACTCACTTCTTCAGGTCTCTCTTTCTCAAAATACCCTAGATACATCTATTTCAACATGGATATCTAAAACACCATTCCGATGAAATAATACCTAGAGCAGACAGGATCATCTATTTTAAAAAGTGTTTCATCTCCTATTTCATTGCTGCTATAACATTTATTGACAAAAGTATTGATGAACCCACAAGGAAACATTGCTGCTATATGTGGAATTGCTTACAAAGTCCCTTCTTGATCTCGTGACCGAGGTATAACACAATTCTTTGATGCATTTTGAAAGTTTACGTTGTGGATCCAAAGAGTTCATCAATCTTTTAATTATTAAAATTTTCAAACTTATATTGTTTACGTAAAATAAAAGAAATATCTTACTGTTACATGCCAACAACGCTTTGTGGAACTTGTCGGAAACTTGGACGCTATTTTCTTTAGTTGAGTGCAGAAAATTGAAGTTCGTCATGTAATTTCTAAGTCTCATTGTATTGATCAGTTAGCTTGTAAGATCATTTTTTGTGTAGCTTGAGTTAATAGATCGGGTAAGTCCTCGATCAGATTAGTGTATCATGTATATAATGTCCTTTTGGTGATCTCTTCAGATGATACTCCCTCTGTCCCTTAATTATTGTGTTGTTTGACCCGGCACACGGATTAAGAAAAATCAATTGACTTGATTATTAATATTGGTATAATGTGTAATTTCCTCTAATGCCCATTTGTATGTAGTCCATAATTAAAGTAGGGAAAAAATTAAGGTTAAAATGGTAAAAGTAATGTCCTAAAAAAAAGTTTTCAAACAAGACAATTATTCTGGGACGGACAAAAAAAGAAAAAAAGACAATAATTTAATTAGGGACGGAGAGAGTATTTATCTCTGTTAGACAAAATCTACAATTCTCGACCATCATGTCCGTCACATTAGATTTCATCCTGTTTGTTGATCATATATCTCATAACCAAAAGATTTGAGAAGGAAAACAAAACAAAACAAAACAAAAAAAACTAAGAAAACTCCCTCCGTCTTAAAAAAACACAACACAGTCTCACTTTTATTTTTGTTGATCAATATTATTAAACTTTGACATAAGATTTATAAATATTCACTTATCTTTGACGAATTCCAAAAATTATTATTGATATATCTTTTTTAATAGGGAGAGGTTATTTCCTCTACATTCATATAAAGCTTATAAACTTATATAAACTAGCATATACGTTATTATTGATATCACGAAAATAAGATTTAGTGAAAATAGAAATCTAAATTATAATAGTAACATATATATTTAGTCTTACTTTTTAATCTTAATAATAAAATTTCATGTTTAGAAAATAGTTTATTCACTTCTCGTAGACAATGCAATTTTGTTATTTATTTATGAGCTTAAATAATTAAATAGTAATCATTTTTCAAGCAACGAGGAAAGGAAAATGAAAATACATTATCCATGGGATACATTGAAAAATTTAAAAAAATTTAAAAGATAGTGTACATTGAAAGGTCACTTAATAACTCAATAACATTCAAGTACCAGAAAAAAAAAAAGTTTATTGGAAAATAAATGAAGTTATGTACAAGTATATCTAATTATCCCCAAAAAAAAAAAAAATCCTTGAATAGTCCAAGTGTAACTTTACATAGAAATATGAAAAGAAAAAAAAATCAACAAACGCGTAGATTAGCTGGTTAAGGGGCTATTCTAGCTTAAATATAGGTAAGTTCGAGACTTATGGGAACGCAACGCAAATGCATTAAAATCTTGCTGGAAGAGTTATCCCACCCATGTGGTCCGACATGGCTTAGATGATGTCTCACAATAACACACCTATTCTCAAATTCAAGTCATACGAGTACATTACAACACTTAACAATTTATAGGTAAATAAACATTGCA
Source organism: Platycodon grandiflorus (assembly GCA_016624345.1). Classification (NCBI taxonomy): domain Eukaryota; kingdom Viridiplantae; phylum Streptophyta; class Magnoliopsida; order Asterales; family Campanulaceae; genus Platycodon; species Platycodon grandiflorus. The sequence goes on from CM028362.1 coordinate 37,136,357, forward strand.
TTTAGGGGTAAAAATGAGATAAGTCGAGCCGAATGATTGAATATTCAAGCATGTATGATAATCTTAGCGAACTTAAAATGATAGTTACTCAAAGCTGGCTTGAATTGTTCAATAATCAATCTCAAACAAGCTTTTAATCAAGTCGAGCTCGAGTAGCCTGAGGTTTTTATTAGAAAAATCGAGTTCTCATGTTATCGAATCAAGCTTGATTGTTCAACGAGCTTCAAATTTTATTTGATATTGGTTTGACTATCTTACAAACTAATTTCAAACGAACTTTTTGTCAATTCAAAATTATCGAACACGAGTCACATTTGAGTATCTCTATTCATTATTCAGCCCTAAATTCGAAATCAATAAAAATATAATAGCAAATCTAAGTATATTGTCAAAGATCTCAATCTCGTGGTTGCAAACTTTGAAAGACGACATAAATCTTACTATTCATCAGCAAGCATGATTGATGGTTTTAAGCTTCTAAAAACCACAAAAATCTTAGTAGTACTCTCTACGTTTCAAAAAGATTGACGTTTTAGAGTTGTGCATACGTATTAAGAAATTTTATAAGTTGACAAATATATCCTTATTAAATATCTTTAATTTTTGTGCTAAGAATAGTTGAAAAGATAAATTAGAAGGAGATAGCCATTGGGAGAAGATAAAGTATTTAATGAAGAGATGATCAATTATTAAAACTTGTGAAAAAATAAGGGTAAATTAGGTAAAAACATGCATTAAAAACCTAAAATAACAATCTTTTGAAACAAATTTTTAGACCTAAAACGATAAATATTTTAAAACAGATAGAGTATTTTATAGTAACATACAAAATAAAAGTCAACTTAAAAGAAAAAATGGACATACAACCAAGCTGAAGTACATATTTGTAAAAGGAAGGATTGTTAATTGGGGTTATCAGTGATACTGGGGGGGTGGTGGACGTGGACGTGGACGTGCACGTGGATCTTTAACTGGGCCATGACGCGGTGGTGGTGGTGGTACTAGTTGTTTAGGCTTTGAAATGCGTCGATCTCCGATGATGCGTCGGCTACTTCTGCAATCCTGAATCAATTTTCTGGATTTGCCTTGGCAGTCAATAATCCACCTCGATCTCTCGTCCCCACCTGAGATGGAGAGATATATATCAGAAAAGATAAATAAGTTGTCAGTATGTACTCCCTCCGTTTCGAAATTCACTTTCTTTATAAAAGTCAACATAAGACTAAATCAAATAAAAAATTTATATACTTTACTTATGTTTAGAAAATAAAATTTCTTTAATTAAAAATTATCTTAATAATACTATAGATTACAATTTTAATAACTTTGTAAACACTACTAGATTTATATTAATTATTGGTCAAATTTTAGTTTAGTTGACCAAAATAAGTCAAAAGTTGACTCTTTGCCTGGAACGGAGGGAGTATCAGAAAAGACAAAGTAATTAATTGTCCAATACTAAATCCTAGTGTTCTGAGATTGATGTTAGTATGTATTTGACTAATCATGTAGCAAAACTTAACCTTAAAATCTCCACAATTTGTTAAATCAGACCTGATCGAGTTCATTAAATTGCAAGAAATTTATTACTATAGAAATGGAGGCAGTGAGCATGTAAACTTCTTCGGGATTTACATACTCTTCCACTCTCTTTGAAGCACTCTATCTCAAACGTACGATCGAGAGACAACAGAAGAAATGACAAACTTGTTTTTCCTCTCGACTTTCAAAGTCTTGAAATGGTTTCATAAGAAAGAAAAAAATAATTACCTGGATACACTAGTAGACCACCAAGGGTTAGAAAGATCAGCAGTATCGCCGCCACAAGCTTTGCTCCCAATATGCTGGCCATGGATCTTCTTCAGCTTCTTTTCTGGCTGCCCCCTGTTGTGTGTGAGAAGATTTGCAATGTTTGTAAAAGGAAGGATTGTTAACATGTCTAAATTAATAAAGAAGACTAATATAGTACTCCCTCCGTCCCTAAATTATTGTTTGTGTTAATTCGGTACACAGATTAAAAAAATTTAATTGACTTGATTATTAATATGGAATAGTATTGAAATAATGTGTTATTTACTTTAAAGTCTATGTGTATGTAATCCATAATTAAAGTAGGAAGAAAAATAAAGATAAAATAATAAAAGTAATGTTTTAAAAAAAATTTCAAACAAGATAATTATTTAAAAACGAAAAAAAAAATAAATAATAATTTAGGAACGGAGAGAGTAATAAATTTGATACTTGACCTAGCACAGTGTTATCAATGAAGACCAAGATGACGACTTTTCAAAGTTGGATAATATAGTATTCTAGCTAGCTAGCTTGACAGCCTTGACTAGTGTAATCAACGAAGACTAATATACTCCCACTGTTTTAAAAAGATTGAAGTTTTAGAATTGTGTATACATATTAAAAAATTTTATAAGTTAACAAATATATTTTTATTAAATATTTTTAATTTTTGTATTAGAATAGTTAAAAAGATAAATTAGAAGGAGATAGCTATTAGAAGAAGATAAAATATTTAATAAAGAGATAATCAATTATTAAAACTTGTGAAAAGATAAGAATAAATTAGATAAAATATATATTAGAAACCTAAAACGATAATTTTTTTAAAAAAATTTAAAACTAAAATGATAAATATTTTAAAACAAAGGAGTACTATTCTTCGACAAGCGTAAACGGTCACAAATTTTTTTAAGATATCCGACTGCTCATCGGCATGGGGGATGCAATAATTAAGGCAATGGACCAATCATAAGAAACCATTCCATCAAGTCATAAAGACCCAATCCATCAAGTTCCAAGTTTTCCAAGTCTTACCGACAAGGCCATAAAACACAGCCTTTAATGGGCATCCACCATTATATTCACGTTAAAATTCTCATTGTTTTTTTATTTATTTTGAGAAATATTGTAATTTGACACTGATTATTTAAAAATATTATTTAAATTATTATATTTCAGTTATCTTACAAGTGAGCCCATTTTTTAGACGAACGTTAGTTCAACCGTTAAAATAACATAAAATATTAATTTTACCACTATCTCCATCTTCATCTTGCACTGTTCAGAGAAAAACAAACCCTAACCCTAACACATGAACTTCTTCTACAGTTCGTGAGTGAAATATTTAAAATTAATCCAACTACAAAACAAAAATCTCACTCAATTCATTAATTAAATCCACCAAAAATCATAATTTTATCATATAATTATTCAATTTGAGCGGTCCATTTGCTAAAACTTCATTCTCTTATAATTTAGCCCCTGGACTATTGGAACAGGGTTCAACAAAGATAAAACAAGAAGGCGGGTGGTTGTGATCTTGTTTTTGGGTGACCAAACGCCAGCGGGTGGGTAAAAATGAGTGAGGGTTGAAGAGAGTGAATCCTTGAGGTTTTCAAGGAAAGAAGCGATATTGGACTCTTGATTATCATCATTATCATGTGTGTTGGGGGGTTGCTTGGCAAAGAGGAGGCTTTTAATGGGTATCCATAGTAAAAAATATATTTAAGTTAAAATTTATAAAAGGGGCGTACTTAAAAGTTTGGTGAGTGTTAATAGTAATGATTTAAATGAAAACACAACCTTTAATGGGTTAGACATGATCCTTTATTTTGAAAAAGTGTTCTACTTTCTCCTTCCAGGTAAAGAGTTCACTTTCCTTTTATAAAAATCAACATAAGACTAAATTAAATAAAATATTTACATACTTTACTTATATTTTAAGAAATAAAATTTTATTAATTAAAAACTATCTTAATAATACTATGGATTACAACTTTAATAATTTTGTAAAAACCACTAGATTTATGTTAATTATTGGTCAAACTTTAGCTTAGTTGACCAAAAAAAGTCAAAAGTGGACTCTTTACCTGGAACGGAGGGAGTATTTTTATTTCAACCATCAAGTTTTCGTCATATATAAATAAAAATAAATAATATTAATTATTTCATAATTTTTATACACGTATAACAAAAATTTAATAATTAAAATAAAAATAAAATAACTTTTAAAATAGAGGATCCTATGTATCGGTTAATGGGCATCCACCATGAAAAGGCATAATAAAGGGTCAATTACGGCCGGTCCCTTTAAAAGTTTGTAATCGCTTGATCCACTCATTTTTTAAAATCGGAAAAAGTATTTTGGAGCAAAAAGACAATTATGCCATTAATGAAAGAAAAACACGCGCGCTTCAGTAACCCAAGGCATCGCGATGCACCACATTGGCATCGCGATGCACCAATTGTTGCATCGCGATGCACCAAATTGTTGCATCGCGATGAATGATGTCTGCATCGCGATGAATGACTTCTGCATCGCGATACATAAATCAGAGATCGCGATGCAGAAGTCAAGTGTGACCCACATGTAATTTTTGTAAAGAATCGCGATGCAAGGTTTCAGAATCGCGATGCATGGTTTCTGAATCGCGATGCACGATGTCTGCATTGCGATGAATGATGTCTGCATCGCGATGAATGACTTTTGCATCGCGATGCAACAATTGGTGCATCGCGATGAATGACTTCTGCATCGCGATGCAACAATTGGTGCATCGCGATGAATGACTTCTGCATCGCGATGAATGATTTTCGTTTACCTTTCGGGCGTTGCCCTCAGCCCCACGAGGGACGCTATCCCTCGACCCTGCGACTGGCCGGCGTCGAACCCGTTGCGTTGCCCGGATCTGCGATTGACGAATTAAATCGGTCAAGAACATCTTCCTCTGTTGGACAACACACTCAAGCTTGATTTGAAGCTCAAAAATAGTGTTTTTTGGTAGAAAAATTATGCACAAATATAGTACTAAGTTAGGATAATAATATGAAATTGATTTTAAACAAATTCGAAGCTTAAAACAGATTTAAGTGGCCAAAATAGCTCAAGAACAAAGAAAACGGGATGAACTCAAAAATTTGAATTTGATCAAATTCGTGTTTTATGCATGAAAATTGATATCCAAACATAAGAAAAGACTATATTAACAACATGAAATCATTTATACATCAATTTGAATCTCAAATCAAGCAACGATGTTGTTGAGGGTATTTTACGAAGAAAATTTTTAAAATGCCTTTTAACGATTAAAAATATATATATACTGAAGTAAAAAAATTTGAAAAATAAACCGCCAAAGAATTTATCCCATAATAAATGCAATAGGCCAATTCATAAAGATAAAAACCACCAGGTCATAAAGACCAATCCCATCAAGCTAAGTTTTCCAGGTCTTACCGGGATGGGCCTTAAAACACAGCCTTTGGCTTTAATAGGCATCGACCATTATACTCTCTCCGTATAAAAAAGATTGACGTTTTAGAGTTGTGTACATATTAAGAAATTTTATAAATTGATAAATACTCCCTCTATTTCAAAATATTTATCGTTTTAGCTCTAAAAATTTATTTCAAAAAGATTATCGTTTTAGGTTTTTAATGCATGTTTTGCCTAATTTACCCTTGTTTTCTCATAAGTTCCAATAATTGATCATCTCTTCATTAAATACTTTATCTTCTCCTAATGATTATCTCCTTCTAATTTATCTTTTCAACTACTCCTAGCACAAAAATTAAAAATATTTAATAAGGATATATTTGTCAACTTATAAAATTTCTTAATATATGTGCACAACTCTAAAACGTCAATCTTTTTTAAACGGAGGGAGTATACCCTTATTAAATATCTTTAATTTTTTGTATTAGGAATAGTTGAAAAGATAAATTAGAAGGAGATATCTATTAAAAGAAGATAAAATATTTAATGAAGAGATGATCAATTATTAGAACTTGTGAAAAAATAAGAGTAAATTAGGCAAAACATATATTAAAAACCTAAAACGACAATCTTTTTAAAACAAATTTTTAGATCTAAAACGATAAATATTTTAAAACAAAGGGAGTAATTGATTGATGTTAAAGTTGTCGTTGTTACTCCCGCCCTCCCAAAATAAATGTTTTTTTTATTTAGAGTCTAGTCGTACGTTGTTTCTCCATTTCTTTTCTCTCTTTGCCTTTTCTCTCTTTGCCCCTCCCAGAGTCTCTCTCCCTCTCCCCTCACTTTCACAAACATACACACACAAAGAAAGATTTGTTCCCTATTTTTTTTTTAATGGGGGCAAAACCCTCTAAATTTATTTGAAAAAAAAAATTAAATATATTAATAAAAATAGAGAAACTTAAGGACAGTTATAATTAAATTATTAGTTTTATCACATATGTATTTTAGATAATTAAAATTGAAATTATTAAAACATAAGCACTATAATTTATATAGAATATAAAATTTAAAATATTTCATTCCGATTGTGCTAGAAAAATAAAATAAAAATAGAATAATAGTTAGATTTGTTAATTGAGATGAGAAATATTTAATTTTTAGAGAGTTATATAGAGAGTGCTTGTTAGAGTGAGTTTTTTTTTTAAAGTGTTAAAAAAGTAAAATTTGAACGAAAAATGAGATATTTAAAATGTAGTATAGAGAGTTATTGTTGTGGTTGCTCTGAATCTTTTATTTGCAGTCCAGTCCCGTGATTTTAAAGTGTCACAAAAGAGTAAGTGAGAGAGAGAGAGAGTATAAATGCATGTTCCTATCCATTAGATTAAATACTACATCCCTATCCATATATAGTAAGTATTTTTATTCGCAGTTTGGTCCCGTGATTTTGAAGTGACACAAAAGAGTAACTCAGAGAGGGGAGAGTATAAATGCATGTTCCTTTCGATTGTGTCTGTAAAAGGCTTTATATATATATATATATATATATATATATATATATATATACACACACACACAAACACATACATGTATTGGAAAATAATGGTCCTAGAGATATTAGTCCTATCCTATTATAGTATTATCTATACCACATTTTATATAAATATTTTAATATTAATTTTATTTGATTTTAAGAATTCCAGTAATATAACTATTTTATCAAAGAAATAGTTGACACGTTATATTATTTTTTGATGAATAACTTAGTTTGGTGTGAACTAGTAATTCCAATAAGCTCCTTATATGTTGGGGGGGGGGGGATATATCGTCTTTCATCTTCATTCTAAGAATTATTTTAAATAATTGGAAATGCGATCAAATGGCGGAATGAGAATGAAAAAAATGTAACGAAACCGGAATGAGATTGCCATTAATTTTTATGACGAGAATGAATAAATTATACTGGGATGAGAATAGAAGAGGCAAGTTCCATCCCACACCAATATGTACATTTATCTAATTAATGCTAATTAACCATATGTATAATGGCAGGTTCATAAATTAAAATAACAAATGATTTGTGCATCAAATGTGCACAAAAATTACACTTGACATCTCTTGATTGGTTAAATAATTTGTGGGTCCTATTACTTAAAAGTGTTAGCCAACTAAAAGATGTCAAGTATAATTTTTGTGCACATTTTAGGTACACATAATATTACTCATTTCTTAAACAAAGGGCGGGACCGGGACTGGGAATGAGATAAATTTTGTTTTTTAGTTTGAATAAGTTATTATTATTATTATTATTATTATTATTATTGTTATTATTATTATTATTATTATTATTGTTATTATTATTTTAATTTTAGCGGAATGATAAATCGTGTTTGGCTAAATGCCTATTTGGGGGAAAGGTGTTTCGTCTTCATGTGCTTCTTCCTTTGAGGGGTTTTCTTGAAAAGATAGTGTGATTGAAGTTAAAATTTTGGGTTTGAGATTTGATTGGTAGAAATTCGACTAATATTATGGGTAACAAATGCAAGTGAGATGTTCAAGTTACCAACTCATCTAAAAGTTTTAGCTATTAGGTAGGGTTTAACAATGTATATCAAACTTAACAAATTCTTTTACGGATTATTGATCTGCTAATTTGGTTTTATTTAGAAGTTGGTTAGTAGCTCCATTAATTGCACATTTGGACACATTCTGTTGTTTTTTCGCCTTACTATGCTTTATTGCATCACGTTCATTGTAAATAAAATCAAATTTGGCTTTGGATTGATCGGTGAAAAAATTAAATATATGTCAAAAAAAAAATTTTTGGGTTCTTTTTTGTTGGGGGGGGGGTCATTAAATTTAACTTTTTTATTTTATTTTTTATTACTAGAGTATTTTTGTGTGGATGCTTTCCATTATGCCTTTTGTGGTTTATCATTGTTAAAATATGTCTCAAATTCATATGAATTTTGGTATTATATACAAACTAGAATTGTATTAATTAATCCTAGAGTTAATTGGAGAAGGTTAAACAAGTTGATACTAGTTGTAAAAGGATTCCTTTATTGGCATGGATTAAAAGTCTTAATCCCAATTTGTTTAGGTTTTTTAGGACCTATATAAAGAGGTGATGAAACATCAATTAGATATAAGATCAAAAGTGAGAGACACAAATTGGAGAGAGACGGACGACGGACACTTGGTGGTCGAGGGTCTCGAGGTCTTGGCAATATTAGACAAAATAGTGAGGGTCTCGAGGTCTTGGCAATATTAGACAAAATAGTGCATGACTATTTTAGACTGTGAGAGATGTGGTACTCTGTGAGATCATGTCAATCCTTGTAACGCTAGTCCTAAGTAGGGTGAGTACATTGAAAACTCTCTATTATAATTCCTCATCGTTTATAGTGGATTTGTTACTTGCCTTGGAGTGGATTAAACCACGTAAATCCTCTGTGTCCTTTTTTTGTTTGATTCCGTTATATTTTCTATTTTCTTGTCATTGTTATTTCTCTAAATACTTAGTACTTTTATTTTCGACCGATTCGCTTCCACATTGAAGATAGAAACTTGAAATTCTTAATCAAAGAATATCCTTGTTTTTATAACAATTACTTATTATTATTGTTATTATGAGTGTTCTAAAAATTGCTAGGCGGGCGCCAGATGTGCATCCCGACGGGGCCTAGAATTAACGCTTACTCTTGTTTTCGATTTTTTTCTTAATATAACCTAATTAACAAGTATTAAACCTTCAAAAATACTAATAGTAACTAATCAGTAAACAATTTAAAATTAATGATCACATTACCAAAAAAAAAAAAAGATCACATTACAAGGTTTAATCAAACAATTGAATATCATTCCAAAGTTCAAAACAACACAACAACAGACAATAGCTCAATACACCTTGATTTTATTTTATTTTTAAAAAAGGCCCAAACAAAGCCTCGGTGACTTTTTAGACGACTTACTTAATTTTTCGGCGCTTAGCGCCTAGGCCAATTTTTAAATCACTAGTTATTATTATTATTTTTCTCTATTCCAATAGGGTGTTCTTTTTATGGTTGAATTAGAAACTTGCTTTGACTATGATTGAATTAGAAACTTGATTCGACTGTTGGTTAGTTTCTTCTTCTTTTTCTTCTTCTCATTATTTGGTGTGTTTCCTGTTTTGTTATTTGAAACTTTTTCAACGAGTATGAATGTAATTTTTGGTAAGATTAGTGTCTTGAAATATAATTCATTGGAAGTACATAGTAATTTCCTTCAAAACCTGAGCGCAGAGCACCATTTGCAGAGATAACTAGAAAAATATAACCGAACAGAGCAATATGTTTGTGGTGATTACTTATTATCACTGTTGGTATCATTTAGATGGTATTGTTGTATACTCTAATGGATTTTGAATAAATCAATTTTAACTACCTGGCTCTTGTCTCCTGTTTTATTTATCTCTTTTGTATTTCACTGTTGGTGGCTTCTAAAGCTAATTATGATTGTGTGTTGCGTGTCACAAATATTGAGTACGATTTGAGCAAATTCAAATAAGCCTTTTAATTTTTTTTTACTTGATTGTAGGTCATAGTAGTCAATGGAAAGTTTCCAGGTTCAGCTTTGAATGTTCCCACTTACCAACAATTACAATGCATACCTGCTAAATAACACCCCTAACATGCTAAATCACACCCCCCGCCTAATGGAAGTTACACCTTTGCCCTTAAAACCCCCATCCTCCATCCTCCACACCAGGCCCCCTCATCCTCCATCCTCCACACACCAGGCCACCCTTTCCCTCCCCTCCACACACCGGCCCCCTTCCCTCCCTCCAGACACCCCCCCTTTCACCCATTTTAGTTTATAATTTTAGTTTAATATATTATTTTATAAAATTTAATTTAAGTTTATAAATTATTAATATATAATTTCATATAATTTAATTGTAATTTATAATTTATATAATTTAAAATTGTTTATTAAATATATAATTTCAAATGATGTAATTTTATCTTATAATTTTAATTTTGAAATTAATAATATTGTTGATTTAATTAGTAATATATTTATAAACTTAAATTTGAACAAATTAATATTTAATTTTAGTTTAATATATAATTTTACATAGTTTAATTTTAGTTTATAAATTATTAATATATAATTTTAGTTTATAAATTATTAATATATAATTTCATATTATTTAATTTAAGTTTTTTATTTAATATATTTGTTTATTTAATAGCAATAAGATTATATAATTTAATTGTAATTTAGCATTTTATTTTATATGCAATAAAAATATATAATTTTAGTTTTGAAATTAATATAATTGTTGATTTAATTAGTAATAAGATTATTAAATTGTATTTGCATAAATTACATGTATTTATGGATATTTTAATATAATTATTATATATTAATTACACAATTTAAAAATTTATTAGCATAAATAATTAAATATTACTTTAATATTTTTAATTTTAGTGTATAATTTCATATAAATTAATTTCATTTAATGTGATATTTTACATAATTAAGTTTAACTATGTAAATTAAAATAAAATTTATTAAGTTAATGTTATGTTCTTTAAATAAAAAATATATTAAATTCTAAAATAAAATTAAATAATATGAAATTATATATTAATAATTTATAGACTAAAATTAAATTATATAAATTTATATATTAAACTAAAATTAAATATTAATTTGTGCAAATTTTATTCATAAATATATTACTATTACTAGTTAAATCAACAATAATATTAATTTCAAAACTAAAATTATAAAATTAAATTAAATAATTTGAAATTATATATTTATTAAATGATTTTAAATTATAAACTAAAATTATAAACTAAAATTAAATTATATGAAATTATATATTAATAATTTATAAACTAAAATTAAATTTATAAACCTATATAATAAACTAAAATTAACTATTAATAATTATGTAAAATTATATATTAATAATTATATAAAATTACCTATTATTAATTATATAAAATTATCTAATAATAATTATTACCAAATTATATATTAATAATTATATAAAATTAAATATAAAAATATATTAATAATTATATAAAATTAAATATTAATAACTATATAAAATATATATTAATAATTATATAAAATTATATATTACTAATTATATAAAATTATATATTGATAATTATATAAAATTATATTTTAATAATTATATAAAATTATATAAAATAAACTGAAAAAATTTTAACCCCTAGGGGGGTGTTAATGTATTAGACCCCGGGGGAGGCGGTGTTAATGCATTAGACCCCGAGGGGGCGGTGTTAATGTATTAGACCCCGGGGAGGCGGTGTTAATGTATTAGACCCCGGGGCGGTGTTAATGTATTAGACCCCAAGGGGGCGGTCCTCCATATTCCGTTAAAAACTTAACGGATCCGTTAAGTTTTTAACGGAATTGTGAATTTAAGAGGCTAAATTTAAAAAAAAAATTATTTTTTAACGGAATCGTCTAAAAGAGAAGGGGGCCTGATGTGTGGAGGATGGAGGATGAGGGGGGCCTGGTGTGGAGGATGGAGGATGGGGTGTTTCAAGGGCAAAGGTGTAACTTTCATGGGAGGGGGGTGTGATTTAGCATGTTAGGGGGGTGTTATTTAGCATCACTTACAATGTTGTCATTAACGTGAAGAATAAATTTGATGAGAGTACTCTCATAACATGGTACTTCTTACCAGTTTATGTATATAAAAATGTATTCTCTCTGTCTCGGATAAATGTTCTTACTTTCTATTTTGGGATGTCCCAACTAATGTTCATAATGACTTTTGATGTACATATTTTCTACCATTCTTCCAAATATACCCTTAAAATTCATTTAATATAACATATCCTAGAGAAACTCATTTATTTAGAATAGTTGAACTCAATTAATGTTCATGGGTATTATCGTCGGAAGATATTTTACAGCACATCATTAATTACATTTCTTAATTTGTGTTCTTTGTCAACTAGGAAAATTTATCTAAGACGGAGGGAGTAACTAGCTTTTTTGTGTTTTCTAAATATATTTTGATTGCTTCGGGGAATTTTTTTTTGCTAGACTGGAAATTGTAATCAGTCGTTCTTCTTGACAAGATGGAATTCTCTCGAGTACTACCCCTCCTAGGTCCTCTCCATGGTGGTTCCTCCTCCTCCACACTAGATCTCCATCCTATCTATCCTATCATTCACTCGCCTAATCTCTCGAGTACTACCCCTCCTAGGTCCTCTCCATGGTGGTTCCTCCTCCTCCACCCACTCATCATCCCTCATAGGTTCTCTATTTCTACCCATTCTCTCTCTAACATGCTCATTAAGAGGTAATTCTTAACGAACACATTCCATCCTATCTATCCTATCATTCACTTGCCTAATCTCCTCCTTCATCATTTTCCTCACCTCACCCAACAAACCATCCATAGACATCCTACTAGGTTGCCCCACACCACCTCCCTTAACTACACCTTTTGCTCCCTTTTTGGACATGTTTTCTTTTAGAGAAATCTCACACACTCCCTTACGTGTATCTCTCAAAATTATGACACTCGTGTATCACTAAAATATTTGACTTTTACCTCCCCTCTTATATGCTCACCACTCTATGTCTTTCCACTCACAACTCTTGAAGAAAACAAGTTAGAACACAACAATTTTGGAGATAAAGTTTTGAAAAACTCATACTTTCATTGAACTTAATAAAACAAAGAAAATGGTTTATTTTTGGATAAGAAGAAGGGATTATAGAACGAAGGATTCGATTTTTATTCTCGAATCCAAGGTGAAGAGAACTTGTTTTGAGAAGAAAGAATGTTCTAGCACACAGCCCAAGCTTATTTTGCTTTCTTTGATCTTTTTTTTTTTTTTTTTTTTTTTTTTATTTTGACCTCCTTGGTACGACTTTTGGAGCAAGAATAGGAAGAAAAACTCTGCGGCACAAAAGATGGTTAGATGATAATATGGTTTATGGATTGAAAGACAAGACTTTAAGAACATGAATAATAACTGGGGATAAAATGATTGTTACCAATAGCCTTACTCTGATACAAATTGATATGATTCCAAACGAGACCCACAAGTAATATTGAACTTGGAATTACCACGTTTTAGAAGACAAATCTCACGGAAAAACAATCCAAGGACTTGAATAACAATCAAAGAAACCGCAACCCCTAATTCACTATGGAATTAAGAACCTTGGTATATTCGAAACCTTTAACTATGAATAATTAAGAACCACGAATTAGAAAGTAATCCACAAACCTTAATCCAAAAGTTTGATATATTCTAACAAACTCACGTTTGTCACAAAAGAGTTGAAACTCACACAATTTAATTAATAATCCATCTCCTTACAATGGGAAAAGACACCTCTTTATATAGGCTTAAGACAAAGAATCCTAATTATATTCTAGGACAATAATTAACTACCAAATTCTATCTAGGAAAGGAATAAAATCTGATCACTAATAAAACTCCTATCTAACAAAGGACCTAAAACATAGGAAAACTCCTAATTACAAAGGAAACTAAAACATAGTAAAACACGATTCAAGGCTTTGTAAAACACAGTTTTTTCACTTGGTAAATTAAACACGGTTTTACAATGCTAGGACATGGCCAAGATCTTCTTTGAGGTAAAACACGATTTTCCACTTCGCATTCACACGTCCTAAGTCTTCCTTGAAGTAAAACACAGTTTTACCTTTGTATTCACACCTCCACACGTTTTTCCTTAAGTGTTCACACTATCACACGTTTTCTTTAGGGTTAAACAAGGCTGGAAAAACACGGTTTTACTGAAAAGGAGAAGTAAAACACGTTTTCCTCCTTTGTGTTCACTCTTGAGAACACTGTTTTCCTTGTTTTCACACTTGGACACGGTTTTAGTGCTTCTAGAAGCAAGGCACACGTTTTGGACAGCTTGCATGGTTCTGGATGGACTCTTTTTATTAGGCTTGAATCACTTGAAGCATATGTACCAATTTGGGCTCCTCAATTGTCTTCCACTGGGCTTGATCTTGGACTTGCAAAACAAGGGTTGCTAAAGCTTTATTTATTCTTTTAGCTCTTGATCTTGTAATTGGCCCATCCTTGATTTTCAATTGGTCATTGGACTTGCTTAATGGATCCTCATTGGTATTGCTTGATGGTCCTCCATCAGGTCCCTATTTCGTTCTACAATTCAAATTTACTGATATCCTCTCCATAGTAAATACAATAATTGCATATATAATAGATTTGGAAGACTAACCGATAATCACTCTTCTAATCGATTGCTCATACGCTCGATTTTCAACTAATGGATTCAAGTACGCTTCTGCATTTAGATTTCTTCTTCCTTCTCGATTTATCATGATAAAGATTAGGAAGTATGCTATGTGTTCTTTTGAAGAAAGCATGCTGGTGACTAATTTATTATAATAGGATGCACAACGGAGAGCTAAGGAAACAATAGTTTTCGTTTTTAAAGCATTCATAGCAAATACTGTAAAACGAATGAATTTGAATCTCAATCTTTAGTACATGTATCTTCAGTACATGTATCTGTCTATTCATATACCAAAGTTCACTGTATGTAATTTATTCTTCTGTCTTCAAATGTATGTGTAGTATGCACAAATCCTTACTTTCTATTCGTAAATTCTCTTTGGACAATAATTGTTTCTTCGAATTTGATGGTTTTGATTTTCGTGTGAAGGACACTCAAATGAAGCGAACAATTCTTTCTGGCAATAACTCAAACGGCCTTTACCAGTTACGTTTCAATTCCTCCACAAAGACAAATCTTCTTGCTCTAATAGGAGAACGTGCTTCATCTTCTACTTGGCATGCTCGCCTAGGACATCCTTCGTCTCACATTTTTGAATTTTTAGTAAATCGAGTTCGAATACCGGTTAGTGGATCCGTTAAAAATAAAGGGGTGTGTAATGTTTGCCCTATGGGCAAGTCGTGTAACTTGCCATTTTTGTCTCGTACGTATTTTTCATTCTTTGCACCCTTTGGATATGCTTCATCTAGATGTATGGGGACCCTCTCCAATTATGTCAAAATATTCGGTTTTCGATTTTATTTAAGTATTGTCGATGACTTCTCTCGATATGTTTGGATTTTTCCCTTAGTTCAAAAATCGGATGTCGCATCGGTCTTTTCTTCATTTAAAACAGAAATCGACAATCAATTGTCTAGAAAAATATCAGCTGTGCACACTGTCAAAACGGTTCAAACAGATGGAGGGGGGAATTCATGAGTAGACATTTTCTTTCATTTCTCAAACAATATGGTATTCGTCATCAATCTACCGTCCTTACACACCACAACAAAATGGGGTTTGATCACGCCAAAAAGGATTGGGTGTCGTGTCTTGGTCCACGTGTGTAGTCTAGGTAGGATTCGGTGACGTTGCGGGGATTGTCCTCGAAAATCGTCGAAAACGTAATCAAGCAAAGAACACCGTTAGGGCGCCGGGTTGTCCCGATAACCCTCGGCGTGAGAATTAGCGGTGTTGTGTAAGCGTAAGAAGCGAGACAGTATAGAAGCAAATCTGTATACGCGTACCTTATAAGATCTGCTGAGGGTGCTATTTATAGGGATGTGACCTCAATCCTTGTCAGATTTAGATTAGGAGTAATTTCCGTTTCTTGAGGGTCACGTTACCTTATACGTATAGGAGTGAGATGTTGAGAAGGATTATATCGAACTCTTCTTCAAGCAATGTGTTTCCATATAGGACTCTGTTTTTATCGAGGTGACAGGACATGAAAGAGGTCGACTGGCGGCCGCAGTCGCTCGTGGTCGAGGTGATCGTGACATTCGTCGGGTCGCTGTTTCATCGTGAGGTCGTCCTAGAGTGGTTCTAGGTTGCTCACTTGTGCATGCGACACAGAGGTGGAAATGAGTCGTCGTAGAATGGGTACCGGTCGCCCGTCATTCCAGTCGTCCATTTGACCTTGCCATCTTCGCCGGGTGCTACGATGGATGCGGTCTCCATCTCCCGAGCGGGTTTTGGAGTGCTCTTAGGCACCTATGTCGTCGACCCGGCACTCCGCACCGTAGGATTGCCATGTGGTGATGCCCACGTGTAAGGTGAGTAACCGAGGGTGTTCAATAGCCCCCTACTTCCGAGAGAGGATTTATCCTCGTACTCGAAGTCGTGTCTTCATTCAAGCCGAATTGTCGCGAGGTGAGCATTCGATTCCCGGATCGAGCTTCTCGTTGTACTTGGTCTTTTCGGTATATGTGCGCATTTATTGCTCACGACTTCCGAGGCGTTGTGTCGAACTTTTCAAATTTCAAAAGAAAGGCGGTTACTATTCCCATCTTAAAACGCAGTCGTTTCCAAAATCCGCGCTTTTCGCTTGGGTCGACCGGGTTTCTTCGGATCCTATAAGTAATCAATCCGTCGCATTTTAGGGCACAGTTCAAAAGTTTCAACTTACTCCGTCGCGGCGATTTCCGGCGAGCTTCTCTTCAAAAGTTTTCATCCTTTCAATCCTTCACTTGCATCTCCCTTCTCCCGTCTTGGTTAGTCCCTCGACCTTTTGTTTACATTTCTTTCGCTTTCATTTTTCCGCGATTTTCTTTAGGATTGTTATTGTCTCTGTTGCGTCAGTATTTCCGGCCATCGTAACGATACTTTGGCGTTCCCTTTTCTTTGAATCATTTCTTCTTTTAGCTCGACTTCCTCGTGTTCTCCTTATACGAACATGAGGGTAAAACGCGCCAATCCAGGCCCGCTTTTTGCTAGGCCGCAAAAGGGAGGGCAATATTTAAGAGCGAGGATGGGGACCGCAAGTCGTTTTGCCAAGTGAAGCCCGTGACTTCTTGGTCGCAGGGCGCGAACTTAGAAGGCTTGGTTGTCCCCGAAGATGACCCCTTTAAGGCCGATGATATCCCCTTCGGTACTTCTATGAGGATCTTTGATGGATACGATGCGGCCATGACGAGCTTGCTCTATTTGTTTTTAATGAAAGTCGAGTGCCGGACCAAGCCGGCCGGTCTTACTTTGGATCTTGGGCCAAGTTTTTCGACCTCGTCGAGCTATTCTGACGCAAACTATCTTTTGCGAGCTCCTCGTCCCAAGAAAAAGAAACCCAAGGGCGCTACCGAAGAGAGTGTTAGTGGTCGTGCCTTTCGTGACTGGCGAAACAGGATTACCTCGTCTGATTTGGACACATGGTCCTCGAGCTTCTTTTGTGATCCTGACCATTACCTCGGTTTCACCCCTGACCCAATGCTCGACATGAATACTTTAAGGAAGTCGAGGAGCTCTGTTGGTTTTTACCTTAGCTTTTTTGATCTAGGGCTTCGCTTCCCCCTTGATCCTTTTATATGTGAGTTTTTAGATGTCACCTCGACGGTCCCTCTCGACCTCACCTGGAACACTATGAGGATTCTTCTGTGTTTCATCGTATGTACTCGCTTACTAGGTTTTGAACCAACCATGTCCCTATTTTGCTATTACTTCCATCTTGATAGGAACAACAATCGTTTGCAAGCCAAAAGCCACAACTATGGAGTGAAGTTGTTTTCCGACCCTCCTGGTAAAGTTCCTTACTGGGCTGATAAGGTTGTCATGGTGGAGAGTAGATTAGGCTGGAATTTTAGAGTGCCAGTCGAAGAGCCCTACACACTAGTTCGTCTTACCGAGCTGGACGACTACGACAAGCTCGCTAAACAGGCTCTCGAGGTGCCCCTGGGGGTTCGAGGTGGTACCCAAGTGAGGTGTTACGATTGGAGAGAAATCATTAATAATGAGAAATTGCTTTGTATATTGCGGGGTTGTCATCGAAGAAGGCTGGCGGCTTCGAACCCATGTGTACCTTCCACGGGTTCGAGTGTTTTCCGGGTTGGAACAGGCATCATGATCTGATATTCCGAAAGTATTGCCCTGATTGTTGGCGAGATTCAGAGAAAGGCTGTCTGATAATTGGTTAACTCACTTCCTTGTTTGTTACTTAGTAGCTCGATCTTTTAATTGTTCTTGACTTGTATTATTATTATTATTATTATTTTTTTACTAGATATGGAAGACCTTGATGCCATGAGGGGAGCGCGAGCAAGAGAGTACAAGCCAAATCGGCTCGCTCGGAACAATTGGGTCGAGCTCGAGTTGCGGCGAACTTGGTGGAACCGGCGAGGTGCTTCCTACTATATCCATTCTTGTTGACAAAGGGAAAGAAGTTGTAAGCTCGAAGTCATCGGGAAGAGGACCGGTCGTCATCGGGGTCGGGGCCTCAGAAGAAGGCTGCGGGTCGAGGACACGGTTGTCATCGCGTGTCAGATGAGGGGGTCCAGAAGGACGATGTTCATAGCGTGGCAAGTCCTTCGAGAGAGATGCCCTCCCCTCGGCTCGGCTACCCCTAGCGGCGGAGCAAGATTCGAGCCATGTCGCGGGTCGAAATTGGGAAGGCTGCCGTTACGGAGATTTGCAATGACGACACGGGCATTGTCTATGATGGCTATTCTCCTTCCCACCTCGCGGGAGTCGTGGGAGGCAACGATAAGTGTAAGTCTTGTCTTTTGTTATTCCTTGTATCCTTGGTTATTTCTCATGCCGGTTTATTTCTCGGGCCACGGCCATTAGGTCGTATACTAACTTAGTTGGCCGACCAACAAGGAGAAAAGCTTTGAGGACCCGGGTCGCTAATCTCGAGCGGCGATTAGTGAGGGAGTGAGTAAAGCGGACACTGGTTGCCGCCCGAGCTCGCATAGCCGAACTGAGGTAGATATTGAGAAATCTAAGGGTGACGTGAAGGCGAGTCGGGATCATTTGCGAGAAGATTGAGGCGCCAACAAGCTTTCCGAGGAGGTGACCCGTTTGCGAGGTGAGCTCGCAGGGGTCAAGGTCGAGCTGTCCACGTCTCGGGGTGAAGTTTTTAACGTCCAAGGCGGCGACGAAGACGAAATTGAATCTAGAGGGAAGATCGGTGATCTTGAGCGTCGGTTGTCGGCGAAGAAGGCCTCTAGCTCGGTAGGCATTATTAGCGAGTTTAAGAAGACGCAGACATATCGAAGTGAAATCTTCTCTTATTATGAGAAAGGAAGGCCCGATTCTACGGGTTCTTGCCGCTGCGAGTGTGTCTTCGTGAGTTTGGTTAAATGGGCGATCTTGAACAGGGGGACCTCGCTCGTCATGGCCACGAGCTTGTTCCTTACAGATCTGAGGAACTCGAGCTAATAGCGAGGAAGGACGCAGAACAAGGTCGCGAACCTTGGGCGCCTCCTTCCCCTTTTAGTAACAATGTTCCATATTTGCTCGACGCCTTGGACGATGGAGATGCCGTGGAGTTCGACGGGGATTTTAAGTTAGATGAATTTGAAGGAACCAAATCCAACCAAGACGCTCACGCAAAGCGGTCTTTGAGCGGAGGCGGGCGATTTGTGACCTCGTGCGGAGTTAATTTGAGCCGCGGGCTTTGTAATGAAACAACTTTTTATTACTTCATCGGCGGGGTGCCTCAAACAATTTTTATTTGTTTTTAATGATGTAACTTATAACTTATCTGGTAGGTTCTCACTTTCTCCTTTTAAAATGAGAAGTCTTTGCTTGTTTGTAAATGCGATCTTCTTTGTGTTTGCTTTTAACGAAGTGTGAGTAGCGAGTGTCTTTGGCTTGACTCGCAAGACTCCTCGGTGATTAGGTTGCAAGATTACCTCGCATGACGAGGTACCTTCCTCACTACGATCTTCTTCAACCAGGTGAAGGGTAGGTCGTAAGGTGACCTCGCGTGGCGAGGTGCCTTTTCACTTACGATCTTCTCCGGTGAAGAGTAGGTCGTAAGGTGACCTCGCGTGGCGAGGTGCCTTTTTGACTTACGATCTTCTTCAGCTGGTGAAGAGGGTCGTAAGGTGACCTCGCGTGGCGAGGTGCCTTTTTGACTTACGATCTTCTTCAGGCGGTGAAGAGGGTCGTAAGGTGACCTCGCTGGCGAGGTGCCTTTTGACTTACGATCTTCTTCAGCGGTGAAGAGTAGGTCGTAGGTGACCTCGCATGGCGAGGTGCCTTTTGACGTACGATCTTCTTCGGGTAAGAGCGGGTCGTAAGGTGACTTCGCTGGCGAGGTGCCTTTTGACTTACGATCTTCTTCAGCGGTGAAGAGCGGGTCGTAAGGTGACCTCGCTGGCGAGGTGCCTTTTGACTTACGATCTTCTTCAGCGGTGAAGAGCAGGTCGTAAGGTGACCTCGCATGGCGAGGTGCCTTTTGACTTACGATCTTCTTCAACGGTGAAGAGCGGTCGTAGGTGACCTCGCATGGCGAGGTGCCTTTTGACTTACGATCTTCTTCAGCGGTGAAGAGCGGGTCGTAAGGTGACCTCGCGTGGCGAGGTGCCTTTTTAAGAGTATATGAACTTGCCATCGATTTCGGATAGGAAGAATTCTTTTTATTGATAACTTTCGCATGATTACATTAGTGATAGTATTTTTAGATGATCGCATGCCAAGGGTTCTTGAGCGGTGTGCCATCTTGTTCGGCTAATCGATAAGTCCCTTCTTTGATTATGCCCGTAATTCGAGCGGTCCTTCCCAATTCGGGGAGAGTTTGTTCCTTCCGCATTTCGCGATCACTTCGATCTTCACAGTACCCGGTCTCAGACGTTGAATGATCTTGTTCTCACTCGCTTGTCGTGGTGGGCTTTGGCGAGCTGCTTGTAGTTTATCATCCCGAGTCTTGCTTCTAGCCTCCTTTCTTCCGAGATAGTCGAGGTCGATTCCCAGTTGCGTTGGCTAACTCGTCGAAATGGGCTACCCTTAATGTTGGTAAGGCCATTTCGGGGGGCCATCGCTTCGATCCGTATGCCGGCGTGAAGGGTGTTTCCCGGTTGAGCCTCGAGAGGTGCGTATTCCCCATAATACAATGGGCGGCTCGTCGAGCCATCGACCTTTCTTCTCATCCGATTTCTTTTCAAGGCATGGAGGATCTTCTTGTTCCGCTTCGGCTGACCGTTTCCTTGCGGGTGAGCAGCGAGGATTTCCAATGTCGACGTTCATTTGTTCGCATCTACGAGTGAACTTAGTGGAGAAGCTGGGTGCCATGGTCGGACACGATGGCTCTAGGTAGACCAAATCGGCACCGAGATATAATCATGTATGAAGCTTATTGCTTTCTCTTCGGTTATGGTGGCCGGGGGTTTGCTTCTATCCACTTTGTGAAATAGTCTCTTGCCCTATTACGTATTCACCTCCCTTGGCTTTTGGGAAGGGTCTATAAGGTCAACTCCCCATGTCAAATGGCAGTGCCACTGGTAATGCAATGGGCGACGGTAGTCTTGGGATGTTAGCAAACCTTTGACACTTGTCGCACCTCGTACATAAGACTCGCGTCCTTTCGTAAGGTTGGCCGGTAGTAGCCGTGGAAGAGGATTCTGTCGATAAGGACCTCGCGCTGGGTGGCCCCATACTCCCTCATGGACTTCGGCGAGGAGGTCTTCTCTGTCTGCAGTCGGACGCATCGAGCAACGGCTTGGTGAACGACCTTACGTATAGTATTCCGGCAATCAGCGTGTAACAGTGCTCTCTTCCTTATGAGTTGGGCCGGTCTCTTTCTTCGGGTAATGTGCCGTGCTCGATATAATCTTGTATGTCATCGATCCGGCATCTTTACGTCGAGTTGATGGGCATGGCTTCCTCCTTATTGGCGATGGTGAATCGAGGGTTTCCAACCATACATCTTGAGAGGTCGGCGATGTCGAGGATGCGATTTTGGATAGGTGGTCGGCTCGCGCGTTCTCGGCTCTGTCTACTGCTTTAGTTCCCAATATTCAAATTTTTCTAGTAGGCGTTTTGCAAGATCACAGTATTTTAATAATGTGGGGTGATTAGCCCATACTCCCCGAAATTTGTTTCACGACAGTGGGAGTCGTGAAGATGACAACCTGGTAAGCCCCAGTTCTATTGCGAGCTCGGCGGCGATCGGGGCTCATATTACGCTTGGTTGTTGGAGGCTGGAACTTGAACCGTAGAGCTTTCTTGAATTCTCCTCCATCGGTGAGTGTAAGGATAGGCTGCGCCGCTGACTTGCCGGTGAGCCGTCAACATAAAGTGTCCAATGTAGCGGGGTCGAGGTCGTGGCGAGCTGGTTGTTCCAAGCCTCTGGGCGGGTTGGAAGGGTTAGCTAGCTTGTCGGACTTTGATCTGTTTGACGAATGACGTTTGGCAATGAAGTCTGCGAGTACTTGTGCCTTAAGCGCCTTGCTTGTGCTCGTATGTGATGTCAAATCCCGAGAGCTCGGCCAGACCATTTTAACATTCTTCCGGCCACATCGGTTTGTGAAGTATCGCTGAGCGGGAGGTCGGTGTAAACCGTCAAGGCATGGGCACGGAAGTCTTGGGTGAGCTTTCTTCTTTGCTATGATCAAGGCTAACACTACTTTCTCCACGTTTAAGTACCTGGTTTCCACATCGTGAGTGCATGGGAGGCGTAGTATATTGGTCTACGAACGGCTTCTCTTTCACTTAGCAAGGCTGCCGACAGTGTGTCGAGCGGCGAGGTAGATGTACAATCGTTCTCCTGGTACCGGGTGGTCAATAATGGCGGGTGCCCAGTAAGATTTCAGCTCGGCGAAGGCCTTGTCGCAATCTTCATTCCAAGCGAATTTCTTGCTTCCTCGCAACGTTTTGAAGAATGGAAGGCTTTTTTCGGCTGATTTTGCTATAAATCTCCCCAGTGCAGTGATCCTCCCGTTCAATCGTTGCACCTCCTTTATCGAGTGGGGGCTTTCATGTCTACCGGGGCTTGAATTTTTCGGGTTGGCCTCTATGCCCTTTTCGTTCACCATATAACCCAAGAATTTTCTGCCTTTACTCAAGGCGCACTTGGTGGATTAAGCTTCATCTTGTTTTCTGAGATTTGAGAAGGTCTCGTTCGGGTCGTCCACGTGGTTCGCCTGCTTTGTCTTGATGACCATGTCGTCAATGTAGGCTTCTACGTTTCTGCCAAGCTGGTCTCCAAAGACTTTGTTTACCATCCGTTGATAGGTAGCCCCTGCGTTTTTGAGCCCGAAGGGCATCATCTTGTAGCAATAAATGGCTCCTGGCTCGGAAGGCCGTCGGTTTACGGTCCGCTAACCACATGCATATCGATGGTACCCGGTATGCGTCGATGGTAGTATTTTGTGGCCGGAGATTGCATCTACGAGCGATCAATTCAGGTAGTGGGTACCGGTCTTTCGGGCGAGCTTTGTTTAAGTCGGTGAAGTCGACGCACATCCTCCATTTTCCATTGGTCTTTTTGACCATTACGACGTTTGCAAGCCGGGTTGGATAGAAGATCTCCTCGATGATTCTGCCTTTAGCGGCTTGTCGACCTCTTCTTTGATTCTTTGTTTTTCGGGAGAGAATATTCTAGGTCGTTCTTTGTATAGGAGTTATTGTTGGGTCGACGTTCAGCTTGTGTACAGCGACCTCTTCGCTAATTCCCTCCATGTCTTCTGTTTTCCATGCGAATACATCCTTGTTTTCCCTGAGGAACTTGATTATTGCTTCCCTTTCCTTTCTGTCAATTTCCAGCCCGACCTTGACTTTCTGCTGAGGGTAGTCGAAGTTGATGACTACCTCGTCGAGGTCTTCGTGGGGCTGTATTTCTGGTTGATCTCTCGGATCCAGGCTTTCCACTGTGACGACCTTTGGTGGCCTCCTGGAGTCGCGATTGGGAGCCTGGCATGAGTCGGCCTGCTCGGTGGCGTCGGTCGGGTCGCCATCCCGATTTTCCTTAGGATTTGAAGCGAGCTCTGCTAGAAGCAGGTCAGCGAGCTCGGCTTGAGGCAGGT
The DNA here is from genome assembly GCA_016624345.1 of Platycodon grandiflorus. Classification (NCBI taxonomy): domain Eukaryota; kingdom Viridiplantae; phylum Streptophyta; class Magnoliopsida; order Asterales; family Campanulaceae; genus Platycodon; species Platycodon grandiflorus. The sequence goes on from CM028362.1 coordinate 37,160,375, forward strand.
CAGCGAGCTCGGCTTGAGGCTGGTCAGCGAGCTCGGTCTGAGGGAGGTCGTCGAGCTCGGCTTGTGGCGGTTCAGCGAGCTCGTCTTGATGTGAATAGTCGAGCTCGGCTTGAGGGGAGTCAGCGAGCTCGGCGTCAGTTGTGTTTTCCTGTTTGCGGTGGAATGGCGGTCCGCGTTAATTCTATGCTGTTCGTCGGAGCGTTTGTTTCCGAGCGCTCCTTAATTATGATGGACTTCAATCGCTTGTCATTGAGGGTCTTTGGGAAGCCTCTTCATGATCTGCAATCATTTTCGTTTTCCTTTGGCCGAGCTTCCTCGGCCTTCCTTTCTTCCGGCAGTGATTCGAGTGCTTCGGGATCATTCTTTACCTCTCAGGCCCCACGTCGGTTGGGAATTTAATTTTTGATGAGTGGAGAGATCACCATTTCAAATTTTATTTGGGTTGGGAGCCCAGAATGGCGTTGTATGGAGAGGGGATGTCGAGGACCGGGAAAGTGATGACCTCGGTGCGGGAGTTATCTTTGGTACCGAGGACTACGTTGAGGTCGGCCGTGCCCTTGGCGACCTTGTGTCCGGTGAAACCTCAGCTTGATTCCACTCGGAGTTAAATGCGAGCTTCCTAGCCCGATTGCTTGGAAGCATTTATAAAATAATATGTCCTTCCCTGCCCGTGTCGATGAGTACTCTTTTCACTCGACCTCGCCAATTTTGCTTCAATGGTTAGGGCATGTCCCCTCGGCGGGGTTAGTAGCCAGCTCGCGGGGTAGGAATGTTACCCCCTTTTCCCCCAAGCGGTGGCGGGCGACGGTATGGTTGAGGCTATTTATTCTTTTTTTATTTTGGTGATGCTCGACCATTCTTCCGTAATTGTGTTAACCAGGACTTCGTCTTCATCGGTATTAACCCTCGGGGCCTCCCTAGGCCGATCTCTGTGAGTCCTCCCTCGCTGCTCGTACCTTTTGAGTTCTCCCCTGTCAATCGGCTTACGTATCTCTTTTTTAGTTGTATGCATTCCTCGGTTGTGTGGCCGATGCCGTTGTGGTAGGCACATCTTTTATCGGGGTTGCGAGGTATGTAGCCTCTTTGAGTGGTGGAGGTCGGACAATCTTATTTTCTTGGAGGAGTACGTTCATGATTTGCTCTCGGCTTGTGTTCAAGGGTGTAAAATTCTTCTTTTCTACCCCACTTATTCTTCCCCTTTCCTTTTCCGTGCCGTAGTTGCCTCCTTCCTTCGTTCAGGCCTTTTCTTCTTTCTTGTTTCTGCGTTGCGAAGGGTTTTGCTCCTCCTCTCTTGGTACGCCAAGGTCTTTTCGGCGTTCCCAATGTTACGTGCGGCGGTGTACATTTCCTTGGCTGGTGGTGGGGGTCGCATGCCGATTCGAGACGGGAGTTTGGCGGATCGGCATCCGGCTTGGAAAAAGGCCATTATGGTTTTGTCGGGGACGTTCAACAACTTTTCGGCAACATTCTTAAATCTTTCGAGATAGCTTTCCAATGACTCATTGGGTGTTGTTTGATACCACATAAGTCGATTCCTTCTTGGGGAGGTCGCTGCGACGAGTACTTCTTCAAAAGGCTTTCTTCGGGTCGTGCCAATCTCTGATAGAACCCTCTTCTAGCTCCTCGAACCAATTCAGGACGATTTCTTCAAACGTGCGACAAACACTACGCACCGAGATCCAAATCTCTAGTGCACACTCCCATTTTTGCTTCAAAGCTGGATACGTGGCTTCGAGCATTTGTGGTTCAGCGTAACTTTTCAAAGATGGCGGCTTCGGGCGGTGATTTGGAGGAGTATTCGGATTCTCCTACAAAAGTGCCGTTACGCTTCTGAAGGTTTCCATTCTTTCCCTCTTTCAAGAGCCTCTAATCGTTCCTTCATTTTACGTAGCACCTCGTCCTCCCGTGTGCTCTTGCCCGCCTCTTAGATCGGCGATCATGGTCGTCGATCTGGAATATTTGTGCGAGGTTGCCTCGCTCTTTGGAGGTCTTGTGTTGGACGATTTGCGTTTGGAGCGGTGGCTATGGCTCTCGTGGTCGTCGAAATCGTTCCTCATTATCTTCTATTTGGCGGGACTGTAAGTCTTTCGGGCTAGGACTTCTAGCTCGTCCATCCATCCTTGAGTGGATACTACCTCTAGGTCGCTCCCTGTCTGGGGTGCCTAGTCGGTCCTTGGTGCCAAGTGTTTGATGCGCAACTGCTCGTCGGGGCCGGCTTTTATCGCTGCGTCTAGGAGCGTCATCCCTTGCCTCCCACGATGGTGTCGGCCGCGAGACTCTGTGCTTACTCCCTTCAGGTCGAACATTGTGGTGCTTGTCATGGGTTAGGTGTAAGCTCGGCTCTAGCTGGGTCGTCTGGGCGGCGAGCTTGCGGGATAGCTCGTATTCACGTTTTTCTAGCTCTCTCTGCTTCTCCAGGAAAGCTCTCTCTTTCCGTATCTCCTCCAATTCGGCGAGATCGATTTCTTGCTGAGTAGGAGGCATCCTGCTATCCATTATGATTAGATCATCCTTGTCTCCTGCGCCTTCGCCGTCGGAGGAAGGTGGGGTGGGCGTCTGGCCGTTACGAGTTGTTAAGTTTGGGCTTTTGGTTGCCTGTGCTGCCTTCTTTCCCAAAGCTTTCCTTCTCATCGCTGGCCGTTTTGAGCTCGTGTGTTTTGGTGAAGCGGAAGCCACGATGAGGGATTCTTGGTGACTCTTTGTCGGGTCCGGGAGAGTTGCCGGCAAGTGGAGCGGCGGAGGGTATGCCTGGGATTGTTCTTTGGAGCGGCATTTAGAGACTTGCTTAGAAGATGCCATGCTTGATCACAACAAAGGTCCGCAACGGAACCCGTTGTAGTCTAGTTGGTTAGGATACTCGGCTCTCACAGAGACCCGGGTTCAAGTCCCAACGGAACCAAACCGATCACGCCAAAAAGGATTGGGTGTCGTGTCTTGGTCCACGTGTGTAGTCTAGGTAGGATTCGGTGACGTTGCGGGGATTGTCCTCGAAAATCGTCGAAAACGTAATCAAGCAAAGAACACCGTTAGGGCGCCGGGTTGTCCCAGCGATAACCCTCCGGCGAGAATTAGCGGTGTTGTGTAAGCGTAAGAAGGCGAGACGGTATAAAAGCAAATCTGTAGATGCGTACCTTATGAGGTCTATTGAGGGTGCTATTTATAGGGATGTGACCTCAATCCTTATCAGGTTCAGATTAGGAGTAATTTCCGTTTCTTGAGGGTCACGTTACCTTATACGTATAGGAGTGAGATGTTGAGAAGGATTATATCAGAACTCTTCTTCAAGCAATGTGTTTCCATATAGGACTCTGTTTTTATCGAGGTGACAGGACATGAAAGAGGTCGACCTGGCCAGCCGCAGGTCGCTCTCTGTGGTCGAGGTGATCGTGACATTCGTCAGGTCGCCTGTTTCATCTGTGAGGTCGTCCTAGAGTGGTTCTAGGTTGCTCACTTGTGCATGCAGCACACCGAGGTGGAAATGAGTCGTCGTAGAATGGGTACCAGGTCGCCCGTCATTCCAGGTCGTCCATTTGACCTTGCTATCTTCGCCAGGTGCTACGATGGATGCGGTCTCCATCTCCCGAGCTGACTGGTTTTGGAGTGCCCTTAGGCACCCATGTCGTCGACCTGGCACTCACAGACCGTAGGATTGCCATGTGGTGATGCCCACGTGTAAGGTGAGTAACCGAGGGTGTTCGGGGTTATAGAACGAAAACATAGGCATATAGTTGAGATGGGATTGTGCCTATTATCGCAATCCTCAGTTCCTAAAAAATACTGGCTTGAAGCATTTACCACTGCAATGTTTCTCATAAATCGTCTTCCAATGCGTCAGTTGAATTATATTTCTCCTTATCAAAAATTGTTGCAAAAAGTCCGTGATTATCGATTCCTCAAAACATTTGGGTGTGTGTGTTTTCCTCATTTGGTTCCATACAACAAACACAAGTTGCTTCCAAAGTCACAACCATGTGTTTTTCTCGGCTATGACACTTTTCGCAAAGGATACCGCTGCCTAGATATATCAACTAACAGGTTGTATATTTCTAGACACATATTATTTGATGAATCATATTTTCCTTTTGCTCGACAGCTTACGTCTACAGGAAATACTCCTGGCCCTTGCCAGCCGATTACTTCACACCAAGTCAGACGACTGCCATTTTTCCATCATGCATCTTCATCTCAGCTCACTCGTCAAGAAATGGGACTAGTGCGTACCTCATTCAATGTCAAGCCAACTGGGCATCAACCCTCAAACATCCCTTGCCCGAAGCATTATCAGTAACCACAGTAACTTCAGATGACTTTGAGCCCCGAAATTTCAAACAGGCTTCTTCTATACCTCACTGGCAGCGAGCAATGCTTGATGAGCTCAACGCCTTACAAAAAATCAAACCTGGACGTTAGTTCCTCGTACTCCTGGTTTGAATGTGGTGGGAAGCAAATGGATCTACAAAATCAAACGGCGTGCCGATGGTACCATCGAGCGCTATAAGGCTCGTCTAGTGGCCCAAGGTTACACTAAACAGGAGGGAGTTGATTATGCTGAGACTTTTAGCCCTGTAGTCAAGCCACCAACAATTCGAACACTCCTTACTTTAGCTCATTCTCGTGGATGGACTATTGAACAATTAGTTGTTCGAAATGCATTTCTTAACGGCATACTACATGAGAATGTTTGTATGGCTCAACCCTTTGGATTCGCAGATTCTAAATTGCCAAAGGGTAATTTACGTCCTCAAGCAGTCACCGAGGGCGTGGTTTCAACGGCTCCATGATTTCTTAATCTCCCTCGGGTTCTTCAACAGCAAATCAGACAGTTCATTATTTATTCAGCATTCTAGGACAGACATGGTAGCAATTTTGGTGTATGTCGACGACATTCTAGTCACTGGCTCATCATCAGTTTCTGTTAACAGAGTCCTTGATCTAATCTGTGACACATTCGAAAGTCGTCCCTTAGGTCCGTTGGGATATTTTTTGGGCATTGAAGCATTTCGCACAAAGTCCCTTCTCAGCTTAAGACAATCACGGTATGCCTCCGAACTCCTTTGAAAATTTAACATGGAAGGGTGTAAACCAACTCGTACACCTATGATATATTGCTGGTTCTCATATTTACTCCACCAGCGGGGACCACTTGTCTGATGTCACAGAATATCGCAGTATGGTCGGGGGTTTGCAATATCTAACCTTGACTCGTCCCGATATCTCGTTTGCTGTAAATCAAGTGTGCCAACATATGCACAACCCTCGGACATCACATTTACAGGCTGTGAAACGAATTCTTCGGTTCATCAAAGGGACAATTTCATATGGCCTATACTTCCAAGCATCTCCGAATAATTAATCATCTATCAGCCTTTTCTGATTCAGATTGGGCAGGGTCTCCTAATGATCGACGCTCCACCACCAGTGTTTGTGTATTCATAGGACCAAACCTAGTGGCTTGGACAGCCAAGAAACAAACCACAGTCTCCCGATCAAGCAGTGAAGCTGAATATCACGCCTTGGCCACTACAGCAGCTGAACTAAAATGGTTTTCTTTTCTCTTCCGTGAGCTAGGTCTACACTTAGAACCCCCTTCCATCCACTATGACAACATATCAGCAATCCATATGTCTCGCAACCCAGTTTTTCATGCGCGAACTCGACATATTGAGATTGACTACCATTTTGTCCGTGAATTGCAACAATGTGGTTTCCTTCGTCTTTCCTACATCTCTACACGAGATTAGATTGCGGACATATTTACCAAAAGCCTCGCGTTACCACGGTTGCAATTACTTTCTACCAAGCTACAGCTTCGACCAACTACGCTTCGCTTGTGGGGGGTGTAAATGAATGAATCAGAATCTCAATCTTCAGTAAATGTATCTGTCTATTCATATACCAAAGTTCACTGTATGTAATTTATTCTTCTGTCTTCAAATGTATGTGTAGTATGTATATATAGCTGTCTTTATAAAGAGGAAAGAAAGGAAGAACAGAGCAGTTCTCTCAAATTCACAAATCACAGTTTCTTACTTTCTTGTCTCCCATTTCTATTTCTTTGTTTACTCTTACAAATACCATATAGTTCTTGTTTGATAGGTTGAAAAAAAAAACAGAAGGGGAGCAATTAAAAAATATAGGAATCAGAACAAAAAGACTAAAAAAACTTCTAAATGAAATAATCAGAAAGTTGTGAGATTTAGAAAGACCGGTCCTAATTCAACTCAAATATGGCTTATGAAATGGGCCGAATTCAAATCAGATCTCACATACTTTGGCTCAGCTTACAACCCTCTCGAATCACAAATTGTTAAAATTGATTGTTGAGGGCCATATTCTACTTTCTAAGATCATACAAAATCTGTTGTGTATTTAAGATGATTCAAGTTGAGATGAATCTGATCCTGTTCGCAAATATTAGAGTAGGGTTCGCCAAAGGATAGTTTCAACTAGATGTCTAAGCCAAAAGAAAAATGCCACTTTAATACAACTTGAGTATGATTTTAAGGTTCGATCAGTTGAATCGGATTTCAAGACTTCGCTTTGGTCTGCAACCCTAAAATTAACTACATTGCTGATATTTGGAACAATTGCTCCATGCAATGACATGCATGTAATCAAAATCACCTCTTTTTGTCCTACCAGATGGTTTGTATGTCATTGTTTTAATCTCAGTTATGGCATATATTTCCATTTTTTGCACCAGTTAATTTGACTTTAAGCACTTCCTTGAAGATATTTATTGTCATAAATTAGAATACCTCCTTTCGTGTTTCAATCTCAATGACAGTTCTTTTCCATGTATCATCTGTAGTTCTTAACAAAGACTACTTCAAACAAGGATTTTGTTAACTTATGCCCTAATGACATGTTAAGGATCATTAATTATAGATTGGTTATGCTTATAATTATGTAAAAGTGAGCAAAAAATATGTAAATTGTGAATTTATGTGCACAATTAACAAAATTCTATGCATAACCACCCTAATTAATGATCCTTAACATATGTCCTTAGAGCACAAGTTAACAAGACCTTTCAAACAAAGCAACTATCTTCTTTAATGATGAATTTTCAGTTAATTTAGAAAACAAAAACATAGAAGCTGCAGTATAAAATATTTTCTTACCTGCAGAATCTTTAAATCCATCTCCAATAACCAATACTATGAGCATGATGGAAGTCTAAGACCCGGCTTATAATTGTTTTAACCTACCAAGGAATTTGGAAAGAAACAATTTGTAACAGGTACAATAGGAACTAAAACTGAAAAGAGATTTAATTCTCGAACAATAATAAATTAAAGTAATGAGTACTCCTCATGTGGCCTTATCGGCCAAAACCACAAACCAATTTTGGTCGAGAATAATGAGCCACCAAACTAGGTTAAACATGTCGGATATGATCTTCTGTTCCAAAAAGGTGTTTCATCTCCTATTCTATCCGTCGAATCTTTGCCACATGTACATGAGAATAAACAACATTAATTACTCCGTGATTTTTGGTGGACATGTGACGAAGATCCAACAGTTGAAATAGGAGATGAAATACCTTTTTGGAATAAAGGATCCGGTCTGCAAACATGTGGAACTGAGACAACTCAATAGTCAATATATACCATGTTAATGTTTGGCCTACTATAATCTCAGCAATGGCCAACCACACAACTGAGATATTTCTGTTGAAGTGTAACTCTTTAACACTACCATATCGAACTGAATCAAGTCTCATTCACATAGTACTAATAGTCTATTAAAACTTCAGAAACAGGGAATTTAATTTACTATAGACATTACTACAGTTTCCCATATCAGATCCTTTACTTTTCATCCCGACAAATTTCAAAATTTTCCACTCCTATAATTTCTGAAATTTTCTTACCATTGCTTTCCTTTTTATCTGCCCAGTAGCTAGGTGTATTCCATATTTCATATTCATGGATATCAAATATTAAAACAAGATTTCAGTGGCTTACCACTGAGCCAACCCATTGGATTAAGATAAGCAGTTATTGTGAAACAATGTGGATGACTTGTTATTTGAATGTTGGTAACTATTAATTAGTCATAGGGGCAATTCGAGAATTCTAAAAAAGTGTAACGGTTTCAAAAGTGACCCTTCGCTTTATAATAGTAGTACAATACTAGAGATTCGAACCTTTTCGTATTTAATATCCAATTTCATACACTCTTATGCACATTTTGCCAAAATTATATTATGTATGATTATTTGTGGTTTTAGCTGTTATAGAGAATATTGCAATCCTTTTCTGATATGATTCAGTTTGTTTCAAAATTTGTGTATCCAGGAAAAGTTTTTAAACCGTAGTGAAGGCAACTTCTTGGGCCGATAAATTTTGAAGAAGTGACATCATCGTTTCTCCATCAATTCCTTCTGCTATTTTCTCAATGTTGGGAGAGCAGGTCATATTCATCACTTCTTTTTAATTGAGACCATAATTTATGCATCTATTTGAATGCAAAAAAAATGGATGATTTGTATTATAATCCATAATCTGCATATTTTCAGTTTCTTATTCCCCTAAAATCTTATGTTGGCAATAGTTTAGCTGTTAGTTATTCTAAAGTGGTATTGACGCCAAGTGCTTAAGAGCAGGTCAAATCATCAATTCCTTCTGCTATTTTCTCAATGTTGGGAGAGCAGGTCATATTCATCACTTCTTTTTAATTGAGACCATAATTTATGCATCTATTTGAATGCAAAAAAATGGATGATTTGTATTATAATCCATAATCTGCAGATTTTCAGTTTCTTATTCCCCTAAAATCTTATGTTGGCAATAGTTTAGCTGTTAGTTATTCTAAAGTGGTATTGACGCCAAGTGCTTAAAGTTCAGGTTTTTGCCAAATAAAAATTTTAAGATCATCTTTTAGTTTCTGAATAAATTTTCAAGCTATAGGACTTTCTTATGTTTAATCACTCTCATCGATAACCTAAACTTTTATTTGGTATATATAGGTAAAGCGGTTGAGTGGCGGGCGAGTTGCACTTGGATTCACGTTGAGCGGAGTTGACATAGTCAATGTCCACTATGAGCAATCTTCCACTATCCATTTACATCGTACAATCAATCAAGTAAGATTTTCCATGAACATGTGCGACCATTCTTGGTTGGAACTTAGATTGCTGTAAAGCATATTTTATAATCTATTTTACTATTTCAGTTATCAAAATTTTAAATGATTAACATAAATACATGCAAACACAGGATGTTTTGTTGGCTTGGAAGTTTTTGTTGGATTCATTCTCTATCTTTTCGTGGTGTTTTTGTGGTTTTGATACCTTCAAGCTAGCTATAGGTTGTACAGAGGAGAAAGAAATGCATGGTATGAAGTTGTGATAATTGAAGTTTAAGTCAAGATATGGCCAAGATGGAATTTGTGTACGTAACTAATTCCCTCCTAGATAGTTTCCAGTTAGCTAAATGTAATGTATACTGCTTGGCTTTAGCAATTTTACATAAAATCATCCTTTAGATTTTCGGTTCACTTCGAACCGACTGGAGTTATAATCCAACAAAAGCTATTGCTATCATGTGGAAAGTCTATAATGAAGTGACTGTGTTAATGTAAAATATACTTTGATCCTTTATGCTATTTATAATGAAATTAAAAAGTTGGATAATGTCCAAACATTTCATAGGATGATGAGGCAAGAACTACGCTTGCGTGTCATAAATTGTTTTCAAAAGACTCATTTACCATCCTAAGAAGGTGTAAACTACACTTAAAGAAAGAAATATAAACGTATGTAATACTTTGTTATGTATTGTTTGGAATCAAAACATAAATCTAGCAATCATTCCAGCTCATGGTTTTCCTCCATGACCATCTTTATATTTGTTATATATTAGCTATAATGACAAAAACTATTGGTTTCTTCTACGAGTTAATGATATATGTTATCTATAATTATATATGTCTGCCATTATTTGCTATGATCAGGTAAGTGAGGATTGAAGAAATGGATGCCAAAGATTTTGTTTATTGATGCTTGCATTTGTTTTGATCTTTTTTACATCCCTTCTAATTACTTTCAATGTTTGTAGTTGGAGAATTGTACAGAAAAATAATACTCTAAATGTTCGTCATTGAAAAATTGCACAAATACATGATTCACTATGAAATAGCCCTAATTCTTTGTTTTCATGGCAGCCCGTTGGAGAAATGGTTGGTGGTGGTGGTGGTGGAATGGAGGGTGGCTGGACAAGGGACAAGGGAAAAAAGCAAGACCTGAAGTAATCACTCCAAGTGCACTCATGTTTGTCTATGAGATTTGTAGATTCAGACTGAGCTTCAAATAAATTTTTTTTTTCAATTTACTTTCCTTAAGTTTAAAAAGAGTGATTTTACAAGTGGTTTGAAAGTTTCTTTCCACCTATTTACTAATAAAAAATAATTTTTTTTTAGGAAAGTTGTTTATGTTCTTTCTTATTTAGATTAGTTTAAGTTTTATTTAGTGTGTCATGAAGTGCAAGAGTGAATGTAGTCAAAAAGAAATACATCCCAATAAATGTAGTCAAATAGAAATACATCCCGTGCAAAGCACGGGTAGAATTACTAGTAGTAGTACAATACTAGAGATTCGAACCTTTTCGAATTTCACATATCAAACTACATATGAATGTTTCTGTGAAAAACAAGATCAAGTTGATAAATTCACAAGATAACATAAATCTCCTAATGACTGTAAGTTCCAGATTGGCCTCCTTCAACATTTGAAGGCTTTTCCCTCAACTTAACCTTAATCCAATCACTTAGGGTTAGCACGCGCGCTTTTCCCTCGGGCAAAAAAGAATGAAGTTAGCACCATCACACCCAGTCCTAAACACGATGACCTTTAGTCGAACAGGGAAAAACCATTAAAAACAACAAAAGATATGAAGAATTACCCTAGGTAAGATCATCTGAATGTGTTTACGATATATACATTTAATTTCTCTTCCTCACCTGCACCAAAGATTTAGTTTTCAATCCTGAATCTTGATCTAGTTCTTCTGACATTAAACATCAGTCCATCAGAAACCTATGTTCCATCCAAATCGGATCCTCTATTCTAAAATGGTGTTCCATCTCCTATTCCAACCGTTGGATGTGCGCCACATGTGCATAAAAAATTACGGGGTAATTAATGTTGTTTATTCACATGCACATGTGGCGCACATCCAACGGTTGGAATAAGAGATGAAACACCATTTTGGATACGAGTTTCATCAAATCTTTTTTCTTCACACAACATGCAAAGCAATCACCTACGGTTATATTGAGTGGGTACTTATGTGCAGCCATATCTTCAAATATCCTCAGTGCATGAGTGCTCAAGCCACTAGCACAGAGAGAACCACATAAATTTTTATAAGGAGACTTACAAGGAGAAATCCTTTTTTTGTGCATTGTATATTTGTATGTGAAAGTGATAAAGCTTCGAGTAATCTTCCAGGTCTACAAAGGCCTTTTCATCAAAGTGTGGTATGAAGTTGCACAGGGATCACAAATTATATGCATTCATTCAATTGAACAAGCCAATAACAAGATCAGTTTCACCAAAGCTGATATGCCCATCTATGAGAACCCCACGCTCTCTTTGCATCATATCAAGGTGGTTGTATGCATCCTCTATCTTGCCCATCCAACAAAATTAATTGGAAATTATACTGACCAAGGTAATATATGTTATAAAAAAATATTATATTATTTAATAAATTATTTTTTGTAAAACAAAAGAAATACGTAAGACTTTCTCTAAATGCATTTTGTTAACCTAATTAAGAGTTTAATAAAAAAAAATTTAAGTAAATTTAAAAATAAAATTATTTTATACTAATGCAATTTTTTTGAGGATTCTATTTGCCAAATCTTGATACCCGAGTGTTCGACACCCCTACCGAACGACGTTTAATGCATCATTTTGTGTTTGGTGGGGTGCCAACACCCTGAATGTATTCAACAATTTCTTTGCTAATAATCCTCGTATAAAAAAGTACTTATCAAAATTTTAAGTTAAAAAATAATATATTTTTTAAGTCTTATCAGGGTAGGGATTTCATAATTTTTCTTGATTGGGACCAAAATACCCATCCTGGGTTGGGTATTTTTCGATTACACCTCCGCCACCATCATCTAATCTAATCCACCGTCGATTTCACCTCCGCCACGATCAGACCCTCCACAGAATTCACCTCCATCACCATCTTCACAGCCACCTCAACCTACAACCCAGCCCTGGACTCTCCGCCGCATGCAGAATACACCTCCCTGCCACCCTCCAATTCAACCCCAACTTCTACTTTAAACCCTCCGCCGCCATTATCTCCAAACTCTCAACCGTCCCCGAACTCATCAGCACCACTCTAATACCAGGGTCCCCACCTTCACCTTCTCAACTTCAAGTTTGATACATTCGGACTCACAATTCAAGCCCTAATCTACCATCAGCCAATGGAGGCATTGTACTGGAGTTTCATACTGCTTGGTGCAATTGGAGGAGCTGCCTGGTACACGAGCAAGAGAAAGAAAGGGTCGCCGGAACGCCAACCTCGCTGAGCTCTTCACCAAATACAAGTAATTCCTTAACTTTTAACTCTCTACTTCGAAGTTCAAACACGATGAGGAAAAGGGGTCATTCTCCTGACATAATTTCCCTGTTTAAGACAAGAAGAAAATCCCTCACCACCGCTTGCCCTCTTCCCCTGGACCCACTAACTCCATCAATTTCTCCGATTCCCAATGACCACAAGTCTTTGTGCTTCTCCTTAGCTGAAAACCTCATCAAACGCGGCCTTATTCCGTCAGCACAGCAAGTTATCCAGCGCATTATATCCCACTCTTCATCCATCCCGGAAACGGTCTCAGCTGTTGATTTCGCCATCATGCGAGGTATGGAACTCGATTCGGCTACTTACGCTTGCCTTATTAGGAAACTTGTTGATTCTGGTGAAGCCCAAGTGGCCGAGAAACTGTACATTGATAAGGTTGTCAGGAAAGGTGATAATTCCGACCCATTTTTGTTGGATTCTATGTTGGTTTGTTATTGTAAGTTGGGGAAATTAGATGAAGTGAGATCCCATTTTGAGATTATTATCCAGAAGATGAAATCTGTCCCTTGTAGAGACGGGTTTCTTGCGTTACTTAGGGGACTTTGTGAGCAACATAGAGTCTTGGAGGCCTTTGATTACTTTGTTAGGATCAATGACGCTGGAATTTTGCTAGGTTTTTCGTGTTATAATATGCTGGTTAAGGAGTTGGGTCTTGGAGGGTATGTTGATGAAGCTGTTAGTGTGATTAATATAATGCGTGATAGAGGGGTGCCATCTATTTTTAGTTTGTGGAAATCGTTGATTCTTGGTTTCTGTAAGCTGGGCCGGGCTGTGGAGGCTGAAATGTTGAGTGTGGAGATGGAGTCTTGTGGTTTCAGTATGGATAAGATTATGTACACATCACTTATTGACAGTTACCGGAGGAACAGGAAAATGAAAATGGCAATGAGGGTTTTCATGAAAATGCTTAAGACGGGGTGTGCCACAGATACTTATACTTACAATACACTGATTCATGGTTTTGTAAACTTGGAATTATTTGATAAAGCGTGGGCTTTACATAACCACATGATAGAATCAGGATTGGAAGCTGACGTGGTAACCTACCAGATTATCATGTATAAGTATTGTAAGGTACAAAAAGTTGATTGTGCGGTGTGGCTATTAGATCATATGAACCGCAACAAAATAGTTCCCAATGTGCATTGTTATACAGCCATCATCCCTTCACTTTGCAAGGCAAGCAGGTTTACAGAAGTTGAGGAATTGTATGAAAAGATGCTTGATAGTGGTGTGGTTCCTGATCATTTGCTCTTTTTCTCACTAATCAAGAATTATCCTAAAGTGCAGCAGCTTCCTCTTGCTCTCATGATTTTACAGGGAGTTGCTTGTAATGGGTGTGGTATTGATCTTTCATCTATTTCCAGCTCTGCTAATTATGCATCTACCAAGGATTTTGAACTTGAAATTGATCGTCTTTTAGGGAATATTATGGAAAGCGGATCACATTTAACTGATATGGCTTTCAGTATATACATTGTTGCATTGTGTATGCAAGGGAAAGTTGATGCTGCCATGCATTGCATAGATAAAATGATGAATCTTGGATTTCAGCCTTTTCTCTCAGCTTACAACTCTTTGCTCAAGTGTCTTTGCCAAATAGGACGTGTTGAGCTTACCAAATTTGTAATTGAACACATGGATGATGTAGGTATTTCTCCAAATCCTGCAACTTACTTGGTAATGGTCAACGAGCACTGTAAGCGGGATGACTTGGCATCTGCTTTTGATGTTCTGCACCAGATGGATAAGAGGGGACTGAAGCCGACTATTGCTATATATAACTCGATTATCAGTTGTCTTGGCAGAGAAAAGAGAATTATAGCTGCAGAGAAGATTTTCTATACTATGCTCGAGGCTGGTATTGATCCTGACGAGAATTTCTTCACTACTATGATAAATGCATACTCTAAGAATGGAAGAGCAAATGAAGCCCGTCAACTTTTTGATCTGATGTTGGAACATGGCATGAAACCGAGTTCTCATGCATACACATCACTTATAAGCGGGCTGATTAAAAAGAACAAGACCGAGAATGGTTGCCTGTACCTTGGCAGAATGCTTGAAGATGGTTTTGTGCCAAATAAGGTGCTATATACTTCTCTTATTAAGCAATTTTTGAGGAAGGGAGATCTTGAGTTTGCATTTAGACTAGTTGATTTGATGGACAGGAGTCAGATAAAGCCTGACCTAATAACATATATTACCTTGGTCAGTGGTGTTTGCAGAAATATTCTGAATGGGAGATGGCGTGGTTCCCATACAATCTCTGTACGGGCAAGAGAAAGATTGTTCTATGTGCTCCATCAGACAGCTATGGTGATAAGACGAGACACTACTAGAATTTCTATTAGCTCTCAGGAACAAATGAATTTCTTTGCACTAAACTTAATTAGTAGAATTAGAGACAGTTCTTTTATGCCTTCTGTATACCTGTATAATGGCATAATTTCCGGGTTTTGTTGGATGGGCAGGATGATGGACGCATACAACCACCTTGATATGATGCAAAGAGAGGGCGTGGCTCCCAATCAGGTTACGTTCACCATTCTCATTGATGGACATATCAGATTTGGTGAAACTGATCTTGCTATTGGCGTGTTCAATAGAATGAATGCATATGGTTGTGATTCCTGTGCAACTTCATACAACACTTTGATAAAAGGCCTTTGTAGAACTGGAAGATTACTCGAAGCCTTATCACTTTCACATACAATGCACAAAAAAGGACTTTCTCCTTGTAAGTCTGCTTATGAAAATTTATGTGGTTCTCTCTGTGCTAGTGGCTTGAGCACTCATGCACTGAGGATTTGTGAAGATATGGCTGCCCATAATTACGTACCCTGTCGATATAACCGTAGGTGGTTGCTTTGCATGTTGTGTGAAGAAAAAAGATTTGATGAAGCTCGTATGCTTCAGCGTATGCTACTCCAGATAGGAAGATTTCGCGATATGATGGAACATAGGTTTTTGATGGAGTGATGCTTAATGTAAGAAGAACTAGATCAGGGTTCATGATTGAAAACAAAACCCTTGGTGTGGGTGAGGAAGAGAAATTAAACGCATAT
This sequence comes from Platycodon grandiflorus, assembly GCA_016624345.1. Taxonomy (NCBI): domain Eukaryota; kingdom Viridiplantae; phylum Streptophyta; class Magnoliopsida; order Asterales; family Campanulaceae; genus Platycodon; species Platycodon grandiflorus. The sequence continues at coordinate 37,176,054 of CM028362.1, forward strand.
ATCGTAAGCATATTCAGAGGATCTTTCCTAGGGTAATTCTTCCTATATTCTGTTGTTTTTAATGGTTGTTTTTCCTTGCTGTACTAAAGGTCATCTTGTTTACAACTGAGTGTGATGGTGCCAACATCTTTCTTTTTTGCCTCAGGGAAAAGCGTGCTGACCCTAAGTGATTGGATTCAGGCTGAGTTGACGAAAAAGCCTTTAGATGTTGAAAGAGGCCAATATGCCGCTTACAGTCATTAGGTGATTTCTATTATCTTGTCTACATATAATTATCAACTTGATCTTATTTCATAAAAACATTCATTTACAAGTTTGATAGGTTAAACAGGAGAAGGTTCGAATTTCTATTATTGTACTACTATAAAGAGGAAGGGTCAGTTTTGAAGCCGTTACACTTTTTTAGATTTCTAGAATTGCCCCAATGACTAATTAATTGTTACCATCATTCAAATAAATGTCATCCACATTGTTTAACAATAACTTCTTATCTTAACCTAATGGGTTGGCTCAGTGGTAAGCCACTGAGTTCGTGTCTAGAGCGATCCATTTAGCGGGCGCCAGGAGGTCCCGTGTTTGACTCTCACCACGTAAAAATTCCCTTGGGCAGCGGTACGCTCAGTACTGCAATCAGGGATTAGTCTTAGATCCAATTTGGTTCGGGGACACCTTGTGAAAGACTAGTTACATGAAATCTTGTTTTAGTATTTGATATCCATGAATATGAAATATGTAATACACCTACTGGGCAGATAAAAAGGAAAGTGATGGTAAGAAAATTTCAGAGATCATTACTAGTATAGGAGTGGAAAAAGTTGAAATTGATCATGATGAATAAAGGATCTCATATGGGAAACTCTAGTAATGTCTATAAGTAAATTCCTTGTTTCTGAAGCTAGAATAGACAATTAGTACTATGATTCAGTTCGATTTGGTAGTGTTAAAGAGTTACACCTGGAAACATCATCAGTTGTGTGGTTGACCATTGCTTAAAATTTAGTAGGCCAAACTTTAATATGGTATTGATTATTGAGTATGTTGTCTCAGTTCCACATGTTTGACCTAGTTTGGTGGCTCATTATTCACGACCAATCTAAGTTGGTTTGTGGTTTTGGCCGGAAAGGCCACATGGGGAGTACTCATTATTGTTGATTTATTATTGTTAGAGAATTAAATATCTTTTCAGTTTTAGTTCCTATCTTAACAGTTACAAATTGTTTCTTTCCAAATTCCTTGGCAGGTTGAAGCAATTATAAGCCCGGGTCTTAGACTTCCATCATACCCATAGTATTGGTTATTGGAGATGGATTTAAACATTCTGGTAAGAAAATACTTTATGTTGCAGCTTCTATGTTTTGTTTTCTAAATTAACTGAAAATTCATCATTAAAGAAAATAGTTGCTTTGTTTGAAAGTCTTTGTACATAACTACAGATGATACATGGAAAAAGAACTGAGATTGAAACACGAAAGAAGGTTTTCTAATTTATGACAACAAATATCTTCTAGGAAGTGCTTCAAGTCAAATTAAATGGTGCATAAAAAGGGAAATATATGCCATAACTGAGATTAAAACAATGACATACAAACCATCTGTAGGATAAAAAGAGGTGATTTAGATGAGATGTCTGTCCTTACATGGTGCAATTGTTCCAAAAAATCAGCAACATGGTTTAATTTTAGGACTGCAGACCAAACCGAAGTTTCCAAATCTGATTCAACTCGAACCTCAAATCATACTCGATCAGATTCGTCTCAACTTGAATCACCTTAAATACATAACAGATTTTTTATGATCTCAGAAAATAGAAAATGGCCTTCAACAATCAATTTTAACAATTTGGGATTTGAGAGGGCTGTAAGCTGAGCCAAAGTATGTGAGATCTGATTTGAATTTGGCCCAATTCATAAGCTATATTTGAGTTGAATTAGGACCGGTCTTTCTGAATCTCACAACTGTCTGATTCTAGTCAATTTCGACTACCCAACGATGAGCGAATTTGCAAACCATAGCGGTTGGATTTGCTTCAATTACAGCCATGTGATGTCAGGCTCACTTTTGTCTATACTATATGTAAAGGGAGAGCAGGGAGTTGGTCCATTTGACTCTTCTCCCACTTGGTGCCTCTCTTCCTTCACAGGTTAGTAGGGAATACTTTCACGATTGTCTCTTTTCCATGTCTATTCTAGTGTGAGTTTCCAGTGTGACCTGGGAAGGGGTCGGGCAGTCTTACTTTAGACCCTTACTAGTGTTTGCTGTTCACAATGGCCTAGAGCATTGTGCACTAGGCCTTATAAAATGTGGATGTTTCAATAAAGGCTGGAGGCAAGTACCCACGGCCCCCCCCCTCCCTTTCTTGCATTTCTTCTATCACGGAACCATTCTTACGGCATCTTAAATTATGTTTTTTTCTGTTGCCACGTTGGCAGGGGTAAGGCTGCATTACACCCTTCCTGGACCCCTTGACGGCCTAGAGCCTTGTGCACTGGGCCTTCCTCCTATAATTTACTAGGTGTTTTTGCAAAGGCTGGAGACAACTGTTTATGTTTACCGGCCTTCCCCTGAAAATTACTAGCCTTGTGCATGCACAATTTTTTATGCTTTGTTACTAAACCACAATCGTCGTACCCTTTTCATCACATTGTTCCTTCCGTTGAACTTATAAAGAAAAAGTGTTCTTTCTATTGATGAGTTGTGTATTGAAGGATGAAATCTTGTTCCCTCATATTTTCAAGATGAGGTGCTTTAATTATTTCATTTTGTCTGACATGTACTTGTGAAGGTGAAGGATGACACAATAATTCTTGACAAGACTGTTGCTGATCAAGTTTCCATTTGGAAGAGCAGCAAGGGCCTGACTGATAAGGTGTTCTTGGATCATGATTGTTCTGGAGAAAGATGTACTTACTTTCAAATTGGAGATGTTTTTGTTTGTGAAAATACTGGACATGTTCATGGTATGACTCATGGTTATCAAACAGTGCGACATTACTTCTTTGCTATAAACATTTATGTTACCTGGACTCGGCTAAGAGGATCAGATATGGTCCATACGGGTGTGGATCCGGGTGTCGGGTCCGCCATAGATTTTACACTAGTTTAGTGCAAAACTGCCATATCCACACCCACACCCACATCCATACCCATGTCGTGTCGGTACTTTGGTAAAATGCAGGGTCGACATAACATAAATAAACATGCAAAATATACTGATACTTTTGCATATAGAGCTTGAGACTCACTGTTTTATTTCTTTTGCATGCACAGTGTGTGATGATACTTTCAAGGAAGTTATTCTTGATCCCACAAATGAGCTTTTGATTTGTACAATTCCTGGGCACTGCTTTGACTGTTTGCTGTCCCCAGCTGAAATTGAGCCAGATACTGTAAGAAGTTTTTCTGTAGCTTATCTCACTTTTAAGTTAAATTGCATATTGAGCGTATTGGCTGACACTTTATTGATTCCATGCTAGGCTTATTCTCTCCTCTCTCTCTTTTTTTTTTTTTCCTTACATTTATTTTGCGCATGAACAACATAGGCTGGGATCTGTCATCATTTATAGTTTCATGTCTCTCGTCAAGAGGCAATATTAAGTTTTTTAAAGCTTTGTAGAAGCACATCTACATGTTCTGGATCAAGCTCTCCACATTTTTTGCTTTTCCGTAGAATGAGAAAATTTCTGTTTCACGTGTTTTAAGGGAAAGAGAGAAGGAGCAATGTAGGGCATAGTTGCCGAGACTTGCTCTACATGCGCATAAAGAAAGATAAGGAGAGTCGAAATAAGGATGCACACCCTCAGAGGGATAAGCCAAGCCACAGGCTACAACTGCTCAAAGCCTCACTCAAAATATAATTCAACTCCTATGTTACCTATATTTGGCTAAGAGGATCAGTATGGGTTTGGATTCTGGTGTCAGGATCTGCCAAAATTTGAAGAGTTTGCTCTAAAATAGTATAAAGCTGCCACGCCCTCACCCCCACCCATACACATGTTGCGACACGGGTAAATTTGGCAAAAATGAAGGGTCCATGTAACATAGTTCAACTCCAATCTACAATGGAGGATCAGATTAATTATTAGATGTTTCCTAATACTATAGCCTACTATATGGGGGACACGGCAAATCACGTAAAATAGTCGTGTCAGACACAGACGTTGACTTGTGTGGACACAAAAAATTGGGGTTTCTATGAGGAGAATAGGATTTTGCTCCAAGGAAGGCTAACTATACTACCAAACTCCTCAACAGTTAGATTATCAAAATATGTTTAGAAAAGATAGTATGAAGGTAATTATTGGAGCTTTCAGAATATCTATATTCATCTGCGTTTCATATTATCTATTTAGATATTATACATATAGGGTCGTGTCCTCGTGTCTTGGATCCTTTCATAAGCCCTGATAATAGAGGCCACTGGCCTAGCTGGCCTTGGAATGGAGCAACCTATCCTACTAGTAAACTTTCTTTACCCGATGAGAAAGAAGAAAAGGTTGCCATGTCTGACACCACGTGTCTTGTGGTGAAACTTGTGCCCTTGTCCACAAATCATAGACTTGTAACTAGAGAACTCTGATATTAGCTTGAGATGGACATGGTACCCTTTCTGCTCGTGATATCCAATTGTTGCTGATTATATCAATAATGCTAGACTACTAACAATCAAATAACAACACATATAGAACCACAATTATCAATCCCGTACAACTTTCATTCCTTGTACGTTGGTCCACTTAAAGGAGATATGCCCTAAAGTTTACCCTTAGCACAAGTTGTCTTCCATCCTTCATTTTGGATTCTTACTGAGTAGATACTTACATTGTGTCGTTTGTCCATTTGTAATTATCAGTAATTTAATTTATGCCACTTTCTTTTTATGAGCATCTTTATGTTTGAGTACCTAATTATCATGTGTATTTCTTGTATGATGAAAGTGTTTCCATCTATAAAGAGGCCAGCCATGTTCTATGAAACGAGGTCTAGGCAGTTGGGGCATTTTCCATACTCTCATTGTATATAGCATGTGTTAGTGGATGTTTAAAACAAGACAGGAAACTTAAAGCTGAGCAGGTTTCATTGGACAAAGAAGCTGCACAATTTGAGAAAAGTGAAAACAGAGAACCTCATAACCAATGGATTTTCTCCTTCACTATTGCTGTTAGTTAATCATTTAATTTCTTTTTATCATGTATTAAGGTGCTGATGACTATGTTTTTCATTTGAAAGCCACACAGACCTAATCCTTTTTTAAGATCGCTCATGCCAATCTGGAATCAGGGGGGGTCTCTAATGATACTTAGTTACAAGTTGGCTGCTTCTTTACCCATGCATGTAAGATACTATTAGCAAGCTGGTTTTGGTTGACCAACAATTTTTTAGTGAAGAACGTGAACCTTTTACCACTTTTTATTGTTGCAATCAGTAGTGATTGACGAGTACTGAATTCAATTAATTTCGCAAGTTTGGAATGAATGCCAATGACTTGATATAGATAACACATTCATACATAGGCGTGTGCGCGTATATATGTATGTATGTATGTATGTATGTATGTATGTATGTATGTTTGTCTATGGGTGTGTGTGTCATGATTATCCTTTTAAAAACTGGAAGGTGTGTTCCATGGTGATATGTCTTCATGATGGGATGCACATGAGTACACCAGTTTGATTACTCCTATCAAGCAAATGTGGAATTGACTTTGGACATGCTTTCATGCTGCACTAATTTTTTGGTATATTTCATTTAGAGTACAAACTCAAGTCTCTTTTGGTTGACCATAGGAACAGCAGCAAGGTTTCGGTGCAGATGAAGCAGAGCCATTCATGGGGTCTGGTCGTTTTGGTACAAATTTTGTAGCATCAAATATGTCATTTCTCGAGTCTTCCATCTCATTTTATTAATCTTCTATGTGTGTATGTGGCAGCACGAGTGTATATATTGGGATATAACTGTGACGACGAGGAGCTTGAAGCTGCTTTGAGGTTTTGCTGATACAGTTTATCTCTCTGCCCCTTATGTGGATTTTTGATTCTGGAATGCTGGTAGTTATTTTGATGTAATAAATTTGAATTACTTGAAAGTTTAACGCTGCATAATCCTGGTACTATGTGTGACTTATGTATTAGTCACTTAATTTATAAGGAGAAAGCTTCCTGGCTTATTTCTCTTTTGTTTGAACTTACCATTTTACATAGCGAGACTATTTTGCATCACCGTCCCCTTTGGTCTTCATGCCGGCATATTACTTTTTCCGTCTCAAAAAATAATAGTCTCACTTTGACTTTATGTTGGTCACATTGTGATTGTTTTGCACCCTACATGCCGGCATTGCTTTTTCCTGCCTTTAGTGCCCGGACTTTATGTTCCAACTTGTAAGCTAATCTTCGCTAATGAGTTTGCTTTACAATATCATTCAATAATATGAATGCTCGTATCCCATGAGATTTCTCGATCATAGACCCCTTTCGTATTGTTTTTGCTGTTTCAATCAAATGTTCCAATTAGGACCACAATGCTTCTCTGTTGTTTTGATATGGTATGTTTGGAACATTCTTAACGGTATCTGGTCAAGGTTGTCATTTTGCAAAATTATTAGGGGGAACGATGTAGCATGAGAATAAGTGGGTTTAATCGTGACAAAGATGCATTTGACACCCTTCATTTTATAGAAGATTTGAATCTACTACGTTAAAATCTTTCTTTTTTTCCCTAATTTTTCTTTGGAGATCTATTAAGCTCTTCTGAAACCTACTATATCAGGATTATCATCATGAAAAAAGACTAATATTTTTTTAGTTCTGGTTTGTTCTAAAAGGGGGTTGCATTTCCTTGAATTTAAGCTTCAAATCTTCACATTTTCCCAAAATAAAAAAAACCCGACCTTTCTCGAACACGTGGTAATTATCTAATGTGCTCGACAGAAAAGTGTACTTCTTCCACCCTGAAATAATAGTTTTGTTTGACAAGTTAACTTTTAAAAATTATAGCTTTATCACTTTCTTTTTTTAAAATTTTATTAATATTCTTTCTTTATAGACAAATCAGATTATTTTCAAACTAGAAAGGAAAGTAATACTCTTTTTTTTATTATTTTATTTTGGGACAGAGGGTGTATAATGTTAGTGCAATTCAAAAAGATATAGAAAAGTAAAAGTGCAATAATTTTAAAAATATTTTCTTAAAAATATGTTAGTTCCAAGAAAACAAAATAGTGATAAGATGTAAACATAAATTCAACAATACTCATTAATGCAATATAGATCTTTTTATTTAAGGCACAGACTCCAAATAATTCTCTGTTTATGTTAATAAAGATTTTTCTTAACAATATTGTTAGTTTGTGTGGTAACTTATCCGGGTTCGGTTCTTGTGATCAGACGTAAGAGGTAATTCTCAATTGTATAGATCGGATTGCCCATAAATTCACTTGAGGAGTGGATTCAGTTGAGATGCGTACAAGATAATCCAAATGAATCACCATATCGGTTAAATAAAAAAAATAATAGTAAAAGATTAAACATTTTAATTCGCAAAAAGTTTACTAAAATTTTGTAGACTAGGTACATAGACTCCCACGCCCTTGTGTTACTAGAGTTAATTTTGGGCATAATAGTGGGCAGAGTTGATGGTAGCAGAAGAATATGGCTATTGAGGACAAAAACTTAAAAAATACTGTCTTACGAATATTTTTTATAAGACGGATCTCCTTGACCCGATCCACTGTGTGTTGGTGGGCTGAGCTGTGAGAGAGTGTGGCTCCGTCTTACGGATTAGGATCCGTAAGACGGTCTCACAGGAGACCTACTCTTACTTGAGAGACTGATTGTGTTTCTAACTAGTTGCATAACGAAATTCCCGTAAACAAGTTGTTGTTTAAGAGCCAGAGTAATTGGTCCAATCGTGGTTGTTTAAGGCTACGTAAGAACTTTGTCATATTTCGGTGTCACTACAAGAAAAAAACACTATTTGTAGCCCACTCTTTTTGGGAGGGTGGAAAAATCGTCCCAAATACTGTTTTTGGGCAAGGTAGAGGCTACAGTGCCAAATACCAAGTATTAGAGACTTGTGTTCTAGCCCTTCCAAATACCAAGTATTTGGCACACTTGTGTCTTAAATGTTTGGCCAAAATTAAAAAAAAAAAAAAAAAAAAAAAGTATACACCAAATCCCAAAGTCCTCCCAGCTTAAGGTTTGCCCTATAACCCATCTGATGTTTACAATTTTTCCAGTTAGCCTCCTGGCCGTGATGGTCTTTAGAAAGTTAACGTCTTTCATCATGTGCCTTGCAAGTGCGGGGGTAATTAAGTCATTTCTACTGGGTTCTTGATTTTGAAATTCATGAACTGGGTTCTTGCTCATAATCCTCCCTGTTCTCGATATGCTATATTCATTTTTATCCCAAAAATTAGTTTTCGTTCCCCTCCACGATATTACAAAGAGAGTTGCTATTATACCCAAAATTTTACTGAGTACACCCCACTGCATATATTACAAAAATGTCATTATAAATTTTAACTTAAATGCCCTTTGTGGTGTTCGGTAAGGGTGCCGAACACCACTATGGGTGTTTCGTAAGGGTGCCGAACAACTTAAAAAAAAATATGCTCAATTTTGGATTCGGGTGCACTATTGGGCTTGAGGGTGTGGGAGGCGGGGAAAGGAGGGAGGAAGGGGGTGGGCTTGAGCGGTGTGTGTGAGGTGGGGGAAAGGAGGGGAGGAAGGAGGAGGCGGTGCATTGGTGGTGGGGGCAAGGAGGGGAGGCGGGCATTGGTGGTGGGGGCAAGGAGGGGAGGCGGGAAAGGAGGGAGGAAGGGGTGGGCTTGAGGGTGTGGGTGGGTGGGGGGGAAGGAGGAGGAAGAAGGAGGGAGAAGGAGCGGCTTTCCTGGTGGTGGGGGAAGGAGGGAAGAAGGGGTGGGCTTGATTGCTGGTGGTGGTAGGAAGGAGGAGGAAGAGGGTGTTAAAAAAAAGAGGAAAGGGCGGGTTGGGTGGGAGGAAAAATTAGGGTGGGGTGTCTTGGGCGTGGGCGGGGGAGGAAGGAGAGAGGTGTACTTAGTAGGATGAGTTAATTTTGAGAAAAATATTGTAAGGGTATAATAGAAAATTAAGGGGTGTACTTAATTTTTGAGTGATAGAAAATATTGGGATGTGGTGTACTCAGTAAATTATTTGGTTTAAATAACAACTCTCTATTACACCCAAAATTTTACTGAGTACACCCCACTGCATATATTACAAAAATGTCATTATAAATTTGAACTTAAATGCCCTTTGTGGTGTTCGGTAAGTGCCGAACACCACTATGGGTGTTTCGTAAGTGCCGAACAACTTAAAAAAACATACTCAATTTTGGATTCGGTGCACTATTGGGCTTGACTAGTGTGGGAGGCGGGAAAGGAGGAAGGAAGGGGGGCTTGAGGGTGTGGGTGAGGTGGGGGAAAGAGGAGGAAGGAGGGAGGAGGAGGCGGGTTGCACGGTGGTGGGGGGAAGGAGGGAGGGGAGGCGGGAGGGATGAAGGGGTTGGCTTGACCGGTGTGGGTGGGGGGAAGGAGGAGGAAGGAGGAGGGAGCGGGAAGGGAGGGAAGAAGGGGTGGGCTTGACGGTGGTGGTGGGAAGGAGGAGGAAGGGGTGTTAAAAAAAAACAGAGAAAGGGTGGGTGGTGGTGGTGATGGTCGAGTGGTGGGAAGGAGGAGGAAGGGAGTGTTAAAAAAAAAAACAGAGGAAAGGGCGGGTTGGGTGGGAGGAAGAAGTAGGGTGGGGTGTCTTGGGATGTGGAGCGGGGGGGAGGAAGGAGAGGGGGGTGTAGTTAGTAGGATGATTTAATTTTGGGAAAAATATTGTAAGGGTATTATAGAAAATTAAAAGGGTGTACTTAATTTTTTGAGTGATAAAAAATATTGGAATGGAGTGTACTAAGTAAATTATTTGATTTAAATAGCAACTCTCTATTACAAAATACATTCAATATCTCTTCACAAAACAAAAGCCCTCTCTCTAATAAATACATTCAATCATCATTTGTAATCTTTTGTGATGGCAGAATCTTGATCTTTTGTTTGACTTGAGGAATTTATGGTTTTATTTACCTATTCGGATATTAATTTGAAGTTGCTTAGTAAATTTGCATAATATTCTAATGATTGTTTTATTCTGCTATCATAGATATTAGATCTGTTTAATTATTTCTTCTTAATATTATCTTAATATTTATAAATTTAATTTTAATAAGTATGAGAAATAAAAAATGCATATATAGCAAACTAAATATACAAAGCTAAATAAGGCAACTGTATGACTCTATAAAAAACACATCTAAATAGTGAATGTATTAAAAACTCATGCAATAGTTCATACAAAATTCTTGCAATGCTGAAAAATGATAATTAAATGTAAGTTGAAAATATAGAAAATCACATAAAAAATAATCTACCAATGTTTGTGTTATTCTTCTATTAACTTTGATCTGTTTAGTTATTTCTTCTCAATGTTATCTTCTTAATATTTTTAATTCTTTATTTTAATAAGTAGGACGAAAAACAACTTGTTAATCCACATTAAAAGAGGACCACCAGTCCAAACTATTAAAAGAAAAAGAGGACAAGATTTGGTTATAAATAAAAAGAAAAGGTTTTGCTTAAAATAAAAACAAATATAATGTTGTTTAGTGAAGGAAGGCTATGTTTGGATGTTTAATTCCAGAGTTTGGTATTGAAATTAGAAGAACAGTTTGAATTTCGTGGAGCTCAAATTATTCATCAAATTCAAATTCTAAAGTTTGACATTAAGTAGCTAAACACAGCCGAAATATATAAGTAATTTTAAATATTTTCATAAGAGACTATCAATATTATGTCCCATTTATCCATATTTTCATAGGTCTTTTTTACAATTCTTTTTTTTGCTTTTCGCCGTAACCAGAATAGAACTTCATGAGCTACTTTCTCCCATAAAATAAATTTTATCTCAAACAACCAGTCAATCGTTTCCCTTTTGGTACTACCTTGTTTCCAAACGACTATTTTTTTCTCATATTCAAACAAAAATGGACATATTTTTATTTTGGAGATGGATGGAGTATTAAGTACTGCAAAGATTGTGAAGTATATGGTTTGCTTGTGGATTTAAAAACTTGCTTTTCGAGGATTGAAAAACTTCTCATTGAAGCAAAGTATATATCTCAAAATGGTACTGATCACGCCAAAAAGTGTTCAGGCGATCGTGTCAAGTCCACGTATGCAGCTAGTTGGATGGCAGGATGCACCGACTCTCAATAGGCACAAGTGTAAAAGGAACCTGTCTGGTAGATACTTGAGATGTCAAAGAAGTCACCGTTAGGGAGTTGGATGTGGTTCAGCTAAAGCCTTCCGGTGAAAGAGTGAGTGTATGTGGTAAAAAGCATGATCTCCAATGAGAATTCAGGCTACTCTTGGGAGTAAATGCACTGAAGGCTTTTGGAGATTTGATAGATGAGAGTTATTAAATGGAACTTTTTTATAAATGAAGACAATCACCTTATATTTATACAGGAGGAATGTTGGTTTGAGGCAAGTGGGTCTACCAGATATCAGCTCAGGATAGGCGGGAATATATCCATTTATGGCTGCCATTATTTGCATTGATGAACATTTAAGGGAAAGTGATCAGCATTTATGTAGAAGATAGACCTCCTTGGGGAGATGTGTTGATATTCCAAATGTATCTTTACTTAGAAAGTAAGTTACTTGCTGACCAATGAAAAGCTTGCTAGTGGTCCCCGAGATGACGTAGGAGCAGGTGGGCTTCAAATGCGACAACTATTGTTGACTTTCTACTGTTCCCCGGGTTGACGACCTCAGGGTTAGAGCTCGTTAGCTCGGGTTATGACTCCGCGAACTAGGGGCATGGGAAGGATGACGAGATAACTGTCCATCCCTAGCTCGTGGAAAACTTAGAGAGCATTGGCGGTCGCCTTGGTGCGATTTTTGAGCCTGTGATAGAGCTAGGGGTAATTCTTGCTAACTCCCGAGCTCCAGGTCAGCACGGTCAGGTGTCCGGGTACTCACCACGTGGTAGAAGAATATTATATTTTGGTATCTTCAGTAGCCCCCAACTTCCCGAGGTAAGGATTTACCGTTTAAGTCGGGAAGTGTTGCTGGTCCATACTCGGGTTTCAGGTAATGGTTTCGGGAACACATTTATTTTCTTGGAAATCATGCCACATCATTGGCGCAAAATTTCTAGATGACGCATTAAATGCACGTCTTTTCAGTTTTGAATTTTAACCGTAGTTTTTTATCAAAACGACACCGTTCTGTGATTTAGTAGAGGAAACACGCAGGTTACCCATTTGGTGTCGGGTCATATCTTGGATTCGAGTATGAAACGACGTCGTTTTGGAAGGGTATAAATAGGGTTTTTGCACTGTTTGTCTTCACTTTTACGTAAAACCCTAAATTTTCTCAAAAACCCTCCGACGACTCTGCGATTTCCGGTGATATCACGGCGATATTTTTTTTATTTTCCTGCTCTTTCCACCATTCTTTGCCATTTCTGTTCCATAGGTTAGTATTGTTTCGAGCTCCTTTCCACTTTTAGTAATTTTTTAGGGCATTTATACCTTTTCTGTGGGTGTCTCCAGTCCCTCGTTTTTGCTCTGGCGACTGCCATAGATACCGGTACTAACTCCGATGTCACATGTCTTGCAGGTCGCATGCAGTAGGGTGACATCAGCTACGATTTCTGACAAGTTTTTGTACCCGACCTATTTACTCGCGTTAGTACTCCTTCTGCCCTCTTAATACTTTGAAATTTTCTAAGTCCTTTCAAGTATGTTTGTGGGTAGGAGAGGAGTTAGTTTTAGGGTTCTTCCTGAGTGTAGCTCGTCCTCGGACTCATCCTCATCCTTGGGGTATTCCCCGAGTTTGGATGGTGGAAGTCCACTACCACCCCGCGAACCTATAGACCTAGGTGATTCCCCTTCCCGATCTGTATATGCTCGCTCACCTACGGGCAAGAATATATACAGACTAGCTGAAGACCATTGGGAGGTCGTAGTCCCCAGTGAAGCTCAGGATATCTTAGCCCAATGGGGAGTTGACTTCTCGGATAATCGTCCTAACCTGATATGAAACTTCCCAATTTAGGGACAATTTGTTCCTTTGCATGTTTTTGCCTGTGGGTTCTATTTTCTTTAGCAACTAGTCTCCGACCGCGAAAGTCCACGGTTTAACTCTCCGGTCATGGTGACTCTTTGCGAGTTGCTTATAGTTTATCATTCTGAGCCGAGCTTCCAACCTCCGTTCTTCCAACAAGTCTAGATCGAGCCCCCAAACTTCAGAATTTTTTCTTTCATCGAAGTGAGATACCCGAGCTATTGGGAGTGCCATCTCGACTGGTGCTATTGCCTCCGATCCATAAGCCAAGGTAAAAGGAGTTTCACCCCTGGGACCTTGGATAAACGTCCTAATACTCCATAGGACCGCAGGGAGTTCTTCCAGCCATCTCCCCTTCCTCTCATCTAGGCCTCTTTTGAGGGCGTGCAAGATTTTCTTGTTCCCGGCCTCTGCTTGCCCGTTGTCCTGAGGATGGGCGACCGAGGACATCTAATGTTTTATATTCATCCGTTCACAGTTCACGGTAAATTTAGTAGAAAACTGAGTCCCATGGTCGGAGACAATGACCCGAGGTAGTCCAAATCTGCACCAGATGAAGTCGTGTACGAAACGGACCGCTTTGTCCTCGATAATGCTTGCAAGTGGTTTAGCCTCTATCCATTTGGTGAAATAATCCACTGCTACTATTAAGAACTCGCAACCTCCGCGAGCTTTGGGAAATGGACCGATGAGGTCAAATCCCCACATGTCAAAAGGCCAGGTTGCGACTACCGGTGTTTGTGGCACTGAGGTCATGTTACATAATGTCAAATCAAGACTATCACCACCACAAGGAGTATAAAAAGCTCTAGGATTTATATCTAAAAGTTTTTCTTGCACTCCTTGACGTTTTCCTTTCATATTTGACCCATTGTCATAGCCTTGCCCTCGCACATTATCTATATCATGATTAAGAGACTTTAATTCATTCTGTAAAACATCAAAAAGCCCTTGGCTAGTTGTATCATTCCCGTCCAAAAATTTTAAAAAAGATTCTTCAATGTTAATAGAATTTGAAGAGACATCCAAATATCTTATTATCAAAGACATCTGTTCTTGGTGGCTTATATCGAGAGTACAATCAAGTATCACTGAGAAATACTTTGCTTGTTTTATTTTTTTTTAAGGATTTCTGATTTGATGGCTGAAGCAACCAAAAGTATTAACTCATTTTGGATTTTATGACCAAGATAATTATAATGAATCTTATCATTTTTAATACGTTGGACATGCTCTTGAACAACAGGGTCAAACTCAGCCAACATCTTAACCAAACCTAAGAAATTATCGTTGTTACTTTGATAAATTTTCTCATTAGTACCACGAAATGCTAGATATTGTTTTGCAAGAAATTTCACAATTGATTCTAAACAAGACTTTTCTCCAGTGATCTTTTTCTTTATCAAGTTGTCTTTGGGCCACTTTATCAATAGTTTCATTCTTTTGGAATCTCAAACGCAAATCATACTAAGTGGCCATATTCTTAACATGTTCTATGCTTGTTTCATGCTCTCTAAGTCTAATACTAAGATGTGACCAAACCCCAAAACCCTCATTTGCTAATTGACCTCTTCCACACCATTTATTAAATATTTTAACAAAAACAAAATATTTTATCAAGCACTTTCGAATACTCAAGCCAATCTTTATTAAACTTTTCTCCATTCGACAAAACTCTAGTATAAGATATAGCAGAAAATCGTTTAGAAAGTTTATCTTTAGACCCTTTTTGAATAGACAAATCTCTTTTAGGACCCTTTGTTACTAAAATATCAATCATCTTAGAATCAAGAACATCCCAATTTCTTGGATCAAATATATCAAGCATATGAAAAGCACTATCATTACTATCATCAACATTAGCATCATCAATAGCATTAACATTATCAATAGTATCATCATTACCAACAGTAGCATCAATGTTAGCAACATCAACATTAGCATCAACATTAGCATCATCAATAATAGCATCAACATTAGCATCATTAATAGTAGCATCAACATTAGCACCCTCAACATTTTGATTTTCATTTTTAGAAGAAACTTGTGATTCTCTTACAATAAACTTATCAATGGCTCTTCTTTGAGAATGTGTTAACACTTCAATTCTTTTTTTCTTTTTACGCTTTTCATATCCAGATTCATATTTCCTATTTTTGGAGTCATAACTAAAAAAATTCGGCCTAACGACAAATGCCACAAATGTAGAGAAGACTGAAGAGCAACAATAATACAATACTAAAAATAAGACGCCATAATCAAATTTAAAGTAGCTATGAAAGGAGTGAAATTACCTGGTTTATCATTTATCAATTATTCCAAATTCTCCCCAGCTAGTGTGGAAGAAGCTCGACGATTAAGCAATCGAAGTTGGAAAAGGAAATTATTTTGTCCAGAGAAAATTATAACTAATTACTCTCAAGTCTCTCATAAGTCATAACACAACTAAAATGAGCGATGAGCATAATTTGATGAATATTATTTTTTTCTTCACTTCACCACTAGTGTTAAAACTGTTAAATAAACATAATCTCCATTGAATTGCAAATTTACAGCTAATGAAAACAAAAATCATTCCGTAATCGAGATTAGAGAATAACAAAATTGAAATGGAGAAGAACATAATTGAAATAAAATTAGGATTTAGGACCGACCAAATGTAGGAGTAGAAATCGTCATTGAAGGAGGAGACGAGGATTTTAGGTTTGCTCTGAATTCGTTGAACCCAGGTAGCACCACAATAGCCCGATTCGGAATTGAATTGATGCAAAAGTGAAGAAAATTTGTCAATTTGTGATTGATTTTTGAATCTTTGATTTTCGGGTAGAAGAACGCAGAGTCACAGAGGGATCGAGGGCTTGCAACTTGTTTTGCTAGGTTGCTTATTGCTCATGGTCAATTACTTGATTGAATATATAATTGATATATATTTGATGGAAAAAAATTTGTCCGTTGCTGATGCAAGATTAATGGAGGCGGAAAGCCGAAGAGAAGTTGAGTCGTTGGTCTCGGGGATGACGAGGAGTGCGGCAATATTTTTGAGAGAGAGAGAAGCTAATATTTCGTGTGATACTCAGATATTTTAGAAAGATAGAAATAAAAAAAAAAATATATATATATATATATATATATCTAAGATTTGGAGCCCCCAAATTTTGAGGCCCTGTTCCATGTATTACCTTGAACAACCCCAGAACCGGGCCCGCATGTATGTCGCATTAGATTTCTAGCTACCTATTCCTTGATCATATATCTCATAACCATAATATTTGAAAGAAAAACAAAAAAAAAAAACCTCGAAGCAACAACTAATACTCCTTCCGTCAAATATATATATATATATATATATATATATATATATATATATATAGTCTCACTTTAATATTTGTTGATCAATTATAAATATTTACTTGTCCTTACCGAATTCAAAAAAAAAATTTTTTGATTGAAGCAACAAATATTTGTTAAGCTTATATAGACGTAGGGCTCTCTTCATGGCATCCACTCCACTAACATAGGGGCGAAGGTAATTTTGATTGAAAGGTGGACGAGATTATAATGGAAGTAGAATATATATGTTGGTGTTCTGTCAACCTTTACATCAATTGGGGGCAAAATATAAAATATTTGGGATTCTTTTTCTAAAACAAAGGGGGAATGCAAATAGAAAATTCAATGCAAGAAAATTTAAATTTCTAAAATTTGAAGCGTATAATCGACACTTTTGACTGACCAACCTGCCTGACCGGCCCTGATGACGAACCGGAGGGAGATGAAGAGAGCAAAAGTAGAAGCCAGGCTTGTCTTGGGATTGGAAGAGAAACTCCGCTGCAGTGGGTATTGGTTTATTTCCTAACCGATCTCAAATAAATTTTTTCTCGGGTCAAGCTCGAGTAGCTTGATATTTTTACTAGAAATATCGAGTTTTACAGTTATTGAGTCAAACTTGCTTGTCCATTAAGCTTCAAATTTTGTTTAAAATTGGTTTAATTGTCTTACAAACCAATCTCAAACAAACTCTTCGTCGAATAGAGCACGAGCCAAACTCGAGTATCTTTGTTCATTTTCAGCCATAAATTGGCAACCATTGACAATATAATAGCAAATCTTATCTAGCCATAATATGATATATAGTTGAGATCTCAGTGTGGTGGTTTCAAACTTTTAAAGACAACAAGAATCTTTGTTCATTTTCAGCCATAAATTGGCAACCATTGACAATATAAAAGCAAATCTTATCTAGCCATAATATGATATATAGTTGAGATCTCAGTGTGGTGGTTTCAAACTTTTAAAGACAACAAGAATCTTACTATTCATCAGCAAGTTTGGTGGTTGCTGCAAACTGTACTTAAAAGACAATAGAAATCTTACGCCTTCTAAGTGTCCATTTTAGAGTTGTGCATGCATATTAATAAATTTTGTAGGTCGAAAAATTTACTTTTATTAAATATTTTTAATTTTTGTATTAGGAGTAGTTGAAAAGATAAATCAGGAATAGATAACTATTGAGAGAAGATAAATTATTTAATGTAGAGATGATTAAATATTAGAACTTGAAAAAAAAGAATGATAATTAAACGAAATATGCATTACAAATTTAAAATGACATTTATTTTAAAATAATTTTTTTTAACTAAAACGAAACTTATTTTAAAATGAAGAATACTATACTAAGCAATTGGGGGTGGTTGCAGACGTTAAAAGATGATAGAAATCTTACTCCCTCCGTCCCAGATAAATGTTCATACTTTTTATTTTGGGATATCTCAACTAATGTTCCTAAAGACTTTTGATTTACATATTCTCTACCATTCTTCCTAACATACTCTTAAAGCTTCATTTAATATAACGCATCCCAAAGAAACTCAATTATTTAAAATAGTTAAACTCAATTAATATTTATGGGTATTATGGTCAGAACACATTTTACAGCACATCATTAATTATATTTTTTAATTCCTGTATTTTATTTACTAGAAACATTTATCCGGGACGGAAAAAGTACTATTCATAGTGTGTATTGCGTTCGCATCAGATAGAGGATGCAATAATAAATGGTGAAACACATAATAAATAATGCAATCCACCAATTGATAAAGATCCAATCAATCGTCATAAAGATCCAATCCATCAAGTTGTAATATTGATAAGGGCCACAAGGCCTTAAAACACAGCCTTTAATGGGCAACCAAAATTCTGTTCATGTTAATAAATGAACAATAAATCTTACGGTTCAATTTGATGAGGATCAATTGGAGTATTTTTGTAATATTCAAAAAAATAAAAAAAGTATTTTAACATAAAGTATTTTTACTGAAAATTGCATTTTTTCAAATAATGTATAAAGAGAGAAAATATTTTTTTAATTGATTTAGGGATAATATAAATGTTTTTTTTTTTCCCGACCAAATTGATACATTTAACACTAATAAGGGCAACTCCAACCATTTGGTGCAAAAATTGCACTATCCCACTATAATAGTGCAATTTTTGCACCAAATATCTTTCACCATCTCTAACCATCCTACTTCAAACTTCACACTAAAAATAATATTCTAAGGATATTCTTTATTATTCTATTTAAAATATATATTTTTATCTCATTAAATTTATGTTAATATATTAGCAAAACAAATATGTCTTTTATTGAATAGTATATTTTATTTTTTATAATACAATTATATTAAATTAAATAATATGCATTAAAATTAAATAATAAAAAATACTTTAAAATACAATTAAAATATTCACAAATTATAATTAAAGACCAAAACACTTGAAAATACAACTGAAATTATAATTAATGTTAAAATATTATGTCGTGTGATTTTATCTTAATGTAATGTTATTCTCGTTCTTTATAAATTTTATCTTCAATATTTATAAATTTTCTTCACTATAAATAAATTTTATTAAAAATAATGTTAATAATACAAATAACTTATAATTAACAAGACTTATAATTAAAAGTAATGTTAAATTAAATAATACAAGACTTTAAAATAATTAAATACAAGACTTTAAAATAGTGCACTAAAATTAAATAATACACTACGAAACAAAAATAAGAGAGGTTTAAACTTTACAATTAACAAATTAATTAAAGTAATATTTAAAATGACATGAGATACAGCAGAATAGAATCATAGAGCACAATAAACAAAACAAAAATATAAGAAAAAGTGGATACTCAGACCACAGTATTGCACCAAATTTGGCGCAGAATTGAGACAACTTCAAAATGGCGCAGGGGATAATGGGATGATGCAGAAAATGCCTCCTGTTGGAGTTGCTCAAATGAATGAAAACACATCCCTTAATAGGCATCCACAATGAAAATACATAATAAATGAAACAGGCCAATTCATAAAGATCCAGACCACCAGGTCATAAAGACCCAATCCCATCAAGCTCTATGTTTTGAGCAAAATTCCGGCAACTCCTTTTACACAATTTTTAATTACTTTAATTAATTATAATTGTTTTAAATAAAAATAAATATTTTTATTGCAAAATATCATTTATACCCTTATAAAATACGAAACGACACGTTATGCATCGCAACATATCGCGATGCACAACATAACACTTGCATTGCACAAAAGATGTGCATCGCGATGCCCAAAATTGTACTTACTACCTTCGTCCCAAAAGTAATTATCGTTTTAGCAATTTGCACAATTAAAGAAGCTTTAAAAAAGAGATCCGCCCTTATTTAAGTATTGTTTGTGCATCGCGGTGCATCAATTTTAGAACGGGCATGACCAAATTTTGAACTGTTAAGGAAGTATACATTATTTTTAGTACTACCTCCGTCCCAAAATAATATTTATTATTATAAATTTATTATTTATTATTTATTAATATTAATATTTATTATTATAAATTTATTATTAATATTATTAAAATTAAAATTATTATTCTTATTATTTATTAAAATTATTATGTGTTATATTATTTTTATTACTATTATAATAATTTATTATAATACTTATGAGTATTATTTATTCTTATTAAATATTATATTTAATATTATTATTTACTACTATTATTATCATTAATTATTAATATTATTATAATTATTATTATTTACTACTACTATTATTATTAATAATATTATTATTATTATTTACTACTACTATTATTAATATTGTTATTAATTATTACTATTGTTATTAATATTATTATTTACTAACATTATTATTATTATTATTATTATTATTATTTACAACTATTATTATTAATATTATTATTAATATTATTATTATTATTATTATTTACTACTACTATTAATATTAATATTAATATTAATATTAATATTTTATTATTATTATTATTATATTTAATATTAAAAATAATATATTTTTATTATTTACTACTTTTATTATTATTGTAATTATTATTATTATTTTAATTATTATTATTATTGTAATTATTATTATTATTTTAATTATTATTGTAATTATTGTAGTTAATATTATTATTATTTTAATTATTATTATTATTTTAATAATAATTATTATTGTAATTATTGTCATTATTGTAATTATTATTGTAATTATTGTCATTATTTTAATTATTTTAATTATTATTATTATTGTAATTATTATTAGCGGTAATTTTGGGATATAGAAAGTTTTACTAAAGAAGATGACTTACTTGTTTTTGAAAGGGAGAAGGTACATCCGGGTCACCGAACTTTTCGCAAAATTATATTTCGGCCACCGAAACTTTAAAACTACATTTTAGGCCATTGCACTTAAGTTATAATGCATCCGTGCCCATTTTTTAAACGGCTGTTAGTTCAGCCGTTAGCTGATGCTCAAATACCTAATTTGCCCCTAATTTATAACAATTATACCCTTGTTTAAGTGATATACCTCGAATGTCAAACTCGTCTTCATCTCTTACATTCGACAAACTCGTCTTCATCTCTTACATTCAACAGACTCCTCACATGAAACTGGTATCCCTTCCATAGCCATTCATTTCCGTCTTGTCTTCCCCATCAGTGTCATAGTCTTCATCTCTTCAATTCGACAGATTCGTCTTCAACCTTTTTCCTCATCTCTGAGCTCATTTCTTCATCTTCAACCTTTTTCCTTTTTCTTGTACTTTTGAATCCACAATGTCAATGAGTGGGTACGAAATATCAAGGTTAGAAGGGTCGTCTTCATCTGCAGGGTTCGATTTGGTTGCATATTATCGACAAAAAAACTGTGGGTGTAATCTTAGGGTTGCCCTATTTACATCCGGGACTGAGAAGAACCCAAGACGACGTTTCATTCGATGCCCTAGGTATATGGTATGTAATTTTTCCTAATTTGTTCATCTCCCTGATTTGATTTCACAGCAGTTAGTCATGCTGTAATTTAATTTAATTTTTTGATTTGTTTTCTTTTCTGCTTCTTAAAGGATTCAAACTATGACTGTGGTTTTTATGCCTGAGTTGATGAAAAATTCACAAAGAGGTCAGTGGAAGTGATCAATTATTTAAAGAAAGTTATCAAGGATTTGAGAGAGAGAAAAAATGACTTCAAGGAAGAACATATATAGGTTGAAGGAAGAGTTTGAAAGTCTTCAAAGGGATTGTGCCAAGAAAAGGGAGAAAATTAAGAGGTTAAAAGTTTGTATTGTACAATCTGGTAAAAGAGAAAAGGTTTATCTTTTGGCAATAACCATCCTTATGGTTTTCAATAGCATCCTACTGGCATCAGACTTCAAAGTTGATGTAAATGGCAAAATGTATCTTCCTTAGCTTGATGTAAATGGCAAACTGGTTAATGCCTTAGCTTGATGTAAATGGCATATTGTTGATGCCTTAGCTTGATGTCAAGAATGTGAACATTAGCAATGTTATTGCATTTGTGTTTTTGCTGGTGTTTTGTGTAATAAAATGTCTTAATATCTTCTTGTGTTTTTGGTTGTGTTTTGTTCAAATTGTTAAAGCCACATGGGAATGATAAAATGCACATTGTATAAAGTCTTAATGATCATAGAGGAACGTCAAAGCAAACCAAAAAAACAGAACCCCAACTTTGGTCACATTCCATTAATTCATGAGATAGGCAAAATTATACACTTGTCAATACATATCATAACTGAGAGTTAAGGCATCAACAATATGCCATTTACATCAAACTAAGGAAAAAATATATATACACTGTATCTTGTCAATACACTTTGGTCATATCATAGACAATACATAGCATAACTGAGAGCAAAACAGATCAACAAAAATGTACACTTCACAACCTTAGTTACAAAACCTACATATAATAGTTTGAGAGCCCTCTCAACAAAAATAACTAAGAGCAAAACATTGATCACTTGCTTTTTACATATCATTCCTCCCTTTGTTCAGCAGGCTCTACCCTTGCTTCTTTTTTTTTTTTTTTTGCTCACTCCCTTGTTCCTAGTTTTGCTGTACACCTTTGGAGGCCTTGGTTCAGTTGGAGTATTTGGTTCTGTTGGTGTCTTTGGTTCAATTCGTGCCTTCTGTTTTGGCTTCTTAGGAACATCCTCCCCTCTTTCCCTAGCCTCCTGAGCTTGCTTGCAAGACCTACTGTTGTGACATGTTTCCTTACAAAACCTACATTGCAAATAAATGACATGAAATAAATTAAGTAATTTGTAAATCAAATAAATTAAATTGCATTACATGCAAGTCATTTGTTTTCCCTTTCTAGTCAAGATGTTAGGATCTTGACTAGCTTTTTTCTTTTTCTCCTCATTAGGTTCTTTAACCTTAGATTTCTTAGGTCTTCCATGCATCTTCTTGTTTGGGGGTGGTTGAAGAGGCTGATGAGTTCATTGTGGCCATTGATTCTCACCATTGATGGGATTTAGCAGATGGGAGTATGTATTAAGAAATGTCTCCTTCTTGTACCAGTTGGAGACATAATCTTCTGGATCACCTCCAACTTTGTATATGGCTGCCATGGCATGAGTGCAAGGAATGTCACTTAGGTCCCATTGTCTACAATTACAAATCTTTGTTCTAATGATTACACCAAATGCATCTTTCACATGCCTAACCTCAAACTGATCACCACCATTATAAACCACAACCCAATTTTTAACATGTTTCTTATTTTTCTCTATCAAATTTCTGATCCTTGGGCAAATATTGTGTGAATACTTTGAGATCCAATCCTTTATCTTTTGAATCCTCACCATCATAGCCAATCTAATCTCCTCAAGCATATATATCAAAGGCCTAGACCTTGCAGCTAAAATACTACCATTAAAAGCCTCTGCAATATTATTTTTAACACTGTCAACTTTAGAATCTGTGTCAAAGAAATCCTTGGACCAATGGATAGGATCTGTCTTCACAAGATCCTCAGCTGCCTGTCTGTCTATATATTGGATATTTGAGACCTCTCTTCCTACTCAAAGTGAATACTTCTCCATGAAATATGTTGTCATCTTCATTGTTCTCTTCATCAGTGTAATCATGATCACTATCAGAAGTCATTGAATCATTATCATAGTCACTCTAGGTCTGTGTAGGTTTAGGCTGAACTGGATCAGGTGTAGGTGTAGGCTCAACTGGGTTAAGTGTTTGGGTTGTATCTTGTTGGGGTATCCTGACAGGGTCAGTCCCTCTATGCTTTTTGGTATTCCTAACATTCCTCACAATAACCCTAACTTGAACAAGCTCTTCATTACTATCAATCAAATCATCTTCACTTAAGCATGGTTCTATCGCATCACTCATCTTTAACCTCATATATATATATATATATATATATATATATGCAATATCCACATGAGGCATGTCAGTTTCAGTCTCAACTTGATTTTCAACCTGACTCTTAGGCTCATCATGCACCATTTCAGACTCAACTTGACTCATTTCAGTCTGCTCATTACTGATATCAGGCTGTTCATTACCCATCTTAGGCTGCTCATCACCCATCTCAGGCTGCTCATCACCCATCTCAAGCTGTTCATCACCCATTTCAGCCTCATTCTTACTCTTTTCATGCCACACCACAAGACCTTGATTCTGATCTTCAACCATTGGTTCACTAACATTTTCATCTACATCTATAATTACTGTTTCATCTTGAACTTTCTTTTGTTCATTATTTTCATCTATAATGACTGGTACATCAACACCATGCTCAACATACATATACACAAACCCCATATCCCTACTTTCATGCACCATTCTCAAAACTCCAGCATTAGTATCTATTGTTTGCAATCCATTATTAATAGGCAACCTATACCATATTTGCTTCACAGTACGATACTTCAAATATCTTTGCACATACTTTTCAACTTTGAAATAGTTTAAAGTATTCAGATTGACTTCATGGACAAAATCAATAGTTCCTCCCACATACTTCCATTTGTTATTAACTTTACGAAATTCCCCCCCATGCAGCAAAAATATACCAATTTCCTTATCCATTCTGCATATAATATATAATGGCATACTATTAAACAATGGCAGACAAACATATATCTCTAATTATAACAACATATATCGTAAAAAAGACAATAATTTAAAGTCTCACTATCAATAATTAAATAAATAAAAAAAGAAATGGGACCACTACAATGTATATATAAACAGCAAAACCCCACCATTAACAACCAATCACCCAAGCAAGCATGGACCAAACACATATCTCTATAACAACATATATCAATAAAAGACAATAATTTAAAGTCTCACTATCAATAATTAAATAAATAAATAAAAAGAAATGGGACCACAACAATGTATATATAAACAACAAAACCTTACCATTAACAACCAATCATCCAAGCAAGCATAGACCACACACATCACAGTTCTAGTCCTAAAATCCTAAGACAAAAACATGATTGAAGAAGAAATTAACAACGACCTTCATAATACTAACTAGGGTTCTTTTATTCGCCTCGAAGCTTCGATTCGTTGCTATATCCTTCGATTATAGTATATTTCTATGTTGATTGAGGCTCTATCCTTCGATTCCAGTATCCTTCGATGATTTGTTGACAATGATTAAGCAAAGATTGCGATCTTGAAGTGAAATTGCAAACCCTAAAATTTGGTGATTCTTTTCAAATCGATTACATTGACTAACAAACTGACGTCTCTCCCATTTTATCAGTCAAAAATAAAACTAGTCAAAAGTTAGGGGTAAATTAGGTATTTGAGCATCAACTAACGGCAGAATCTCGCGCCCGTCAAAAAATGGGCACGGATGCATCATAACTTAAGTACAGTGACCCAAAGTGTAGTTTTAAAGTTTCGGTGGCCGGACTGCAATTTTGCAAAAAGTTCGGTAGCCCGAATGTACCTTTTGCCTTTTTGAAAATAGAAATATGCACCATGACTAGTGCTTATAATTTATGACATCACATGTGTTTTAAGTGATTTGTACATGACTTATGACTTATCTCCCCTTAAGTCAAATCAAATGCTTCAAAAATAACTTATGGTAAGTTATAAGCAATAAGCACCTCCCATAAGTCAAATCAAATATGACTTATTCATGTTCCTTTATTGGGCTAATCACGTGTTACAATCCATATGTAGTGGAGTATGTCTTTTATTCGTACTTTGTTCCTGTGATTATGAAGTGACACAAAAGAGGTAAGTATGAGAGAGAGAGAGAGAGAGAGAGAGAGAGAGAGAGAGAGAGAGAGAGAGAGAGAGAGAGTAAATGTATGTTCCATTCTGAGAGAGAGAATAAATGTATGTTCCATTCTGTAAAAGACTTATATATAAAGAAACAAGATTAAGGCATGGGTGCGAAATAAATTAAGACAGCATGGATATCCAAAACATTCTGCACATGAATGTAGGCGACGGTGCATCTAGCTATGCCAAAAACTCATTTCTTCAGGTCTCTCTGATCTCTATATACATACCCCTCTTCTTATACATACACACACATATATATATGTGTGTGTGTGTGTGTGTGTGTGACTGTGTGTATTACCAAGTATCACTTATATATAGTAGACATTGTCAATTTTACAGGAAACTGTGATAAGAAAAGCATGGCCTGTTTTAGAGGAAACCATCAAGCAAATGATACTTAACTATCTCGAATTTCCAGAGTGTTTTAAGATAGCAGATTTGGGTTGCGCCTCGGGGCCAAACACACTTTCGGTCATCTCCAAAATAATCGACACTGTCACTTTATGCTATCAAGAAACTCATCGCAAAGCACCCGAGTTTCAAGTTTGTCTGAATGATCTTCCTAATAATGACTTCAACACCATTTTCAAATCCTTACCAACATTTTATGCCAAACTCAAGAGGGAGAAAGGAGAAAAGTTTGGCCCTTGTGTTATATCAGGAGTTCCGGGTTCATTTTATGGAAGGCTCTTCCCGAAGGAGAGCATGCACCTAGTTCACTCCTCTTATAGCCTACACTATCTCTCAAGGGTAAGCATATGCATCAATATCACTAAGAGCATTATACAGAAATAACCTATCTCTGACCCTTTCAGTATATTCTATTGTCATTTTTACATGTACTACAACAATATGCCTAGGTTCCAGAAGGACTTGATAATAATAAGGGTAACGTATACATGGCAAAGACAAGTCCTGTGGATGTTTTTGATGCGTATGTCAAGCAATATCAAAAAGACTTCTCAACATTTCTAAAACTACGTTCCGAGGAAATAATACCTAAAGGGCATATGGTTCTTACATTTATCGGCAGGAGCATTTCTAATCCCACCAGCAAAGATTGTTGCTATCTCTGGGAACTGCTTACAAAGTCTCTTCTTGATCTGGTGACTGAGGTATAATATAGAACATTTTTTGATGCATCTCAAAAGTTTTCGTTGTAAGTCCAGGGTTCATTAATTGTTTTAGAAAAACCTAATTAATCATGCATTATATTTGAAATAGAGGATGATTCGAGAAGCAGACGTGGACTCATTCAACATGCCTCTTTACACTCCGTATAAGGACGAAGTAGCGGAAATAATTCGTCGTGAGGGATCCTTTATTGTTGATAGACTAGATACTTTTGAGATTAACTGGGATGCCGAGGACGACGAAGATAACAGAGACTTTGTATTTGACAGATTTATTAGTGGAAAAAATGTGGCCAAAACCATAAGAGCTGCGATAGAACCTATGCTGGCAATTCATTTTGGAAACAAGATAATTGACAAGGTATTTGAAAGATATGCAGTACATGTGAGTGATCATCTAAGTAACTATAAGGAAAAAACCAAGCACTTCAACATAGTTGTTTCCATGACTAAGAAGTGATGATCGATGAATTCTGGAACAAGTAAAACAACAAAACAAATTCAAGACGTTGGAAGTTGGCTTTAGTATCTGGTCCTTTCTCTAGCTACGGTTCTTTTAAACTCTTGGATCTCATCTCAAAACCAATTGGCTTGATTTTACCCGATGTGGGTATTATATTTCATTAATGTGTTTTTGTTTTGTTTTTGTTTTCTTGCTCAACCATAATAAAGATATTAGACATGTTTGGCTATATTTTCTTGATGTTGGGGGGGCGTGTCATTTGAGTACTTTGAGGCATAATCACTTTTAGTTTAGACTACCATGTACTCTGTTAAGCTCAAAAAACATATAGTTTTTTCTGCAATAGTTTTTCAGTCAACTTCAAAAAATAAACTGTATTAATTCAAAAAGTTGTAGAGTGCAAGGTCATATTCGTTGGAAAGCTCTATGAGTCTACTTTAAGTAGTAAAAATTGGTTTGTGGTTTCGAGCTCTAGAGGGTGAGAAAATCAATTTTTCGTTGGACTGGTGCAAGCTGTCTATAGAGAGTTCAAAACAGAATTTCATTTCTTTTCTCAGATTAATTGAACTGTATTGACTCATGATGTTTTAGATTTTAAAGCTATGTTCGTTAGAAAACTTTATGAGTCTATTTTGCACTTAAAAAATCTATTTATCGTCTCGAGCTAAAGAGAGTAAGAAAATACCATAACTAATTAAGTCAATTGATTGATTGATTTTTTATACACTCATAACCAACGAATTTCAATCTATAACGAAGTGTTTTATACATCATACAATAGTAATACGTATTGTTAATGAGAATTGTATCACAGGATACACTAAACATTTTGATACACCCGAATTTGGGTATATAGAGCATAATCTTATTACTGTGTTCAAGGAATGGGATTATATTGGAACACTAGGCCCATTAAACAGAAGCCCAGAACTTTTTGCAGGCAACTGGGCTAGGCCCGTTCGTCCCTAACCTTTCGCTGGCCAATTCTGGCTTTTCCAAATGCAAGGTTTTCAAACTTTGCCATCTCATAATTATTTTCGAGTTGCGCTAACCCATTTAGTTAAAGAGTAGGATTTTTGTGAGACCGTCTTGCAAATCATAATTCGTAAGACAGAGTCACTCTCTCTCATAGCTCAGCTCACCAACACACGGTGGGTCGGGTCAGAAAAATTCGTCTTACAAAAAATACATAATCTTTTAGAGGGGGTTGTATATAAAAAGAATGAAATAGAAGGGTATATGTAAATTTTACTTAAATCTTAGTTAAAGGTATTTTAGGAATTTTCCGAGGGTGGTATTTATCGCATATGTTTAAATATTGCTACAAAAATTGAAACAGGTTCAATTTCAATTTTTGTTTTAAGATTAGGGTTTGATTAGGTTAAGGGTCCTCATTCAGGGCTATGGTTTCCACAATGAGCTCTCTATATCTAAGGATTCTACATTTAACTCTCTATATCTCCACCGTAGTTGAATTATGATTAGGGTTTCTACAGTTAATTTTATTTATCTCCATTATAATTGGAGTATCAAATCTCAACAAATGTAATGTCTCTCTCTTAAGCATCTGTGGCAATTTTACCATTGAATTTTTTTTTCCTTCATTTCACAGAGTTGCATTTCTTGAGGAATCTGCTCTATCCATATGCCAAAGTTAGAGTTTTCAAAAAAACAAAAAAAATTCTTCACTGTGCATTAAATATAATAAATACAAGCCATATCAGGACACAAGCCATACATGCTAGCAATTGAAAGCCGCAATACCAAATGCACTTGTTTGATCAGAAGGAAAATAAAGAAGGATGCCAGAAGATCAATCGCAGATTTGAAACCAACTCGGGGGCTCACCACTCTTGGATCTATATATGTCAACCTCTTACATGTTATTAGAGTTGTAAAGGAAGTTATAAGTGCAGTGAGCATTTCTTTGTTATAGAATGTGTCTCTGTTGTGTGCCTGTTTCAATGCAAAAGCCGACTAGATGGTCTAAGGTTTCAAAATTGATTCACTAGGGAACAACAAAAAGTAAAGATCATTCTCAAATTTTGAATGAGTTCGAAAATGTAAAGTGCAAGGCACGTCGAAGTCTTCATAAGATTGCTTAGAACAATGGACGGAATCATAATTATTTATCCATCTCGATTTTTCCGATCCATAGAGCAACCACATTTTGGAACAAGAGATGAATCCAGGAATTGATGAAGTGCGAGTGAAAGTCATGCCTATTAGTATAACACATGTAGACAGAAGTATTATGATAATCTTACAGATATAAATGTTTTACCCTTACATGCATTAGGCTAAACTTGTGCTGAAAACCTTATGCTAGAATTTAGCATTTTAAGATCACGGATCATACAAATGAATGTTTTCTTTTATTAAAAGTATCATATTGCCGATTCAACAAACGGATTCTAAGATAGATAGGCAAATGATTGAATACTAAAATGTATATTGAAATGTTTTCTTTTAGTAACTAATTTTAGTATCATGTAAATTGTTGTAGGATTGAACACTAAAAACACATAGGCCATCCTAAAAAATTTGGATGCCCAAGTGTAGAGACGTATAATCATCACATTAGTGTGACAAAATGTTTAGGGCCTATTTGATTTGGCTTCTGGGAACGTGCTTCTTACTTATAATTTACCACAAGTGTTTTTAAAGCGTTTGATTTGACTTATGAAAAGATAAGTCATAAGTTATGTACAAACTATTGTAACTCTTCTCCTAGTTCTTATTGTATTAGGTTAACTTGTTACCCAAGTATTGTAACCCTATAAATATGTTCTTCAATCAATAGAAAGGCTATGTTATTATTCACAAGAATTATTATTATTTACATGGTATCAAAGCTTTGATTTCATAAACCCTAAAACTACCAAACTTTCGCAACCTTCAAACACCACCGCCCACCATCCTTCGCCTTCCTCTCAAACAGTAACCATGGCTTCCAACACAATTACCATCCAAGATCCCACAGACTCCACCAAAACCTATCAACTCATCAACATCTCCAACCATAACATCACCAAGCTCACCCCCACCACTTACCTCGCCTGAAAACTCCAGGTTGAGTTCACACTCATTGGCTATGATCTCTACAAATTTGTAAATGAAACCTTCATCTACCCGTCAGCCACCATCATAGTCAATGCCGCTCAAGCACCCAACCCAGCTTACCTACCATGGATCCGACAAGACAAACTTCTGTTTGGCGCCCTTGTCGACTTCCTCTCCATAAGCCTAGTTCCGCTTATTCAGCAAGTGGCTACAGCACGGGAAGCTTGGGTCATACTGGCCAACACATATGTTTGCTCTACCCGCAGGTATATCAAACAAATTAAGGACCAGCTCAAGTGAGCTACAAAAGGCTCCCAGTCGATCTCCGAGTACATGCAGTTCATTAAAAGCAAATTCGATAAACTCGCTGCCCTAAGCAAACCCCTTGACCATGAGGACCTCATAGAAATAGCGCTCAGCGGCCTGGATGATGACTATCGACATGTCGCTGAAACAGTTGAAGGACGGGACACTCTTATCCCTTTTGATGAACTTCATGAAAAGTTCATCAACTGCAAGCTGGTGCTGAAGCAATCTCTGTAACACCCGCACTACTTGCATCATTCGCATTCATTCTATGTTTACGTCTCTTACATTTACATCGTCATTTCATGTGCATATATCATTCAAATGTACTTGCAAATGAGTTTGTTGTACACTTTTCAAGTGTATAAAGTGTATGGATATGTGTTAGGAGTTTCATAGTCATTTGCATTTGATTTGGTGTATTACTTGTCTAGCATGGTTTTAGGGCTTTTCGGAGACCTTTGCTTAGTGTTTTGACTTCACCTAAGTGTTAGAACCATCTTGGGACTATTGGACATCATTTTGGGGCTTTTCTAGAGCACATTTCGTGAATTTGGGTGCACTGGAGCAAGGGCAAGCGCCTGGGCGAGCGCTCAAGAAGCAGAAACATGAGCTTGTGGAATCTGGCAGCAGCGCGAGCGCCTAGGCGGCCGCCCCATATCCAGTTTGTTGAAACTCTGTTTTCTTGACTTTTTAAAACTTGACAATTTCGCCCCTTGACCAACTTAAACGTACCAAGACCTTTTGACCAGCTATTTCCTCTCCTAAAAATACTAAGGAGACACACACAAACACCATTTCTCACCTTAATTCATCCATGGTGTTTTGAGAGTTAGTGTGAGAGATACAAGGTGAGATTAGTGTGTGTTTGACTTGTCCTCTCAATCTAGCCATTGATTCTTCCATGCAAGACCACCAAGGTGTTGCTAAAGACTAGGAGACTTCATTACAAAGCCTTGATTGTGAATATGTTAGCTTGATTGTCTTCTTTGAAGGTAAGTAACTATAATGTTTTGAATGTTTATGAGTTGAATTGGAATAATAAAGCATATAGGATGAGTAATTGTTCATCTTTGTGAAATTTCTTGAAAGAAATAAGTAATTGACTATTCAAAATGATGTTATGTTAGTTCTTAATCAATGGCCATGTGTAGAGGTTGTCATGAGACTTGGTGAAGTGTTAGTAACATGTTAGAAAGTTAAACACATGAATTTCAAGTTAGTTGCAGTCCCTGTTTTGGGCTATTTTCGTGAAAATTCTGGTACTAATCTACTATTGGGAATTTGTTGAATTTTAGATATGTTGTTCATATGTATGTTAGTTAGTTCTCTGTAAATTTTCATGAATTTTAGAGGTCGGGAAGTACCTCGTTTAGGTTGTGTTTTATCGCTGCGCCGAGTAATCTGTTGCTGAAAATTCTGGGTGTTAGTTCCAACTTTAAGTGACTGATTATTGATGATTATAAGTCCAAATAAGGTAATTCAAAGTAGTAAATTATATTTCCAGATGTCTAGTTTCTAAATATGGAATAATTGTAATATTTGGATTTTTGTGGAATATTTGGTGAATTTAACGGTATTGTTGCGCGATGCTGGAGAAATCATATTGTGTTAATAAACTTTGTATAATAGCAACTCGTTGATATTTTTGTCGTTAGTTTACTCGCTATGAATTTGTGAGGTTGTTTTGGGTACTTTATATTACCGAATAATGGTGTTGAGAATAGAATGGTTAATTAGGGATGATACTACGGTTCATCCCGATGTCTCGAATATTTGTAACGACTCAAACGGAGTCAGTAAAGCATAACGTTATAAACCAGACCTTTATGCGAATTGAACACTAGTCATGACTGACTCTCGCGGAGTCGAATAGGATGTGACTTGTAATGAGTCGTGATATACATAGTACACGACGATAACTATGCGTGATAGGTTATACTCTACATGAGATGACATATCGTGTTTATCGTTCCAATACGGAAGATGTGATTTGTAATGAGTCGTGATAAACATAGTACCCGACGATAATGTTATGTGATGGTTTATGTTATACATGAGACAGAGTGTCTTGAGTGATTATAGGATACTGTAGAGATCCTAAGTTGAGTTGCACAATAGGCCTACTTTGCCTATTGTCATGTTTTGGTTATATGTCCAGTGATTACGGACATTATGTGATTGTTCTAGTATGTGATAGGACAATCATCCTAGTTTGATGATTGATTGTGTGTTTAATGTTTACTAGCACACTTTGTTGATTTGTTGTTGTAGGCTTATTGTGACCTACTTGAAACATTCGTATTGTTATTAAATGTGATTGTTGTGGTATGCTCCCTACTTTTGGAGTATGACCGTTTATTTTTAAATGTCGAGTAAACATCTACTTGTGCATTTAGTTAAGTCCATGGCATTTGTGTCGGCGGTGTATTGACGCTCGATTATTGCGGGAGCCGGGGCTACGTAATAGTTGAAGGCCAATACATCGGGCCTCGCCCTACCGTTGGCCACGGTAGGGGTATAGCGCCATTTGTTGTACGGAATAAACGCAACCATGGTAAGCTATATCCGTGGTTGATTCTTGGGTTGTAGGGACCAAGATCACACGTTGACGTGAATACAAAAAATGGTTCACACAGTTTCATGTTGTTTCTTGTTATTGGTTCGAGCACGTCAACAACGGCTTCGATATTTGGTATTATAATGGTTGGTTGGTTGGAACTATTGGTTTGGTCGAAGGTGTACCTCGACGCCGTATCCCTTTAAATGTGTTACTTACCGCTCTTATGTGTTTCCTATATAAGCGAATGTTGGTCATGATTTCCAACTGGTATAGGACGGTTGGCGATCATTGAGCCTCTCGTCAGTATAGGGCTGGTTGCCTTTATGTTCTCCTACATATTTACTTTCCTGCTATATTGTTGTGCATAATGCCATGCCATATAGTCACATGTAGTAACTTGTCGATTAATGGTTAAGTTAAAATTATTACCAAGATTAGTGCATTTAGAGTCTTGGTTTACTATTACATTCATACCTATAGCACCCAATACATTATAGTATCTTACGGAGTCTTTTAGACTCACCCAACAACCTCCTCAGTTTGTAGGTTAGGTTCCAGCACAGCGAGTCTTGGAGCTTGGAGTTAGCAAGATGTATTTATATTGTCATTTCCTTCTTATTTCTTGTATTGTGAGATTGTGAGGTTCACTAAGTTATGTAAACTTAGTCTATGGGTAGAAATAGTTGTATTCGTTAGATTTGTATTTTGGTGACGACTAGTGTAGTCGCGCCGGTTGTCGTACTATATTATTTTGGATTCCTGACTCGTGGTATTTAAGTATTATTGTTTCTCCGGCTCGTGTATTTAGCCGTCGAGGTTTTAATTATTGGGTTTATCTTTAGTGTTGTTCTCCGGCGTATTGTTTAGCCGTGGAGGTTATTATTATATGTTGGGATTCTTGTTATTCGAGCTTTGAGGCTCAAGTTCATTTGTTACTCCGCTGCCTTGTTGTTAGCATTCCGCTGCATCGGTTTAATCTCGAGCTGTTGTGGCTCGCTTTATTTTGTTTAGTTGTTGTTCGAGTTTTTGAAACTCACATTTTAACTTGTATTCCGCTGTATAGTTTTAGTTTTGAGCTTTTGTGACTCGCTCTCTTCGGTTGTTCTTGTTAGTTTGGCGCACCGAGTTGGGGTTCAACATCGAACCCCGGACTCGGGTCGTCACAATCTCACCTCGCCTCCACTCCCCACCCCGCCACGACTAATACCGTGACGACTAGGCAACATAGATCTTCTTAGCCTCAGTATCCTCGTCATCAGTTGCCCACCCAGCCTCCTCGGCATCCATAGTCGGACAACACTGGTCCTCGTCAACAACAACCTTACCTCGGCAAATTTCAAGGCTGCCATTAATAAGGTCACATGGGCGCTCAATGCCCAAGCTTTCAGCTTGTTCCAGCATCATCATTCAGCTTGCCTCAATCTTCACCTGCGGGTAATAATTGGCAATCGCGAACAAACATAGCCACAACCTCGGACAACACAACTCCGAGCTGGTTCCTCGACAGTGGTGCTTCCCACCATGTCACTATTGACCTTGACAATCTCTCTCTCCACACTCCGTACTCGGGCCCTGACGATATGGTTATTTGGTGATGGCACTGGGTTACACATTGTTAATACTGGTTCTACCTCTCTCCACACACCCTTTCACACCTTTCAATTGCATAATGTTCTATTTGTACCTAGCATGCAAAGAAACCTCATTTCTATATCTCAATTCTGCACAACTAATAATGCATCTATTAAATTCTTACCCACTTCTTGTGAAGGATCTACAGACAGGGACCTCGCTGCTGGAAGGACAATCTAAGGATGGTGTGTATGAATGGCCGAGCTCAATCCCACTGTGTCATCTTACTGCCTTTGTGAGTTCAAAAGTGTCCACTCCTAACTGGCATTAACGACTTGGTTATCCCTCTGCCCAAATCCAAAGTCATATTGAGTCTAGTTTTGCTCTCGAGCATTCTCGATCTAAGTCATCTTTTTGTAATGCATGTTTAAGCAGTAAAAGTCACAAACTTCCTTTTACTTTATGATGAGATCCAAGGAAGCAACAACGAACTGAGTTCGATACAAATATCAAATGGACCATGCCAAGAGGATTCGTGAGGAAGTAAGCGGATTGGTTCGTGAGTGAAAAGCCTATGGAGCGTGTGAACGATGAATTACGGACTTAAGGAAATTTTCTAACCTTGATTCGGGCCAATTTGGATGTTACTAGAGACTATGGGGGGTGTTTTGACAAGTCAGCAAAGTTTGGAAATAACTAAGGAACTATATAGAAACTAGAGGGGCTGCTATGACAAATCAACAAACTTTGGAAGCAATCTTGCGGCAAAATTCCAGAAATTATGGCGCTGAGAGTCCAGTCTTAGCACCCATACGCAGTAGTTTCGTTTTGGCCATTTTTTGTCATTTTTAATTATTAAATTATTATTATTTTTCCTAATTCTTTAAGGATTTGTTTTCTTTGTTTTAGCCTATTTAAGGCCTCTTTATGTATTTCAAAACACACAACTTTGATATTAAATTGATTGAGAGAATTTATTCAATTTTTCTTCGTTCTTTAAGAACTTTTAGAACTTATCAGGATTTGTCATGTGGCATTCAACCTTTTCTTTCTTATCAATTGGTATTTCATCCCAATTGTTGCGAAACTCATTATACCAAGGTTCGTGGTCGTCTCAATTATCGGGTTGCGGCTGTACATGCCAAGGTTCGTATTTGGACTGATTTATCGGGTTGAGGTGTCACCTTCCATCAACTTCCTAGATCTTAGCTTCCGTTCCACGTGAAATCATGATTCGTCGAAAATCCTTGGCGACGATCGTATCATTTGGTATCAGAGCAAGGGTTCTTTCCATACTCTATCCTTTTAATTGTTTCGTTCTAGCTTTCAATTGTTTTCCAATTTTAGGTTGTTGATTTCGTTCCCTAATTATTCTTGTAGTATCATAAACTTGGGTCATAAACCCTAGTTTATTCGCAAAATTTTCGTTCCTAGTATTCTTGCTTGTTTCAAACCCTAAAATTTTCTAGGGTTATAAATTTTTTAAAAAAAAGGTTGTAGTTGAATTTTCGGCTTATTTAAAACAAAAGAGATCAAAAGAAAAGGAAAAAAAAAGTCAACGGCCGAATTTCAAAAAAAAAAAAACACTTCAAAGTTAACCCAAAATTGTTGGCTTTACTAAAAGTGTTCTCAAACCCTAGATTCAAGAATAAAAAAATTGAATCTTTCATTCTAAAATTCATAATCTTTCCATTTTTCTTATTCATGGTTATTTGTCACTTGATAATTCTGCTTTGATTATTTAGTTCAATTAGAACATTTAAGAATTGATTTGAGTGGTAAAAGGCAAGAGAGGTGAGATTATAAAAGGGTAAAAGCCAGAAATTGAGTGAAACACAAGGGTAAGTGTGAAATAATTTCTTGATTGCTATTTAACATGTCTCAAGATGATAACAAGAGTTCGACGAAGGAGGGTAAGAGTCCCATGATGGAGGGGACATGTATAGACCTATCAGAGCTAACTGAAACCTTGATAGTGACTATGAACTGTACGCTTAGGCAACAGTTAGACCCAATGAGGGAACAAATGGATAGGCTTGAGGATGAGCGAAGGGAACCTCCACGACGTGTTCCAAATGCGCAGGGGAGGGATAGAGTGAGGGAAGAAGAGAGAGAGATTATTATAGAGATGATTTTGATGATGAGGATAGGTGATCCGATAATGGAAGACGATGGAGAGATAAGAGAGAGAGGAATCGGTTAGATGACAACCTTAGTGGTATCAAACTACGAGTACCATCTTTTCAAGGTAAAGATAATCCTGAAGTTTACCTTGAGTAGGAGTTGAAGGTCGAAAAAGTTTTTGGGTGTCATAACTACTCCGAGTTGAAGAAGGTTAAACTCATAGTAGTAGAGTTCTCCGAGTATGCCGCAGTTTGGTGGGACCAACTGTGTAACATTAGAGTAAGATATGGGGAGAGACCTGTTGAAACCTGGGAGGAGATGAAAAGGATTATGAGGAGATGTTTTATGCCAACACACTACTATAGGGACTTGTATTTAAAGTTACAAAACTTGAGACAAGGAACTAAGAGTGTCGAAGAATATTTCAAGGAGATGGAGGTCTCAATGATTAGGGCTAATGTGGAGAAACATCGGGATGCTACCATGGCAAGATTCTTAACAGGGTTGAATAGGGAAATTAGTAATGTTGTGGAGTTACAACATTATGTAGAGATTGAGGAGTTTGTCCAATTAAGGTGGAACAACTCAAGAGGAGGGGTAACAACAGGATGAATCCTAATTCTAATTCTAATTGGAGATCCAACTATGGGAACAGAGATGAGAAGGCCAATGTGAGGTCCAAGGTGGAGGCACCAAAGGTGGGGTCCACTATCCAAGCCAACTCAAATAAACCTGACAACCCCAAACCTAGAACTCATAAGATAAATTATTTTCGGTGTCAAGGTTTAGGACATATTGTCAGTGAATGCGTCAACAAAAGGGCCATGATTGTGTTAGAGGGTAGAGAGATAGTGATCGAGGATGAGGATGAGTGTGCGGATATGCCACCATTAAAGGATGATGGTGAGTTTGGTGCTGATGGTGAGATAAACTTGAGCATGGTAGCGAGAAGGGCGCTAAGTGTACAAGTGAAAAATGAAGAGGAACTTCAAAGAGAAAACATCTTTCATACTAGATGCCATGTACTAGGAAAGATTTGTGGGATGATAATGGATGGGGGTAGTTACACCAATGTAGCAAGCACTACCATGGTTGAGAAGTTAGGGTTGCCAATACTTAAACATCCGCATCCTTACAAACTGCAATGGTTGAATGATAGTGGTGAGGTGAGGGTGAATAAACAAGTTCTCGTGACATTCCGCATTGGGGGGTATGAGGATGAGGTGTTGTGTGATGTGGTACCTATGCAAGCAAGCCATATTTTGCTAAGGCATCCTTGACAATATGATAAGCGTGCTACCCAAGATGGTTTCACCAACAAGTACTCATTCATGTTTAATAATTGGCGTGTTACATTTGTTCCCTTAACTCCAACACAAGTGTATGAGGATCAATTAAAATTTCAAAAAGAGAGTTCGGTTAGTGAGGTTAAAAACAGAGAGAGGGCCGAGAAAAAGGAGAGCTTAAGAGAAAATAAGAGTGAGGGGTCGGCAAGAGAAAAAAATAAAAATAGTGTGATAGCCGGGCAAAAGGAGAGAGAAATGAGTGAGCAAAGATATGAGAGAAAATAAAAGAATTTTTATGCAATGCCCAGCGAGTTGAAAAGAGCAATGTGTTTGAAAATGTCCATGATTGTATTCTTGTACAAAGGAACATATTTAGCTACTAACGAAACTCTTTATTCTTTGCCTAATGTTGTTGTTTCTCTTATACAGGATTTCGAAGATGTGTTCCCCGAGGAGATTCCAAAAGGTTTGCCACCAATTAGGGGAATTGAGCATCATATTGATTTTGTACCCGAAGCATCGTTTCCAAATCGACTCGCCTATAGAAGTAATCCCGAGGAAACAAAGGAACTTCAAAGGCAAGTTGATGAACTCATGGATAAGGGACAAGTACGCGAGACTATGAGTCCATGTATAGTACCGGTACTACTTGTACCAGAGAAGGATGGAACTTGGAGGATGTATGTTAATTGTCGAGCAATCAACAATATAACGGTAAAGTATCGTTATTCTATTCCTTGTTTAGATGATATGCTTGATGAGTTGCATGGTGCCCAAATTTATACTAAACTTGATTTGAAACAAGGGTACCATCAAATTAGAACGAGAGAGGGAGACGAATGAAAAACTTCTTTCAAAACTAAACATGGTTTATATGAGTGGTTAGTCATGCCTTTTGGGTTAACTAATGCACCTAGTACTTTCATACGTTTGATGAACCATGTTTTGCATGAGTTTATTGGTTACTTTGTGGTAGTATACTATGATGATATCTTGATATATAGTAAAAACTTGGATGATCACGTTATGCATTTAAGATCTTTTTTGAATGTGTTACGAAAAGAAAAGTTATTTGCTAATCTTTAAAAGTGTACTTTTTGCATCAATAAACTTGTCTTCCTTGGTTTTGTTGTAAGCTCACAAGGTATACAGGTTGATGAGGAAAAGATCCAACCCATGCAAGAATGGGCTAGTCCTACGAATGTAGGAGAGGTAAGAAGTTTTCATGGACTAGCTAGTTTCTACCGCAGGTTTGTGAAAGACTTTAGCAGTATCGCAGCACCACTCACGAAAATAATCAAGAAAAGTGTGGGTTTTAAGTGGGGTGATGAACAAGAAAAAGCATTTCAACTTATTAAACAAAAGTTGACTAATGCTCCATTATTGGCTTTGCCTAACTTTGATAAAACCTTTGAGATTAAATATGATGCATCAGGTATTGGCATAGGTGCGGTACTTATGCGAGAAGGGCGGCCAATTGCATACATTAACGAAAAGTTAGGTGGGGCAAGTTTAAACTACCCTACTTATGACAATAAATTGTATGCATTGGTTAGGGCATTAGAGACTTGGCAACATTACCTTTGGCCTAAGGAATTTGTTATCCATACCGATCATGAGTCCTTAAAACACTTGAAAGGACAACACAAGTTGAATCGGAGACATGCTCGTTGGGTGGAGTTCATTGAGACCTTTCCTTATATCATTCGTTATAAGCAAGGTAAGGAAAATGTTGTTGTCGATGCACTTTCTCGCAGGTATGCTTTAATTTCTACATTAGATGCTAAATTACTTGGTTTTGAGCATATTAAGCAATTATATGTTGATGACCATGATTTTTGTGAGGAATTTAAGCATAGTGAGAAGGTGTCTATGGTAAGTTTTATAGGCATGAGGGATTCCTTTTTAGGAAAAATAAATTGTGTGTACCAAATTGTTTCATGCGAGATTTGTTAGTGAGAGAGGCCCATGGTAGGGGGTTAATGGGACATTTTGGGGTGGCTAAAACTTTGTCTATCTTGCAAGAACATTTGTTTTGGCCACACATGAAAAGGGATGTTGAGAGGATTTGTAATAGGTGTGTGACATGTCGTCAATCTAAGTCAAGGGTGCAAGCCCATGGGTTATACATGCCATTACCTATCCCCAGTGATCCTTGGGTTGACATCTCTATGGACTTTGTGTTAGGTTTGCCTAGAACTAAAAATGGGAGGGATTCTATTTTCATGGTTGTGGATCGATTTTCTAAAATGACTCACTTTATTCCATGCCATAAAACTGATGATGCTTCTCATATTGCTAACTTATTCTTTCGAGAAATTGTTAGACTTCATGGCATGCCTAGAACCATTGTGTTCGATAAGGATGTAAAGTTCTTGAGTTACTTTTGGAAGACCTTGTGGGGAAAGTTAGGAACTAAATTGTTATTTTCTACAACTTGTCACCCACAAACTAATGGTCAAACAAAGGTAGTGAACATAACCTTGTCTGCTTTATTGAGGGCAATTCTTGCCAAGAAAATCAAAATGTAAGAAGATTGTTTGCCTCATGTTGAATTTGCTTATAATAGAACTGTTCATTCTGCAACTAAATTTTCTCCATTTGAAAATTTTATGGTTTTAATCCATTAACTCCTTTGGATTTATCACCATTACCTGTTTTCGAGCATGTGAATTTAGATGGGACAAAGAAAGCAGAATTTATGAAGTAACTACATGAGAAAGCAAGGCTCAACATTGAGCAAAGAACAGAGCAATATGTGTATCAAGCTAACAAAGGGCAAAGAGAGTTGATCTTTGAACCCGGTGATTGGGTTTGGTTGTACATGAGGAAAGAAAGATTCCCTAAACAAAGGCGTTCGAAATTACTTCCACGTGGTGATGGACCTTTTCAAGTTCTTGAGCGTGTGAATGACAACGCTTACAAATTGGATCTACCTGGTGAGTATAATGTTAGTGCCACTTTCAATGTTTCTGATCTAAGTTCATATGATGTAGGTGGAGATTTTAAGGAAAATCCCTTTAAAGAAGAGGAGAATGATGAGATCCAAGGAAGCAACAACAAACTGAGTTCAATGTAAATATCAAACAGACCAATGACAAGAGCTCGTGCCAAGAGGATTCGTGAGGAAGTAAGCGGATTGGTTCGTGAGTTCATGAGCGAGAAGCCTATGGAGCGTGTGAATGATGAATTATGGACTCAAGGAAATTTTCTAACCTTGATTTGGGTCAATATGGATGCTAGTAGAGACTATAAGGGGTGTTTTGACAAGTCAGCAAAGTTTGAAAATAACTAAGGAACTATATAGAAACTACAGGGGCTGCTAAGAATAATCAGCAAACTTTAGAAGCAATCTTGCAGCAAAATTCCAGAAAGTATGGCGCTAAGAGTCCAGTCTTAGCGCCCATACGCAGCAGTTTCGTTTTAGCCCTTTTTTTGTTATTTTTAATTATTAAATTATTATTATTTGTCCTAATTCTTTAAGGATTTGTTCCCAAACGTTTTTAGGGTTTAGTAAGGTTTGTTTTAGCCTATTTAAGGTCTCTTTATGTATTTCAAAACACAACTTTGATATTAAATTGATTGAAAGAATTTATTCAATTCTTCTTCGTTCTTTAAGAACTTTTCGAAC
This sequence comes from Platycodon grandiflorus, assembly GCA_016624345.1. Classification (NCBI taxonomy): domain Eukaryota; kingdom Viridiplantae; phylum Streptophyta; class Magnoliopsida; order Asterales; family Campanulaceae; genus Platycodon; species Platycodon grandiflorus. The sequence continues at coordinate 37,217,979 of CM028362.1, forward strand.
TTATCAGGATTTGTCTTGTGGCGTTCAACCTTATTGTTAGGAATATGCCTGTAAATCAGCTGATATATATGTATGCATATTTCAACACAGTGATTTGCTTGTTCCCATTACAACGCATGTTTCACAAGTGGCTAAAAGGGCTGCATACCGGTTAGTGTGGCAGCTTGTTGAAACAATGCATAGGTCATTAGACTAGGAAGTCTCTGTACATATCCGAGTCTTTGTCCTACCAAAGTGATGACAACTCTCATATGGATTAGCTCTTCATGCGCCAACAAACATGTTCATCGGCAATGTCTCATCAGCAGTTTTACATCGGCAGATCTCAGTATCGGCCAAAATCTTCATCAGAACAAACTGCAGAGAAGCTGATTATTCAGCAGACATTCCTTCCAGCCATGTCTCATCAGCAACCTCTTCATGAGCAGTTTTACATCGACAGATCCTAGTATCGGCCAAGATCTTCATCAAAGCAATTGCAGAGAAGCTGATTATACAAGAGGAACATCGGTCGTTGCTCATAACGCTACAAGACAAAATAGATCTGTTACAAGATCTTTCTGACAAGCACAAGATACGCATCGATGTCTGCACGTTCACTGTTACTCAGAAGACATTTCCTCTTTTGTGTACTGGTCTCAGTCTTCAAGGCTTCATCCCATAAAAGGCCAAACACAGTGCGCAACTATTTAGGCAAAGCATGATACGTCCAAATCTGTCAGCCTGACTCACGGGTCAACTTCAAGACAAAAGCTTAACAGAAGGTCCTTGCCCAACAGATTCAACAATGCACTCTAATGTATTAAATTGTTCAGATTTCCAACGGGCAGATTTTCAAAAATCCAACGACTAAATCACCTTCTCCAGCCTTTATAAGAAGACTCTCATTCTCATCTCCATAGTGCTGAAGAGAGAGCCTGAACTTGTGCAATATCAGTGAGAGGTTGTGGTATTCATTCTTGAAACCACATAGAAGTGAGAAAAACACAAGTGTAAGAACAAACACTTTGTGTGAGAGAGAAAAACAGAAATTCCAAAGGCTGAGAAGTCATGCTTGATCAAAAACTTAGTTTTTGATTTGAGATCTTTATTCCTTCAAAAGACTCAGTCTCTTCAGTTGCTGCAGTTAAAATCTTCAGCAAGAGACCAAGCATTCAGTGATTCGTTGAAGACAGTTCAAGCTTGAAGATGTCCGATGAAGAGCCAGAGCTTAATAATCCACCTTGCATTCATATCGGCAGACTTATACTATATTATAAGTGCTGTCGATTGTGCAATAAATTGTCATCACATTTGGCCGAGTGCTCAGTACTCAGTTGTTCAAATACCAGCTATTTGAACAACGCCTAATATTCTCTTCTCACACCATTCTAACACTAGAACTTTTCTTGTCCACCTTCCTAGGGGATTAGGAACTGCTAAGGTTAGAGTTCTAGTAATGAGTCTTCCCGGCATCCCAATTGACTTTCTTTCCACCCCCGGGGAGATTGCTAGGTTAAAGAGTCTAGGTTGATGTACTAAGCATGTTTGTCTTTGAGCAAACCTCTGCTGAATTTTAATATAAATTATATTTTGATACATTCAACCTTTACTTCTCTTTCCTGTAAAACTTGACATATCTTATGCAATCTGGTTGTGGAAAGTAATTAATGCATCTAATATAAGATTTTAGTTAACTGTTATGATAGACTTGTACACATTCTCTCACAGTTACTTTAATCTTATTTGTTATACTTATGCTGTTTATTCTTCCGCTGCTTAATCTCTTAACTACCAGCCAAGTATAACAACATCTTCCTATCACTTGTTCTTCAAAACTGCCGATCCACATCGTCCGATATAACAACATCGACTGAGTTGCTAGAACTAGGAAGATGACCTATTCTAGTTAATTATTTCATCCATGTTTTTCAACATTCAAATTAAAATAGGATGAAATTTTTAACAACACGTAGTATAGGCTATTCACCCCCCCTCTAGCCTATACTCTGAGCACATCACCATGGACCTAACACTTTTCTTTCTTATCAATTGGTATTTCATCCTAATTGTGGCGAAACTCATTATACCAAGGTTCGTGGTCATCTTAATTATCGGGTTGCGGTTGTACATGCCAAGGTTCGTATTTGGACTGATTCATCGGGTTGAGGTGTCACTTTCCATCAAACTTCCTTGATCATAGCTTCCGTTCCATATGAAATCATGATTCGTGGAAAATCCTTGGCAAAGATCGTATCACTTTATCAACTATTGTGTCCACCCACCCCCTTTTAAAATTATTTACTCTCATGTATGCACTTCACATATTCACTCATTTGATGGCTTCAAATACTATTTGATCTTCGTTGATCATTACACGCATTACATATGGCTTTACCCTCTCAAAAGGAAATCTGATGTTACATCCATCTTTCCTCGCTTTCAAGCCCTGATCGAAAACCATTGCAAACACAAGATAATTACCCTTTACTCGGACAATGGTGGTAAATATACTGGTCTCGCCAAATCCACCGGCCTAGCCACATACATCGCTACCAATGGCATCTCGCACCTCACCTCACCCCCCACACACCCGAGCACAATGGCTTATCTGAACGCCGACATCGACACATCGTCGAAACAATTCTATCTCTACTGTCCACAACCTCGTTTCCCTCAGCTTCTGGTCATATGCCTTCATCACAGCTACCTATCTTATAAATTAACTTCCCACTCCCACACTCCAGATGCTCTCTCCCTACCACAAACTCTTCGGGTCTTCCCCTAACTACTTAAAACTCTATGCATTTGGATGTCTCTGCTATCCCTGGCTGCGACCATACACCACTCACAAACTTGATCCTCGCTCGACTCCCTATGTCTTCCTCGGGTACTCCAACACCCAGAGTGCATACATCTGTTAAGACCCGACCAGCGCAAAGCTCTTCGTCTCCCGTCATGTTCAGTTTGTCAAGTTCGAGTTTCCTAGGTCTCAGGTCGACCTGGGTCTTCCCTGCCATAACGAGTCAACCCACACTACCTGGTTACAACCTCATGATATCCTTGCAGCTTCATACACACAATCGGCAGATAGTCTTCGTAGCGACCTAACTAATGCTCCTCCCGCGACCTCGCCTCAACAAACCTCGGTGCTCGACATAGGTAACCCTGACATTGCTGAGTCCTCGCAGGTCGCCCCACCTAACACCGACCTTCCTCATAAGCCTATACCTGATGTGAATTCCACCGACGGACTCGGGTGGATTCGCTCCACGACCGGATCGAAGATTACGCACCCAACAAGAATGCGGAATTAGACTTGAATTGAGAAGAAGTTGCAAAAAATACCAACGAAGAAACAAGGATAAAGAGTCTCCCTCGACCCGCTAATCGCGATGATTAGGAACCTCGGGTTGCGATGAAAACCAAAGACACGTTGCCTACGACCCTATGACTTTTCACCAATGCCCTCATGACCTTACTTGGGATGGCATAAAAGTTTGGGTTCACTCTCTCTTGGCCCTTGGCTTTTTCAACTTTATTCTTTTCGCCCTCTTTCTCTCATGTATTCTCCCTCTTATTTTTAACTTTTTCACTATCTTTTCTCTCAACTCTCGGGTTTTCACTCGCTTCCATCAACCCACTCATTTCATTTTTCCATTTAGTCTCACAAGACTCACTTTCCTCAGCCTTTAGAAATTGGGATTCACATTCTTGTTCATTATTTCCAGATTTCCTATCCTTTTGCTCGGCTATGTTTTGATTAGCATTTTTTACCTTAGTCGACCTCTCAATCTTTTTGTACTCCCACTCTCATTTTTCTCGGCTATCACACAAACATCTTTTATCACTCTAGTCGAACACTCTTTATTTTCTCTCAAGGTTTCTTTACATTGTAATGAATTTACATGAACCCTCTCATGTACAACACTAGAGTTCTTCCTTTCACCAACTTGAGTCTACTAGGTTCTTGATAAGACGAAGAAAACCTCAACAAATCCCGGTGGTAATATTTCGGGACAAACTTCCGATGCATTACACGTTTCATTTCCTCCCACGTGTTAGTTCACTAATTTCTCCCACCAAACACAAGCATACTCAGCAAACTTTAAGGATGCAAATTGCACCTTTTGAGTTTCTGTGTAGTGATTATGCCTGAATACAACCTCAACTCTCCTAACCCACGCAAGATACTCTTCCGGATCATCCCTACCTTTAAAAATAGGAACCCTTACATCTACTCTTCATTCTTTCTTCTATCATACTCATAATCACTATCTAACCATTCGTCATCACTACATATCCAATCATTATCATCTTCAAAGTAGGCTTCCCTCCTCGTTTGGAATCGATGTGGATCCCCTCGAGATTGTACGGCATTTCTCTCTCCTATCCTAGCTAACCTTTGTGAAAGATCCTCGGTCATCCTTATAATACGTTCAATAGAATCCTCCTTAACTAATCTCTCACTATCTCTACACTTTAGTGACATGTTTTAAAAGACAAATCACACAATCTCACAAAATGTATCGCTCATGTATACACTCACCTCACACACTTACACTCTAGGTTTCTTGGATAGTTACCTACCCTTAAAAGTACCAACAATAAGAGTCAAGTATGTTGATTGTTCCGGGAGTGAATTCTAAGGCAACACAATCTAGGTTCTCTAAGATTCTTTGGGCTGATATGATTCAAAGTGAGAAACAATTCACTCGAAAGCAAGAATAGAAACAAAAACACAATGAATTTGATATGATATGATGATTACCATAATAAAAAATAAAAAAAATTCCAGAAAATTTCTCAATAGCAAATGAGCAAAGATGATCAAACTTGCCCAAACCCAATTGTAGGCTACACAATTTTTCAGTCAACTTTTACTCTCTTTTTTTTTTTGCTCAAACCTCTTTTGATTCGGTTTGATTCACAACAACTCCTCTTTTTTTTTTTTTTTTTGTACAGGCAATCACTTCTTTTCCCTTTTTTGTTTTTTTGAACTAAAGCCTTGGGTACTCAAGAACACCTACTAAATATTTCCAGAATTTTTTTTTTCTCAAGAACAAAACCATCACAAATTCATAAACATATTCTTACGAAGAAACGATGAAATTGGAACTTGACGATACCAATGACAAAATCGAAGAACAATGAATAATGAAAAACGATTGAACAAACACGCAATACCAATTTTTTTTCTTCAATTTTCCAGAATTTTACGAAGAGAAGAAAGAGAATTTGAACGAATTTCTCGGGTTACCTCTTTGATTGCTCTAATACCAATTGATGTGAATTCCACCGACGGAGTCGGGTGGATTCGCTCCAAGACCGGATCGAAGATTACGCACCTGACAAGAATGCGGAATTAGACTTGAATTGAGAAGAAATTGCAGAAAATACCAACGAAGAAACAAGGATAAAGAGTCTCCCTCGACCCGCTAATCGCGATGATTAGGAACCTTGGGTTGCGATGAGAACCGAAGACGCGTTGCCTACGACCCTCGAATCACGGAACGCCACAATCTCCCGACTCGAAGAGATTGATAAGTTCAGAAGTTGGTTTCTAATCCAAGAAACCGAATAAACTCACACAAACACGATTTGTGGAACAAGAGATAAATTCTCAAACATGCAATTGCATAATATATTATCCAAGATTGTATACAAATGTTTTCTAAGCCCTATATATACTCCCAGGTCAGTACATACGTCCTACAGCAGAAATATATTTGAAAAATGAACAAACAAGTCAAAAAATTGTCCAAATTCCAAAACAGTCTGTACGGCGCGCTAGGGCGCGAGTTTGGCGTACTAGGGCACAAGGCAGCGCACTAGGACGCGGTCTTGGGCTCGCTAAGGCGCGAAAACTCGCTGAAGTTTGCATTTTCTGATTTCTGAAATGTTCTGGGAGTTTGCGCGCTAGGGCATGGCTTGGGTCACGCTGGGGCACAGGTCAACTTCCTCCTTAATGATTTTTTAAGCCGTTAAACTCCCGAATGCACACACGAACCTCCCTTGACCCTCCAGATCAACCTTGGCTTCAATTTGGCTCCAAATATCTTCCACAAGTATGACCAAAGCCTCTTGAAACTTCCATGCATGCACACGAATCATTGGACCTTCGGTTACGCTCAAAGGATCTTGAAATTGGTTGGGTCGATTCTCATCAATACCCCAAGCCGCTGCTCACACCTCACCTATTATTACCCACTCCCGAAACAACATCCATAAACCCATAAACAAACTTTGTCTCTCAGCCCAACTAAACACCGACCTTGAACCAACATGTATAACTCAGGCCCTCAAAGACAGCAGGTGGCGGACAGGCCATGTTCGAGGAATATGATGCCCTCCTCAACAATGGTACTTGGGAACTGGTACCTCCCATAGGGGTCCCTAATATTTTTGGCTACAAATGGATTTTTCAGATTAAACGATTTGCTAATGGTAAAATTGACAGGTACAAAGCTCGTTTGGTCGCCAAAGGATTCCATCAACGACCAGGAGTTGACTACCATGAGACCTTTAGCCCAGTGGTCAAACCTACCATGGTTTGCCTCATCCTCTCCCTTGTGATCAACCGGGGATGGGATCTTCGTCAGCTCAATGTCAAAAATGCCTTCTTGCAGGGAAACCCTCACCGAGGAAGTGTTTCATGACTCAACCTCAGAGCTTCGTCGACACTAATCACCCGCAACATGTGTGTCGACTATGAAAGGCTATCTATGGTCTCAAATAGGCACCCCAAGCATGGTACAATAAACTTTGCTAATTCCTCTCCGCTGCTCGTTTCACGAACTCAGTGGCTGATACCTTCTTATTCATCTTCAACTAGGTCGACATCACCCTTCTCTTGCTCGTCTATGTTGATGATATCATCATCACTAGCAACAATACTAAGGCAATGCAGGACTTCATCATTATTCTCACTGCTAGGTTCTCGCTCAAACACCTCGGCGACCTTCATTACTTCCTCGGCGTGGAAGTGATTCCTCAATCTACTGGGCTTCTCATCTCCCAACAAGGATACATAGCCGACTCCTTGCTCGCACTGGTATGTTTGATGCTTGCCCATTAGAAACACCCCTTACAACCTCACCAGTTCTCACACTTCAGTCGAGCACTGCTCTGACTAACCCTACCGAGTTCTGAGCGATGGTTGGGAGTCTTCGGTATCTCTCTCTCACCCGCCCGGACATTGCATATGTCGTCAACATGCTCTTTCAGTTTATGCATCGGCCCACCTCGGATCACTAGCTCACCACCAAGCGCTTGCTTCGCTATCTCAGTGGCACAATAGTCGCCTCTCGACCTTCATGTGTTCACTAATGCTGACTGGGTAGGTAACAAAGATGATTTTACCTCCACGGGTGCGTACATAGTGTATCTTGGTCGAAACCCCATCTTCTGGAGCTCGAAAAAGCAGTGTACAGTTGCTCACTCCTCGACTGAAGCTGAGTACCGAGCTGTTGCAGCAACAGCTGCCGAGCTGGGTCACCTCTCTTCTCGGTGAGCTCGGCGTCACCTCCTTACGCCAACCAATCATCTATTGTGATAATATCGGTGCTACAAATCTCTGTTCCAACCTGGTGTTTCATTCTCGCATGAAACATGTTGCTCTCGACTATTATTTTATCCGTCAACAGGTCCAAGACGGTATCTTACGAGCATCTCACGTCTCCTCAACCGACCAGCTCGCTGATGCCCTTACCAAGCCGCTTCCTCGCGCTCGCTTTCAACATCTCCTGCTCAAGATTGGCCTCTCCTCTCGGGGATCCAATGCAATTACATGGCATGTGATCATGCAGCATGTCAATACAAGATATAACAATGCTTTATATCTAATCTCAGTTAAACACAATATATCACAATAGCAGATAATTCCATATACATGATAGGCTCAGCTGCCGCCAACCGTCCCATACCAGTTGGAGACCGCGACCACCTCATACATTTGAAAGCACATTATAATACCATGTAATATCAAAGGCTCAAGAGCCGCCAACCGTCCCATACCAGTTGGAGACCACGACCAACCGACATATATAGCTAACATATAACAGATAACTTACAGTACTCTTATCAATGTCGAGATATGCCTCACATCCTTCTTTACTTTCCATCTTTACTTTTCTTGTCTGTACATGTGCTGCTATTGCAGTACAAGTTCCTGAATGAAAACCTTTACTTGTTTCATGGGCGGCTCCACCTCTACGGGTAGCCCTTTCCTCATGACTGGTACCATGGGTGGCTCCACATCTACGGGTAGCCCTTACCTCATGACTGGTACTATAGGTAGCTCCACCTCAACGGGCAGCCATTTCCCCTGCGTCTAATTGTCGTTATTTGCTGAGGACAATCAGGATCGTAGTGTGCCAGTGCCGCCCTATTGGTTACGACAGTGGGACTACCTTCTACCATGGCCAGTGGTAGGACCATTACTTGTCCACGGTTTTCACCATGCATCATGATTTTCATCATGTATAACTTGTCCACGGTTTTCACCGCGCATCATGATTTTCATCATGTATTTCATGCATCAATACATTCCCCAGTAATTACTGTTGGTTCTCATTATCATAAACAAGTAGATGTTTACTTGCTATCATGCTTTAATTTTATGAACAAGTAGGTGTTTACTTGTATTAATCTCATGCTCACATATACAAAATATTTACTTCTAGCAAATGTTAACATATCAACTTATCACATATCATTATGATCAAGTAGATGTTTACTTGCCATTAATTACTCTGAGCACATTACTGGTCTCATATACATGTCATTTACTCTTTAAACATATCATTATGGTCAAGTAGATGTTTACCTGCCATTAATTAGTCTATCGTAGTGCTTGTAAATACTAAGCACATTATTAGTCACATACACATGCTATTATTCTCTGCATATACCATATCACATGTCATACCCCTTAACATTTATCTGTAAGCAGCTATCATTACTTTACTAAACTATCTTTGTTCCCATTTTACAATAGATCCCATTACGATCATCATATTAACCATTATTTGTGACGTGATACTTTGTATCCCGTACTCATTTCATGCCCACTTCACTGTATGTCATAATATTTATAACATTATAACTTTATCAATGTGTCTCCTTAATATTTTAGGGACACTTCATAAAATACCCACTAATCATATCACTTGCTAATAACTAGTATACATATGATCATTGCATGAGACTATCTTTAGTTTATCATGCATATACTTTAAAATAGGAAGGGTTTAACTTACCTCCCTTTTTGAATGGGTTCTCTTATTAAATTTGTCGCTCCCACAGAGTTGGTTCGTCCAGACTTTTGAGCAACCATTTATCCCAAGCACGCGTTACTTTTACAAATAGTATATAAACTACTTGTCTTTTATAGCATGAGAACTATTTTTAATCTATCATGCAATATTTAAAAACGAGGGTTTAGTAACTTACCTTTAGCGCTTTTCCTTAATTAAACTTTACCCGGAAATGATCTACTCATCGAACACATCGTTTCTACGGAAATCAGTTTATCCAAATTCTGAGTGATTGAGCATCAAACGAGCCTCGCCGGAAATGATCTACTCGTCGAACACATTGTTTCTAAGGAAATCAGTTTATCCAAATTATGAATACCCGAGCACCAAATGAGCCTCACACCTGAGAGAAGTGAAAGAAGTGTGTGTTTTAGTGTGTTGTGTGTGAAAAGTATATGAACTATGAAGATTTCCAAGCCCTTTATATAGGCCTAAAGTAAGCAGGTGAGTCACCGTCCTTTTTCCTAGGTTGCGACACGTGGCAGCGAGGTGTCACACATGTACACAATAACTCATCGCAAAGGAAGAACGAGGTGTCGCGAAGATAGACAACGACTCATCAAATCATAGCACAAGGTGTCGTAACAAGAGAAATCATTAAATGATGACTCATCATTCTTGTTGATGAATCAATACTTAAGCATGAGGTGTCATCACAATAAAAAACTTCAACATGATGACTTATCTAACCAAGCATGAGGTGTTAAATTTATTTGATTTCATCTTTATCCACTTGTTTGATCTTATCCTTTTATTATTTCTTATCCTTTCGTAATACTTATCCAACTTTTAATCTTACCCAAATTTTCTGTTTTCTAACGCCCAAGACATATCCAAATAAATAAAAAAAAAAACTCAATGGACTCTAGAATGATTCTAATACCCGATATAAGATAAAATAAAGTCTGGGTCTTACATAAGCCCTCTTCTTTAGTGAAGCTTTCTATATTCCAAAATTACCCTTAATAATAATATTATTGATAATATTAATAATATTTATTAAAATTAATAATAAATAATTATAATAATAGTATTAAATAATAAAACAATAAAATAAAACATAATAATTTTAAATATAAATAATAATATTAATAAATATAATTATAACTAATATTATAAATAAGATAAATATTAATAAATAAAAAAATAATAATAGTAAGAAATAATAATAATAATTAACTAATACATAATTATTTTAGTAAATAAAAATAATAATAATACATATAAGTTTTAAAATATTAATAATAAATAATTATAATAAATCTTATAATAATAAATAATAACAATAATAAATACTAATACTAATAATAATAAATAATAATATCAATAATAAATAATAACAATAGTAATAATAATAATAATAATAATAATAATAATAATAATAATAATAATATTAATAATAATAATAATAAAATAATACATAATAATTGTAATAAATAATAAATGTTATATAAATAATAATATTAACAATAATAATAATAAATATAATAATAATAATAATAAATTACAATAACAAATATAATTATAATAAAGATAATATTAAATAAAGAATAATAATAATGCAAAGGACATTCAATGATGAGGGTAATTTAGTCTTATATTTTAATTTAGCACTTTTTCAGCTTACCAATCAAACAGTCACACTAACTTAAGCCAACTCATCAGAACTTCGAAAAGTTAAATCAAACAACACCAGTTTTTTAAATCATCAATTATAAGTCATCAGTCATAAGTCATCAGCTAGATAGCTATAAATCATTAATCATAAGTCATTTGTCATCAGTTAAATCAAACATTATTTAGAGCCAATATTTAGGAGAGAGATCCACTAATCCCCTAGTTTTGAGCCTAGGAGCCTCAACAATGCTCAACAAGCACACGGGTCAATTAGGCCTAATATTACAAGTCAAACCAAAAAATTCATGGATAGTTGTTGATACCTCGTGTCAAAAGGTGTATTTATAACCATACTATCATTTTCAATTCTATTCTACGTGGGTTTGTGCCGTTACATTAATAATAAAAGATAATTCGTAATATGATATTTATAAGGTAATTTTGTTCTAAAACCAATTAATTTAAAATAATAGTCATGAACGTAGTGATAAGTAAATGTTGTTGTGGTAAATGACTTTTCCTATTAATAATTTAAATAAAGTTTGAGTTTGCATATTTATATTACTAGCACATGTATCTAGTAATACTTTACTTTTCAAATACTCCTACCGTTCTTGAATAATTGTCTTGTTTTTCTTTATTGTCTGTTTCAAAATAATTGTCTGTTTCTAAACTTTTCATTTTAAAATTTTGTTTTTATTATTTTACCCTTACTTTTTTTTGTTACTTTAATGATGATTTCACATGCCCACATACTTTAAAAGAAATTATATATTACACCAACATTTATAATAAAGTCAATTAATTTTTTTTTTTATAATTTGTGTGCCCAATTAAACGGGATAATTATTTAGCAACGGATAGAGTATAATATTTTAGGTACAAGTGTGTAAATATTATACACTATCAATGCTAAAACTAGTATTTAACATATTTTGTTTTCAAATGCTAGAAAATACAGCTTCCTAAAAAAGTTACGTTTTGAGAAGACTCAAATTGCAAAATAAACAGAAATGTTTACCACAACAAAATTTACGTTCCAAAAAAATCTCCATTCGGAAAAAGCTACATTTAAAGAAACCTAGAACAGGAGGGGCCTAAATTTAGTGGGATACATTATCGGGTTTGGTATCAGAACTAAAATTCTCTTTTCTCCATTTTCAAGACAAATGAAGCAATTTAATCCTCCAACAAATGAGCTTCCATAAATCAATTATCAGCGATCAGCAACAGGGAAATGGTCAATATATCATATCATATGTCATAGCTTAACAGATGCCGTAACGTTGATTCCTGTGGCATTGTTAAACAGAAATAACCGCGCGGCTCCACCTATTGCCTTCGTTAGTAAGCATATGCCTTGAGGTTTTTTTTTTTTTTTTTTTTTTTTTGGGAGCAGGCCCGGCCCTGGGCAGGTTCGAAGTGGGATTTTGAACAGGGCCCCAAATTTAAGGGGCCTCATTCTGTAGAAAGTTATAGCTTATTTTATTAATTTTTTTCTAAAAGTTAACAACATTAAAATGGTAGTATGGTAGAAGATTGTCCCAGCTTAAAATCCTTTGCTTTCTTTAGGTTGATGGTTCAAATTTTATTGTTTTAACTTTTAATTTTAAATAATAGGACTCGCTTTGTTTGACATGGATGTATTTGTAGCTTAGGTTTATTTATTTTTTTCTGGAAAAAATCAATTATGAAGACGTAATTGAAGATTTTGCTTAAAGAAATTTAGAACGATGATACTTACAAAAGAAAATTTTGATACTAGTTTGGAGTTTAGGAATTTCGGTACTTCATTTGTAGGAAAATAATTTTAATATGATAATATTATAAAATATGTAACATATTTTTATTTTTTGCTAATTATCTTTTATTAATTTTAGTTCTAATTTTAAATTTAACACAAGCCCTCAAAATGTCAGAACCGGCCCTGTTTAGGAGGTATAGATTCTGCTAATTAAGAATTGTACGTATCTGAACAGATGCCCACCCCTTCAAAACATCAGTAGCTTCATTCGCCATCAGTTTCTCCGGTCCAACCCCACAAGATCCTCCTCTCTCTCTCTTTATGCTGGTCATAAAATGTCCTTGATGTATTTATAGTACTTTCCATAGTCAACCCTCAACCCGATACCCACATCCAGGTCCGGGTTATCGGGCGTCCACTTATCCTTAACCGGGTCATAAGTCCCGATTGCATAATAATCATGCTTAATTATTATCATCCAAACTTGCTTTCAACACTTGGCATTAGCCGATGTGTCCAACCCATTCTTATCATCTGTGGTTGAGACAGGGAAAAAGTCAACGCATTCCCACATGCCTGTACCAGGAACCTCGTGCAACCATCCGTCCAAGAGCTTGTAGCTGGTGAAGTTAGTAGTTCGATACACGAGGGTAATACCGGTTTTAATTATTAACCTTTGACCCAATAGTGAGTCTCCAAATTCCATCCGGTCCAACCCAAGCAGTAGTTGGATCCCTAAAGTCTTTAACCCCAATGCCAGGAGGAGGAACCAAGACCGGGTTACTTGACCCAGTCAATAAGGAGAGGATCAGATAGGTTAGCACCTGCACATAATCAATAATCATAGGTGTCACCAGTGTAGAGCATGACGATGTTGCCATCGGGGAGGATCGTGGCGGACCCAGTCCAGACGCCGTTCATATCGTACCATTGATCGGGGACCATATGTTAAGTTACAAACTCATCTAAAAGCTTAAGCTATTATAGAGAGGCTCAACAATATATCAATAGTCCCAATACTCTCCCCACACGTGCGACCCGTCCATACATGAAGACAACAAGGATCACACGTGGAGAAAATTAACAAATTAGCCTCACCAAAACGCAAGCGGGAAGATTTGAGCCACAGACCTTGATCGGGAACCATATGTTAAGTTACCAACTCATCTAAAAGCTTAAGCTATTATAGAGAGGCTCAACAATATATCAACAGTCCCAATATTCTCCCCACACGTGCGACCCGTCAATACATGAAGACAACAAGGGTCACACGTGGAGAAAATTAACAAATTAGCCTCACCAAAACGCAAGCGGGAAGATTTGAGCCACAGACCTTGTCAGGAGCAGAGTTCTGATACTGTTAAGTTACCAACTCATCTAAAAACTTAAACTATTAAAGAGGGGCTCAACAATATATATCAACAGTGCCAATACCATAGTGAACGGGAGGCGGAACCAGTTGATCAAGTCTTTGGATACAGCATGGCCCCATGTGATATTGCCCCAAACTGCAGAATCTGGGTTGTATTATGGTACCAACCCAAGTGGAACAATGGATCTATAACACATCCGCAATTCATGGCATTGAAATTCATAATGTAAATTATTTATCTACTTATATAATTCTCTCTCTCTCTCTCTCTTTTTTTTAATGAAAAATTATATGAATATTAATCGTCTGATAACAATTAAAAGTGCAACGGTTAACATTCCAAGAGAAATACAAAGAAATCAAGATAAATAAATCGAGAAAACTTACCTAAGGCTCCGTTTATTTCAAGAAAAATAATTTTTAAAAAATAATTTCTGGAAAATAGTTTCTAAAAAATAAAAAGGTTTTACTTTTAGGCGTTTGGTAAATTTTTTAAAAATATGATGGAAAACATTTTTGGTGTTTGGCAAACACATGAAATTTTTACAAAAAACGTATCATGTATACATATAAAAGGTAATATTCCCTTCGTCCTAAAATTAGTGTCCCCTATTGAATATGCACTTATTTTAAAAAGTTTTTTACTTTAAATAATTTCTTTAGTAACCCCCAATTATCACTGTGATATTAAATCAATAGGGGTTCATCTACTTTTCAATCTCACAAATAACAATACCATAATTGATAATTGATTTGAAAACATATTTCAAAAACAAAAGAAAAAGAAAAAAAAAAGATAATTGTTGTGGGACGTCCCAAAATGAAATAATAGACACGTATTTTTGGACGAATGGAGTATTTATTAAAATTGAGAAGTGCAAAGGTGATATTAGGCTCCAATTTCAGCCCCAAATTAAAAATTCTATGATCTTAAACATTATACCAGAAGCTTCATGTGCTCTTCAACCAAATATTTTATTCCGTGTAATACTATCTTTAAAAATTAAAGTATTAAAAAAATAATTTAAAATTTTAAATCAACGCACTAAAGAATTTCAAACAGGATATATATAACATGTTCACTCTATCTTAGTATTTCTAATTAAAATATAAAGTTAAAATATTTTCGGAATTCAACTACTTGAATCTGTAATATTATTGATCTTTTCTCATCTCAAAATGAATATTTATTTTTATTTATAATCGTGAATAAAAGTGAACATTTATTTTGGGACGAACATGAAAATATTTTTCAATGTTATAAAAGTTTTCATAAATCTTGACAATATCACAAAAAATATATAAATAAAACTTTGTTCATAGAATCACTTCAAAATATTACGATAAAATATTACGATTATTTTCTTGAACGAAAAGTTAGAAATGAATATAGCACATTCAAATGTGCAAAGGTGATATTAGGAAAAAATTGGAATGAACATAGGTGTTAAATCACAACCCCCCTTTATACTAAATCACACCCCTTTTGGTAAAATTACTATTATACCCTTAATGATTAGAAAAGTTTATATTTATAGTTTTAACCTTTATGTTTCATTAATTATTATAAATCACCCCTTATGTATTTTATAAATAAAATTATAATTTATTACTATTAAATAAACAAATATATTAAATTAAAAACTTAAATTAAATAATATGAAATTATATATTAATAATTTATAAACTAAAATTAAATTATGTAAAATTATATATTAAACTAAAATTATATATTAATTTGTGCAAATTTTAGTTTATAAATATATTACTAATTAAATCAACAATAATATTAATTTCAAAATTAAAATTATAAATTAAAATTATAAAATAAAATTACATCATTTGAAATTATATATTTATTAAACGATTTTAAATTATGTAAAATTATATATTAAACTAAAATTATATATTAATTTGTGCAAACTTTAGTTTATAAATATATTACTAATTAAATCAACAATAATATTAATTTCAAAATTAAAATTATAAAATAAAATTATATATTAATAATTATATAAAATTATATATTAATAATTTATAAACTTAAATTAAATTTCATAAAATTATATATTAAACTGAAATTATAAACAAAAATTATATATTAATAATTGTATAAAATTATATATATTAATAATTATAGAAAATTATATATATATATAAACAAAAATTATATATTAATAATTATATAAAATTATGTATATATTAATAATTATATAGAGCACAAAAATTTCTCTCTCTAAAATTTCTCCCTCCACGCTAAAACCCTAGGGTTCTGTCCTAGGCCTTCCATGGCGGCTGCCATGGCGGCTGTGTCAAACCCGCCTAATGCTCCACCTCCTCCAAAGTCTTTTGCTGAAGTTCTCTCCTCATCCTCACAAACACTACCTTCCTCCCTCATTATACATCCCGCTTCTTACAAGGGCGAACCTGCTTTGAAACTATCGGATGACATAGTGCAAACCCTTGCACAATCTTTCAAACACACATTAATTGGGAAGTTCTCTCATGGCCGTCCCTCCATGGAAATAACTCGCAAAGCTTTTCACACGTTCGGTCTTAAGGCTGACTTTAAACTGGGACACCTTGACGCCAAACACATTCTTATCCAAGTTCATCACGATGATGACTTCCAACGCCTTTGGATAAAGGATCAATGGTACCTCGGTAGATATCCTATGCGTGTTTTCAAGTGGACTCCGGATTTCCGGCCTGACATAGAGAGCTCTATAGTTCCGGTATGGTTTTCTCTCCCTAATCTCCCTATTCACCTTTTCCATAAGTCCACTATGTTTGCTATAGCTAATCTTTTTGGTAAGCCATTAATGATAGACCAGGCCACTAAGAATTTAACACGTCCTAGCGTAGCAAGAATCTGTGTCGAAGTTGATCTTCTTAAGCCGATTCCCAAACGTATTTGGATTGAAAGTGGGTCTCAGATTCAGGGCTTCTGGCAATCTATTGAAGCCGAAAATCTTACACGATATTGTCCTCATTGTAATCGCCAAGGTCACTCCGAAGATAACTGTAAAATTAAGCATCCTCCTCCTGTTGATCAACCTACAAAACCTGACTTGCAGACCAAGATTCACTCCCGTTGGACTCCTAAGAAAGGAGATAAAGGCAAGGATTTAGTTGATGAAAATCTGACTGATGGCGCCACTGGAACAGAAAACACAAATGTTGCTAATCATATCAGTGACTCTTCTGAAAAAGAAACTCTCGGTTGTTCTGAGTCAAAAAATAGCATGGGTAAGGTTGGCACTTCTAATATTATTGACCTGGTTGATGGAGCTGCTAATGATACCACTCAAAGTGCTGCAACTGAAGCCTTAGCAATTACTCCTATTTTAAATGATCAGGTCACTCACACTGTCCATGATCCTGTCGCGATGCAAGAGGAGATTACTAAAAGTGCTGACATTGAAGCATTGGATGCTAAATCAATTTTAAATGCTCAAGTTGTTCACAATGCTCAGGAATCCGCCGAGGTTCATGCTTGTTCTTCCGATGACCTGAAGCAAGGCCATTTAAATGATGAAGACAGAACTTTCTCCCCTAATCGCTTTGCTATTTTGGACACAATTGAGGAATTAGAAGCAGACATGCGTCAAGTGGATGCCTTAACTCTTGATTTTCCTGTTATGGCTAAGGCCAACAAGAATAATTCTAAACCAAATCGGCTTACTAGATCTCAAAAAGCCAAGTCCACCAGTTCGTCTCTTCCAACAGATTTTTATGGAGCTTAAAGCTTTATTTTGGAACATCCGAGGTATTGGTAATGACCCATCTATAGCGAGGTTGAAGTATTTGATAAAATCCCACAATATCACTATTATTTCTATTTTTGAGCCAATGATTGATCCTGACAGAATTGATTTCATAACTCGTCGTCTCAAGTTCAGATTTGGTCTTAAAAACTCAAATGGCACGGTTTGGATTTTTCTCAAGGCAGCTTACACTTGTCAAATAGTTCAGAGCTCCTCTCAACATCTCACTATTCAACTGCAACATTTTTCTTGGCCTTCCTGTGCTTATCTCACTAGTGTCTATGCTAAATGTGATGCTGATGATCGAAAGCATTTATGGACAGACTTAATAGATTTGGGTTCTCAGTTTCGTGATCTTCCTTGGATAGTTGGTGGAGACTTCAATATTGTTCTTCATCCTTCGGAAAAATCTGGTGGCAATGGTTGGGATCGATCTGGGGCGATGGATTTTCATGCTTGTTTGGCGGCTTCTGGATTGATTGATCTTGGGTTTTCTGGTCCAGTTTATACCTGGTGGAACAAAAGAGAAAGCACTCACACTATTCATCAACGTATTGACAGGCTTCTTGGTAATCCTAAATGGCTTGATCATTTTGCTTCTTCAAATGTTCTGCATCTGCCTCGCACTTGCTCGGATCACTCTCCTCTCCTCCTTTCTTTCAATTGGGCAACTAGTACCACTCCGGTTTCCTTCCGATTCCTTAATGTGTGGCCTAGCCATCCGTCTTTTCGTGATACTGTCCAAGAAGCTTGGAACCAGCCTGTCGCAGGTCGCCCCCTCGCAGTTTTTTCTGGAAAGCTTAGAAATGTAAAGCTTGCTCTTAAGACTTGGAACAAAGCTACTTTTGGTAATATTTTCTCTTCTTTGAAGGAAGCGGAGGCTACCGTGCTTGAACATGAATTATTTTTTGAGCTCAATCCTTCAGATTCTAATCGGACTGCTTTGCTTGAATCACAAGCCAAACATCGTCTCTTGCTTCGTCGTGAAGAAACTTATTGGGCTCAAAAATCCCGTATTAAATGGATGAAGGAAGGCCATGGCAACACTAGATTATTTCATGCTTCTGTTCAACAGACTCGCCGTAAGCTTCATCTTCATTCCATTCAAGGCTCGGATGGCTCTCTTCTTACTTCTGAAGATGCTATTAAACAAGCTAGTATTACTCATTTTCAATCTCAATTGTCAGCTGAAGGCATTGGAGATGATTCTTTACTGGATGATATCCCTTCTTTGGTGACCACTGATTGGAACAATGAGCTTATTGCCCCCCCGTCTATGGAAGAAGTTAAGTCTACGGTTTTTGCTTTGAGTGGTGAAAGTGCTTCGGGCCCAGATGGTTTTTCTGGAAAATTTTACTCCGCTTGCTGGGATATCATTAAAGAGGATTTCTTTCAGGCTATTTTGGAATTCTTTTCAGGATTTTCTATGCCTCGATCATGGACTAGCACGCTTATTGCTCTCATTCCTAAAGTGGATAATCCCATCACTTTTAAGGATCTTCGCCCTATTAGCTTATGTAACTTCTGCAACAAGGTCATCTCTAAGCTTCTGTCTTCTCGCCTTGCTAAAATTCTTCCCCATATAATTTCTCCTAACCAGAGTGCTTTCACTAAAGGAAGAGACATCCATGATAATATTCTTCTAGCTCAGGAGCTTATGAGTTATCTTCGGAAAAAGGTCACGGGTTCTAACATGGTTATCAAACTTGACATGGCTAAGGCTTTTGATAGGGTGTCTTGGCTCTTCTTGATCAAAGTGCTTCGCCGATTTGGTTTTCACGAAATCTTCATTGATATGGTTTGGCGCATTATTTCAAAAAATTGGTTCTCTATTCTTATTAACGGTGCTCCTACGGGGTTCTTCACTTCGTCTCGTGGTCTTCGTCAAGGAGACCCTTTATCCCCGAGCCTCTTCATTATTGCTGCTGAAGTGTTAAGTCGTACTCTTAATCATCTTCACCTGACGGATCCTAGAACAGCTTTTTCTACATCTAGTGGCTGTCCTATTATATCTCACTTAGCTTTTGCAGATGACGTAGTGATATTTTGTAATGGGCACTCTCGCTCCATTCGGAAGCATGTTTCCTTGCTATCTAAATATGCCCAGGCTTCAGGTCAATTGGTGAATGATTCTAAAAGCAGCTTTTATGTTCATCCCACTTTGGATGCCTCCAGGGTTAACTATATGGCTGGCCTTTTGGGTTATCGCATTGGTACGTTTCCTATTACTTACTTGGGGTGCCCTCTTTACACGGGAAGAAAGAAGAAACATTACTTCGATTCCATTATCACCAAAGTGCAAAATCGTATTGGTACTTGGCTGGGATCTTTCCTTACTCAATCAGGTCGTTTAATCCTCATTAAGCATGTTCTTCAATCTATGACATCATATTTGCTTGCTGCTACTGATCCTCCGGTTTCGGTCTCTAAGCTCATTGACAAACTTTTTGCTAACTTTTTCTGGGGGAGTATAGAAGGCAGAAACAAGGCTCATTGGATTTCATGGAGTTCTTGTTGTAGGCCTCAGTCTGAAGGTGGCCTTGGTATATCTACTATATCTGATATTATTAAAGCTTTTTTCGTTAAGCTTTGGTGGAAGTTTCGCACTCAAAAAAGCCTTTGGACTGATTTTATGCGTGCTCGGTATTGTCATTCTACTCATCCGGTTGAAGCTCTTGGTAAAGGCTCTCATGTTTGGAGTAGGCTTTTGAGAGCGCGCCCTATTGCGGAGCCTTATATTCTGTGGCTTCTTGGCAAAGGAGACTGTTCTATTCGATACGATAAATGGTTACCCATATTTCCTATTTTATCTAAAGAGGACGCTTCTTTATCAATTGCTAGAGACCTTTTCCAGGATGATTCTTCACTGTCTGCCCGAGCTACTGCTGTTCTTCTCCCCAGCGCGATCAGCAGCATTCTTGATCAGAAGATTTCCATTGCGCCTACTGAGGATTCCCCTTGCTGGACTGTTTCTTCCAAAGGAAATTTCACAATTAAATCCGCTGCTTCAGTCTCTCGATATGCTGGTCCTTCTCTCACTTCTGCTAAGTTCATTTGGCAGCGTATCGTTCCTCGTAATATTTGCATTTTTATGTGGAGACTGTTTCAGCTTCGTCTTCCTATAGATGAAGCTATTGCCAAGAAAGGTTTCAGTATAGCATCCCGTTGCAGCTGCTGTCCTTCTAATCCCAAAGTGGAATCATTTTCTCATGTGTTCATGGATAGCTCCGTTGCTACTTCTGTTTGGCATCACTTCAGTTCTTTCTTTGGCCTGTGCAAGTCTGTCCCGTCTATTCAGCAATTATGTATGTTTTGGTGGTCTCAATCGGGCCTGCTTCCCTCCATTGTTCCTTCTGTGATATTATGGCACCTATGGAAAGCTCGGAACACAGCCTTGTTTGAAGCTGCTCACTCTTCGGCTTATGGGATTATTTTTGCTATTCAAAGTGAGATAAATTTAATCCTTAAGGCAGCTCATTACTCTGAAGTTAACTGGCTTGGTAGTATTTTTCCAAGGGTTTGTCGCGCTAGGACGATTACCATCCAAGCTGTCTCTTGGTTGAAACCTCCTAATGGTATTGTCAAGCTTAACACGGATGGGGGTAGTCGAGGAAACCCGGGCATAAGTGGGGGTGGTGGAGTAATTCGCGACTCTAATGGTAGGCTTATTTTCAGCTTCTCCTCTTATTATGATGCTTGCACTAATTCTATGGCGGAAATTAAAGCTCTTTTCCAAGGGGTCAGTTGGCTTGTTGATCAAGGATTTCAAAATTCTATCATTGAAACTGACTCGGGCTTTCTATATGGTTGTCTGGCTAAAGGCCACTCTCCTCCTTGGCATTCTTTTTACTATATTCGTGCGATTCTTACTATGCAACATTCGAACCATTTTGTTTTTCGCCATTGCTTCAGAGAAGCAAACACAGTGGCTGATAGTCTGGCCAACCTTGCCATGGATTCTAGTGTGAATTCCTTTTTCAATTCAATGGATAATCTTCCTCAAGCTATTCGTGGTGCTATTATCCTCGATGCCCAAGGTATCTCTCGTGTTCGCATCTCATAGGTTTAGTTTTCCTTTTTCTTTTTTCTTCATTGTATCTCCTTTTCGAGGTAAGGCTCCTCCGTCCTCCCATGGATAAGGGCAAGGCTGGTTGTCCCCCTCAAGTTTGTATTTTTTTCTGATTATTAATAAAATCTAGCAGGGTGCCGTCCCTGTTTCCCTAAAAAAAAATTGTATATATTAATAATTATATAAACTGAAAAAAAAAATTCAAACCCCCAAGGGTGGGCGGTTTAAACATTCTAAACCCCCAGGGGTAGGCGGTTTAAAATGTTTAAACCCCCAGGGGTGGGCGGTGTAATTGCATTAAACCCCTAGGGAGGGGCGTTCCTCCTATTATGCCTTTAAAAATTTAACGATTCCGTTAAGTTTTTAACGAAATTCTGAATTTAAGGGGTTAAATTGAAAAAAATTTTAACGGATCCATTAGTATAAGACCACCTAATCTAGGCGGTCCTTCAATTTTCCAATTTTTTTAAAGTACAGGGGGCTTTTTGCATTTTTTAAGTTGAAAGTGAGGGGCAAAAGAGTCACTTTCCAGAGGGGGGTGTCATTTAGCATAAAGGGGGGTGTCATTTAGCACCTCTCAAATTGGAATGAACAAGTTTTGGAAAATGACTTACGGAAATTGAATCGTAAGTCATTTTCTTGAAAAGAAGACTTCATTTTTCGTTGACTTGTAAAAGAGCTTACATTGACTACATTTTTCAAATATTACAAAACACTGAAAAATAAGAAAAATATTTTTCGAAAATTATTTTTCGTGAAACAAATGGAGCCTAAGTTGACAGTGATACTACCTAGGAAAAGTACTCAACTCAAGAGTCAAGAGAGAAGAAACCGATGGACGGATAAAGCTAAGAAGAGAATTTGAATTGGGAAAGCGCGGCCTCCTTGTCGTGAGAAAAGTAGTTTACACCATGTGTTGGTATATAAGGTGAGCTGTGAGAGATTGAAATTCCGTCTTATGAATTAGAATTGATAAGATGGTCTTATAGAAGACCTACCCAAATTTTATTTTGTCACACTCTAATCCCCCAACAGCCAGGAAGTTGAAAGAAGATTAGGTTAAATTTGAACTCTCATATCAATTAGACTGGTCTCCTACTGTTCTAAGTCAAAAAACAATCGCAATTCATCATGAGTTGAAATACAGTTTTAGACAAAATGATTGCTTATAGTTCATTTTTCATGAAATACAGCAACGCTTATACTAAGATACTTGTAAAAACAAACAATATTTTAGCTTCTCGGTTAGGTAATGCAATACAAAGTTATACTTATCTGTGTAGCCGCAAGTACCCATCATCTCACGTCCGAATCCCCTTTTGTTCGACAGAAATAAATTTAATTCTTAATTTGGTCACTATACTTTCACAAAAGTTTCGTTAAACTTACTTTACTAATTTTTTTCACACTTTCATTACTATACTTGACCTTTACGGTCACTTTAGTCATTCGAGTCATTTTTGTCAAAAAAATTTAACAGAAAATGTTAAAAAGACTATTATACCATCAAAACTCTTTATGTTGACATGGATAAACTAAGAGTGTTGTTATTTACACCCATAAAATTACTGAATACACACAATTACTAAGTACACCCCCACCTAATATTTTTAACCCCTCAAAAAACTAAGTACACCCCTCCCTAATTTCCTATTATACCCTTAAGAATATTTTTCCCAAAATACTAAGTACACCACACCCCACCCCACCCCAAACACACCTCACCCCATCCTCCTCCTTCCCGGTACACCCCACCCCTTCTCCCCCTCCCCCACCCACCCACCTCCTTCCTCCTCCTTTTCTCCCCGCCTCCACCCACCCACCGTCCCCACCCAGCCTCCCCTTTACTTTGATATTTTTTTAAACACCTCCTTTCCTCCTCCTCCTTCTCCCCCACCCCACCTCCTTCCCCGCCACCCCACACATAGTCCGCCCTTTCTTTTTTTTAAACAGTTTGTTCGACATTGTGTTACCGAATACCCATAGTGGTGTTCGGCACTCCCTACCGAACATCACTATGAGTGTTTGGTACCCCTACCGAACATCACTATAGGTGTTCGGCACCCCCTACCGAACATCACTATAGGTGGTCAGCACTCCCTACCGAACAGCAAAAAAAAAAAACAAAAACAAAAAAAGGGTATTTAGATCTAAATTTATAATGACATTTTTATAATTTTTATTAGGGAGTGTACTCAGTAATTTTATGAGTGTAAATAGCAACTCTCATAAACTAATTATAGTCATAGATTAATAATTAGAGGTAAAAGCTCTCTTCTGATTCAAGTTCTTCTTCTTTTAATAATGCTGCAGTTGCTGTGATCTTCATCTCCATTCCGATCGAAGAAAGAAGGGATGGGGGAAAGTCCAAAGAAAGCCATATCACAAATTGACTCATAATCTAAGAACTGTGAAGTGGGACCTCTCCACTGCAAGAAAATCTTCCTTGACCCAGCTTCTAAGATGGATCTGTTGGGTTTTTTTCCCTATTGGTGGTCCACATTGTGGATGGAGCAACCACCGGAAACCGCTTCGTAACTACCCACTTAGCCACTTACATGAAAGTGGAAACCGTCAAAAACTACCCATGTTCAGCAACTTCTCTTTGATGGAAAGAGACTATAAATTAAAAGCTTTTGGATGGTCCCTAAACTCACTGATTCTCATTGAGAAATACACATCATCGGTAAAGTGGGAGTAAGATTTTAGAAGTCTTCCAAGTTCCCCTTCGGTGCAATTTCGGAGCAACTCCGACTTCATCTCAATTCCGATAACGGCGCAATGGCTGGAGGTATGTCGATCTATTCTTCCGCTGCAGATCATGCTATGTGTTCTTTAGGATTTCGAACATGCTAGTGTGATTAATTTCTCACATTTGGTATCAGAGCAATCTATACCTCTGCCTTGCTATGTTTTGCAACATACTGTGATTTCGAAATTTTGCTATGATAATAATTTCTGAAACTTATGCTTTTGAATCATTAGGAAATCAAATTCTAAGCATTTTGATATATAGTATGTTGATTTTTGGTTAATGGAATCATGAGATTTTATCGGGTCGAAATTCGGGTCTTAACCGTGTCGTAAATGACCCGCCGAAAGGTTGAAGACGACACTTTAGGTGACCTTCACTTGCCATATTTTAATCCGTACATCTTTGGATGAAATTATTTAATTGGTACTTGTATGTATAAATATATGGATTTTGTGTACATACAATCTTTATAATTTACGCATGTTATGGTTAATTACTGTATTTTATGAATGCTGATGTACTTATATACTTTGTTTGGCTTGTATAAATTAATAGTTGTTTATTCATGCCATTTTAAGTGAGATAAACTGAGTACATTTAAATACATTTAAATCAAATTCATAAGAATATTGCCTACAGTTTATGCAATAATGAATTTTTTAAAGTTGACTAATGTTTATGTGATCTATATAATCTTAATTGATTATAGAGTAGCCACAGCATCTTTAATTGATTAAAATTGTATATTTGGATTTATGATCACAATTTGGAATAAACATTTAATTGTAATTAATCATACTTTATGTAATAGATTTTATCCCACAGGAATTTTTATTATATTATGTATGATTAATTAGGATAAAATATTAAACTATATTTTCTAATTTACCCACAGGGATTAGAAAAAGGAACATAGTTTGATGGTTTTATCATAAAGTTAAATGAATCTAATTGAATTAGAACTTTAGCCCACAGGCAAGTTTTATGTCACTAGGTTCATGTTTCGCATGTTTTTACATTGGTAGATCATGCTATATTTTACTAGCCTCAATATTAATAATATGAGCATTTATAATTAATTTGCAGCAATTCAATCTGTTGATTACCCTGATATGAGATGTGATGTTCCCGAGCTTAAAGGGGATAACTACAAAGTGTGGAAGGAAAGAGTTCTCCTTCATTTAGGATGGTTGGACCTTGACTATGCCATAAGGAAGAATGAACCCTCCAAAACTTCGAAACTAGCCTTCCGGATGCTGTTGATCTTTATGAAAAATGGGACCGATCTAATCGTCTCTGTGTGAGTTTCATAAAAACTAAGATCTCAGCTGGCATAAGGGGTTCAGTCGAGCATATTAAGAAGGTTCAGGAATTACTAAAGGCTGTTGATGATCAGTTTGCCACTTCAGATAAGGCAATGACAAGTACCCTGATCATGGAGTTTACATCCCTAAGGCTCAATAGCATTAAGGGTGTGCGTGATCATATCATGCGCATGAGGGATATAGCGGCTCAGCTGAAAGCATTAGAGGTTGAGATGTCGGAAGTCTTCTTGGTTCATTATATCCTTTCCACCTTACCTCACCAGTATGGTCCATTCAAGATATCCTATAACACACATAAGGATAAATGGACAATCAATGAATTGATGACCATGTGTGTTCAGGAAGAGGGCAGGCTGCTTATGGAGGTTAAGGAAAAGGAGAGTGTGAATTTCACTACAGTTGGAAAGAACAAGAAGAATGGTCAAGCCAAGGACAAGGGGAAGGAAAAATCCCTCCCAACAAGGACATTAAGAAGGATCCCGTGTGCTTCTTTTGCAAAAAGAAGGGCACATTAAGAAGGAGTGTCCTAAGTTCAAGAATTGGCTTGATAAGAAAGGTACTCAACTTTCTTTTGTTTGTTATGAATCCAATATGACTATTGTAAATCATAATACATGGTGGATTGATTCAGGCTCTACAATTCACATTACCACTTCGCGGGGATTGCGAAACCCGGAAACCGGGGAAGTGAATGCGGCGTCTATTCAGAAATCGATGCCTTCATGTGTAGAGGCCGTTGGAACGTGCAATTTAGTTTTAAGTAGTGGTTTTATTTAAGTTTGGAAAAGACTTTTTACATTCCCAGTTTTTCTAGGAATTTAATTTCCGTTTCTAGACTTGTATCAAATGGTTATTCCTTTAACTTTTCAGAAAGTGGTTTTGATTTAATTTTCAAATCTAATGTTATTGGAAATGGTATTTTGTCTAATGGTCTTTTTAACTTAAATTTGAAAAATGATGATGACCACTCATCTATGCACGTTCATATTGGTACCAAAAGATGTGTTATGAATGACAATTCTTCTATGTTGTGGCACCGGAGATTGGGACACATCTCTATTGATAGAATTAAGAAGCTAGTAAATGATGGAGTACTTAGTACTCTTGATTTTACAGACTTTGAGACTTGTATAGCTGCATTAAGGGTAAACAGACGATAAGTCGAAAAAGGTGCCGAAGAAGCTCGGGTTTATTGGAAATCATACATACGATATTTGTAGTCCGGATATGGATGCATACGACAAGTACTTTGTCTCCTTCATAGATGATTACTCGCGATACATGTATCTCTACCTGCTTAACAATAAGAATGAAGCACTTGATGCTTTTAAGGTGTTTAAAGCAGAAGTAGAGAAACAATGCGGCAAGCAAATTAAGATCGTGAGATCAGATAGAGGCGGAGAGTACTATGGTAGATATTGAAAATGGACAAGCACCTGGTCCATTTGCGAGGTTTCTTCAAGAGAATGGTATTGTTCCGGAGTATACTATGCCAGATACTCCACAACAGAATGGAGTAGCTGAAAGGAGAAACCGAACATTATTGGATATGGTGCGTAGCATGATTGCTAGCTCCAAACTTCCCCAGTCCTTGTGGAGCGAAGCACTTAAGACGGCTACGTACATATTGAACCGAGTTCCAACCAAGGCCGTTTCAAAAAACACCATTTGAGATATTCAAAGGTTGGAAGCCCAGTTTGCGACATGTACGTGTTTGGGGATGTCCGTCTGAAGTGAGAATCTATAATCCACAAGAAAAGAAGTTGGACCCAAGGACCATAAGTGGGTATTTTGTTGGATATGCCGAAAGGTCTAAGGGATATAGATTTTATTGTCCATCACACAGCACTAGGTTTGTGGAATCAAGAAATGCAAAATTTCTTGAGAATGACTTGATCAGTGGGAGCGATCGATCCTTAGACATTGATCAAAGGAAAGATCATTCTGATGCTCAGTGTGCCACTTCAAGTTATGAACCGGTTATTATTGTTAACAACACTCCTCAAGTACAAACACGTGTTGAAGAACCAGTTCTAGAACCACCACGAGCTGATCCTAATCCAATAATAGATGAAGTTCAGCAAATACATGAAAATGTTGAACCTGCTGAACAACATGATCCTGCTCCTCAGGATAATGTTGATCCAGTTTTAAGAAGATCTATGAGGGTAAGGAGGTCAGCAATTCCTAGTGACTATGTCGTGTATCTACAAGAGTGTGACTACAATATTGGAGCCGAAAATGATCCTGAAACGTTTTCACAAGCCATAAGTTCTAACGATTCAAGCTTGTGGTACAATGCCATGAAAGATGAGATGGATTCCATGGCAACTAACAAAGTTTGGGATCTCGTCGAGTTGCCAAATGGTGTAAAAGCCATTGGATGTAAATGGGTCTTCAAAACAAAGAAAGACTCACAAGGCAACATCGAGAGACATAAGGCAAGACTTGTTGCCAAAGGATTCTCACAAAGAGAAGGAATCGATTACACGGAAACTTTTTCCCCTGTATCTAAGAAAGATTCCCTTCGAGTAATTATGGCATTGGTAGCCCATTTTGATTTAGAGTTACATCAAATGGACGTGAAAACGACTTTCCTTAATGGTGATCTAGAGGAAGAAGTTTATATGAAACAACCTGAAGGATTCTCCTCTAGTAGTGGTGAACATTTGGTATGTAAGCTTAATAAATCTATATATGGACTGAAACAAGCTTCCCGCCAATGGTATAGAAAATTCCATAATGTCATCACTTCATTTGGGTTTGAAGAGAACGTTATGGATCAATGCATATACCTCAAGGTTAGTGGGAGCAAGATTTGTTTCCTTGTGTTATATGTGGATGACATTTTGCTTGCAACCAATGATAAAGGATTGCTATACGATGTGAAACAATTTCTCTCGAAAAACTTTGATATGAAGGATATGGGAGAGGCATCTTATGTCATTGGCATTAAGATCCATAGAGACAGATCTCGAGGCATATTGGGTTTGTCTCAAGAGACCTATATCAACAAAGTTTTAGAGAGATTTCGGATGAAGGATTGTTCACCTAGTGTAGCACCCATTGTGAAGGGTGACAAGTTTAGCCTGGACCGCCCCAAGAATGAGCTCGAAAGGGAACAAATGAAAGACATTCCATATGCTTCAGCTGTTGGAAGCCTTATGTATGCTCAGGTCTGCACCAGACCTGACATTGTATTTGTTGTTGGGATGCTTGGGAGATATCAGAGTAACCCAGGAATTGACCACTAGAGAGCTGCAAAGAAGGTCATGAGATACCTTCAAGGAACGAAGGATTACATGCTCATGTATAGACGGACCGATAATTTGGAGGTGATTGGCTACTCCGATTCAAATTTTGCTGGCTGTGTTGACTCTCGCAAATCAACATCCGCGTATATTTTCATGTTAGCCGTGGAGCTATATCTTGAGAAGCGTGAAGCGTCCTTGACCGCTACTTCCACTATGGAGGCCGAGTTCGTGTCGTGTTTTGAGGCTACCTCACACGGTGTGTGGTTGAAGAGTTTCATGTCTGGGCTTAGAATCATTGATTCAATTTCTAGGCCATTGAAATTATATTGTGACAACTCAGCCACTGTTTTTATGGCTAAGAACAACAAAAGCGGTAGTCGAAGTAAGCATATCGACATTAAGTACTTAGCCATTAGAGAACGTGTTAAGGAAAATAAAGTGGTCATTGAGCACGTTAGCACTGAGTTGATGGTTGCCGATCCTTTGACTAAAGGCATGCCACCAAAGAGTTTTAAGGATCATGTAGTTAGAATGGGACTTGGTTCCATTATGTAAATCTTCATTGTACGTACGGTTGTTATTTTGATGAAATTCTTACTTCAGTTGATGTTTCTCATTCAGTTGTGCACATTCATTTCGAGAAAATATCATTAAGCTTGGACCTTGAATAAACATAGGGTTTATTCATTAAGTTATTTGGGTTAGTGTTTGAGGTACTAAATGTATTGTGATACATGGAAGATAATACTCATAGTTAGAGAACCTATCGCCATGATTCATGCATTTTGTCCCTCGTTGAGATATATGATGGAGTTTGTGGACCAAGTGGGAGAATGTTGAGTTTTATTCCCTATTGGTGGTCCACATTGTGGATGGAGCAACCACCGGCAACCGCTCCGTAACCACCCACTTAGCCACTTACATGAAAGTGGAAACCGTCAAAAACTACCCATGTTCAGCAACTTCTCTTTGATGGAAAGAGACTATAAATTAAAAGCTTTTGGATGGTCCCTAAACTCACTGATTCTCATTGAGAAATACACACCATCGGTAAAGAGGGAGTAAGAGTTTAGAAGTCTTCCAATTTCCTCTTCGGTGCAATTTCGGAGCAACTCCGACTTCATCTCAATTCCGATAACGGCGCAATGGCTGGAGGTATGTCGATCTATTCTTCCGCTGCAGATCATGCTATGTGTTCTTTAGGATTTCGAACATGCTAGTGTGATTCACAGGATCATCACAATTAGATAAAACAAACCCATATTAAAACTCTTCCATGTAATTACTAACCTATCAAAACCATTATCAATTTCTTTAATTTTCTAGCAAGGCGGAATCCGCAATTCACAAAGAAGATCCCAATACTCTCTCGACTGAACCGAAAAACAGAAAATAAAAACCCTAATTTCTCACTCTTTCACACACACATTTGCCGTCAAGAAAGTTCTTCGATTCAACCACCAATCGGCGATTGGTTCTAAAATGATCGAGAATCGGTTGTTCATGAGCTCCGATTCAATTGGAGAGTGCTTGTTCGGAGTTATGAGGGGACGACTATGAAACTTTGGGGATTAACTTGGTTCAGATGAAACTTTGCATACTGGAAGTGATTGGATAGTTGCAGAGGGAGAAGACAGCTAATCGAGCGGTGAGTCGGTGTATTTAGGAGTTCAGAATGAAAGGGGCTAGTTTGGATCTAAACATTAATAAAAATTAATTGACTCTATTATAAAATAAAATAAAAAATAAAAATATAGTGATAAAAGTATTTTTTTTTAAAAGATAATTTTTTTAAACAGAAAAAAATATATAAAATTATTTAGGATTATGAATAATACAATTTTATTTTCATGAAAAGAAAGAGAGAGAGAAGAGAGATCTCCAAATCGTACATACTTATCCATAGTATGCTGAATAAGGTGTCTGATTAACGCTATGCAGTTATTAAACAAACTTCCAAACAAACAAGTCCCCCGGCTAAGAGGGGCCTAGTTTCTACAATTATCAACATAATGACAATAAAAAAATTGAGTATTCCGATTGGTCATCAACCCATATAATATAAAAAGTACCAACCAGTTTTTTCAAACTTTTTTTTTTTTTTATTTAGAGATTCAGTGATTGCTTTATTAGTTAGAGTCTCACCCCATCTCGAATCTCATTAGAGGGTCTTTGGGGGTTTAGAGTAGATTTAAGATAGATTTAGCATATAAAAAAAAACTTCCTTTTTTCTTGGATATCAAAAAAAAAAAATTCCTTTTTTCTTTCTAATTCAATCAATTACTAGTATATCACCACGGGGTTTATACTAATGAATAGCAACACCAAAAAAATTAATTAATATTTTAATGACTATAATCTATAAAAATCATATAAATAATTAAAATATAAAGAAAAAAATGAATTTGATAAATAAAAACTGTTGAAACTCTGTCTTCCTGCAGAAATGTATATGGACCAATTGACCAAAATTGATGATCTTGTTTCGACCATTAAACAATTAAAATCTATTATGGTGCTAACATATCCTTAACCGGTAACCCAATCATAATATTTAGAGGATAAACTTATACTACAAATTCAAAGGATTTTGTGCCTAACATTTTTTTTAGGGTGAATTACATGTCGATTCCTTTTATAATATTTCAATTCGCTCCAATTCACCGTATTATTTTTAAATCAGAAAAAAGTAATTTTTAGTCAAAAAGACAACAATACCCTTAAAGAAACCAAAACACGCACACATCAGGCATCCCAAGGCATCGGGATGCAATAATTGGGCATCTGAATTCAATTTAAGATGCAACAATTGGGCATCGAGATGTAAAAATTAGGCATCAGGAATAAATTTGAGATGCAACAATTGGGCATCGAGATGCAGTGCCACTTTCTTAGATTAATTTGTACATCAGGATGCAAAAATTGGGCATCGGGATGTAACAATTGGGCACCGGGATGCAGTGCCACTTTCTGAGATTAATTTGGACATCGAGATGCAAAAATTAGGCATCAGGATTAAATTTGAGATGCAACAATTGGGCATCGGGATGCAGTGGCACTTTCTCAGATTAAATTTGTCTTTTTCTCGATTCGAATTAAAAGATTTAATTTCTCTTTCTAGTGTGTTAATAGCTCGACACCATAAGCCGTAAAGGGAGATGAATAGTAGTTTAATGGGTTTTATTTTTTCTTTTGGTTGAGTTTGTGTATGTGCCAGATTTTAGAGTGGAGGATGGAAAGATTGCGTGAGAGAGAAATGAAGCGAAGAAGGAAAAGAGAAGAAGAAAAGAAAAAAAAAAAAATGTGTGTGTGTGTGCGCCGGTGGAGTGGAGGAGGTGAGCAGGGGAGAAAAATGAAGTGGAGGAAGGAGAAGAG
Organism: Platycodon grandiflorus; assembly: GCA_016624345.1. Lineage (NCBI taxonomy): Eukaryota > Viridiplantae > Streptophyta > Magnoliopsida > Asterales > Campanulaceae > Platycodon > Platycodon grandiflorus. Next base: position 37,250,553 of record CM028362.1, read on the forward strand.
GAAAAGAAAAGGGGGGGGGGAGAGATGAAGTGGGGCACGAGTAGATAGGGGAAAAAGAGAGAAGGGAAAAAGAGGGTATTTTAGGAACAATTTTATAAAAGTGTCTTTTAACGGTTAAAGCCTGCTCTTCGCGATGCACCACTTTTGCATCGCGATGCACAAAATAGGGTGACAAAACAAAAATTTGAGGATGTCGCACCACGCTAAGGCGAGCCCTACCGCACCTCGCTAAGGCAAGCAGGGGGGCCAACTGAAAATTTTTGTCGTTGCTCGCTAGGGCGCTGAACGACCTCAGCCTTCAGTTGGACACGTGGCAGATATCGCGGCCTCATAGGCTCCGGCTGGGGAAACGCCGAGGTGACATACGCCACCTCGATCATTACGACCTGGAAATTACTATACGACAGGTCGCACACCTCACCATTATTCTCTCTCAGCACGCTGACATAGGGACCCACAGTGCGACCTGGGGACATCCCAGGTCGACCTCACCAACATCAAGCGGCTGGAGCGTGCCAGACCGACCTTGATTACAACAAGCGACCTGACGCATGCCAGGCCGACCTCGACGTAACCTCCCTCAGCTCGGCAAGCATAGAGTCCACTACAGAAATTGTCTCTCAAACTGGAAAGAGTCCTGCTATAACTCTACATACCAGTCCTAAGCATATAAGGAAACGTACTCCGAAAGACATGGGGATCATATCACCCCTATTCCGAATTCAACTGGGATTATGATACATCTCTTTATAAATAAGAACCCTCACAGGCTTCAAAAGGTACATGCAAATTACTTGCTTACAGACTTTCTTAGCTTTACCTCTCCTACGAAGTATTGCTAATTCTCACGCCTGAGGGTTATTGCTGGGACAACCCATCACCCCTTACGGTGTTCTTTGTTGATCACAGGTTTCAAGCAGTTGATACTTCAAGGGCAACCCCTGCAACACAGCCGGCATCCCTACTAGACTACACACGTGGATAAGACACGTTCACACAATCTTTTTTGGCGTGATCAGTTTGGTTCCGTTGTCGGGACCTGAAGTTCTTCTGTGATCAAATATGACAATCTCCAAGCAAACCTCCAAGCCTGCAGCTCCAGCAACAACACCAGGCATGCCAGCTGCCGCTCCGCTCACAGGCAATCCCCCTGAGCAAGCTGAGAAGGAATCACCCGCGGTTCCCTCGTCAGGTCTTCCACTTCACCAAAACACTCGAGCCAAAAGACTAGCTCGGGCAATGAGGAAAAAAACGATGGGCAAACGGCCGACCTAGCCCGCTAAAGGATCAGCTCGGTCGATTCAGGAAGGACAGACAGAAAGCCTAACTTCATCGAGCAACGAGATCTCTGGGAACAGGGATGACCTCGTCATGGTGGGAGACAGGCCACCTCGCACGCAACAGGAAATCGACCTCGCTGAGTTAGAGCAGATAAGGAAGGAAAAAGCTTTCTTGGAAAAACAGAGAGAGCTGGAGAAGCGCGAATACGAGCTATCCCGCAAACTCGCCGCCCAAGCAACTCAGCTACCAACCCCGAGCTCGCATCCTTCTCGAAACGATCACCACGATGGTCGACCTGGAAGGAGTGAGCCCAGGGGTCTGCGGGCTGACAGTCACTATGGGGGGTCTAGGGATGATGCTCCCAGAGGAAGTGTTAAAAGCTGGCTCGGGCGAAGAGTAGAAGCACACCAGAAACCCAGCGTCAAAGATCGTTTGGGAACCCTAGACAGGGAGCGACCTAGAGGAAGCGTATACTCAAGGATGGGGACAAGAGCTCGAGAGCCTAGTCCAGCCCAGTCTTACAGGTCTTGCCGAGTTGAGCGTAAGGAGGAGCGATCACGCAGGCCGGAGGAAGCTCGCAGCTACAAGTCAAAACGGCCTTCCGAGCTAAATACTCAGCTTCATCGACGCATACTCGGGGTACCATCAGATATGCATGTGGCTCGCCGACCAGGAGCTGACATCCTTCCGAGCTGCAAGAGCTATCTACTGCTACAAAATGATGCCCTTCGGGCTCAAAAACGCAGGAGCTACCTACCAACGGATGGTGAACAGGGTCTTCGGCGACCAGCTGGGAAGAAACATCGAGGCCTACATCGACGACATGGTCATCAAGACAAAGCAAGCCAACCACGTCGACGACCTGAAAGAAACCTTCTCAAATCTCAGAAAAAACAAGATGAAGCTCAATCCAGCCAAATGTGCCTTTGGAGTAAAGGCACGCAAATTCCTGGGATACATAGTGAACGAGAGAGGTATAGAGGCCAACCCGGAAAAGATCCAATCCCTGGTCGACATGAAGGCTCCCAGCTCGATCAAAGAGGTACAACCGCTGAATGGAAGAATCACGGCTCTTGGGAGATTTATAGCAAAAACAGCAGAAAAGAGCCTCCCATTCTTCAAGACGCTACGAGGAAGCAAGAAGTTCGCCTGAAATGAAGACTGTGACAAAGCCTTCGCCGAGCTGAAGACCTATCTGGGCAGCCCGCCACTACTTACAAGCCCGGCACCAGGAGAACACCTCTACGTCTACCTTGCCGCCTCAGACACAGCTGTTGCAGCAATCCTCCTCAGTGAACGAGATGCAGTCCAAAAGCCGATATACTACGTCTCCCACGCACTCACTGATGTGGAAACAAGATATCTAAATGTGGAGAAGGTAGTACTAGCGTTGATCATAACGGCAAGAAAGCTAACACAGTACTTCCAGGCTCATTCCTTGACAGTATACAGCGACCTCCCACTCAGGCAAATCCTACACAAACCAGATATGGCTGAGAGAATGGTAAAGTGGTCAGTCGAGCTCTCAGGATACGACATCACATATGAGCAGCGCAAAGCAGTAAAAGCCCAAGTACTTGCGAACTTCATTGCTGAAACATCGTTTGTCAAGCAAGATCAAAGCTCGGCCACCACGCTGACCGAGCTGACATCTTCGACAAACCCTCCCAGCCCGCCCAATCATATCAAAATGGCCAGCTCGTTACGTCCTCGGCCACTTCACCATTGGACACTCTATGTTGACGGCTCGTCTAGCAAGGCAGGTAGCGGTGCAGGCTTATCCCTGCACTCACCAGACGGAGGAGAATTCAGCAAAGCTCTGCGATTCAAGTTCCAAGCATCCAACAACCAAGCAGAATATGAAGCTATGATCGCAGGGCTAGAGCTCGCACTGAAACTTGAGGCCAGCTAGGTCGTAATCTTCAGCGACTCCCAGCTCGTCGTGAAGCAAGTTTGGGGGGAGTACGGGGCTAATCACCCCCACATTGTCAAAATAATGCGAGCTTGCAAAACACCTGTTAGAAAAATTTGAATACTGGGAGCTAAAACAGGTGGACAAGACAGAGAATGCGCGAGCTGACCACCTATCCAAGATTGCATCATTGGACGTCGACGACCTCCCTCAAGATGTATGGTTGGAAACCCTCAAGTCACCATCAGTGAATAGGGAGGAAGTCATTGTTGGGCTTCTAACCTAACGGTTTATTTAATATCCGCAAGCGCACGGGCTATTGCAACATAGCGGGTGCAAGTACGAGTCGATCCCACAGAGACAGGGTTTACTTTGGGATGATATTTGTCTTTATATAAATATATAGATAAAATGATTGGGGGAGATAAGAATTTGTAAGAGAAAATACTAGGAAGATATAGAAATTACTCTAACATAAAATGATAGTATTCTTGGGATTGAAAACAAATAAATATGCTTTAGATAAAGGCTTTTATCAAAATAACAAGGATGGTATGCTAGGCCTACACTACTTCGGGTTAAGACAGTAGCGTTTGTATTCTTCACTAATTATGTTCTAACTGTTTGAGATTTCCGTTTATGGTACTCCCGCCCTGTCACAATCGGGCATTCCGGCTTATCTCTAGCTGACCATAATTAGTAAGAATCCATTAAGAACGAAGGTCGACATACTTTCCATTAAAGGAACATCCCTAGGCCGTTGAACTACTTTCGTGATCAATGGAACCCGGTTTCTTTATATGGTTCCGTCAATCGAGATTCTCCGCTAGGTCCTTCTCTCAATTGACTAGGATTCCACAAATATAAACGTCTTCATATTTACAGCAATTTTAAGAAAAATATAAAGAAATTGTTTTAAGATAAAAGTGCCTAGTTCAAGGATGATACGCTAAGTTGTGCTAACTAGCACACGTATTTTAAAATTTACCGGCCTTTCTCTCGAGGGTCCGGCTTAGTGTAATCCCGTTCTTCACGCGGGAAATCCGACTCACCTTTCGAGGGTACCGTGTAAATCAAAATCCATTAAGTCTATCAATCTCACGTATTTTCCACTAAAGGATCATCCCTAGGTCTTTAAATTACTTTCCGTAATTTATTGACCTAGTTCCATTCTTAGAGTTCCGCTAATCGAGATTCTCCGCTAGGTCCTTCTCTCGATTAACTGAGGCCCTACAATTAAGAACGTCTCCCTAATTGCAAGTAGTTAAGATTACTAAGAAGAGAATTAAAATGACAAGTAAGAGAAGCATGAATATAAATAATTGAGTTTCCAACTCCGAGAAATGGAGGATTACTCAAGCCATTGAAATAATGAAAGAAGTAAGTAAGAAATAGAGATAAGGAAAGAGATACTTATTCATAAAAAGAGAGACAATGGCTGGAAAATAACCCTTTTATTGCATTCACCATCTTCAAGAGTATACAAGACTTGTCACGAATCATTGATACACCTTGAACATTGTGTATAAATTTCTAGAGTATTTTGCTATACATTCTAAGTATAATATGATCCTTTCTGGATGTGCTTTTGACTATCTTCGGATGTTCTAAACTGAGTACAAGGGGTCTTTTTATAATGGGGAGGGAACTCTTCAAGAAGGTGCCTCCAAAAGGTGCCTTTCAAATCTGACGCGACCTGCACGGCCGCGTCAAGGGAGTTGCACGGCCGTGCTCTTTTGGCGCCAGTTTTGAATTTTGATTTTTGACATCTTGCACGGCCGCTCCACCATAAGCTGCACGGCCGCTCCGAGGGGACACGGCCACTCATCCTTCAAGACACGGCCACTCTATGCTTTGAGACCAAAAATTGCCTGAAAAATGGCTTTGTGCACGGCCGCTCCATTTTGGCTGCACGGCCGTGCCATCTGATTTCTGGTTTTGTGAGCTTGATTTGTTTGTTGCTCTTCCATGCCTTTGCATCAAAAGGTGCCTTAAGTTTTCTTGATCATAAAAAGACTCCAAAACCTGTCTAAAATGTATAAAACATACCAAAAAGCGTAAAATCTAATAAAATAGAAAAAGGAACTAAAATGTATCTAAAATGGGATAAAAAGGGTAATTAAACTGTGTAAAAGTATATAAAAAGTAAGGATAAATGACTATATAATAGTCACTTATCAGTCATGCCTATCAACCCGACAGAAAGATGCTGGATAGATGAAATACAAGACTATATCGAGCACGGAATACTGCCTGAAGAAAAAGACTTGGCCCAGCTAGTAAGGAAGAGAGCAGCTCGCTACACAGTGATTGTGGAAATACTATATAGGAGATCATTCACCAAGCCATTACTCAGATGTGTCCGACCAGAGACAGTGGATGACCTCCTCGCCGAAGTCTATGAAGGAGTATGCAGAGGTCACCCCGGCGCGAGGTCGCTGTCAGACAGAATTCTCTTCCACGGCTATTACTGGCCGACCTTGCGGAAAGACGCAGATAACTACGTGCAAAGATGTGACAAATGCCAGAGATTTGCTAATATCCCAAGACTGCCGTCAATTCCACAAACACCAATAGTCGCAGCCTGGCCATTTGATATGTGGGGAGTTGACCTCATAGGACCCTTCCCAAAGGCTAAAGGAGGCTGCGAATTCTTAATAGTGGCGGTAGATTACTTCACAAAATGGATAGAAGCAAAACCATTGGCTACCATAACCGAGGAGAAGGCAATCAGCTTCATACATGACCATATTTGGTGCAGATTTGGCATATCTCGAGCTATTGTGTCCGACCATGGCACCCAGTTCTCCACCAAGTTCACTCAGAGATGCGAGCAAATGAAAGTCAAGCATTGGAAGTCCTCGGTTGCTCACCCCCAAGGAAACGATCAGGCCGAAGTAGGAAACAAAAAGATCTTCCATGCCTTGAAGAGAAATTTGGATGAGAAGAAAGGAAGATGGCTCGACGAGCTACCCATTGTACTATAGGGAATTCGTACCTCGGTCAGAGGCTCAACCGGGGAGACACCTTTCACGCTGGCATACGGATCAGAGGCAATAGCCCCAGTAGAAATGGCCCTACCAACGTTAAGGGTAGCCCATTTTGACGAGCTAAACAACGCAGCAACTCAGGGGCTCGACCTTGACTACCTGGAGGAAAGAAGGTTGGAGGCAAGACTCAGGATGATCAAATACAAGCAGCTCGCCAAAGCTCACCACGACAAACGAGTCAGAACAAGATCCTTCAACATCGGATACTAGGTACTCAGGAAGATCGAGGTGACAGGCAGAAACGCTGGAAGGAACAAACTATCCCCAAACTGGGAAGGCCCATTCAAAGTAACAGGCATAATCAGAGATGGGACTTATCGACTGGCTGAACAGGATGGCACACCACTAAAGAATCCTTGGCATGCGGATCATTTAAAAAAAATACTATCACTGATGTAATGATGTTTCTAATATTATCAATAAAGAGAAGTTTCTCCTATTTGGCATCAACTGCAAATTTATTTTCCTCAACATATTCAAAAGGCACCTCGCCATGTTGAGGTCACCTTACGACCTACTCTTCACCACGTTGATGAAGATCGTAAGTTTAAAAAGGCACCTCGCCACGTCTAGGTCACCTTACGACCTACTCTTCACCACGCTGAAGAAGATCGTAAGTACAAAAGGCACCTCGCCACATCGAGGCCACCTTACGACCTACTATTCACCACGTTGAAGAAGATCGCAAGTTCAAAAAGGCACCTCGCCACGTCGAGGTCACCTTACGACCTACTCTTCACCACGCTGAAGAAGATCGTAAGTACAAAAGGCACCTTGCCACGTCGAGGCCACCTTACGACCTACTCTTCACCACGTTGAAGAAGATCGTAAGTTCAAAAGGCACCTCGCCACGTCGAGATCACCTTACGACCTACTCTTCACCACGTTGAAGAAGATCGTAAGTTCAAAAGGCACCTCGCCACGTCGAGGTCACCTTACGACCTACTCTTCACCACGTTGAAGAAGATCGTAAGTTCAAAAGGCACCTCGCCACGTCGAGGTCACCTTACGACCTACTCTTCACCACGTTGAAGAAGATCGTAAGTTCAAAAGGCACCTCGCCACGTCGAGGTCACCTTACGACCTACTCTTCACCACGTTGAAGAAGATCGTAATTTCAAAAAGGCACCTCGCCATATCGAGGTCACCTTACGACCTACTCTTCACCACGCTGAAGAAGATCGTAAGTATAAAAGGCACATCGCCACATCGAGGCTACCTTACGACCTACTCTTCACCACGTTGAAGAAGATCGCAAGTTCAAAAAGGCACCTCGCCACGTCGAGGTCACCTTACGACCTACTCTTCACCACGCTGAAGAAGATCGTAAGTACAAAAGGTACCTTGCCACGTCGAGGCCACCTTACGACCTACTCTTCACCACGTTGAAGAAGATCGTAAGTTCAAAAGGCACCTCGCCACGTCGAGGTCACCTTACGACCTACTCTTCACCACGTTGAAGAAGATCGTAAGTTCAAAAGGCACCTCGCCACGTCGAGGTCACCTTACGACCTACTCTTCACCACGTTGAAGAAGGTCGTAAGTTCAAAAGGCACCTCACCACGTCGAGGTCACCTTACGACCTATTCTTCACCAAGATGAAGAAGATCGTAAGTTTAAATAGCACCTCGCCATGTCGAGGTCACCATACAGAGAAAATTCATGCAAAAATAATAGAAAAAATTGAGACAATCATAACAACTCATGCTTATATAGGCAAATAAATTTAGACAATCATAACAACTCATGCTTATATAGGCAAATCAAATCATTTACAAGCCCGGAAGGGCCAAAAATGCAAAAGCAAAAATTGTTTGATTACATGGCACAAACGCCAAGATCCAACCCGACGCAGCGGGGTCTAGAGGTCAGCCCGACTCTCAGCCTCATGAACAGAGCGAGCATGCTCATCCTAGTTTGACTTGGTGCCTTCAAACTCTTCCAGCTTGAAGTCTCCATCGAAATCAACCTCATCCCCATCAGCCACGGCGTCGAGCAAGAAAGGCACATTATTGTCAAAGACAGGAGGAGGCACCCAGGGCTCGCGACCCAGCTCGGCATCTTTCCTACCAATCAACTCGAGCTCTTCGGGCTGATAAGGCATGAGCTCGTGTCCGTGTCGAGCTAGGTCTCCCTTCAACTCGGCATCCCCCCACTTGACCAGATCCCGAAATGGAGTGCCGCAGGCTGCTGCAACACGAAGAATTTATGCCTTGCCCTTATCATAGTAAGAAAGAATATCGTCCATATACGACGAGGTCTTCTTAAAATTTGCAATAATAGCATCCGGGCTTGGCATCTTCCTCGCCTCCACCAATTGCTTCTCCAGCTCGGCGATCTTGCCCTCCAAGTTCAACTTTGATTTAGTGCGCTCGCCCTGAGCAGTCAGGACTTCCCCCTGCGCCGACTTCAGGTCAGCCCGGAGCTGAGCTCGTTCAGCCGTTACCACAGCAAGCTCCCCCTTCAAACGATTGGCCTCCTCCGCAGCTCGGCCAGCCAGCTCGGCAACACAATTCACCTCTTCTACCTTACTCGCAGCTAGGTCTTAACTCAGCTTTATGTCATCCTAGGCCTTGGCAGCCGCACCTTCTAGCTCAGATATGCGAGCAAGGGCTCCAGCGAGCTCAGCTTTGCTGACACTCTCCAGCTTTTCCTTTTCGAGCTCAGCAATGTGATTGGTAGCCTTGCGCCTCTCCTTGTGAGCCTGAGCCAGCCTGTTCGCAAACGATTTAATTCCTGCAGCGAACTACCAAGGAAAAAGCAAGTCAAAAAACGAAGGAAAAATAAACAAAGGGGAGATTAAGTGAAAGAATAGCTCACATGGGTCAGGTCGACTCCCAGAATGCCGGCCAGACGAGAGGGCGAGAAATCATCAAAAGTCTCGCGCACCGACTCATCAGCAATATCTAGCACGGCCTTCTTTCCCAACTCTAGGGATAGGGTGCCCGGGCTCAACACAGGCCCAGCTCAAATAGGAGTCGCCGAACTCGGAACAGAGTGCACTTCAGTAGAGGGGCTAGTTACACTCCGAACACTCCCAAGGGGAGAAGCCTGCCTTGTGGCATCAGGTTCCGCAAGCTCGTCAGGCTCAGGACGAACAGTCTCAACAGGCATCACGGGCACCACGGGCTCAGCAGTTTTTTCGGGCTCTTTGACCCTCAACTTCTTGGCTGATGCGGAAGCCGATGTGGATAGGGATCGCTTCGCAGGAGCTCTCGAGCCCGGCGCCTTTTCTTTGCCCTTATCAGCTGAAAGAGCAATAGCCCTTATGGCTAATAACTCTGCATCTATACTACTAATGTTTCCTTTTTCTTTATATACTACTAATGTTTACTAATGCAGAGTTATTAGCCCTTATGGCTAATAACTCTGCATCTATACTACTAATGTTTCCTTTTTCTTTATATTTACCACTATTATATCTACTAATTCTTTCTTGATCCTTATCAACATATTTATTGGGTTTACAAAGGAGGATTGCTCCCCATCCTAAATTGCATCCATCTGTTTCTATTATTAAATAATCTGAATCTAATGGTAAAGCTAACTCTGGTAAATTTTTATTTTTTTCTTTTAATTGTTGGACTAATTTAACATCTTCTTGGTTAAAATATCATTGTCCTGTTGCGGAGGTTTTAGAATACAGGGGTCCTGCAAGTTTTCCTAAATCTTTAATAAATGGCCGGGAATAATTAAGGAGTCCTAAAAATTGCTGTAATTGTTTTAGGTTTTCAATCTTATCAGGAAATTCTAAGGCTTTTTTAGCTATATGGGGTTGTAGCTGAATTTTTCCTTCTCCAATTTTTACTCCTAAAAATTCTATGTATGTTTTAAATAATTGCATTTTCTTTTTACTTATTATTAAACCGTGTTTAATAAATTCTGAAAAGATAATTTGTAAGTGTCCTCTATGTTCTTGCCTATTTCTACTAAAGACTAAAATATCATCTATGTATACCACTACAAACTTTTTATGTTTGTTAAATATGTCTTCCATTTTTCGCTGAAAAATACTTGGGGCATTCTTTAAACCAAAAGGCATAACAAGCCATTCGAAATGTCCTTCGGGACAGGTGAAGGCTATCCATTTTATACTGTTTGGGTGCATCATTATTTGCCAAAAACCTGATTTTAAATCAAACTTACTAAATATTTTACAATTTTGAAATCTATTTATTAGGACTGTTTTATCGGGTATATTATAAGAGTCTGTTATAGTATTATCATTTAGTCGTTTATAATTAATAACCATTCTACTCTTACCTCTAGCTATTTCTGCATGATTTCTTACTATGAATGCTGCTGATCTGTGTGGACTATCAAATCTACGAATTACTCCTAATTTTAAAAGTTCTGAAATATGCAACTGAAAGTCTTTGATGTCTTCATTAGTAGGGTTAATGTTTTTTGTTCTAATTATGTATTCGGGGTTTTTTATCTGTAGTTCACATATTATTTTATCGTTTTTCCAGTATTTTAAAACATTTTCTCCCAAAATTTCCATTTTTTCTAGCTTAGATATTAAATTCTCTATATCTTCTTCTGTGACTAAGGTGAGATATATTTTTTCTGTGTTTACTAGCATAAGGTCTAACTCTATCTGATATTCTTCATTTTCTTCTTCATTATCACTTGTGTCTTCTATGGTTTCTACTAGCTGGCACTCTCCTTCTTCTTTACAAGTACATTCTTTCATTTTATTTTTCATTGTTTTGGTAGATGACGATGATTCTCTATTTTCTTGTAGGGCATCATTATAATGGTTGGCCCAATGTTTTATTATTTCTTCTAAAGATGGGTTGTCGTTTTTCATTGGTATTATCTTTTCTGACTTAGTATATGTTCCTGATACTACTGGTTGTGCAGGTGATGTTGATTGTGCTGGGGTTAAGGTTCCACCACGCTTCTCAATGCGCGAAGGAAAGGGAATAGTCTCGACGGGGGAAAAGATAGAATATTTTTGAAATAAGAGATAATCTTTTGTAATTGTTATACTACCATGATTTTTTAATAGAAAATTTAATCCTAAGATGAAGTCTATATTTTTTAAATTTAGGGTATGTACCCAAGTCTTTGAGGCAGGGAGTGTATATTCTCGACTGTATCCACAATTAGTATTAAAACTAATTTTTACGTCTGGTTTAACTATATATTGATAAGTTCTTATGCCACCGTCCATTTGTTGGGCAGTGATGGGAGTAGTGGTTGTTATATATTCATCTGGTATTAAATACTTATTAATAATGCAACTTGTGCATCCCGAATCTATAAGGGCTAAACATTCTATAACATATGTTTGAATTCTAAGTTTGCATCTATTCTGTTTCGTAAAAGTTTAATTTCTATATTTTCAAATTCTTTAAATAAGGGTTGTTCTATTATTGAGTCTTTTTCTAATAAATGATTTATTTCTAAGCATTTAATGCATGCTTCTTTGAAGCATATGATACACTTAGCACGTAATTTTTTCTGTGGAAAATAATTACAAATGAAACAAAATACATTGTCTGATCCTGAATTTTTTATCCAATTGTGTTTACAGGTTAGTAAGTCTTCGTTATTTACTAATTCTATGTTTACTAATTCCAATTCGTCTTCACTGGATACATCACTTATTTCTCTTGTGAAATCGTTAATGATATTATCAGAATTCTTTTCTTTCTTTTGTTCATGAATTTCTTCTATAGAGATAATGCTATATACGGATTCTGTATCACTTATATACTCATCTACAAGTATTAGGTCTTCATTTACACATTCTATTAATAAGCTATTTTTATCATGATTATTCTGTCTTTTGGGACATGTTTTAGCTAGGTGGTCTTGACTTTTACATACGTAACAACTTAATTTGTTCCTATAAGTTCTTTCAGGTTTGAATTTTCTAACATGTTTTTTCTCATTTAGATAAGGCTTTCGGGTATTAGATTTCCTGAGATAATATTTCTTTTGTCTAGTGGATTTATAGTAAGGACGTCTTTTTGTTTTACATTTTTCGGTATCTTTGCCATAAGTCTGAGGAGTATATATTTCATTACAAAATTTATAATTTGTTTGTTTAAGTTGTTTCTGTATTTGTAAAGCTATACATTTTTCTTCTAAAATTTTTATTACAAATTGAGCTCTCTGGGTTATAGTCCATGCTTGATTTGGATTATTTTTTACCTCGGGTAATTCATTCCATTTGGTATGAATTTCTAATCCTAATGGTCCTGGTAGCTTATGAAATAACTTTTCTCCTATTTCTTTGTTAAAGGTATTTTCTGCTATTGTAGTAAAATATACATATTGGTTTAAAAATCTTTTGACATATAAACCGCTAGTCCAATTTTTTAGACTAAGTTGTTCTAAATCTCTCATAGCCTTTTTCTGTATTTCTATATGTCCTGAGTTCGGGTCTGCTCCTGTAATTAACGATTGTATCTTATTAACAAAATTATAAGGATTGCTTCCTAATTGTTTTAATTTTACGTATTCTTCTTGTTGTTCTATAATAAATGCTTCCCATATGGCTTTTGCACTTTCTCCTAGGAATGTTTCTAAATACCTATACATATCATCTACTTCTACATCTTGGTAATTTCTGTAATAATGTCCTACCAATGTGCTTTTCCATACGTCTATTACATTTGTCCAATTTTGAGGATTATGGGCTGTTAAGTTTAGTATGTATCCCTTATGATCTGACTGGAACTGGATGGGTTGTTCTAAAGGTCTTTCTCGTCCTTTTGACATGTTTCCTTTTGATACGTAGACCTGACTACTTTCTAGAATTTGGTTATTTCTGTAAGGAGTTCGGGAGATTAAACCATAATAATGGGGTTCTAGCTTAATGTTTCTATTGAAAGGGGTTGAGCTAGATCCAAAATAGACAGTACTATCTTCTTCATTTATAAGATTTTTCTGATAACTTATATCTGTAATGACTGAACTGGCTTTTGATTTTTCAGTATCTTTTTCTAATTCTTCGTTGCTTTCTTCAAAATTTTCTAAACAAATATTACCATCTTCATCATAGGCTAAACATTCATCTTCTTTTATCTATTTTGCCCTATACATTTGTTCTTCTAATTCTAATAATTCTTTTTCACTTAATTTCATTTCTAATTCTTTTGGGTAAATTATTCTTTTTATTTTTGGAGGTTCTACTATTTCTATGTTCATGAAATTAGCTTCTTCGACTTCTGTTTCTTCTATTTCTTGGGTTGGTAAGGGATTATAATGGGAAAAAGTTAAACTAGTATTACCTAATCTATCAGTATAAGTAATGGCTTCATTAGGGGTTATGCATGGTAGATGGACTGGGCTGAATAAATTTACTTATGTTCCATTCTAGTCCTGCTAAAGCTTCTGTAGAGAAATCTTTTGGTTTAACCATTTTTATACATTTACTGCTTATTAAGTTTACTATTTTATCTGTATAGATTTTATATTTCGTTGTTGACGTTGAAGAGCATCTTCCTAATACGCCTAATGTAACTAATAAATTTTCTCCTGATTCTGTGCTTTCATAGCCTTTGGTCTGAATTCCTATTTTAATATGTTTGGTAAAGTCATTTATTGTCATTAAGAAATCTGGGCTGCAATAAATAATTCCACTATTATTATTCATGTCTACTTCTGTGCTTGCTATCATACTTTTAGTAATATCAGAAATTCTGCTATCAAATATAGTAACTAAAGTTTTACAACCTAAATTTTTTCTCATTAATCCTTTAATGCCTATGACTATTATTCCTAAATGAATAAATTTAATTTTTTTCTTTTTTAGGCTTTGTTCTCCGTCTTTAGTTATTATGTCTAAAATTTTTGTTTGGTCTTTAATACATTGAATAGTCATTTCATTACTGTTTCTATAAAACTGGGTAGTATCATCAAAATAACCTTTATTATATAAAATTTTGAGTTTTAATAAAGTTAATCCATGTGTCTGGAATCTATTATAGTCTCATTCTGGGTCTATTAATTCATCTAGCTGTACTTCATATTGTTCTTTATTAACAATTTTATTTATTATGTTTCTAGGGATTAAGCTTAAACTTCTACGATGAGCTGCTGCTTCCATCAGGTTGTTTATAGTCTTTGTAGCTAAAAGGTTTACTAGGCTTTTGTATTGTAGATCTTTTTCTTGTAATAGTTTCTGTTCCTGTAGATTTTAAGGATAGGGTTCCTAATTTTTGTGTTAATGATTTTAATTCTTCTAGTTCGTCTTGTACCTGTACTTTAACTAAGTCTTCGGGAAATTTTAAAGATTCTGTCTTTTTAATGTAATTACTAAGTAAACTTTTTATTTCTAAAGTATCTGTGTTGTACGTGTTTATTTTTTCTATGATTGTTTTATTTTGATCTTTTATATAGTCGTAATTTGTCTGTAAACTTTTTATTTCTTTTTGTAGCGTACTTATAGTGGGTAAATTATTTAGCAGAAAAAAGATTCTATCAAATTTTATTTCTTTATTATCGGCTGTGTTTATTATAAGATCTAATATAGTATTGAGGCAAGGGTTATCTGAATTCAAGCTGTGTAAATGATCTTTTTCAAAATTACACTTTATCTTATTTCCTAGTAGTAAGAAAGGCTTTTTTATGAAGGGGTTAAGTTCTAAACCTAAGTATTCTAATCTCTTCGAAGATTCCAGATTAACTGAGTTATATATATTAATCTATTATTTATTTCAAATATCTTATCGTATTCTTTAACTATTTCGTTAATATATTCTTGTTTTAATTCTTCAGGTAATATATTAGGCTGAGTGCTACTTAATAAAATTCTTAAATTTTTTATTCTTTCTAACACTACAGTTTTCCTAGATATTAGCAGATCTTGTTCTACTTCTAAAGGTAAACCAGGCATACAAGAACTATAGCAAGCAAATATAAAACAATAAACCAGAAAAGTAACTTATACTCTGATACCAGATTTAGGGGGGGGGGTTACCAGATGTAGTGTGAGTGCGTGTGTGTGTGAGCAAGCAAGTTGTGACTAATCCTTACTCGGTACTTTCCTTAAGCATGGATACCAATACCATATATATTTCGTGTTCTTTTTTTTTTTTGTTTGAAAACACTATATCCCCGTACACTCTACCTTACTCCTTCCAAAAAAGTGAATTATTTTAAACACAAGTTTCCTATTTCTTTCCTCTACTACAGTACATGGGTGAAATAGTAAAAATAATACTTCATTTGTTCTTAAATTATTGTTTTGTTTGATTGAACACACAGATTAAGAAAAATTTATTGACTCTATTATAAATATTGGTATAATATTTATACGTAGTTTCCATTAAATTCATGTATATATGGTAATCATTAAAGTAGTTGAAAAAAGTAAAGATAAAATGATAAAATTTTGTTTTTTTTAAATGTTTAGAAATCAAATGATTTTATTGAAACTGATTAAAATTAAAAAATAAAAACAGAACAATTTAGGAACAAGAGTACAGACTAAAGTGAATACAAAAATTTCACCAATTAATACACGATTGGAAATATAAAAGGTACTGTAATTGGTACAGGAAAAAAGAGAAAGAAATTCTCTTGTTTTGGGTTCCACATTAAAGCGTCTTAATGAAAGGACACCAAAAAGTGTGTTGGTAGCGTGGTGATACGCACCACACGTGCAGGTGAGCCTGTAAAACAATGGGAGGGGAGGTAAATATTTGGCGCAGTCAACAAGAGGTTTGACTGGGTGTGTAAAAAGGGCACCGCCCTGGAAAGAGAGAAGAAGGCGTGGATGGATGTTGGCTAAACGCATCACAATTAGTGTTTCGTTAATGGCGTGTCACGTGGCGCACGGACGGTGTGTCAGTACACGCGGCGACATTACGGAATCCTCGATTCGGGCTTTGTTTCGGGCGGGGCCCCTAGTTTCGAAGATATAGAAAAGAAAAAACAAAAAAGGTTACGACGTTGTTTAAACGGCGGATACGACGGCTTGCGACACTGAGTGGGACCCACTTGGGTCTGAAGGGGAAAACGGGAAAATTTTAGCTGACGGCAGGTAAAGAAGGCAGGCCTGTCTTTTTCTAAATCTTTATTTAGTATGGTTTGTCGTAATCCTCCGCTTCTCCTGGCCGCGTGAATCGGAACCGCAGGAAATCCGTTTGAACCGCTCCTCATTTAATTACTGCATCTCATCTTACTTGGCATACCATTAATTAATACAATTAAAACAACATACTTAAGTTTCATTAATTACTACCAAAAATCATGTTAAATTTTGAGTTTTCATACACATTTTAAATAAGTTTCAAAACCATTTAAATATAAGGTTTTGATAAAGCAAACATTAATTAAAATGATTAATGCTAAAAATTTGTGAAAGGCGGCATTAATTATAATGGCTAGTGCTAAAAAATTATAAAATTGAACAAAAAATTATGTAAATTATAAGTTTTTATACACATTTTAACTAAATTTTTTCACCATTACAAATTTCCGACACTACCAACCATAACTAGTACTTGTTAGAATACAAATTAACAAAACCCTTATCTAATTACCATGAATAGAGAAAGTATGACACATTTAAAACACCTCGGTTTGGAGAATTTTTATACTTCCCTCATTGTTTAGGTTTAATCATCGCTAGGCTGAACCTGATTATATTATATATATATATATATATATATATATATAGTTAGTTAGTTAGTTAGTTAGCTTCTTAATACTTCATTTGTTCAATCTAAAGAGTTCATGTTTGAAAAGTCTACTTAATAATGAATATATAAGGTCAATAAAGTTGGTGATACTTAAATAAGCATATATATATATATATATGTGTGTGTGTGTGTGTGTGTGTGTGTGTGTGTGTGTGTGTGTGTAACCAAGTACTTATACATAGTAGACACGTCCATTTTTCAGGAAACTGTGGTAAGGAAATAATTCATCGGGAGGGATGAATTATATAAAGTATGTGTTTGTTCCTATTTTGTGACCTAAAAATTTTGTTCCTATTATTGTTAGTGTGATCAAGTTAAAAGGTAGAATAGTGAGTGAAGCAATTAGGCAACTAACATCTAAAATTGATAATTTGGCTACTCATAACAAGATGTTAGAAACCCAAATTGCACAATTAGCTGCTTCATCTTCTGGAGTTCCAGGAATGTTACCAGGTAAGCCCGAGGTCAATCCTAAGGAACATTGTAATGCTGTGATCTTGAGAAGTGGGAAAGAATTAGATGTCCCTAAGGTGATAGAAGAGAAGGCTACAAATAGTGAACTTGAGAAACATGAGAAGGTTAAACCGATAGTACAACAAGTGAAAGGTAAAGAGGAAGAAAATGGAACTGAGGATGAGGAAGAACCTAAATACATTCCCCCACCGCCCTATAAGCCGCCTGTGCCTTTCCCACAAAGATTGGCTAAAGCGAAACTTGATAAACAGTTTGGGAAGTTTCTAGAGGTTCTTAAAAAGCTGTACATCAATGTGCCTTTTACAGAAGTTTTGTCACAAATGCCCACTTATGCCAAATTTTTGAAAGAAATCTTGTCTAATAAAAGAAAACTTGAGGAATATGAAACTGTTGCTTTGACGGAGGAGTCTAGTGCCATGGTTCAAAATAAGATACCTCTAAAACTTAAAGATCCAGGCAGTTTTTCAATTCCTTGTGTTATTGGCAATGTGCATTTTGAACATGCTTTATGTGACCTCGGTGCCAGTGTTTCTCTTATGCCTTTGTCTGTGTTTAAGAAATTGGTCTTAGGTGATTTAAAGCCCACCAAGATGTCTTTACAATTGGCGGATCGTTCCGTTCAGTATCCGGTAGGTATAGTGGAAGATTTACCTATCAAAGTGGGTAAGTTCTTTATTCCTTCAGATTTCGTTGTGTTAGAAATGGATGAGGATGCTCGAATCCCCATAATTCTTGGAAGGCCTTTCCTTGCCACTGCTGGGGTGATTGTGGATGTTAAAAATAAAAAGCTTTCTTTGAATATTGAGGAGGAGAAAGTTGAATTTGAATTGTCAAATGCTTCTAAATATTTTTCTCTTGAGAATTATTGTGGCAGGATTTATTCTGTGGATCAAACAAAGAAAAATGAACATGAACAACATTTCTTTAATGATCCTTTGGATAGTTTCTGTGTGAAAGATGAGCTCAAGAGCAATGGGAATGCTGATGATGTTGCATATTCACACTTGCTCGAGGCAAACTTTAATCCTTCACTTCAGAAAGTACAAGTTGAAAAGAATGATCTTGTTTCCACGGCCCAAACTTTCAAGAAAGAGCAAGCTCCAGGAGTAGAACTCAAACACAAACGGTTGCAAGATAAGCGTACTTTTCGAAGGAGGTTTCGTGAAGAAGATGTTGAGAATTGGCGAGATGCGCCTAAGGTTGTTGAGCTAAATGGATGGAGATTAAGGAAGCATGCTGATAAATATGAAAACAAGAAGGGTACCACAAATACATCTTCTTACAAACCACGACTTCCGGATTGAATTCAAAACAGGGGTCGAGTTAATGACCTTAAAACAAGCGCTTCTTTGGAGGCAACCCAAGTGTTTTTCTTCGTTTTCATTTCACATTTTTTTTTCTCTCTCTTTTAGTTCTTGTTTTTTTTATCATGCTTGTAGTATTTGTTTTGTTTTAACTTTGTTTTGTAGTTTTTTTTTGTGTTGCATCGCAAGATCAGTGTGAAGGCTTGACCAAAGATGAACTCGTTTGATTGGAAGAAAGATTTTTGTTTGGGGAATGATCGACCTAATGAAGCCATGATATGGAATTATATTTGGGGTGCAATTTTACAACATGGGGAATTAAAGTTCTCGTAGATTTGTTCGCACCTAAGGTGGGAAAAGTTTCGCACCCATGAAGTTGAAACAGGTGGAAAATATGAATTCTCACAGCACAGTTCGCACCCATGGTGCGAAATTTTTCGTGCCCGTGAAATTGAAGTAAAGAATGAGGAAGTTGCTCCATCTCTGTTCGCACCTGAGGTGGAAATTTTTTTTTCGCACCCATGAAACGAAAAAAAAAACCGTCAATAACCCCTTGCCCAAAACTAAACGTCAGTCTCTCTCTCTTCCACATTCATCACCCAAATCAAGCCACGCTCTCTCATCTTCCTCTCTTGTATAACCGTTCCAATCTCCAAATCAAAACCTAGAAATCAAAAACTTTCATTCTCCCTCATCTCTTTATACATTAATCCTAGGGTTTACTCTCATCTACCCATCAATTAAGAGGATTTGGGAATTAGGATTTCTAGTGAGATTCAAGGCGCGAGAAAGGTGGAAAATTGGGGATTTTTGGTGATTTTAAAATCAATTGACACCTCTTTTCATCATGATGGCTGCAAAATCAATAATTCTACCTTGTAGTATTTGTTTTGACATTTTGAGCTTTTGAAACACCTATGCATGTTTATTGCATTGGTGGAGTAATCTTGGAGTCATTTGCATGCTAGTTGATAGAAAGTAGCGATTCCCTTGTTAATTCTATCTTAGGTGTAATTTGTATGCTCGTGTTGTTCATAAAGTCTTAGTATTGTTCTTGGTGCTATCTAGCGAAGTATTATGTTTACCTTGTGAATATTTGAGTTGAGTTTTGATATCTTGGGATTTTTCTTAAAGTTTTTGCTTGATGATGATTGAAGCTAGGCATGGGCATTGTGGTGAGGAGGACATGATTTAGGCCATTTTTGGACCGTTTGAGCCTTTTCTTGCCTACCCATTGCGAAGATTGTATCCCTAGTGTCCCCTTGAGCCTAATTGAAGAGTGGTGTGTGCTCAGCACACAAATGACCCCCATTCGATGTTCGTTTCATTAACCTGCATTTACCTAGCCATTTAGCCTAAACACTTTATCCTACCCTTCAAGAGAGCTTAAAATGAAATCATGTGTTTATCGTGTGCTTTTGTCGGGTTGATGCTTCATGTGCTATGTTTATGCTATTGTGGTGGAATGAGAGAAAGAAGAAAGGGGTGTTGAAAAAATGTTGATTGGTGGGTGATTTCTCAAAAAAGAAAATAAAAAAGAATGGAAAAAATAGAAAGAAGAAAAGGGCACCAACGGAAAAGGGAAAAGAAAGAAGAAAAAGTTATTCATGTGCTCTTCAATCTCTCAAGGTGAAATAAGGGGTGAATAAAGTTTGGTGGTGAGCTACTTCTTCAACCCAATTATTCAAGATCATTTTGGGGTTGTTGAAATTGGTGAGTGGATTGGGAAAAAGTGAAGCACTTTCTCGTGAGCAAGTTTGTATTTAACATATTTATTTAATGCTCTCTTGCTTTGATTTATCCATTCCTTCATTTGTATCCCTCACCTTGGCCTAACGTTACAAGCTTAAATAAAGCCCTAATGATCTTGTTGTTGCCTTTGCTGTGCCTTGTCGATTGAGTTGATAGCCTAAACACTTTATCCTACCCTTCAAGAGAGCTTAAAATGAAATCATGTGTTTATCGTGTGCTTTTGTCGGGTTGATGCTTCATGTGCTATGTTTATGCTATTGTGGTGGAATGAGAGAAAGAAGAAAGGGGTGTTGAAAAAATGTTGATTGGTGGGTGATTTCCCAAAAAAGAAAATAAAAAAGAATGGAAAAAATAGAAAGAAGAAAAGGGCACCAACGGAAAAGGGAAAAGAAAGAAGAAAAAGTTATTCATGTGCTCTTCAATCTCTCAAGGTGAAATAAGGGGTGAATAAAGTTTGGTGGTGAGCTACTTCTTCAACCCAATTATTCAAGATCATTTTGGGGTTGTTGAAATTGGTGAGTGGATTGGGAAAAAGTGAAGCACTTTCTCGTGAGCAAGTTTGTATTTAACATGTTTATTTAATGCTCTCTTGCTTTGATTTATCCATTCCTTCATTTGTATCCCTCACCTTGGCCTAACGTTACAAGCTTAAATAAAGCCCTAATGATCTTGTTGATGCCTTTGCCTGTGCCTTGTCGATTGAGTTGATAGCTTGAATGGAGAGTGTCCCTCGACCTGATAATTTCATCTTTAATATTCATGAGGTGGCATAATCCGAGCTAGATGGGTGCTAGGCATCTCTTTGCTTAAGTGACTCATGGGTTGCATTGAACGTTTGAGACTTTATTAGCTTGGAAATCGTGAGAATCTGTTTGCTAGTGTGTTGATGGTTTTGAGTGATAATTCCATGATGTAATGCATTTGCATTCTTGAGATGGTGTCCTTTCTAGTCTTTGGTCCTGGGCTATCTCATTTTGAAATCTATTTCTTTGCTCGGGACGATCAAAGCTTAAGCTTGGGGGAGTTATAAATGTACAAAATGTCTATATTTTAGGATGTTTTTAGGCTTGTTTTCTCTTCAATAATGTGTATTTCAAAGTAAAATTAGTTGTTTTAGTTCATTTCACTATCTTTGAGCTTAATTGTGCAGACTTGGAGCATTTTGGATCAAAGTTTAAGCTTGGGTGGTGATTTAAAGCTGAAAGGAAGAGGTTCGGGCCATCAGCATTGTTCGTGGGCAGGCTACGATTTATTTCGCAGGTGGAATTTGAAGGCAGCTGTTCTAATTAAAGGCAGTTTGGTTCGTACCCTGGCTGCGATTTCTTTCGCACTCGCGAACCGGCAGATTTTTGGCAAATTTACTATTTCGCCCTATATTAGTATCAAGTGTAATATTAAGTCTAAATTAGGAAGAAACTCTTGAGTTTCCCTCCCTTTTCAAATGCGTCTCCCTCTAGATAAATAAGGGAGCGCATTCTCTCTCTCAGGACACACTCTCTCGTTCTCTACAAAAAACTAGGATTTTTCATATCTTTTTCTACACAATTTTTAGGGTAGATTTTGGATTGTAAGTTGAAGATTGAAGACTTCATCATTTGGAATCATTTTGGAGACACGTTTTTTTCTCTTTCCCTCTCTTTAATTTTATTATTTTCATTTCGTTGTTTTATAATGTCTCCCATGATGTTCTTGTTGATTTCTTCAATCATGTGTGAGTAGTTTCCTATTTCTAGGATTAGGTGTAGCCCACGATGAATTTATGAATGAAGTTACGATCTTTTCGTTTACTATATGAATGTTACCCGTTTTGATTCGATTTTAGTTTCGTTAATAATTGCATGAATATGTGGAAGCGAAGAACCGAGAGGTGAAACTCCTGCGTTTATGCGATAATCTCAATTACCAAAGCGAAGGACCGAAAGGTGAAGTGTAGGTAATGGAACCATAAAATCGAACTAGAAATTCATGAGAACGACGATTAATTGAGTTTCTAGAGGCCAATTGAATTGTAGGACATAATGGGTTTAGTTTAATTCATTGAGCGAAACATCGGATTTGAATTAAGCTAGGCACGGTTGAGAGTAGTTCGAGAGAATACAATCAACTATATTGATGCAATTCGCCTTCAAAACTTGACATTTATCGTAAGGGAAGATCGTTGCGGAGTTTATAAATTCGTCATTGTGGTAAACCAAAATCCTAGAAGCTTTTAATTACTGTTTTCAATCAAAAATCCAATTTTGTGTTTACTTAGTTAATTTAGTCTAATTAGTTTAATTTTAGTTCATTTCTACAAAAACCTTGAAATCAATTTGTCTAGATAATTTAAGTTGCGAATTTTTCGGTGCTTGATTCAAAGTCCCTGTGGGATCGACATCCTAAATACTGGAGTATGCGATAAGCCGTGCGCTTGCGGTAGGATTTAGTGATTAATTTGAAAATCACACATCAGATATGTTAGTAATTAAAAGGAAATTTAGTAGTTAATTAAGGGCTAGTTTTGTCCAAACATATATTATTTTAAAGTTATAATTAATAATGTAGTGGATAAGTAAAAAATGTATAGGAAATAGTCTCTCCCTAAAAAATAATGATGATGTAGTTTTAAATATGTGGCTTATCTTTTTTTTTTTTTCATTTTTTTACGTGTTATTTGTTTTTAACCCATAATATATAATAATCATTTTTCGCATATAAAGATTCAAAGTTTGAATTGATTTATTTTTATTTTTAATTAAAGATAAGTATAGTAAAAATTAAATAGATAAGTAGGTAACTTTAGAAAATTTTAAAAATTAATAAGGAGAAATATTTCCAAAATGTTTTAAAATTTTTGATTGGTTTATATTAATTTTCTATATCTAATTTTATAATTAGAAATCTCTAAAAAAATTTAAAAAATAGGATGAGAGTTTAAATGTTAAAGATTTCTATTGAAATTCTAGAGATCATCTAGAACACATTATTGTATTATACTCCCTTCGTCTCTTAATTATTGTCTTGTTTGATCCGACACACATATTAAAAAAATAATTAATTTGATTATTAATATTGATATAATGTATAATTTTTGTTAATGCCCATATATATGTAGTTGTACAGCTAGTCATCGGTAATCGGTATGTATCGCCAGATGCAATTGTAAAGGGTGTAACTAGCGGTGTAAGTTCAAACTGCCGAATCGTCGAATTGAATCGAATTGAATTGAATTGGTCAGTTCGGTTTGGTTTTGGGTTAGGACGGTTCGGTTTAGGTTTGAAAATTTTATAAACCGATCGCTTTGGTTCGGTTTGCGGTTTTTGGTGCCAAACCGAACCGAACCACCACCATTTAATTTTTATTTTTATATATATTATTTAGTAATTAATAATTGAATTTAATAAGAAAATTATTGTTGTTTGCCTACATTTTGATTGAATTATTGTAATTTTAAAGTTAATTTTTTGACTTTTAATTATTTAGTTTATGTTAAAAGTATTTTTTTGATATTTAAAAGTTTTTTTTTGAATATTTAAATAATTAAACCGTGGAACCGAACCAAATCGATCGGTTCGGTTCGGTTTGAAGTTTGTGGTGGTTCGGTTCGATTTGAAATATATGAAACCATTAGGGAATGATTCGATTTGCGATTTTAGCTCAAACCGAACCACCTTCACCCCTAGGTGGAACCCATAATATATGCATGCAATGGACCAATATATAAAGATCCAATCTATTACTCCCTCCTTCCATAAATTATGATTTTGTTTGATCTTTTAATTATCAACAAAATAATTTTTAAATATAAATTTGACATATATTTTTTAATTTTTTTCAATATTATAAAATATGTAATTTGTAATATTTTAAAAATATTACGAATTACTCCCTCCGTCGCTTAATTATTGTCTTGTTTGACCCGACACACGAATTAAGAAAAAATAATTACCTTGATTATTAATATTGGTATAATGTGTAATTTTCTTGAATGTCCATGTGTATGTGGCCCATAATTAAAGTAGGGGAAAAAATAAGGGTAAAATAGTAAAAGAAATATCCTAAAAGAAAGTTTTCAAACAAGACAGTTATTTTATGACGGATAATAAAAGAAAGAAAGACAATAATTTAAGGACAGAGAAAGTATATATTTTATGATTAAAAAAAATAAAATAATATATATTGAATTTACATTTAAAAAACATTTTGCTTAACCAAAAAGTAATAAACAATAATAAAGGTGAGGTGGACAACTTTTTCACTATAAGCTTTCAACACGAGTAACAAGTCCGTTCATATTTAAAAAATTATACATTTTAGCTAAATGGTAAGTTCTTATTAATTTTTTACTATCTTATAAACTGTTGATGTTGTATTTTATGACCACCGAATATTTTCTTTGGCATCCACATGATAAAGTTATACTTGTTAATGTAGTGCACTCTCTTCATCTAAAAAAAATTAATCTTATTTGAAATGTCAAACTTTTTAAAATTGTAATTTTACGTATTTGTACTTTTTTTTTACTTACACTAAAGATATATTCTTTTTAAAACTAAAAATGATTTTTCTAAAACATGGAGTACCAAAAAAGAAAAGATTGAGATTGTTCTTTTTATTCTTTTTTATTTTTAAAGGCGTGATAAGATCTGCACTACTAAGAGCCCGTTTGGTATAGCGTTTATAAAACGCAGTGTTTTAAAAACGCAGCGTTTTAAAAAACGCAGTGTTTTAAAAACGGATGTCTTTCCTTATAAATACGTTTGGGATATCACTTCAATACGCAGCTTTTTTTTCCTAGGAGCGTTTTAAAACCCGCGTTTTGGGAAAAAATTCCAGCGTTCTAAAACGCACTGCGTTTTAAAACGCCGCTTTCCGCAGATTGAAACACATTTTTTGCAAATAAGTTGTGTTTTATCCCTGCGTTTGGCCAAAACGCTCGACCAAACGGGCTCTAATCCACATAAGAGCGTCCACAATGGTGGAGCTCATTTTCTGAGTTTTTTTTGGTGGCCTCACATGCCACTTCATCTCTAACTCAAAAACTCAAAATTTCAAACCTTTATCCACTATCCAAAACCTCTATCAAAATCTCAAACCTCTATCAACAATTTTTTTATGAATCCCACTTTTCTATACCACTTTACTTTATATATATATATATATATATATGTGCATTTAATATATTATATACATAATATCTATTTTATATATAATGTGTAATATAAGAAAATGGATATATGTAGCATTGGGAGGAGGGGCGCACAACAGCACATGGTAAGAGGGGACTTTTCTTCAGATTTGGGTCCCAGAGAGAGAGAGAGAGAGAGAGAGATAAAAGACTTGTATATAAAGAAACAAGATCAAGGCAAAGGTGCGAAATAAGTAGGACAACATGGATGTCCAAAACGTTCTACGCATGAATGCAGGCAATGATGCATCTAGCTATGCCAAAAACTCATTTCTTCAGGTCTCTCTCTACATACCCCTCCTCTTATACTTAAATAAGCATATATATATATATATATATATATATATATATATATATGTGTGTGTGTGTGTGTGTGTAACCAAGTGCTTATACATAGTAGAGACGTCCATTTTTCAGGAAACGTACTGTGATAAGGAAATAATTCATCGGGAGGGATGAATTATATATGTGTGTGTGTGTGTTCGTGTGTATTACAAAGTATCACTTATACATAGTAGACATGTCCATTTTGCAGGAAACTGTGATAAGGAAAGCATGGCCTGTTTTAGAAGAAATTATCAGAAAAATGATACTTAACGATCACGAATTTCCAGAGTGTTTTAAGATAGCCGATTTGGGTTGCTCCTCGGGGCCAAACACACTTTTGGTCATCTTCAAAATTGTCGACACTGTCAGTTTGTGCTATCAAGAAATTCATCGCAAAGCACCCGAGTTTCAAGTTTGTCTGAATGATCTTCCTAATAATGACTTCAACACCATTTTCAAATCCTTACCAACATTTTATGCCAAACTCAAGAGGGAGAAAGGAGAAAAGTTTGGCCCTTGTGTTATATCAGGTGTTCCGGGTTCGTTTTATGGAAGGCTCTTCCCGAAGGAGAGCATGCACCTAGTTCACTCCTCTTATAGCCTACACTATCTCTCAAGGGTAAGCATATGCATCAATATCACTAAGAGCATTATACAGAAATAATCTATGTCTGACCCTTTCAGCATATTCTATTGTCAATTTTACATGTACTACAATAATATGCCTAGGTTCCAGAAGGACTTGATAACAAGGGTACTATATACATAGCAAAGACAAGTCCTGTGGATGTTTTTGATGCGTATGTCAAGCAATATCAAAAAGACTTATCAACATTTCTAAAACAACGTTCCGAGGAAATAATACCTAAAGGGCATATGGTTCTAACATTTATCGGCAGGAGCATTGCTGATCCCACCAGCAAAGATTGTTGCTATATCTGGGAACTGCTTACAAAGTCTCTTCTTGATCTGGTGACTGAGGTATAATATAGAACATTTTTTTGATGCATCTCAAAAGTTTTCGTTGTAAGTCCAGGGTGGGTTCATTAATCGTTTTAGAAAAACCTAATTAATCATGCATTATATTTGAAATAGAGGATGATTCGAGAAGCAGACGTGGACTCATTCAACATGCCTCTTTACTTTTCGTATAAGGACGAAGTAGTGGAAATAATTCGTCGTGAGGGATCCTTTATTGTTGATAGACTAGAAACTTTTGAGATTAACTGGGATGCCGAGGACGATGAAGATAACAGAGACTTTGTATTTGACAGATTTATTAGTGGAAAAAACGTGGCAAAAACCATAAGAGCTGTGATGGAACCTATGCTTGCAATTCATTTTGGAAACAAGATAATTGACAAGGTGTTTGAAAGATATGCAGTACATGTGAGTGAGCATCTAAGCAACTATAAGGAAAAAACCAAGTACTTCAACATAGTTGTTTCCATGACTAAGAAGTGATGATCGATGAATTCTTCAACAAGGAAAACAACAAAACAATTCAAGACATTGGAAGTTGGCTTTAGCATCTGGTCCTTTCTCTAGCTACGATTCTCTTAAACTCTTGGATCTCATCTCAAAACCAATTGACTTGATTTTACCCGATGTGGGTATTATATTTCAATGTGTTTTTGTTTTCTTTTTGTGTTTTTGCTCAACCATAATTGTCTACTTAATTAGAAGTTTTTGGGATTGTTTGAACTAAATAAAGATATTTGACATGTTTGGTTATATTAGCTTGATGTTGGGGCGTGTCATTTGAGTACTTTGAGGCATAATCACTTTTAGTTTAGACTACTATGTACTTTGTTAAACTCAAAAAATATTTCGTTTTTTCAGCAATAGATTTTTAGTCAACTTCAAAAATTAAATTGTATTAATTCAAAAAGTTGTAGAGTGCAAGGTCATATTCGTTGGAAAGCTCTATGAGTCTACTTAAAGTAGAAAAAAATGGTTCATGGTTTCGAGCTCCATAGGGTGAGAAAATCAATTTTTTGTTGGACTGGTGCAAGCTGTCTATAGAGAGTTCAAAACAGATTTCATTTCACTTTTCGGATTAATTAAACTGTATTGACTCATGATGTTTTAGATTTCAAAGCTATGTTCGTTTGAAAGCTTTATGAGTCTATTTTGCACTTAAAATATTGATTTATCGTTTCGAGATAAAGAGAGTAAGAAAATACCATAACTAGTTAAGTCAATTGATTGATTGAC
Source organism: Platycodon grandiflorus (assembly GCA_016624345.1). Classification (NCBI taxonomy): domain Eukaryota; kingdom Viridiplantae; phylum Streptophyta; class Magnoliopsida; order Asterales; family Campanulaceae; genus Platycodon; species Platycodon grandiflorus. Next base: position 37,278,701 of record CM028362.1, read on the forward strand.
TTTTTATACACTCATAACCAACAAATTTCAATCTATAACGAAGTGTTTTATACATTATACAATAATACGCATTGTTAATGAGAATTGTATCACACGGTACACTAAACATTTTGATACACCCAAATTTGAGTATATAGAACATAATCTTATTAGTGTGTTCAAGGAATGGGATAATATTGGAACACTAGGCCCGTTAAACAGGAGCCCAGAACTTTTTGTAGGCAACTGGGCACCACTAGGCCCATTCGTAAAAGCCCCTAACCTTTTGGTGGCCAATTCTGGCTTTTCCAAATGCAAGGTTTTCAAACTTTGCCATCTCATAATTATATTCGAGTTGCGCTGACCCATTTAATTAAAGAGTAGGTTTCTTGTGAGACCGATCATTATTCGTAAGACAGAATCACATTCTCTCACAGCTCAGCCATTGCCCGTCTTACAAAAAATACCTTATCTTTTAGAGGTGGTTGTATATGAAAAGAATGAAATAGAAGGGTATATGTAGATTTTACTTAAATCTTAGTTAAAGGTATTTTAGGAATTTTCCGAGGGGATATGTTCAAAAATGGCCATGTCAAAGGTGTAGTTTTTAAGAATGGTCTCACTTACTAGAAAAGATGTTATATGGCCATTTTGAGTCAAAATGTCTATTATACCCTTTTTTTAATTCACAAGGCCTCATGTCTTGAATAGCCATTTTTGAAAAAATATGTCGTGTTTTATCAACGTATTTCTCTCTCTAAAAGTCCAAGCCCTAAAATTCTTACAAATCGAGTTTCTCTCTCAAATTCCCATTACCTTGTTTTTCCAGTTCGTGCATATAATTTGTTTTTCGGATTCAGGTTGGTCTTTCGACTCACCCTATTATGTAAAGTTTCATTTTCGGTGCAGCCTTTTCTACAAATTTACTGATAGTATGGTCGATTAAGCGACGATAAAAGGTCGATTAACCGACCTTTTGGCTTAACTAACTTAACCGACCTTAATTGACCTTCAAAGGTCGATTGGTCGACTTAAATTATTTGTTGTCGCTTAATCGACCTTCAGGACCAATAAAAGGTCGATTAATCGACCTTTTGGCTTGACTAACTTAACCGACCTTAATTGACCTTCAAAGGTCGATTGGTCGACTTAAATTGTTTGTGGTTGCGTAATCAACCTTCAGGACTAATAAAAGGTCGATTAATCGACCTGTTGTAATTTAACCGACCTTAATTGACCTTCGTTGGTCGATTGATCGGTCTTAATCGACCTTAACTAACTTAACTGTCATTTAAAATTGCTCTTTTATAAACGACTTTAATTGACCTAATTGACTTTAATTGTTATTCTATAACTTAACTGACCTTAATTGTTCTTTAATCGACCTCAAGTAACAGTAAAAGGTCGATTAAGCAGTCGTAATTGGCTTAATTAACATAACCGACCTTAATTGAACTTCACTGGTCGCTTAATCAGCTTTAATCGACCCTGACTAACTTAACTATAATTCAAAATTGCTCTTCTTTTTAACTTAACTATAATTTAAAATTGCTCTTTTTTTTAACTTAACTGTAATTCAAAATTGCTATTCCTCTTCAAATTCTGGTGGTTTTCTAATTTATATTCAATTTATTGCAGATATGACTTCACCTTTTTGGGCCACTGTTTGTTATTTTGGAAATTTTTTCGATGATGAAAACGGCTTATGTTCTTGGAAATTTAGTGGCAGCCGGAATGCAAAAGCATTTGCAATCAATAATGAAACCTCATATGAAGAATTATATGCTAAAGTACGAAACATTTGCCAAGTTGATGACATAGAGATAGGATTTCAGACTCCAGCAATGGTGCATAATTTACACGTTCCTATCCGGATTACTTCAAATGAAGATGTTCAATGGTACCTGAATATCAATAAATAAGGCTATCCTACTCCTCTTTGTGTAACCATTGTGAGCCAAGAAAATTGTGACGGGCACCGAAAAGAATATAATGGAGAAGAAGAAAACAATGAAGAAGAAAAAAATAATGGAGAAGAAGAAAACAATGGAGAAGAAGAAAATAATGGATTTGGTGGTGATGACATGCAGGAAGGGGGTAAAAATGCAAATGATTTTTCAGATAGGTTGAATGTAATTTGAGAATCTATATCCTATTACGAGAATGATTTCTCTACACCGCCGATATTTGAGTTTAGTCAAGGCAACCGAGATTAAGGCAACAGAGATCAAGGCAATCGAGAAGGAAATGACTTCACAAGTGAGCATTTAGTTTCTTCAGTTGGAAGTACATCGCGAGTGATACCCGTAGATGTTGATTTGAAGGTTGACCAAGTATTCAAAAACAAGAAAGAGCTTCAGGAAGCTATGCACTTGCTTGCATTGAACCACAACTTCCAGTTCAAAACAAAAAAATTGAACAAGAGTGTGTACACAATAGTTTGTGTTGATGATAATTGCAAATGGCGTTTGTTTGCAACAAAGTACTCAGAAAGTGATTACTTTCAGATTCAAAAATATTCAGTCGAACATACTTGCCCCCTAAATCAGTCCATGGCTGATCATAGACAAGAAACATCGTGTATCATTGGAATACATATCTCGCCAAGGTTCGAGGACCGCAACACTACATATAGACCTGCTGACGTCATGTCCGACGTTAGACAATCATTGGGCGTAGAACTAGGTTATCAAAAAGCGAGGAGGTGTAGAGAAGAGGCCTTAAGACACCTAAGGGGTTCAGCCGAGGATAGTTACACTAATTTGGCCTCATATGCCCATAACTTAAAATTGGCTAATCCAGGAACAGTCTTCTCTTTAGAGTGTGAAAATGAAAATCAATTCAAGTACTTCTTTTTGGTGTACGGGGCTTGCATTCTTGGATTCCACTCTTCAATGCGTCCAGTGGTCATTGTGGATGAGACATTCTTAACTTCCAAATATAAAGGTACGTTGATTATTGCTACTTGTCAAGATGGAAATATACAGATATATCCTCTTGCATGGGCCATTATTGATTCTGAGAATGATGCATCGTGGAATTGGTTTTTTATTAAGTTGAAAGAAATAATAGGTGACCATGAATGACTTGTTGTGATATCCGACCGACATAAGAGTCTTATTAGTGCTGTCCAAGTTATTTTTCAAAATGCACATCATGCGCATTGTATCTACCATATAAAAGGCAACTTAAGGACTGTAACTCGTAAGGCTGATACTATCTCACTTTTTAAGAGAGCGGCGGAGGCATATACTAGAGAAGAGTTTTGCAAACATATGTCTAAAATTGAGAAAACTGATGAGAATGGTTGGAAGTATCTTAGTGAAACAAATTTCGAAACTTGGGCCAGGTCACATTTCAAAGGAGGCCGTTACAATATCATGACTTCAAATAATGCAAAGTCTCTCAACTCAATTTTTAAGAGAGCCCGACAAACTCCTATACTTTCGCTGCTTGAAAGTATTGGTAGAAAGTTGCAGGCTTGGTTTTGTGAGAGGCGTAAGGAAGCACAAAGTTGTACAAGTTTCTTAACCCTAGCAATGGAAGAAAAATTAAGCAAGTTGATTGAGAAGTCCAAGAAGTTTACGATTATTGAACCAATTGATCCAACCAAGTATGTGGTGAGGAGCGGTACCACGAATCACACTGTTCTGGAAATACTTGCACTTGCCGAAAATTTCAATTGGACCACATACCATGCGAGCATGCAATAGCAGCGGCGAATAAGAGAGGATTTTCAGTGTTCCTGATGTTCTCAGGATTCTATACAGCTCAGTGTTGGAGAGACTCCTATTTCCAAAACATCTTTCCAGTTCCCAATGAAGATGAATGGGACATTCCAGATAATATTAAGAATTTGACTATCTCCCCACCTTTAGTCCGACCACGAGCTGGACGTCGTAGAACATCGAGAATTCCTTCAACCGGAGAGTTTCCCGAAAAACAAAAATGTACTAGGTGTCGACAAGTAGGGCACAACCGACTTTCGTGTCGTGATCAAACACCGATGAGCGATAGGCAATCACAAATTTAGTTTATGTTGCATTAAGTTTTGTATTGTATTTAATTTCAGATTTCTATGTATTTCAAATTTCTATGATTTGTATTGTATTGTAACATTAATCTCAAATTTCTATGTATTGTATTGTAACGTTAATCTTAGATTTCTATATTTTGTATTTTTACGTTAATCTATGATATAACGTTAGGTTACGTTATGTTATGATACAACGTTACGTTACATTATGATATGATGTTACGTTACGTTACGATATGATATAACGTTACGTTACGTTATGTTATGATATAACGTTACATTACGTTACGACATAACATAACATTATGTTATGATATACCATTACGTTACGTTACGTTATGATATTATGTTACGTTACGATATAATGTTACGTTACGTTACGTTATGTTATGACGTAACGTTACGTTACGTTACGTTATGATATGACGTAACGTAACGTTATGATATAACGTTACCTTATGATATGATATAACGTTACGCTACGTTACGTACATTATGATATAATGTAATGTTACATTACGCTATGATATGATATAACGTTACGTTACGTTACGTTATGATATGATATAACGTTACGTTACGTTATAATATAACGTAACGTTACATTACGTTATTATATGATATAACGTTACGTTACGTTATGATATGATATAACGTTACATTACGTTACGTTATGATATAACGTAACGTTACGTTACATTATGATATGATGTTACGTTATGATATAACGTTACGTTACGTTATGATATGATATAACGTTATATTACGTTATGATATAACGTTACGTTACATCACCTTATGATATGAAATAACGTTACGTTATGCTATGATATAATGTTACGTTACGTTACGTTATGATATAACGTTACGTTACGTTATGATATAATGTTACGTTACGTTATGATATGATATAATGTTACGTTATGTTATGATATAATGTTGTATTTTAGCTTAGATTTGCTTGAATCCATAACCTAAAAGTCTAAGACAAGGTGACTAATGGGCTGCGTGTACTTAGAGTGGCAACTTGTACTTAGGCATAGCTTGAACGTTTAGTGTTGCTAATTGTATAAGTCTTGAAGAAGATAGCCTATAGGACATCGGACGTCCTTGCACAAATAGGCAAAACTTGATTCAGCAGCCGTACTTTGATATCGGACAAGCTCGCTCAAGCCAAGCTCTATCTCAAAGTTGAAGAACTCCAAGAACGTCCGATAGTCATCCGCCGAAGATATGCCCTAACTCAAAGATCTCATTAATTGCGATACAACGTTAACCCGCAAAACGCATTTAATGAAGCTTTCCATTCTTGGCATACAATTCGAAAGGACATTCCGCTGCAAGCACGTCTACCCATTTTTGGCAAAATTTCAGTAACAGTGGAACTTGCAACCGCCTATCGAGCTCAACAACACCATTAGAGCATTAAATGCTCTTGAATTCAAATTGAGCAACTCATGAAGATCTCCAGCTCCAAGGTCACTCCCGCATATAAAAGGAGACTTCATGGCATTCATGCGACCTTCTCAACTACTCCAACTACAAAAATCTCTATAGTCTTCAAGTTCTTAAAAAGCTTAAACGTCCTATTCGTATACATTCATTGAAGAGCTTCACACTTAGACGTCTAGTCCATTAAAGCTCTTCATTGATTGCAACACCTAGCTTTTCATAGCTCACGAGAATTGTATCTTATTGATATCAATTCTCCCACACAAACACTTGGTCAACAAAATTTTTGTACACAATCCATTAGAGATTTAGTTTGTAAAATATCTAGTGGATAAACTTAGTACACGATTTTCAAATCCAAAGTTGACCACTTTGGTTGTGACGTAGCACTTATTCATAAGTGTGAACCATATTAAATACTCGTCTACTTGTGTGTGATTGTGAATTATCCGTGTTGCTTATATTTCCGTTTCCAAAATGAGAACTCGATCTTATTCTGAAGATCGACATTTCCAACTTGTCCTATACTTCACAAGACTTCCGCGCTAAATTTTTCTAACTTAAGTGAAGTAAGATTTTTCAAATCAATTTTTTAAAAATTGAATATAGGCTATTCAACCCCCCCCTTCTAGCCTATATTGAGCAACCTTGGACCTAACATATAACGTTATGTTACGTTATGATATGATATAATGTTACGTTATGTTATGATATAACGTTACATTACGTTACGTTACGATATGATATAATGTTATGTTATGCTATGATATAACGTTACGTTACGTTACGTTATGATATGATATAACGTTACGTTATGATATGATATAATGTTACGTTACGTTACGTTATGATATGATATAACGTTATGTTACATTACGTTGTGATATGATTAAACGTTACGTTATGTTATGATATAACGTTACGTTATGATATAACGTTACGTTACGTTATGATATAACGTTACGTTATGATATAACGTTAGGTTACGTTACGTTATGATATAATATAACGTTACGTTACGTTATGATATAACGTTACGTTACGTTATGATATTACGTTACGTTACGTTATGCTATGATATAACGTTATGCTACGTTACGTTATGATATGATATAACGTTATGTTACGTTATGATATAACGTTACATTATTACGTTACGTTACGTTACGTTATGATATAACGTTACGTTATGATATGATATAACGTTACGTTATGATATAACGTTACGTCACGTTATGATATAACGTTACGTTATGATATGATATAACGTTACGTTATGCTATGATATAACGTTACGTTATGATATAACATTACGTTACGTTACGTTATGATACAACGTTATAACGTCACGTTACGTTACGTTATGATATAACGTTACGTTACGTTACGTTATGATATGATATCGTAACATAACGTAATTAAAATATAAAATATAACGTTACATTATATCGTAAAATATAAAATATAAAATTAAAATATCGTAATTAAAATTAAAATTCGTTTAAATTAAAATTAAAATATAAAATATAAAATTAAAATATCGTAATTAAAATTAAAATTCATTTAAATTAAAATTAAAATATAAAAAAAATGCGCTTGCTCCAACCCAAAAATTTGAAACTCCCTCCCACCCTTTTTTTGTTTTTTCAAAAAGCTTGGTATATAAAGCAAGTCAGCAACTCCCTCCACCAACCCCATATTCTCTTCCTTCATTTTTGACCTAGGGCTCAAACCAACTCCATTCCCCAAAAATGGAAACCCCAATTTTTGAAGACAAGCAACTCAAATCATCACATGACTGCAATAGGGTTTGCAATTGTGGTGTTCGAGCACCTAAATGGACATCTTGGAGTGACGAAAACCAAAGTAGAAGGTTCATCGGATGTGCAAACTATAAGGTTCTCTTTCTTCTTTTTTAATTATTTATGTGTATGTTACATTAATAATTTGTCATTTTTTGGATGTGGAAACTATATGGATCGAGCTAAGCACTGTCATTTTTTCGCTTGGATTGACTCACCACTGCCTGAGAGATCGAAAAAAATCATCATTTATGGACGTCTAAGATCCCAAATAGTGGAATTGAAGCAACAACTTGAGAAAATTGAAATGCAACTCAGAGAAATGGTTGAACAAGTTGAAAAGTTGAAGAAAACGAAGGCAAAGCTGAAGTTACATGAACAAAAATTGGAAAAACAATTGATGAAGGCAAAAGAGAAAGAGAGAGCAATGGTATTTTTTTTGCTCTGTTGATAACTTGGATAGTGGTTGCTGGCCTGGTTATAAAAATGTTCAAAAGCAACACAATTTCCAGCAATATGTTGCTTCCTTAGTGTATTGATGGATCTAGATTTTGTATATTGATGTATGTTGCTCTGTTCAAAGGCAACACTTTTGATTTGGTCATGTAATGAAATTTTGTTTAAGTCGATTAATCAACTTTTGTTCACCTCTGGTTATGGTCTGTTTTTTGGATATGTATTGCTCTGTTTGTTGCAATTGTCATGTTCTGTAAGTTGCAAATGTTATGCTCTGGTTATGGTAATGTTGTTGTTTTCCTTGTTTAAATGTGGTCATGTAATCAACTTTTGATTTGGTCATATAATCAACTTTTGTTTAAGTCGATTAGGGTCGAGTAATCTACCATGTGAAATTCAATTGTACACAAGGGTCGGTTAATGGTCGATTAGGGTCGAGTAATCGACCATGCGAATTTAATTGTACACAAGGGTCAGTTAATGGTCGATTAGGGTCGAGTAATCAACCCACATTATCTTATGTTATGATTAACTTTTTGGCTTTCATTTGAAACAACAATTCATAACACTTTTCAGAAAGTGAAATGATATAACTTGTAGTTGCTAGTACTTTTTACTATTATGTACTCTTTGTTCCCAAAAATTCCTACTTTAATTTTACATAGATATTAAGAAATAGTTAATTGTCGAGTAATCAACCCATATTATCTTATGTTATGATTAACTTTTTGGCTATCATTTGAAACAACAATTCATAACACTTTTCAGAAAGTGAAATGTACTATAATAACCTTAAAAAGCTTGGTATATTTTACTTATAAATATATATAGCAAGTTAGCAACTCTCTCCAACCCCCATATTATCTCCCTTCATTTCACTCTTTGGGTTTTTTTTCCTGAAAGAACAAATTTAAACCTCTCTTTGTGTTTATGTTAATCACAGTAGCTTTTGAAGTAACATGAACCACTCGTTGTGCAAAGAGAGCAAAATTAAAAATGGAGTTGCTGTTACTGATGGACTAGCTGTTACTGATGGAGTTGAAGTTGTTGTTACTGATGGACCAACTACAACTACAACAAAAGCGTGTGAAAATGCACCCAGTAGAAGGAGGTCACAAAGGATTGCAAGCATTATGTGGAAGCGCAAGTGCCAAGAGAACAATGGAGTTGTTATAGTGATTGATGATTAAACGAATGTATTGCTCTGGTTGTGGTCTTTTTTTTAAAAATGTATTGCTTTGTTTGTTGCAATTGTCATGCTCTGTAAGTTTTAAATGTTATGCTCTGTAATCTACCATCTGTATTTTCTTCAAATGTACACAAGGGTCGGTTAATGGTCGATTAGGGTCGAGTAATCTACCAAGGGTACGTTAATGGTCGAGTAATCAACCATGTGTATTTTCAAAGGGGTCGGTTAATGGTTGATTAGGGTCGATTAATCTACGAAGGGTCGGTTAATGGTCGATTATGGTCGAGTAATCTACCATGTGTATTTCACAGGGGTCGGTTAATGGTCGATTAGGATCGAGTAATCTACCATGTTGCTAAGGCATCTTTAATCGACCCACATGTGTAACAATAGGTCGATTAATCGACCATTTTAAATATTAATCGACCCTTTTGAAAACTTTAACTGCAACATAGTTCAATTGAAAACTGAAATATCCAAAGCAACTGAAACTGCCATATCAAGATAACTGATTACAAAGCAACATATCTGTACATAACAAATCTGTTTACAAATCTGGAATAAATTAAGGATCAAAGTTATTACAAAATACATCAACAATGTACTTTTCCCTCCAATTTACAATATGTTCTTTTTTTACGAGATATGGAGACTCATCAATGCTCAGACACTCAATGTACTTCAATGAATAAATCTCATAGTCACCCCTGTGATACATTCAATCAAACCACAAATTAGCTCTTACGGTCAATAAACAATTTCAACATACGTCAATTCAAAAAAAAATGTAATAAAATAGATCACTCACGTCATCTCCTGTTTTTCTGTTTGTAGATCCCTGTGATAATCAATAGGAGCTATCTGAATTCCAGCCCTTTTTGCAATTTCTGGAATGAACTTAAAAAATGGGAGGAGAGCCCCATGCAGTTGACCAGGAGTTAAAACACTTCTGTCAGGGTCGTATATGATCAACTTTCCACTACGGAACTCAAGGTCAGCCACAATCCAGTGTTGATTGCAGAAGATAGGAAAGTAAATATGAGTACATTCAGACCATGGTTTCCCAAATATCTCCATATTTTTTTTCCATGTTCCATAGGCAAAGTCGACACAACCTTCTGACATAATGTGGTGCGGGCCATGTTTGGATATTTAAAACTCGGTATCAAGTACATTGAAGAATGTGGTATCAATTATTGCTCGATCGTTGTTTCTGCTGAACGATAATGGATACATCCGCTGTCTCTCTCGCATCATAAGAATGGACACATCCATATGCTGACATTAATAGAATAACTTACCTCATCAGAATCAAACAATAATGTAAGGTTAGAATGCCATTAATTAATAGAATAACTTACCTCATCTAAAAGATATTGCTTAGACATGCAAAATATTTTGAACCACTCAATGTTCATCTTGACTCCACGTCTTACAACAAAATCACTGTGAAAAGAAATAAATGCAAGTAATTAAAAAAATAAACTAATAACAACGATAACGATACAGAAAAAGTTTTTATGTATTCAAAGCATTAAGAAAGGAGTCTTACTCTTCAGTCGCATTTGTTAACCAACTTCTCATCACTCCGACCTTTGACTCATCCGGAACCTGGAATAGATCAAGTTTCGAGCCATCTACAAAAATTCTTTGCCATATTTGACCATCAATATGGGGTCAGCTAGCTTTGACTTTTTTTTGGGCTTTTCAGTGGTGAAGGGAGTTATTGTTTGGACCGATGGTTTTTTAGTTCTCTTTGTTCCCGTTGGCAAAATATTTTCCCTTTCGACGCTATGTTTTCTTTTCCATTTATTTGCCCTTTCTTTTGCCATTTCATTCTCTATTTTTTTCTGCATGATGGTGTCAATGAGAACGCTAATGGGAGTGGTATCAAGAGTGGGAGTAGGAGTGGGAGCAGGAGTGGGAGTGCCGGTGATAGTGGGAGCAGGAGTGGGAGTGCCGGTGATAGTGGGAGCGGGAGCGGAAGTGGGAGTGGGAATGGGAGTGGGAGTGCCAGTCGTCCCTGTCATCACCCTGCTAGTAGGAGTGGGAGTGGGAGTGAGAGTGGTAGCGGGAGCAGGAGCGGGAGTGGGAGTGGGAGTGGAAGTGGGAGTAGAAGCGGGAGCAGGAGTGGGAGTGCCGGTGATAGTGGGAGCGGGAGTGGGAGTGGGAGTGCCAGTCATCCCTGTCATCACCCTGCTAGTAGGAGTGGGAGTGGGAATGCCGATGATAGTGGGAGTGGGAGCACTGGTAGGAGTGGGAGTGCCATGGTGAGGTGGTGATTGCCAGTGGGAGTGGGGGGGTGGTGTCTGCAACCTCTTTGCCTCAACAATTACATCATCTTGCAATTTGAACAAATGTCACAGTAAGCTAACTTAATATCACAAGAAATTAAGAGAAATCAAAACAAAAATAAATATAAAGTAAACCAGTTTTTGGTCTAAGGCGGTGATCTTTTGGTTCATATCAACCACATGCTCCTCAATCTTCTACATATGAGTGCTATGAGCATCGATCTTCTGGTTGATCTCAACCAAGTAATCCAAAATGGCTTTCATCCCATCATTAGTAGGAGGGGCAGTTCTATAGGAATCTCCTCCACTAGGTTGTGGGGAGCGGGCTCGTGGAGACTGGATTTGTGGAGATCGAGTGGATCGTGGGGATCGTTCGGATGGTGGGGACTGAAATCCTTCTTCGGCTTGCTCAAAATTGAAAGTTGTTCTCCAAGCCGTCGAAAAATCATCTACATAACTTTCATTGTTTTCAGTTTCAGTCGGGGACAAAGGAATAAGAGCATCATTCTGCCAATTCAAAAACAATAAAAACTTCATTAATGAAATACAAAAATAAAATGAATTTTTCATTATTGAGATCAAAATAACGGAAAACATTTACCCATTGTATATCCAAGATTGCAATAATTTTCTCGTAGCTTGGATTTTCCTTCGACCTCCAATTACACATTCTAGGAATGATGGGATCTTCAGTCGTCCCTATATTTTGGAGCCCAAATAGATCTCTAAATTCAGGAAAGGACTAAAACATCTCGAATGCCCAAACCTAACAAAAGTTATATGTTAGAAACAAAAGAAATGAGAATAGTTTATTATCATTTGATATCAAATTGAATTCAATTGTTTACCTGTAATGCAAATAGGAACCCATAGAAAGTATTAGTTTTCACACCAACTTTATCCGAAGATTTTTTCACCGAATGCAACAGGTTGGGATAAGTCCTTGTTCCCCATGAATAGTTATTGAATAAGTCCAAGTCGTCCACAATGTCTGAAAAGCCCAAGTCGATTGAAGTACTCGATTCCTTGGCTCTCAAAATAGCCTCATATACTAAGGCTAGGCCCAACTTATATCTGTCCAGCTCTGACTTTGCATTGACAAAAGCTTCGTTTAATGCCTCGGGCTTCACAGACTTTTTTGCTACCGCAAAATATTCATTAGCCAATCTTTTTGTTGCGGGGATGGACCTCTTATATTATTTCTTATCACTGGGATATAACCCTGTGGTGATTGTGTAATCAGAGAAGCCAAATCTGACATTTTGATCCCCGATACGAAACCACAGATCATTATTATTATTTATGTCCGGTGATTGAATCCTCAAAAACACCAAGGCATGAAGCAGTTGGCCAGAGATTTTCATATTCTCCCTCATCTCATACAACTTCCCAAAGTAAGAATTATTGAACAATCTCTAATGTTCTTCATCTAATTTAGAATAGACATCACCGATCACCTTTGGCCTAAATCTGCAAGTCACCTTTACAGGGTACCTTTGTGCTGGATCAATTAGGAATGCCATATTTTCTGTAATAGAAATGCAAATTATAAACATTAACGACACATTAAAACATAAACACATATGGTAATGTTTAGATAGCAAGATTCCAGCCTTGAACATTAATGACAAATTTTTAGAAATGCAAATTGTAAACATTATGTTTCTGATTTTTAATTTTCTGTAAACAGAAATGCAAATTGTTTACATTTGGTCATTACTACTTGATGTACTTAAAACTAAAAATTGATTAAAAGCATAAAACTAAAAACAGAAATGCAAAATTTCTGTAATCAGTCAATCACAAAAGAAACCTAAAACTAAATGATCACGCAAAAAAGATTGTAGGTGACTGCGTCTGATCCACGTGTGTAGTCTAGTAGGATTCCGGCTTGTGTTGCAGGGACCGCCCTTAAAGTATGAACTGCTTGAAACCTGTGATCAACAAAGAACACCGTAAGGGGGGCTGGGTTGTTCCAGCGATAACCCTCAGACGTAAAAATTAGCAATACTTCGATGGAGAGGTAAAACTAAGAGAGTATGTAAGCAAGTGATTTTCATGTACCTTATGAGGCCTGTGAGGGTGTTTATTTATAAGGAGGTAAGTCTTAATCCTTTAAGGTTTCGGAATGAGAGAGATATGATCAATTCCCATGTCTTTCGAATTACGTTTCCTTATCTGCTTAGGACTGATGTGTATAGAGTTATAGAAGGACTCTTCCCAGGCGAGAGGTGATTTTGTAAAGGACTCTGTTTGCCGAGCTGAGAGGGGTTACATCGAGGTCGTCCTGGTATGTGTCCAGGTCATTTGATGCTAATGTGGTCGGCCTAGGATGTCCCCAGGTCGCACTGTAGGTCCTCATGTCAGCGCGCTGGGAGAGTATACTGGTGAGGTAGGCAACCTATCGTAATACGATTGCCAGGTCGTCATTTAGTTATGGGCGTATGTTACCCCGGCGCTTGCCTAGCTGGAGCCTATGAAGTCGCGATGCCTGCCACGTGTCCAGCTGAAGGCTGAGGTCGTTCACTAAAACTTCAAACTCAAGTCAGTAAATCAAAACATAGTTGATGTACTTCCATTTCATATAAACTACTACTTGATTAAAAAGAATCACATAGGGTAAAGCAATAATCAACCTTACGTTAAACCCTAAACCCTAGTAATCGACGTTAATCGACATTGCGTTAAACTCTAAACGCTAGTAAGTAATCGACCAATACAATAATTGGGTTAAACTCTGTATGAATTACCTTTTTGTGAAGAATCGAATGTTGAAGGAAATAGATTTGCTTTGCAAGGACTGGAACCAATACGAGATAAGAGTTTGATTTTTCTGATGATTTGGAAATTCTAACTATTGAGTGAATGAGCAGTAGATGGTCAAGTTGATTAATCGTCCTAGTGCACGTGGTCGATTAATGGTCGATTAGGGTCGATTAACCGACCGCATGTAAGGGTCGACTCAGGTCAGTTAATAGTCGATTAATCTGGTCGGTTAGGATCGATTAATCTTCCACTGGTCGATTTTAATTGTCGTTTAGGGTCGATTAATCTACCACTGGTCGGTTAGAAGGGTCGATTAATCTACCACGAAGGGTAGGTTAATAGTAGATTATGGTCGATTAATCTCCCAAGAGTGGTTTGAGAAGGGTATTTTTAGGTCAGTTAATGGTCGATTAATCTGGTTGGTTAGGATATTAATCTTCCACTGGTTGATTTTAATGGTCATTTAGGGTCGTTTAGGGTCGATTAATCTACCACTGGTCGGTTATAAGGGTCGATTAGATCGATTAATCTACCACGAAGGGTAGGTTAATGGTCGATTATGATCGATTAATCTACCACGAGTAGTTTGAGAAGGGTATTTTTGGAAGTCTACGTCTTCCGGCTTTTTAATGCAGTCAAAGGCCATATAACATAACTTTTCAGGTCAAAATGCCATACTTGATTATTGCCACTTTTCGGAGGGTGGTATTTAGCGATGTTTAAATATTGTTACAAAAATTGAAATAGGTTCAATTTCAATTTTTGTTTTAAGATTAGGGTTAATTAGGTTAAGGGTCCTCGGCTATGGTTTCTACAATTAGCTTTCTATATCTAAGGATCCTACATTAAAATCTCTATATCTCCACTGTAATTGAATTATGATTAGGGTTTCTACAGTTAACTTTCTTTATCTCCATTATAATTGGAGTATCAAATCTCAACATATGTAATGTCTCTCTCTTAAGCATCTGTGGCAATTTTACCATTGAATTATTTTTTTCCCTCATTTCACAGAGTTGCATTTCTTGAGGAATCTGCTCTATCCATATGCCAAAGTTAGAGTTTTCAAAAAAATAATAATAATAATAATCTTCACTGTGCTTTAAATATAATAAATACAAGCCATATCAGTACTGGTGTGATAACCCAAAATATTTGGATAATAATAATAATATAATGTTTAGTAGTAATAATTTTATTCAGATTGGGCTGACTTGAGTAATTTGGGCCAAACTTTGATTGGGTATAATTTTTGGTTCTATATTTTGGAGTTGGGCTTGACCACTAGATATTAGAATTATTGGTCCTCTATTTTTGGCTCTCATTAGAATTGTTTGGCTTTTAGTTAGTTAAAAAAAAAAGGTCAAAATCATGGTAATAATACCGGCAACCGTGCGTTACGAAGAGGAGCAGTTGATGGAGGGGAAGGCATTTTAGGAGAGAGAACGACAAGGTGAGGAAGTATAAAAGGGACTGGCCAACTGTGGGTTGCATCGTTGTTGTTCTACCGGAAAAGTGAGCGAAGAGATTGAGAGAACTTTGATAGAGAGAGACGAAGTAGCAGAGGCCATTCGCGGACTCGTCGTTGGAGAAAATTTCGGGTCGGAATCGTCGATCAAGTAAGTAGTATACTTTTATTCGGAGTTTTTTTTTCTATACCAGAATGTATAAATTCGTATGTAAGATTGAATAGTGATAATATCATGTGAAGACCTATAGATTAAATTATTAAGTGACTTGATCAATTTGGTTGTAAAGACAGTTTATTGGAAAGAGAAAAAAAAAGGAAAAAAATAGCTATATGGAGATTATGGATTATGCCAGTTCGTTGGTTTGATTAGATTAATGATGAAAGAAAGTTTAATTGGAAGGAATGGATGGAAATGGAAGAAGGAAAAAAAAATCATATACGGTGGAGGAACATTAGCGTTGCTGGGTATTGTTTTGGGGAAGAAGATGACTAAACTTGCAATCAACCCCTCCATGTCTATAATTTTCGACATTTGAATCCTCTCTGTTTAGATGTTGTTAAGTTAGCCCCTAGAACTCTATACTTTCAAGCCTAGACTAATGAAAAGGTTGAGAGCTACCCCTAAGGTTCTGGAATTTGGCGAACAGGCCCTCCTAGAGTTCAAAATGTTTAGCAAACCCTTATTGTATTATGTTTTAATTTTAAAAGAGGATATTGTTGTCTTTGGAATTAGGTGCCGTCGATAGCGGTTAGGAGGAAGTACCAATTTGACTTTTGAACTAGCTTGTGTCGAATTCGAGGTAAGGGACTTTTTACTCTATCTAGTTTGTTTTCATCCCTTAGGTTTTTATCGAAAAATAAAATGCTTTGTTACATTGTTTGGTTTCAAATAAGCCTATGAAATTGATTTTATATTTTATCGAAAATGTGATGTATTAAAATATCCCAAAATAAGGATCAAGCATATGAGCCTCTGAAATGAATTTGATTTCTGAATTTTTGTTATTGTTTATTGACATTGGAATTTTGTTACAATTGTAAACTATGAAACTTTTAGAAACCGATAGTCTAACTATGTATTGAAACTTCTAAACCGTTTACTCTACTTGCTAGGTAGACATATCGAACTCTGAAATTATCGAACCGCGTCACAGGGATGTACTGCGACAATTATCGAACCGCGTCACAGGGTTGTACTGCGACAATTATCGACACCGTGTTACAGGGTTGTACTGTAGCCGTAGTCAACAAAGACCACGGAACGTTATTGAAATTGTTTAGTGGAGTAGTTGGTCATGCCACTGGTATGGGACGGTGGTGCAATCGACTAGCTTCGACCAACTTTTGTTTTCGAAAGTCTTTTGGAAATTACTGTTTGAACTTGGTGAACTTCTTTTGATGAAACGGTTGGGTATATATACTAT
This sequence comes from Platycodon grandiflorus, assembly GCA_016624345.1. Taxonomy (NCBI): domain Eukaryota; kingdom Viridiplantae; phylum Streptophyta; class Magnoliopsida; order Asterales; family Campanulaceae; genus Platycodon; species Platycodon grandiflorus. Next base: position 37,295,570 of record CM028362.1, read on the forward strand.
CGGTATGGGACGATAGTGTCACTGATTTATTTCAAAGTAAATGTTTTTGCTAAGCAACATTTTAAATGCCGTTTATGAAAATGTAATTTGAAAGGCTTCTTATGACTTTTCATAGAATTATTGTTTTTGAAATACGTGCTTGATCCTCTAGATAACGTTGTTAATACCTTGCTGAGCTGTGAGCTCACCCTTTATCATTTTGCAGATCATTAATGTCGGTGACGGCTTGGGACCACTCAGTGGATGGCTCGAGAGTTTTCTGTTTTAATTTGATTCCTGTTTCGTGCAATGGAACTTGGTTTTTGTAAGGAGCTATTGACTCCCTAAATAATTGTGGTTTTAGAAAATTCTTTTGGACTTGATTGGTTAAATAGGATTATGAACCTCATTGTTTGCGATTTAGTTTTTATTAAGGAGTAGTTAGATTTGAGCTGCGCAATTGTATTTGAAGGCCTTGCGGAACCCAAAACCATTTTAGTGGGTCGCGGCCGGTCACCCCTGGCCCATTGGTCCGACTGTGGGTTTGGGGCGTGACAGAATGGTATCAGAGCTTAGGTTATGATTCGTTGGAAAATTATGGTTTTGGCTAGCTGCGTTGTGGCATTGGAATGACATTTGATGGATAAGGACATATTTGATGATAGTGTTAGTGAAGTGATTCAGTAATGACGTAGTTAGGAGTGTTTTGGTAAATTGACTTTAAGGAAGGTGTTTCCTTTTGTGGCTTACTTGGAGTTAGATCAATTGAACTTGGGAGGTTTGAAAGTTAGACCGAAAAATTTTGATTGATGAACCTAAGGTTATGACGTTTAGTTTTTATAGTACTAAGGGATTCCAGTACTTAAAGCATGCATTGTAACGTGTTATCTTGTGTTGTACTTGGAGTATGCAGTAGAAGCGTGATGGACAAGTTGTTGCGATTATATTAAATTTGGAGGACCAAATTTCCGAAGGTGGGGAGAATGTGATAACCCAAAAAATTTGGATAATAATAATAATATAATGTTTAGTAGTAATAATTTTAATCAGATCGGGCTGACTTGAGTACTTTGGGCCAAACTTTGATTGGGTATAATTTTTGGTTCTATATTTTGGAGTTGGGCTTGACCACTAGATATTAGAATTATTGGCCCTCTATTTTTGGCTCTCATTAGAATTGTTTGGCTTTTAGTTAGTTAAAAAAAAAGGTCAAAATCATGGTAATAATACCGACAACCGTGCGTTATGAAGAGGAGTGGTCGATGGAGGGGAAGGCGTTTTGGGAGAGAGAACGACAAGGTGAGGAAGTATATAAGGGACTGGCCAACTGTGGGTTGCATCGTTGTTGTTCTACCGGAAAAGTGAGCGAAGAGATTAAGAGAACTTTTATAGAGAGAGACGAAGGAGTAGAGGCCATTCGCGGACTCGTCGTTGGAGAAAATTTCGGGTCGGAATCGTCGATCAAGTAAGTATTATACTTTTATTCGGAGTTTTTTTTTCTATACCAGAATGTATAAATTCGTATGTAAGATTGAATAGTGATAATATCATGTGAAGACCTATAGATTAAATTATTAAGTGACTTGATCAATTTGGTTGTACAGAAAGTTTATTGGAAAGAGAAAAAAAAAGGAAAAAAAAATAGCTATATGGAAATTATGGATTATGCTAGTTAGTTGGTCTGATTAGATTAATGATGAAAGAAAGTTTAATTGGAAGGAATGGATGGAAAAGGAAGAAGAAAAAAAAATCATATGTGGTGGAGCAGCAGTAGCGTTGATGGGTATTGTTTTGGGGAAGAAGATGACTAAACTTGCAATCAACCCTTCCATGTCTATAATTTTCGACATTTGAATCCTCTCTGTTTAGACGTTGTTAAGTTAGCCCCTGGAACTCTATACTTTCAAGCCTAGACTAATGAAAAGGTTGAGAGCTACCCCTAAGGTTCGGAATTTGGCGAACAGGCCCTCCTAGATTTCAAAATGTTTAGCAAACCCTTATTGTATTATGTTTTAATTTTAAAAGAGGATATTGTTGTCTTTGGAATTAGGTGCCGTCGATAGCGGTTGGGAGGAAGTACCAATTTGACTTTTGAACTAGCTTGTGTCGAATTCGAGGTAAGGGACTTTTTACTCTATCTAGTTTGTTTTCATCCCTTGGGTTTTTATCGAAAAATAAAATGCTTTGTTAAATTGTTTGGTTTCAAATAAGCCTATGAAATTGATTTTATATTTTATTGAAAATGTGATGTATTGAAATATCCCAAAATAAGGATCAAGCATATGAGCCTCTGAAATGAATTTGATTTCTGAATTTTTGTTACTGAAACTTCTGAACCGTCTACTCTACTAGCTAGGTAGACATATCGAACTCTAAAATTATCGAACCGCGTCACAGGGTTGTACTGCGATAATTATCGACACCGTGTTAAAAGGTTGTACTGTAGCCGTAGTCAACAACGACCATGGAACGTTATTAAAATTGTTTAGTGGAGTAGTTGGTCATGCCACTGGTATGGGATGATGGTGCAATCGACTAGCTTCGACCAACTTGTTTTCAAAAGTCTTTTGGAAAATACTGTTTGAACTTGGTGAACTTCTTTTGATGAAATGGTTGGGTATACTATCGGTATAGGACGATAGTGTCACTGATTTGTTTCAAAGTAAATGTTTTTGCTAAGCAACGTTTTAAATGCCGTTTATGAAAATGTAATTTGAAAGGCTTCTTATGACTTTTCATAGAATTATTGTTTTTGAAATACGTGCTTGATCCTCTAGATAACGTTGTTAGTACCTTGCTGAGCTGTGAGCTCACCCCTTATCATTTTGCAGATCGTTAATGTCGGTGACGGCTTGGGACCACTCAGCGGATGGCTCGAGAGTTTTTTGTTTTAATTTGATTCCTGTTTCGTGCAATGGGACTTGATTTTTGTAAGGAGCTGTTGACTCCCTAAATAATTGTGGTTTTGGAAAATTCTTTTGGACTTGATTGGTTAAATAGGATTATGAGCCTCATTGTTTGCGATTTAGTTTTTATTAAGGAGTAGTTAGATTTGAGCTACGCAATTGTATTGGAAGGCCTTGCGGAACCCAAAACCATTTTAGTGGGCCGCGGCCGGTCACCCCTGGCCCATTGGTCCGACTGTGGGTTTGGGGCGTGACAACTGGACACAAGCCATGCGTGCTAGCAATTGAAAGCTGTAATACCAAATGCACTTGTTTCATCAGAAGAAAAATAAAGAAGGATGCCAGAAGATTGATCGCAGCTTTGAAACCAACTCAGGGGCTCACCACTCTTGGATCTATATATGTCAACCTCTTGTAGGTTATTAGAGTTGTAAGGGAAGTTATAAGTGCAGTGAGCATTTCTTTGTTACAGAATGTGTCTCTGTTGTGTGCCTGTTTCAATGCAAAAGTCGACTAGATGGTCTAGGGTTTCAAAACTGATTCACTAGGGAACAACAACAAGTAAAGATCATTCTCAAATTTCGAATGAGTTCGAAAATGTAAAGTGCAAGGCACGTCGATGTACATCTTCAGAAGATTGCTCAGAACAATGGACGGAATCATAATTATTTATCCATCTTGGTTTTTCCATAGAGCAACCACAATTTGGAGCAAGGGATGAATCCAGGAATCTAAAACTTAAAGCATGAAATCTGGATGGAGCGCGAGTGAAAGTCATGCCTATTAGTATAACACATATAGACAGAAATACTATGATAATCTTACAGATATATATATATATATATATATATATATATATATAAATCTTTTACCCTTACATACATTAGGCTAAACCTGTGCCGAAAACTTTTTGCTAAAATTTAGCATTTTAAGATCACGGATCATACCAGGTTTAAAAGCACCATATTGCCGATTCAACAAACGAACTCTAAGATAGATAGGCTAATCATTGAGTACTAAAATGTATATTGAACTTTTTGCTAAAATCTAACAGATTTTGTTATGGAAGAGGTTTAAAAGTTTAGTCTTTATGTCCTTATAAACAATGAAAAATAGGAGATGAAAGGGACGGATTGAGTGAGAGGGAGAGAGTGGATGGTGATGGTTGTGGTATAGTCAAATCAATAGTAAAAGTAGTGAGAGAAAAGTATTAATGATGAAGGAGAAATAATGAGAAAAGAAAAAAAAAAAAAGGGAAAAGAGGAGAGGGAGGCGAACAGGGTGTGTTAATATGTGTTTATGGGTGAAATTGTGGGACATGGGTAAGTGTAGATTGTCTCATTATTGGGTATTTGTTGTTCCTTTCCTTTTTCCTTGTTCAGTAGAGAAATGGTGAGTGATCAGAGTACCTCGGTGTTGGGTTGGCATGGATGATGGACTAATATGTATTGTATAATACGGGTTTAGTCTATTCATTTCTGGTGGGGTTAATTCTGTTCTCACCTTTCTTAGTTAGGCTAGGCTTCAACCAGAATAGCAGTGTAAATCTGGATTAATTATTAGATATTGGTTTAGCTTTATAATTATATTTTTATGTTTTGACTTTTAGATTTGAGCAATCGTGGGTGACGATTCTATTTTGCGTACAAGCTAGTTTTTCGCAGCAATTAAGAGGTAAGGGATTTTGCCTCTATTTAGGTTATTTTTGTAATACACCTTGATGATAGGTTTCTCGTATGTTCTTTGTAATACCGTTTTTGACACCATGCCCGACCTTGTGTCAGTATTTGTTTTGACTCGTCGTGTGCGTTTTTTTTCGTACGTTCGAAATTATTTATTTTTGTAAATCTCATATGTTAGTTTTGATAATACATGCGATCCCTTTTGATTTAAAAAGTTTGTTTTGATTCAATAAATTGTACCGTGTACGGTACGATTCTCGTTTTGAATTCCGTATGATCACTAAGTACGAATAACTTGTCACTAAAAATAAAGTGACTTTCAGACCTTATTAGAAAATTTGCACCACTGTGCATGTATGTGCGGTAATCCGAATTTACCATTCAGAACTCAAAACCCTGTTAGGGGCTAAATGTTAGAACTTTTGATTATTCGAACATGCTTACGTGATCATATTTTCTTGTGAATATTTTGTCGTGATTGACTGTTATGGGACGGTCAGTAGCGGTTGGAATATTCTGTTTCCTTGGTTATTTAGTATCGTCCTTGAAATTCCTTCTTTGAAAAACTTTTGAAAATTATTTGTTTTGAATTTGAAAGGTTAATGCTAAACTTCAATGATGTACTGTTGGTATTCATATTTATTCATACTCTGATTCGACCCTCTTTGTGTGTCCACCCTCCTTAGTAACTGGAGGGGTGGCGTTTGAACTTACTGAGCATTGTTCGCTCACCCTATCACATTTTTCTTCTCTCCAAGTCACAGGTGAGAGAGTTAAGGTTTATAGTTGGAAGTCATGTGCTCGGAGACAGACTAGAATGGAGTGTGTTTTGTTTCTCTATATATTAAACTGTGTATAGGATTTTAAGGATTTATTAATTTTGGCTAGTCCTGTGAGACTATTTTAATTTTTGTTGGAATTACAAAGGTTGTAAGACTTGGGATTTTAATTTTTGGTATGAGGTGTGGTTTGAATTAAGGTGATATGTTGGTACACGTTATTGAGTTAAGTTAGATTTTGTAGTAGCGTGGCTGGGCTTGGGCCATTTGGTTGGGCCTGGGTTCGGGCATTACAAAGTTGGTATCAGAGCTTAGGATTTAGGTCCTGAAGGTTTAGAGACTCAGAAATTGTTAGATTTAAGAAATGATTCCATCATTAAGACTATGATTTCAGTTATAAGTATTTATATCCCTATAATTCATCGGGACTGACAAAAAGTTATTGTTTACTTGTAGGAAATGGTGAGAACCAAACCGACTGCAAGGAAATCTTCCCTTCACCTCTATGTACCCAGATGGAAATGGCTAGCAACACATAGAGAAATGGTACTAGCTAAACAAGAGATCCGACGTAGGAAGGAGTGCGAGAATGGGCTGATAGAGCAGTTAAGAACCCAGCTCAAGGCAAAGAAAAAGGCCTTGGAGCAGCTGGAAAAAGCAAGAGAAATTCTAGCAGAAGTAGTATCGAAAACACCGGGCCAAGAGTTGGGAGCAGTGTTAAATCCTGTACTCTTAGAGGATTAGGCTAGAGAGAAATTTTAGCAGATTAGTTTGTAGTGGGGGAAAACCCTAGGAAGTTTAAACCAGTATTTATTCCTTTGTAATGAAGTGGTTTTGAAATTTTTAAAAAAATTGAATTATCGGTTAGTAATAAAATTTTCGTTTTGATTGATCTATGAAATTTCGTTTCGTATATGAGTTCTTAGAATTTGATTTGATCTAAATACTCATGATTTATTTACTAAGGTTTTGGAACTTGTTAATGAGCTCTGCTTTGGGTCGGTCAATATGCATCATTCTTTGTGAACTTAGATATGGACTTCGTCCCTTATATCGTGATGTAATGTTTCTTGAATTTGTCTCAGAACATAATGGCAAGAGGTGGTCGTGCTGGTGTTCGTGGCCGCAGGCACAGTCGTGGAGGGAGAGGGGGTAGGCTTGGTGAAGCTGCCGAGGACTCTACTTCGGGGGTTGCAGTAAACTAGAACGGTCCCTAACCTAACATCAACACCAACGCAAACGTGAACGCCAATGTTAATGTCCCTCCACAAGCGGACTCTGCATTGGTTGCACTCTTGCAAACTTTGACACAAACTGTTGCGGCCTTGGGCCAAGCTACTCAAGGACTCGCTGCGTAGACGCAAACTGGAGCTCAACCCCAACCTATTGCTCAGCCACAAGTGGTGACTAAAGATCCGCTAGAGAGTTTTCAGAAGTGGAATCCTGGTAAGTTCACAGTGCACCAGGCACAGAGAAGCCAGAAGATTGGCTAGACAACATTGAAAAGATTTTTGGGACTATGACATGCTCCAGTGAGCTGAAGGTTAACCTCGCCACTTTTGTACTTCAGGGTGAGGCGAGCCAGTGGTGGAAGGCAGAGAAGAAGGCGATAGAATCAAGAGGTATTCAGGTGATAACTTGGGAGATATTTTTGGATGCCTTTAATAAGAAGTTCTTTCCTCCCAGTATTCGTGAGAGAAGGGTAGCAGACTTTCTTGACTTAAAACAAGGAGCGATGACAGTGAACGAGTATGATGCCAAATTTACAGAACTATCAAAGTATGCCCCAAATTTCTTTGATAATGATGAGCAGAAAGCCCAAAAGTTTGAGAGGGAGTTTAATGATAGAATCAGTTACAGGCTTAAACCTTTGAAATTGCCAACGTATGCTGAAGTGTTGGATCGAGCTAGGATAATTGAGGAGGATTTGACAGATTATCAGAATATGAAGGAGGAAAGGAAGAGAGGTGCAGATGATCAAGGGGGGCGTTATCAGGGACAGTCTAGTGGTCAAGGTGAGACCAACAGTGATAATAAAAGGAGAAACACAGAGGATAATCGTCCAAAAGGGATAGCTCAGTGGGGCCGAAATTAGGACCAAGGTCAAAATCAGAACCAGGGTCAACATCAGAATCAGGGCCGAAACCAAAACCAAAGTCGAAATTATAATCAAGGCTGGAACCAGAATCAAGGTCGAGGTCAGAATCTTGGAGTTAATACTAACTGCAAAACTTGTGGGGGAAAGCATCAGACAGAATCGTGCTATTGGGGGAAAGGTGCATGTTTTAACTGTGGCAAGACTGGGCATCGAGTTAAGGATTGTCCTGACCCACTCAGAGGACTTTCACTAATAAGGTTGGTGGTGAAGATAAGGAAAAACCTAGAGAGCAGGGAAAGGTCTATGCTATGATTACAAGAGATGCCCGAACTACTAATGATGTTGTGGCAGGTACGATTCAACTATTCTCTCATAATGTATATGCTTTGATCGATCCAGGTGCAACACATTCCTTTATATCTGAAACACTAGCACATCGTTTGAAACTGTCACCTCAGAACTTAGACACTGAATTAATGATTGATACGCCGACCAAGGAGTCTATCTCAGTGACCTCGATATTTAGATCTTGTTGTTTAAGTTTAGAAGGTAGGGATATACCGATAGACTTGATTCCGTTAGACATTCAAGATTTTGATGTGATTTTGGGTATGGATTGGTTCGCTGCCTTCCATGCTAAAGTTGACTATTTTCGAAAGAAAGTAGTCTTTGGTGGTCCACGTAAATCAAAATTTCGGTTTAAGGGGTCTAAGCTCGTGGCATTGTCAAGGTTCATTTCATCTTTAAGAGCTTGGCGATTGCTGAAGAAAGGTTGTTATGGTTATTTGGCATACATTAATGATACTCAAAAGGAGGAGGTCAGCATAGAGTCACTTTCTGTAATGAAGGAGTTCATCGATGTTTTTCCCAAGGAATTGACGGGACTTCCACCTGAAAGAGAGGTAGATTTTTCCATTGATTTAGCACCAGGGACAGCACCAATTTCGAAAGCTCCATATAGGATGGCTCTGGCAGAACTTAAGGAGTTGAAAGAGCAGTTGCAGGAACTATTAGAGAAACAATTGATTAGGCCTAACGTGTCACCTTGGGGCGCTCCTGTGTTATTTGTGAAGAAAAAGGATGGAACGATGAGGTTGTGTATCGACTATCGTAAATTGAATTGGGTTACGGTGAAGAATAGGTACCCATTGCCCAGGATCGATGATTTGTTTGACCAGTTGTAAGGTACGTGCTATTTCTCTAAGATTGACCTTCGTTCGGGGTACCATCAACTGATGGTCAAGAAAAAGGACGTCCTTAAGACTGCTTTTAGAACCCGATATGGTCATTTTAAATTTCTGGTGATGCCGTTTGGTTTGACGAATGCCCCAGATGCGTTCATGGACTTAATGAATAGGGTCTTTCGAAAATTTTTAGATCGGTGTGTAATTGTATTTATTGATGACATATTGATTTACTCCAAAACTCGTGAGGAACACGAACAACATTTGAGGGCAGTGCTTCAGATTTTGAGGGAGGAGAAGTTGTAAGCCAAGTTTAAGAAATGTGAGTTCTGGTTAGAGGAAGTAGCCTTCTTGGGACACGTGGTATCTAAGGATGGAATTTTGGTAAATCCAACTAGGGCTGAGGCGGTAGTAAATTGGGAGAGACTAACCACCGTCACTGAGGTTCGACGTTTCCTAGGATTGGCAGGGTATTATCGCCGTTTTGTTGAGCGATTCTCAAAGATAGTGGTGCCCTTAACTCGGTTGACTTAGAAAGACGTGAAGTTCGTTTGGACAGAAGAATGTGAGAATAGCTTTTAGGAATTGAAAAAGAGACTGGTCTCAGCCCCAATTCTTACTTTACCAACCGAAACAAGAGGATTTGTAGTTTATAGTGACGCCTCACAGAAAGGCTTGGGTTGTGTATTGATGCAGAATGGTAAGGTGATTGCTTACGCTTCGCGACAGTTGAAGAATTTCGAGAGGAATTACCCGACTCATGATTTGGAGTTGGCGGTTGTGGTATTTGCCTTAAAAATTTGGAAACACTACTTGTATGGAGAAACGTGCAAAATATACACCGATCACAAGAGCCTGAAATACATCTTCACACAGAAGGAATTAAATATGAGGCAGAGGAGATGGTTAGAACTGTTAAAGGACTATGACTGCACAATTTTGTATCATCCTGGGAAGGCCAATGTGGTGGCTGATGCATTAAGCCGAAAAAGCAAGGGGAAGTTGGCCATGATGTTAACTAAGGAGAAAAGGATTTTAGATGATCTCGAATCTTTGGGTTTAGAAGTTAGAATAACAGGTGGTAGAGGTTATTTGACACACATGAGTTTTCAACCGTCCCTATTAGAAAGAGTTAAAGCGGCACAGAATGATGATCCAGAGTTAATCAAGATTTGTGAAAAGTTGAAGGACGGGGGACAAACTGATTTTTGAGTGGGCGATGATGGAATTATACGATTTGGGACTAGATTTTACATTCCTGCTAATCCAGAATTAAAAAGGGAAGTATTAGAAGAAGCCCATAGCTCGAGGTTCTCGGTACATCCAGGAAGTACGAAGATGTATCGGGATATGTGGGATACCTTTTGGTGGGAGAATATGAAACGAGAAATTGCAGAGTTTGTTTCCAAATGTCTTATCTGTCAGCAGGTTAAGTGCGAACATCAGAAATCGGGCGGTTTGCTTCAATCGATGCCTATTCCTGAGTGGAAGTGGGAGCATATTTCCATGGACTTCGTAGTTGGGCTGCCTAGAACACTTAAGAAAAGTGATGCGATTTGGGTGATTGTGGATCGGTTGACTAAATCTGCACACTTTTTGGCTTTTCGAATCAATGACTCCTTGGAAAAGTTAGCAAAGATGTATGTGGACGAGATTGTTAGACTCCATGGAGTACCGGTTTCAATAGTGTCAGATTGTGATACTAGGTTCACATCAAAGTTTTGGGGTAGTTTGCAGAAAGCTTTGGGTACAAACTTGAGTATGAGTACGTCTTTCCATCCGCAAACTGACGGCCAATCAGAACGGACCATTCAGACATTGGAGGACATGCTTCACTCCTGTACGTTAGATTTTCAGGGTAATTGGGATGAGCACTTGCCATTAGTAGAGTTCACCTACAATAATAATTACCACTCGAGCATTGGTATGGCCCTGTATGAAGCACTATACGGGAGGAGGTGTCGCTCGCCAACTTGTTGGGATGAAGTGGGAGAACGAAAGTTGTTGGGACCAGAGTTAGTTCAGATCACCGCAGAAAAGGTACAACAGATCAAGAAGAGACTCTTGATGGCCCAGAGTAGACAGAAATCATATGCCGACAATCGTCATTGCGAGCTCGGTTTTGATGTAGGGGACCACGTATTTCTCAAGATTTCACCTACACGTGGAGTTATGAGGTTTGGTGTTAAAGGAAAACTTAGCCCTCGGTTCGTTGGACCGTTTGAGATTCTTGAGAAGGTGGGAGAGGTCACATATCGACTTGCCTTGCCGCTTGTCCTTTCGGGGGTTCATAATGTGTTTCATGTATCGATGTTGAGAAAATATGTCCCTGACCTGAGCCATGTTATGGAGTATAGACAGCTACGCCTAAGAGAAGATCTTAGCTATTCAGAGCAGCCTATTAGAATTGTGGATCGCAAAGATCAGGTTCTTAGAAGACGAACCATTCCTTACGTCAAGGTGCAGTGGAGCAATCATACTGAAAGGGAAGCTACTTGGGAACTCGAGGAAGAGACGCGAGAGAAACATCCCGGACTTTTTGTATGACTTAGTACCTTAAGTTAGAGGACTAAACTTCTTTTTAGGGGGTAAGAGTGTAATACCCCACTATTTTATTCTTTTATTTAAAATAAATTGTGACAATAATAATTCTAAGGACAAATTATTGTTGGGCTAATCTTGTTAATACTATCTTTGGGCTTGGCCCATTAATTGAAACGTTTGAATTCAGAATTTTTTAGCCAAATTGTAGTTGAACTAATTTGGACTAATTGCTATTTCTTTGATATTATTTCTTGTTGGGCTTAGCTCACAACTTAATTAGTTCCAGCCTTTGAAAAAAAAAAAAATAGACGTGAGCCGTGAAGGAGTCGTGGGCATACCAGACTCGTCGGCAAGGTAGTTCATTAGGGGATAAGGGTTGGAATTTCAAACGAGGAGGAGTAATCTTGGAGTCTTCAGGATAGAATCAATAGCTGGTTGGGTTGTTGTAGAGACAAGAAATTTTTTTTTTATCTCTCGTAAGGCTGAGGAAGAAGAGGGGGACTTCACACCGGAGTTCTGGACGCTGAAGAGTACAGTTGGTGAGCAACTGAGGTAAGCCTATTATCTTTCTCCTTTATGGTACACTGTTGATATTGGTTTTGTTATGGAAGAGGTTTAAAAGTTCAGTCTTTATGTCCTTATAAACAATGAAAAATAGGAGATGAAAGGGACAGATTGAGTGAGAGGGGAAAGAGTGGATGGTGATGGTTGTGGTATAGTCAAATCAATAGTAAAAATAGTGAGAGAAAAGTATTAATGATGAAGAAGAAATAATGAGAAAAAAGAAAAGAAAAGAGGAGAGGGAGGCGAACAGGGTGTGTTAATATGTGTTTATGGGTGAAATTGTGGGACATGGGTAAGTGTAGATTGTCTCATTATTGGGTATTTGTTGTCCCTTTCCTTTTTCCTTGTTCAGTAGAGAAATGGTGAGTGATCAGAGTACCTCGGTGTTGGGTTGGCATGGATGATGGACTAATATGTATTGTATAATATGGGTTTAGTATGTTCATTTCTGGTGGGGTTAATTCTGTTCTCACCTTTCGTAGTTAGGCTACGCTTCAACCAGAATAGTAGTGTAAATTTGGATTAATTATTAGATATTGGTTTAGCTTTATAATTATATTTTTAAGTTTTGACTTTTAGATTTGAGCAATCGTGGGTGACGATTCTATTTTGTTTTTCGCAGCAATTAAGAGGTAAGGGATTTTGCCTCTATTTAGGTTATTTTTGTAATACACATTGATGATAGGTTTCTCGTATGTTCTTTGTAATACCGTTTTTGACACCATGCCCGACCTTGTGTCGGTATTTGTTTTGACTCCGTCGTATACGTTTTTTTTTCGTACGTTCGAAATTGTTTATTTTCGTAAATCTCATGTGTTAGTTTTGCTAATACATGCGATCCCTTTTGATTTGAAAAGTTTGTTTTGATTCAGTAAATTGTACCGTGTACGGTACCATTCTCGTTTTGAATTCCGTATGATCACTAAGTACGAATAACTTGTCACTAAAAATAAAGTGACTCTCAGACCTTATTAGAAAATTTGCATCACTGTGTATGTGTGCGGTAATCCGGATTTACCATTCATAACTCAAAACCCCGTTAGGGGCTAAATGTTAGAACTTTTGATTATTCGAACATGCTTACGTGATCATATTTTCTTGTGAATATTTTGTCGTGATTGACTGGTATGGGACGGTTAGTGGTGGTTGGAATATTCCATTTCCTTAGTTATTTAGTATCGTCATTGAAATTCCTTATTTGGAAAACTTTTGAAAATTATTCGTTTTGAATTTGAAAGGTTAATGCCAAACTTCAATGATGTATTGTTGGCATTCATATTTATTCATACTCTGATTCGACCCTCTTTGTGTGTCCACCCTCCTTAGTAACCGGAGGGGTGGCGTTTGAACTTACTGAGTATTGTTCGCTCACCCTATCACATTTTTCTTCTCTTCAGATCACAGGTGAGAGAGTTAAGGTTTATAGTTGGAAGTCATGTGCTCGGAGACAGACTAGAATGGAGTGTGTTTTGTTTCTCTATATATTAAACTGTGTATAGAATTTTAAGGATTTATTAATTTTGGCTAGTCTTGCGAGACTATATTAATTTTTGTTGGAATTACAAAGGTTATAAGACTTGAGATTTTAATTTCTGGTATGAGGTGTGGTTTGAATTAAGTTGATATGTTGGTACACGTTATTGAGTTAAGTTAGATTTTGTTAGGGGTGTGCACGGGCCCAAAGCACGAGGCTTTGGCAAGGCCCGGTATAAGCCCATTTAGTTGCGGGCTTCAATTTCAAAAGCCCAACATAGCGGGCTTTGTGCGGGCTTAAATCAACGGGCTTTGCGGGCTTTAAACGGGCATTGGACGGGCTCGGGTTTAGCAGGCTTACAAATTAAATGTTTTATTTTGAAAAGTTTATACCTATTAAAGTTTGGGCTTTAAATTATTTTTAGCCCATCAATCCATCTCTGAAAAAAAAAAAAAAATTAAACAAAACACAAATAAATCATTTAAGACAAAAACAAAAAACAAGACAATTTACTCAACAATTTATTACTCTCTTTTTCAACTCAAACATTTTATTATGTAATATGAACTATGAAGAACAAAAGAAAAATAAAATAGCAGGTCAAATTTCAAGTGTTTCTTCATCCCAATCTAATTGATGGACACAAGTAAAGGTCAAACATACACAATTTATAAATATTTACTCCAAAAATCAAAATCAACTATTGAACCTAACTTATACTTTTTCAAAACTATGCCGATTTAACATTGAAATGGATCAAAATAATTACAATAAATTAATAAACAGTACCAAAAAAATCCAACTATTGAAACTTTTTTAGTATAACAACCAAAAAAAATTACACTTTATATATACTTACTATAAAATGACGTAGTTTTAATAAGAGATGGGTCGGGCTGGGCTTAACGGGCAGGAAGGATTGGAGAGCCCTGACCATGCCCGAGACCGCGGGCTTTCACTTATCTAAGGCCCAGCACTATGTACTAGCCCACGGGCACGGGCTTTGCGGGCTGGGCATTGGCGGGCTCTGCGGGCTTGACGGGCCGATGGGCCGGTCTGCTCACCCCTAGATTTTGTAGTAGCGTGGCTGGGCTTAGGCCATTTGGTTGGGCCTGGGTTTGGGGCATTACAATTTGACTTCTGGGAACGCTCTTCTTGCTTATGGCTTACCGTAAGTTATATATTTTTGAAGCATTTGATTTGACTTATGAAAAGATAAGTCATAAGTCATGTACAAGGTACTTAAAGCACATGTAAGGCCACAAGTAATAATTACTAGACATTGTGTTTATTTCTACTTTTCAAATTACATAAACCCTCTTCTTTAGTGAAACTTTCTATATTTTAAAATTACCCTTAATAATATATTATTGATAATATTAATAATATTTATTAAGATTAATAATAAATAATTATAATAATAGTAATAAGTAATAATAATAATAAAATAAAACATAATAATTGTAAATATAAATAATATAAATAAATATAGTAATAAATAATATTATAAATAAGATAAATATTAATAAATAAAAATAATTATTATAGTAAGAAATAATAATAATAATTAATTAATACATAATAATTTTAGTAAATAAACATACTAATAATACATATAAGTTTAAAAGTATTAATAATAAATAATAATAAAAATAAATATTAACAATAATAATATTAATAAGTAATTTTGAAATAAGTGTGAGAGACAGAGAATGCGGGATGCTTTTTTTTTTCTCTCTCTCTACCATAAAAATTTGACACGTGTATCTTCATCAGACTCAATGGAGGGCAATTTTATCATTTTAAGATTTTTTTTAACGATTCTGTTATAGATAACGGTATAAGGGAATAATTAAGCTTCAAATGTTGAGATCAAGGACTACCGTTGAAAATTTTATCAATTGAGTACCAAATCACCAGAAAATAGAAAGATCAGGGACCAAATTATATATTAATCCTTATAATAAAGTTGATTAGTTTTTTTAATAATTTGTATGTCCAATTAAACGGGATAATTTAGGAACGGATAGAGTATAATATTTTAGGTACAAGTGTGTAAATATTATACACTATCAATGTTAAAAATAGTATTTAGGAAAATAAAATGCTAATGGCAATTATCGTTGTCTTAAGCAATGCTTAAGATAAGACAAAGGTCAAGATACAAAGGTGCTAATTTGTCCAAAAAGGAAAGTTTCCAAGGCTGCTGAAAATATACAAAGATGGAGTCGCAAAAAGGAGTTTGACTAAAGCGATTTCTTGACACGCGTCACGACCGCACGCAACTTAAACGCGTCGTATCCGCGTCTAATAAACGCGAAATAGTAAGATCCTATATTTACGTTCCCGCATATATATGGGGTCTACTTTCACCCATTCGCTTCTATCTTCTTCGTACATTTTTGGGGGAAAACTCATCTCAAGGTTAGATATACAAGACTATGTACTCTCTCTCTCTCTCTCTCTCTCTCTATATATATATATATATATATATATATATATATATGTTTCATCAATCTTGTCAGTCCTATTGAATTGTGGACTTTGTAATTTTGATCATGATCATGCATTTGAAACTCTTGTTAATGCTATTTGTTTATGGTTAGGATCCCTGATTAGTTTTTAGTTGAATATAATGAATGTTTAATTTTTTTAGTCAGATTTGTTAGTTCGGATTGCTTAAGTAATTAATGGAACAGTAATTGAGATATGAGTTTTTGATGTAATGTTCATGATTATCCGTTGAATCTGTATTTGTGAATTTGGGGAAATTTGAGTTTTCAAATAGAGTAGATAGATCTAGCCAACGAATCAATAGTCTTTTTAATACAGAGCTTCTTTTGGATTCAGATAAATCAAACCGACGAATCAAGTGTCTCTTTGAAACAAAGCTTCTTTAAGAACATATATAGTTCTTTTTGCTGGTAAATGCGTCTGGTGGATCAGTTTAAAATTTTGCTGCTTGTAAATGCGTATGGTGGATAAGTGTAAAATTTTGCTTTCGTGATACTGAGTATGAGAAACACAATTTTTCTTAGTGAAAAGCTATGACCCTGTTTGGATGGGCGGTTTGGATGATGGTTTGAAGAACCATTACTATGTTTTCTAGCGGTGTTCAATATGGTCTGATTTGATGCATTATGCTATATGATGCGGAATGGTATGATCTTGCAATCAAGTTGGCTTCAGGCCATCTTGGAATTACAAAAATGCTATTCCTTAATTTCAATAGATGAAGCACTTTGATATTATGTCATGTTCGGCTTAACTTATGGTGGCTGTTTTATTTTCGTTGGTGATATCTATGGATTTTTTGTCCTTGAAAAAACAGTGATCTATGCTGGTTGTAGCAATTTTGTATCACTAAGTTTGTATTAATATAGTACTCATTTCGAAACAAAAGAGAGCTAAAGATTAACATTAAGTCAAGAGGAAAGTAGTATGATCGATTTTTCTACAGTAATAACTGTAATGGTAGTCAAAATTCTTACCTAGTATGAATATATTCACGAAGAAAGAAGGCCATAAAGTCTATTAATTACAAACATAGTTCACAATTTGAAAATTTATCAAATTAGTTTTACTATAGTAATCTTTCACGGGTGAAAATTACTTTTGATTTTGTTTCTGCAAAGTGAGCAAGTGTTTTGTAAGTTCATATGAATCTAAATTTTCTTCAAGTTTGGTGTTTGTGAGGGTGTCATTTTTATTTTCTTTGTGATCTCTTTTAGTTATTTTTTTGGTGGTTGCAATTTCGGGAATCTTTGGTTTTAGGTTTCTTCCTCTAACGTTTCTTTATCCTTTATGGCTTGATTGTTTAATACTTCTTCTATCCCAAAAATTTAGTCCTGTTTAACTAGTCAACTTTTTAAGATTGTAGCTTTACTTACTAAAATGAGACTATTTTTTCGGGACAAACCAAAGAGGGACTACTTTTTTTTTTTTTGGGGGGATGGGGTACTGATTACTTCTTCTCTTCACCATTTCTATCTGAATATTTTCGTGACAAGTAGGTTTTCCTCTGCACATCGGTCTTTTCCTTGTGATCTTGCAGTCGCTGCAAATTCATTATGCATCAATAATGTTACTTGACAGCTTGAATATTTAGTTTCAAAACAAGACAGAATGGTAATTAGACATATCTTCCAAAACAAGTGTCAAATTTTTTCTTCAGGAGAGGGGTTTGTGAGTGATCACTAAGAGGATATTCTTTATTTTTCCTATAAAATTGTGTAGTCATTATGCGTAAACCTACCACTCGTTTTTAGAGTAAGTACTAGAATAGTCTAGCACCTGGTTTGAAATGAACTGCATGATCTTATCCACAATCAATATTTCACGATCTTGGAATAGAATGTGCCTTATCTTATCAACTAATTCTCAGGCTCATAGTGTTTGTTATTGTAGCATCAATTTTGTGAAGAAAAATGGGTGGTGGCAAGGACAAGCATGATGAGTCTGACAAAGGGCTGTTTTCACACCTCGGTGGTCATTATCCTCCTGGACATCAACCTCCACCAGGAGCATACCCTCCCCAAGGCTACCCGCCAGCTGGATACCCTCCTCAAGGGTATCCTCCCCAAGGATACCCTCCAGCTGGATATCCTCCTCAGGGCTACCCCCCAGCTGGTTACCCCCAACATGGTGGTCATCCTGGTTCATCAGGTCACTCAGGTACAGTTAACATTTTTTGTCATTATAATGCGTTAGTTTTATGGTTAGCAATCTCTTGAGTATGCTTATGCGATGTAGTAAGCAATTAGATTAGCGTTGAGGCTACATTTTATTATTTTTTTTGAACCGAAACTGAGAATATTATAACCATACTGAAGATAGTACACACTCCAATATTTACAGAAGATATGTACGGAGCAACTACTGAAGAACCATATTGTGGCAAGAAGAGTTGCTAAGTAATATACAATATTTAGATTGCATTATATCTCTCCTCAAAAGTTGGTGAGCAAAAGTTCGAGTAGAGTTCATCCAAAGTAGGGAGTGTCAGCTGCTGCTTTGGCTTGGAGATCTGCAACCTAGTTAGCTTCCCTGAAGGGTAACGACACTGTGTCCACAGAGGCGATAAGTGGTAGCAGTCGATGTTGCGGTCTGATGGTTTGGCCCCTGTGTAATAAAGAGAGGGCCATTAATTGATGGAATTGAAATGAATGAATACTAAAATCCATAGATCTTAACCCTCACATAGGAATTACCCGAAACAACAAACTTGATGTGGAAGCGTACTTGAATCCATGAGAGCGATTGTGCCTCGAGTTATATGTCTTCCAATTGTCGCGTAGTATCTTTAGGCTTTCTCTTGCTAATGAGATGGCAGAGAGAAAAGATTGCAACTCTATGCTTAATTGGGGACCATAACCTTTTATAGTAATAGTTTGACCTAATTATCAACCAGCCCATTATAAGTTGATAATTAGTTCCCTTGAGGTCTCTACACATATTCAATTAAAACCCCCCATACTTATCAAAGATGACTTAGGCCCATATAAGTTAGTAGATCACTTCAATTAGGCCTATTAACTTTAAATAACATGAAGTATACGGTTAAGTCGCAGTGCATACACGTCTGTATGCCCAAATACACATATTAATCACACACACACACACACACACACACACACACACACATATATATATATATATATATATATATATATATAAGTCCATAAAATTCTAACAATCCCCCACTTGGACTATATACATGTGCATACGTATAAACCTTAGAATCGTATATCACATTTTATACTTTAGTAGCTCGAGCAAGCCTTTTGCTTTTAGTCATCTTAAATCAATCCTGTCTATTAGTCAAATTAACATAAGGATCAAAGAGGCTTTCGTTGCATTCAATGCAACTAGACCCATCAATGGTCACATACATTAACGTAACCAACGACATGGATCAAGTATGGATGTGTAGCATGGAACTTACATGTAATGTGATCTTCACATGTCTATTTCCAACTGGTCCTACCTTAGTCCGTATGAGATCAAATGTAACAGAGTGCTGAATACTGAATAACTTTATACTTTAACAAAATCCAAAAATTGTAGAATTGTCATGACAATGAATCATAAATGTTGAGTAAACAAATAATATAAACTCCCACTGAAACTATGCAAATCCAACTGTAGAACACCCATACCAGCAGTATGCTCGTGAAAGACCTTGGGTGTCAAACCCTTGCTATTATGGAGTTTGTCCCAATATGCTCAACAGAAATATGATCACTCTGAATTCTTTCTTTAACAAAAAGGAACTTGATGTCTATATGCTTAGATTTAAAAAATAAAAACCTCATGTTGTTACTTAGGTAAGGGACTGCAGACTTATTGTCACAAATTAACTTTAATGGTCTTTCAATACCAACTACTATTTGCAACCTAGTGACAAAATTTTGCAGCCAAAATCTTTGATTTGATGCCTCGTAGCATGTTACAAATTTTGTTTCCTTAGTGGAAGAAGCAACGAGTGTCTGCGTAGCACTCTGCCAAGAGATTGCTCCTCTAGCAAACATAAAAATGTAGCCCTAAGTGAATCTACGACTATCTTGGCATCACGAAAAGTTGGAATAGAATACCCAATGATCTCAAGTTTAGCCAACCTTTTATATGTGAACATGTAATCCTTTGTTCTCTATAAGTATCGCATAACCCTTTGGCTGCTATCCAAAGTTCTTTACTGAATTATTGAGGTATCTACTAACACTCCAACAATGAATGCTAGATTTGGACGAGTGCATACCTGTGCATACATCAAACTCCCTACAGCCGAAGCATAAGGAATATCTTTCATTTCTTTAGATTCAATTTCATTCTTGGGGCATTGATTGAAACTGAATCTATCTCTTTTAGTAACTGGTGTGCATGTCAAACCTTTTAAGTACTTTTTTCAATATATCCCTTTTGTGATAATCCAAGAATACCCTGAGAACGATCCCGATGTGACTGGATTCCTAATACAAAAGATGCATCGCCAAGATCTTTGATCTCAAATTTCTTTGATAGAATTTTTTTTGTTTCATGCAATAAGTCTATATCATTAGTGGCAAGTATGATGTCATCCACATATAAAACCAGGAAAATATATATGCTCCCATTGAACTTATTGTATATATATATTCATCAACTGTATTTATCTCAAAACCAAATGATAATACAATTTGATGAAATTTGTGATACCATTGTCGGGAAGCCTGTTTGAGCCCGTGGATGGATTTCTTAAGTTTCCAAACCATTTGCTTTGAATCCTTCGAAACAAAGCATTCAGGTTGCACCATATAGATCGTTTCTTCAATATCATCATCGAGAAACACAGTTTTCACATCCATCTAATGTAGCTCTAAATCTAAATGTGCCACTAGTGCCATAATCATTCTAAATGAGTCCTTCGAAGAAACTGGAGCAAAGGTCTCGTTATAGTCGATGCCTTCCTTTTAAGTACATCCCTTAACGACTAGACGTGCCTTATATCTTTCCACATTGCCTTGTGAATTCCTCTTGGTCTTAAATATCCAATTTGCAACAAATAGGTTTCACACCTTCGGGTAATGGGACAAGATCCCAGACGTCATTGTCTTTCATTGATTTGATTTCCTCATTCATGGCATCCATCCACTTTTGAGAGTTTAAACTTTTAATGGCTTAACGAAAGATGATTGGATCATCTTTCATCACACCAATGTTTGCCTCATGTTCATTGAGAAATATTATAAAGTCATCTGGAATTGCACTTCTCCTCTCTCTAGTGGATCTCCTTAAAGGCACTGGTTCTTGAGGTTCTTGAGCTTGTTCCTCATGAACAATTGGTTGACCTAGATCAAGGGGAACTTCAACATTGTCTAGTTCCAAATGTTTTTCTTGAACTGTGTTAGGAATAAGATCCTGATCATGGTCAAGGGCAACTGTATGAAGAAGAATAGTAACCGAATCCTCCTCAAAGACAAAGTTTCATACCTTATCTCCCCCCAAGCTCAATATCCTCGAAGAACCAGACATTTCGTGTCTTGAAGAAAGTTCTAGATTTTGGATCATAGAACTTAAAGCCCAGTGATCTTTCAGAGTATCCAACAAAATAGCTTTTGTTGGAACCCTATTAAGGATATAAACTGCAGTCTTAAGTGCCTTTCCCTAGAGTGAATTAGGTAGGGTAGTATGACTAATCATACTTCTTACCATATCTTTTAAGGTCCTATTTCGTCTTTCAGCTACACCATTCATGCTCTTACATAGTGTACTGTGGGACGATTCCACACTCTCTAGAAATTTGGCAAAAGGCTCTAGACGTTTTCTTACAAATGAAGCAGGTCATTTCCTTATCTTGTCCCCTGGACACCTTAGCTTCTTCTTTGGGTCCAAGTCAGCAGTTTCTTTACCCTTCCTTTTCTTGTTTCCGCCCGAGGAAAATAATACCAAATGAGCACTTTCTGCCTTTTCATGTCTCATTATATCTTCTTCTTGTGCATGGTGCAAAATGAGCTTGTTAAGAGTCCATTTCTCCTTCTATCAGTTGTAACTGACCCCAAATCGAATGAATTGTGCAGGAAGGGATATCAAAACTAAATAAATAAGCCACTAGATTGCTCTAACTTAAGGTCATTTAGTTTTGATGCCAACAGAGACATTTTCAAAATATACTACCTTATATTCCTTTTGCTTATATACCTCATGGCTCTGCAGGGAACATCGTAACAACCTTCTCCTCGGACATAGTGCCCCTGATTATTCTGGATTGCACACCTCATGATCATTAGACTTGTGCGATTTGAGCGGTTTCACTTTTCCATATCCCTCTTATCATGAGAGATACTTGAAACTATAAGATCAGTAGGGCGCGGCTCCCTTAATGCAAGGTCTAGATCCATGCAACCTAGAACTATCGTAACGTTCTCTTTCCCGTCCTTAAAGTTGGCACCATTAAGTACTGAAATGGAGTTAATATTAGCAGATACATTTACAGCAATATATGAACTTAACAGAGAATAAAACCAAAATCAAATATACTCACATAAACTAAAACAAAACCTTAAGCAGAGAAGTTTAAATAAATTTAAAATGACCATTCCCATTACTAGAAAACCAGCACAATACTAATTCTGGTCTTTTGATAGAAAATTAATTTGCAAGTGATTTTCTTGGTGTAGCAATCAAACATTGACAATAAGATCCGGTCAAATATTAAGCCTTTCTTTTGACCGACTTAACACCCATAATCATCACATGTTTACTAGTATTACTACTACTGGTGTATTTGAATTTCTGCTAAACGATAATAACCTTTCTTTTGGCCGGTCATTACCCGTATGAAAATCGCATAAACAAACATCTTAGTAATTCAAAATCAAAAAATATACACAGGAGAGGTTACTTTTGTAACATGCTGCTTCTATTAATTAATATGAACTACCAGACATGCTTAAAGATGGAGCAAAACCTTCGTCATTTTGAATCTACAAATGAATCCATGATAATACATAAAATCATTGCATATAAAGCATAAATGCATAATCAAGGTTATTTCTCATGAATTCATATTAATAAACATTCAAAATAGGCCTTTGTTTTATAATAATGATTAAACAAACTTTAATAAATTGTTAAATAGAAAACATGCCTATAGAATAGGAGAAATTGCAAAACTACCCTTGAACAGTATCACTTTACAATTTAATCTCTGAACACGAAGATAACTGCATATATATCCCTAAACTTTAACCAAAATTCAGTTTAGTTCTTAAACTTTATCTAAATTGCAGTATAGCCACTGAACTATTTCTGTATTGCAACTTAGTCCCTAACCTATGTCAGAATTTCAGTTTAGTCCCTTAAAGTTATCAATATAGCAATTTAGTCCCTGGACTATATTCGTATTGCAATTTAGCCACTTGTTGAAATTAAAATCAGTCAATACTCGGATTCATAAACGTTAAAGTGATTCTAAAGTCCATAGTACACAAATCAAAAAAGCCAAAGAATAAACAATGGATTGCTATATTGTGCACCACAGGAAATTGCTCCGGCATGCATCATAAAGAATAAACAATGTTATTGCTTTAAACCAAAAGTTAAAGCATGCATCATAAATCAATTGTTATAAGCAGGCACAAAAACCAATAAAAGGTTCAAAATGAAATAAAACCTCCAAACCGGGCCAAAGATCAAGCACGTACATAGAAACTGAATCCATGGACAACTTGTAAATACAAATTTCAGATAACCCTAATGTGAAGGTGCTCTGATACCACTTAGATGGAATTGAAATTAATGAATACTAAAATCCATAGATCTTAACCCTCACATAGGAATTACTCGAAACAACAAACTTGATGCGGAAGCGTACCTGAATCCATGAGAGTGATTGTGCCTCGAGTTATGCATCTTCCAATTGTCGCGTGGTATCTTTAGGCTTTCTCTTGCTAATGGGACGGCAGAGAGAAAAAATTGCAATCCTACACTCAATTGGAGACCATAACCTTTTATAGTAATAGTTTGACCTAATTATCAACCGGTCCATTATAAATTGACAATTAGCTCCCTTGAGGTCTCTACACATATTCAATTAAAACCCCATACTTATCAAAGATGACTTAGGCCCATATAACTTAGTAGATCACTTCAATTAGACCTATTAACTTTAAATAACATGAAGTATACGATTAAGCCGCAGTGCATACACGTCTGTATGCCCAAATGCATATGTTAATCATATACACATGTATATAAGTCCATAAAATTCTAACATTAATGAGTCCGTTTCAAGATGAATCCGTGACCAATTCTAATGGCTAGCCATATTTATGACTTCTCTAAGAGCCCATAATTCTTTTGTAGCGTTGATAGCTAGACCAATGTTACACGCTAAGCTAAGCAGCTGAATTGTAGTTACATACAGAGGTATATATAGGAGTTTGACAGCTTAAAAAAACAAAATGGCTTAAAGGACAGATACCAACACGTGACCAACCAACCTTGGTTGATAAGATAAATGCTATTGGCACAGAAAAGACGTATAATGTGTAATAGAATCAAAAGTAGTGGGTATATCGCAGCAACATATTAAAGACGATGAGAGTGTGGGCAGAGGACAGGAAGATGCATTTGTAGAATGAAGTCTGATATTATTGATCATTATGCATATGCATATAAAATATTTTCAGGTTGATGCTATTGGCAAAGATTGCCGAGTGTATTTATAGTTCATGGACATATTCAAATGACTTGATATCCCTTTACAGACGTGAGTTAGGATTTAGACAATTCTGTGTGGAACATCCGCTGAAACATGATACAGCCATACAGGAAGTTGCTATGGGTTTTTGCATTCTGAACTATTGTGTTTGGCACGCCCGCTGGTGCTCCTTCTATATTTTTTATCTTAATATCTTTTTAAATTGTTCCCATTGAATTATTGCAAAGAGTTTCTTTAAAGCTGCTAATTCGAGAGGTATAAAGCCTAGATCTCAACAGATGGAAACTCACCATTTTTTTACTTGGTGCTTAAGATGATTTAATGAAGAAGTTTATTGGTTGTTACATTAAGCATTATGTGATTTTCTGTCTATGGGTAGGAGAGCCCAAAACAAGTTCCAGTAAAATGAGGGAATCAAGGATAAACAAAAATGTGGTGAACAATAATCATAGAGTAGTTTTGAGAAAATTTAGTAGCACTTTGTACATTCTAGCAGCAGCAGGAGTGGGCGTAAATATCTTAGTGTTTAATTATCTAATGAGACTGTATATTGTGGATAAATTTGTTGATTACTCTTCAATTACTTTACCTTCAGGGCACGGATCTGGTGGAATAGGAGGAATGCTTGCTGGTGGTGCTGCAGCTGCTGCAGCGGCCTATGGTGCCCACCACCTGAGCCACGGTGCTGCTGGTCACATGGCACCCGGTGGCTATGGTGGTCATGGTGCCTACGGTGGTGGTCATGGTGGCTACGGTGGTCATGGAAAGATGAAGCATGGAAAATTCAAACACGGCAAGTTTGGAGGGAAGCACGGTAAATTTGGCAAGCACAAGAAGCACGGATACAAGAAATGGAAGTAATTTTCTTATTGAGGAGATCTTTCTTGACTTTACAGTTTATGATTATGGCTTTTACAAATAATGTAAATATATTGTGATACTAAGTTTGCTGTCTGTTCCATGCTTTTCCATGGCTGCCTTATGTGTGGTGACAGTATGTGCTATAACTATGATGCCATTTCATGAAGCTTTCATGACTTCTCTTAGAAACAATGTGACATCTGGAGAGTTGACTTATCAAATACATTGCCATTTTTCTAGTGCATCTAGTTGGATTGACTAATCAAACACAAACAGTATTGCCTGTCAGTTTTATCTGATTATATTGTTGGCCTTGGGCACCTCAACTCTTGACTTTCTTGATAATTCTATTACCAAAGAAGTTCAAGAAGAGGGGGAAGAAAGAAAAATAAAAGGAGGCTATCTTATAATAATACTAGTATTTAAGTGACACGCACCCTCCGTTCTATGTAAAGAATTTATTATATTATTTTAGAATATTTTATATAAAAACACTTTTAAAAATTATATTTACAATCTCCGTAAACATTTCTACTTAACCCTCTCTATAAACATTTTGACTATACTCAAATATTTTTGTAATTATGATTAACTCCAATACTACTCATATACCTCTTAATTTTTAGACTTTTCAAACGTGGACTCTTTGGGTAAAACGGGGAGAGTATATATTAATGTACTTAATATCCACAAATAACATGAATAGTCCACGCTAAACATTTTACGTGTTAAATGTGATCAAGTCAAACTATAAAAAACTGGGTACTCTTTTAGAGCCAAAAAGATTTTAAAAATGGAAACTCAGCACCTTCATTGCTTCACTCAATGACACTACATGTCTTTCCATGAGACAGTTGACCTACAACTAACTGCAAAGCAATTGCTTCACTCAGTTCTTGGATTTAATGTAAATGAAGATGTCTATAATCTGGTTTGCGGTTTCAATGGGATAGATAGACAATTGATCAAGATGGGTAATTAACCGTCTTGACTCACTGTGCTAATGGGTTGGGTTGGGTTAGAAGGTTAACGGGTACCGGGTCGAGATATACAAGCCTAGTAGGAGCACATGACTAACAGAACTAAGAATTACATCAGCTCGATCATTAGCACCCTCTTACCTAGCACTTGTCAATTTTCAAAAGAATACATTGCCGCGGTTTGGTAGCCAGGATAAATAACCAGATAGGATTAATACCATAAAGAAGAATGTTTGACAAATTTTTGCACTTGGAATTATTAATCTTCATTATCTGGATAAATGACTTAATTCTCTCGCTATTAATATTAAAAGACCCCGTATTATTAATAACACTCCATCCATTCATAAATAATCATCATGTTTGACTTGATACACGGTTTAAGAAAAACTAATTAAATCTATTGTAAATATTACTCCCTCCGTTTCAGGCAAAGAGTCCACTTTTGACTTTTTTTGGTCAACTTAGTTAAAGTTTGACCGATAATTTACATAGATTTAGTTGTTTTTACAAAGTTATGAAAGTTGTAATTCATAATATTCTTAAGGTAGTTTTTTAATTAATGAAAATTTATTTCCTAAAATATAAGTGAGGTATGTGAAATTTTGATTTGATTTAGTCCCATGTTGATTTCTAAAAAAGGAAAGTAGACTTTTTGCCTGGAACCGGAGGGAGTAGTATAGTATGTACTTTTTTTTTAAAAGTCCTTGTGCATGTAGTCATAATTAAAGTAAGGGTAAAGTAGTAAAATTATTTTTCTAAAAAGGAAAAAAAAGATAATTATTTAAAAACAAAAGAAGTAATATTTGTCCTTATTTGGCTACCAAATGACCTCACTGAGTGTTTGCTTGCTGCACAACAACTATTATTTCATTTTCATCAATTTTAAACAAACTACGCTTCACGATAGTTCAAATAACAAAAAAAAAAAAACCCCGATTATTACGTCCCACAAGCAATTATATCAACTAGAATTCATTAATCTTGTAGTAGGAATTGCCTATTACTCCCTGCGTTCCAGACAAAGAGTCCACTTTTAACTTTTTTTAGGTCAACTTAATTAAAGTTTGACAAAAAATTCACATATATTTATTGTTTTTACAAAGTTATAAATGTTGTAATCTATATTATTCTTAAAGTAGTTTTTAATTAATGAAATTTTGTTTCCTAAAACATAAGTAAAATATGTAAAATTTTAATTTATTTTAGTTACATGTTAACTTATAAAAATAAAAAATAGACTATTTATCCGGGAATAAAGGGAGTATGTATAAGAGGATAATATCTCCTTCATATCTTTGTATTCAATTGTGATTATATTTAGTATATTCTCCCCCTATTAGTTAAGTCTCCTAGTTATTATTGTACTATAACTCTTCTCCTAGTCCTTATTGTATTGTAACTTTTCTAGGTTAACTTGCAACCCAAGTTTTGTAACATATAAAATCTGCTATGATATGATCTCCCACTTTTACACAAACCACCTCACTCACTATCCATTTATCATGAATCTGACTTAGTTTTAGAAGTCAGTGGTTTGGACTGATTAATTATTCTTAGCAACGCTCAAAATAATCTTTGTGATCAGCAGAGCTTCAAACATACTACAAAATTTACATCTGTTGATCAAATCAGCAGGTTTATACCTAATAAAATGCAATCTCACTTATTCCGTTAAATTATTTCAAACTACTGATCCAAAAAAAAGGTCGTCTGCCATGCCCATTTGTCATGCTGCCCTCATTTTTTTTTAACTATGAAAGAGGGGAAGAATTTTTTTTGAAAGGGTTAATGACACTACTAGTCCCTCGACTATGGCCAATTCCACCAGTAGTCTCTTAACAAATTTTTTCAAATTTTAGTCCCTTAACTATGAAAATTAGACACGGTTGGTCCTTTTGTTGAATGCCGTTAGTATTTTTCAGTTAAGTCCGTCATGTGCCCATCACGTGCCTTTGGTTAAAGGTATTTATGAAATTTTACGTGCAAAGATATTTTCTAATACTTAAAACAATATATTCTTTTCTCTCTCTCCCCCCCCTAACCCCCCACCCCCCTCAACATCTCACACATCCGCCGGGAGGATGGAGAAACGAAGCAATCAACGACGATCTTTGAAGCACGTTGACCTTCACACTGGATCCAACGGCTGGGCGTCACCGCCGGGTGACCTCTTTTACCTCCGCGGTCAAAACTACTTAACTAAGAAGAACAAGTGCCCCGCCGGCACGTGGCTATTAGAACCAGCAGGAGTTGATTGGCTCCGATTGAACGCTAAGCTGGACCACGTACTGTCCCGTAACGATAACCGTGTGATGAACGCACTGAAGAAAGCCCAATCGGGATCCGAATTAGAACCGAAGAAGAAGAATTTGATGAAAACGTTCGTGGTTGCGGTGAATTTGCAGGTTCCAGGTAGGGAGCACCATAGCGCGGTGTTTTACTTCGCGACGGACGATCCGATTCCGACGGGGTCACTACTACGCCGGTTCATAAACGGCGATGACTCGTTTCGAAACCAGAGGCTTAAGATGGTAAACAGGATCATGAAGGTGCCATGGATAGTGAAAGCTGCGGTGGGGAACTACTCGGCGTGCTTGTTGGGGAAATCCCTAAATTACTACTACCATAGAGGTCCAAATTACCTCGAAATTAATTGACGTTGATATTGGGAGCTCAACGATTGCGAGCGCTATTTTGCATTTGGCGTTAGGTTACGTGACGGCGGTGACAATAGACATGGGGTTTTTAGTTGAAGCTCAAGAGGAGGAGGATTTACCGGAGAGGTTGTTCGGTGCTGTTAGAGTTTGCCAGATGGAGATGGCATCGGCCACTTTTATCGATTCGATGTCGTCATCATTGTCGAAGAAATCAGCGGTTATTCACAGTCATTCTGGTCGTCATCAAAATCGTGTTCAAGCGTCTAAGTCTGAGGCTTATGAGGATGATGATGAGTGACTGATAAAGGAGGTTAATTAATAACAACAGTAATCCCCCTTTTTTGGGTTACGCAGGGGGGTAGGGGGAGAGAGAGAAAAGAATATATTGTTTTAAGTGTTAGAAAATATCGTTGCACGTGAAATTTCATAATACCCTTAACCAAAAGCACGTGATGGGCACATGACGGACTTAAAGGAAAAATACTAACGACATCTAACAAAAGGACCAATCGTGTCTAATTTTCATAGTTAAGGGACTAAAATTTTAAAAAAATTATTAAGAGACTACTGGTGAAATCAGCTATAGTCGAGGAACTAGTAGTGTCATTAACCCTTTTTGAAATTAGGCTCTATCCTCCCAACATTATCCACAACCATAAGTAACCCCTCAAACTTGCATTATTACACCTAACTCTAAAAAGGGACATTTAATCTATATTAAAAAGTGAGTTGCTATTTACACCCCCAAATTTATTTAATACACTCCCAAACATTTTCAACCTCTCAAAATGCTAAGTACACCCCCCCTAATTTCCTATTCTATCTTTATCAATATTTTTCTCAAAATTAACTAAACCTGCTAATTAAGTACACCCCACCCCAAACAAAATTCATCCCCTTCCTCCTCCTTCCCCGCCTCCCCCCACCCAATCATGAAAAGAGTGACAGTTCCAGGGCCAAGGAAAGAGGAAGGATGGAAGGAGAGGGGGAGGCAAGCTTGACTGGGTGGGGGTAGGCTGGGAAGGAGGAGGAAGGGGGCGGGTTTTGTTTGGGGTGAGGGTGTACTTAGTAGGTTTAGTTAATTTTGAAAAAAATATTGGTAAGGATAGAATAAAAAATAAGAGGGGGTGTAATCAGCATTTTGAGATGTTGAAAATATTGGTGGGTGTACTAAGTAAATTTGGTGGTGTAAATAGCAACTCTCTTTTTTATATATATTAAATGTCCCTATTAGAGTTATGTGTAATAATACAAGTTTGAGGGGTTACTTGTGGTTCTGGATAATGTTGGGAGGATAAAGCCTAATTTCAAAAAAAATTATTCCCCTCTTTCATCTTATTTTGAAATCAATGTTTAAAGATTAGAATTTTTATTTTTTTATCTATTTCACTTAATTTGATAATGAAACACTGTTCGAGCCCTAAATTGAGAAATTAGATTAGGGATTTGAAAAAAAAAATTGTATAGTATGTCATGTATATTCAATAAATAAGATTTGATTTATAATCAATTTGATATAGTATTTCATTTTTTATTTCCTTTCATATTAAAAGAAGAAGTATTTTGACTTTTATTTTATTCAAGTTGATTTTTCAACTGAAAGTTTGACAATGATTTATTTGTTTTTAAGAAACTATAAAACACATTGTTTTTAGTATTTTTTTGTTTAGTTTCAAAATTTTGTATTTTTATTTTTAGAAGTAAAGAAAATCATGTTACATGTTGATATAAAAGTTAGTATTTGATAGAAAAAAGCTCAATACGCACCTTTTCTTTGTGATGGGGGTAATATTAATTTTTCCTAGAGTAATGAGGGTCACTTAACGAGTGCTTAATTTTGTACACATTTTATGTGTAATCCTATTGGCATCTTATGGGCTCCACTATAAATTGAAAAGTGAAATCAACTAGTTCACACATAAGATGCCACATCATTTGTGGGATCGAGGGACCCTTTAACTAATATCTATATTCCT
Source organism: Platycodon grandiflorus (assembly GCA_016624345.1). NCBI lineage: Eukaryota > Viridiplantae > Streptophyta > Magnoliopsida > Asterales > Campanulaceae > Platycodon > Platycodon grandiflorus. Next base: position 37,326,457 of record CM028362.1, read on the forward strand.
TTGTATATGAATATAAGTAATGACAGATTGTAACACTAAATCACAAGAAAAAGTATTTTGTCACAATGTATATAAGTTTGGTAGTAAAACAATTAAGTTTGAGTATATTGGGTATGCATAGCGAAATTTGTATTTTTACAAAGAAATTTAAAGTAATCAAAACAAGTTATGATCTTATTTCGTTCAAATGTCAACTAGAGGTTTAATATGAGAAAAGTTAGCTATTGGAATTAATCAAACAAGGATTCACAGATAAACAACTAAGTAAAGTGTAGTCTTGAAAAGAGTAAGGGATAGAGATAGTGACACAATGATTTATAGTGATTCTGATCTCTTATCCTACATCCACTGTCCTCATAGCCCTTTGGTTCAATAAAGCAATAATCCACTATAATTCTCTTAATTATACAGATTATTGACTAGAAAAGTCATCGACTTTTCCCTACTAGTTGGCTCTGCACCTAGTCGGAAGGGAAAAGGAACTTGAAATTTAAAAAGAAAAAAATAAAAAGAAAAAAAAGATGAAAGATGGATGAGAGTTTGGCATTTAAAATGTGTTTTAGTGTACAAAAACTGATGAAGTTCAAGGATAAAGCATTGTTTAAATGTTCTTATCAGCAAAGTAGCATTGTTTAAATGTTCTTATCAACAGAGCAGGGTAGTATCAGTTATGTTAGTTTATCTTTAAAGGGTATAATTGTAATTCCTATTGTTTAATAGGGTAGTTAGTCTAGTAGTTAAGTATATATAGAGCAGTTGGTTGTTGTATAACACATTCAATGGGTTTTACCCAATCTCTCAAATCTACTCACGTATTATACAGAAATATAAAATTCTTATATCAAATCATTCATCTTCATTTACAATTCAAGATGAACAATCTCAGAACATTATCATGGTATTAGAGCAAACTCGATCAATGATTCAATTTCTTCCGCTGCTTTTCCTTGGTAATTCTGTCTTCTTTCTGCGATTGATTTCTTTTTCATCTGGTTCTTCGTGTTTCGTTGTTCTTTCTTACCCTTGCTTCTTTAATCATGAGTACGTCTAATCCCACTGACATTGAAATCCCTAATAATGAGAATGAAACCTAGAATAAAATCAAGATTGAAGAACCTATTGAAGACTATGATTTCCTTGAATCAATGTTGCAATTACATGTTGGGGCACCCTCTCTTCTTGCATGCTAATGATCATCTTGGATGGCCCTTGTTTCGGATATACTAACTGATTACAATTTTACCCAATGTAAGAATTCAATGAATATTGCCTTGTTTGCCAAGAACAAAATAGGAATGAAAATGGGTTCTTGTAGGAGACCATCAGGGCAATCTAAATACCTTAGTGCTTGGGATAAGTGCAATATCATGGTGGTATCTTAGCTTCTAAACTTTGTCAACCCCGAAATTAGGCAAAGTGTTGTCTACCCCCCAATTGCCAGTGAAATTTAGGATGACCTTCTCACTAGATTCTCACAAAGTGCTGCACCCAAGATCTTTCAAATTTGTAGGTCTATTATGCTGTGCACTCAGGGTAATCTATAAGCATCAGTGCATACTTCACCAAATTCAGGGATTATGGGATGAGTTAACTAGTCTTCTTCAAATGCCCAAATGTGTGTGCAACTGTACATGTGGTGCTACCAGATGTCAAGATGAGTATGAGAATGTCACCAAACTCACCCAATTTCTAATGGGTCTACCTGAGACCTATATAAATGTTAGGGGCCAGATTCTCAGGATGACCCCACTTCCCACTACTGCAAAGGCTGTGTCTATGTTGATTCAAGAAGAAGGCCAAAGACAGCACACCAACCCAACCAACTATGAAGGAGTTGCATCTGCTATGGCTGAAAAGGCCAATGGTCCTAGAAATAACTACACTAATAACAACAATAACAAAAACAAACGTAAAACTAGAAGTGAGAACCAATTTGCTCCTTCTAAAGAAAAATTGTTGTGTGACTTTTTTCATGGAGATTCTCACACTAATGACAAGTGTTTTTATCTCCTTGGGTTCCCTGACTGGCATCCCTTATATGAGATCAAAACTTGATTTGTCAAGAATGACCAAGCATAAAGGGAAGTTTAAAAGCACCAATGTCAATGTCAATGTTATTGTCAATTAAGGGACCAATGATCCTGGAATCAAACAAGGGATTCATATGCTACCAAAGGCAACACAAATAACACAAATTATTTTACCACTGAAGAATATCACCAACTGAAAGCCTTACTTGGCAATACAAAGAGAGCCAACACTGCTGTGATTCTTGACAACCCTGAGGAGCATTTGTCAGGTATGTCTACTACCAAATCTACCTTAAGTGCTCATGTGTACCTTAATAGCATTAATCCTGATTTGAAGGATTGGGTGATTGACACAGGAGCTAGTGACCATGTCACTATCTTCTTTAATCATCTGATTAACCTCATTCAAATTAAGTCTGTGATTCACTTGCCTAATAAGAAATCTTCCATCATTACTCATAAGGGCACTGTGATTCTGTCAAAAGATATTGTTTTGAAGAATGTTTACTATGCTCCATTTTCAATTTAACTTGTTATCTGGGAGCAAGTTCACTACAGATAGCAAGTGTTGTCTTGTGTGAAATTAATGCTACTCATTGCTTCCTTCAGGACCCTACTCAGCAAAAATGAAGGAGATTGGTAGACTTACTAGAGGGCTATATAAACTTGATCTGCCTAGTTGCTCTAATGATAAAATGTGCACACTTGTTTGTAATGTTTCTGCTGTTAATTCTGGTACTTCTAAAGCAAAAATGTATATTTGTCATAAAAGACTTGGACATGTACCTTTACAATCTATGCAGTATATAAAATCTCCTGATTTGAACTATGATTTCAAAGATCATTTGACATTTGCCACTTGTCTAGGCAAACTAGACAACCCTTTCCTTTAAGTACCTCCCATAGTAAAAGTCTATTTGAATTAGTTCACTGTGTTGTTTGGGGACCTTACAAACACAATACTTATGATGGTTATAATTCTTTCTTGACTGTTGTTGATGACTTCTCCAGAATTACTTGGACCTTTTTATTAAAATTCAAAAGTCAAGTGTGTAAGATTCTTGAATTCTTCTTAGCTATGGTGAAAAGTCAATTTAATACTTCAGTCAAGCAATGCAACACTACTGTTAAACAATTAAGAACTGATGTTAGTTCTCAAGGTGCTCAAATAGACTAGAAGAGTGGGGGGGGTTGAATAGCCTATGTCCAGTTTTGAAAAAAATGATAAAAAAAAAAGTTTACTCCACTTAAGTTAGAAAATTTTTTGCAACGGAACTGAGTGAAGTATAGGACAAGTTCAAGATGGCTGATCTTGATAGGACAAGATCAGTTGTTTTCAAAGTTATTGGAATTCTGAAAATAAATAAGTAATAATAAATCACAAGCACATAAAAGAGATAGACAATAAATTTAATATGGTTCACACTTATAAATAAGTGCTACGTCCACAACCAAAGTGGTCAACTTTAGATTTGAAAAATATGTACTAAGTTTACCACTAGAATCTTTACAAAATAGATCACTAATGGATCGTGTACAGAAAATAGTTGACCAAGTGTTTTGTGGGAGAATTGATATCTATAAAGATATAATTCTCGTGTGCTATGAATGCAAGGATTGCCATTAATGAAGAGCAGTAAAGACTTTTCGTCTAATGATGGTGCTCTTCAAAGAATGTTGTTACAGATTTGACTTTGAAGCTTTTAATGAACTAGCAGTTGAAGATGAAGATTTTTTGAGTGTTAGTTGAAGCTTGTTCGATTGATCGCTAGTTATCTTCAATGCTGTCATGGAGTCTTCTATTTATACTCAGGGAGATTTAGGTAGCCGTTGGAGATCTTCAGCTTTGGAGGATTTAAATTTGTATGCATTTAATGCTCTAATCTTGCTGTTGAACTCTGATAGGTGATTCTGCAAGATTCGGCCTTTGCAACATTGCCAAAAATAGGTAGATAATAAGTGCAGACAGAATATCATTTTCTGAGATGATTGCCTAATATGGAATGAATCATTTAATGCTCTTTGCAGGTTATCGTTGTATCATCGTTGACAAGAAATATTGCAGATAGTCTTGTCACCAGTAAAGTCTTGATCGGACGATCTTTAGGTCTTCAATACTGTTGATGAAGCTTGGCTGAAATGAGCTTGTCCGATGACTTGTGAAACTCAGCTGATATGAGGATAGCTGATCTCTAACAAGTCCAATCAATGATAAGCTAACTTCTGAAGACTAGGCTAAGTACAGAGAGCAATCATAAGCTATTACAAGCACTTGTCTAAGTACAAGTTGCCACTCTAACAGACCCGTAGGCCCATTAGCCACCTTGACTTAGACTTAGGTTATGAATACAAGCAAATCTATATAATAAACAACAATCTCCTCCTATTTGCTTGAGTCGACCTTATGAATACAATGGAAGCTGACCATGTCCGATTCTAGTAATAACATGCTATAGAAGTAATATATTAGATGAGCATGTCCTAGATGAACTTACAGAAGGGTCAGTGTATTCAAAATTACAAAGTGTTTACAGATAATGAATGATGACATAAGAACACTTGTAATAAAACTGTGCTTAAAGACAGATAGATAAAGTGCTTTGTAGGATATGTCTTTAAACCAGTGGTTTAAATTTCATGCATGCAGAATAAAATATAAAGCATGATAGTTTAAAGATAGTCATTGTTCATTAAACAAGAAGTTTAATTACAATGTTTTTGAAAGAAGAGAAAAGAACAAAGAGTGTACAAAATAGGATAAGGGTGGATATCGGACAAGATTGAATATACCAGCTAAGTCAAAGCTTGTCCTTCTTGTCTTAAACTAGCAGCAGCTTTGAGTCTTGCAATTTCAGTTTTAGCTTCTTCTAGTTCATCCTGGACGGTTTTTAGTTCTAAGGAGAGATTTGAGTTTTTGAGTTTTAACTCATGCAGTTCGGTCAGCTGATTATTATGAAGACGACTCATTTCCAGAATGGTCAGCTGATTATTATGAATAAGACAACTCATCTCCTCCTTCATGGACGCAAGCGACTGAGTATTAGACCAAAGTTCTTTGCTAATTGAAGAATAACGCCTGTTCGAGAGCGACCGTGCAGTTCGGACAGAGGAACGGGCACAGCGATGAGCACTACGTTGAGCTTTAAGTACCCGTTGAAGGCCGAGGTCGAATGTCTCAATCATGGATAACAGGCCCTGACCAAGAATCTTACATTTATTTGTGAGGAGGGCGGTGTAGGAGTTAGAAAATCTTGAAAGATGGCCTATTAAAGCATTCTGGCAGGCAGAAACTGTCGTCTGGCATGCTGTTGCAGCTGTTTTGGCTTCGCGAGCAACAGAGACAGTGTCGGCCATATATGTAGCTGTAGTTTCAGTCGTATGAGACTGTTTGGCTGAAAGATGTTGCAGAGAGGTATAAATGGTAGTACAAAGGGTGTCATAATTTTTTACAATGTCTTCTATAGAGGGAGGACCAGAAGAAGTAGATGGAGTAGGATGACCAGCAGGAGATGATAAATGAGTGAAGGAGGCTATGGTGGGTGAAGGTGGTTGGCGAGAATGGCTTACGAGAGATTGAGGTTGACTGGGAGAGCAGCAACTGGAAAGGAGTTGGAGAAGGAATGGTTTGGGTGGTAAAGTACTAGACAGGTGGAGCCATATGCGAGGAACAGGAAAAAGTCTTCGAGCGTTAATGAAAACAGGAAGAGAGAAAAGAAGTGGAATACGAATGGATTTGAAAAGATAGTTAAAACGAGGGTTAAATCCAATATAAGTGGCAACGATGTCAAAGAAGTCGTAGACCAATAGCTTGGTGAAAATAGAAGGATGGCTGATAATGGTATAGGTAGGAGGTTTCGAAAGAGAAAGAAATGGAGAGATGTCTGATTTGGTTGGAGGAGGTAATCCGAGATCTCTGTGAATAGTGGTCCACTGTTTGAAGATCATGAGATCTTGTACAGCAGAGTTGTGAGAAAAGAATTGTTGGGACCAGGACGGAGGAAGAGGGTCACAGAAGGAGCCATATTGGAGAAGAATTTCCCCAGCAGACAATGGCTGGCAAGGAATTCGTTTGGGATAGTCGAGAGTAGAGATGAAAGGATTGGTATCAGCAGGATTTGGCTTTGGTCGGCTATCTTTGAAGAATAGCAGTTTTTGCACTTTAGGGTGAAGATGGCTGTATGGGTTGAGTTTGGTTCGCTTTGGTATAGGTTGGTCAGAAGAATAATGTAGAGGTCATTTTGATCGAATGAGGGATTGAATATTAGGTGAATCTTGGGATTCATCTAAGGAAGTGAAGATTATTGTGGGAATGAGAGTCGGTAGGGTTGGTTGATCAATGGGGGCAAAAGCAGTAGGTGAGTAAGGAGGTATGGGAATAGCTGGCTCAGGTTGATTTGGTGAAGATGGAGGTGAAGATGCTGGATCTGCAGAGGGCACATACTTGACCTTTTTGGCACTTTTCTTAATACGTTTTCCATGCTTTGACCTTGAGGGAGTTGAAGAGGTTGGGACAGGTTGAGGTTTGTATAATGTAGAAGTGTTTGGTGGTGAAGGAATTGCAGTTGATATGGTTTTAGGAAGGCCAAAAGATTCGTTTGTTGATAAAAGAGTTTATGTTATTTTGGGCTTTGTTGTTTTGGAGATGGGTTTTGGGGGAAGAGTAGACGGTTGGCTGGTGGATTTAAGATTGGCTGGTTGAAAGGTTGTGGTATCCATTTCAGCAACCTTTTTGGATTTTGCAGGCTTCTTTTGAGGTTTAGATGAAGAGGAAGTTGGAGATGATGGTTTGGATTTCTTGGGATATGGCTCATCAGGCTCATAAGGATCATGATCGAGCCGAGTCATGTCAAAATCTTCAGGAAGTTCGGCACCCAGGGGCTTTGGCTCCTCCTAAGTAGGAAGCCCCTCAGAGGAGTAAGTCACCTTCCTCTTACCTTTCTTGGTTTGTGTAGAAGAACCAGCGACAGTAGCAGCAACAGCCCTTTTAGCTAGATCTTTTCTATACCTCGTGATGTTGTTGATAGTGAATACATAGGTGTTGGTCACCTTGATTAAATTATCACCGGCCATTTTCTTTTCAATTTTGTCGAAGCCGTGCATGAGGACATTGATTACCCTTACAAAGGGTCTCTTCATCGCTGGATTGGCTTAAACTTCAGCCACACTCTGAAATACCATTGAAAATACTATTTTTGCCCAATTTAGCTGATTGCGAAGAACAACAGCTTTTGTTCACATCAGCTGTTGAGAAGTAAAGATGTCCCTGGATCCATTCTTGAACAAGATGCTTTTGTCAAGAAGATGACTGATGTGATATGAACCCTTAGGGAATAAATTTCTGAACATTTTAGCATAGGGCTCAGGCTGTGCAGATCCTCTCATCATGTCCCATGGTTGGGCAGATTCTTCAGCAGTTAAATCCAATTTGCCTTCCATAGGCAGTCCTAGGATATTGCCAATATCCTTGTAGGTCAACTTGATTAGATAGCCCCGAATATAGCCTTTGAGATAGCTCATGTTCACCTTCTCATCCTTGGAGGCAGGAGAAGGAGGAAGAGTCATCCTTGTGTAGAACTCCTCAGCAATGGTGGTGCTGTAGTGAGTGTCATTCAGCTGAAAGAGTGGAAGAAGTCCACATTCCTTCAAGTCTTTTAATAGTGCTTTTCCATACGAGCATCTTTGAACTGAGTCAGCATCGATAGTCATCCCGGGGTGATAGCTGTTTCTTGGAAGGTTTTTAATAGGAATTTTAGAAGCTTTAACGGCTCTGGAAAGCTGACCTAGTCTATTAGCAGTGCTAGCAAAAGTAGAAGTTTGTGTTGTTGCCTATATGCACAATCAGCAGAGTTTAAAAAAAATAGCAGTGCTTTTAGAAAAACATACACTGTTCAAATTCAAACCCAAAATATACTAATAAACAAAAGTTTATTAATAGCACAGTTTATTTTTCAGGCTTTTAGACGAGAGCAGATTCCATCATTTTCAGGAAATATAATAGTATGAATTGTAAATATACCTATATTAATAACTTTTAAACACATTTGATACTCAGAGATTAGTCATAAGCAACATAATGACATGAAATCAAGCATTCGCAATTCATCAATGGCGCAAGAACCAAACAGTTCATATGAGTTTGAAATTTAAAATTTTAATCATAATAAAACTGAAATTGAGTAAATTTAAGAAAGTAATGTTACTCACCATTGAAGATTTAAGCGCAAACGAGATGGAAGATTGAAGATTTCTGAAGCTTTTAAACTTTGAAGTTATTGCAGAATTTTGAAAGGGCAAAAATGCGGTTTAAGCAAAGATGTGAACAGTCAATTTGTGAATTCACTTTTTATACCTCTGACAAATCTCAATAAAAGTCATTTAATGAATTTTGAAGTCCGCATTTAATGTTTTTTTTAAAAAAATTGTGCATATTTTGTTTTATCGTATTGAGGACTGCCGATCAGAAGAGAAAAATACTTACTCACGGTTGTCTTATAATATCGGCAAAGTTACACTTGGCTGAGAAGATAAGCAGTTCTATAGGCAGACAAGGTGTAATAAATTAGGACATTGTTTAAAAGATTAAGGATTGAGATCGAGCATACCAAGCTCTCCTCTTAGATATGCAATCCTGGTTGAGTCAAGTGGTTTGGTGAAGATATCAGCTAACTGTTGATCAGTAGATACATATTGCATGCTGATGTTACCTTTTTTCACATGATCTTTTAAGAAATGATATCTCACATCAATGTGCTTTGTTTTAGAGTGATATCTCACACTGAATAATGTTTCTTCTACTTATAAAATATTTGTCTACAATATCTCCACCATCTGTGAGCCTAAAAACTATGCTCAAGCTATACCCTCTGTGGTGTCAAGCTATATAAAAGGAATTGGAAAGAAGACAACAACACTTGGTCTCTTAAATATCTCCTAGCTCAAAAGCACACTGTAGGGTATAAATGGATCTACAGGGTTAAATATAATGCAGATGGCACAGTAGACAAATACAAGGCTAGACTTGTTGCTAAAGGGTTCACTCAAACAGAAGGAGATGACTATTTTGAGACTTTTGCCTCTGTTGCCAAGATGACTTTAGTAAGGGTGTTACTTGCAGTTGCCTCTATCAAGAAATGGACTATTATTCAAATGGATTTGACCAATGCCTTTCTTCATGGAGAATTACATGAAGAAGTCTACATGGACTTACCTCAAGGCTATACTCAATATCTACCTCAGAGCAAGTCCCCAGTTGTTTGCAAGCTAAAGAAATCCTTATATGGTCTTAAGGAAGCTCCAAGGCAATGGTTTGCTAAGTTATCTTATACTCTTACTGCATTTGGATTCAATCAGTCTCAAACTAATCATACCTTGTTCACCATGATTGTCAACAATGGATTTGCTACTATCCTTGTGTATGTGGATGATCTGCTTGTTACAGGTTCAAGTCAGAGTTTAATCCATGAGGTTAAGTCTTACCTACATTCTCAATTTTCTGTCAAGGATCTTAGACCTTTGAAGTATTTCCTTGGCTTCGAGGTTGCTCAAAACAATACAAGAATCTGCCTTCATCAAAAGAAATACACTATGAGTATCATCAGTACTGGCTTACTTAATTCAAATCCTGCAGCCACTCCCATTGAACAACGTCATAGATTAGCTTCCAGTAATGACCCTCTTCTATCTGATATCTCAACTTGTAGAAGACTGATTGAAAGACTTCTATATCTTTCAATCACAAGACCTGACATTGCCTATGTTGTTCATGTGCTCAGTCAGTTTCTGGTGAGACCTACATAAGATCATTGGCATGTTGCTTTAAGAATTATCAAATATCTTAAAGGCAGTCCAGGACAAGGGTTATTTTTTTCTGCCAAAGGATCCTTAACACTGCAGTCATATTGTGATTCAGACTGGGCTGCTTGTCCCATTACTAGAAGATCTCTATTAGGTTTCTGTGTGTTTCTTGGAGACTCCCTAATATCATGGAAATGTAAAAAGCAAACAACCATGAGCAGATCTTCTCCAGAAGTAGAGTAAAGGAGCATAGCTAACACGTGTTGTGAGTTGAAATGGTTGATTGCTCTTCTAAAGGATTTTCAAGTCAATACTTCTCTCCCAGTTGCCTTGTATTGTGATAACGAATCTGCTCTTCACATTGCTGCAAACCCAGTGTTTCATGAAATAACGAAACACATTCAGATTGATTGCCATTTAGTTAGAAAATTACTTCTCAAAGGTGTAATCTCTACTGCTTATGTGGCCTCCAGTGATCAAGTTGCTGATATATTTACAAAGGCTTTATCCTCAAGTCAGTTTAGTGTTTTACTTTCCAAGTTAAGAGTGAAAAATCTTTTTTCCACTCACAACTTGAGGGGGGATGATGAAGTTCAAGGATAAAGCATTGTTTAAATGTTCTTATTAGTAGAGTAGAATCAGCAAGGTAATATCAGTTATGTTAGTTTATCTTTAAAGGGTATAATTATAATTCTTATTGTTTTATAGGGTAGTTAGCCTAACAGTTAAGTATATATAGAGCAGTTGGTTGTTGTATAACACATTCAATAGGTTTTACCCAATCTCTCAAATGTACTCACGTATTATACAGAAATATACAATTCTTATATCAAATCCTTCGTCTTCGTTTACAATTCAAGATGAACAATCTCAGAACATTATCAGAAACTCACAATTTTGTGAAATTTAACGAGGCTTGATAGATTTTTTTTTTATTTCATTAGTTAACAACTAGTGCTACACCCGTGCGTTAAACGCACGGGCCAAATTCTATCCTATTTCACAGAAAAATAATATTTTATGCAAAGTTAGAGATTTAGAAAATATAGATGAATCCTGTCACCCTGAAAAAAAAAAAGTAGTTAAGAACAGCTTTTCATAATACTTCTTGATGAAGCCCCATCCCTCAACTTTTCATTATACCAACTAATGTAGACATTTTTGTACATGTGCAGGTTGGTTGATCTTGACTTTTGTACCTATGCAATATACGGGATACTAAGGTTATGATCTGAGTTCAAGCTTATTTTCATTGACTCCATCATAGGAAACATATATACTCATTGGTCCAAAATAAGTATCCCCTTTTCCTTTTTAGGATGTCCCAACAAAATAGAAACAAAATAGAAAAAACAGAAGTAGGAGGAAGAAGAAAGGCTAACCTCAACATCCACCAGAAGCAGCTCAAGAGATGGAGGAATCTTCATATCATTCCCAAGTTTTACTTCCCACTTTCGTGCTAATCTTACCTTAATCAACCAATCTGATCTTCCTTTTTTAATGTCTTTCAATAGAGTAAAAGTCATTTTATGTTCTTTGGCTGGGAATAATGCAAAGTATATGAAAAAGATTGGAATAGGATGAAAAAGAAACAGATTTTGAAGAAAAACCGTATTATAAACTGGATAAATAAACCTGTTGATATTGCCATTTACTAAATTGGGGAATCCGAAAATAATCTTACTATTTGACATTAAATAATTTCAGATTTCAGGATGACTGTCTAGATTCCACGGTGTATTTTTTAGGAAATTGCTGAAAAATGTATTAAATGTAGTTGCCATAAATGTTCCTATCCAAAAATAGTCTTTCTCATTTATTAGTTTGATAAAGGCAATATTATAAATATTTATTTATTTGTTACTGTGCAGATACAAGATACAAGAGAAAGACGACAGGACTGAAATAAGATTTTTACCGGATATAAAATAATATGTATTTTTATTTTATTTATGTATAATGTTTGTAATAATTTTTTATTTTTCCATTACTATTTGACATTAAATAATTTCAGATTTCAGGATGACTATCTATATTTCAATGGGTGTTTTTAGAAAATTGCTAAAATATGTATTAAATGTATTTGCCATAAATGTTGTCATAATCCAGGTATTGTTTGATAAGCCCAATTATTACTTAAGCATTGATATAGGTGAGAAAGAAATTAAATCTTTAACTGAAGATAATGAGGAGTAGCTTTAAATTTATGTTTCTAAATATAGATTTTCAGTTTTGGCGCCAAATTACCTATTTTAGTAAGTGTGCCAAAATCACTTGTGTCATTATATATATATATAGATGGGATGTGTATTTTATTTATATTAAAATAATCAAAACTTTAAAAAAATATAGTTGAGAGTTTGGAAATCCTGCGTGAAAGAGGTATAAATTGTTATATTGTATAATATATATACTTTTATACAGTAAAGTGTCGTACAAAACTTCATCTGTATCTTAAAGTAAATATTTATTTTTATTTATAATCACGAAGAAAAGATAAAAAGTGGGACTATTCACACCCCCCCTTTCTCTAAGTACAACTTTTTTCTAAGTATACAATCCTCTTAAATTTTGAAACTTCCTAAATGCTAAACAGCCCCCCCCCCAATTTCTCTATTTTACCCCTACTAAAATATTTAGAAAAATTATTTCTTTTCTAAACACACCTCCCTCCCTACTAGATAGACACCCCCACCCCAAACCCAAAAATCAAAACACGGTTTCAGCACCCTAAACCAAAAAATGCAAAGACAGTCTTCTTCCCACATCTCAACCCAAATTAACTTGTCTGAAGAAAAGGAGGAGGAAAATGAAGAGAACAAATTGCATTTTCAGTTTAAATAGGATTTGTTTTGCAATTTGTATGTTAAATAGTTTTTAGGGTTGAGTTACATATGAATTCCTTTACAATTTGAATATTTGGTGGTTTGAGTAATTTTAGGTTGCAAATTGAAAAAAAATTATGGGCTGATTTGGTTCGATCCTCGTTGAACGAACACCCTAGTGTTGTTCTGTTGGTGCGGGTCGAACATCGCTAGTGTTGTTCGGTCAACTAGGGGTGCTTAGCTAGTGTTATTCGACTGGCCAAAGGCGAACACTATTGTAGCCAGGTGCTCATTTTTGCTTCAAGAGGGAAAATATGATTTTTAAGCTTAAAATGAGAAGAAATACTTACATTAGTTGTCCCCTTCACTTGGCAGTGCTTCATGTTTGATTTTCGCAACTATGTGAATGTTGGAAAAAGACGAGGATGAAAATGTAATGTTGTGAGGTGTATTGTGGGAAAGAAGGTTCGGTGTATCAAAAAAATTGAGGGGGCGTATTTAGTAAGACTAAGGTCAATAAAGTATTTTTGATCAATGACATTTTTGTAATAAATAAAATGGGGTGTACTTAGAGGAAGCGGGGTGTGAATAGCTATTGGTCCTTCAATAATTTACTTAAAATTATTCTATCTTGTTTGGAATCACAATATATGCCAGCCAACTTAATAACCTAAGTCAGCTGATGATTGACATTTTTCCTTAAGTTAGTCGACTGATTTCGTCTTGAATCAGTGACTGAAAATTACTTAAATATTTTCAAGTCTGAATATTGACATAAGTCAGTAGACTGATAATGTCTTTTCACTTATCTCTTAAGTCAGTCTACTGATCTTTAGCAGAAGCTTCCTTGATAAGCTTTCCTAACTATCTTTTGAATTTGTGTCAGTACTTTACGTGCCTTAACAATACAAACATGATTTATGTTTAGTGTTTTCTGACACACTTTTCGTTCTGAGCTTTACTGTGTATTTCAGAATGACAAGACAGCTCATACCTACTTCCCTATGATAGCTCATAGCTCGAGGAAAGCTCTTTGACTATTTGACTCAGACTTCTACAGAACATTTATTAGAAGTCAAAAGCTTCTAACGGCCACAAGCTCATCTTTACCTATATAAAGCTAAAGAAGCCCTAAGAAGAACGATCCAATTATTCGAAGTTCTCAAGCATTCAAAGTAATTTATGTGTTTCAAGAATACTTGAGCTTATGCATTAAAGAGCAAACGCTCAGAGCTTTTATTGTTTTCATTATCTTCTCTTTGTATTTGTCTTTATTAGATCAATCATTGTAAAGCATCCCTCCCAACTATTTAGTTTTTTTAGGCATCTTTGATTGTAACACATGAGATATATTTGTTCCTGTTGAACATTCAATCTCCATATTCACTGGTCTTGTTGTACACTGATCCATTAGTAATCAACTAGGATTATTAATAATATCAGTGTATTTCAAAATCCAAGTCTGACTACTTGGTATTGGACATAGCAATTTTCACTTTACTCTACTTGCTTTCTTTGACCAATTGACCAAAGCTTTAAGCATTGTCAAATTACTTAAAGCTTCAGTCAGTCAAGTAACACACATCATTCAATTCATCAAAGTTGCTTCATAAGTTGATTCATCAACTGATCATCTTAATCAGTTGATTGATCTTTTAAAACTTACATTTCTGCTGCCAAGTTTTACAAATGTTACAAAATTTCTTAAATGAATTATATAAGGCTATTCACCCCCTAGCCTTATCAGTTGATGACAAGTGAGAACTTAGGTCTTGTGCTTTGATTGGACCACAATTTAAAAGGGATAAGTGCATCATTAGTCCCTGTACAATTTAAAAATTCACGTGCAGTCCCTGTACAAAGCAAATGCACGCCACTAACCAAAGAATGCATTTTTCGAACACCGGTAGTCCCTATGTTGGATGTTGTCATCTTGTTGCCGTTAATTAACCATGTGCGATCCACGTGACCCTTTTCCCAATGGCAAATATGTTATTCCTGGTCAAGGCTCATCATCCCCTTTTTTCTTCTTCCTCTCTTCATATTAGACTTACTACTACCACCACCACCACCACCGTGACTTAAGCCCTCTACCCAGCACCACCTCTTCTCTAATCTCTCTCTCTCTCTCTCTCTCTCTCTCTCTCTCTAAGAACTTTGTTTCCGACCCACTTAAAGTTTTGAAACTCACTCAAATTTTAAAACCAAACAAGTCTCAGTTCAATTGTTGCAAACCCAATAATTAAAAATGATCCAAATTAAAGACAAACATATGAATAAGAATCCAAAAAAAAAAAAATTTACATGATCTGGATTTCATGCCGGACGTCCTCGTAGTCCTCGTATCAGAGGAGCTTACGTTTAGCGATGGATTTGCAGGCATAATTGAGGCCCAATAAACACCCATTTCAATTTCACATTTGCACCAATTGGAGCCTCCGTCGCCGACGGGTCAGCCATGGCCACTTCAGTCAGAGTCGCTGCCACTCAGATGATCTCTATCAACGATCTCGCCACCAATTACGCCACATCTCTCATTTGTGAAGGTATCCCTAATTCTGTTTATGAACTATGAAATACATCTCATTTGAAAGAACGATCAAAATTTTGAACTCTGAGTTTGGTAGTATTTTGGGAGTACAGAATTTTAGGCTTTACTTTTGAAATTGGAACCTTTCGTAGTTCAAATCTTTAACAAATTAGCTCTATCTAAATTATGTTAATTATATCTCGAATGAGATAGAATTGATGAGTTAGTTCATAGTTAGGTTTTCGTTCATGTAGTCGCTTGTAAAAATGTTTTCCAGTGGTTTTTTATATTCTTCTAAACAAAGTAAGGGTAGGTGGGAGGGATGAGAGTTTTACATTTACATGGAGTATTTATTTATTTTATTTTACCCAAGGTAATAGTGGTGAGGGGGAGGGGGGGCTTGGGTCATGATGATAGTGGTGAGTGGTGGTTTTGGCAGTGGCGGTGGTGAAGGTGGGTGAAGGGGTTAAGTGGCTGTTAAGGTTGAAGATGAAGGTAAAAAATATCTCTCCTATGAAAATGACTTTTTGCCCTCAAAAAAATTCACATGGTGTGTACATACTCACTTAACGTCACTTCAGCTAATGGAGTTAGGGACAGGGACTACTAATGTTCGAAAAATGCATACTTTGGTCTGTGGTGAGCATTTCCTTTGTACAGGGACTGCTCGTGGACTTTTGCATAGTACAAGGACTAGTGGTGCACTTATCCCAATTTAAAATTATAGCCAACGAATACAACACCCCCTTGGCGAAAATACTATTTTGACCTTGCTAAAAAAAAGGCTCCCTACACAGGCTACACTAGGTGGCCTTTATGGGAAAAGGCTCCCTACACTAGGTGGCCTTCTTGGGAAAAGACTTCCTACACTAGGCGGCTTTCTTTGGAAAAGACTCCCTACACTAGGTGGCCCTCCTTTGTTTCCGTTAACTCCTTTAGTTTTTTTTTTTTTTTTAAATTTACAATTTCAACTCCTATAGTTACAAATTTTGTCAAATTTTTAACGAAACTAATGAGATTCGTGTGAGAGGGACGTGTTGTATTTGTTGAAGGGCTGCCACCTCGAGAGAACCTTTTTCGACGAGGGCCGCCACCTCTAGGTGACCTTCTTCCTAGAGGGCCACCACCCTGAGCCAGCCTTTCTTTTTTCTAATAATTAATTACACAAAATAATGGATAAAATAAATTTTTTTTTTTGGAAGGAGTGTTGTATTTAATACTTTGGAGGTGTTGTATTTAGCACCTATGTACTTTTAATTGAGTCACACGGTCTCACCTATAGTGGAGTATAGTACTACAGTAGTATAGTATAGGAGAATAAATACGGATGCATAGACAAGTCAAACACTATAGGTTTGGAATTCAATTAGATGTCACCAACGCATGCCAGAACTCAAGTAGTACTCCATTTTCTGACTTTTCCCATTCAACGTGATTAAATTACTTAGCAGCCACTGCCGGCAGCCCGGCACCAACCCCTTATTTATTATTATTATTATTTTCATATAGATGAAATTCATTTTTAATAAAAATACTATTTTCTCTGTCCCAAAATTATTGTTCTGCTCGACCAAATATACAGATTAAGAAAAATTAATTAATTTAGTTATTAATATTGATATAATGAGTAGTTTCCTTTAAAGCCTGTGTATGTGACATAATTAAAATAATAAGAAAAACAAGAATAAAATGGTAAAAATAATGTCCTAAATTTTTTTTTTCAAACAAGATAATTTTTTTTAGAACGGACGAAAAAGAAAAGGCGGACAATAACTTTGGAATAGAGGGAGTAGTAATATTGATTTATTAAAGAAATGATTGACTTTTAAAGATACATATTAAACACTGTTATTTTATTAATTATATTTTAAAATTACCAAATTGAGATCTTTTTAGAAAAACAGTTCTGTTTAAATCGATATACATAAATATCCTTTGTTACAACTTACAAATACATATTAGGACCTTATACTTGAGAAAATAAATTTAGTAACATTACGAAATGGATATTCATTTTGAAATAAATCTTCCTAAAAATTAGACAATAATTTTAGGATCAAGGGAGTATATTATTATCTAATTCAAAATAAGCGTGTCCTATTAATTTTGCAAGTGTTTTTTTTTTAAGTTTGATTCTATACAATTTTCATTTAATGTCCTCGTAATCTCTCGTAAAAATGAAAATGAGACACTTATTTCAAAATGTTCTAAAATAAGAAATACTACATCTGTTCCAGGCAAATAATTTACTATTTTATTTTGGGATATTTCGTTTAAATAATTAACTTTCAAAATTGTGCCTACAATCTTCAAAGAGTAATGCTATGTGTACCTAAAGAGTACTAAATTTTTTACACCGAAGAGCTTTGCTGGGTGCCCCCTAGGTCAATGACCACTATTGTTTTTATTCACAAGTTAGATCCCAGCACACCAGTCCATTATCAAATTCAGATAAGCACAATTCCGAATCACTCCTAGGTGCAAAATTCTGTTGCATCAACTATATATTCTTCTTAATTACTAAAACACTATGTATGAAATTTTATGATTTTTTTTTGAAGAGTGTTGTAATTGAAAAATAAAATGTTAAAATCACATTACGAATGGCTTACTCGATTACGAATTTAAAGATGGTTATGAAACTAGTTCCTAGTCTCTTAATTTCACATGGGGACATGTGTAGTGAGGATGCTGCAAGTATTTGCAATTAATTGTTTAGTATAAATCAAGTAGTTATGAAGGTGTGGGGTTTACTTAATGAACCTTAAACTACACTTAAGAAATACCCACATACCACATATGGCCATTAGAGGACAACCCATATGAAAGAATCCCATCAATTTGCAAATTCCGAAGTTGGAGCGTCTTAGTCTATATATATATATATATATATATATATATATATATATATATATATATATATATATATAGAGTATAGGTATGTCATCTTGCTTTGTTTAGGCTTTCCATCTTAGTAGGATCACAAATTGGCCATCTCCAGATGATGTGTCATGATGTGGTACAAAAAATAAAATTAAAAATTATAATTAATGCATTACATGAGCTGACATATCATTTGGTACAAAAAATTTGGTACTCTTTAGGTACCTATAGCATTACTCTTGAAAACCTTTTCAACTATTGCTCAAAATATTTTTTAATTATAATCAACTCTAATGATACTTATATATCCTTTAATTATTGAACTTTTGGACTCTTTGAATAGAACGGATAGAGTACCCATTTTGAATTGAAGAAAGTATAACTTGATCAAATCGGCCCGTCTCAAAACACTAAGGATCTAAATTTAATTTAATTTTTTTAAGCTATTGAATTAAAAAAAATGCCGATCAAAATCAACTAATCATACTTATTAAAAGACTAAGTAGTATCATATTCTAAAAACATTTCAGACTTGGATCAAAAGTTTAAGTCCATTTAGAAAAGTCTACTCATGACCCTCAACCGTTGGATCCCTTCCTTTCATTTTTCTCTCTCTATCTACTTTTTGGCGCTATGGCTATAAATGAATGAAGCATTAATACAACGGCCTACCTAATTAGCAAGAACAGAAAGGGTGGGAGGCCAGGGGGTTGAATTTTACGAACAAATCAAACCATGGCGAGCTCGGGATTTGTTCTTCTGAAGCTGATGCTCACCATTTTCGTCATCGCTGTATCTTGTTTTGCTAGTGGGGTCCGGTGTCAAGGATCGGTAGAGAATATACCGGTGCCGTCGATCGGCCCTCACAATATCGCCTTCGATTTATGGGGGAGAGGTCCTTATACTGGTGTTAGTGACGGAAGGATCCTCCGTTACGTTCCGTCAAGACAAACGTTCGTTGACTTCGCCTATACCTCTCCCAATAGGTATCTTAATTTCTCCATTTCATGTTCTTGAGTTTTTTCTTTTATTTTATTTTAATTTTATGAGGTATATTGATGAGTTCTTTTAGCTGTTCTTGAAAATAATAATAATTTATGTGTTTGCAAAATTATCTATACTTGAATTTTCTTTTACATTTTTAATGCTGTTAATTGAGCCTTTTTTTTTTTGGATAATTTTGGATATAAGGTAATTATCTATATGTATTTATAGGGTGTAAGGCATGTAAGTGGCAGTCAAAAGACAAATATAGTGTCAAAATTAGATGATGCTCTCTAATAACCATTTTTATGTTATTGTTTATCAGTAAAAGTTAAGATTTACGTAGTTTTGAAGATCAAAGAAGTTGACTTTTAAATAATTAAGAGGAGTGTCCTTGCCTCCTTGGTGCTTATATCAAAGTATTGTACCTACTCCTTCTAATAATTAAGAGGAATGTTCTTAGATTTTGACTTTTTCAAGTTAAATTACTTATTTTTTAATTAAAATTAGATGAATATTTATTTATTTTTTGAAATTATAAAATACGTAATTCATAGTACGCAATAGACTTTGAATTATGTGTTTTATAATTTTATAAAAAATAAAATAATATTCATCTACTTTTTATTTAAAAAAAATTTAATTTGACTTAAAATAATTAAAACAAGACACGTGTTTAAAATCGGAGGGAGTACTTTACAAGTGTGTAATATGACAATGCTGATTGACAACGATAAATTTAAAGTCACCGTTGTACCAGAGAGATCACGTATGAATATTTTAATTATTGTAGAATATATAAGTATTATTAGAGTTGATGATAATTACAAAAATACTTAAACATATTCAACATGTTTATATCACATTTGGAGAATAGAATTAAAAATTTGTGGAGAGTGAATGCATAATTTTAGAAAGTGAACTCTTAAAATAAAACATTCTAAAATAGTACAATGAACTCTTTGTTTGAAATAGAGGAAATGAAGTAACACTTATCTTTAATCAGCGGGTCGGTCTGAGTGAAAAAGGGTGTCGGTCGGAGGTATTCGATTCTATCGGCCCGCTGTACCTCGACAAATAATTTTGAACCTTTTAAACCTTAGAGAGAAAAAAAAAAAAAAAACAGTGCCTTAAGACGGAAAGAGTTCAGGATAGGAAAAAATAACAGAAAAAAAAGTTAATGGAAAGTGGGGAGGGTCAAAATAAACAGGGGACGAAAAGGGGAAGAGAGTCTAGCAGATCAACGTAGCCGTACTATGATTACTCTCTTTTCTAAAAGGGTAAGAGACACTCTATCTTAGACCGAGGGAATGGAATATAAGGAAAAAAAAACAGAAATAGAAAGTTGGTAGGGTCAAAATAGACAAATACTCGAAAAGTGTTTGAAAATGATAAAAAGGCGAGGAGAGTCCAGCACATCAATTTTTCCTTCTTTTATTTTTGGGAAAACTCCACAATTGATCCCTGTACTTTTTGGGTTTTTTGGATTGGTCCTTTTATGACCTAAATGATCCCTGTACTAACCTATTTTTGGGATTGGTCCTTCCGTCCAATTTCATTCATTTTTGGTCGTTAGGTTTGAGCATGTGCCTCGCACGTATATTTTTCTAAGGGTAATATAGTTATTTCTATTTAAAAAGTACATGGACCATTTGTAAAAATAAATTAAAAAGAAACTAATGTTTTTTTAAAAAAAAATTAAGAAGAAATATAAATATTTTATAAATAAATTTGTCAAGAATAAAAGTAATGCTACGTGCACCTAATATATTTATATTTTTTCTTAAAAAAACATTAGTTTTTTTTTTTTACTTTTTAAATTTTTTTTACAAATGATCCCTGTATTTTTAAATAGAAATGACTATATTACCCTTAGAAAAATACACGTGCGAGACACATGTTCAAACTTAACGGCAAAAAATGGATGAAATTTGACGGAAGGACCATTTGCAAAAAATTAAAAAGTACAAGGATTTAATTTTTTCAAATTTCAGTATAGAGACCAATCCCAAAAAACCCAAAAAGCCCAGGGACCATTTGTGGAGTTTGCCCTTTATTTTTTTTTTTTGGTTACACAGCACATCAAGTAATATGCCCAATTATAATTACGCTTTTCCTCTCAAAAAAAAATTGGTACACCTAATTTTGATTTTTAGTGTTACTATATTTTATAATTGTACAATGCTCTAGTGTATAATATTACTTGCCGTGAAATAATTGTAACGAATTATGAACACCATTTCATTAACTTTGAGTGAGATGGTGGGTCAATTATGAAAGCACACTTGGGTTTTATTAAAGACGAAATAAACTGTAATTACACGCAATGATTTATAATCATTCACAATTAATTAAGGGTTTCTCAGTATAATTGTCACTTGCCTTTTATGTACTATTTGGTTAATATTGTGTGGTGTGAAATGGTGTAAATATTATAAGACGTACTCCAGATCTCTTGTACCAACACAATGTATTCTTGCGTGTACTACTAATCTAACTAGGACATGTAGGTCACTTTGGCCGAATTTTTAACGCCAACCGAAAGAAATCTAAGATTTTTGAGATTTTGGATACATAATATTTATACAGATTTTCCCCATCCCGTATTCTGGTCTATTAGTGATACCGATACGGATAGGGGCACATTGTGTTGTATATGAGATTTGGAGTCAAAAAAGCACAAATCGACTTTTGTTAAAATGAAAGAAATAAATACTAGTAATTGCAATAAATGATTTACGATCATTTATGTGCCTTTTAACGAATTATGTATTTGGTTCAGGACAAAGGCATTTTGCGATGGGGTTAATACTACAGACTTCTTAACGACATGCGGGAGACCCTTAGGTATGGAGTTTTACTATCGCACAGGACAACTCTTCGTTGTAGATGCCTCTCTAGGATTCTTTGTGGTCGGGCCTAAAGGAGGCCGTGCAACCCTACTTGCCGCTGGCGCAAATGGAACGCAATTCCGCTTCACCGTCGGTCTCGATGTTCATCAAGAGACGGGGTATATTTACTTCACTGATGCCAGTACTTCGGGTGGAGTCGAGTAAGTACAAACTCATTTATCTCGAATTTTATCTGCCTAGTGCTGAAGTTATAAAATAAGAAATTTAGATTCAAAATATAGTTGGCAATTACGTCAATTAAAACGTTCTGTTCTCTTAGTGTGGTGGAAACTACTAAAATTACAACTATTTAATCGGTCTGTTCCATTACTTAATGTGGTAGAAATCAACAGTTGTTAACGAGATTTTGTATACAAATCTTGAGACTTTAGTGGTACTGTTTTTCTAATTTTCTGATGTATGTGGATTTTATGCGTGAAATTCGTCTTCCTGAATCACTCTTCTCTTTACAGCCAAATCCCTTACATAGTATCCATCGGTGATGCGACCGGGAGGGTAATGAGATACGATCAGAAGAAGAAAAAAGTATCGATTTTAGTGAGCGGGCTTTCAGGGGCTGCTGGGGTGGCTATTAGTCGAGATGGATGCTATCTGATGCTTACAGAGTTTATCGGAAATAGAATTCGAAAGTATTGGCTTAAAGGTCCAAGAGCAGGTACCTTGGAGATTTTAATGAACATCACTATTGGAACTCCTGATAATATACACAGGACGGAATCGGGAGATTTTTGGGTGGCATTGACAAGTCCGACCGGCCAACCCCAAGGGATTAGGATCGACGGCAATGCGAATATTTTGGAAACATTGACTTTTAGCCCTGAATTCGCACCTCAATTTCTTGCAGAAGTTCTACCATACAGAAATGAGCTATATCTAGGGACTCTTGCCGGACAATATCTTGGAGTGTATAGGCGGAGATCATCCTGGAGTTCCATTTAAAATCAAAGAGGTGTTGTTTTCGTTTTCGTTTTTGTTTTTTGATTCAGTTGGTAAAAGGAGGTTGTTGTTTTTGTCAATGTATGTTTGGTTGTATACTTCATTCGTTTCAAAATAAATCTCGTTTTAACTAATAAATTTTGTTCCAAAATAAGTATCGTTTTAGGTTTTGAATGCATATTTATGCCTAATTTATCATTCTCTTTTTAAAGTCTCAACAATTAATCATCATTTCATTATATACTTTGTCTTCTTTTTATAGTTATCTCCTCCTATTTTTTTTTTCCAACTACTCTTGACATAAGAAATAAAGGTATATTTGTCAATGGCGAAACGCTTATTTGGGTCACCCAACTTTTTCAAAACTTGCAATGCGGCCACCACAAGTTTAACAATGTTATTCTTGTCATTGTACATTAGTTAGGTTGCAAGCGAATTCATTTTTTGGACAGACGTTAGTTTAGTCGTTGAATTAAAATAAAATACCAATTTTACCTATGTCTTCATCTTCTCCAACAAAAGAAATGCAAATCCGAAGGTGTGTTTGCAGATTGAAAATACCTTCACATAAGCCACTCACTATCCACTGGGAATATCAAATGGTAATTCCTCTTCGATATGAAGTCATGATTCCATCTTGAAACAGGCATTAAACCCGAACTTTTACCCTAACGATCCCAAATTCAATCCAAAATCTCAAAAACGTATTGAATTTCTGATAACTCATGTCGAATTTCCCAAAACCCAGCACAAATTAAAGAAAATATTATTCAGTCCAGTCAAAATAAAACATGGATTAAATACAAATTTAACACTAAAAGTCCCAAAGTCAAAATGCAAAATTCATACCCAAATCAAATTTACAGTAACAACAAAACTCATACAAATTTAACCCTAAAAGTCATAAAACTCTCTCTCTAAGACTTTCTCTCCCCCTTCTATCTACGATTTGTCTCCGGCCGCCGCCGGCCTTCTTAAGTGTAGGATTTCCCTTTCCTCTCCCTCTCTTTTTCTCATTCCTCCTTTTCTGATTCCTCAATCTTATTTCCCATTTAATTATAGTGGTTTTCTTGGTTTGAGCCCTAGTTTTGTACCCATTAATCTGACTACTAAACTACCAACATGTTTTCTTCGATCTATGCCTGTGATTCATGGGTTGGGTTACTGATTTTACTTGTAGGTCCGCTTATTGAGTGTAGAGCTCAGAAATAGGCTAAGAGGGGAGGGGGGGGTGTGAATAGCCTATATAGCAAACTTAAAATTTATTTCGAAACTTCAAGTTATGATATCACTAACTGATCTGAAGGATCATACTGACTAATCAGTATGTGTTGTTGATGTAGATAAATCAGTTAGAGTGTTAGCCGAGTCAGTTGACGTAATTAGCCGACCAATGACAAGTATTCAACTGTATCAGATAAGCATACTAACTAATTAGTATGGACAACAGAAGTTCATATAACAGTTGATTCATCAGTCTGCTAATGGGATTAGTTGACTAATAAGAGATAAAAAAAAAAAACATAATGAGATTCAGTCACTTAATACTTGCAAATGCTCTTAATATAAGACAGTAGGACAGTTTGCTATGAAGTAGAGATGTATATATGTTTAGTTCTTTTGTAGAAGTAATTTAATCAAAGTAATATGATAGACAATAAAATATAAAGTAGCAGTACACAAAATTGAATTCAGCAGTTGACAGACAAAAGATCAGTCACTGTATAAGATACTTCATTGAAAGAATTCAGTCAAGTCATACTTGTTGTTTAGCTGACTTGCTTAGGGACTCTTGCCGGACAATATCTTGGAGTGTATAGGCGGAGATCATCCTGGAGTTCCATTTAAAATCAAAGAGGTGTTGTTTTCGTTTTCGTTTTTGTTTTTTGATTCAGTTGGTAAAAGGAGGTTGTTGTTTATGTCAATTTATGTTTGGTTGTATATTTCATTCGTTTCAAAATAAATCTTGTTTTAACTAATAAATTTTGTTCTAAAATAAGTGTCGTTTTAAATTTTGAATGCATGTTTTTGCTTAATTTATTCTTCTCTTTTTAAAATCTCAACAATTAATCATCTCTTCATTATACAATTTGTCTTGTTTCAATAGTTATCTCCTCCTAATTTTTTTTTTATCTACTAGCATAAGAAATAAAGGTATATTTGTCAATGGCGAAACTCATATTTTGGTCATCCAACTTCTTTTTCAAAACTTGCAATGCGATCACCACAAGTTTAACAATGTTATTTTTGTCATTGTAAATTAATTAAGTTGCAAGCAGACGTTAGTTTAGTAGTTGAATTAAAGTAAAATATCAATTTTACCTATGTTTTCATCATCTTCAATAAAAGAAATACTCCCTCCGTCCCTAAATTATTGTCTTCTTTTCCTTTTTCGTCCGTCCCAAAATAATTGTCTTGTTTGAAACTTTCCTTTTTAGAACATCACTTTTACTATTTTACCCTTACTTTTTCTTTCTACTTTAATTATGGACCACATACATATAGACATTAAAGGAAACAACACACTTTTTAATACTATTCTAATATTAATAATCAAATCAATTGAGTTTCCTTAATCTGTGTGCCGAGTCAACCCAGACAATAATTTAGGGACGGAGGGAGTACAATTGAAAATACCTTTACTCAAAAGGACTAAACCACTCACTATCCACGGATTATCAAATGGTACTTCCTCTTCAAAGTGATATTCCATCTCGAAACAGGCATTAAACCCAAACTTTAACCCTAACGATGCCAAATTCAATCCAAAAGCTCAAGAAAGTATTGAATTTCTGATAACTCATGTCAAATTTTCCAAAACCCAGTATAAATTAAAGAAAATATTATTCAGTCCAGTCAAAATAAAACATTGAATAAATACAAATTTAACCATAAAAGTCCCAAAGTCAATGCAAAAACTCATACCCAAATCAAATTTACAGTAACAACAAAACTCATACAAATTTAACCCTAAAAGTCACAAAACTCACTCTCTAAGACTCTCTCCCCCTTCTCTCTACGATTTGTCTCCGGTGGCGGCGGAAGCCGCCGGCCGTTGTAGGTGTAGGATTTCCGTTTCCTCGCCATCTCTTCTTCTCATTCCTCCTTTCCCGATTCCTCAATCTTATATCCCATTCAATTATAGTGGTTTTCTTGGTTTGAGCCCTAGTTTTGT
Source organism: Platycodon grandiflorus (assembly GCA_016624345.1). Taxonomy (NCBI): domain Eukaryota; kingdom Viridiplantae; phylum Streptophyta; class Magnoliopsida; order Asterales; family Campanulaceae; genus Platycodon; species Platycodon grandiflorus. Next base: position 37,352,526 of record CM028362.1, read on the forward strand.
ACCAATTAATCTGACTACTAAACCACCAAATTAAGCCATGTTTTCTTCGATCTATGCCTGTGATTCATGGGTTGGGTTACTGATTTTACCTTCTTCAATCGTCAATCGCAGCCTGACATATAATCATCGGAATTCGGCTCCTCTTGTTGATGATAGTGCGTTCTCCTCTCATCTCTGTCAAAGGTGGGTTTGACTTCGACTTTCCATTAGCAAGGTTGTGCATATCGTGCTGCTAATGGATTTAGGTGCTGCTGTTTTGAATGTCCTTGGGTTAGAGGTTTTCCCCCTTCATTATTTCCATGGTTGGATTCATGTTATTGAGCCGTTTGATTGAGGAATAAATAGAGTTTATGTTCCCATCTTCTTTGTGGTCATTGGTTTATGGTTTTAGCAGTTGTCTTCATCCATTTACTTTTGTGTGTTTGGACGGTGGGGGCGGTAGAGTACCCAGAGGACGCAGTCGGCGAGGAGGATGTTAAGGCGTAAGGGAAGGGTTGTCCAGAGGCAGCATTTGCAGCAGCAGCTATGACGGCTGCGGCGAGGTTGGGGACGGTAGGTGGGGCGGGAGTGGACCGAGTGGTTGTAGAGTTGGGCTTTGGTGGCGGGGAAAGAAGGGTTGCCGCTAACGGCGGCTCAATTTTGCCTCAGTCTTTTGTGTGTGTGAGAGAGCGAGAGAGAGAGAGAGAGCGAGAAATTTGAGTTGGTGGGTTTGGGTTTTATCTCTTTCTTCAATTTAAGATTTTTGTTTTCTTGATTAAGGAAAATAAAGACGAAAACACGAGTAAAATTGATACTATTATATTTTAATTTAATGGCTAAATTAACGTCGGTTTAAAAAATAGACTCACTTGTAACTTAATTAATATACAATAACAAGAAGGGGTTTACTATTAATATCACATTTTTTTATTAATACACTCCCCAAATTAAATTATAAAAATGTTATTATATTGTTAGATATAAATATCATTTTTTTACTAAATACATCAATCCTTATATTAAAACACCATCTAAATCTCTAAATACACCACCAAACAATTTATCAATACACTCTCCTCCATAACCCGATATATACATCGCTGTTTCAAACTCAGCTGACCAAAAACACTTCAATTCTCCAACTTCTTCAACATAGCATTCCTCTTATCAAACATCCAAAGACAAACCCTCAACTTCCAAACTCTTCTATTTCTCCAACTTACCAACTTATATCAAACTCATCACCCACGAACGACATAAATAACCATATTGTAACAAAAATCAAGCATGGATACTAAAGAAGTGAAGCAGGCCACGAATGTAAGTATTTCAACCGTTCTCAAGTTTTCAATTCGATTTTTTTATGAAATTTTGTGCATGTTGGAGACGGTATTGGTTCGGGACTAGTCTATGGAACACCACAGTGGTGTTCAGTGACCACCTGCGGAACATGCCTGGGATGTTCCATCAGTGGTTCCTGAATACCCTTGTTGTGTTCCTTAAGTGGTTCCCGAACAAACCTATTATGTTCCATCAGTGATTCCCGAACACCCGTGTAGCGTTCCGTAGGTATTTCCCGAACATTCCTGTTATGTTTTATAGTTCTTCCCGAACAACACTGTGTTGTTCCATCATTTGTCCCCGAACACCACTATGGTGTTCCATATCCTCTTATAGAACAGAAACTTTTCAAGATATTTTTTGTTGAAATTTATTCTTTTGTTGTAAACAAGATTCAAACACGTTATCTACCGAGGGTAATGTTGCTCCGGTTATTAACGAGATTGAACCCGTTCAAGATATCGTTATGGATTACACAAATGTGTTCACGACGTATGAAATGTTTATATCTCGTGATGCATTATTTGATTGGGTGCGTGTTACGGGAAAAGAACATGGAATGGTGATAGTAGTTATCAGATTAGATAGTGGGTCGTGTAAGAAAAGAGCTCGGTTAGTTCTGGCGTGTGAACGTAGTGGGAATTACCGTGAATTCAAGAAGGTTGGAAAGTTGTCTGGAGTAAATAACGAAGAGGCTACTATTGAAAAGGACGTTGTGAAGAAACCAAAGAAGAAAAGAGAAACTGGAACGAAGAAGTGTGGTTGTCCATTTCGTTTGAGGGGTAGATAAGTATCAGCTGATGGACCTTGGGCATTGGATGTTCAATGTGGTGTCCACAATCATCCAACTGCAGACTATTTAAAGGGCCACTCATATGTTGGTCGATTATCACCCAAGGAGAAGGACTATGTCATTAATTTGTCTCACACAAATAATAAACCCAAGGACATTTTGTTTGGGTTAAAAAAGAAATTTGTAGATAATAAGTCCACAATAAGGACTATCTACAATGCTCGTTTGCAAAATAGAGTTGTAGAGCGTGAAGGTCGATCTCAAATGCAGCAGCTTATATTCAAGTTGAATGAGCATGGATATTTATATCATCACATTCGCTGTGAGAAGACTGAAGTTGTCAAGAATATTTTTTTCGCTCACCCAACGAGCGTAGAGTTATTGCGATGTTTTTCGAGAGTCCTCTTTATGGATTGTGCATACAAGACAAACAGGTATAAGTTACCTTTGTTGAAAATTGTTGGTGTGACGTCGACACAAATGACATTTCATATTGCAGCCGCGTATTTGGAGTTCGAGCGGGAAGAGAACTATATGTGGACGTTGACAGTCTTAAAAGGATTGATGGACCAATTCTCTCTACCCTACGTGATTGTTACTGACAGAGAACTTGGTTTAATGAATGCAATTCAGAAAACTTTTCCCCACTCGAGACATTTCCTTTGTCGGTGGCACATTAACAAGAATATTTTGGCAAATTGTAAGAAATTGTTCAGTGTAAAAGATAAATGAGATTGTTTTTCTATGAATTGGAATACGTTGGTTCTCATAGATACTGAGTCAAATTATAATGACTTGCTACAAAGACTCCAGTCAGACTTCAAAGAATATCCACTTGCCGTTAAATATGTCATGGAGCAATGGTTGATGCCATACAAGGAAAGATTTGTGGCTTTATGGACTGATACAGTCATGCATTTCGACAATACCACAATAAATAGGTATTTATCTATCATTTTAATATCGGTGTTTATTTTATTGTTTTACATATTTTGTTAGATATATTCTTAATAAGGTTGTAACTTGTATTTCAGGGTGGAGAGTCAACATGCATTGTTGAAAAGACAGCTTGGCTCGAGTAAAAGTAACTTTGAGACGTGTTGGGGACAGATTCACACCCTCATTGAGACTTCACACACAGCAATCAAACAGTCATTTGAGAAGAGCAAAAATGTTGTCCAGCATAAATACAAATCAATTGTATTTAGAGAGCTGCGAGGGATGTTGTCGATACATGGATTGAACTTGATATATGATGAATTGAGCGCTATTGGTGAACATGGTGTAGACCCTTTTGTTGTGTGGGTGTATACTGAGAAAGAGATGTGGGCTGCCTTGTGGTCATGAGATTGACGAATATATCGGACATGCCAATTCCACTTGATAAGGTTGACGCCTTTTGGAGAAAGTTAGATATCATACCTCCAAAGGTAGAAGATCCTGGTATAGTCGAGGAAATGGGTAGTCAATTTAAACAAGAATTGTTGAGCTTTCATCCAAGTGGGAACAAGCACCTGGGCCAGAGAGGTTGTTAATTTTAAAGAGATTGACCAAAATAAATCAACCACCAACGACATCACTTAATCATCCTGTTGAGGGTCAGAAAATTCTTACTCGTGGTCGTCCTAAGTCCATAAAGGCTAAAAAAGACAAGTCAACCAAACGTGATCCGAGTAAGTTTGAGTATGTCCAGTCCATTGAAGATAGTTGTTCACCATGTGAAGAGATTGCCTACGAGGTTGGTCCATCGATTAAACAACCTCTTACTCTCAGTACAACACCTAAGCCAAAGAAGAAACAGGTATTTTTTTTTTATCCTTTTTTAAGATAGATTGAACAGTCATTTAATATGGTTATACGCTAACGAAACAAAGAATTGATACATCTTTTTTCAATAGGTTGTCCGGCAAAGGATTCGAATTGCGACTACAAGTGGTTTTATCCAACAACTACCATCCCACTTGCACAATTGGATTGTAGAGACTAAAAATGTTAAAAGTGATGGTCATTGTGGATTCTGTGCCGTAACAGACCAACTTGGCTTCACAGAGGAATCGTGGGGTAGGATTAGAGGAGCACTTCTTCACGAGTTGACAGTTACCCAAGAGTTATACAAAAATGTTTTCATTGAACATGGTCGCGTTGAAGAAGTGTTGGAGATTCTAGACTACTATAAGGAGCCTGCACCTAAGGAACACTGGTTTTGTTTGTCAGAAATGGGTCATTTGGTCGCATCGACTTTCAATGTTGCGCTTGTGTCTTTGGATTTGCAAATTCCGATGACGTATTTACCCTTAAGAACCCCAATCCCAAGTGATCCGAAGATGATATGTATTGGATTTGTGAATAATGATCATTATATTCAGGTACACACCATATCAAGGATATTATCTGAAGTTATTTATATTATATATATCCATGATATTGATATGTAGTATATTTGAAGGTATTCTTGCGCGAGGGGAGTCCATTACCACCCGTCGCAGATAAATGGAATACATATCGACTTTACTGTGTAGCTGGCTGGAAAAATTTGTATAGCGACCAACTTAATTTGTATAGTGAAAGTGTAGGAACCAGCCAACTTGGTCGAAGCGCTGCAACTATAGATTTAGATTAGCTTGAGTTGTAAATCAATCTGTTGGTTACTTTTATAAATCAACTTGATTGTAGACGCATATCCTTTGCTTATTTTGTAAATCAACTTGTGTTGTAAATCAATCTTTTGCTTTTATGTCATTTAACTTGGATGTAAATCAATCTTTAATACAAAATGCATAACATCCAAAGATATAATAGTACTAAGTACTACCAATATGCATAACATCTTACACTTAAATACATAACATCGTCATTTAAATACAACAATATCCAAATTGAAATACATAATACATTGTTATTGTCAACTTCAACTAACACTTCTTCTCCTACGACTAGAGGCAGCATGCGAAGGTCTTGCCTAATGTGGTCCCTCATCATTTGGACCTGATCCTAATGCATCATATGCTCGTAGGATCACTGACTCAAACTCTTCTCTGGAGATAGATCGGTCTCCAGATCTCAATCGTTGCACCATCGGTTACATTAAACCCCGTGCAGATCTGATAATGTTCCAAGCATCTAGCGGAGCAGTATCGGCTGCATTGCTGACGTAGGAGGACCGACGGTTGGGGTCTTGAACTATGGGATGTGAATGTGTGTAATACCATTCAAGATATGAATGGTCACACTGTTCTGCTGTTCAGTCTACCAAGTCTCTCGTCAGATAACACATGACTATCCCATTGTACAAAGTACTTGACAAGTACCCCCCATATCGCCACAGTCTGTTGGGTTTCCTTTCTGGGGACACCGGGAGCGATAGGGGCGTATGGAATTGTCTGTACATATCCAAACTGTCGCAGGACTCGATCAGGATAATATGGCTCCACAATAGTGATTGCTGAGATGCATCCATGGTAATACGAAATGTGTGGAACGGAAAATGTTGTCTCACCGTCTCCGTATAGGGCTTCCAAATAACCTGTAACAATTTTAAAAAACAAAAAATTACAACATGTATATTTGACACGAGATTTTCAAGTAAACCAATATATATAAAAGCACATTAATACTCACTTCACTGGGTTTAATGGAGTCAAGAACCTCACGCACTGCCATTAATCTTTCTACAAATGTTCCTTGTCCAGCCTTTGGTAGCCACCTCTTTGAAAGAGGATTTTCCTCATTGTACTGAACGTTATGTGGAGGCCTAAACATTAGGAATCGTTCGTATATCCATGCCTACATAAAAAGCAATAAGAAGACACAATAATCAGTTCATAATCTAATAAATATTTATTTCAACATATTAAAAATAAGTACAAATATGAATTTATTACCTCCAACAACGTGGAATATCCAGCCATTTGTTTGGTTGTGAGTCTAGACGCTAGCCCTAGCTGTCTATAGAGATAAGCTAGAGTGGAAGCTCCCCATGCATATGTATGAACGAACCATCTCAAGATCAACCAAGAACTCCAATTAAGACGTATTTACCCGAGTGCCACTCTTATCAGCAAAAATTGTACAACCTAAGGTGTATAATAAATAAGCCCTAGCTGAGAATGCACGCCTTTTTCGGATCATCTGATATAGCATCTTCACTAAACCTCTCCCTAAGCCACTCTAGCCTCACAGAAGATCCCCTCGCACCGCGCATTCCTTCTATCGCTTCAGTGTAAGAAACTCCCAACCATTGCTCAACATCATAAGTAGAGGTTGGTGTAAAACTCCGTCTCGATAAAACTGGAGTCCCTGTGATCGAACGACTTGTAAGGCAAAATACATCATCCAATGTGATTGTCATTTCGCCAAAGGGTAGATGAGAGCTATTGGTCTCAGGGTGCCAGCGTTCCACAAATGCACTGACCAAGACTTTGTCAACTTCAAAGTACGATGTTTCCCTTAATCGAAACAACTTGGAGGCTTTGACAACGTCCAACCACAAAGGGTCACATACTTCTCTGCGACAACTCCACTGAACTAGTTTCTCAGTATGGTTGTTACACCTGAGAAGCTCTCTCTCTTCCCCCTGCCATATCAATCGTGCTACGTGCGACTCATAAGTAGTCAGTAGAGATAGATTAACAGAACCACCTGGAAATAGGGTATATGTCACGTCTTCTCTTTCCTCTCTAACATTTTCTTCTCCCATATCTCCAACATCTTCCTCTCTATTCTCTCCAAAACCAGCATTTCTTTCAAAATTATAGTCAGTCATCTGTATAGGAGATTGTTCTTGTTCCTGTGAGACGCGTGGGGGATCCTCAGGATGTTGTTGTTCACGCTGACCTCTTTCTCTTCTGTTTGAAGCAGTGGGTCTTTTTCTTTCATATACATTTGCTAATTTACCTGTAATAATCACAATATGGATCAGCAGAGATTGAAGAAACTAACTTGTAATGTTTGGGAAGGTATGAAGGAATACCACATTCTGTTCAGGAATGACTCATAGAACACCACAGTGATGTTCGGGATGAGTTGTGGAACACTGCAGTGGTGTTCGGGAAAGCTTATGGAACACCATAGTGGTGTTCGGTACTTGTTGTGGAACACTGCAGTGGTGTTCGGGAAAGCTTATGGAACACCACAGTGGTGTTCGGGACTTGTTTTAGAACAGTGCAGTGGTGTTCGAGAAGGATTTCCGAACACCACTGCAGTGTTCCTACAACCAGTCCCGAACACCACTGTGGTGTTCCTTCAACCAGTCTCGAACACCCCTTCGGTCAGTTTCATACATATAACAAAATTAACAAAACCCAGCAAATAAAATGATATTCAATGCACAAATTGAAACCATTTGAACTTAAAAATAGAAGAATTTCATACCTAGGGCTTTCTTCATTGTGAAATCAAAGTTTCTCTTTGTTTTCTTCTTCTTTCTTCCTTCTTCCTGGCTTCCTTCTTCCTTACACAAAATTGCTGGATTGCTTTTGGAAAGTTTGCAGAACGGAGGTGTTGAATTTGAAATTGTTGAGCTTGAAATTGTTGAGTTTGAAATTATTGGTGTATTGAGAAATAGAGGTGGGTGTCATGATATTAGGTGAGTGTACTGGGAAAGAAATAATGAGTTAAGTGAGAGAGGTAAAATAGAAAATATTGGGTGGTGTATTTAGAAATTATGTTGGTGTAAAATTAGTGAAAGGAGTGTATTAAGAAAATGGGTGTATTAAGAGGAAAAGGTGGTGATAATAGCGCCACTCTAACAAGAATAATATTTTTAAACTTGTGAGTTTTGAAAAAGTTGAGTGACTCAAATATGCGTTTTGCCTTCAAAATATTTAGGTTTTACTTTACACTACCTGAAGTCTACAATATGGAGTCCCTTTATTGACACCCGATCTTTATATTTTTATATTCAACACTTTAAATCTATAGTAAGATTTATCATGAATAATAGCCTCTTCAATCCCATCTCATTTTTCTATCTCCCTGGTCAATACGAAAACTTTTAGAGAGTTGTATACAAGTGCTTATTAGAGTGAATTTTATTTTAGAGTTTAAAAAAAATATAACTGAAATATAAAACGAAGTGTTTTGAGAGTAATACAAAGTGTGATTGTTGTGTATATTGTAAGTTTATAACTTGGCGTCATATTATTATTTGTAAATCAAATCAATTGGGTCTATTCTAACTTCTTTTTCTTTCTTTTTTTGGTTTTGGTGTTTTAAAGGGGACGTGAAAAGTGATTAAAATTAAAACCTCACACTTTGTATAGTCTCAACGCTACCCCGGGCCAACCCTTAAGACCGTCTATTCTAACTTATTGTCGTACTTTCAAGTCATTTCAATTAGGACATATTCTAAGTAAACGTCAGCGGTTGAGAATCAACAAGCAATTATAGGCAAAACTTGTAGTCTTGTCTAAGGCAAAACACACAATCAGGCAGGCCACTGTACTTTGAGGAAGGTTACAATTTGGTCACTGATTATTTGGAAATGTTATTTGGGCCACTGTACTTCAGTTATCTTGCAAACGATACCATTTTTTTGACGGACGCTAGTTGAGTTGTTAAAATAATATAAAATACCAATTTTACCCCTATCTTCGTCTTCATCTTTCCCAATTATGAAAAAACAAACCCTAATCCTAAAATTGCAATGAACAGTGAAAAATCAATTTCATAAGACCATTATTAACTCTCTCTCTGAGCATGGCTTTCGATTCTTCTCCGGCGAACACTCCCGGCGATAATTGTCGCTCAATCATATGACTGTCTTCATTTAACGTTTGATTTACATTTAATTTCACCTAAATTTTTGCAAATTAAACTATTAATTTCCATTACAGGACCTTCGTCGCCCGATGACTCGTTCTCAAGTCCAATCGGAAACACATTCTCGTTCGAAGGAGGCGACCCCACCTGCTGCAAACGCGACCGCTGATCCACTTTCCCAAAACAGATTGTGGAAACGTGATCATCTCAATCCAATCCATTCACCCCCAAAATCACCTGCTACGCTTTAGCAAACCAATCATATCTCTCTCTCTCCCCCTTCCTGAAATGGCGAGAGAGTCATCCACAATTGAATCCACCAACGGTGCCACCCTGGACTCCAGAATTTCCGATCACCAAATTTACCCACCACCGCCGACGATAACAACAACAACATTGTAGCTGTGTAAGTACACCCGCACTAAAAAATGGGTAGATGCCAAGGTCTCATGAAGGGCATTGCTCGTAATTTGGCACGTCAGGAAGGGGTGTTTTCAGCTGTTGCTACCTTTGACATGAGAGGGGTTGGTAGTAGAGCTTCCCTCACTGGATTCTCTGAAGTCGCTGATGTCGTCTCTGTTTGCAAATGGGTTTCCTAATCGGATTTTGCTCGTGGATTCTTGTGCTGATACTTTCTCTCTTTTTTTTTTCTTTCAAGTTTAGATCTTCAGTTGGTTTTGTGATGTGTGGTGAAGTTATTGAAAGGGGATGGAAAGGTGCAAATGGAGCAAATTGATTAGGGACCTCAAAGGGGTTAGGGTTAGGTTTTCTTTTTCTTAATCAAGGGAGATGAGGATAAAGACAGGGGTAAAATAGAAATTTCAGTTAAAGTTAACGTCCTGGTCTAACGTTCGTTAGAAATGGTCTCGTTTGTAAGATAACTGAAGTACAGTTACCCAAATAACATTACAGTGGCCCAAATAATATTTTCAAATAATCAGTGGCCAAATTATAACCTTCTCAAAATACAATTGTGTGTTTTGCCTCTTGTCTAATTATATAAAGCAATAATTGGGAAGTCTGAGGCTAGAGGGAAATAGTGAGTAAAACGATATATTCTAATTATATTTGTTCTCTTCGTATCTCGTCGTATTAAATCATCTCCAAGCATGTATACTAATTTTTACAATTATGGAATATATAATTTTTATAAGATTTTTATTATCTTAATTACCTTTTTTTTCTCTCTAACCCTATTTTCTATCAAATTACATGTGTTTTTTTTTCTACTAATCCTCTTCTAAATCCAAATTTTTTGTTTCCGTTTCATAGTGCCACGTGGCATATTCTTAGAGATTTGGGAAAAAACTAAAACGAGTAAGTACAAATTAAGCTATTTACTTAAGATGTTGTTTGATCCTATATTTTGGCCAAAATACAGGGTAAAGGTGTAACTTATTCTTCAATTTAGCGTTTCAATGCTACAATAGAAAAAAAAAATTTTTTAAATGTTAAATGCAGCTATTGTTTCTAAATGCAGGCACATTTTTAAATGCAGATTTTAAACGTTATTGGAAAAAATTGTATTTTAAAATAATATCTCAAGCACGTTTATAAAGAATAAAACAACGGCTTAAAATAAATAAGTATTTTAAATAACTTAAATGATACACCAAACAGGTTCTAATACATGTATAGATGTTTTTCCATTAAGTGAATAGATAAGTTAATTTCTTTAACAAATACTTAAGTTGGATTCCTTAGTAAATAATTTAAATAAAAATATAAAACCAAACAATATTTTCCGGATCTATGATTAATCAATTTGGGTGCATTATAATTACTAAATATTTCAAATTATTTACAATGAGATGTAAATTATTCCCAAAAAGAAAACTTTTATACTAAATCTATGCACTCGGTCCGCAACGGATCCCACCTCACAGAAGTTTAGGATCCATCCAAATACATCGAAAATAAGGAAGGAAGCCTCTCGATTTTCTTAATTTTGCGCCATCCGACGAAGTAGAACGTGATAGATATTAACAACACTTCATCAAAATGGTTTACAAGTTTCGGGGAAAAAAGTTTTAATATTATATTTTAAAAGGTACACTTTAACTTTGTTGGCAATGGATATTTAGCATACTATTAGTTACCGTCTCTAAATAATTGTCTCGTCTAAAACTTTCCTTTTTAATATATTATTTTTACAATTTTTTTTACTTTAATTATAAATCACATGTACATGGACATTAAAAGAAAAAATACACTATATCAATATTAGTAATCAAATTAATTATTTTTTTTTACTCCGTATGCCGGGTCAAACAAGACAATAATTTAGGGACGGAGGAGCATAATTTACGTATATTCTAAATTTTTGGAAAAACAATTAAACCCATTTCTTTAATGGGGACGGGGGGGGGTACTATTTTTGTTATGAAAAGATCAATACATTAAAATACAAATTTTGTAATGAAAATACTAAATCAACTACGAAAAATAAATTTTAAATTGAGAAAATTATGAAAACTCCCAAATCGAGAAATTTCGATTCTAAAGGTTTGTTCCCCTGAAATAATTTGCAATTTGGTTTGGAGTTTTGTACTTTCACTCTCTTTAATCACACTAGTTTTGTCTCCATGCACTTTTAATTACTCCCTCCATTTCACACAAATAAAATTAAAATTTTACATACTTTACTTATATTTTAGGAAATAAAATTTTATTAATTAAAATACTATAGATTACAACTTTCATAACTTTATAAAAATTATTAAATTTATATTAATTATCGATCAATATTTAATTAAATTAACCAAAAAAATCAAAAATAGACTCTTTATCTAAAATAAAGAAAAAAAATTTAATTATTAAAAAATAAAATTCAAAACTCAAAATCAAGTCATTAAAATCTTCAAGTCAAACACATCTTAAAATAGTGGAGGACTCTTCGATTTGGGAGAGAGTATCAGTATACGTTTAAAGACGTGGCATTTAATACGGCGGGCGGCGTTTGTAACCACCCAGTCGTTCATGCAAATTCGATATGGATAAACTTGCGGCTCGTCATGGACCCGATTCTGTATAAAAGACGAGGAGGGACAAGGGATTGTCCACTCCAATTTTGAGTTGTTGACTGCGTCCTACGTCAAAACCTACAAATACACGCCATCGATTATTGACCTAATTGACTAAATCTTCCACATACACAAATTCGAAAATATATTGAGCGCAATGCCGATGTAGTACCATAAACTAATTAAAATGTACTCTTTCCATTCTTAAATTATTGTTCAGTTTAATTTTTTTTTGTTAAATAGGATATTTTTTAAAATGCAAAATTTGACATATATTATTTATTTATTTTCAAAATCATAAAACACGTACTCTCTCTATCCTGAATAAATGTTCCTATTTTTTTATTTTGGATGTCTCAACTAATATTTTTAAAGACTTTTAATCTACCTATTCTCTACCATTCTTCCTAATATACCCTTAAAGTTTCATTTAATATAACGCATCCCAAAGAAACTCAATTATTTTGAATACTTGAACTCAATTAATGTTCATGAGTATTATCGTCAGAACATATTTTACAACACATCATTAATTATGTTTCTTAATTCTTATATTTTATCCACTAGGAATATTTATCTGGGACGGAGGGAGTAGTTCGTAGTATGTTTTATGATTTTGAAGAAAAAAAAATACTCCCTCCGTCACAGATAAATATTTCTAGTTGATAAAGTACAGGAATTAAGAAACATAATTAATGATGTACTGTAAAATGTATTCCGACGATAAACACATGAGCATTAATTGAGTTTCAATTATTTTAAATAATTGAGTTTTTTAGAATGTGTTATATTAAATGAAGCATTAAGGGTATATTAGGAAGAATTGTAGAGAATAAATAGATAAAAAAAATTTAGAAATATTAATTGAGATATCCAAAAATAAAAAATATGAATATTTATCCAGGACGGAGTATATGTCAAATTTTCAATTAACAAATATTTTGTTTAACTAGAAGAGCGACCTTACTAATCACACATTGACACTCCACGTCAGTCAAGTCAGTCAACTTACTGATTCAATAAAGTTTGATTGGTAATACTGCCCATTGAACTCAGTATCTTCTCCACAAACCCAATTATCAACCTTGTAATTGAATGGGGAATTGAATTAAACCAAATTTTAAACCCTATTGAACCAGTCAGTCCACGGTGAATCTCTCTCTAACACTCACATAAACATTACGGCTTAAATCACAATTTGGTCACCCTATTTTGACAGAAAATTCATTATGCTTACTTTACAATTTTTTTTCTCAATTTTATCACTATACTTGGCATAAATCTCACGTTAATCACTTCATCCAGATTTTTGAATGAAAAACTTATTATTTTTTTTAAATCCCAAAAATACTCTTACTAATAACTATCAATTTAATCATTGCACTTAGACATAAATATCAAGTTCATCACTTCATCCTGATTTTTGAATAAAAAATTTAAAATTATTCTAAAAAGCCGAAAATATCATTACTAAAATAGTATTAAAATTCATTACAACCAAGAAAAACAAAAACCCAAAAATTGAGCAACTAGAGAAAAATATTAATATTTAATTATCCTAAAAACTCGAAAATATTATTACTAAAACATTAATATTTAATCTCTTACTAACCTAATTAAATTAACATTAATATTTAATATTATAACTACATTGAGTTAAATGACTAATACTTTTAATTAGATTAAGATAAAAATTTGTTATAATTAAATTTCTTAGGAATTTTCCATAATACCCTTGAAAAATGGCATGTACCACATGATTGACTTAACAGAATTTTTCTAATAGTGTCATTAACCCTTTTTTAAATATCAATAATTACTTATGAATAATTTATAATAATATTTTAAGCTTACTTTATTCTACAATAATAACTATCTCATAATAATTTAATGCATTTGCTTAATATAATTAGTTTTATATATAAAAAAAAGTCAAGCTAAAGAATTTATTGCTTTAGAAAAGACCAACATAATCTTTTATTAATTTTGATTAAAAATTCTATAAGTTAACCTAATTTTTGTTTAATATTTTTAAGAAGTAGTATGAAATTATGTTTTTTTATTATATTTGAAATAACTTATTTAACTGATTTGATTATTTTATACACAAAATTTTATACTATTAATCTTAATACATTTTCTGTCAAAGTAGGGTGACTAAAGAGCGATTTAAGCCATCAAAATATTATAAGGTAAAGGTTATTTTGGTCTTTTTGCAGCCCTCCATCCAACAAAACTAACGAAAGTCAAGCGCGGTGAGCTTATTGACTTAACATTTCAAGTATAGTGATGAAATTGAGAAAAAAAATTGTAGATCTAGTGATCTTAATGAACTCAGTATCTTCTCCACAAACCCAATTATCCACCTTGTAATTGAATGGGGAATTAAACCAAATTTTAAACCCTATTGAACCAGTCAGTCCACGGTGAATCTCTCTCTAAGACACACACAAACATTATTGCTAAAGTATGCCTATATATACATGGCCTTAGCAGCTACTGCTCATATAAAAAAAAACTCAAAAGTAGCATATAACATGGCAAGCTCCAAGCACCTTAACATGCTCCTCCTCACAATTTTCATCACTTCGTTCTTGTTTTCCGTTGAGGTTCAATCTGCACCATCGTACGAGAATCTTCCCGTGCCTGCACTGGGTCCTCATTCCTTTGCTTTCGACTCGCTAGGCCGAGGACCTTACACCAGTGTTAGTGATGGTCAAATTCTCTTTTACCAAAACTCGAGAAATAGATTCGTCGACTTTGCCTATACCTCTCCAAATAGGTAACTAAATGAATGGCTTTGCTCTCGAGTTTCTCTTTTTTACATTTCCTTTTTCTCTTCATTCTTCCGATATCATGAAAAACAAACTACGTTCGACAGTCATAACATTTTAACTTTACTCTTCATACATCAAACAAACAAAGTTAATACTGTAACTTGAAAAAAGATAAATTATCTAATAAAAATAAAACTAAGACATATTGCCATATTAACGTTGAGAGGTAATACTGTAAGGCAAAAATTTAGAAAAAACCGTTTTATGGGTATTTTCTATAATACTAGATCTCTTTGACTTGACCCACCGTGTGTTGGTGGGGTGAGCTGTGACAGAGTAAGACTCCGTCTTACGAATTATGATCCGTAAAACAATCTCACAGAAGACCTACTCGCACTGTAACGTAATTATATACTCCGTTGGATATAATCATTACCGTTGGAAGTCTTGCTGTGTTGACTCATTTTCTAAATATTATTGAAAGAAAAAAAATGTTGAAAATTATTTTTCAAAAATTATTTTCCATAAAAGAAACGGGTCTAGAGTCTTATAACTTTTCGAATCAAGCTCTTGGTAAAAATATATACTTTTGACCTTTAAAAAATTAAAAATAAAAGAAAAAAGGAAAACCGATTTGTGGTACTTCTTTATAGTCGTTTAAACAGTGTTCTAGTAAACCCTTGGCATGATTCTAACGAAGGTGATTTATTTGCTTCAGGACAAGGGCAGAGTGTGACGGCCTTAAAACCCTCTCCTTATTATCCAAATGTGGTAGGGCATTAAGTTTAGCATTTTCCCATCGTGCCAAACATCTATACATAGCCGATGCCACTTTAGGATTGTTCGTGGTAGGACGTAAGGGAGGCCGCGCAACCCAAATTGCCGCTAGCGCAGATGGAGTGCCATTTCAATTCACAGTCAGCGTGGATGTTGATCAATCGTCGGGAAGCGTTTACTTCACTGATGCAAGTTCTACTGGTGGAATCGAGTACGTACAACTTACCAATGCAAGTTCTACTAGATGTTTTATGAAATTAGATTCGTGCTCCTCATGATGTCTTTATCTGAATTTTTTTTTTTCACCAGTGAAATACCATTGATAGTTTCTAGCCACGATGCAACTGGAAGGTTACTTAAATATGACCCAAAGAAGAAAAAAGTTACAGTTTTGCTAAACGAGATATCGGGGGCAGCTGGAGTAGCTATTAGTAAAGATGGATCTTACCTCCTTTTATCGGAATTTATTGGTTTGAGGATTCGAAAGTATTGGTTAAGAGGCCCAAAGGCATACACGGCTGATGTTATATTGAATGTTACCAACGGAGCTCCCGATAATATAAGGAGGACGGCATCCGGAGATTTTTGGGTGGCAGTGACGAGTCCAACAGGCCAACTCCTCGGGGTACGAATTAACGGTTTTGGTATGATTCTCGAAACGTTGACTTTTAGCCCACAATTCGTGGCTCCGACTATCGCTGTTGTTCAAGAGTATAGGCATTCATTATATCTAGGGTCTCTTGCGGGAGAATCTATTGGTGTTTACAAAATTTGAATGCATCACTTGAACAGGCATGCACTTAGCTGCAAATGCAGTAAGAGAAGCCTCTGCTAACAAATTTGTTCTTGTACCTAACTAGTGTATTTGTTTAACTTCTTCAATAAAATTTCCATTCTGGTCTTCAATTCCATTTTCAGCTTCTTGGGCTGATTCCTCATCAGGCCCATTCATGAAGTAGTCACTATCCTTCCTAATTACATCGTCGTCATTGGGCTGGTCCAACTTAGAAGCCCCACTTGAATATTGGGTGAATTACAGGCCGGTCCCTTTTTAAACATTTGTAATCGCTCCAGTCCACTCATCTTTTTTAAAAATCGGAAAAAGACATTTTTGGGGTGAAAAGACGATTATGCCATTAATGAAAGAAAAACACGCGCGCTTCAGTAACCCAAGGCATCGCGATGCACTACTTTGGCATCGCGATGCACCACTTTTTGCATCACGATGCAACAAATTGGGGTATCGCGATGCAACAATTGGTGCATCGCGATCATCGCAGCGCGCTTTAGGGAACCAAAGCATCGCGATGTACCACTTTTGCAATCGCGATGCAACAATTGTTGCATCGCGATTCACCACTTTTGCAAATGGCGATGCACCATTTTTGCAGTCGCGATGCACCACTTTTGCAATCGCGATGCCACATTAACACTTAACATATAGCATCGCGATAAAGAACTCCTGCATCGCGATGAACCATATATTCATCGCGATGAGCCATATATGTATCACGATGAGCCATATATGGATCATTCGTATTAATAAGTCTGATAAAGAACTCCTGCATTGCGATGAGCCATATGTGCATCGCGATGAGCCATATGTGCATCGCGATGGGCCATATCTGCATCGCGATGAGCCATATATGGATGATTCGTATTAATAAGTCTGAGAAAGAACTCCTGCATCGCGATGAGCCATATCTGCATCGCAATGAGCTATATATGCATCGCGATGAGCCATATATGGATCATTCGTATTAATAAGTCTGATAAAGAACTCCTGCATCGCGATGAGCCATATATGCATCGCGATAAGCCATATCTGCATCGCGATGAGCCATATCTGAATCGCGATGAGCCATATCTGCATCGCGATGCATCATCGCAGCGCGCTTTAGGGAACTTGGTTTTCGTTTACCTTTCGGGCGTTGCCCCGACCCCACGAGGGACGCCCCTCGACCCTCGCGAGTTGACCGGCCCGTTGCGTTGCCCAAAGATATGCGCGATTGCGAATTAAATCACCCAAGAACATCTTCCTCTGTTTTCGGACAGCACACTGTCAAGCTTGATTTGAAGCTGAAAAATAGTGTTTTTTGGTAGAAAAATTGTGCACAAATATAGTACTAAATTAGGATAATAATATGAGATTGATTTTAAACAAATTCGAAGCTTAAAACAGAGATTTAAGTGGCCAAAACAGCTCAAGAACAAAGAAAAACGGGATGAACTCAAAAAATTTTAATTTGATCAAATTTGTGTTTTATGCATGAAAATTGATACCCAAACATGAAGAAATACTATATTAACAATATGAAATCATTTATACATCAATTTGAATCTCAAATCTGAAGCAACGATGTTGTTGAGGGTATTTTAGGAAGAAAATTTTCAAAATGCCTTTTAGCGGTTAAAAAAAAAAAGGGTGTACTGAAGAGAAAAAAAGTTTGAGAAAGTGGACCGGCCGGCAATTTCTCCATGAATATTTTCTTCAACTTGAGGTTGGGCTTGGTAGGTAACTTTTAAAATTCCAAGCTTGCCCTTTTGATTAAGTAAGCTGCACGAAGAACTGCTCTTCCAGGTTTGCTCAGGCCCATTGTACTCCATTCTTCAATGGGAATTTAGATTCCATGTGGCATGTATTTTTAGCTGAATAAAATTTTGATACATTATTAGAAAATTTTCTTATATAAATAATTTAAATTTTTGCTTGGTTGGATACAAAATAATTGGAAAAGGCTTTACATTGTTTTCTTATCGTGTATATATAAACATATATATATATATATATATATATATATATACAAAATACATTATTAGTAAATTTTCTTATATAAATAATTTAAATTTTTGCTTGGTTGGATACAAAATAATTGGAAAAGGCTTTACATTGTTTTCTTATCGTGTATATATAAACATATATATATATATATATATATATATATATATATATATATATATATATATACACACCAAAGTTTGTAGATTAATTTTTTGAGGTTTGATACAAAATTAATTAGATTTTTATTTCGACCAATTTGATTGTCTGAAAATTAAAATAGATTTAAAATGCATCAATGTAGCTTTTTAAGATCTACATAAACGGTCAGTTACTATGATTCCTGATACATATCAACTAAAATTTTAAATTATTTTGTTCAACAATGAAGTTTTTTGGGAGCTTGTTTAATGAAACAGAATTTCCATGTTTGAATGATGTGCCTCCCCCTCCCCCTCCCCCCGCTCCAAATGCGGTGGAGCACCCTTATGTGCCTATTCCTGCTATTGTGAATGAGCCTGTTGCACAAACTGAAAATGAGACTCCTCATGTTGATAATCCTTATGTGAATGAGCAAAATATTGAAAATGAAGATGTTGAAAATGACCATAATGAGTTGCCTGCTTTAAACGACTATTAACTTAGTCATGATAGACCTAGACGGATATCTAGGCAACCCGCCCATTTTCATGATTTTGAATGACTTCATTTGTATTTAGTGTGTTTGAATCTATTGATAATAGTGAGCCTAAAACCTATAATGAAGCTTTAAATTCTGTTAACAAGAATGAGTGGATTGGTGCTATGAATGATGAGATGAATTCGTTGCATGTTAATGATACTTGGACTTTAGTGCCTAGACCTAAAGAGTGTTCAATTGTCTCTTGTAAATGGCTCTATAAAGTCAAGAAAGAATCCGACTCTGTTAGATTTAAAGCTAGACTTGTAGCGAAAGGGTTTACTCAGAAAGAAGGAATAGATTACACTGAAATATTTGCTCCTGTTGTTAAATTCATAACTATTAGGATTATGCTTGCTTTGATAGCTCAGTTTAATTGGGAAATGAAACAAATGGATGTTAAAACTGCTTTTTTGCACGGAGATCTTGATGAAAAGATATATATGAAGCAGCCTGAGGGTTATATTGATAATTCTTGTCCTGATTATGTGTGCTTGCTTAAAAAGTCATTATATGGGTTAAAACAGTCCCCTCGTATGTGAAACTTGAAATTTGATAAATGCATGCTAGATTTAAAATTCCAGCGGAGTGCTTATGATCATTGTTTATATTTCAAGAATGATACGAGTGTGCCTGTTTTCTTGCTCATATATGTTGATGACATGCTTCTTATTAGCCCTTGTTCTAAATCCGTAGATAATGTTAAAAATTGCTTGAGTGCTAAGTTTGACATGAAATATCTCGGTGATGCTAGTAAGATACTTGGCATGAATATAATCGAGACCGTGATTTATCCGTTATTTACTTGAATCAAATTTCATATGTTGAAAAGATATTAAGTAAATTCTCTATGAAAGATGCTAAATCATTAATACCCCTCTTGCTTCACATTTTGTGCTTAGTAAAGAGCAGTGTCCCCAAAATGACTTGGAGCTAGACCAAATGAAAAATATACCTTATTCGAATGCTATTGGTTCTATTATGTACTTAATGGTTAGTACCCGCCCTGATATTGCTTATGCTATTTCGTGTTTAGGCCGTTACATGTCAAATCCAGGTTTGCCCCATTGGCAAGCTCTCAAATGGTTGTTGAGGTACTTAAAGCATTCGGTAAGTTATAGTTTGAAATTCACTAAGTGTGATGAAGGTATAAAATTGGTTGGTTATGTTGATTCTAATTATGCTAATGATAGGGACAATAGAAAATCTACCACTTCGTATGTGCTTACCTTATGTGGCTCTTGTATTAGTTGGAAATCTCGATTCTGACCAATTGTGGCTCGTCTACGACGAATCCGAATATGTGGCTATAACCGAGGCTATAAAAGAGGCCATATGGCTAAAAGGTTTACTTTACGAAATTGGTTTTCTAAATGACAAAGTGGTAGTATTTTCGATAGTCAATCGGCATTCGGTTGGGTAAGAATCCTGTTTTTCATGATAGAACGAAACATATAGATGTTAGATATCATTTCATTCGTGATGTGGTTGCTAAAAATGTTGTTTATCTTGAAAAAATTGACACCAATTTTAATCCGTCTGATATGGGGACTAAATGTTTGCCTGTTTCAAAATTTTTAAACTGTTTGAAAATTTTGAATTTTAATACTTCGTGTTGATGCTTGTGGTTTTGTTACCCCAAAAATCCTCTTCTTCATTTTGTGTGAGTTGGGGTGTGTAGTTGTGTTTCTTTTCTTTGTGATAGAAATAAACTAGTTTCTGTCTTCCGTACTTTGTTCTAACTGTGTGTTGGATCAAGTACCGAAGGCTAAGGCTATGATGATTATGCCCTGTATGTGTATCCTATGAGTGCATCATGAATTGCACTGGTGTGTCACGAACCGGCACCTGATCCAAGGTGGAGAATGTTATTATTTATTGGGCTTGACCCAATTTGTGCAGCCCATTTAGTTGCCCCTTATTTTCTTTGACCATTGACTTGGCCCTTTAGAAAAAAAAGAGAAGAAAAAAAACCCTCCCCCCTTTTCCCAGCTTTGCCGTGAGAGAGAGAAGTGAGGCGCTGACTTGGTCTCCTCCAAGTCGTTGTGTGCGATCTCCCTTCCTGTTGCTTCTCCGGCGATTCCGTCGTTTGCTCCATGGATGATGACTATCGGGTAAGACTCCTCCTTATCCCCTCTTCTCTCCATCGCCTATATAAACCCCCCTCCCCTTGCTTAGCAGCCGCAACACACATCAACACACACGGCATACACGAGTGCTTCTTCTTCTTCGTTTCACACACGGTTGTTGTGGGTATCGATTCTAGGCTTGTAGGGAGCTTGAAGAGAGTTGTTACTGTGTTAGCTTGTGCTAATTGGGTGTTTCAAACGGATTGGTGATTATCTGTTAGGTTCCTCTCTCGCTCAAATTAAGCGTGAATTTTGACTCTTTGTGTGTGACATTGTGTGAGGACATTTGTGTGTGTGTGTGTTGTTAGGCGTGGCTAGCCTTGGGTGTGGGTGTTGGTTTGTTGTTTAGGCTGTTTGGAGTAGTTGCTTAGGCTGGGAATTGGGGCATTTGCTGCTGTGATAACAAGCTGATTGTTGCCATTTTTCGTTACGCATAAACCTTGGATCGGTGACCTTGGATTGTGGCTGGATTTCGGTTTAACGGATACTTGGGCCTGAGCCGAAACACTCTAAAATCTTCTCTCAATTTTTTCTCTCAGTTTTGTTCAGTTTAATTTTATATTTCATATTCTGTTTGGTACTTGTTATTAATCTGTGTTTTATTTTTCGTGTGCATTGTTCGTGAATCCTGGGTTGTGGAGCTGCGAGTACTCTCAACAGTGGTATCAAAGCAAAGGCTGATTCGCGAACGGTATATTAGAAACCTAGTGCAAGGTTTCTTTGGTAAGAAAAAAAAAACACAATTTTTTTTAGTAATTCAGTTTGTGTTTGAGTGCTTTGATACTTGCTTCGGTTTAATTATTTGTTTATTTTTTTGAGAATTAAAAATTCACTTTTTTGATATGGCTGCTAATATGAATGCATATGTGATGGAGTCATTTAATGGCAAAGGTGATTTTTTGATTTGGCAACAAAAAATAAAAGACATTTTAATTAAAGAAAAAGTTTTCAAAGCTATAACATGTCCAAAATGTATTGGAAGGTGAGTGTTTTATCACTTTGTGTTTTCCATAAAGTTGACCCGGTCTTTTCTTTTCTTTTCCACATTGTGAATAGTTAGTTAATACCGTTGACCCTGAAATTCTCCCCCAATAATTGTGGTCGGGAGCTTAACTATGGATAGACATCTTTCGATTTTTTAAATTGGAACCGAACTAGTTAGAAATCATTTAAATTGTGAACCGTAATAAATCGTGAACCGTTAATTTCGGTTTCAGTTTGCATCTTTTAGGAACCGTGAACCGTCGGTTTCGAACCACCGGTTTCAAACCGTTAAAATTTAAAATTTAGAATTTAAAAATTTACTGTACATTTGAATTTTAAGGTAAGGATCCTTTGTCCTCTTTTATAATAAGGCAATGCTGGTTGTCCCCTCCTTATAATTTTTTATTATTATTAATAAAATTGGTCAGGGTACCCCCCTGTTTTTTATTTATTTTTTATATTTTGAGTTCCTAAATTTCTATTGTAAATTTTTAAGTTCTTAAATTTTTTGTAATCATTAAAAAACTATTGTTGAATTTAAGAAAAAACTATTTTATTTTGCAAAAGTTTTTCTCAAATCTAAATTCAATATTACAAACTCTATTTTTTCAAGACTATTACAAAGATTAAAAATTTTAAGTCCTTAATTCTTAAATTGTAAAAAGTTTAACACTTTTAAATTCTTAATTCTTAAATTTTAAATTGTAAAAATTACAATTTGTAATTTTTCATAACTAAAGTTCTTACAATTTCTAATTTATAACTTTTGGTAACTAAAGTTCTTAAAGTCTTTACAATTTATAACTCTTGCAAAAATTCAAAATATATATATATATAGCACTTTTTTTTACAATTTATAATAGTTTTTTAAAAAATAAAAAATTAAAACAAATAAAATTTTAAAAAATCTAAAAAACTAAACCGACGAACCGAACCGAAATCGGAACTGAAACTCCACGGTTCGATTTTGATTTGCCTTATCAAGGTTTCTGGAACCGTCGTTTCCGAACCGAAACCGTAACCGTTTTGGGCGTGTCTAACTATGGATAGTTCCTTGGATCAAATTTTGATAGTTACGTTGAATTTTTAACTAATTGTTGACCTTTTTTATTTTATTCATTCTAAGAAAATTGTCTTATTTCTAAGCTTTCATTTTAAAATAAATATTTTTAACATTTTAGCCTCATTTTTTCTTTCTACTTTAATGATTACACTCACTTTTTTTTATTACTTTAATGATGATTACATATGCACGTATGGATTAAAAGAAATTACATGTTATAATAATATTTATAATATAGCTAATTAATTTTTCTTAATTTGTATGTACGTCAAACAAGACAATTATTTAGGAATGGGAGGAGTATTTGTTTTCTTTCCGATGAGTTCAGCTAAACATGGTTAGTAGAGTTTTAATTACTTCATTCGGCCCTCCCCGCCCCCTCCCCCAAAAAAAAAAAAAAAAGGTTATATTTGACAAATCAATTTTTTGTAATTTTTTTATTTCTTTTATTTTATACTTAAATTATGCTCTAACAGTCCCAAAACAATATAGTTTAATTTAAAAAGTCAAACTTTTTAAAGTTATAACTTTACTTGTTTTTACCTCTTTTAAATTACACTAAATTTACATCTCTCTTTGGAAATAAAATTATAGACAAATCAAAAAGAAAACTACTGAGACTATTTTTGGGACAGGGTGAGTATACTTTTTTGGATGATGCTTTTGATAATTAACAACACAAATGGTTGAATTACAAATTAACCACCACTGAGTTTTTTTGTAGACCAATATATTTAGCAAGATATCTTATGTTTGAGGCTCACCAGGTTCATACCCAATGTGGTATGCGAATACCATGTGAGAGACCAAAAAGAAAAAGGTTAGATAATCATCATATCTTTTAAGAAAAAGAAAAAAAAAAAAAAGAAAGTATGCAGTTTTGAATCTCCTATTAGGGGTGATTACGGTTCTGTTTGGTCCATTTTTTGCCAAAAAGATAGAGAACCAGAACCAGACCAATAATATGGTTCTTAAAAAATTTAGAAACCAGGACCAACCAAGATGTATAAGAACCAATACTTTGGTCCGGTTCTAATTGGCTAGGTCTTGCACATGTTTCGATTCTGAGGGGATAAACCCTTTCAATTTTTTGAGCCGGCAAACAAATAATAAAATCTAATATTTCATATGACAATTAAAAAATATGAAATAATGATAAAACGTTGAGAATACAAATAAGCTCAGAACCAATTTATACCTAGGGTTTGGGTTATTGTTAGAAAATATAACTTATATTTTTAAAATATGATTTATTAATATATATATATTATAATTATATTATATATATGTAATACACATTAGTCCATCGATTCAGAACCAATTTATAACTTTTAAAATCGGGATCAAACCAAATAATCGATTCTACTAAAAATCAGAACCAGAATAAAACCAATTTTTTTTTTCTTCGATCCAGTTTCATGGTTAGTCCGGTTTTAGAAAAAATCTGCTCACCCCAATGCACCTATTTAAAATGCAATTTTTCTTTTTAAAAACATAGTTTTTTTGAGAGTGTAACTCTTTTTAAAACACAGTTTTTATTTTTCATATAAATACGTTTGAAAAACCAGTTCAAAAAATAGCTTTTTCGTGTCTCAAATTTCAGGGATTTTTGGACAAAAAAAAATCCAAAATAAGGTATTTCTAAAACTCTCCATTTTTAAGTTCTTTCAAATTATTAAAGACATTTTAAAAACTCAGCATTACAAAAAAAAAAAAAAAAACTTTTGGTGGAGTGTTTTTGGTGGAAGCGCTCCTCCAAACGAACCCTCAAATCAAAACTTATAAATTTGATAAATTAAAGAAAACTCTATTTTCATGTGTATTTTAACGAGTAGTTTGCTTTTGCATTGAAGAGTTGACCAGAAATTAAGTTTCCCTAACTTAAGGAACAAATTATGAAGTTGCAGCTTAAGTAACTTGGCTGTCGCCGGCCGGCGAGGGTCAACTGGACAGTGCATGGTTGATTAAATTTGTAGCTACGGAGATAGTGCGCTGAAAAGTGAAAACACGAAAATAATAACATTGAATTATCTATTCAAACTCACAATCATCTTCTCTTACTCATTTAATGAGTGGGAGAGAAAGTGGGAGAGAGAGTCATGTGTGGGTGCATTATTTAGATACACGATTTCACATTATCGATCCACACCACCATCCATCTCATCATTTTTAATTTGTTTTCTTAGCTTTTAGTTCAATTATAATATATATATTTTTAAATACTAATAATACACACTGATCACCACAGCAAAATATCAGCCGGCCGGAGGGTGGTGACAATGAAAATAAGCTTCAATTCGGATATCTCGAATTTAATTTAACCTACAACATGAACTCAGACAGACAGGGTGATGCATGGTCCTAATTGCCAAAACACTTCAACATAAACGTTATTGAAGATAATTAACAATCAAACGACAGTAATTGGGTATATGTATTTTTCAAAAAAATTTCAAAAAAAAATAACACAATAATGTAAACAATCAAAAATGTTAGATGGGGGCTAGGGCCTGCTGGGCCATATATAGCCCCCCAATGTTTACAAAAATGACACTAAGACTCTTATAACTTTTTGGTCTTATAGATTTGTATTATAGAGCTATTTCACTTGACGCTCTCAAAAGTACAAAAAATAATTAAAAAAATTCATATACTTTATTAGTTAAGTAAGACTTTATTTTAACATTATCATTCATTACTCTTGATAGTAAGATTCATTTATACACTTTTTAGTAAAATATAAGCAAATAAAATATGCTATAAATATTTATATTTATCGTTATACTATTTCTTTTTCTCTACAGAATGTACATAAATTTTCTATTCTAGCCATATTTTTTAATTTTTTTTTATTATTATTTTTATCTTATACTTGTTGGATCGCAGCAAGAAGTTAGGTCCTGAGTCCGCCCTAGTTGTAGGTGACTCTGTTTGCTAAGGAGTTGACCCAAATTTTTCAAAAGATAGTTTATACAGTTGACCTGAGAGAGATTCCCGCCCGACTATTGTGGTTGGGTGATTGAGTTGAGTGACCTGGATTTTGATACCCATTTGGTTAAGTTTTGATATCAATGATTAAATGACAGACTTTTGATAGTAGGAGTATTTTTTTTTGGGTTGACCCGGATTGAAGTTTCACAAATTAACTTAGGCAACAAATAATCTGGTTGCTCTCTAATTTAATGAATATAAATAAATTTTAAGTAAATGTTTGACTTGATGTTATTTTTTTCTAATGTCTCTCAAATTTGTCAAATAAGTGATCAGAAACAACAAAAAGCTATGATAAGAAAACATTGAAACAACTATGATTAGAAAACAGCAAAACAGCTAAGAATAATTGATAAACAACAAACAACTAATATCAGAAAATAACAAAACAACTAAGATCAGCAATAAAAACAACAAACAACTGTGAAGCAGAAAACAGCTATAACGTAACGGAAACATAACTGTTTGCTATCCAAAAAAAATTCATTAAGGGCAATAAAGTTATTTCAAGTAAATACTACAACAAGAAATTCTAATTAGGGCAACACTAAAGATGTGAGAGACAAAAGCCCTATGAGACAAAAGGAATATAATATTTCAAGCTGTCACATGGGCTGGCAATATGCAAGATGATCAAGTGGCATTTTCACGTTGTAAATTAGATCCATTGCATAACAGTTCTTTCTTTCATTCAATGCCTTTAAAATGGATCTCTCTCAATTACGAAAAACATACTCTCAAAAATGCTCTCAAACAGCTCTTACATAGAAAAATACAGCTCTTATAAAAGAGAAAATATAGTTAAGAAATACAAAAGAACAACAACTACAAAGAAATAGAAAAGAGTTCCACTTTTAATATTGAATGATCATATTAAGGAGTGTTCATACTAAGAATCAAGAGGTTTTCCAGCAGAGCTTTCATTCGACTACTAAAAGTCATCCCAAGGAAGCAAAATCATCATCTTTGTAAGCTTTATAAACTTTCTAAAGTGTCCTTATTGGGCTGCCAATAAATAGAAGAAAAATATTGATTTTTCCTTCTAATAGTTCTAGTTGGGTTGCCAACTAGTAGAGGAAAACAGTGGTTTTCTTTCAATAATATGTGTATTTGAGAGAAATATATATAGTGGATAATTGTCTCACGATAGCCAGAGGGTTGTCTGTGAGGGGTGAATATAGAATTGGAGATCCGAATCACCTTAAAATTTCTTGTACCAACATCTCTAACCCTCAAACTCTTTATTTACTGTCATGCATATTTGTTGCCTACTGCCTTGTATATCTTAACTCGTTTACGTTTAGAGCATTTTTACATCACTGATTAACTCTTAATTTCGTTTTGCAATAATTCCTAATTATTTATATTAGTAATTGTTAAGATTGGGACCTCTCAAAGGCTTTAATCATCCTCAGTAATTTGTTTTCAGCACTATCTCACTGCTGTGACCAAACTAACTGTCAGGAATGCCAACCAAAAAGGTTTTGGATTCATACATATTACTCCCACCTCCCTAAAACAGAGTCTATTATTCCTTTCTGGATCATTCAAAGAGTTCCAGCCATGCTGGATAGCACACCTATATTTCAAAAAAAATCGTAAAATATAAGAAAATAACCAATAATTAAAAAACAAATTGATAATCAAAAAGAGATTAAGTTGTTTTCTGTATTTTGTTTACGTAGCAATACTAATTTGAAATAAATACATAACAATACTAACTTCAAATAACTTTAACAACATAAATTACATTTTAAAAATTTCACATTCAATTATGGGCACATATACATTTTTTTAAATACATAAAATGTATAAATTAAAAAAATAGAATATAGGAGTGCGATGGCTGGTACT
The DNA here is from genome assembly GCA_016624345.1 of Platycodon grandiflorus. Taxonomy (NCBI): domain Eukaryota; kingdom Viridiplantae; phylum Streptophyta; class Magnoliopsida; order Asterales; family Campanulaceae; genus Platycodon; species Platycodon grandiflorus. Next base: position 37,380,454 of record CM028362.1, read on the forward strand.
CTTGAGAGAGTGCCGCCTATATTTCAAAATAATTTCGTAAAATATAAGAAAATAACAATAAATTAAAAAAACAATTTTTATAATAAAACAATGAAGTTATTTCAGTATTTTATTTACATAACAATACTAATTTGAAATAAATACATAACAATACTAATTTCAAATAACTACTTTTAACAACATAAATTACATTTTAAAAAATTCATATTCAATTTTAGGCACATATAAATTTTTTTAAAATACATAAAACAGTATAAAATAATAATAAAAAAGAGAATATAAGAATGCCACCCAGCATGGCTGGCACTTTTGAGAGAGGATCGGCCGGCACAAGCAACTCTATTGCAAGAGTGCCTGGCAGTCCTATATTCCAAATTTCTTTTTTGTAAAATATAAAAAAACAACTAACAATTGAAAAAGTATTTTAAACAATTAAAAAAAGATTATCAATTACCATAAAAGAGTTATATGCTTGAACTACATTATGTGAAATTGGTAGTAAGCATTCATGGGCAGAATACAGACAACTAGATCTGTAGATCTTCAAAGAGAGAGAGAGAGAAAGAAGAGACTGATACTACAGAGAGAAAAATGGGGAGAGGGTAGTTGTAAATATTTAGAAGTGCTGGTGTTTTATTAAAAATGAGATGATGGTAATTTAGTAATTAACGCTTGAAAAAGACGGTATTTAACACTTAATTATGAGAAAATTCTATTTATAAAAGGAACTTAGGCCATCTCCAACCATGGCTTTATCATGCATCCCACCATGATATATAGAGCAAAATGGAGCTCCAATGGTTGATTCAAATTTGCTCCATCTTAAAGCAAGACCAAAATGTGCTCCATATATAAAACCTAATATTATTTATTTTAATTATAATATTCAATAAAATGGTTTATTTATTTTATGAATGTTTGTTATCTTGTTATCAATTTAATTGTTTCTATTTATATTGTTAATTATAAGTTATTTATATTATTAAAACTGTTTTTAATAAAATTTATAAATATTGAAGATATACTAAAGTCATGTATTTTATTATCTTATTTTAATGCATATTATTTAATTTAATATAAATTCTGTTATAAGAATAAGATATACTACTATTCAATAAATAACATATTTGTTTTGCTAATACATTAACACAAATTTGATGAAATAAAACATGTCTTAAGTAGAATAATTAATACTCTCTCTGTTCCGGATAAATGTTCCTAGTGGATAAAGCACAGGAATTAAGAAACATAATTAATGATGTGCTGTAAAATGTGTTCTGACAATAATACCTATAAACATTAATTGTGTTCAACTATTCTAAATAATTGAGTTTCTCTGAAATGTGTTATATTAAATAAAACTTCAAGGGTATATTAGGAAGAATGGTAGAGAATATGTAGATCAAAAATCTTTAGGAACATTAGTTGGAACATCAAAAGTCTTTAGGAGCATTAGTTGGAACATCCAAAAATAGAAAGTAGAAATATTTATCCGGACGGAGGGAGTAATATTTTTCTAGTATAAAATTTGAAGTAAGATAGTTGAAACTAATAAAAAGATATTTTGATGCAGAAATTAGATCACTAGTGAGATGGTGCAATATTTGCACGAGACGGCCTAATGGGACAATTTTTGAAGTTGAATGCGTCCTATGTCAACCCTGAGCGATGTTGGATTCATAGATCAATTTTAAGACCTTTTGACTTTAGCATACACGACGCACTATTGAGTCTCTCTCTCTCTCTCTCTCTCTCTCTCTCTCTCTCTCTCTCACACACACACACACAGAGTATCCTTGCACGCCTATAAATGCATGGCCTTGCTAGCTAGCTACAACTCATAACTTCATAAGATAGAAACGAAGAAAATGGCCAGCTCCAAACTTCTTAACATTCTCACAATTTTAATCAGTTTCTTCTGTTTTTCCTTTGAGGTTCTATCTAAACGTCCTTCATATCAAAATATCTCCGTGCCTTCAGGTGGTGCTCATAACTTCGCCTTCGACGCTCTCGGTAGAGGACCGTACACTAGTGTCAGTGACGGTCGAATTCTCTTGTACCAAAAATCTAGAAATAGATTCGTCGACTTTGCCTTTACGTCCGCAAATAGGTAACAACTTATTTCGTGTCATTCGGCTAGTAACGTCTCTTATCATGACTACTCTTTAAATGATCGTAACGAACATATATTTATATATACACGTATTTTTGGTTCAGGACAAGGGCAGTGTGTGACGGCATTACGACCCTCAACTTGTTGGCAACCTGCGGGAGGGCCTTAAGTTTGGCATTTTTCTGTCAAACCGGACAGCTATACATAGCCGATGCTACTTTAGGATTGTTCGTGGTCGGACCTAAGGGTGGCCGGGCAACCCAACTTGCTACGGGCGCTGGTGGTGTGCCGTTTCGTTTCACCGTCGGTCTCGATGTTGATCAACTGTCCGGAGATGTTTACTTCACGGATGCAAGTTCTACGGGTGGAATTGAGTATGTACAACTCATTTATATCTTGTTTTTTATATTCTCTCCATTGCAAAAAAAAAACTAATTTATTTTACATACATTTATCATGTTTTATGTTATAAAATTTGAACTTCTAAAAGAATACGAAGAAAACTATCAATAGAAAGAGTAAAATTTTGATGCACTATTTACTTCATTTTATTTTACACAAGCGGACAAAAAAACACTATTTCTGATAAGAACTTTTCTCTAAAAATGCAATTATATTGATTCTTTATCGTATACTCCTATTAACCACACACATGGTTTTGTAGACACAAATTTCTATTTTTTGACATTAAATTGACTATAGTTTTATTGCAAGGCATTTGATTGGTTGATATGAACATTAAAATTTAGCGAACAATATTCTTGATTAGTTTTTATACCTGGTTTAAAAAAAACAAAAAGTTTTTATACCTTAAAAATATACTAAGTAGAATGTCAATTTGCATCATGTATAATATGAATCAAACGGGTTTTCACCGTCGCTTCGTTGTATAGTGGAGTTTTTTTTTAAGCAATTGTATGAATTTAAAATTTACAACGTCGGTGTATTAAAATTAAATCTTTTCATATAAAAAAGCAAATAAATATTTATAAATCTTTGGTCAAAGATTAAGTAAGTTGATCAATATTAAAGTCAAAGTGAGATTGTATTTTTTGGAGCTAATGATGTTGTTTTTGAATTCATTATCGTTTACAGTCAAGTTCTTACTATACTTGCCAACAACGATGCCACGGGAAGGTTACTCAAATATGATGGAAAGAAGAAAAAAGTATCAATTTTACTAAGTGGGATTTCAGGGGCAGCCGGAGTGGCGATTAGTAAAGATCGCTCCTTCCTCCTTATAACAGAATTTATCGGGTCGAGGGTTCAAAAGTATTGGCTAAGAGGTCCAAAGGCAAAAACGGCAGAGGTTATAATGAACATCACAGGAATTCCCGATAACATAAGAAGGACAGCGTCGGGAGATTTTTGGGTGGCAGTGACAAGTCAAACAGGTCAACTCCAAGGGGTCAGGATCAACGGCGTTGGTACCATTTTGGAAACGTTGACTTTTAGCCCACAGTTCCAAGCTCAAAGTATTACAGAAGTTTATCAGTATGGAAATTCATTATATCTGGGGTCTCTTACGGGAGCCAATATAGGAGTGTACAAGATCTGATTGTTCCCGAATGCCACTTTAAATAAAGCAAAATAAAAGCTACATGTAAAATAGGCACTTGGCTGCAAAGGCAGTAAAAGAAAAGCCTATGTTCAAAGTCTTTCTATTTTTATCTTCTTGGTAATTAATGTTTTCATTATGTTCATAAAGAGAGTTTATTACTGTATTTCATTTTAGGTTGTTCGTGAAAGAACATCTTCTTTTTAATCGTTTCTTTTGGAATGTAATTGTTATCATTTTATCTTTGATTTGATTGCAACTCTAATTGATAATACCTTCGTCCCAAAATAATTATCTTTTTAGCAAAGGTTTTTTTGCTGGAACATTTCTATCCCATTAATTCCAAAACACTCAAGCCTAGATTAAGAAGAGAAGAAAAGATGAAAGCGAAAGCGTACCTGTTGAATTCATCTTGATGTTCTTAAAGAGAGAAGAAAGAAAGGTAGGGAATAAAGTTCTTCTAAATGATAGTGCCCACGCTATAATCTTCTTAATGAATGAAGAGAAGTTTATGACTGAATTTTTTTGAATGTAATCAAAAAAACTAATGGCTGATGGATAGCCCTTATATAATAAATGAAAGGGCACTTCCTTTAGGGACTACACCCTTTCGTAAAGATGGTGGTGTGAAGTTACCATTATGCCCATCATTTAATGATACTTACACCTAATGGAATTCTACATATTTAATCTATATTTTAACTTTATTAAATGATTATAACACATAGAATTAAATAACACATATTAATTAATCCATGTTCTAACAATCTCCCACTTGGATTACATGAATATGTGTCTTTGACTTAATAAATTTCTTTAATCATTTATAATATGAATGACAACCCTTATGTGCACTTTTATTGTCATCCAACATAATCCCGTCCATTAGTTTTATAAGTATAGGGACTAAAGGGGCAGTCGTTGTAATTGATTCGCAACTAAACCCACATTAATCACATATATATATCCAACTAAATGACATAGATTAAGTATAGATATGTAGCATGGAATATTCAATGAATATACAAAAATGTATATATATTCTCCAACTAGTCCTTCTTAACCAAATGAGATCAATATGCAAAACAAATACAAATGAAAAACAACACAAACTCCCACTGATTTAAGCATTATCAAAAGTCATTACACCCATATGAGCAACATGCTCGTGAAAAACTAAAGGAGACAATGCCTTAGTAAATGGATCCGCTAACATGGAATTTGTCCCTATAAGTTGTATATCTATTTGTTCATTTTGTACTCTTTCTCTTACAACAAGAAACTTAATATCTATATGTTTAGACTTTGATGAACTCTTGTTGTTGTTGGAGTACAACACTGCGGCCCGATTGTCACAATATAACTTAAGCGGTCTTTCAACACCTTTGACAATTCGCAGTCCTTCAATGAATTTACGCAGCCATATAGCTTGATTGGATGCCTCGTAGCAAGCAACAAATTCGGCTTCCATGGTGGAGGAAGTTACTAATGTTTGCTTGGCACTTCTCCAAGATACCGCTCCACAAGCTAATGTGAAAACGTAACCGGATGTCGACTTTCGACTATCTTGGCACCCAGCAAAGTCAGAATCGGAATAACCAACGATCTCAAGATGATCCAACTTTGTATATGTAAGCATGTAGTCCTTTGTGTTTTGTAAGTATCTCATCACCCTTTTGGCTGCAACCCAATGTTCTCTTCCCGGATTGCTTTGGTATCGACCAAGCATGCCAACAATAAATGCAAGATCTGGACGAGTACAGACTTGTGCATACATTAAGCTTCCTACTGCCGATGCATATGGGATTTCTTCCATATACTTGGATTCAATATTATTTTTAGGACATTACTTTAAACTGAATTTATCTCCCTTAGAGACAGGGGTGTCATGTGGCTTACAATTTTCCATGCTAAACCTTTGTAATACCTTCTCTATATAGCTCTTTTGTGATAATCCTAAAATACCTCGTGAACGATCACGATGTATTTGGATTCCTAATACAAAAGAAGATTCACCAAGGTCTTTCATCTCAAATGTGTTTGAGAGAAATTTCTTAGTTTCCCTAAGAAGGTCCTTATCATTACTAGCAAGTAAAATATCATCCACATATAAGACCAAAAATATAAACCTACTCCCACTGAACTTATGGTACACGCAATTTTCACCAAGATTCGTTTCAAAGCCAAATGAAAGAATAACTTGGTTAAATTTTAAGTACCATTGACGAGATGCTTGCTTAAGCCCATAAATGGATTTCTTAAGTTTACAAACTAGTTGACTAGTTTGATCTGAATCAGTCACCATTTCTGGTTTCTTCATATAGATAGTTTCCTCATTTGTAGCATAATTTTTTTCTATTTCTTTAAATAAAAAAACAAACATAAAAGATAATAAACAAAACACTTCATTCCAAAATCATGGGCATAACACATGACATATTTACAAAGTACTACTTAAACGTCGCTCTCCTAGCACATTTAAAAGCAAAATCAGTAATCAAAGTAGAATAATCAACTTTTTCAACCATGTTCTTCTCAATAGATATCATAGCAAGCCCATTCAAGCGTTCTTGAGACATTGTGCTCCGAAGATAGTTTTTTATCAACTTCAACTTCAAAAAACTTCTTTCCCGTTGCAACCGGAATAGTCAACAGGATTCGATAAGCAATTTTCGTATTTGGAAAACAACTATTATTCCTGTAATACCCTGGTTCCTCATATGTTTGACTTGTGTATCATGTCGTGTCATCATCACGTTGAGAATATTAGTTAGACTTGATTAAACAACATGTTTATTGATTCATGCATTAATTTCATGAGATTAAAATGCTTCGGTTGTGATTTAACTCTTCTTCATCATTCGTAATTGGAATGCATTTCATTCTAAGCTTTGTTACATGTGTTTTGAATGAACTTGAAGTATGTTTTAATCTTTGTTGGAAGTTGGATTTATGATTGGAATCACTTGGGAATCATTTAGTATCATTTGGGAATCATTTAGTATCATTTTGGAGTCAAATTAGAGCTTTTTACCAAGAATTTGAGGTTCTGGTGGCAAAGCGATCGTTCCAAAAGTTGCCTGGGCGATCGCCTTGTAGCAAGAATTCAAGATGAACAATCTAGCCACAAAGCGATGGCTTTGTCAAGGACTAAAGCGATCGCCTTGTGAAGCGATGGCTTTGGCAAGGACCAAAGCGATCGCCTTGTGAAGCGATGGCTTTGGCAAGGACCAAAGCGATCGCCTTGTCAGCAGTAAGTTGTCTCTGTTTTTCGAAAATTGTTGTTGCATTCCCAACTTAAAAATACTTCAGCCTATCACTACCCACGACCTTTGACCTTGGTCAAACCCTCTTCACACCTATAAAACACATTAGGGAGTAAACCATACACCCTCATTTCTCCCAAATTAACCAAGAATATTATAGAGAGTTACTGTGTGTACTGGGAGGTGAGATCACTGTGTGTTGAGCATTTCTTCTTCATCCAACCATTGGATCTTCCATGCAAGACCATATTTGAGTTGGTAAGGACTGCTAGGAGACCAAGATAGAAGGCTTTGATCTTGATTTCCTTGGTTTGATTGTGCATTTTAAGGTAAGTTACTAAACTCCCTATGTATGCTTAAGAATTTGCTGCATAATATTGATATAGTGAACATGCAAGACTTGTTTACTTGGTGATTTCATGTTTAAGTGTTATGTTGAGATGTATAACATGTTTATGTGTTATGTGAGGTGTATGGATGATGTTGCATGTTGAAATTGAGTACTCAACCTTGGTAATGAACTCAAGAATAAGTTAGAGACTTTAATTGGGAAATTTTGCATATAGCAATTATACCCAAATTTGAGAAGTATGTTAATGACTTTAGAAATTTGATATTTGAAGAGAATAATATCTACCAAATAACATGTTAAATTCTTACGCGAATTAGAGTTCGTTTGCTATAGTTTATAGCCCTCCAATTAATTGGTACTGGTAAAATAAAGACTCCGATTATAATCGTAAGATGGCGTCTAATTAATTTAGCAAGCCGTGTATCCGAACTTGTGTAGTTTGGGATGTTCGTTTAGTATAATTAGCAACTCCAGAGAGTTATTTACACGTATGTATATTAAAATACGGAATATTAGAGACTAGTACAACAGTCTCGATATGATAAATGATTGTTCATTAATCTTAGAATTTGACTACAAAATCATATGAATTAGGATAAGTGTACTTGAGGGCACTTGAGTTTATAAGAATGAGTTGTTTACGCTTCAAGCGTCATTATGAGTGTAGTACTTCGCACTCGATGTTAATAAACTAAATAAGTATCCTTGGTGTATTTATGCTTGAGAACTATTTGAGTAGTCTCAATATGGGATTGTAACTAGACTAAATTAGTAGTCTTAAGGTGCATTTGTTGGGAATCAAATGTGTATCTCAATGTGTAGATGTTTATAGACTAAATTTTTTTTTTTTTTTTTTTGTTTTTGATGTCCTAAGGGGGCGTGGGAAGGGATCGAACCTGAGACCTCACACTCTGTAAAGCCCCAGCTCTACCACTGGGCCACCCCTTAAGGACGTTTATAGACTAAATATGTGGTCTAATGGTTCTTGAGAAGTACTTGCAAATATGTGCTTGTATGATTATGTGATTCAAGACTAAATATATGGTTTTGAGATGTTGATTTGTTACTTCACAAAATGTGTTTAGTAATGTGTTAAGGTAGGATCATTGACCTCCTTGGTTGGGATAAGGTTCACTACTTTTGAACCTTGTTGTTGTTGTTGTTATGTTACGAGTAAATATCTGCTTGTGCATTATTTAGAAGTCCAGCTGACATACATGATTTGAGTCGGCAATGCGACGACAGATATCCTTCGTGGTAAGCGATTACTATGGTTGCCTCATTGGTTCCCTTTCCTCCCCACTACTAGCCCTAGTGGGAAGTGGTCCCATTATTATAAACAATACGCGTAACTATGGCAACTAGTATTTTCCTCACTAAGTAGATGGTGAGATGTAACGACAGTATTTTCTCACTATAAAATCAAGTGAGAAGTAACGATGATATCTTTCCTCGCTAAGTAGAATAGCGAGATGTAACGACAATTTGTACAGTATGTTGAGTGTTCAGTATGTTCCGAGCACGAGATCTGGTTCGGTGACAGCATGAGATGTGTAAAGCAATGGCAGCACAGTCAGACAAACAACAACTATATCCTTTTAAATGTGGTTATTTACGTGCACTTATGTAATCATCACTGTGCTACGTGGTATATGTGGTTTATGTGCCTATGATTATGTGGTACATGTTTACAGTTTGGTATACTTATAAATGATGCCATGTTACAGTTTATGATTGAGCATTATGCCATATCATGTAGTTGCATTTAGTAACTTACTGTGTCATTATGACTCACCCCGTTTGTTGTTCATATATTTTTCCTTAAATCCGAGCCAGCCAGGAAGTCACCGGTGAGGTCGGCGAGATCGCAGTTAGTTAGCAGGTTGTCTTATTGGTTTAGTAGCTCGTAGAGCTTGGTTATATTTGTAGTTATTATTTTTGGTAAGGACGAATGGTTATGTAAAGTTTTATAAACTTTACTTTGGGTAGAGTTTCTGTGTTGTAACTCTTTATTCTTTTGGATGCTAACATGTGTATGTCGTGCTCATGTTTATAGTTTCAGTTGTTGTTCAGTTTCTTCCCGAGCATGTTTTAGACTCGTGGTTATGTTAGTTGGGTTCCGGCTGTAGTGTCGCCGATGTATTGTTATTATTATATCAGGTTTATCCGCTGTGTTTCGTAGTAAGTACGGGTGGTTACGCTACGTGCTTTTCGTTTTCTTGTTGGTTGTGTTGTTTGGCGACTCGACCTTGGGGTTTCGTGTTGGAATCCGGGTCGGGGCGTCACAATTCCATTTCAAATAATTCAATACTTGGATAGGTCCTCCTATTTTTTATGACAAAATATGTTTAACAAGCTGCAACTCTTTAAACAAATCATTCTTGTCCATATCAGCTTGTCAGTTATATGTCAAAATATTTAAAAGATTTTTGTAAGAACTTTCAAACTTGTATCATCTGTGCACTTCTTCAAATCAAACAAGAAGCCAAAATTTCTTTTGTACTCACGAAATTGCTTGAATTTTTCATTAAGTAAGGCGAGAGCTTTGCCAAAAATATACTAGAAGTACTCTAATCTGAAACCCTCTTTGGAGAAAACACGGCCTCTTCACTTGAAGCCTCATCAAAATATCTTTTTCTATGAATCTGCCTTCTTTCACGAAAAATCGACTCAATATCCATTTCTCGAGCAAGTTCTTGTGCTTCTATTAAAGAATCATTGAAACCATGCTCTCTGTATTCACAAAAGCGAACAATAAGGCCTTTCAATTGATCTATCACAAAATCGATATGCATGTCCTCACTTTGAAAAGTCTTACTCACAATATTGCAGTGTACAGAACCTCATACCAAAGCATCGTGCTAACCAAGAACTCAAAGCTCCCAACTTCATGTACGGCTAATGATTCTGCTTCACTAGATGTTTTAGGATCTTCACTAGAACTTGCTAAATCAAACAAAGCATCCCTGATTTTCAAGGCATTATATTTGATTGGTTTAACACTTTCAATGTGGCTCTCCCAATGATTTTAAGACAAAGGTTTAAATGTAAGACCATTCATATGCCTTTTCAATATGTCCCACCATTTTGTTGAAGATGAGAAAAATGTATAAAGGCATTGAACCACACCAAAATAACTTCTAGCCTTAGGAGATGAGTTTAACATATCACATAATGCAAGATTCAAACTATGACAACCACAAGGTGTGTAAAATGCTCTAGGATTGATGCTAAGCAATCTACTTTGTACACCTTTGGGATGCCCTTTCATATTAGCACCATTAGCATAACCTTGCCATCGGATGACTTCAATGTTCAATCCTAAAAGAGATAAAGAATTTTCAAGTTCTGAAAAGAGCCCCATTCCCGTTGTATCATCAACTGTTATAGTTTTATAAATCCTAAGAAATACTCTGCAACTTTAACGGGGAAATCAATGTCATTTACACAACGAATGACTAAAGAAATTTGTTCTTCATGACTTACATGAGGTGTACAATCAAGTATAACTGAGAAGTATTTTGCCTTTTTTATCATTTCAATGATTGCACTTTTCACCTCATCAGCAAACAACTGAATCAATTTGTTTTGAATTTTGTGGCTAAGGTAGTGATATTGAATTTCCTTGTCTTGAAAACGCCGTAGGTGCTCTTACATTACAGGATCAAACTCTGCAATCATTTCAATCATACTTAAGAAATTTCCATTACCTTCCTCATAAACCTTCTCCTTATTTCCCCTATAAAGGCCAAATTATTTTTTGCAAGACTTTTAACAACAGCCATCACTCGTATGAAAACTTGTCTATTATGTTCTTTCTCTCTCATAATTTGTTCTTGCACACTTTTGTCAATTGTCTGATTACACCTCAATCTCGTCTCCAAATCAATCCATTTTTGCATGCAAACTATGTGCTCATTGTTTGACTCATGTTGTTTGAGTCTGCTTCCAACATTGTGCCAATCTCTAAACCTGGTACTAGTCAATTGAGAATCCCTCTCTTTATCCTTGAAAAGCTTACAACAAAAGCAAAACACTTTATCAGAGAATCTTGAATACACAAGCCATTTTCTATATTGTTTCTCTCCATTGGGTAAGCGACAAGTATAATCCACATTTGAAAAATGTCGCTTTTTATCTGAATCATCCCTCCGATATTCTGATTCTTCCATTTCAACTCTTATTGGCCCTTTTTCCACCAACAAGTCTCTGAGATTATGATCAATTGATTTTCAATTATTTGAATCATAAATGTTTAAATGTTCTCCATGATTTTCTTGAGTTGGAGGAATGTCACTATTGGCCCCTTCTCCTTCCGAACCTTCCCTTTGGTCAAAAATATCAACGGGATCATTCGGATTCGTATTTACCGCTTCTTCGCATACCAAATTTTCAATAGAAATAGTTTCACTTTCACCCAATTTACTAGAGGTAAAATACTTGTTAAGAGAACCACTTAAAGTTTGTGTTAATTGTTCTTGCTTTCGCTTCTTCTTCCTTTTTTTCATTTCCCCAAAGATACTTTCGTGATGACATTTTGTCTATGGTCTACCTATAATAATTTCAACAAATATTCTATTACCAAACAAATATATATACACACAAAAATAACTCAAACCAAACAAATCCCCAAACATCACAAGTCACACACAAGTAAATGAGTAACAATAAGTAAAAAAAAAATCAAATAAAAAGTAATATTGTTCACACACAAGTAAATGAGCCAACAAAAAATTCCATATAAAAATTCCAACTTCACACACAAGTAAATGTGCCAACAAATAATTTCAACAAATCTAATATTACCTTCAAATTGTTCCAAGATAAGCTCAACCAAAGCTCCAAATGTAACTAATTTATCACTTAAATCAATTATTTAACCCCAAATCAAAAGCCCTAATTTTGAATAAAATAAAGACGAAAGAGAGAGTGTGTTTATTACTGAAAATTCTTTAAAAAGCTAGCTTTAATCAACGGCCTCTTTAAGCTTTGTGCCAAAATCCACATCAATATCACAAATTTTGTGGGTATGTGTGTGCGTGTTGGCCTGTTGGGTGGGACTTGGGAGAGTTTTTTTTAATTTATTTTTTTCCTAGTGTGTGCGTGCTGTTCTGTGGTATGGTGTGGTGCGTGCTGTCTAAAGGTAAAGGGAATAAGGGATGAAAAACTAATTTTTCAGTGAGGTCCCTCAACCTTGGTAATTTATAGTAAGATCCACAATTTTGGGGGCCCAAGACCTGGGCCGGCTCTGAAGGCCAGCTGGAGTGGCTGTTAGCCAAGATGGCTCGTACCTCTTCTTTACGAAGTTTATCAAAATGAGGATTTAAAAGTATTGGCTAAGAGGTTCGAAAACAGATACGGTAGAGGCTATTTATATTGAATGTCACTGGAAATCCAGATAACATAAGAGAACAAGATTGGGAGAATATTGGGTAGCCGTGACAACTACTCCGACGGTTGGACTCCGCGGGCTTAGAATCGATGGCTTTGGTAATATTTTGGAAACATTAACATTTAGCCCGAAATTTCGGGCTCCAACTATTGTAGAAGTTCAAGAGTACGAAGATGCAATACTTTTTAGGGTCTCTTAATGGACCCTATCTCAGAGTTTACAGGAATTGATTAATGATTATCCTTGAATGTCACTTAAGGAACCATGTTTCGGGATCTCACTATTGCAAAAGTTCTAGAGTACGAAGATGCATTACTTTTAGGGTTTTTTAATGAACCCTAACTAAGAGTATACGGGCATTGATTAATGATCCTTGAATGTATCTTAATAAGAAAGATCTACTACCAAATAAAGGTTATATCTATTGATCCTAAATATATGGCTCAAATAGCAAATTTGTCACATTACTTTAAGTTTTTATCCATTAGGTCACGCTACTATATTTTTAATCAATTTCATTACTATACAAAAATTTTACAATCATGTTAGTTACTCTACCCACTTTTGTTAAAATTTTTGGATAAAACACATTAAAGAAAGTAATTGAAAACTCAAAATTATTGATCTTTGTTTGTGCCTTAATTACAAGTAACTGACAAAGTACATCAATAGAATCTATCGTGAAACCCCAAAACAATCTGAATGAGAACAAAAGAGCAACCTGAAAACTCTCAACCCACATTGGTTAGATATGAAGTTTGTTTGTGTATTATAAATGGACACATACTACCACTGGGCACCAACATCATCCATGAACTTTTGAGTTGGTCAGTTTTAACCATACGCAAGTCTTTTGGGCTCGTTGCATTATAAATGGTATCAGAGCGAACACAGGGCAAAAATGCCAAAAATGTGTTGAACACATCACCCGGGGTGCCGATCATCCTTTGACCGAATGAACACATCGCCTATAAATGGTATCAGAGCGGACCCCGGCCAAAAATGCCAAAAATGTGTTGAACACATCGTCCGCGATGCCAATCCTTGAGCCTTGACGAAGACGTCAAAGATTTAAGTAACCCACATCAGTTAGATAGATCCTTTGGTCGAAAATGTGTTGGACATATCGCCCGGGGTGCCGATCCTTTGAGCTTTCGGGGACGTCAAGGATTTAAGTAACCCACATCAGTTTGATATGGGACTTATTTGTGTCTTATAAGTAGTCCACAGTCCACATCAGTTAGGTATGAGATTTATTTGTGCCTTATAAGAGCATCTCCAATGTGGAGAACTGGTTCTTAGTTCTTAGCTGGGCTCCACATTGCCACTTAAAATTTTCACTCACTATCACATTTAAGAACTAATCTCCCCAATGTTTGGTTCTTCAACTTGGTTCTTAGGTGGGTTCCACAATGTCACCTAGGATTTTCACTCACTAACTCATTTATTTTATAATTTTCATACAAATTAATTTCTTTATAGTTTTAATTAATATATTTTGCATATTTTAAATATTTCTTATAAATAAATTAATTTTTTTATTGTCTTGATTAATTTTTTACATATTAAATTTCTTGGTTTATTAATAAATTAATTCATTTATAATTTTAATTAGTACATTACATATTTCATATATTTCGTGCAAACAAAGAAATTGAATCATTTCTATTTTTAATTTTTAATTTTCATTAATAATTGCATATAATTTTCATTGCTAACTTTTAAATATTTCGTACAAACAACAAATACTTGGATACAAACAAACACTTCTTAAAATACGAAATAAGATAATTTAGATAATTCGTAATACATAAACTATCATTGAAAAACTTAAATTTCGCCGTTGAGAGCCCATATATGCTCAACTAAGTCGGCTCAAAGTTCATAATGTAAAAAAACAAAATATTTTTTTAGAAAAAGTAGAAAAATAAAATATTTTTTCAAAAAAAGTAAAAAAATAAAATACTTTTCAGAAAAAGTAAAAAACAAAATACTTTTTGAGAAAAAGAAATAGAAAAAATATTTTTTTCAAAATTATAAAAAACAAAAACTTTTTCCAAAATAGTACTTATTTAAAACAAATTAACTTTCCAAAAAATTAAAAACTTAAAAAACAAAAATGTTCAAACTATTGAAGAGAGAGAGAGAGAGAGAGAGAGAGAGAGAGAGAGAGAGAGAAAGTGGCATCTCATAAAAAGGGAGGGAGGGAGGGAGGGAGGGAGGGGGGGAGGGCCGCAGAGCAGGCCAAGGTGGAGGTTTAAGAACCAGTCCTTAAATAAGAATTGGGAAGAACTCATTTTTTTAAGAATCAAAATAAAAATTCTCTCAATGTGTTAAGAACCAACCTATTAAGTTCTTATGAATTAAGAACAGGACATTGTGAATGCCCTAAATATTTATTCACTATCGCTAATCGCCAACATTTATAAAATTTTGAGTGGGTCTATGATAGTCTTTAATAAATCCAAGTACTTAATTGGCGAGTGTGCAAAAGTATACATAATGAACTGAACTTTCACAAAGAATCTTGTACCGTGGGGACCACGGATCTAGTCTATGGTAGACTTCTTACTTGTTCATCAATCATCCGGTGGCCTACAAAGGGGCTGCATCAGTACAGTATTAATTTATTCGTTTCAAAAATACTGACTCATTTATTAAGCTAAATTTTATAATTTTATTTTATATATTTCCTGAACTTTCTACCAACCTGACAATTTTTTGGGGAATAAGTATCATAAATGTCATGTTTATGAAAAAGATAAAAAAATAATTGCAAAAGTTATGAAAGTTTAAAAATTGGATTATCTTTTTGAGACAAAAAAAAAATAAGGAAATTATTATTTTTGGAATAAAAGGAGTATTGTTATACATCTTTCATTTCGAATAACTGATATTCTTGCAAGATTTTAATATTTGGTCCCGTGGTGAAGGACCACATAGTTTTTTTTTCTCTATTTCCAACTTTTATTTTATCAGCAAAACCAAAATTTCTTTCTATATTTTCCTATTTGACTTTTTTTTTAGTCGGACAAACTATTTTTAAATGTAAATTTGACATATATTTTTTTACTTTTGCAAATTTATAAAACGTATCGTATTACAAAAAAAAATAGTAGAAATTACGTTCTTTATGACCTTAAAAAAATTAAAAAAAAATATTAGTATAGGTTAAATTTGCATTGGAAAATAGTTTTTTTTCTCTCAAAAAGTCAAACAGAATAATTATTTAGGAACAGATGGAGTATTACATTTACGTAGTATTCACACTATAATGTTACAAGTATACATTAAAATATAATAAATATCAAAAATAAATTTAGTAACTTAATAGGAAAGAAAAATTTATTTTGAGACAATATATTTTTAATTGACCCCCTCCTATTTAATAATCTCGAATCTAATTCAACAAAATTCAGGCTTTGCCCGCCACTAGGCCCACTACCACCATGAGAAATAAAACCCAAAAACAATCGAAATGAAAACGAAAAGATAAACTTCTACGGTGAGCTAGGGACCATGGATCTAGTCTGTGGTAGACTTCAACGATCACATCATACGACATGAGTAGTTTAGGGCTTGTTTGTTAATTATTTCTGTTTTATATTTTTTGTTTCTGTTTTTAATTTTTGGTGAAAAATAGAAATAGAAATGCGTTTGACAACCATTTCTATTTCTGAGAAACTAAAAACGTTTCTCATTTTTTTCCAAATTCTAGAAATAAAAAAATTTTGTTTCTCGCAGAAGAGAAACATTTCTCATCCAAAATACAGAAGGGCCAAGATCAATTAGGTTGTGTGTTTGAACTTTGACATGAGAAATTCTCAACCCTAACTTTTTTCCTCCATGTGTATATATATATACATATATACATATGTACATATGTATATATATATATATATATATATACATTGTATATGTATATACATATTTGTATATGCATACACAATATATATACATACAATGTATACATATTATTATATACATTGTGTATATACATACATATATATATATTTGTATATACATTGTGTTATATACATATTTGTATATACATTGTGTTATATACATATGTATATACATACAATGTATACACATTGTATGTATATACATATATATATATAATGTATAAAC
The DNA here is from genome assembly GCA_016624345.1 of Platycodon grandiflorus. Classification (NCBI taxonomy): domain Eukaryota; kingdom Viridiplantae; phylum Streptophyta; class Magnoliopsida; order Asterales; family Campanulaceae; genus Platycodon; species Platycodon grandiflorus. The sequence goes on from CM028362.1 coordinate 37,397,266, forward strand.
ATATGTACATATGTATATACATATATAGAATTGGGTTTTCAAAAGAAAAATAAATAAAAAGTTTATTACTGAAATTAAATAATCATAAATTAGAAACGGTAATTGAAAGATAATGGGTACTTGAACAATAATAAAATAGAGTTGGACAAATGGAAAATATAGACCCGAAGAAGTGAGGGATATCATGGCAAAAAGGGTCTCGAACAGTGGTGTCCATGACATCAAACAGTAGCACCGGCAGCCGCCTACAGTGGTTATTTTTGTTGGTGGTGGGTGTTGCGCACGATGGAAATATTACACTCACAGTAATAAGAGATGATTTTGAAGAGGACGATGATGATGAATTTATGATAGGCAAGCAGCTAATGGTTGTGGATCTCCATTTCAAAGTCAATACAAGAGTCATGAAATCAATTAACGGTTAACCTATAATTTCTCTTTTAAATATTGTTGCTATGTATGTATGTATATATGAATATTAATTTTTAATTTTTATTTTTTATCCACAATTTTTTTTAATAATAGATGAAATGTGAATTATTATTCTACACCTTTTAAGTTGGATATAATATATGATGAAGTTGTAATGTGTTAATAGTTTTGGGAAAAGAGTTTAACTTTATGAAAGAAAATAGAAATATTTGTCACACACGACATATTTCAAGAAATAGAAACAAATTGAAACAGAAATAAAGTGAAATAGAAACATGTGAAATAGAATAAAGAAACAGAAATGTTACCAAACACTACCTTAGTTGCCTACAAAAGATTTGGGCCAAAATACAAATTACCTCCCAAGGTTTTCACCAAATTTTAAAGTGCCCCTACATAAAGTTTGCTCCAAAAATCCGTCTGACATTTATAATTTTCCCACATAACCCTCTAGCCGTGATGACCGTTAGAAAGTTAACGTTTTTCACATGTGCCTTGCACGTGTTGGGGGCAATTAGGTAATTTCTTGATATATATAAAACAACACTAAATAAAGGGGGTCAAAATGTCAAAAAAAAAATTACTTATTTTCTAATTAAAGGGGGTCAAAGTGTCATAATGGATTTTGAGAAACCAAATTGATGTCAAGAATCCAGAAAATTCCAATCTCAGAAATTTCCAATCTCTAATCCACCGTCTCAAAAATTTCCAATCTCTAATCCACCGTCTCCTTCCCCTACTCCGTCGGCCTCACCCTCCCGACCTCTGCCGCGCCATCTTCATGTGCCCCGAAATTCTCACCTCCCCTCTCCCCAACGTCGTCTCCGTCTTCACCTTCCTTTTCCTCGAATCCCACATCCCCGGCAACCAACTCCGCAACGTCATCCATCGTCATGATCTGTTTCTGAATTAAAAGAGAGAGATTAGAAGAGCAAGAAAATGATGATGCTTGCAGCTTCTTTTTCGTCTTCGTCTTCTTCATCACTTGGGTCTGTAATTCTAGGGTTCGTCTTTTTCATCACCTTTTGTAATTCTAGGGTTCGTCTTCTTCATCACCTGGGTCTTCTTCGCCTTTTTCATCATCATCTTCTTCTTCTTCATCACCTGGGTAGTAATTTCTTGATGTCTTTAATTTGAGTCTTTATCAAAATTAATTCATCATAAATTTCTTAGGCTCAGTTCGAATAAATTGTTTTTAATCAGCTCAAACTAGTGAAAATGTGTCTCAAATATGAGGGAGAATTGACAAATTAATCATAGAATTGACAAATTAATTAAAGACATCAAGAAATTTTGGGTGGTGGGTGGTGGTGATTTTGGTAGTAGGTGGTGGTGGTGGTGGTGATTTTGGTAATGGGTGCTAGTGGTGATGGTGATATGGTCAGTGGGTGGTGGTGGTGGATTATGGTAATGGGCTGGATGAAATTAAAAGAAAAAAAAAGGTTTAATTGTTTTGTTTTTATTTTTGGTACTTTGACTTTGGACACTTTACACCCCTTTATTTAGTGTTTGTTTCACATATATGGTAAAAGAACCCAATTGCCCCCCTCATGCAAGGCACGTGATGCAAAAACGTTAATTTTCTAACGTTGTGGACGGCCAGGAGGCTAACTGGGAAAATTGAAAATGTCAGACTGGTTTCTGGGGCAAACCTTATGAGGGGCACTTTGGAATTTGGTGAAAACCTTGGGGGTAATTCATATTTTGGCCAAAGATTTGCAATGGTACAGCTCCATTTTCCCCAAAATAAAAAAGACATAAAAAAAATCTCATTTGATAAATAAAAAACAAATTAGGGACAAAATCATAAAATGTCAACTTAATTTTCTCAAAATATTAAAAATAAATATTTATTTTTAAACGGATGGAGTAATATTTTGGTCTCGTTATGTAGAGTCTGTTTGGTGCAGCGTTTTCAAAACGAAGCTTTTTTTAAACGCAATTTTTTTCTTTATAAAGGCGTTTGGCGTATAAATTCAAAACGCAATTTTAAAATTTGTGTTTTGGGAGAATGTTAGAAATTACAGCGTTTAAAAACGAAATTGTGTTTAGAAAATTAAGTTTTTTCTACCGCAGCATTGAAACACTATATTAAGGAATAAGCTGTGTTTTGGCCAAAACGCAGGACTAAACAGGCTCGTTGTAAGGACCATATAGGTTTTTCCCCACTTTACAACTCTTTCTTTTTGCTTGATCAGCAAAACAATAACTACTCTCTCCGTCCCAAAATGAATATTTATTTAAATAAAATTGTTCGAAATAAGTGTCAATTTTCATATAAATTTACTAACGTCACCTTTGCTAACTATCGTATCCTAACTTTTATTTGCAAAGTTATCTATAGCATAGACATTAAGCGTATTAACGTATACAACAACTAAAATAACCTAAATTCAATTTCTAAAACTTCAGCAAAAAAACTAAAAATGAACGCTCATTTTTTTTGGACGGAGAGAGTACATTAAATCATTATAAGAATATCTCCTATTTTTCAGTATCGTTTATTCCAAAAATATGCTCCATCTCTTATTTCCAACTTGATAAAAGTTCTTGCAGTTGAGGTTGGGGGATACCTAGCCCGCAAGGGTTGCTGCATGCGTGCTATGTAGTGCCCTCTTTGTCACGTAACAAAATTGTTAGCTCGTTCCTTTTTGTGATTTGGATGGAAAACAAACTCTCTATTTTCTTATAAATAGATGGCCTCAACAGTTATACATCTTCATCTCAAACATGGCGAGTTCGAAGGTTGTTAAAATGGTCTTACTGTTCATTACCTTCTCCTATTTTTCCTTCGCTGCACTTTCTGCAACGGTGGAAAAGATTGTTGCGCCATCGCCGGGTCCTGAAACCTTTGCCTTCAATTCCTTTGGCGAAGGACCTTACACCGGTGTCACTGATGGTAGAATCTTTAGGTACGACATACCAAGAAAGACCTTCGTCTTCTATGCGGTCACTGCACCTAATAGGTAACTCGTGATATTATTTCAAGTTCAAAGTATATTTTCGGACTTTTTGAATAGAATAATTATTTATTAGTTTTTCGGATAGAAGACTTATATTACCGGTAAATACCATCCTTTAAAGTGAAATATATCTTGATTTGGTTCAGGCCCGCAGCAGTGTGTGACGGCATGATTACTACCCTCTTGGCATCCACATGTGGGAGGCCCTTAGGCATGGCTTTTTACAATGTCACCAATCAGCTCTTCATAGCGGATGCCTCTTTAGGATTGTTTGTCGTAGAACCTAGCGGAGGCCAGGGAATCCTACTTGCCAATAGCGCAAATGGAACTCCATTTCGTTTCCTCGATGGCCTCGATGTTGATCAGACGACCGGAAATGTTTACTTCACCGATGCAAGTACTACCGGTGGTATTAAGTATGTACAAATTTAAATCTCTTTGCATCTTATTGTACGAAGTATATATATTCATGCATATGATGTCTCTGACTGATCACACACTCTCTTCATTTGCAGTGACATTGCTTTGCTAATTGCCATCGGCGATTCCACTGGAAGGTTAGTTAAATACGATCCAAAAACAAAACAAGTCACTGCTTTACTAGGTGGGCTTTCTGGGCCAGCTGGAGTGGCTGTTAGCAGAGATGGCTCCTACCTCCTTTTTACGGAGTTTATCAAAATGAGAATTCAAAAATATTGGCTAAGAGGTCCAAAAGCAAATACCGCAGAGATTATATTGAATGTCACTGGAAATCCCGATAATATAAAGAGATCGACAAGACCAGGAGAATATTGGGTAGCAGTGACAACTACTCCAGCAGTCGTGCTACTCGGGCTTAGAATCGATGGCTATGGTAATGTTTTAGAAACTTTGACATTTAGCCCAGAATTCGTGGCTCCGACTATTGCAGAAGTTCAAGAGTACAAAGATACACTACTTTTAGGGTCTCTTATGGGAACCGACATCGGAGTTTACAGGCGTTGATGAATGAATATTTAGCTAATTATTGTAGCTAATATAATTCCCCTAAGATTGAGCGTAAACAAGAAGCTGGAAAACCATATATGATTCCAGCTTTGTTTGTTTAATTGTTTTCCTAAATAAAGAAGGTTAACTTACAGTGCTCTTTTGTGGCAGAATTGGACAACTCTTAATTCCACCTCTATACTCCTTAGATCTATTTAGTTGTTCGTCTTCTTTGAGGGAAATCGACACGAACAGGATCGATCATTAAGACATAATCACTGAACCTTTTCTCACTAAAATCAAAAGGTTATGGATACTAAATTATTTCTTTTCTCTATTAATCTATCACTAAAGTATAAAAAATGAGAGTTCAGTTTATAACCAATGAAAAGAAGCAATCAAGTAGGCCACTTCCCCAAATGAAGACATGAAAAGAAAAAGAAAATCAATTCGAAAACCAGAAACACAAAATACTTCAAACTATTAGAGTCTGGTCCATCTCAAAATCAATTGGCAGGTGTGGCTCAAAATTTTTATTAATTGTTTGTTAGGCTTATTTTTACCCAATGTAGGTCTAATGTCTCAACACAAACGTGAACACAATCCAAAAAAACCAAACGGCTAGACTGGTGTCATCTCTTTGGGTTTGATTAGACTCAATTCGGACTTGTTTAAAGTTACATAACCAATGCTCTGACTCGGCTCAACTCGTTAATGCATGACTGCACAAAATATAAATGATAAAATTTCAATCATCGCGATTAAAAAATTTAAGTATTGTGTTTCACAAAAATAGAAAAGAAAAAAAAAGAAGATAAAAGATTGAAATAAACACAAATTTGGGTATTTTGTTTGATGAGTAAAATAAAAACTTATCAATATCTTAAACAAATTTGTATTGTGTAGAGAATGAACATTAAGCCAATTTAGTCTCATAGGCAAATTAGGGTTTACGATTTTTTTCATGGAAATGAAATCACAATACATCTAACAACTTCGGAACATTATAATTAATATATATATATATAAATATATATTAAACATGCCACTGCAAAAAAACTCGTCATTGCCATGGACATGATATTAAGTTTCCTGCAATCACAATACATCTAAAATTTCCATGAAAATGTGTTATAAAAACGAGGATATTCTTGGATTAAGAATTCTAAATATTTATCTTCAATGCGAAAGTGAATCGGTCGAGAATAAATATATGTATATATATATATATATATATATATATATCTTTAACATGCCACTGCGAAAAAACTCGTCATTGCCATGGACATGGATATTAAGTTTCCTGCAATCACAATACATCTAAAATTTCCATGGAAATGTGTTATAAAAACGAAGATATTCTTGAATTAAGAATTTCAAATTTCTATCTTCAATGCGAAAGTGAATCGGTCGAAAATAAAAGTACCAAGTATTTTGAAAATAATGGCAAGAAAATAAAAAATATAATGGAATCAAACAAAAGGAAACAGATGATTTATGTGGTTTAATTCACTCCAAGGCAAGCAATAAATTCACTATAAACGATGAGAAATTAGAATAGAGAGTTTTCAATGTAGTACTTACCCTACCTAGGACAAGGATTACAAGGATATGCACGATCTCACAGAGTACCACACCTTCACATCCCAAAATAGCCACGCAATAATTTGTCTAACAACGCCAAGACCCCGAGACCCTCGGCCACCAACAGTGTCCGTCGTTTGTCTCTCCACAATTTGTGTCTCTCTCACTTTTGGTCTTGTCTCTAATTGACGTTTCATCATCTCTTTATGTAGACTTTAAGAAAAACCTAAATAAATTGGGATTAAGACTCTTAATCCATGTCAATAAATGAATCATTTTACAACTAGTACCAACTTCAATTAACTCTAGGATTAATTAATACAATCCTAATTTGTATAGGATTCTAAAATCCATATGAATTTGAGACATATTTTAACAAATCTCCACCTTGGCACAGATTCCATCAATCGTCTATCCCCATTGTTGCTTACCTGTCATGCACCCCACCACGGGTGCCTAGAATTGATCTCAAACACACGAGTCCAAGCGACCCTTGAACTCGCTCCATGAAATACTACCAAATCGTATACTTCCAAATTATTTACACGTGACACTTTCACTTTGAAACATAGCATAAGCTCCACCTTGAATGACACTCCCTTGTAGTAGATACAAATTGTCCTTTTTATTTTCACTCATGAGAAAACGGTCACCATGAAATATTTTCATCTTATTATCACGAAATTTGTAATTGCAACCTTTCGAATCCAAGGTACCCAAGGAAATTAAATTTCTCCTCAAGCTAGGAACATGACGAACTTTAGTTAGCGTTTTCACTCCACCTTGAGTCTTTATTTTAATTGTTCCAACACCTTCAATCTTGCAAGAAGAATCATCTTCTAAAAATATACCACCACTTGCACTCTTGTAAGTAGAAAACATATCTCTATTGGAACACACGTGAAAAGAACAACCGGAATCAAGGACCCACTCAGTCCATATATTATCACCACCGACGGTCAAATTAAGTACATCACCGCTATTCTCGTCATTGTTAATATCACTTTTTACAGAAGTGACAATATTAGCATTGGAATTCATTTCTTTCTTCACTTCATCCTTGAGCTTTTGACAATTACAAACAACATGACCCATCTCATTACAATGCTATCATTTTATCTTGGAAGTCTTCTTATTCTTCTCACCACCACTTAAACCTTGGCCAGACGAAATTCTAATATGATAACTTTGTTTCTCACATACAAAGCCTCACTATTATCATTATTCTTAGAACGCACCCTTGTTTATAAATCATCAGTTAATAATGAAGTTTATACCTCACCCAAAGTAAGTTTGTCTTTCTCATGCATAACAGTAGTAACTAAATGCTTGTAAGATGATGGCAAAGACTTTATATAGTAAAATTAAACCTTGATTTTAATCTTCAATTTTAACACTGATATTAGCTAACTCGCAAAGTATCATGTTAAAAGCATTCAAGTGATCATGAATATTCGCACCTTCAGAAATGGTAAAGTTGAACAACTCCTTCTTTAAGTACAACCGGTTTGACATAGATTTTCCCATGTAGATACTCTCCAACTTCTCCCATAATGACTTCATAAATTTTCGGAGATAACATTGTAGAGAACATTACCCGCGCAACATCTCCGGATAGTGTTAGCCGTCTTTTGATCAATTCTCTTCCATACCGCCGCATCCTTCATATGATCGGGCTTTGCTTCCTTTCCATCCAAAGTAATCTCTTGATCTGCTACACATCCCTAACTTTAACTTGCCACAAGCTAAAGTTATTACTTCCGTTAAATTTCTCCAATTGGAACTGCGTACGTAGAATTTCCAACGTCCGCCATCTTCAAAACTCCAATCTCTTGATTCATAATTTCGATTAGCTCAAAGCTCTGATACCAGTTTGTTATAAAAACAAGAATATTCTTGGATTAAGAATTCCAATTAAGTTTCTATCTTTAATGCGAAAGCGAATTGGTCGAAAATAACTAAGTATTTGGAGAAAGAATGGCAAGAAAATAGAAAATATAACGGAATCAAACAAAAGGGAACAGAGGATTTACGTGGTTTAATCCACTCCAAGGCAAGCAACAAATTCATTGTAAACGATGAGAAATTACAATAGAGAGTTTTCAATGTACTCAACCTACCTAGGACAAGAGTTACAAGGATTGACACGATCTAACAGAATACCACATGCACCCTCACAGCCCAAAATAGTCATGCACTATTTTGTCTAACAATGCTAAGACCCTCGACCACCAACAGTGTCTGTCGTCCGTCTCTCCACAATTTGTGTCTCTCTCACTTTTGGTCTTGTCTCTAATTGACGTCTCATCACCTCTTTATATAGGCCTTAAGAAAAACTTAAACAAATTGGGATTAAAACTCTTAATCCATGTCAATAAAGGAATCTTTTTACAATTAGTATCAACTTGTTTTTCCAATTAACTCTAGGATTAATTAATACAATCCTAGTTTTTATAGGATTCCAAAATCCATATGAATTTGAGATATAAAATTTTAACAAAATGAATATGAAGTTTCTTGCAATAATTTTAAACATGTCACTACGAATAAACTCGTCATTTCCATGGACAAATTTCCTTAGGCAATTTATACAAATTCCTTGGTAAACCTACTTTAGTGAGGAAAACGTTTCCTTGGCAAACTTAGAAGATTTCCTTGGCAATCGAGGCGTCGGTAATTTTGCCTAGGAATTGGAATCCCCTGGCAATTTCCTTGGTAAGTTGCCAAGGGATTTGTCCTTGGTAATTATTGATCTATTATTTGGGAAAAAATGATTTTTCTTGGTGTTGTAAAGCGATCGTCGTAGAACCACAATATTAGAGAGAATGAACACAAAGATATAAAGAGAATTTGGAGAGTGAATTCAGATTATCATTTCATTCATTCAACCTTTCTATACATAGAGAGTTACATAGGAAAATCAAAGGACTTGAGCAAACGATAAGTCTGATCTCCAAGTTCATGAATCTAGTGAAAGGTCTTTCTCAAGTTCAAGAACCTACCAAGTTCAAGAACCTAAGTAATGTCCACACGATAGATAATTATAATACTCCCTCTTGGACATTACGACGTGATGTCCATGCCTCTTTAAAACCTCGCTAAAAACCCAGTGAGAAAAAAATCGAAGAAAGAGTATAGACATACGAGTTTCACTAGGCTGCCTTGTTAAAAACCTTAAACTAAGAAAACCCTGTGGGAAAAAACTTAGTCAAGGAAAAGAGTACATTTGTTGGTCTTCGGGACCTAATCTTCAGGTTTGTTGTAAAGTTGTTACGTGTTGCACTAGCTGTCTCGTTAAAAACCTTTAACTAAGAAAACCCTGTGGGATAAAACTTAGTCAAGGAAAAAAAAAGTATAGTTGTTGGTCTTCAAGACCTAATCTTCATGATTGTTTTGAAGTTTTCGCTCCCCTTGAAGACAACAGTCTTCCAAGCCTACTCATTTCGATGCCATGAATAAAATATTTAATTATAGATATAGGAAGGGGCTTAGTGAACAAATCTTTCAAATTGTCACTAGAGCGAACTGTCTCCACAATAATCTCATCGGTCTCTAGAGCTCATGTAGATAAAAAAAAAATTTGGGTGTAATATGCTTTGTACGTCAAGTTTCCTTTAATATATCCATTGCTCATTTGTGCAACAAAAGATGCATCGTCCTCGTAAGGATTGTGAGGGATATATTATCTAGCGTGATGTGCCACACAAACCACGAATGTGTTTTACTAATGATCTTAACCATACATATTCTCGAGAAGATATAGAAGAAAACATAACCAATCCGGGATCTGGCATTATGAGGATAGACATATGGCCAGTATTGGAGTAGCCCACCAATGTCATATCTTGATTTTACGTATAAAGTAAACCAAGATCTTGTGGACCATGGAGATAACTAAAAACATGTTTAATGTCTTCCAATATCTCCTTCTAGGAGAAGCATTAAACCTTGCTAGCAAGTTTATTGTAAATGCAATATCAGGACTGATACAATTTGGAATAAATAATGTGCTAATGACACTCCATTAAGGAACTTCAGGTCCTAAAATTTCCTCAGTATTTTCTTTGGTTTAAATAGGTCCTTGTCCACTTCAAGGGATCGGACAACCATTGGTGTGTTAAGTGAATAAGATTTATCCATGAAAAAATTTCTCTAAAACCTTATTCAGGTAGGTTGACTGGTGTTCAAGAAAAAATTTCTTTAGGGAGATTCTCGATTTGCAGGCCGTGACAATACTTGGTTTTACCCAAGTCTTTGATTTTAAACTCCGTCTTTATTTTCCTCAACTAGTATAACATCTGTGCAATGCACAGGGATTTTATAGATATAAATAAAATTTTAAAAAAGTTTAATATAAGCAAAATAAATAAACAATTGTAACGTAAATATTATGAGTTCGATATAAACAAATAATTAAAGTGTAAAAATTAATTAATAATAAAAAATTACATAAATAAAATAATTTATTATAAATTTTTATTCAGTGACAAAATTATATAACAAATTCAATTGATTACGGGCTAAGAAAAACCGACTAAAATTATTTAATAATAACTACATACATATATACATATATAAGCCCAAAGATAAAATTTAGATAGAAACAATAGCTTATAAAATACATGAAGTCCAATTAGAGAAACCCAAATAGTAGGGACGAAAATAGACGCCTATATAATGCCACAAACTTTGAGTTATAGGAGAAGTCGGCTGTAAACCCTACATTTTAGGTTAACAGCTGTTTTGACTTCTATTCTTTTTCCCAGCCATTTCCAGTCGTTTTGACTTCTTTTTTTCTCCCAAGTTATTCCAATAAATCATTTCGAAAATTTGTTCGAAATGAAATTCAAACAAAGTTCCAGTGGATTGAAACATTTCCTTTCGCCAACTCAACATTCTCTCTCCAAACATTCTAGACAAAGGTTTACCCAACTCAATTTTTAGGGTTTCCGTCTCCAACAAACCTTATCTCTCAAAATTCTAGAGAAAGCTTTGTCGAAGGGCTTGGTCAATTGCGAGATTCATTTACTGAAAAGTAAGATATGTAGAAAAAAACTTTCATGGTCGAAGCGACTAGGTTATACGAAATTCTTTTGTTGTAAAGTGATTCGTATCTAGCTTTCCCGTTAACCAAATTGTAGGGTTTCTTCCTTCACATCCTAAACAAAAACGTTCCAAGAAATTCACTATGAAACTTTTTTTTTCTCTTTTTCCGCAGTCTAAAGTTGAAATTTTGTTTAGATCTAAGAAAATAAAGTTGATTTTTAGAAAAAAAATACGTTTTAAAAATTATAAACCGTATTTTCTTGTTTAAGATTTGTTAAATTTCTTTATTTTATTTTTTTAAATTTTTTGTGCTTTATGTCAACATGTCAATAGATCATAGATCTGATGGTAAGTTTTACATATACTGGATTATTTTTTCCTGGTCTATTCAACTAATATAGTAATAATTTTTTTAAAATTACATCCATTCTTTATTATTGTTGCTTTACAACAGATTAAGAGATTTTATTTTTACTTGTTTTTTAGACTAAGATATCTATTTGTGAGTGTGTTCTTTTTTCCTCTTTCAAATCATATTGTGTTTGTCTTTGTTTTATATTTTTCTTTGACCTATACTTTACATAATCAAAATGTGTGTGTGTGTGTGAGAGAGAGAGAGAGAGAGAGAAAGAGAGAGTGAAATAAAAGAAAGAAAGAGAAAGAAAATAATGGATCATTTGAATCATTATAAAATGGCAGCCATGAATTCCTAACTGTGTGTTTGCATTTTCTTATTGGTTATACTTATATACAGTAATAGGTAACTTTCCTATTTTGATGTCAAAAGTGATTGCCTTGGCTCCATGTATTTTGTCAGCCGGTAGGATTTGCTGGTGGGTCATGTGAGTAAGAACATGTATAAACCTAGTTGTGTTTGGCAACAGGGAGTTGGGTTTTGGAGGAGGGATTGTCTCTATTTATAATGTTTGTAATTGTCAAATTTTAAGAGTCATTTTTCTGTATTTTGTTCTATCAAAAATTGAGCAATTATTCAATTGCCTATGTAATGTTTCAGCTGCCCAAGTAGTACATGTTCATTTATCCTCATTATACAGATTCATTTATCCTCCTTTACAATGTAATTCTTGTACATACATTTGTTGTCATTAAGAATGCAGAAAAATGAAGAGTTTTTTTTTTTCCAAGCAAAATCAGTGGAGATAAAAGTGATAATCTGAAATTTTATATTTCCAAGGCATTTCTCGGTTTGTGATATGAACAAATTCGATTCAGTTTTTAGAAATATGTTTTTGGCGAGATATTTCCTTTTATAGGCACTGTTGTTATTATATATAGATAAATTTCTTTACATATTTCAATAACGTTAATGTCATCAACTTAATGATGTACATGTTTCAATTTTCATTTTTCCTCGTATGAGGAACCTTAAATCCTTCTGGAATTTTCATTCGCATATTGGCGTCTAATGACACATATAAATATATATTTACGACGTCCATTAACTGCATATCTAAATTCATATATGCTGCCCAAGATATTAAATATAGCGGAACGTAATGCCATCCATAAAGGGATAATATGTTTGATCAAATTAATATTGGGTCTTTGCGAAAACCCTCGAGCAACTAATGTCACTTTATATCTCACCACGTCTTTATTTTCATTTCTCTTTCGTACGAACACCTATTATTAGGGGTGGCGATTCATGCTATCGTATCGTGTTCGTGCCGCACTACCGTGTTTTCATGTTATCTATCTTATTTGATCATAAATATAACAATAAATGTTATTTTAACTAAATTCTTAATTTCGTGCTTTTGTGTTGTGTCGTGTCGTGCCGTGTCATATCGATCTCTCTATAATTTGTATTTATAATCGTGTCGTGCTGATTCGTGCATTCGTGTCGTGTCAGCCATTGCCACCCCTACCTATTATATCCTACTGGGATAATGTTCTGAGGTGTATGAACTGGAGAAAAAACTTTATTTAGCGAGTTAAGCTCAGCAATAGTTGCTTCTTTCCATCTTACCCAGTTTGAGCGCTTCCGGCACTCTGCTATTGACTTAGGTCTAGATTTAGATTTATCATTCGAGATGGTAAGAGCAACTATTGATGTAAATATGTCATCGACGACTTTTATATGTTTTTCATCGATTTAAGGCGATGATGTTTCCCATCTATTATAAAGTCTTGTGAGTCCATGTGGTGAGAACTAGCACTTGTTCCAAGGTGGAGATTGTTGGGATATTGGAAGGCCCAATGGATAACCTATTCCTTGACCCAAACCCTCGGCCCAAATCTTTGGTAGCCCACCCCAACTCCCTTGTGCAAAATCGGAAGACTCCCTTGTTTTCTCCTCTTTGCCGTTCCATTCTCTTGGTTGACTGGCTCTTTGGTTTTCTCCTATATTCAACCTGGTGCATTTTCCCCAAGCCTGGTGCGTTCTCCCAGCAGCTCTCCCCCATATAATGACCAGCTCTCTCTCTTCTCTGGTATCCCCGCATAGCCGATTGAACGACACAAGCTTGCTCAATCTCTCTCCCTCCTTTCCAAACGAAATCAGCGCCTCTCTCTCTCTTCTTCTCACTATGTGTTTACTGTGTGAGTGTGTGTGTGTGTGTGTGTGTGAGTGAGGGATTTTGTTTGGTGGTATTCTGGAGTTGTAAACTCCGGTGGTTGTGAACGGAGCTGGAGCTTGTGACGGTGACTTGGTGTTGTCGGAGTTGTTGGGTGTTGGGGTTGCCGGAGTTGTGGCCGGAAAAGCTTGGGCCTTCACCTTTGGACTGTGTTGTGTTCTTCGTGGATCACTCCGGTGGACATTGGTCGAGAAGGAAATCTGAGCCTTGTTCGGTTGAGGCCTTTGTGGGCAGTGACACCATTAAAGAAGAGAAGCTTCTCTTCTTCACTGTGTTCTCTTTATTTAATATTCTAATATTTTGTTTATTTTCTCCATTATTGTTTTATACTAATTAATTTGGTATTTGCAGGATACTTGGAGATTATAACCTATATTATTAGAAATATTCTCATAGGGTAGATAAAGTGTTATCATCACCTCTTTTAATCTATTTGAGCGTCTTAGTGAGATCTAATAAATTGGTTGTATAGGCTTTTATTAATTTAAAGTCAGTATTTGTATTTCTACTCCGCGTGCGCGAACGACGGGAATACACAACAGTTAACATCCAAGAATATGGTTTCTCATTCACGAATGAAATAGATATATAGAAGAAAAAAAAAAGAAAAAAAGAATTACTCATAAGGGCTTTGCTAGATATTTCATAGCCGAGGAAGGTGTGTTAGCAATTAAATGAAACCCCACATCATATATATCAAAAAAAAGGTGGTGTTGAATATATCTGCTAGATTTAAGTTAGTTTTAGCATGCAATCCTTCTTCATAAGTTGACACCCACCAAGACAAATAAATTAAGAGGCCACATAGGATGGATTATTATACAGTAACAAGTCCCACTCTTCTTTTTCTTTAAAATTAAATCAATACGTATTTTTTAAGGTGATCATTCTCTTCTGTTTGGACTACTGGGAGTACGTACGTTCTCGAAACAAACTGATCTCTACATGAACACAACTTCATGGATGTTTAGTGTAGTTTACCGATCCAAACCATATGTTCCATATCAATCGTGAAAACCCACCCCCATGGAAATGGAAACAAGTTCAACCCACATGATTGCATGCATCTTTATATATATATATATATGGAGAGAGAGAGAGAGAGATAATTGTATAATATCAAAAATTAAACAAATTAAAGCTCAATTTAATTTAACTAAGATTGCTTGAAAGAAAAAAAAAAACCTCCACCCCAGAACTTAATACACTTTACGTGCTATATCCATGCTTAAAAAATCTAAAATTGTATACATTTCTAGACATCTCAGTCTCAGATCATTACGTGCTATATGTGAGCAAACTGGGAATAATATGAATTTTTGTTTCTATACACAATATTCTGCATGTCTCCGGAGCAATTATGAATATTATTTCCTAGTTCCCAAAACTATATATATATATATATATATATATATAGAGAGAGAGAGAGAGAGAGAGAGAGAGAGAGAGAGAGAGAGAGAGAGAGAGAACTTTTAAGACATATTCCAATTGCACTTTATAGGTTAAAAATTATACTACATTTTAGAGGACGATTTTCAAAGTGAGGTACGATTTCAAGGGATCATGATGTTTTCAAAGTGGTAAATTGCTTAGCTTGGAGAAAGAGTTGTTAATACACAAACAATTATGGAAAAGAAATAAGCTAGGAAACTGGAATTAATTATAACAGACAATTGGATTTGGAAAAGGTAAGTGACGAGCTGCCTAATGTAATGTGATAGCGTTATGCATTAAGTTTTTAGAAAACATTTCCAACTCTAAATACACAAACCATAATTAAGTAGTAAAATATTGCAACATCAACATCTCTTTTGGTATGAAGTGATTTGTATGCAAGTCATCCAGTAAAGCACTAGCCCTAATTAATTAGCACTTTTGTAAACAAATTGTTCTACAAAGCATCTACCCTCACGGATTCAAATATTCATTTCAACGATAAACACGACATATGCATGCAATTAATACAAACTGCTCCACGAAGAGTAACACATATAACGAACGCACAATCATGAATCACGAATGAACGGGCTCCGCCCAAGCCGAGCCACGTGTCTATTCCACCTAGGCACGAAACGAGCCGAGTATGCAGTACCAAAGGCACCTGTAACGAAGCGGGGACCAAATATATACGTGCTCGTCATATCGACGAGCTGGTCACTCGGCTTCAAACGCGACCTGAGCGTACCCTTGGCCGACCGCCTGGGCAGACTCAGCGCTAAGCATCCTCGGCTGGCACTCCACCAGCTCGCCCCTTAAGGGGCGCAGTTCCAACGCAACAGAAGTCTGCTCCACTCTCCCACTTCCTGACAGGAAAGTACAAGGACCACCGTATGGGCAAGAGACCACAATCTCCTGAGCCTGCCACCGCCGCCTGCAGGAGCTAAGAGACAAAAGAACTGTGTAGGCTGGTCTCCCGGTGGTCTCCTCCAAATGACCATATTCACCCTCCGCCAGCCTATAAATACTAAGGTATAAACTCCCTTAAAGCATCATGCAACATAGACACCATTGCTCTCTTTTTTTGCTCTTGTTCATAGCTTGAGATGAGAGGATTCCGACTTCATTCACAGACCAAGCTCTGTGAGTCAAGTCTCATTATAACCTAGTATACTAATTCTCACACCGGAGGGTTTTAGCTGGGACACTCCCAGCTCCCTAATGGTGCTTCCTTGCTGCTCACAAGTCACTGTTCCATTCGTTTTCTCAAGAACACCAAGGACAATCCCAGCAACACACTAGACTACATACGTGGCTCTTACGTGGAACAGACGTGGTCACTGCTCATTTTTGGCGTGATCAGTTTGGTTCCGTTGCGGGACCTTTCTCTAAATCCTCAAGATTTACCACTGTGAATAGCAAATGACAACTTCGAAGCAAGTGTCAAAACAAGCCCCCCTAGCAGCGACCTCAACGGTGCCTCTGACCGCGCCTCCAGCAAGCCAACCCGCCGAGCAGGTTACTGGAGCCTCGCCTATGGGGCTTTCTGCAGGTCTACCACTCCACGAGAACACTCGAGCCAAAATTGGCTCGAGCAGCAAGCGACAAGCCCCAAAAGAGAAAAGGCCGATCAGGTCCCAGCATAGTGGATAGGCGGCCACCACCTCTACCTCGGATGGCGAGGATACCTGCGATAGGGATGAGCTTCAAGTATTGGGAGAAAGATGACCTCTTACAGAACATGAGAGAGACCTAGCCGAACTAGAGCACATACGTCGCGAAAAAGCTTTCTTGGAAATACAAAGAGAGCTGGAAGTGCGCGAGTATGAGTTATCTCAAAAGGTCGGCTCATACACCCCGCGAGCTTATCCTAGACATTCAACCCCGTCAGGACGGCCACCATGATGGTCGACCTGTCGAGAGAGAAGCTGGAGGCTCCAGGGCAGACAACTACAGCAGGGGATCACGGGTTGATGTCCAAAGGATAAACACGAAGTACTGACTGGGACAAAGAGTCGAGGATGACCCAAGGCCTAGTGTCAAAGAGCGTCTGGGGAAGCTAATGGACGAGGAACAACTAAAGGGAAGTGTGCACACCAGGCTGAGGGCAAGGGTCAGGAATCCCAGTCTGATCAAGTCGCACAAGTCAGCTCGTGTAGAAGTAAGTGAAACTCGATCAAAGAGACGGGAGCCACCCCACAGCCACAGGACGAAACACAAGTCCCCGCAGCATAGCACCTCCAACAGCAGCGCTTCATCCACAAACACCACAGGGCTGACGTCCATGACCATCGACCTAAGAGGAGGAAAAGAAGCGAGGACAGAGAAGAAGGGGTATTATGAAAGGTTAAGGAAAGACTGAAAGCCCTCGGAAGGGGAAAATTTGACAAATTATCAAAGAATGTGACCACACCTTTTTGCAAAAGGATCAGAGATACCCCGTCAGATCACCGCCTCAAATTACCTTCCCTGAAAAGTTATGAGGGAAACACGAACGCTCGTAGCCATGTTTTGAGCTTCGAGGCAAAAATGGGGGTGTGTACGAGGGAACTGGACTTGTGGTGCATTATTTTTGTGAGTACGTTCAAGGAGGTCGTCCTAAAGTGGTTCGAGGAGCTCGAGGAAGATTCGATCAGAGATTGGCACGGCCTAAAAAGGGTCTTCTTGAAAAAATACTCGTCTGCTGGCGAACTCCCCAAAAGTGAATCCGACCTGTATGGGATAAAGCAGCGAGCAGGAGAGTCCCTGGAAAGCTACCTGGAGAGATTCAAACGAGTTGCCGAGCAGCTCCAAAGCGTCCCAGATAAAATGATAATCGCTTTCTGTCAAGTTGGGCTTCGGTCGGCTAAGCTCCTATCGAAAATCAGCATGGGACCTCTAGTCAATAGTGATGAAATGTATACTGCCGCCCAGAGAATAGGGAATGTTGAAAAAACCCTTGAGGAGTAGGAAAAAGAGAGCCAAAAACCATCAGGAACCTCAAAGTCGAAACCAGAGGATAAAACTGGGGAACAGAAGTCCAACAATAATAGAAATGGCAAGAACAAAGGAAATAACAAGTACCAGAAGAAGGACGAGTTCTACATTCCCCTGAATGTGACCAGGGAGCAGATCATGAACGTGCTCTTGCAGGAGAACAGGATCGGTCGACCTCCACCTCAAAGAGAGACTCCCTACCCGCGTAATCCGAACAAAAGGTGTGCCTACCACAATGACATTGGGCACACCACGGAGGATTACATCCAACTCAAGAAGGAGATTCAGAAACTGATCGATAAAGGGGAACTTAGGAGGTACGAGCAGAGAGGTGGGAATAACATAGGGAGGCTCCGAGGGCCAACGCTGAGAAAGTTGAGATCCTGATTAATACTATCATGGAGGAGTGGTCGAGTATCACCAAGCTGAAAAATGCGATCAACAGCCTCAACCATATCGTCAGCCCACCTCACGTTTGGGGGAGAGTGGGATCACCTTCCTACCTAGCGAGCTTGCAGCCAACCCCACGGGAAAGGGGCAGCCTCTGACTTTAGAGGCAAAAATAGAAAGAAGAAGGGTAAAGAGGGTGTTGATCGACAAAGGAGCGGGGAAAGACATCTTGTACTATAAATGCTTTCAAGTGCTTGGTTTGGGGAGCTCGCATTTAAGCCCCAGTGGGATTAAGCTGGAAGGCTTCACAGGACATAAAGTCGCCGTCAAAGAGACAGTCGACCTAAAGGTTACCCTTGGCGAAAGGAACAATACCCGCTCCGAGGAAATAACCTTCCTTGTCCTCGACATCCCCTCTTCTTATAATGTTATTCTGGGCCTCCCCGTCCAGACGAAGTTTGATATAGTGATCTCCCCAACCTATCAGAGGATCAAGTTCCCCACTGACAGCGGGGTTGGAGAAGTGAAGAATGATCCAAAGAGCACCCTGAATTATCTGCTTGAAGAGAAGAAGGCCGAGGAAGCCCGAAGGAAGGGAAAGGGATAGATGATGGTAGTTGTTGCCGATGCCGAATATCCAAAAGAAGGTCACCTCTGCAAAAGGATCAGATCGGTTGTTGTTTCGGACGAAACTGGAGAAGCCGAAAAGGGGCCAAGTCTGACTGGGGATCAGGCATAGCAATTACCGCGAGTTGGTTCACCCAGCTCGCACCCTTACAAAAGCACAGACGACGACATGCCCGATGAGCCCGCCATGGGCCCCGAGCATGCCGACTCACACCTAGTCGCTGTCAGGGGGAAAGAAAGGGAGCCTGACAAAATTGTTATGATTGAAAGCCTGGATAACAGAGACCAGCTGAACATTCAACCCCACAAAGATTTTGACGAAGTGGTCATTAATTTCGACTTCCCAGATCAAAAGATCAAATTCGGGCTAGAGATTGACAAGCAAGAAAGGGAGGCTATTATCACGTTCCTCAGAGAAAACACAGACGTATTCGCTTGAAAAGCAGAGGATATGGAAGGAATTAGCGAAGAAGTCGTAGTTCATAAATTGAATGTTGATCAGAGTGTGACGCCTGTACATAGGGGTGAAGGTGGTTTGGTTTGGATCGGTTTGAGCCAAAACCGCAAACCAAACCACCCCCTAACGATTCCACATATTTCAAACCAAACCAAACCGCCACAAACTTCGAACCGAACCGAACCGAACCGATCGGTTTGGTTCAGTTTGGTTTGGTTCCGCGGTTTAATTATTTAAATATTTCAAAAAAGAAAAAACTTTTAAATATCAAAAAAATACTTTTAACATAAACTAAATAATTAAAAGTCAAAAAATTAACTTTAAAATTACAATAATTCAATCAAAATGTAGGCAAACAACAATAATTTTCTTATTAAATTCAATTACTAATTACTAATTACTAAATAATATATATATAAAAATAAAAATAAAAATGAAATGGTGGTAGTTTGATTTGATTCGGTTTGGTTCGGTTTGGCACCAAAAATTACAAATCGAACCGAACCGCTCGGTTTATAAAATTTTCAAACCTAAATCGAACCGTCCTAACCCAAAACCTAACCGAACTGCCCGATTCGATTCGATTTGGCGGTTCGGCGGTTCGGACTTTCACCCCTACCTGTACATCCAGCAATGGCCTCGAGTTTTCTCCCTTGAAAAACAAGCAGTAATTAAAGAGGAGGTCGACAAGCTGCTCAGAGCAAGGATAATCAAGGAGGTCTTTTACCCGACTTGGATTGCAAACGTGGTGATGGTCAAGAAGACCAGTGGGAAGTGGAGAATGTGTGTTGATTTCACGGACCTGAATAAAGCGTACCCCAAAGATAGGTACCCGTTGCCGAGGATAGATCAGTTGCTGGATGATGTAGAAGGGAGGATGATGAAATGGTCGGTCGAGCTCTCTACCTACGACATCACTTACGAACTGCGCAAAGCTATCAAAGCTCAAGTGCTTGCAGATTTTATAGCAGAGACTTCGTTCGTGAAAGATCAAGATCTGACCATAAAGATCGTGAAAGCTCTTCAAAGACCGCCGAGCAAAGCTCTTTAAAAACCCTACCCAGCCCGCCCAAGAAAAGGACAGCTAAGAGCCCTACACAACCTAGACCAAAGCACAGTATTGGACACTTCATGTTGATGGCTCTTCGAGCAAATCGGGTAGCGGGGCACATCTGTCCCTGCACCCGTTAGAGGGGGAAGAGATTAGTAAAGCACTTAGATTCAAGTTCCCTACCTCGAACAACCAGGCTGAGTATGAGGCCTTAATAGTGGAATTGGAGCTCGCACTAGAACTGGGAGCATCTCGGGTTGTTATCTTCGCGACTCCCGCTCTTCGTGAAGGTGTTTGGGGGAGTATGGGGCTAATCACCCCACCTTGTCCAAATATTGCAAACTGGCTAGACACCTATTGGACAAGTTCGAGTATTGGGAACTGGAGCAGGTTGATAGAACAGAGAACACATGCGCTGATTTTCTGTCAAAGATCGCATCCTCAGAAATAGGCGACCTTCCCCCAGAAGTCTGGTTAGAATTTCTCGAGTCACCATCGGTGTATAAAGAGAACGTTATGCCTGTCAACCCTGCGAAAAGATGCTGGGTCGATGAAATTCAGGATTACATTGAACATGGAACTCAGCCTACGGAAAGGAACTTAGCCCAGATGTTGAGGAAAATAGTAGCTCGGTACACGGTGATAGCTGGGATATTATACAGAAGGTCATTCACAAAACCTTTGCTCCGATGTGTCCGACCCGAGATGGTAAAGGATCTGCTCGCGGAAGTGCACGAGGGGGTGTGTGGCGGACACCTAGGTGCGAGGACTTTAGCTGACAAGATTATTTTCCAAGGTTATTACTGGCCTACGTTACGAAAAGATGCTGAGACCTACGTTCGAATTTGTATTAAATGCCAAAGGTTTGTGGACATCCCCAGGCTACCATCAATCCAACAAACCCCAGTGGTCGCAGCATGGCCTTTCGACATGTGAGGAGTCAACCTCATAGGACCTTTCCCGAAGGCCCGAGGCAACTGCGAATACCTGATTATGGCCGTGGATTACTTCACCAAATGGGTCGAAGCAAAACCGCTAACTACCATAACCGAGGAGAAAGCATAGGCTTCATTCATGATTAAATTTGGTGCTGATTTGGGCTTCCTCGAGTTATTGTATCCCATCATGGTACCCAGTTCTCTACCAAATTCACCAAAAAGTGCGAGTTGATGAATGTAAAACACTGGCAGTCTTCGGTAGCTCACCCCCAGGGTAACAGCTAAGTCGAAGCAGGAAACAAGAAAATCTTCCACGCGCTGAAAAGAAACTTGGATGAGAAGAAGGGTAGGTGGCTTGACGAGCTGCCTATGGTATTGTAGAGTATTCGCACGTCGATACGAGGTCCAACAGGGGAAACCCCCTTCACACTGGCGTATGGATCAGAAGCCATGACACCAGTAGAAATGGCCCTGCCGACCAAAAGGGTTAGTCACTTCGACGAGCTCGGTAATACTACAGCTCGGGGGCTAGACCTAAATTTTTTGGAGAAGAGAAGGCTAGAGGCTAGACTTAAAATGATTAACTACAAGCAGCTCGCCAAGACCCACCATGACAAGTGGGTCAAACCAAGATATTTCCGTGTCGGTGATTGGGTGCTCAGAAAAATCGAAGTCACGGGAAGGTAATGCGAACAGAAACAAGTTATCACCAAACTGGGAGGGACCATTCAAAGTCACATGCATAGTTCAAGAAGGAACATATCGACTTGCTGAAACAAACGACACCCCTCTCAAGAACCCCTGGCACGCCGACCACCTCAAAAAATATCACCATTGAATGTAATAGTCTAGATTTTTAAGGAGACTTATCAATGAAAGTGCAATGAAAGTGCAATTCCTCAAAAATATCACCATTGAATGTAATTGTCTAGATGTTTAGAGGTCGTTCAAAGATTGCGACCTGCTCTTTGGAATGACGAAGAAGATCGCAAAAAACGAACGACCTAAAACCAAAAATGCACCTGACGAGGTCAAATTACGACCTACTCTTCACCATGATGAAGAAGATCGTAGTCCTAAATCTAAAATGCAACTCACTGTGACGAGGTCAAATTACGACCTACTCTTCACCATGATTAAGAAGATCGTAGTCCTAAATCTGAAACGCACCTCACTGTGACTAGGTCAAATTACGACCTATTCTTCACCATGATGAAGAAGATCGTAGTTCTAAATCTAAAACACACCTCGCTGTGACGAGGTTAAGTTACGACCTACTCTTCAGAAAGTAGAAGGAGACCGTAAATTAAAGGGCTTTAAACCTTAAATATGAAAGGTGATTGGGAAACTTAGTCCTAAGCCAAACAAAATTGCAGAGCAGGCTATAACAAAGTTAGAGATAAAAAGAAAAAGGTGAGGTCGCGCATATCACGAACTATTCTGAGGCTCGCAGGCCCGATAAATTCCCAAAAGAGGGATCAAATTAAAAGAGAGAAAATTGTTTCAACTACACAACCCGCAGGTCCAGCATACTCGACACAGCGAGTCCCTTCACCTAACTAACATCGACTCTGCTCTCAGCCTCGTGAACGACCTTGGCATGCTCCTCCTGGTTAGACTTGGAGCCTTCAAACTCCTTTAATTGGTACTCGCCATCGAAGGCCACACCGTCATCCTCAGTCAAGGCATCGAGCAGGTAAGAGACATTCATGTTGAAAGGCTCAGGGGGCTCCCAAGGCTCACGTCCCTCCTCGGCGTCCTTCTTGGCAATTAGCTCGAGCTCCTCAGGCTTGAACGGGACCAGTTCATGACCCCACCGGGCCAGCTCTCCGGTGTGCTCGACATTTCCCTAACTGATCAAACTTTTTAGATGTTGCCCACACACTGTTGTCACTCTCAAAATCTAAGCTTTTCCCTTTTCATAATACGAGAGTATCTCGCCGTCGAAGTTTGAGCTCTCCTTGTAAGCTTCAATGATGCGATCTGGCTGAGCTGCCTTTTTGAGGTTGAATATCTGCCTTCCTAGCTCACTAATCCTCTGTTCAGATGCCAGCTTTTGCTTCGTCAGCTCGCCCTTGAAAGTTAAGGCCTCATCTTTGGTGGAAATAACAACCTTAAGCTCGCCATTCAGCTGCCTAAGTTTGCCTTGGACCTAGTTCACTTCAGCCATTTTTCTCTCGACGAGATCCTGACTCAGCTTTATGTCCTCTCTGGCCTTCTGGTTAACTATCTCCAACTCGGCAACACGGGCTCGAAGTCCCTCTACCTCGGCCTCATTCTTTAAAAACTCGGCTTTCTCTTTCTCTAACTCGACCACTCGGGCTGCTGACAGGCGCTTCTCCTTCCGGGCTGAGGCTAGGGAGTTAGCATAAACCTTGATTCCCGTGGCAAACTGCAAAATGGTTCGTGATCAGGAAAGTTTAAAGAAAATATAACCGAAGAGCAGAGTTGGAAACTTACGCTGGTCAAATCAATTCCCATAATACCAGCTAACCGACCTGGGGTGCAATCCCTGAAGGACTAAACCAACGTATCATTGGCGATCTGCAAAATGGCGTCCTTCCCAAGCTCCAAGGCCCTAGAATCCGGGCTTAACGCTGGCTCGACCTTCTCGAGAAGTGTGGCCATGTCAGAGACAGTCTGGCTGCCCTCACTGTGTGAACCTTTCGAGGTGCCTTCCACCGTGCCTGCGATCTCAACCCGTGGCACCTCGGTTCGCGGTACTTTGGCTCGCGGCTCCTCAATCAGCAGCTTTTTAGTCAAAGGAGGAAGCTCAAAGGGCATAACCCGCTTGCTCGATGATTTCGAGCTGGCCGTCTTTTCCTTATCCTTGGTCACCATAACGTCGACAGTGGGGAGAACCTCGGCATTGCCAGCCACACTTGCTGCTACCTGGGCCACGCCGAGCTACACCGACCTGGCAGACTTGACCTTGGCTTTCCTCTCAGAACTCCTCTTCACCTTGTCCAAATCCTTCATATCTACAAAGAAAGAGAAAAGTCAGCAAGGTAAAATGATTAAATATGGGAGTTTTAAGGAAAGCTAGCTAAGATGTAAAAATAACCACTAGGAACGCAACCCTACTCGACTTTACTCCAACAGTTGGGGCAATCCGAGGTCAACACAAAGTCCTTGTGCAATAACCAGTCAGGAAAGCTCTCAAAATGGGGAAATGTGCATCGAGGCACAACATCGTCAAATTCTTTGATCGAAAGCACGGCTAAGCGCAGGAGTTTCTCATCGCCGACGATCCTCTTCCAATCGTACAACCTCACTTGAGAACTACCCCGAACACCCAAGGGAGTCTCAAGGGCCCTTTTTACGTGCTCGTCGTATGCATCTAAATCTCTATGACTAATCAATGCAGCGGGCTCCTCAGTTGGGACTGCAAAATTCTAACCTAGACGGCTCTCAACCAACACCACCTTGTCGGCCCAACTCGCAACCTTGTCAGGGGGCTCAAAGAATAACCTAACCCCATAATTGTTGTGTTTGGCCTACAAACGGTTGTGGCTGCGATCTAAGTGAAAATAATAGCTGAAAAGAGTCATTGTCGGTTCGAAGCCGAGAAGGTGAGTGCTCACTATAAAACAAGTCAAAATCCTCATCACATTCCAAGAAAGATCCAGTGGCATGTTGGAGGTCATATGCAAAAACTCGAAGATGAATGGGTCCAGCGGAAAGCGCAGGTCGACGTCAAAGAAGCTCAGATAAAAGCCGACCTTTTCGCGCAGACCCCTCATTTCTTCCTAGCTCCTCGACAATTCAGGGACAAAGCCTCGGTAGTCTTCGGGATTGCATGGGTAACGCCGTTGCCACTTGTTTAGGTCGGTGAGGGTCATTTTGTTCTTCCAATTTCGAAGCACTTGCTTGTCGGCCTCCCCGGCCTCAACGTTCTTCGTCTTGGCCATCCTGGGCTTAGCCCTAAGAGAGTAACTGATTGTCGATGGTTTGGACGACGAGGTCCCCGTAATATTTCGAGCTGGGCAGTTTTCCGAGAAATACTGGTTCAACAAACACAGCATCGCCCTATTCTTGTCCTCGAAAATACTCATCGCATCCCCGAACGGGATGTCTTCGATAAGATGGTCGCTGTCCTCAGGAACTCGCACGGCATCTAGATTGGCACCCCAAGAGAGCAGTAAGGTCCTGGCCTCGCTGGGAAGGACGACCTTCCAGTCCCCATCAACTAATTTGAAGATCTTACCCCCAGCTAGAGGTCGGGCATAGATCGGTTCAGTCGAAATTTGTTTAATCCTCATGTTCGCAAAGGAAGAACACGAGGAGGATGAGCTAAAGGTCGAAATGGTTAAAATATGATTACACAGGAAGGAAGCGACCTGGTAATGGAGCTCGCAAGCAGGAAAATTCAAAATCCCAGAATGTCAACAGTTTGCAGAAACCGTTCGGCCACCGGGAAACGAACGTCACAGTGACGGAGATCTAATATATGCTCACTAAAGTACACCAAAAGCAGGAAAAAAATGGAGTACAGAGAGAAAGAGCACTAACCTAAGGCTCGGAATCGCTGAAAGACAACGGAGATGGTTGAGAATCGAAGTTATAGAAATCAAAAGTTCATCAGAAATCGCCTGTTCGCCGGAGGATTTTGGAAGCTTCTGGTGAAAAGTGAAAACAAGGGTAAAACTCACTTATATAGGGAACCTGGTTAAGTCGAGTCGACCAGCATAAAAACATGCGGACCTCGGTGCGGCGTCGTTTTGAGGAATGGAGACCGTTGTTTGAATACGAAAGGACACGCACTTTCCCGAGACGCTTCGAGGAACCGCCGACCTGGCATTGAATAGCTTGGACAAATATTTAAGTTAAGTTACTTCACATCTCGAGGATAAATCCTCGATTCGAGAAGTAGGGGGCTACTGAACGGGCTCCGCCCAATTCGAGCCATGTGTCTATTCCACCTCGGCACAAAACGAGCCGAGTATGCTGTACCAAAGCCATATGTAACGAAGCGAGGACCAAATATATACGTGCTCATCATATCGACGAGCAGGTCACTCGACTTCAAACACGACCTGAGTGTACCCTTGGCCGACCGCCTGGGCAGACTCGGCGCTAAGCATCCTCGGCGGGCACTCCACCAGCTCGCCCCTTACACGTGGCTTGCACTTACTGGGTATTAAGGGGCGCAGTTCCAACGCAGCAGAAGTCTGCTCCACTCTCCCACTTCCTGATAAGAAAGTACAAGGACCACCGTACGGGAAAGAGACCACGATCTCCTGAGCCTTCCACTGCTGCCTACAGGAGCTAAGAGACAAAAGAACTGTACAGGCTGGTCTCCCGGTGGTCTCCTCCAAATGACCATATTCACCCTCCGCCAGCCTATAAATACTAAGGTATAAACTCCCTTAAAGCATCATGCAACATAGACACCATTGCTCTCTTTTTCTTGCTCTTGTTCATAGCTTGAGAAGAGAGGATTCCGACTTCATTCACAGACCAAGCTCAGTGAGTCAAGTCTCATTATAACCTAGTATACTGATTCTCACACCGGAGGATTTTAGCTGGGAGGCTCCCAGCTCCCCTAACGGTGCTTCCTTGCTGCTCACAGGTCACTGTTCCATTCGTTTTCTCAAGAACACCAAGGACAATGCCAGCAACACATAGCCGGTATCCAACTAGACTACGTACGTGGCTCTTACGTGGAACAGACATGGTCACTGCTCATATTTAGCGCGATTAACGAATAATATATATATATATATATATATATATATATGTTCATATGGTTTTAAAAAATTACCGTTCACCGAGGAGATAGAGCACTTGTGCTGATAACGTGTTGTAAAGTGATCGTCGTAGAACCACAATATTAGAGAGAATGAACACAAAGATACAGATAGAATTTGGAGAGTGAATTCAGATTATCATTTCATTCATTCAACATTTCTATACATACAGAGTTACATAGGAGAATCAAATGACTTAAACAAACGATAAGTCTCTCCAAGTTCATGAATTTAGTGAAAGGTTTTTCCCAAGTTCAAGAACCTACCAAGTTCAAGAACCTAAGTAATGTTCACTCTTTAGATAATTACAACACTTGGGAATATTTTCCATGAGATTATCTATATATGAAATAATTTCCTTGATTTAAATTACAAAATTATTATATATATTTTAATTTTCTAGCTAAATTTCCTTGGTAATATTTATCTTACCAATGAATATTTCCTTTTGGTAAAATTCCTTGGTATATATATCCCAAGGAATTTTACCAAGGAAATATTCATTGGTAAAATAGATATTATATTACTAAGGAAATTTCATTTAATATATTTATATTTTCAAGATTTCCAAAAACATTTCCTTGGTAATATTCCTTGCTAAATTAGATTAGTAAGGAATATTCCTTGGCAAAATTCCTAGGTAAAATGATGGTATGCTCGTTAAAAATTATAAATACTATTGGTACCTGTATAGATATTCAAAATCCTAATATATATTGAAAACAATTTCTAAAACATACATTCATTTGAAATAATATCAAAGAACCATTTGTTCATTCAAACCAATATCTTAAAAATCCACATTCGTTCATAATATCTTAACGACCACATAAATACTCAAAATAAAGATCTTAAATCAAATAACAATTTTAAAAACAATTCCAACAAAAATTCTAAAACAAAACTGATCTACTAGGTGAAACTAAGATTAAGGAACATGTGTACTGTCACCCGTCGAATGAGGAGTCTCAGGGTAAGCTTGGTTCCCATTTTGCATGGATGAAAACACTATACGTATATACTCTCAATGCTTCTTGCGAGGTGGGCTTTTGTAATATTTGAATAGCAGGATTTGGAATGAGAATGAAGTTGGTCAATGCACACATTTGGTTCGGACGAAATGCACACATTTGGTTCAGACGAAATGCAATGGGGATTTCATGTTTGGTACACGGGAATATCAAAGAGAGTGGAATGAAAATACCTGATAAAGTTCAAACTGGCCCTAGTACCTTTTTCAATAAAATTAATAATAATAATAATAATTTTGTCTAATTTTTCTTTGCAAAGAGGGATGAATCATATTGATGTTTATATTTATTGGCTCTTTGGTAGATTGTTAATGCTAATATAACCAAAAACCCTTTTCGATCCCTTTTTTTGATTTCGTATGAAAGACTCCAAATCAACCGCCCACAATGACGATGATAACAATTTCCCTTTCGATGATTCTCCCCCCATTTTTTAACATGGTCAATTATCCATTTCTCAATCTCTGACAACCTTCCCCGCCTCAATCGATTCAAACGCCTCCCTAAAAATTTCTTCTCCGTCAGGTCTTCGCCGCTCCTCTTGCTCCCAACAAAATAAGATTTCAACAAAACCAAACCCTAAATTTCCAATAAGTTCTGATATTACAACAACTACTATTACGACTTCAATTTCTCGAGAGATAAAGTATATATTTTCCTGAATTTGAAGGAAAGTAAAAATTAATTGAAAATTCAATCTTATTTAAGGCTCGTTCTTCAAAAGTTAAGACTCATGAAAGATCCATGGTTACAACTTGCTTTTCTTTTTGGAGTGAGTTATATTTGTTTGTATTAATGAGAGTCAATGACTAATTTTCTTGACTTTCCATGGAAGGAGTAGGGGTCTTTTTTCTTAGTTTCATTTTTGTAGGTTATGACGATAAAAGTAAAGATGCAGTGGTTTGGTGGCGATAACGACGGTAGTGGGATGCCATTGGTGGTGGGGTGGCAATAGCAGTAATGGTGATGGATTGGTGGCGTTGGCGATGGGAGGAGGGAGGAAAAAGGAAGGTTGTAACAAAGGTAGCTTAGACTCCGTTTGTTTCAAGGAAAATAACTTTCGAAAAATGATTTCTGGAAAATAGCTTCTGAAAAATGAAAATGTTCTATTTTCAGGCGTTTGGTAAATCTTTTGAAAATATGTCGGAAAATATTTTCCGGTGTTTTGGCAAACATATGAAATTTTTACGGAAAACATATCATGAATACATATAAACAGTCATATTCTCTTCGTTCTAAAATTAGTGTCTCCTATTGAATATACACTTATTTTTTAAATTTTTTTTACTTTAAATAATTTCTTTAGTAACCCCAAATTATCACTAGTGGTATTAAATCAATGGGGTTTATCTACTTTTCAATATCACAAATATCAATAACATAATTGATAATTGACTTGAAAACACATTTCAAAAACAAAATAAAAAATAAAAGAAAGAGATAATTGTTGTAGGACGTCCCGAAATAAAATAATAGACACTTATTTTAGGACGAAGATGGTATTTATTAAAATTGAGTAGTGCAAATGTGATATTAGGCTCCAATTCTAGTCTCAAATTAAAAATTTTATGATCTTAAACATTATACTAGAAGCTTCATGTACTCTTCAACCAAATATTTTATTCCGTGTAATAGTATCTTTAAAAATTAAAGTATTAAAAAAATAATTTAAAATTTTAAATCAACGCACTAAAGAATTTCAAACAAGATATATATAACATGAACTCTATCTTAGTATTTCTAATTAAAATATTAAGTTAAAATATTTTCGAAATTCAACTACTTGAATCTATAATATTATTGTTATTTTCTCGTCTCAAAATGAATATTTACTTTTATTTGTGACCGTAAATAAAAGTGAACAATATTTATTTTGGGACGAACATGAATATATTTTTTAATGTTATAAAAGTTTCCATAAATTTTGACAATATCAACAAATAAAAGTATATAAATAAAACTTTGTTCATAGAATTACTTCAAAATATTACGGTAAAATATTATGATTATTTTTCTTGAACGAAAAGTTAGAAATGAATATAGCACATCCAAATGTGCAAATGTGATATTAAGAGAAAATTGGAATGAACAAGTTTTGGAAAATGACTTACGGAAATTAAATCTGTAAATCATTTTCCTGAAAAGAATGCTTCATTTTCCGTTGACTTGTAAAACATCTTACATTGACTTCATTTTCCAAATGTTACCAAACACCGAATAATAAGGAAAACGTTTTCCAAAAATCATTTTCCGTAAAACAAACGGAGCCTTAGGTTTTGCATAAAATGGGTGAGGATGATAATTCCAAGAGCCTGGAATAGGCTGGGGGGGGGAGATGAATAGCCTATCTAAAGTTCGATCACAAACTTTTTCGCAAACACTTCAACCAATGATTGATATTGTTGATAGAATAGCTAAGTAGATAATGAAGTTACAAAGACTTGTTATTATTGAAAGTAAAGGTTAGCAAAGTTTGCTACTTACAACAACAAACTTTGAACAAAACAACAACAAAGACTAAGTAGTAAAATCAACAAAAAGTAAATAAAGACAAGATTTCAAGTCATTCACACCATAAAGAGTGTTACGTCAATTATCAAGTTGGTCAGCCTTAAATTTTAAAACAATGTTGTTGCATAATTAGCCTAGATTTGCTTGAATCCATAACCTAAGTCTAAGACAAGGTGACTAATGGGCTCGTGTCTGTTAGAGTGGCAACTTGTACTTAGGCATAGCTTGAATAGCCTAGGATTGCTTATTGTAAGTAGCCTTGAAGAAGATAGCCTATAGGACATCGGACGTCCTCCGCACAATAGGCAAACAATGCATCGCCAGCCTTTCGTTTGAATATCGGACAAGCTCATATCGCCCAAGCCTCATCGCAATGTTGAAGAACCTTAAGAACGTCGATAAGAGAACCGCCGAAGACATGTCCTGATTTGAGGCTTTCATTGACTTCGATGCAACGTTAACCCGCAAATCACATTCAATGAAGGTTTCCATTCTTAGCATACACTCGAAAAGGACATTCCTCCCGCAAGCACGCACCGCCTATTTTTAGCAAAGTGTCGGAGACAGATCGCAAGCTACAGCCACCCTATCGAGTCAACAACCGATTAGAGCATTAATTGCTCTTAAATTCAAATTAGAAGACCACCAACGGCTCCAAGCTTCCTCCTACATATAAAAGGAGAATCCATTGCTGCATTTAACATACTTCAACAACCCCAACTCGAATCTTCATAGTCTTCAAGTTCTTAAAGCTTAAAGTCCTATCTGCATACTTCATTGAAGAGCTTCATACTTAGACTCCTAGTCCATTAAAGCTCTTCATTGATTGCAACACCTAGCTTTTCATAGCTCACTAGAATTGTATCTTATTGATATCAATTCTCCCACACAAACACTTGGTCAACAAAATTTTTGTACACAATCCATTAGAGATTTAGTTTGTAAAATATCTAGTGGAAAAACTTAGTACACGATTTTCAAATCCAAAGTTGACCACTTTGGTTGTGGACGTAGCACTTATTTATAAGTGTGAACCATATTAAATATTCTGTCTCTTTTGTGTGATTGTGATTTGATTGTGTTGCTTTAAATTTCCGATTTCCAATCTGTTAAGAACCGCCGATCTTGTCCCGCCAAGATCGCCCATTCTCAACTTGTCCCGTGCTTCACAAGACTTCCGCCCGCAAAATTTGTAAATCCCTAGTGAAGTAAGATTTTTGAATCAATTTCAAAAATTGGACATAGGCTATTCAACCCCCTTCTAGCCTATATAGAGCAACCTTGGACCTAACAATTGGTATCGAGCTTAACTCTTTGAAAACTAGTTTTTCCGAGATTAACCTCTTGAGAGATTAAAGATCATGGCTGCTCACCAAATGTTGGAAACCTCAAACGTGAACCATTGTCCTGTCTTGGATGAAGTTCACTTTGACATCTGGAAAGATAAAGTTAAAAGACATATGAACTCAATTGACAAACGTTTGTGGAAATGTGTCACGATGGACCCGTAATTCCAATGAAGCCTAATACACCGGCCGCGGTAGATCCAACCGCCGCACCAAGTACCAAAGCCGAAGAAGAGTGGGATGATGAAGACGAAAGAATGATGCTCGGATGGAAAGGCCATCAACATCATTACCACTGTGTTGATATAAGTACTTATCGCCAGATTATCAACTTGGACACAAAGAAAGGAGATGTGGGAAGCCATCCTTGAATATCTTGAAGGTGATGGCGAGACAAAGAACAACAAATTATATACCGCATCCGTAAGTTTGACTCCTTCAAAAGGATCCCAAAGAGTCTCGCGAAGTGCCTATGACAGATTCTATGAGGTAGTCAACTCTTGCTATTCATTAGGAAAGAAGTATGAAAAGAAAGAAATAAACATGAGATTTCTAAATGCACTAGGCGCCTATGGCATGTTAAGATCATCGCCATGAAAGAGTCAAAAGATTTAAACAAATTGACTCTTAGAAACCTTTATGCTAGTCTTTCGCTTTATGAGCTTGAAATCCAACAAGCTCAAGAAATGGAAAAGAGTTTTAAAACTTGTCCTTACCACCATGTCTCCGAACCTTCCTGTTCAAAACCCGATGAAACACCTTCTACTTCCGGTGAAGATGATGATATTCTTTCGACGAAGCCTTTGCTATGTTTGTAAAGAAATATCAACGTTTCAAAAGGTTTAATAAACCATCATCACATAGGCGCCTTCTCACAAAACGCCGTTCCTTATAAAACAACCGCCAACCAAAACATTCTCGCTCCTTATAAATCGCAGACCATCAAAAGGATAATGAGCTAGTTTGTTTTAATCGTAGGAAACCAGGCCATTTTGCCTCTAAATGTCCAAAGCCAAAGTATGAATTTTATAAGAAACGTCCCGAAACTAAATTTCAAAAACAAAAAGGGATGGTGGTCAAGACATTGATGAAAGCACCGCCTACATGGTGTGACACCGACACCGATGAGGATGACTCTTGTGACTTTGCCGAAGAAGCCAACATATGCCTTATGGCCAGGAGTCACCACATGATTCGTGAGGTCACTACCATTTCAACAAGATGACAATGATGATGATGATGAGCTCAATGAACCATCAAAGGGAGAGCTCATCAAAGCTAACAAAGACATGCCGGAAGAGTTTTCAAAATTCAAAGCGCCTATGTGAAATTAGCCAAGAAGCATGAACTAGCTGTCTCGAGAAATCAACCTTGATGTCTAAGATCAAAGATCTTGATAGACAAAGAAGTCGAAAGTATCAAATTGCAAAAAGAGAACAAAGCTTTGATCGAAAAAGTGGACTTCCTACTTGAACACATCAAGAAGATAAATTCGAGAAAGATGACCTTCAAAAGGTTGTCAATACTTGGAATAACTCTAAAGGAAACTTTGATACCATTCTCTCAAACCGTAAAACTTTAGATGACAAACCGGTATTGGTTTCCAAAGTGAGTTCAAAGTAGGTAGTTCTTCTAGTTCTCAAAAGGATGAGACATCCAAGTGATTGCCGAAGAATTGGTTGTAGGAGTTTCTTATGACCAGCAGCCTCCCAAAAGGCAAGGACTTGGCTTTAACAAAGTTCCTTTTGTTTATCCCAAAACACAAAAGACAAGTCCAAAAGAAAGCACCGCAAAGAATGACTCGCTAATAGTGAGTCGAGCAACTAAAACCCGCCATTAGTCACCCTAAGAAAACAGGATGACTAATAGCAAGTCTAGAAATTCTCACTCAAACCTATTAAATTTGTCAAAGGCAAGACCGCGATCCCAACACCGCCTATAAAAGGGTAAAAGAAGTGAATTCGCAGATAAAAGCTTAAAGGACATGTGCTGTAAATACAAAATCTTTTGATAAGAGGTCTACCTATGGTAAACCTAACATCAACAAGAAAAGGCATTATCGCCCTAAGTCCTATAGGCCAATTATCGCCAGAAGATCATTCCAAAGACCGCCGATATTAAGAAGCCTCAAAAGAAATCATTACTCATGTTGAAGGATTTCACAAATGCTCTTTCGCAAATGCCATGGTCATGAGATTCATGAATGCCTTCGAGATTCACACCTAAATCTAGAGGATTTACTCCTCCAAAGGTTAAACAAGTGTGGATCCCAAAAGGTTGCTAACCTTGAGGACCCAAAAATAAAAGGGGACCATATTCTTAAATGTCTATATTTCAGAATGCTTCATGGTCACAATGAAGAAGAGAAAGATCTATGGTATCTAGACAAGGATGCTCAAAGCATATGACCGGTGATCCAAATCTTCTTTCAAGCATTGTTGAAGCAAAAGGTCCCTCACCATATTTGGAGATAACTCAAAAGGGAAGACCATTGGTTATGGAAGTATAATCGAGGCAATCTCTCCATCAACAAAGTCTCTCTAGTTGAAGGTTTAAAGCACACCGCTAAGCATATCACAATTCGTGATAAAGGGCTAACATGTCGCTTTTCCTCAAGTCAATGTCTCATAAAGGACAATGAGACATGTTCAACTATCCCGACAGGTTCGAAAAGGAAATGTCTATGCCGTTGACCTAAATGCCGTTGGAAGAAAATCAAATCTTTGCTTGGTTGCTAGGTCATCAACCGACAACACTGTTGTGGCACAAAAGGCTTAGTCATCTCAATTTCAAATACCTGAGAAGCTATCAAAAGACAATCTAGTTGTCGGTTTGCCTAAAATATCACTGAATCACACGCCTGCAGAGCATGTCAACTGGGCAAACTACATAAATCTTCCTTCAAAAGCAAGCCTTGCCTATCAACAACTGCACTCTACGCTCTTGCACATGGATCTGTTTGGACTCGTAACTACTACAAGTCTTGGTGGCGCAAGTATACTCGGTAGTAGTTGATGATTACTCAAGATTTACTTGGGTAGAAATGATGTCCTCCAAAGATGAAGCATATGACATCATTACCGAACTCTTCGACTACAAACTCGAAGCCGGATGATATTTCGATGTCGATCGTACAATGGAACAGAGTTCAAGAACAATGGTATTGCCAAATATTGTGATGACCATGGAATTGGTCACAATTTCTTGGCACACCTCAACAAAATGGAGTTGCTGAAAGGAAGAACGAACTCTCATTGAAGCAGAAAGACAATGATTGCCGAAGCCAAACCGCCTATGTATTTCGGGCGTAGGCCGTGAACACCGCCGCTTCACACAAAACAGTCCATCATAAATAAATTTCATAACAAAACTCCATATGAAATATGGAGAGGCGAGCTCCCAACATTGGATTCTTTAAAATATTTGGTTGTAAATGCTATGTTCTTTACAATGGTAGAGAACATAGAGGTAAGTTTGAATCCAAAAGTGATGAAGGAATTTTTCTCGATATGCCAAGTTTTCAAAAGCATACGAGTTTATAATAAAACTTCACTTAGAGTTGTTGAATCTGTACATGTTTCTTTTGATGAATTTGATTTCATTGGGCCACATTTGGCTCCTAAGGTTACTAATGATTCGATGAATATGAGACAGTGCGTAATGCCTAATCCCGATCCGCCGATCCTCCTTCTTCACAAGATCTTCCAAGAGTCAACCTGTTAGAATCCTCAAACGAACCAACAAATGAACACTCAAAACCCCGAATCCCCTTTGCCTTCCACACCGTAAGTCATACAACCTACCTTGGAATTAACCTACCCTTTAGAAAACCAAGCTTCAATTACTTCTACTTCTCAAGAATCCAACTCGCCGATACAATAGGACAAGTTCAACCCGCAAGTTAGGGAAGTAAAAGATCATCCTATCACTCAAATCATTGGAGATCTTAATGCCGGTGTTCAAACTAGACAAGCTTCAAGAAACGAATGCATGTATTCTACCGCATTTGTATCTAACATTGAACCCAAAAGATTGATGAAGCTCGAAGATCCAAGTCGGTGGAAGCTATGCAAGAAGAGCTAAACCAATTTGACAGATGCCAAGTCTCGGTCACTAGTCCCTAGGCCTAAAGGACAAGCGCTATTGGCACAAAGTGGGTTTTCGAAACAAAATGGATGAAAACGGCAACATTACAAGAAACAAGGCAAGACGGTAGCCCAAGGATACGCATGGAGGAGGGTATTGACTATGATGAGACATTTGCCCCGTTGCAAGATTAGAGGCTATCGATTATTCTTGGCCTATGCCTCTTACAAGGACTTCAAAGTTTATCAAATGGATGTAAAGAGTGCATTTCGAATGGAGAACTTCAAGAAGAAGTCTATGTTGAGCAACCACCGGGTTCATAGACTGCTCAAGAAGAGAAGATGTCTACAAGCTAAGGAAAGCCCTTTATGGACTCAAACAAGCTCCAAGAGCTCGGTATGAGACCCTTTCAAAGTTCTTGATATCTCAAGGCTTTGTAAGAGGTCAAATTGACACTACTCTTTTCATTATGAAACATAAAGGTCATTCCTTACTTGTTCAAATATATGTTGATGATATTATCTTTGGTTCTACTAATGAAAATCTTTGCAAAAGGTTTGAAAAGCTTATGCAGAGTAAATTTGAGATGAGCATGATGGGAGAGCTCAACTTTTTCCTTGGTCTTCAAATTCAACAAAGTTCAAATGGTATCTTCATCAATCAAGCCAAATATGCAAAGGATGTCATCAAGAAATTTGGTCTTGAGAATGCAAACAGCTTCAAGACTCCTATGGCTACTAACCGCCATCTTGACAAAGATGAGAAGGGCAAGAAAGTGGACATGACTCTCTACGAGGCATGATTGGTTCACTTTTATACTTAACCGCTAGTAGGCCCGATATCATGTTTGCCGTTTGTGTTTGTGCTAGGTTTCAAGCCGATCCAAAGGAGTCTCACCTACAAGCAAAAAGAATCATCGATATCCGATAGATACTCCCAATTTGGGAATCGGTATCCTAGAGATTCATCTTTTAATCTTATAGGCTATTCGATGCCGATTTTGCCGCATGTAAAGTTGACAGAAAAGCACAAGTGGGACATGTCAATTCTTAGGAAATAGACTTGTCTCATGGGCCAAGAAGAAGCAAACCTCTGTTTCAACTTCAACAACCGAAGCAATACATAGCCGCCGGTAGCCGCCGCCACAACCGCTGTGGATCAAACAAAGAACTAGTGGACTATGAGATCAAAACGATGATTGTCCTATAATGTGTGATAACACATCGCAATTTCGCCTCTCAAAATCTGTCATGCACTCCAAAACAAAGCACATTGATGTGAGATATCACTTTCTTAAAGATCATGTTGAAAAAGGTAACATCGCATGCAATATGTGCCTACAGAGAATCGTAGCGACATCTTCACAAAACCACTTGATTCAACCAGGTTTGCATATTTAAGAGGAGAGCTTGGTATGCTTGACCTCAATCCTTAATCCTTTCTAGCTAAATTCTTTAAGTTATTTCATAAACCGCCGTTATTAAACCGCCTATGTGATCGCCGATCTCAACTCGCCGAGTAAATAGACAACCTTGGGTAAGTGTCTATCTCCACATCGGCAGCCTTCGATAAAATAGGCGACTCGATAATATAGGAAGACTTAAGGGCGCCATACGTACAGTGACTCATCGTGTAATAAATGCGGACTTCAAATTTTATCAAATTCCATTTAGTGGCCTGTCGAGGTATAAAAGGGTAAAATGTACAAGAACTCTTCACAACTCTCAACAACCGCCATTTTCAACTTTCAAAAACCTCTCAAGCTTCCAATCGTAATCCTCTCAAATCTTCTCAAACCTCCAAAATCTCAAGTCTCTACTTAAAATCATCAATGGTAAGGATTTCTACACCTTCTTGAGTCATTTAAATCCAGCTTTAGGATCTTGCTTTGACCTAATTTAAGGTTTTAAAACCGTCCGCCATTGATGAACCGTGGTATATTGCGATTGTTGCTTGAATCATGCATTTGGGTGTAAAATGTGTTGTAGAGATTCTGTGGTACTATGTTTTCGCTTTATATCGCTTGTTTGCTTGAATCGACAAACTCGAGATATTTGAAAACCCGATGATGAACTGTTCTTATATTTTGGTTCAATTTGTCTATATTTTGGGTTTTGATCTCGAACAGACTTGTTTATGTTAATATCTCGATTTCATGATTATCTCGCGATTCTTGCATATCCGCCGATTTCTATATATGCTTTCTCACATCGCCGATTATGTAGGGAAAGTCTAAATCCTCAAAGGCCGCCGCCACCACTTCATCTTCCGCCTCGCAAAGCCAACCAGGGCTGCATTGGCCGCCGAGCTCCCAATCGGATCCTTCCTGTCAAGTTATCACCCGGGATGACCATCGACCGAGACTCCATCATTTGCACATCCGCGTGATGCCTTCTAAAAGATTTGGCCGAGTGTGGCCTTCTCCCTGTTCCAACTCAACGACACCCACTACAAAGAACTATCTAGCCGAGGAATTCTATACAAGGATGATTCGCCTCCTCCTCCCTAATGCCTCGAGCCGCCAACTTAAGCTATATCAAGGGCTACATCGAGGCCACTACATCAAGTTGACCTACAAGGATGTTGGAGAAATCCTTGACCGCCTGTTGAAGGCAAATTGGACTTGACCGATGCCGAATCGGCACTTGCCTGGGAGATGATGAGGGGTCCGCCCAACCGAGAGGTTTTCCGAGATGTCTAGGAACCTCTTCCCGAGAACCCCTATCATATCGCCCATCCGCTCGACAAGAGCATTTTGTTCAAAAATGGCTCGAGGGACATCTTCACCTCCCAACGATGTGGACCAAGGCCGTGGTCCTTCGCAAGCAACTCAACCGGGCAAAGATCATCTTTTCAATGCCGTCCCGCAGCGTTGCCAAGTCCAAGCTCACCCGTCCATGAAGAGGCCCTTTGTCGTGGTTATCAATGTCATCCTCCGCCGTTATGAGGAGATTGATGAGCTGGTCGCTTCGACGACCTCATCAAGGTGTCCAACACCTACGTCTTCACGGCCAACAACATCACCCGCTATAGGGATGATATGGCCAAAAGGACAACCAACGCGGCCGAGGCTGCCGCCGCCGCTGCATCGCTACGGTGCTGCCGCCGCACTCCGCCGCGCTATCGCACGGTGGCCCTCTACCCAAGCCGCCAAGGGTAAGAGGAAGGTCACCTACACCGCCGGGTTACCACCGAGGAGGAGGAGCCTACACCCATCGGGCCGAGCCGCCGAACATTTTGACCTCGCAGGCGGACCATGACCCATATGAGCCCGCCGAGCCTCCTACCAAAAGCCTAAACACTCTCCCTCTCTCACCCCAAAACTCAAACAAACCAGAAACTCGCTCAAAGGCACCTGAGAAGGACCCATCAACCTTCCAACCACTGACCTCTCCAAACCCTCTAAACCTACCTCCCATTCCTCCAAACCCAAAACCAAACAAACCCTCCTACCCACGACGAATCATTTGGCCTTCCTAAGGTCTCATCCACACCACCAGACCGGCCGTCTCCACACCACCGTTTCTCCATCTGTTCCTCCACCAGCTCCCACCACAACATCTCAATCACCAACTTCGCCTCTTCCACTCCTACTAAGTCCAAGCATGGCAAACGTTTTAAAAAGAGTGCAAAGAAGAAGGTACATTTTGTGGGAACCGCCGATGAAACACCTTCTCCACCTTCTCCACCTTCACCACCTCCGCCTACTACCACTACCACCTCACCCGCTTCCTCACCTCCTCCATCCGCTCCCATCCCAACAACCACCACACAAGAGCCATCATCTCACCTGCCACCACCTCTCAACCACCATCCTCCAAACGACCTATCTCTCCTCTTCCGACCCGCCTACTCCCAAACGCCTAAAACCAATCCCTATAACCACCTACACCCCGAGGTGCAGCTCGCTGTCCTTCGAGACAAGCAGCCTAAACCCAACCCCGCCGACTCGACCCTTTCTTAGCCACCCTTGACTACCCCAAGAGATTTCCGTCGCCCTATGTCCGCAGTGAAATCATCTTTCAATGGGGTGCCTTCTATGACCCTCTTCCTCCCGCCCGGTCACAACTCTTCTTCTCCCACAACTCGCCGGTTCAAGATCTTATGATCTTCAACCAATGGGTTGCAATCCATAAAGACCTAGGCCTTCCCCTTCCAACCAAATCGGACATCTCCCCTTCCTCTCTCTCGCCTAAACCCCCGCCTTCACCATTATCCGCCATCCTTCCATCCTTTTTCACCCCGTGGTCTACACTTCATTGATGTAGTCACAACTTTCCTTGGCTTCAACCCTCTCATCCCTCTTCTCTTCCTTTCTCCTAGCCTTTCCCTTTCTCTCCTCCCCCTTTCTTCATTCACCCCTTTCATATGTCATCTACATAGAAAGGCTCTTCCCTGTTCCTCGTCTTCTCTAGCCTTCCTTCTCCCTCTATTGATGTTTCCTCCACCATCCATTCTCCTTCATCCTCTAGCCAATCCCCGTCCCCCACCACCCATCCTCCACCCTCCCCTACCCAAGCCACCACCATCCTTCCCCTCAGGACCATCGCCGAGTCATCCCGACTCGTCCGATACCTATCCCGCCGAGGCCGTCCATAAATTTTTGAAAGATTTTGAGGTCATCTCGTTGACCCGACCAAGGCCCCGCACCAACTCTCTCCGATCTCACATCACCCATGTGCAGCCGACCGCATGACTCAAGTGATGGAAATTTCAAAGGGTGCAAAGGCCGCTGATGCCTCGCTATCCATCTCACCCACCAAGCCGCCCTTGCCACCGGATCTCGCCTCTTCCTCCAAGACGTCCGCCATCTTCGAAACCAACCGGGACAACCTCGCCACTAAGATGATGCAGTCGTCGACATGGTTGAAGCCGGCTACAAGCTTGTGCTTCACTCTCAACGCCAGCAAATCGCTCTGTTCACTCCTCCGTGCGCGCGACGCGTAATCTCACGACCAAGCACTTGGCTTACTATCGCAAGGAGCGCAGAACTACCGAGCACCGCCTCGGCTTTATTGATGCCTCGCTTGCGTCCATGAAGGAGGAGATGGCCGACTCAACAATGATCGCAGACCAAGCTCATTGAGCATAATGCTCGCTCGCGTAAGAACAAAGAGCTCTCCTCCGAATTGGCCGATACTAAAGAAGAGCTAGCAGAAGAAACGAAGAGATTGCAAGACTTAAGGCCTGTTGACTCTAAATGGGCATCAAGAGGCTATGGGCAATCTTCATCGTGCAAAGGCAAAGGTCGTGCATCATCTCGGTCATCTTCTAGAACCACCGATAATATTTTGTATAATCTTTTTACTAAACTTTGTAATTAAACAACTTGTTTAATTAACAATGTCTATGTTTTAAAACTTTCATGTTTATTATGAACTCGCTTATTATGTGATTGCATGAAATTTAAACCACCGGTTTAAAGACATGTCCTATATTGCCTATTCTCGCCTATCTCGCATGTCTTTAAATTTAGTCTCATTACAAGTGTCGATGCTTAATTTCCTGTTTGTAAACACTTTGTAATTCTTGAATACAATGACCTTTATGTAAGTTCATCTAGGGCATGCTTATTTAATATATCAATCTTACAAGCATGTTATTACTAGACTTGAACATGGTCACCGATATTGTATTCGTAGGGTCATGGACTCAAGCAAATAGGAGGAGATTGTTGCATAATTAGCCTAGATTTGCTTGAATCCATAACCTAAGTCTAAGACAAGGTGACTAATGGGCCTCGCGTGTCTGTTAGAGTGGCAACTTGTACTTAGGCATAGCTTGAATAGCCTAGGATTGCTTATTGTAAGTAGCCTTGAAGAAGATAGCCTATAGGACATCGGACGCCCTCGCACAATAGGCAAACAATGCATCGCCAGCCTTTCGTTTGAATATCGGACAAGCTCATATCGCCCAAGCCTCATCGCAATGTTGAAGAACCTTAAGAACGTCGATAAGAGAACCGCCGAAGACATGTCCCGATTTGAGGCTTTCATTGACTTCGATGCAACGTTAACCCGCAAATCACATTCAATGAAGGTTTCCATTCTTAGCATACACTCGAAAAGGACATTCCTCCCGCAAGCAATGCACCGCCTATTTTTAGCAAAGTGTCGGAGACAGATCGCAAGCTACGTGCCAGCCTATCGAGTCAACAACCGATTAGAGCATTAATTGCTCTTAAATTCAAATTAGAAGACCACCAACGGCTCCAAGCTTCCTCCTACATATAAAAGGAGAATCCATTGCTGCATTTAACATACTTCAACAACCCCAACTTCGAATCTTCATAGTCTTCAAGTTCTTACAAGCTTAAAGTCCTATCTCGATACTTACATTGAAGAGCTTCATACTTAGACTCCTAGTCCATTAAAAGCTCTTCATTGATTGCAACACCTAGCTTTTCATAGCTCACTAGAATTGTATCTTATTGATATCAATTCTCCCACACAAACACTTGGTCAACAAAATTTTTGTACACAATCCATTAGAGATTTAGTTTGTAAAATATCTAGTGGAAAAACTTAGTACACGATTTTCAAATCCAAAGTTGACCACTTTGGTTGTGGACGTAGCACTTATTTATAAGTGTGAACCATATTAAATATTCTGTCTCTTTTGTGTGATTGTGATTTGATTGTGTTGCTTTAAATTTCCGTATTTCCAATCTGTTAAGAACCGCCGATCTTGTCCCGCCAAGATCGCCATTCTCAACTTGTCCCGTGCTTCACAAGACTTCCGCCCGCAAAATTTGTAAATCCCTAGTGAAGTAAGATTTTTGAATCAATTTCAAAAATTGGACATAGGCTATTCAACCCCCTTCTAGCCTATATAGAGCAACCTTGGACCTAACAAATGCAATAATCTTTCACTAAATGTTACAAGTTTATAAGCCTATACTTCTCAAAGATTTTATAAATAGAAATCTTGGGGTACGATAACCATATTTGATTACTAATGGATCATGTACAAAATATTTGATCGGTATTTGTAAGAGATGTGTTCTTCTATCAAGAACGGATTTCTCTTATGAGTATGTGAGTAATCAATGAGGCTTTTTGAAACTAAGAGTTGGGAAAGTCACTCAATAATTAGTGCAATAACTAAGGTCTAGTATTTGATATAAACTCACACTTAGTTTCGTAGGTGGCAATGAATTCTCAAGTGTGAGTTCTGGGTTGCAAACTATGCTCTCTGACAAATTTTTGCTAGCCTTCTTCAATGATTCATTGTGCAGTGTCATATACTAAAGGCAGTGTTCTAAAAATCGGGCTAGGCGCCGC
The DNA here is from genome assembly GCA_016624345.1 of Platycodon grandiflorus. Taxonomy (NCBI): domain Eukaryota; kingdom Viridiplantae; phylum Streptophyta; class Magnoliopsida; order Asterales; family Campanulaceae; genus Platycodon; species Platycodon grandiflorus. The sequence continues at coordinate 37,440,737 of CM028362.1, forward strand.
CTAGTCGCTATGCGCCCTCCAAACGCCACGATTTGGACCAAATCGGCCAAAAAAATTGCCACCACAAAAAATCGCTATCTAGGCGCGACTAGTCCTCCTAGGCGCCGCTAACGCCTAGCCGATTAGGGCTCAAAAGTCAAAACAACGTCTGAGATCCCGTCGGAGAAAGAGGAGAACGCCGGCCGGTGTGTGTGTGAGAGAGAAACCGTAAGAGGAGAGAGAGTGAGAGAAACCATAAGAGGAGAGAGAAAGTGAGAGAAACCATAAGAGGAGAGAGAAAGTGAGAGAAATTAAGAGAGAGCGAGATTTCCGTCGTCCTCGCGAGATCTGCCTGCCGTCATTCCCGCGAGATCTGCTTGCCGTGGTTTGAGAAGGGAGATCAGTCGTCTGTATGTTGTCTGTGAGAGAGAGAAAGACGTCTTCTTCTTTTTTTTGGTTTTCCTTTTCTGTAATCAGACTTTGTGAGAGAGAGAGAGAGAGTATGTTTTAAGTTTTAACGTTTAGGTTTTATTTTTTAAAGTGACAACTTCCTCCCCTCAAGTTATTAAATTATTTCTTCTCTCCTTTTAAGTTATTATATTATTTTCCCTTCCCCTTAAGTTATGCAAATATTTTTCTTCTCCCCTCCACTTATGAATTTAATTTTAAATTTTAACTTTTAACTTTTAATCTTGTAATGTGATCATTACTTTTAATTTATTTGGCCATATTTAGTTATTTACTATTATTACAACAGGTTTGTTATGTACCTATAGTGTAATTATGCCTCAATTTCTAGGCCCCGCCTAGATCCCGACTAGGCCCCTAGGCGCTAGGCCCTACTCTGGCGCCTAGCGCCCGCCTAGCGATTTTTAGAACATTGACTAAAGGTCTTGGAGTCATTGAAGAGGGTTTGAATCATGGGCAGGTTACCTTAAAAGGTTTGACTGTAAGTTGCTGTTATAGATGTCTTTTTTTATATGTTAGTCAAAAGAGGAAAAATACTCAAAGACCCATGTGAAGACAGGTGATAGACTTCAAAGACAAATGTCCACGTGTACAAATAAGGTAAATGTAATCCTGGAAAATATTCTTATCTGTCCACGTTAGTTCGAGTTGATCGATAGACTTTGTATCTTCTTTATCAGCTAGCTTTGTTGTCTTTGCAGATTCTGATTAGACATGCTAGAAGTCTACAAATGGAGCTTTGCTATGTTTTACCAAAGTAAGTTCTAGTTAAAGTTAATTCTAAATGAGTAACCCTTGTTGATGTAGTATGCAAGCTAAAATACAAATGGATATTCCTAATAGAGGGTATTTTGGTCACAAAATACATTCACATGGAATGATTTTGGTGGGATTTGAGAAATCTAGCCCCCCCCCTGAGTTTCTCAAATTCCTTTATGTCAGGGATTTTGACATTTCGATGAAATGACATTCCATCAAAAAAAGAAACCAATCGTAACTATGAAATTTGGTCAACGAGAATAGGTCATTCCATTCTGGCTATTTCCGAACCAAACGCCATCTTAGCTCTTAAGGCATTTATGTCAACATAATTGCATCTTTAGAAATTTAAGTTTTAAACATGGACGTTTTGTTCAGAACGAAGAAATTACATCGCAAGTCTAAGGCTCAAGGCCAAAGCCCAACTCTAGGTCCGACCTTGACCTTGGGTTCAAGGGCCAATCATAGACCTACATATTTTTGTGTTGAACTTGATCCAACTCACATTATACACAGTCCTAAGCCAACTCGGCTCGACCCATTTGACGTCACTACCCCGGACGCTATTGAAAATGATAGAAGTTGGAAAGGGGTTAAGTATCAAGAACATATAAAGCTGAACCATGAAATAAATTTAAAGAAAAAAAGAAGAGGGAAGCTAAATGACGCACCCTTACTTGCTAAATGTCGCATCTATTAAAGCCACAATTACTATAATACACTTTCACCCTATTTTATAAAGAAAAAAAAACGAATACAACCGACATTGTTTTAATAATTAATTCTAATTAATTAGAACGTAATAAATAATTGTTTGTGGATAGAACTACAAAATAAAACTAACCTTAAATCATTTATTATTTAAATTTAAAAAAATGTTACTTCAAAGGATTAATCATTTACTAGGGCCGGATAAACCCATTGTGGAAAAGTCAAATAAAGTCGGGCCGGCCATACCCTTTCCAAAACAGTGATAACTTTGAGCAAACTTGCTGGGACTAAATTTTATAAAGAGAGACGTTAAACGTAGGCCCCCTAGGTTCAGGGGTGAAATTACTAACTTTCCCCTTTTTTTTAAGTCTAAGGGGCTTGATTTGGTCCGACATTCGTGTCCGCAGGTGGCGCTTGCACATGAGTTCACTGGTCCAGACTTCAAATCGAATCGAAATTTGCACCCCTTGCAGGTGCGCGCGAGAGAGAGGCTCTATGCTAAACAAACTTACTCCATACAAGAAAGGAGCTTGTATATAAAGTACCTTTGCTTTTGCTTTCTTTTCAATGTGAGATAAACTCACTTATTTAACTTCAACCCACCTATTTTTGGCATTAATATCTCCATCATCCAAACATTATTTTTGGATGAATAGATATATGATTTCGATATTCACACAGAATAAAGCATATTTCCACAATAAAAAGACTATGGCAAGTTAGTAATTTTGCAGAGGGGATATCTATATATATATAAAAACAAGATAGTCTCCGAAAAAGGAAATATCCCGCCAAAATGCTCTTTCCAAATCAGGAAAGACATTTTTTTATATTATAATTAATCTGTTTATATTATTAATAGATTTTCTAAAAACTAAAAATTCTGGAAGTATATCCAACTTAACAACCAGGATATCTCATCTTATCTCAGATTTTTAAACAAATATATCTCTTGAAATCTATCTCGAATCTGAATAGAGCTATTTAAAAACATCACAAACTCTTTGAAGTATTAAAAGAGTACTACAAGTCTGGAAGTTGATAATCATCACCATATTATATAAAGATTTAGAAATAAATTTATCATCTCAGATTTAGAAACAAATAGATCTCTTAAAATCTATTTTGAATCTGAATAGAGCTATTTGAAAACAACATAAACTCTTTTTTAAGTATAAAAACAGTACTAACGGTCGCATCAGGATTACAATTTACATTACAATATCACGATATTAGCAACTGTAATCACGAGATTAGCAATTGTAACTTGAGTTACTACTTCAAAATTGCCTCCTCTCCTCAGCTTAGTTCGTGATATCAATCAATCGAAGCTGCAATGGACACTAAAACTGCGATTAGCTCGTGTTTACACTATTCCATCATATGCAAATAATACATCTCCTTTTCAGTTTGGAGTGTATTTTTCACGACAAAGAGGTATAATACATAAATGTTCTATACAATTTTAAAGATAGCTGTTTGAGCAATTTATTCTTTGTTTATGTGATTATCTAATTTTTTGCTTTTAGGGATCGACACATGCGACGATCAAGCAAAATCAAATTGAAAAATACAATTTCCTTTTCAAAGAGACCAAACTGTACGCCATAAAAAACTTCATTATGGCTGACAATAGGATGAAATTCAAGACTACGTCTGCAAAATTTAAAATCATTTTTGTTCGTACTACACGTGTGACCGAAATTTCTGATGAATCATTCTCAAGGTTTATTTACAACTTCAAGCCTTTTGAAGAATTGTCAAGTGTGGATTCAGTCTATGAATCGCATCTTATAGGTAATTTTATATTGTCAAATTTATTTATAAACTTTTAATAATTAAAATTTTTTTCACTTATCTTCTAATTTTGATTTTCATATTTTTTATGTTATGTAGATATTATTGGAAAGTTGCATGCAAAAGCTTTTCCCCAACACAGGGAAATTGGAGGCCGAGATACAAAGATGCTAGATTTAGTTTTGGAGAACATGTAGTATGGTCAACTAATTTAAAATTGTTATTAATTTTATTTATATTTATCTATATTTTGTAATGATTGATATTTTTATTTTATTTATTCAGGGGTACTACTCTATCGTGTACAGTTTGAGGACAATCTGTTGATGATCTGTGTGATTACATGGCTACTGTTACTTGCGATCATGAACCTGTTATTATTATTTTGCAATTGTGTCGAGTTAAAGTTTTTAGGGGTGAAATGCGGGTTTCCAACGCATATTATGTTAGCAAGTGATCATAAATGGAGATATATGCGAAATAAACCATTTTCGTAACACGTAGCATTTTTAAAAAATAAATATTATTATATATTAATTAATTAACTATTTTTAAAATTTTTTTGAATCTATTTTTATTTTCATGATTTAGCTTGATTTCAGATGGGAAGACAATGACTCCAGTTGGTAAAATAGCAATGACTACATCAAGTAATGTTGTTGGCAATTTTGAGAATTCAAAGGACCTTTTGAGGACTATAGAACATATTTGGATATTGTAGATGTAACTTCTATTTTCTTTACTACAAGTTTTTTTAAATACTACTTTTCAAGTTTTATTCTAAAAAAATATTGACTTGGAAATTTTTTTAGGTTGGAAGTTATTGGGTGATCGGTAAGATTGTTGCTATAGAGTCCGAAAATGATTGGTAGTATATATCATGCAAAAAGTGTCCAAAGAAAATGACACCTGCTGCTGATAAATTCTATTGCGAAAGGTGTGATTGTTTCGATATGAATGACAACATGAGGTAAAGTATTAGGTACATGATAATATGCACAATAATTTATTTTTTATGTTTTTTTTTTGATTCATAAGACTACTTTAATTTTTGCAAAGGTATAAAGTTCAAGTACGAGTTGTAGATTTCACAGGAAATGCTTCTTTTTTGCTTTGGGACAATAAGTGTACTGAACTAATTGGAAAAACACCTTTGAATTAAGGAACAACTCAAAAATGAATTTTCTATGGAGATTCATAATCGATAGATAGAAATGTTCTGTTCAAAGTTCAATTTAAAAACAATCAACGAAAAGCTTATGCTGATATTTTTTCGGTTATAAAGTTAATTACTGACAATTTGGTGGTTGATAAATATCTCTCAAGAGGGGCAAGATTCAGATATTTTTTCCAAATTTAAGGATGTAGATGTTGAAGATGAAATTGACGTACGTTTTCATTTAAGTTTTTTTTATTAATATTTATTTTGAATACAAAATTATCTAATTTGTTTTATTTTTATTTTTTGTAGTTGCGTTCATTGGAAGATGAGGTTTCAACTCCAAATAATCTGAAGAATAATTCTAAATCATTGGATGTTCGTGAAGAGGTAGTTGTGAAAAGGTCCTTTATTGATGAATTGTCATCTACAACGAAAGAAAAGAAGTTGGAGGCAATTGTGAAGATTGAGAAAGATTGAGGGATTTTGCTTAATAATTGTTTGGTATTTATTTTATTTTGCGATGGTTTTAGATTGAACACATTTTGTTGTTGATATTTTTGTTGCAATGGATTCTATGATTATGATAAAAACGTTTGTTTGAATAATTTTATTACATTAGTAAATTTTATTGTTACAACTAAACATTTTAATTATTCTAAGAGAGGATCGAACTTTATGTCAAATAAAAAGATAGTGTTAAAAACATACAAAACAACGTCTGACAACTCTTTCTCACATATCTATTTTGCGAAAGCTTGATTCTCAAAAGATCCAAACCCATTAATTTACTTTTCTTTTAGTCTTTAGGTTTTAATTATTTTTTATATATTGTCATAACCTTGACGATTATTATTAGTTGATTAAGTTTTTAACATTGAACTCGTGATTTACAAACAACACAAGATTAGTTACTATACAAGATTTAGTTTAGAGTAACTAATCTCAACTGTATGAACATAATCTGAACTAACCTTAGCGACTAGGGTAGATATCTATAAACTACATGATTTAGAAGCAACTAAATCTCCTAGAATTTTTACCTCATCTGAATACTACAATTTAAAAAGTACAGGAACTCTTTTACAATTAAAAGAGTAGTATAAGAAATAAATAAATCTCCTAGAATTTCTCCATAATATGAATACTATAATTTAAAAAGAGCATGAACTCTTTTACAATTAAAACAGTAAGAAACAAATAAATCTCCTAGATTTTCTCCCTAATATGAATATTACAATTTAAAAAGAACATGAACTCTTTTATAATTAAAAGAGTGCTACATGGAGTACAAGATATATCTATTGCTACAATTGTGGAGAGTACATACTCAGCTTTTGGAAGGAATGTTATTGAGTCATCGTATTTTCAAGATAGAGCTATTTTGGCACCGACTCTTGATGTCGTTGATTCGATAAATAAATATATGGTTTCAATAAACAATTCAGATGGAAGGATGTATTTGAGCTTAGACTCTTTCTGTCATTCTGATCGAAATGTTGATCTGTTGAATGATGTTCATACTCCTGAGTTTTTAAATGGAATTAAATGTTCTGGAATCCCTAATTATGAGTTAAATTTGAAAGTTGGAACTCTTGTAATGTTGCTCCGTAACATAGATCATTCCCTTGGATTATGCAATGGCACAAGAATAATAATCACAAGGCTTGGTAATCATGGTTTAGAAGGACAAGTTCTTTTCAAGGACATTTCTCGTCGTAAGGTTCTTATTCCAAGAATGTCTTTGACACCGTCAGACACAAGAATTCCATTCAAGTTCCAACGAAGACAATCTTCGGTGATGGTGTCTTATGCAATGTCTATAAATAAAAATCAAGGTCAATCGTTGTCTAATGTCGGAATCTTTTTGAAAAAGCCTGTTTTTAGTCATGGTCAATTGTATGTTACTTTATCTAGAGTTATTAATCTGAAGGGACTTTGAATATTGATATGTGATAGTGATAGTAATAGTGATAGTAGTAGTAATTCTAAATGTTCGACGAACAATGTTGTATTTAAAGAGATATTCCAAAATTTGTAATAATTTTTTTATTTTTAGATGTCAATTTATATGATTTATATTTTTATGTTTTAACTATTTATTAATATAACATGTTCTTAATCTTTACGTTTTAATTATTTGTTTAAAATAATAAATCTATGAGCCCGTTTGTTCGTGCGTTTTGGCCAAAATGCAGGATTAAAACGCAGCTTATTCCTTAACTTAGCGTTTCAATGCTGCGGTAGAAAAAACAGCGTTTTGACAACGCAGATGCGTTTTAAAACGCTGAAATTTCTAGCTTTTTCCCAAAACGCAGTAGGGAATAAAAAACTGCGTTTTAACATAATATCTCAAACGCATTTATAAAGAAAAAGTCGTATTTTAAAAAAGCTGCGTTTTAAGAACGCTACACCAAACGGGCTCTAAGTCATAATATTTACATTAGAATTATTTTTTTAATTAGTTAACATCAAAATTTATCTAAAAAGATATTTAAATTTTTTAAAAATAATTTTTTTTCATTCCATCCCGTGCATCGCACGGGTTAATGGCTAGTATTTTATAAATTGCAACACTCAATCTTCATATATGCTTTGAATGGTCATAGAAAAATAATTTTATATATAATAGTCAAAAATGCTAGCATTGAAGTCAGTCCGGCTATTCTTAATAAAACCAGCCCGGCCATATTTATTAGAGTCAGTCTGATCTTAGTAAATTTTATTTTTTTAATGTTATATTATTTATTTTAAATGTTATATTCTTTGTTTTTAATTTATAATTTATAAGTAACTCTAATTTTAATTAACTCAAATTAAGATGAATGGCACTTTCATCTTAAAATCACAAAATTCATTTAAAAGGTGCTATGCTTAGCACGTTGGGGTGCGATGTTTAGCATCAATGAAAAAGGAGGAGGATTCAAAATTCGAAACCCTAGCTGCTCAATAGTGGTGTATTGCGTCGTCACACGCAACGACTATATTTATTATAACTTGACCTAGACATGCCCAAACGGTTCGAAACCGGCGGTTTGAACCGGAATCGAACCGCCCAAAAAACTGCATAAACCGGAACCGTCCCTGAACCGGAATCGCCGGTTACACGGTTCGGTTTCAGTTTCGGTTTCCAATTTCTCAAAACCGTGAACCGCCAGTTTGGAACTGGAAACCGGAAGCGCCGGTTCCAAACCGTGAAAAATCGCAAAAATTTAAATTTTTAATTTTGAAATTGCCTTGTTTATTCTATAATTTCAAAAATAAAAAGTTTACAAAGTTTCAAAAATTCAAAAAATGCTTTGTACAAAGTTTTAAGATGAAATCTTTTTTAAAAAAAATTATAAGAAAATATTAAAAAAATAATTAAAAATTACGGTTTGGAACCGGAACCGTAACCGTGATTTGTCGGTTCGGTTACGGTTTGTTGTCTGGCGATTTTTGGAACCGGTGGTTCGAACCGTTTGGACATGTCTAACTTGACCGGTCTTAGTAAAATTTATTTATTTTAATATTATATTATTTATTTTAAATATTATATACTTTGTTTTTTAATTTATAATTTATAATTAACTCTAATTTTAATTAACTCAAATTATGATGAATGGCACTTTCGCCGTAAAATCACAAAATTCATTTAAAAGGTGCTATGCTTAACGCGTTGGGATGCGATGTTTAGCATCAATGAAAAAGGAGGAGGATTCCAAAATTTCGGAACCCTAGCTGCTCTATAGTGGTGTATTGCGTCGTCACACGCGACCCTTTTGGCGGTGGAGTTCTCCTCAAAATCCCTCATCCCCGTTCCCAGCACACGCCACCACTTTCCCCAATTTTTCTCACTCTCTCGGCGGTCCGATCTTAGTGTGCTGCGATTCCCGACTAAAATCGGAGAGAGATGGCGGACAGGTTGACGCGTATCGCCATCGTGAGCTCCGACCGGTGCAAGCCGAAGAAGTGTCGTCAGGAGTGCAAAAAAAGCTGTCCTGTTGTCAAAACTGGTACCCTTTTTTTCTTCTTCTTTTTTTTTTTTTTTTTAAATTCAATTCCGTTTATATATTTTTTATGTTGATTGTGGTATATCTTGGTATTAGCATTAGATCCATGCCTATTTCACCGGTTTTTATGGTTGATTACTGGGGAGAGTTTATTATGCAGTTGAATTTTATGTATGGGATTTTAATTTGTGAGCAATTTTGGAATTTTTAGATCTAACTCAATTTAGTTTTTCTAATGTGTGACGGTATACCCTTTTGTGTACAGTGAATTTACTTTCTTATTTTTTGAAAAAGATTAGTTTTGAATTTTTTTTGTGCCATGAGTTTACAAGTAGGGTGGGGGCAAGGAATCTAAAAAAAAAAGATTGTTACTTTGCTAATATTTCTTGCTGATAAGCTTCAAATTGAGTTTGAATCTGGCTAATTTGTCTAGTTGGTCTAGATTGAGCCTCTTACTGATCAAATCATGAGTCAAGTAGCTCATCAAAAAGAACCTCTCTAGGAAGGTCGGCCCGAGCTCAATTGAACGACTAGTTTTGTATTCGAGTCAAACTCGAGTACTCGACTCAACTCGAGTCTCGAGTAGCTTGACTCATTTTACAGCTCTAGAGATTACTCTCACAAGAGATTAGAGTGTGAAGGAAGGTTTAAAAATGCTTCGTCTCTACCCTTTTCATAAAGCCAGCAAGTTCTTGTACTTGTTAGGATGATGTACCAGTAAAGCTGACTGTGTTTTCAATTTTGGGATGTGATCTTCGACTCATTTGAACCTATGGTTCATTCAGATTAGTTTTTGGGGTATGAGAAATTAGTCTTGGTCATTGAAACACATATGGGCTTGCCACATGGCATATGCAGGGCAATCAGTAATTTCACTTGGGCTTTGTTGTATATCCCCTCATTGCCTCATATCTTTATGTTTGTATGTATTTTTCCATGGTTGAGCCTCATATCTTTATGTTTGTATATATTTTTCCATGGTTGATGTTTAAGCTATTCTTATCCTCGTGAAAAGCCACCCAAAGTTAATCTTTTGGAGTCTAGCTACGGCTGTATGTGTCCCTTACAGTACTGATCCCAATTTGATGTCATTGCTACTATTGAAAAATTTCCTGTTTTAGTCCTTGCAGATTCGTTTGGCATTGCTGCATGTTGGCAATTAGCATGATATATTCCTTGATGCTTGTATTCTGCCGTGGTAAACGCCGGAATAGCATTGTTGTTAAAGGCGCGCCTATTTACCATGGCAGAGAATTGTTGTTAAAGGCGCGCCTAGCCCAATTATCATGGAAGCTTGCCCTTAGCGCCTCACCTGTCACAGTCCCAACCATGTCCTTTAGGTGCACCTAGGTTCGAGGCATTGCCTAGGGACGCCTTATTTCTTTTGACCTGTTCTTACATTTAGTTAAATTTCTTCCAATAAGTAAGAGTACACTTGTAAATCTAACCCTTTCAAGAGTGTCAAATCCCAGAAAGGAAGAGAAAACCTTGATATAACCACTTATGAAGATCGTATGATGAATATAATACTTGACATGGAGGTGATATTGGTACTTCCTACAATATGAGGTATGCCAGGGTATTTGGATAAGAAAATAAATACTACCTTGATTTCTCAAATCATTCAAAGGAGGGAAACTAGTTCGCTTACATTTGTAAACGAGGAAAGTATTTGAGAGTTTAGCACTTACATTATGAAGAAATTGATGCTTCAATGCTGGATGAGTAGTGCTTTTAACTTCTATTCTACCATTCTTAAAAGTTCCTATTTTGTTTGGATATTTTATGCTTGATGACAAATCTATTTTCTTGATTTCTTGTTCCATATGCGCCTTACATCTTGAAGGCGCATATTTACCTTGCGTCTAGGCATGCACTCTTCCTATATTATTGCCTGCTTTTCTATAAACATGAATTGCATAGTTGACCCTGGTACCAACTAGGATTTACCAACGGTTTTTGTTGGTTATGGCCAATTGCAAAGAATAATTGAGCTACAAGGTTATGGTTGCCTAAGTTAGAAATATGGGTGGGGAAAACAATTAGGTTTCAATGAGAGCATGTGTAGGATTCATTTCAGAGGAGTTTAGGGAATAAACAACTATTAAAAGGTTGGTAAGCTTCCCGTGGATTCTTAAAGCTCAACCATATCTTGTTTTGGATCGTCAAATTTTGTATGTATTTTTCTAATGTGCTGTTTTTAATTTTCTCTACTAGGATTTAAACTCAAAAATTAGGTAAAATTATTGCTCATCAACTGTGCTAGACTGTTAGATAATCCAGATTAGACCTAGATAGCTTTATCAAGCAGCTAATCAGTCAGTGGAGTGGAATCTTATCTCAAATTTTACCAAACTAAAATTATGAGATGCCCACTAATCATCTTATATGATTGACTTATTGACCTATATTTGATGCGGAATTGTATTCAACCTCTATCATTCCTTTTTAGAGAACTAGGTAACCATACATGCAAAAATTACTATGACCTCCTTACTTTTATATGCTCCACATTGTTCATCACACTCGTATTACCATTAATTGTAGCTTGTTTGTATTGTAAGGTGAAGAATTAGTGGCTCTGATTGCACACTCGTATTACCATTAATTGTAGCTTGTTTGTATTGTAAGGTGAAGAATTAGTGGCTCTGATTTGTATCAGAGTAAGCATGAAAGTTTCTTTTTTTTGATAAGTAGCAAGCATGAAAGCTTCTTAATCTCTTAGCGTTGAACTGGTCTGTACCTGACATTTGACAATGAGAATATTTATGTTTTAGTACTTGTACTAGTTCGTAACCCGTGCTTTAAGCATGGGGCATGTTGTTTATAAGTTACATTTCAAATTAAAATTTTAAAAAGTTAGGGAAATTTATTTTGCAAATATTACTCAGATTTAAGCTCGACATGATAAATTCTAAAAATTTAAACCAAAGGAAGTAAGGAGTAAAATTTATAACTAAAATAATTTAGATTAGGAATAATATATTTTTCAAAGGCCCTAGTTTTTGAATTAATCACTATTTAATTTAATCAGACTTTCTTTTGAAAAAATGTTGAAGAAGTAGTTTATATTTCCATTTCCTTCTGTAAGCTTGGTCACTGCATCAAATATAATGTACCCCCAAAAACGTGAAGAATGAATTGGTGAGATTCACACATTCATAATTTTCTAAAGTTTATATGTGATCTAGGCTCAAATTATAACAAACTTGATTGTTAATTTGTGATATTTTTGTTATGCAATTGTAATTAATTACACAATACCATTCAATGCTCTTCTTGCTTGATCTCGAGAAGGTTAACTATGTGAACATATGAGTTACTCCCTCAGTTCCTAAATAAGTGCCCTATTTTGGGGATGTTCATCAATGGTACTAATTTATCCCTTGATTATTAGACTTTTCAAACGTGGACTCTTTGGGTGGAATGGAGGGAGTATATAATAATACCACAATGTTAAACGTAAAGTGGAATTAGAATGTTGATGTTTGAGATGTTTTGCGCTGTATACGCATCCTTTGGTTTACTTTTAATGTGAAAATGGTCAATAACCTGTGTAGTTAACGGTGGCCCTCGTATATGATCTTTTTCCTTGTTTGCAGGTAAGTTATGCATTGAGGTCACTTCTGCAGCCAAGATTGCTTTCATCTCTGAGGAGCTGTGCATAGGGTGTGGTATATGTGTTAAGGTTTGTAGCCCATGTAACATCCTTATGCCAAGTACTTTTACGCTAGCTTACGGAATTTGCCTCCCTCCAGCTGACATTTAATCCTTTTTTTATGCAGAAATGCCCATTTGAAGCTATTCAGATCATCAATTTACCTAAAGATTTGGATAAGGATACAACTCACCGATATGGCCCTAACACCTTCAAATTACATAGGTTCGTGTACTTACTTCCTTTAGACTGTTGTTATTTTCATATAATAGATTATAACTGAGAAAATATTTTGAATGACAGGTTGCCAGTCCCGAGGCCAGGGCAAGTTCTTGGTTTGGTTGGAACAAATGGCATTGGGAAGTCAACTGCCCTTAAAGTCTTGGCTGGAAAATTGAAACCCAATTTGGGGCGTTTTAATGTAATTTGTTGGTACCATTTCATTGCTTTCATATTTTCTTGCAAACATATCTGTACGCATTTCATAAAAGTTTTATTTTTTCATTTCAGAATCCTCCAGATTGGCAGGAAATCTTGACATACTTTCGAGGGTCTGAGTTGCAAAACTACTTTACGCGTATTCTAGAAGATAATTTGAAGGTAAATTTTAACTCAGCGTATTCTCTTTTTTAACCTTTAAATGTGGATGTTGTATGTTGTTTTGACCCCCCCCCACTTTTTTTTTTCTCTTTTGTTGCACCAAGTGTATGTTTGTTATGTAATTATGCAAAATTGAACCTTCTAGTTCATACTACCTCCATTGTCATATGAGTGTCGGTTTCGAGATAGCTTTCTGGAATGAGTTATCTTAGTTAATTGATCCATCAAGCATAAAAGTCATATGACATTGCTTTGTTAGTTTCCGTGCTTTTACCAAAAGTTATCCATTTTACAATAGGGGTAGTGGATTCTTTTCGTTCTTGATCTCGGTAATGTTATTATGGGGCAATAGTTCATTCTATAAAGAAACTTTACTTGTCTTTCACTTAATTACCCGATGCTTGATTAGTGTGTAGCTTTTTTTTATAGGTTATAGTTAATAGTAATATTACTTGTCAAAAAAAATAGTAATATTTATTCCAACATTAATGGGAACAATTCCAACATCTTAGAAGATATAGTTTAAAAAAGAAGGTAATGCTTGAATCTCTTAAACAGTTAGAAATCCCCTATCCACCATTGAGTAATGTAATAACTTGATATACCTGATATTGTTATAGCACTAGTTAGTCTCTCTTATAGCCGTAATCTTTTTACCACTCTGTGGTGTAGCTCATCTTCTTAACAGAATAGATCTTGTGTATGCCTACTGCTCTAATACCTTTGTAAAGTTGCTGGTATGGGCACGTATGTCTTCTGACTATGAAGCACGGCTCCTCCAGAGGTTAGTGAGTTTGTGTTAGACTTGCTGGTTTCGACTTGGTACTCGTGTGGAGAGGTGTAAGAAACTCAATCAAGGTGATGGCGTTTCAAAGATATGTTACTGACAGGCATGACGTTTCAAATTTTCATCTAGTCTTTTATGGATGCTGGGTATTCTTGGAAATTGTTGAGCTAAATACTTCCCTGCCTATTTAGTGCTGAGGGAGAGCTTTCGTTTGAATAGAATGAGAGAGGCCTTCTAATTAGTGCAAACAGGACATATGAGAGATGTATGAGTGATTCCAGTGAGTTGATTCATTTGAACAATGAAATGTGGAGTGCCAGGCAGTTATCATGATCACTTTTCTAGGTTAGATCGTCGGGTCTTTTTGTGATCTTGGACATATAATGTGGGCAGCATTGTACGGATGATGCATGTGATTATTGGCTAACGTGCTACAGTTCTGCTGCAAGTTCGAAGGCCTCAAATACCAAGCTTCCTGATGTTTCAGGTATAGGTCAGTGAGAGTCACCCTGATCTTCTACCTTCAGGGAAAAGTCCCATCCTTTTGGCTGGTTGGGCATCTAGAGAGGGATCCTTATCATTATTTACTGACGTCTGTGTGTGTGTTAAAAGAATAAGCTTCATTAGATCAATAGAAGGATATAGAAATGAGTGCAAACCCTTGCCATAAAATCTTCGCATCCCTGCCACCCCTAAAACCCCTGTATCTTTCTTTTCTCTTTACTTGAAAGATTTTCCCATTGTAATAAAATCTAAGACATGATTAACATGCAAATGCTCTAGCATGTAATTAACCATGTCTTAGCATCCACCAAACACCACATGCAAATGTTCGCAGCTCGCTATAAACTGCTGGATGGCAGTTTGATGTCAGTACAATTACCATCTGAAGGGGTCCCTACTAACCTGTAGGCAACAACAGTTCAATCATATTTTCTCTGATTACAATCATTCATGAACAGAACCTGCTAGAAAAGCTGTTCACTGAGTCCTGATTATTTTTTCTTTATTCTTGCTGTTCATCTAGTCACAGTATTTATGTTACCTATGTACCTATATTTGCATTTGTCATCACGCTTTAAACAATTTTCACTTCCTCATTATGCATTCTCTTCTATTAATAGGCAATCATCAAGCCCCAGTACGTTGATCATATTCCAAAAGCAGTGCAAGGGAATGTTGGGCAAGTTCTCGACCAAAAAGATGAGAGAGATGTGAAAGCTGAACTTTGCCATGACCTTGAGCTGAATCAGGTTATTGATCGTAATGTTGGGGATCTATCTGGTGGTGAGCTTCAGAGGTTTGCTATTGCTGTTGTTGCCATACAGAATGCGGAGATTTACATGTTTGACGAGCCCTCAAGTTACCTTGATGTGAAACAGAGGCTTAAAGCTGCCCAAGTTGTCCGATCTTTGCTCAGGCCTAATAGGTTTATTCTTTTACCAATTTACCATCTATGTTTGTATTGGTTCTTTGACCACCTTCTTGATGTAATCTTGAAATAGGCGCACTTCCACTTACAATGCTTTCTTTTTCCAGCTATGTAATTGTTGTCGAGCATGATCTAAGCGTGCTAGATTACCTATCAGACTTCATTTGCTGCCTATATGGGAAGCCTGGTGCATATGGTGTTGTAACGCTTCCTTTCTCTGTTAGAGAAGGAATTAATATATTTTTGGCTGGATTTGTACCAACGGAAAATCTTCGGTTCCGAGATGAATCTCTTACGTTCAAGGTAAATTTATCATATTTAATCTGCTCATTTTCAGTGCGTCTGCTTCAGTGGCAATATCATTAACCCTGTTTTGTTGCCTCTCTCTCTCTCTACCTCTCTGCATTAAAAAAAGGTTGCCGAGACACCACAGGAAAGTGCGGAGGAAATTGAAACATATGCACGATATAGGTACCCAACTATGACTAAAACTCAGGGCGGTTTCAGGCTTAAGGTGTCTGAGGGTGAATTTACAGACTCTCAAATCATTGTGATGCTTGGTGAGAACGGGACAGGGAAGACAACATTCATCCGTATGCTGGTATGCCATTTCTTTTGTTTTTTGTCTGGGAATATGTGTTCTATTTATTGCTTTATCACACGTGTCTGGGAATATATGTGTTCTATTTATTGCTTTAATTTTCAAAATGCTGCAGGCCGGTTTATTGAAGCCTGATTCAGTGGAAGACTCTGATGTGGAGATACCTGAGTTTAATGTCTCCTACAAGCCCCAGAAGATCAGTCCAAAATTTCAAAATACTGTCAGGCACTTGTTACATCAAAAGATCCGTGATTCTTATATGCATCCTCAGTTTGTCTCGGATGTTATGAAGCCTCTTCTTATTGAACAGCTAATGGATCAAGAAGTTGTGAATCTTTCTGGTGGAGAATTGCAAAGAGTTGCATTATGCCTATGCCTTGGAAAGGTAATTTCTTTTTGAGTTCTTATGTGTCGTTGATTGCTTAAGTAGTTGGACAAGCGTTTTTTTTTTTGATAAATAAATATGTATATATAAATATAAAGACAAGCGTCAAAACAGGTGACGCTTCCTATGTACACAATAGTTGGACAAGCGTATTACCATCAAAGAATCAATTGGTGTGTTTTTTACTTTTCAGTCCTATGCCTCTAATTCTGTGATACATCTTGGCTTGTGTACTTATGCTACTCTAGTGTTTGTTAATTGTTACAACTCAATTTCCCGTATGCATCTTGAGACCTGCCACATAGATCAACAATTTTGCTGTTCTATTTGGGTCCATGGACCACCGCAAGATTATCTGTTAAATGACACTCACTCCTTCCTTTATTATCAGTGTCCTCATTAGTGTTGGTCTTCCTCTACCTTTGCACTGATGTTGATGCCGTAATAATCACATTTCTTACCTGGTGTGCTTATTGGTCTGTGTTGTATGTGTCCAACCATCTCAAACAGTTATCTTTCATGTTATCTCCAAATGGGACTACTTTATGGACTCACAATTTTCTTTCATGTCATCTCTTATTGGGGCTACTTTACGGGTTCACAAATGTTTCACCGCATTTGTTGCTCAGTTTTGCTAGACTCATTTTATTAATATGTCTCATAGTTGCTCAATGTTTGTACCATAAAGCACTACTATAGTGTTTTTTATGTAATTATGTTGGTCATAGATTCAGCTTTGAGCTTAAACTTGTGATGTGGTTCATCTCCCACTATATGTTCTAGGGCTAATTGCACCATTGGTCCCTTTACTATAGACCATTTATGCTTCGAGTCCGTGTACTGGAATTCTCACAGTTCACACTATAGCACGTGACTCTTTTATGGGCATAAATGTCATTGTACTAAATTTAAAAACCATAAAAGGCTAACCCCAAAATAAGAGATAAAGAGAGAAAGAAAAGAATAGTCAAAACCGTTGAACCCAGATTATCCGCCCAAGCCTCAAACCCAGTGGCGGATCCCGAAAAATATTTCAGTGGGGTACCTCATTGTTGCTGCTGTGCGTGACATAGGAAGGGAAACAAAATTGAGTGGGGTCCCTATCCAAAACACCACGTGCTCAAACCCCAACCATGCAGCTGCCATTTGCAGAGAGCTTCCCCTCCCATGTGGTTCCATTAGTCTTATAATCAATCAATCATGTTGCCTATCCAGTGATCAAATAAAAATTTCAAGTTTTTATAATTACTTAAAGATTCTACCAACAGTAAAATATTCAAAAGTTTTCATCATCTGTTGTCATGTATTTAGTAGTATGAAACAGTAATAGCATATGATGGTACAGTTCTCTTAATTGGGTTATTTTCGGGGATGCGTTTTTAATGCAACCAATTGCTCTGCTGTTTTTTCATGTGTGAATTCCTACGAGTAGAATGAAAATGCTAATACGCATCTTCAGAGATGCCTCTCCATGAATACTACTGTACTGATGTTTATTTGTCAATATATGTTTGTTAGTTAGTGTTTTGCATGATCTGACTTGCCTTTGGGTACATTTCAGCCAGCCGACATCTACCTGATAGATGAACCAAGTGCATATCTCGACTCGGAGCAGCGTATTGTTGCTTCAAAAGTTATAAAGAGATTTATACTTCATGCAAAGAAGACTGCATTTGTGGTTGAGCATGACTTCATAATGGCAACCTATCTGGCCGACAGGGTCATTGTGTATGAAGGGAAGCCGTCAATAGATTGTACTGCAAATGCGCCTCAGTCATTGTTGACTGGAATGAATCTTTTCTTATCTGTAAGTCTCGCCATTGCTTCTGCTTCATTTTTTATTTTATATTTTAATCTGCTCACTGCATAGGCTAGAAGGTATAAATTGACTTCTTATAAATTATAATGCACAGATTAGTTTTGGGAATCTCTGCTTGTTAGTATATAGCAGATCAAGAGTTGTAGTCTTCTCTATAAAAATTGCATTGGCATTTCTATTAGAGCATTTCTGGTTCTCAACTATGGGTGTGAAAACATGTCTGCTATGTGCTTAATGAATCTATTTTAACGATTCCTGCAATTTTTTTTGCATCTACTTATCTTTGACGGTTTCAACATTTGTTGGGTGTGCACAGCATCTCGACATCACATTTAGGCGGGACCCAACAAATTATCGGCCCAGAATCAACAAGCTTGACTCCACCAAGGACAGGGAGCAGAAGCATGCTGGATCCTACTATTACCTTGATGATTAATTTTTGCTATCATGAGGTTACCAGTTGATGACCTTGTCCAGTGGCAACTCTACATGGATAGGGGGCCTTCCTCATCAGGTTCTGTTATCCAATACAGAAGGGTGTCTCTCTGAGCTGGTCATGTTGCTTAGTTCTTTCCATTGATAAGATGGCCCTTGGCCTTGGCTTTGGCTTGGTGGAGACCGTGTTGCCCGTCTAAATTAGCTTAATTAGTGATTGTGCTGGTAATATATTTTCCATATAATGCTTTTTGTTTACAGATTTGGCCATGTTGGGTGAGTTTGACGTCCAACCAACCCTGTTCTTCTCTGGTTGTACTAGTAGGATTTTTTGTATTGGAGTTAATACTTGGGAGCATCGAGTTGGGAACACTGAGGGAGTGTTGAACTGAACTTTCACATGGCATTCAACAGTCTATCTGATAACTTATTATCGACTTCTTGTGTACTACTTCACGTCTCTCTTAATATCTCTTACTGCTTGTCCAAATTTTTATTTAGGTATTGGATTGATTTCATTGCATTTTCGTTGGGTTGGTGTGACTGTAGAGGTACTCTCATAGTTTGGAAAATATGCAAAGGCCTCTGTCTGTAACAGAGTGCAGGGTATTTTACTTGATCAAATTGACTGTTAGATGGTGAATTACAACCTTGGACATTTTGTTTGATTATTTTTGGGCGTTTTGATGAGTCATTTCTTAAGGTGGTCTGTGGTTACAGTGACCTTCACAAAAAAACTGATTCTCACACACATGCCTGCACTCGGCAATCCAAGCTCACAAAAGCGCACGCTTTACACGAGCACAAAAGCATGCTTTACACATACACACACACATAGCATACACACTTTACACACGCACGCACTCGGCAAATGTAGCTTGGTCCAAAGAATGCCTTCCTATATGGAGAGAGTTGAAAAAGATATGTACATGGAATAAACATATGTTTTCAAGGTGTGCCGAGAGTTTGTATTCAAACTTACGTTGGAGCTCTATGGAATGAAGTTTGGAGCTCTATGGAATGAAGTAAGCTCCTAGAGCCTGGTATGGGATAATTG
Organism: Platycodon grandiflorus; assembly: GCA_016624345.1. NCBI lineage: Eukaryota > Viridiplantae > Streptophyta > Magnoliopsida > Asterales > Campanulaceae > Platycodon > Platycodon grandiflorus. The sequence continues at coordinate 37,460,376 of CM028362.1, forward strand.
CCCGAGCTCTATGGAATGAAGTAAGCTCCTAGAGCCTGGTATGGGACAATTGCCCGAGTATTTTCATTTTTAATTGTGGCTACCTAGCTTCTGACTGTGATTCTTACTTATTTGTAAGATGTTTTTCTCTAGTAATGATGAAAGAGAAGTTGTTGGGAAAACGTTCTCTTCATTTTGACATGAAAGACTTAGGTGAGCCAAGTGATTTTCTTGGTTTGGGTGTTGAGTGAAATTTTCTTAACATATACCAAGAAGCTAATTGAGAAGAAGCCTCCACACAATTATGAATCAAAAACTAACGCATCTTCTTCTAGATCCTCGACTTTATCTATCCTTTAATGCTGACTTTGACAATTGAAAGCCGACGTCTCGGAAGATATTCTTATGCGGCGGCTCTGCCAATGTTTTTTGCTGTATCAGAAAGCAAGATCCGATCTCTTTATCAACCATTGAGGCTGATCGTAAGGCGCTAATATTGCTCAAGAATGTTTGTGGCTTGGAAATGTTTATTATCCAATTACTGGGTGACAAATATTTTTGGTGACAACAGTGTATCATCCAATGCAAGGACCAAACATATTAGATTGATCATCACTTCATTCGTGAGAAAGTGCAGCTTGCTTTCAGTGCAGTGTATAATCCTTTAGTCAACGTTTATACAATGTCCTTTGGTCAATGAGTCTTATCTAAAAGATTCATAAAGTCCTTTGATACTATATTGAATCTTTAATACCCTAATCTCATATGAGATAGATGTGCGACTTAATTATGTGTCTTATTAGATGATCACCTACTATCAATAGGCACACTCATCCATGGACTTTTAGGCGAACTTAGTTAATCCAAGTGCTTAGTGGGTCGGTGTGTGTGTGCCATGCATAGGGGACCAGGCTTTCGGGCTCAAGGCATTCAAATGATATTAGAGTCAATCTCGACTAAAATATGGAACAAAGTGTTGTGCGGGATATAATGCTCCACCGCTCTTGAACTTGTAGGAGACACCTCTTGGATCTAATATCGCCTAAGTTGTCGATCCTAATGAGCCTTGATGAGAACGTTAAGGATTTAAGTGAGAGAGATTGTAATATTTCGATCCCTCGTAGGGTCTGTAGGACTTATATATGCCATATAGGCAAAGGATCCGTTCAAGTGTTTTGTCTTGTACGAATAGTTTGTAGTTACTCGGTATTTGTTTGCCTCTAGGGTTAGGTTGTAACGGTCTTCGGCTATAACTCCAAGGAAACATCAAAAATCTCGTGGTGGAAGTTGATGCAAACAACATTATTGATCTTTGGTCCCTCTAAGGAAACTAATGTTCATCAACTCGCTGCGTTAATTGATGATTGGAAATCATTTTACGTATAAGTAAACCTAGCACTTATCTCATTTCATTTAAACCAATTCGTTGTTTCAGTTTTATTTTTGATACATATATATATATATATAATATATATATATATATATATATATATTAGATTGGTTACTTTATCTCTCTAACCATCAATGATTACTCTTCTATCAACCATTGGATCAAAAATCAAACTTTGAAATTAATTACATTAAATAAATAAATAAATAAATATATATATATATATATATATATATATATATTGAATTTCTAGCCAATAGCATGTTTGATTTGATAAATGCTGTATAATCATATACAGGGCTCAAATGAAATGAATATTTTTTCTTTAAAATTCTCTTTGGAGATGAAACTATTTTTGTACAATGAAAATTAGGCCAATCAAACATAGAGATTCTACATTTTTGGTTTAAGCTTTAATTGAAAATTAGTAGAAAGTGGGGCAAACCCGAAATGATAGGCCGATACGTTCTAGCACCAGCGCTGATGGACAAACCAATACGCTATCCAGCAGTGGTACGGAATTTGTACCAACGTATAACAGCATCAGCAGAAGATGCCATCAGAGCTCCTCGTGCCTCAACGATTTGTCACCCCAAACCAACATCGATAAGACTGTAACCTGCCGGCTTCTTTAAATGTTTATCCTGAACCATAGCTCTTAGCTCCACTGCATCACTCCATCTTCCAGCAGCAACATACATATTTGACAGTGAAACATAATACCCAACATTTTCGGGTTCCAAACCAAACAGAATATCTGCGACTTTCCTTCCCATCTCGAGATCTCCATGATAGTTACATGCACTCAGCATTGCCCCCCACACCCCTGCTTCTGGTTGTGTTGGTATCTTCCTAATAAACTCGTAGGCATCACTTAGCCTTCCGGATCGACCCAACATATCAACCATGCACACATGATGCTCAGTAACAGGCTGTACATCGTATTCATCATACATTCGTTCATAATACCACAGGCCTTCATTGACTAGGCCCGAATGACTGCAAGCTGATAAAAGGTTTATAAACGTGGTTTTGGTTGGATTAGCTCCAGTGTGGATCATTTCCTTGAACACTTCAACAGCTTTTTGACCACTACTATGGAAACCATATGCAGATATCATAGAATTCCAAGTTGCAACAGACTTTTCCGATGAATCCTGAAATATACGGAGGGCTATGTCTAGCCTCCCACAATTGCTGTACATATCTACAAGAGCAGCAGTTATAAAGGAATTTTCATAAAAGCCAGATCTAAAAACATATGCATGGATCTGCTTTCCATGCCTAATAATTCCAAGTTGGGTGCATACTGAGAGAATGGTGGACACCGTGATTTCATCAGGTTCAAATCCAAAACAATGAAATAATTCTAGTGCTCTTTTAGACGCCTTATTCTGAGAAAAAGCAGAGATCATGCAATTCCATGAACACAGATTGCGTTCATGACACAAGTTAAAAACTACTATGGCACTGTCAACCTCCCCAAATCTGCCATACATAGTTATCAATGCATTCTGCACCTGGGTATTCGTAGCAGCCGAAGTTTTTGCAGCAAGCCCATGAGCTAATTTCCCTTGAATCACCGATCCAAGATTTCCGCAAGCTGATAAAATACTTACAAGGGTAATCGAGTCATGAGTGGCATGGCATTGCTGTCTCATTAAGTTGAAAATTTCTAAAGCTTTCAAAAAATAGCCATTTTGCACACAACCCGCGATTATAGTATTCCAACAAGCTGTATCTGCATTTGCCCAATTTCTCTGTAACAGCGCAAAAGAAGCCACCAAATCTCCACAGTTTAAGTACATGAACATGAGTGAATTAGCAGCAAGAATATTGTTAACAAATCCCAATTTTAACTGCCAACAGTGGAGTGATTTCCCATAGTGGAGATGTTCAGGAGATTCACAGGATGGAAGAATTGCTAAAACTGTGGATACAGTACCCCGCGAACACCAGCACAGAAGTTCTCTAAATAAAGTTTGAGCTTCTCTAGATCGTCCATTATGGGAATACCCAGAGATCATTGTGTTCCAGGATATCAGATCCTTTTCTTGAATTGACTTGAACAAATTCTCCGCTGCCTTCACACTGTCACATTTCATGTACATATCCATAAGACTGTTCATGACTGACAAGTCCAACCCAAGTTTTCTCCTTGTGGTGAATCCATGAACAGCTTTTCCTTCCCTTAGTAACATTAATTCTGCACAAACTGGAAGTACGGTAATTATAGTTACTGTATCAGGTTGGACAGTCCCCGTTACTTGCATATCATGAAGATGATCAAATGCTTCTAATATTCTTCCACTTGAAACATACCCATCAATCATTGCATTCCATGAAATCACATCCTTAGAAAAAATTCCACGAAACACAGTGTCAGCGGCGTCAGTGTCTCCACATTGGGAATATAATGAAATAAGGGAGTTTGCAACTGAATTGTGTGAACTTTCCTTATGAGACAATTTTATACCCCATCCATGGATAACCTGCCCAGTACCCAAATCCAACAAGCTAGTACACGCTGCAATAGCACATGAAAGACTCACATTATCGGGGCGCATTCTACAATAAGGCATCTGCTTGAAATACCATAACGACTTCTCAGGATGACTATTATTGAGGCAACCACTAATTATAGAATTCCAAGAAATTTCATCCTTAAGTTCCATTTCTACAAACATAAGCTCAGCGGAGCACAAATGACCACATTTCGCGTACATGTCAAGGAGAGCATTACGAAGACAAGTATCTAAAAGCATTCCCACCTTCACACTCAATCCATGAAGAATACAACCTTGTACCAATCTGTTCCTACTATGAGACAACGCTGAAAGTGCAAGCACAAGAGTTATAGAATCAAACCCGCATCCCTCCTTGAGCATTTCCACAAATAAATCCGTCGTATCTCCAAAGTGCCTATTCTCAATGGACACAGTCATCATTGCATTCCAAACAATCACATCTTTGCAGATAATCTCACGAAAAAGAGCTACCGAAAAACTATAACATCGTGCCCGTGAATAGGCAATCATGAGAGAAGTTGAAGCTGGTAAATGAGCGAGAGCGCCTACTTTCAGGGCTACGGAATGTACAATCGTGGCCGCAGCAATGTCGGGTCTCAAGGAGGAAAACTTAATGAGATCAAGAACATCATAAAGGTTGATAGTCCCAGGAGTTTGTTCTCTTTTGGACAATACGTCGAGCGGGTGGCAGACAGTACTGCATTGAGCAGAGGAATGTACAGACAAAGGGAAAGATCTTGGTAAAAGAGGACAGAGTTTGACGGGTAAGAAGGCATGGGCATGTTTGTGTTTGGTAGTGGAGTTGAAACATGCTCTTCTTACAGATGCTGTTATTTTGTTTTTGCTAGCCCAACAGCCCATGCCCTTTGGAGTATTATTTCATTTTCTTATTCTTGTTTATAAGATTAAAAATACCTACCTATATTTGTCAAGAGTTGGATATAGGGGTGTAAGCCTGAATCGCCGAATCGAATCGAATCGACCAGTTGGTTTGGTTTTAGATTAGGACGGTTCGGTTTAGGTTTGAAAATTTTATAAATCGAGCGGTTCGGTTTGCGGTTTTTGGTGCCGAACCGAACCACCACCATTTAATTTTAATTTTATTATTTTATATATATATATATTATTTAGTAATTAGTAATTGAATTTAACGAGAAAATTGTTGTTGTTTGCCTACATTTTGATTGAATTATTGTAATTTTAAAGTTAATTTTTTTACTTTTAATTATTTAGTTTGTGTTAAAAGTATTTTTTTCCTATTTAAAAGTTTAATTTTTTTTAATATTTAAATAATTAAACCGCCGAACCGAACTAAACCAATCGATTCGGTTTAAAGTTTGTGACGGTTCGGTTCTGTTTGAAAAATATGGAACCGTTAGGAGGTAGTTTTGTTTGTGGTTTTGGCTCAAACCGAACCACTTACACCCCTAGTTTGTACAGAAATAGCACTTGGATATTGGTGTCTCAATTAATTTGGTTTTGGTTGTATCATAGCAAAAAATATTTAATAATTTCGGAGCATCACGTGACATGTCTACATGAAGCACTACGACTAATTTATTTCACGAGTGATGTCTTGGTTCAAGACTTCAAGTAAGCGAAGGATAACCCAGTTGTGCCAAAAATATGTATAAAAGCATAGAAGAAGCATGTGACTAATTCATGCATGCTCCACTTGTACTTTTTCAATTCCAAAATAATCATTCCGTATTCTATTTTTGAACGTCTTAAAATAAATACCTTTGGTTACAAAACCATGCCCACTATTAGGGGGTCGATTGATTCTCTTTAGTTTTAATGTTAATCATTTTAGCACTCGAATATAGAAAAAGGATTTTTCATTACTAGCAGTAACATATTTATTGATTTGGTCCCCATTTATTTTAGAAAAATTGCGTTATGTTATAATCTTGACCTTCATTCAAGCCAACTTTATATATGATCATATGTTTTTTCTACCACTCAAATAATATCAGGCTCGTTTCAACAAAATCATAATTTCGTCATTGGTCCTTTTACCCCTTTTTTTTTTTAATATTTTTTTTTTAAATTTTTGTTATACCAACAGTCTATAGTACTCTTCGTAATTGTGAAATAAAAAAGTAATAACTCATTGATTTAACAAGTATATGCATAATCATCAACACCTAATGATATTTTTAAGTGTAGCATGTGTAACCCAATAGGTTATTTGTTTCCTCTTGCACAAAAAAAAACCCAATCCTCTGCCGCGCTATTCACATCTTCCTCTCTCCTTGTCAATTGCCAATTAAAGTACGGTGATACTTTAATAGAACTAGAAAGACAAGTATGACAAATAAAGTACAGTGATAAAATAGACAGAAAAATATAATAACCTTTTGAATAGTTCATCTGTTGCACAAACTGAAGCAGATGGAACACACCCACACCCACACCCACACCCACACCCACACGATTAATAAAGAAATGAGACAGAGATTTACGTGATTCAAAGAGATTCTCCTACGTCCACCAGCGGCAACCAAAGACAAACTTAACTATATCCAAAGTGTTTACAAAGTGTATCACTCACACTCTTCCACACTACAATGTGTCTCTCTTAATGTGTTTCTCACACTTTTCTGGCACTCTAAAAAACCATCCTACAAAAGCCTATTTTATAGTCACAAGACATCTCCGAAGAAGATGCACCTGGAGAGATGGAACACCAAAGGTTTCCTTGGAAACCAAACAACATTCATGTACCATAGAAAATGCATAGGATAGAACACTTTGACTAATCTAGAACTTCTTGCCAATTCTCAACATCGTCAAACTAAAGTCACCAAATTGCTATTTAAGCCAACTTAAAATGCAAACAGTTTCAGCTTTGCTCAAATTGAGCTTATGCTATACCCAAAATTTGCTTTCCCTGACAGTTAGTATGTAAATGACACAACAGCCTATTTCCCTAAGTAACAATTAAATTGTCACCAACTGCGTATAAATTAAAATTACATTTGTATACACAGTACAATCTTTGATTTGAACTGCGCGTTAGGGCTAGAACAGCTCACGACATTGTATCGCTGCATTTCTCTTGTTTTCTTCATATACTGACAAGTATAAACTGTAAGGGCTATTATCACCAATGTGGATGATCATCTTCGGGAGTTTGGGGTGGGATGGGCTTCCAGTCAGGCTTCTCGTCCCAATACATATCGTAATAAATGTGCCCAGGAGTGTGATTTTCCACGCAACACCATATACCGACATACCGCTTTACACGGTTTCTGAACTTCTCCTCCCTTTTCTGTTTATATACATATACATTCAGTATCATCACAAGCTGGAAACCGAGTGGGTATTGCCGCATAGCTATAAGTTTACTTGAGATGATAACAAGAAATGAAAGCTTGCCTTGTCGATGAAACCTGGGAAGGCATCTTGCATTGATGAGAACTGAATTACTTTAAAATCCTTGAATGATGAGAATACTGTCCTGAACTGCTTACAACAGACATGTTACTTGTGAGCCATTATAAAGACACTTTTAGGGAAAAGAAAAATTGTAAACTCAGATGAAAGAAATATAGTGTTGTCAAAGGATGCAAAGAAATAAGTTTTAGAAAATCAACACAGATCAACCAAGTATACTGTATACAGACATTTGCTAGATCTGGTCATATACTTGCCCCACACTAAAAAAAAAAACTTCTTAGGGCCAACTCCCTAAGGTTTCAAGAATCTCATTTTTGTTTAAGGTTAGTAAAGAAAAGAAAAAGTAACACTACTGAATCCTACAATATCACGATGGTACCGAGTACAAATCAATTTTTCGTAGTAACTTAGTTAAGGAATAGAATTTTTGTCCACTCATATTAGGAGTAATATTCAAGGAAAGGAAGTCCTAAGCAAACTCTGATAAAGTTGGCAATACATGGGCTAAGAATGAGTAAGAGAGAGAAAGGCGCACATCTAATTTTGATCAAGAAGAGCCACACTGATCAATTTCGAGGAAAGAAAGAACAAGGGAGAGGAAAGCATAGGCATCACATATGCCTATAGTGCATGTATCAGACGATTTTTCAGCCTTCACCTTAAGTTAAACCGGTACAACAACAAATATACAACATTATTGCTTGAAGAAATAGTGAAACTACATAATTCATTCATAAACATGAAAACAAAGCCAAAAACTTTTACGTTAACCGACCCGGTAATCGTGACTCAGAAATATAGGCAGGGCAGCCACAAATTTCAAGGTCAGGAGCTTGAGACGCACCCCTTTTGTCCATCTTCTAGAGTTGCTTATGGGACAACTAACATGGTCGTGGTATCAGATCTTTGGTCTTAAAAAGTGTAGGATGAAAGTATCTCTGTTCCATTTTGCTTTGTCGTCAGTTATAGTAGTATCTACCTTCTGAGAATTTAACTGTTCATATGTAAAAAAATCTATCTAGTAGAACTTGGGTAAACTTTTCTGGCTCTACGCAAGAGGACTAACTGCTGTCAAGCTTCTGTGAAAGAGGATATGACACTAATTACATCAAACCCTTGCACTCTGGTTGCCTCAAAATATGTTTCACAAGTGAAGGGGGTCAACACCTTAACAGTCAAAAGTAGCCTCTCTAAAACTAGAAAGATCAAGAGAGATGGAATCATCTTCTTAAGCACATGAAGATAAGAGGTCTTCTGAGCCCAATATCTTGAATCATGACCTCCTTTTGTTAATCTGCTGAACTAATGGCAGCTAGATAGCTAAAAGTGATCTATTTGCTTATTCTCAACTATTGCCCATTAGGGATCATATAAAAGGGAGAGACCGACTGATTCATCCACCAAACAGCTCGAGAAACTATTATATGGCAATCATGTCATATCTGGACCTCACTTTGAAAATGAAGCAGTAGTAAGATGAACTTATGTACACAAACCCAAAAAAAAATGCTTTTGGTTGTTTTTAGTCTGGACGCCCGTGCTAAAACATAAGGTAAGCACCGAAGCACACAACTATTCAGCTGGGAATGGTAGCACAACAAGGTAATCCGGTGTATGCAAAACTCAATAACCTACTATGGTTCTTCGAAATATTTTCCTGCATTCCATCCCTCTACTTGCCCTGGTAAGTGTGTCTGGATCCCCGATTCTCTTTTTACCATGTTTCCAGCTTCATGATGGCAATTTGCATTGGTGCAAATTATATGCAGTTCTAGATGAGTATTGAGAGTGCACTTAACTAGCATAGATATTGCATCTAACAAAGATTTTCTGGTGTTGCTAGGTATAGGGATGGTGATGTGCGATCTTTGTCTTTTCTTTTCAACATGGATGAAGGAAATGCTTGGATTTCATAGGCCAGGCTGGATTATTTGTAACTGCATATTTACGATACAGGCATGGCGATCAGTTGGACCTTTATTTCATTAACATCACATTTTTTGATTGATCTCCTCCTTTCTTTAGTATCCGGGAGATCAAATTCAGATTGCTGTTCAAGTTTGTGAAGCTATTTAAATCTAAGAAGAATGGAACTGCACCCGCCCTTTTTCTCTGATGAAGAATAGAGTGAGCGCATCTTTGGTGCAAGGGTGAAAGAACTTTTCCGTAATCAAAGATACTAAGAGCTGGTCCTGCAATGAGTAGGTATTTCATTACTATATGTTTCCACTTTCTTGTAGCCTTCAGTTTAGTTGGTCGACCTTTCTTAACCCAAAAAGGGATCTTCCTTCTGTCTTTTGGTCTGGTTGTAGGAAGCGAGAGTAGGTGATTTTAATGCGAAAAGCTAGCATATTTTTTCTTTCTATCTCATCCCATGCTTTTTTTTTTCCTTCTCTAGCCTAACATCTGCATTTGAAGTGACCTAACATTTCATTTAATCCATATCTTCTGTAAGCAAATTTAAAGTCTAGCATCCAGAACTTGGCATAGATGCAAGTAATACAAAGCATCAGGATTTACAACTGCAAGAGTAGATAATGGACTAAAAGGGAAATAATCGTAAAACTTCTTCGAAGTTCAGCATTTTATAAAGAAAAATAAGATTGATCTTTGTTAGTTATCAGGAATACCGTTTCTTCATTGCTGTGCTTGGGAAATTTGAGTACTCCCGATGTCTTTGTACTGTTTGATGCATGACAATCTTGCGATCCTCCTTGACAAAGTTGTACATCGAGCCATGAATCTTTGACCTTAAAGGGTAACAAGGAGAAAGTTCTTTATCAAGTGATCTTATACATATACATGAAGAGACAAAATGCTTTTTCCGCTAAATGACGCTCATAAATATACCTGTGTCGGCATTAATGGATTGTCAAAGAAAGAATACTCCCTCAAACCGATTCCAGGCCCAAACTCCTCTGCAGGCATTTCCTTTAACATGACATTGACCTGCAAGTGTGGCACAAGTGTTCATGTATAGTGGTAATCATAATTTGTTTTGAAAAATAAAAAATGACCAGCGCCCCCTTTCCAAAAGACAAAAAGAAAAGGTTAGCAAGAAACCTTGTATTCTTTAAAGTTTCTTCATATATTTACTAGTATATTTGAATGAAATCTTCAGTGAATTAATGAACTTAAGCTACAAGCTAAGGTACACGCTAAAGAGAGAATATTATTAAGCTAGTCTCGGAACTTTGGGAGAGCATCTATGATAAGAGCAATGGAAGATGAGCTTTCAAAATTGAAAAAAGAATGCCAAAATATTTTTTTATCTATCATCTTCACTAGTAAATTGACAAAAAAAAATGACAGGAGAATTAGACATAACGGGAGGTTCATCATGCAAAAAAGAACCAGCAAACGTTTACAGTTATTCGATAGCCAGCAAGACTATGGCAAAAGATTAAATATTACCAGGAGCCCCTATGAGAGAAACAAACAGCAAACCAGAAAGTTACGATGAGCATTAAGACCATTCGATTCCACTAATAAAATGTAAAATACAACACACACCCAGCTTCAGGTCTTAATGTGTCATAGGAGAAAGAAACAATAGATCATGGCCGCATAGAAGCTAATCTGAATTTAATATGAAGGTGAAAATATTAGCACGCAATTTCAATATCAGATCAATTATTTGATTGTAAATATATAATAATAATAATACACCAACAGTACGACTTGTTCGTATAGATGATACATTTGAGGAAAGCAAGATAATGCTAACAAAATAGTTTACTTGAGTGGCTAAACTTCTATTCTACGATATATAGGGTAGTATACTTATTGGATGATCATGTATTCATGTTGAACATCTGTAAATCACTCCTGCATTCTTTTGCATTGGACATCATGTCGAACACTTGTAAATCACGCCTTCACTGAGTAAGATGATTTGTAAAAGTACAAAAAAGTATGCCATTTACTGGAGAAGTATTGCGTGATTCGTGAAATCACTGTCATTATAAATTGCATAGACGGAAGTGGATTTTCATGAGCAGCACATGGAATATACACGTTTACATATATTTAGCCTATTCTTGCGTCTAAATTTAGGGATTCGCTGTTTCGGTTACCTTGTCTACATGTTGAAATGACACACATGAGTTTGCCCACAAGTGATACGAGTTGAAAATTGAATCTGTAACTTCTATTTGTTTAGTCCAATGACATTTTTCACAACAATACATTCAATGCTTTAGTTAGAGTCAGCTTGTAAAAGCTGTAACAAACAGTCTCCATTCAACGAAAGCAAGTGTATTAGGGCCACAGTTTACTGACAGCTTAAACTTTCAATAAGAGCAGTACCTCAAATACGTGATCCATGGGGCAGATGAATGGTTGCCTTGTCATAGAGCCTATCAGCACTCCAGGATGCGGAAACCACAACCTATCCAACCTGCACCATAATGGAGGCATAACCTAAAATCACAAATAAAGAAAAAAGAGATCAAGATAATGCAATACCCTGATTTAATTGTCAATATCTCTTAAGAAACCAATAGATATCTTCTGGAAATGGAGTTTTACAAAGAAAAAAAAAAAGTAACCAACACTACACAACACGGAGAAAATACAAATAATCTTTTTTGTAGATTTTATCAGTAAAATTGCTAATTGAAGGGGAAATTCTTGTTGAAATCCAGTGCATGTATATGGTCCTTGCATGGAAGGATGAATATATGTATATGCTTCTTGCATACTAAGGAATACATAATGCATCCCACGGGTTCACAATTTGTTTATTGTATAGCAAGTGTACATGCTATCAAGCATGTAAATTAAATCACAGAGTAAACCTCAGTAACGGTAATGATAATGAGAAAATATTTTCTTTTAGCTTCTCCATCAACAGATTAAAGGTCTTCCCAGCTATTCTACTACTCCTTCTGTCCCAAAATGAACGTCCATTTTTATTCATGATCATGAACAAAAATGGACACTCATTTTGGGAAGGAGAGAGTGTCAAATATGGAGTCAAAGATGAAAAGTGTACTCACCAGTGTACGATTTAATAATGAAGCAATAGCAAGCGCTGTCCTTATTTGTTTTATCTGTGAAGTACAATTTATAAAGCAATAATTGGAAATCAAAGGCAAAGTTGAGAAGATCTCAAAATAATAACAATAACAAAAACAGGGGAAAGAAAAACAAAAGAAAATTTGCAGAACCAATATGCATACTTGATAATTAACAAGAGAGAAGTGTGATTCAATAGTATGCTCCCCATCTAGTAACAAGCTTTTTGGTATAGAGGGCTTGAATGTCAAGAAACCTCCTGCATAGCATACACAAAGAAATTACAAAGTTGAAAATTTCCAACAGTGTCTACATCATGAAGAGGAAATGCTATGCGGTCCATGGCGCGGCGTGTCAAGTTTATGTTCTTCAATAATAGACGATAAGACTTCACACACTCAGGAACGAGAAAAATGAGACATAGCTTAAGCAGTCTATTTTAATGCATAACACTTTATGATATAGGAGTAGACACAAGGAATGAGATTCCTACGAGTGAAGAGAAGGAGAAAGGCGGAAAGACGGAAGATGCTGTTTGTGACAACCTCTCAAGCGGCCTTTTGCCTTCAAAAAGCACAAAGCTTCTCCGAATATTATTCAACTATGATTAATGGTTGGAAATACTATTAATACTTTTAGTAATACTCAGAAGCCCTAATACGCTAAGGACCAGGCTAATATATGTAAATGCGAAAGTACCCGACTAATCCAACTGGACTAAAATATCCCTAAATAACTAACTATCCGCAACTAATCCTACTTGTAAGTGCACAAGGATCTAAGGGCAGAATTGTAATATTTTACTTCTTCTAAGGGTATATGAGTCCACTCATGAGTCATGCCTAATCAATTAGGGCCAATGCTTCCCTCAGTTCTTGTCTTATACTTCCCTCTCCCACAAACTACATGGTATCAGTGGGAATCTTCATAGAATCATGTATCCAGTCATTCTCTTTCTCTTTTTCTTTTCTTCTTTCTCTTAACAATGCATTAGGATCTTCTCATTCCCCTTCGTATATTCAATTTAGACCTTTATGCATTGACATCTCATCTAGAAGGCTAAAATTTTCGGAGGAAATTTCAAAATTTTTGTCTCACTATCCAAATTCAATTTTCATATGCATCACACAACTGTCAATTGGATTGTCACCTATATATAGGGCATGTCTTTCCTTTTCAAGTTCCCAACTGCACAAATGTATGCAATATGTTAAAGTGGACACAAGTTATTGATTAGTGTGTCACATGGCAAAAATTCATTTGTGAAGATCTGATTTAGACTTTGTCCCACCACATACACAGATTTAATCAGGCTGATGCATAAATTTACACCATTTTGATCTAAGAGTGTCGATTCGAGTTCAAAAAGACAGTCCGTCACCCTAGGGTGGCCGCTATGGCACTAATTGGCCTACCATCACAACCCTAAAACTAATTGTTGCACAGCACCATATATCTGTCGCAACAATGTATGACACCTGACATGTTTTGAAGCCTACATAGCAATGCATTTAGCCCACACACAAAATGCCATAGTTGCAAGGTGTATTACAAATTGAAGAATATGAAAAAAAAAGTACCTGGTGAATCGTAATATTCTGGTAGATCGTAGAAAACCATGGCTTCACGTAATCGATGACGTTTTCCTTCAGTGCCTGCATACTGGAATGTAGTATGTACAGCATATGGCTCCAATCTAAGTTGCTGATACATGGCCTGCAAATATAGCACCAAAGCTTAGTAAATGCTCTGTATACAGTTTGCTCTGCCAAGTGTTCAGACTCCAAGAAAAAGGTTTCAAGTGCTCAACACTTCAGGCCATAACTAGCGAGCAAAATTATGTAATGGAACTAAAGCTCTGGTGTGAACTCTGAGAAGGTAGAAACAGTCAAGTGAGTCTTATGAATCCTACCTGAACAAAATAAGTATGCCCGCTACAAAAAATACTTGCAGGCAGCAGTCCCAGCTTGAGGTTTCCATCATAGGCATAGACAAGTCCACTGTCATCATCAACAGATGGTCCCAGCTGCTTGTGTACAAGATCATTAAATCCATTTTGGTCCCATATCTTGTCATCAGCTAGAAGCATATCTTTCCATTCCTTTGCCAACTTTTTGGCAGACTCTGTCGGCCGCCAGTGAAAAATACCTATATTATAGGCAGCTCCAACTGTCCAAGGTCACGAAAGAATTTCATTAGGAAAATCTGATCAAAAGTAAAATGTTCTGTTGGAGATGGGAAATGAGCTATACATAACATACCCCTATTTGCTCAAGAGAGTGATTTCAAAGAAAATTGTGTCTACCAAAAAGGCCTTTGAGGTTGCAATTTATATCATAAACAACGTCTAAGGTTCAAAGGGATCAAGTAAATCTGGGGAAACTTAGTAGAGGTCATGATTAAGTGGATGCAAAACTATGAGCTTAGGGGACCCGGCATTTCTGAACTTTCTGGGTTCCATTGATCCACATCCATGCATGGAATACCCGGTCTAGACTGATTTGGACCACCTTGCACAACTCAAGTCCCTAATCTGCACCATAGACATAATCTGACTATTTGATCATATTTAATTCAAGGACTTCTAGTCAGAACAGGAAATTTGTCGCCATGCCTTGCACAAATCTTAACTATCATGAAACACCAGAATGAGAGATGTTGGGCAATATGGAAAATTCACTGCTGTATGAAGAGCCCTACTTACTGGTGGCTATGCACAAGCTATCTATTGTGGATGATGTCCGTGAAAGTTTTCTAGTTAATGCTCTCTGTCTCTTTTCCTGCATAACTATAAGCAGCGCTAAAATCTCTATTTCCATGTCAATACCTTTCTTAAATGCAAAATTTGAGAATGTAACACCCAAACTCTAAGCCGACCCCACGGCAGCATGTTGGAAACATTATAAAAAAGATCAAGAATTTACTGAAAATTAACCAGAGGTGTACATAATATTGGATAATAGTAACTCAACAGGGTTTAGGGAGAAATTCTACAGAATATAGGATAATAGTAACTAGTAAGAACAATTAAAGAGAATCACAACTGCTCATGCCAACTGTAATTATCGCTTTCAATATTTTACATTTTCTAAACTCGTCAATTTACCTTAAATCTTGTTTACATCAATTAATGATATTACCTGCGATTTGAAAAACATAACATTCACTTGAGCTGATCTGAGCTCTAGTAGCAAATTTCAAGAACAGCTACAACCCAAGCTCTAACAAGGGGGCAAGCTCAACTCCCAGCAAAGCTGTGCAGTAAACCATTTCGCGGAGCAGGGACTAAGCAGCCTGAGCTCAGGTCAGTTAGTTACAACCCTTAATTGAACCCTAGCGATGCGGATCTGGTATTAGACAAACTTCTTATTCAAACTACTTAAAACAATTCCAAGTGTTTCATATGGTTCATACACACATAATCTGTACACTGTTAAAACAGACAAATGTGCCTAGTAGAACATGCAGATAGACGGATAGACCCTCATTGGGATTATAACATGCAGGAACTAAATGACATGGAAGATTATCCAAATCAATAAATTAAAAATGACCTCTCCCTCATCCCTTTAAAATTAAAAGAAGAACCATGAGAAACTTTTTCTTTTTATTATTTAGTTCTCACCTTGTTGCCAGATGTCCAACCGGTCATCAGCAACTGTTGGTACAACTTGATCAGTCGATGTTAAGACATCTGCTTCAGGATATCGTGCAAGATATGGGAGTGGATTCTGTTCAAGGAACATTGCAGATGGTGGTATGTAGAAAGCATATATAAAATGACCAAAGAAAAAAAACAAATGGATACTTATATTTGAAATACATTAAACACAAACAAGAACAAGTGGAAACAGTCCTTTCTGACATTTATGAATTACAAATAAATGAAACGAAAAAAATGAATATAAAAAATTTGTGTCAACAAAGTAAAAGAAAAGGTGACAAAAGTAAGTTATATATAGAGAGAAAAGAACAGCTAGTTTGGTGGGATCTTGGCATCTTTGTTGCTTGTAAAAGCATCAGCCAAAATTGTATTTCGCCTACTAAACATTATAAATGCACACCTTAACGTGTATACTTTATGGTACCTATGAATGCATCTTGGACAATTCATTTTAGGTGAACTAGAGTGAACTGCATTTCAGTTGTGATTCAAGAACTCTGGATCCGGTTTGGGTTCCAGTCAGACCCGAATGCGAACAAGCCAACTTCTTCGTCTTTTTTTCTTGGCTTTTTCTGGTATTAAGTTCATCCACCCACCCATTATAATCCTTCTTAAGGTTATTTTATGCCCCCTTGTCCACTCATCATTTTGAGTAGTTTATGCATCCCCAGAGCATTTTCTCTCCTAAGGAGACACAGATTTTTTATACTCTTTGTATTTCAAAAATATAATTGTATTTGCTCTCAAAACGTGTTTGGAAAGAGAATCATTGAAAGAGTTGATTTGTTTGAAAGGTACTTCACTTTATCTTTCCTCGGGAATTTCTAGTTTGTACTTAATATTCAATAATTAGTGCTTAGTACTTAGTACTTAGTTACTTACTAGTACTACTTGACATGAGACAATGTGATTACATTCCTAACAGTAGGTTTACATAAAAACCAAGTAACAGTATAGCTTTTGTTCCAACAATTGATAAGTCAACTAGTTTTGGAAATTAATATACTTTTTAACAGTTTGTCCCGAATCATATAATTCGATATACAATTCAGTTCATGATTCCCATTAGGGAATCATGAACAATGACAATGTCAAATTTTAACAGTATAGCTTTCATACTCAAGTTAGATATTTATGCACTCTACTTTATGGTAGTGACAGAAAAATGACAATGTCAAATTTTACAAGGTGGAGCACTTATGCGTTTGTTATAAGGTAGGGAGAAAGCAATTCCATATTTTCCAAATCCACTCTTATTTAAATTACTTGCCTCAATCACGACTAGATCCTTCACTGAAAATATATACAAGTCAATCTATTTACATATTTGTGACGTATCCACAAACCAATATCCAAATCTCATAGCTATCCCTAGGTCAAAAGATTTCAGGTCTAGGGAAACTCATACCAAGACAAAAATCCGCATGTGATATTCATATCAAGTCCAAGTTACATCAGTTTGCAAGTCTTTTATTCCTAAGTCTACCAAGTTTTCACATATAATTTCCCAGTCATTTGTAGCTAAGATAAAATATCATAAATGCTTTCAGCTTAGCTTCTTTTAGCTTATTCTGAAAACAATAAAATAAGATCTCTCTTTGCATGTCTGCCTCTTTAAGAACTTTCCTCATTTCTAGCTTCTCGCCAAGTTATACAACACATTTATATATATATATATATATATATATATATATATATATATTCAAATATCACTAAGTTTTCTTCTTTTAATTCCACCAGAGAATCGTTTGATACATATTGGCCCTAAAGCTGAATATTCAAACAGGACCGGCCTGAGGGATACCTTGGTATGCAATGGCAAATTGGGGGCCCAAAATTTATATATACAACCTTATATATATTATGTATTATATTTGTACATTTTTGTAAAAGAAAATGTTAGTTGGACCATCAAAAAAAATTTAGCTAGGTCAATTTTTGTTTTGCTTAGATTGAGGCCTATATAAATACTCCCTCCGTTCCAGGCAAAGAGTCCACTATTCTATTTTGGAATGCTTCACTTAAAGAGTCCACTTTAAAATTATGCCTACAATCTCTGTTGGAGATTCAGTTGCATAATTAGTGGGTGATTTGATTATAGCATAATTAGTGGATGATTTGATTATAGAATAGTAATTGTGTATTCCTTAATTTAGAAAACGTGTAACTGATTATAGATACCTTAATTAGGAAGATTGTAGCTTAATTCTGGGATCCTAATTGATCCTTACCTTGTGTATAAATACTCATATTCAGTGAATGAGAAATTAAGTCATTCCTTTCAACATTGCTAACTTTTCTACATGGTATCAAAGCTGAAGAGATTCTGATCTTGAAGCTCTTCATTTCCTAGGCCTTTATTGCCAATTCTTTTTCCTACTCGGCCTTAATTGCTGAACTCTATCCTGCCTCTAAATGGCTCAAACTATTGCATCCTCCGCCACCCCTGGATCATCCTCCACCCAACTGATTGACGAGGAAACCCAGGTCAAGCGCTACGGCGAATTACAGATCATTCAGCCCGCTTGCAGACTGAATGGACAAAATTACCTCAAATGGTCTCAGTTAGTCCAAACCTCCCTGAAAGGGAAAGGAAAGCTTGGCCATTTATTGAGAAATGGCCCAAAACTTGGAGACAATGGTTTTGAGGCGTGGGAGGAGACTGACTCCATGATCATCTCGTGGTTATAGAGCTCCATGAATCCCGAAATCAGTGACACTTGTATGTTTTTTGCTACAACAAAGGACATCTGGGATATGTTATATCAGACATATTCCAAGGTGAATGATGCAGCCCTTGCCTATGAAATTAAAACAAGGACCGCGGCAACAAAACAAGGAAGCAGATCTATCACTGAATATGCAAACTTTCTGCAAAATCAGTGGCAAGAACTGGATTATTATCGAACACTACACCTGAAATGTAGTAATTGTGCAGTGGAAGTCAAGAATTTTATGGAACGTGACAGGGTGTATGACTTTCTTGCTGGTCTAAACTCTGAGTTTGATCAAGTCAGAGTGCAGATCCTAGGAAAAACTGAAGTCCCATCACTCAACGAGGCCATCTCTATTGTTAGGGCTGAAGAAAGCCGGCGTGGAGTCATGCTGGACAGAAATCAATCCGATGGATCAGCGTTGCTTACAGGGAGCAGCACTCTACAAATGAATAAGGGTCCTGAAGGGGGGAAACAAACAGCAAACAAGGAGGGCCTTTGGTGCAGTTTTTGTAAGAAATCAAGGCATGTTAGGGAGAATTGCTGGAAGTTGCATGGAAAACCTCCTAGCAAAGAGTGGGGAACTAAAGGAAAACAGCAGAAACCACTAACACACGTGGCTGTGCAGGAGGAGGTATTCTCTTCAGCAGAGATTGAGAAACTAAGGAAACTCCTCTTGGGGTCAATGACAGGTAAGGCTGATGTTGAGGAAAAGATCGAGGGAAGTTGCTCTATGGCACTTTCAGGTAAGCTTTCAAACTCCTTTGGATTTAATGCTTCTAGTAAGACTCTCAAGAACTCTTGGATCCTAGATTCTGGAGCCACACACCATATGACCTGTACCTCTAAATATTATATCACCTATACCGTATGCCCAGGAAATAGAAAAATAACTGTAGCAGATGGTACTACCAACACTGTAGCAGGGGTTGCGGATGTCCAGGTTACATCTACCTTCACACTTAAAAATGTCCTACACGTTCCTAGCCTGTCCACCAACTTAGTTTCAGTACAAAAACTTGCAAATGACATACCCTGCAGTGTTATATTTTATACCTCTCATTGTGAATTTCAGGACCAGAACTTAGGGAGGAGGATTGGGCTTGCTAAAGAGAATGGTGGACTCTACTACTTGCATACACATAAGCAATCGTCCCAGATTCAGCCCCATGCACCTATTTCCTTTCTTTCTTCATCAAATAAGGATGCACTTTGGTTGCATCATAAACGTTTGGGTCATGTGTCTTTTTCAACTTTAAAAATAATGTTCCCAGCTTTGTGTCAGGGACTAAATATTCAGTCCCTTCATTGTGATGTTTGTGAGTATGCCAAACATACTCGAGTGTCCTTCCCAGTTATAAATAAAAGAGCTTCTTCTCCATTTTACCTTATTCATAGCGAAGTGTGAGGGTCGTCAACTATCCCTAATATATCAGGGGCAAGATGGTTCGTGACATTTATTGATGATTGCACTAGGGTGTCTTGGGTGTATTTACTAAAAAACAGAACTGAAGTATGTCGAACATTTCAAATTTATCATGAAATGGTGAAAAATCAATTTGGCACAAAAATTAAGCATCCAAGGTCTGATAATGCAAAGGATTATTTTAACCAGTTCCTCAGCCCATATCTCCAAAAAGAAGGGATTGAACATGAATCTTCTTGGGTCTCTACCCCCCAGCAAAATGGGGTGGCAGAAAGAAAAAATCGACATCTCCTTGAAGCTACTCGGGCACTTTTGTTTCAGAATAATGTCCCTAAATCATATTGGGGTGAAGCTGTACTTACTTCAACTTATGTCATCAATAGACTTCCTTCCAAAGTTCTCGGGTCCAAAAGTCCCCTAGACCTCTTGGCTCAATTCTATCCTGATATTAGAGCTAATTTCACCTTAAATCCTAGAATCTTCGGTTGTACTTCTTTTGTGCACATTCATGAACACCAATGGGGGAAGTTAGATCCTAGAGCTCTCAAGTGCATTTTCATAGGCTACTCTTCCACCAAAAGGTGTTATAAGTGTTTTCACCCACCTACAAGAAAATTCTATATCTCTGCTGATGTAACCTTTGCTGAAAGTGAACCCTATTTCTCAAAGTCTAATGTTCAAGGGGAGTCATCTGAGAATCTTCTCCTTGAATTCTCATCATTTGAACCCCAATTCCCTGTTTCAAAACAGCAGAAACTATTCTCACATCATCTCCTAATGAGAAGGATGAAAGGTCGGCTCAGATATTTGACAAACACCTGTTTGAGAAAGTGTATTCAAGAAGAGTACCAGACCAACCTCCACATCAAGATCAGTCAAGTAATCCAGATTCTGGAAATGAAACACCAATAGTTGAGTTGCAAACACCACCACACCCAACAATCTCCACCACACCACCATAACCTCAATCTGAAAATGATCTCCAAACTGAACCAGAAAATGAACTCCAAACTGAACCAGAAGCTAGCTTCCCCTTATCTCATTATCAAGATCATGAATGTGACCTACCTATAGCCTTAAGAAAGGGAACCCGTGAGTGCACTAAAAGGCCTTTGTACCCTCTCTCCAACTTTGTATCTTTTCAGAAGTTCTCACAAAACCTTTATTTCCAACCTACAACCTGTCCAGATTCCCAAGACTTTATCAGAGGCCTTATCAAAGGAGGAATGGAAGCTCGCTATGAAAGTAGAAATGGATGCATTGGAGCGAAACAACACATGGGAATTGGTGGATTTACCTACTGGAAAGAAACTTGTAGGCTGCAAGTGGGTCTTCACAGTCAAGTTCAAGGCAGATGGGACATTAGAAAGATATAAAGCACGATTGGTAGCGAAAGGGTATACTCAAACCTATGGAGTAGACTACCAGGAGACGTTTGCCCCCGTAGCAAAAATGAATACAGTCAGAATCCTAATATCTTTGGCTGTACAGTTTGACTGGGAACTGGAGCAATTTGATGTGAAGAATGCTTTTCTTCATGGAGAGCTCAAAGAAGAGATTTATATGAGTATTCCACCTGGTTACCACTGCAATGAGAAGGACAAAGTTTGCAGATTGAAAAAGGTATTATATGGTTTGAAACAATCACCTCGTGCCTGATTTGGAAGACTTTCTGAGATAATAAACAACGGATATAAGCAGAGTCAAGGGGACCGTACACTCTTTGTTAAACACACAGATTCAGGGGGAGTAACAGTCCTACTAGTATATGTGGATGACATTATAGTAACAGGAAATGATGACCAAGAAAAAAGATCCCTAAAGCTTCGGTTAACTGCAGAATTTGAAATTAAGGAGCTAGGAAGACTTAAGTATTTTCTTGGCATTGAGTTAGCACGATCGAAAAAGGGGATCTTTATCTCACAGCAAAAATACATTAATGATTTGCTCAAGGAAACAGGTATGGCAAACAGCAAACCAGCAGCTACACCAATTGAACAGAATCACACGTTGGGAGAAGCAAGTGAGAGCAAAAGGGTGGAAAGAGAAGCCTATCAAAGATTGGTAGGGAGATTAATCTACCTTTTACATACTAGACCAGATATAGCATCTGCAGTAAGTGTTGTTAGTCAATTCATGCATAACCCCAGGGAAGTCCATTTACAAGTTGTATATCGTATCCTACACTACTTAAAGGCTCACACAGGAAGAGGATTAATGTTCACAAAAACACAGAACCCGGAAGTTGATATTTGTGTGTATACGGATGCGGATTTTGCTGGCTCCCAAGTTGACAGAAAATCCACTACTGGATACTGTACATTCCTAGGAGGAAATTTAGTTACATGGAGGAGTAAAAAACAGAGTGTAGTGGCAAGATCAAGTGCTGAAGTAGAATTTAGAGCCATGGCAGATGGATTATGTGAGCTACTATGGGTAAAGATTATCCTACAAGACTTGAAGGTTAAGTGGGAAAAGCCAATAAAATTATTTTGTGACAACAAATCAGCTATAAGCATTGCTCATAATCCAGTACAACATGACAGGACAAAACATATTGAGATAGACAGGCACTTCATCAAAGAAAAGCTGGATAGTGGATTAATTTGTATGCCTTATGTGCCTACACAATTTCAGTTGGCGGATGTATTGACAAAAGGACTTGTAGCAACGCGTTTCAAGACAACATTAGCAAGCTGGGAATACAGAATCTGTATTCACCAGCTTGAGGGGGAGTGTTGGAGATTCAGTTGCATAATTAGTGGGTGATTTGATTATAGCATAATTAGTGGATGATTTGATTATAGAATAGTAATTGTGTATTCCTTAATTTAGGAAACGTGTAACTAATTATAGATACCTTAATTAGGAAGATTGTAGCTTAATGGGATCCTAATTGATCCTTACCTTGTGTATAAATACCCATATTCAGTGAATGAGAAATTAAGTCATTTCTTTCAACATTGCTAACTTTTCTACACTCCATAAATTTTTTCACTTTACCCTCTACATATGCTATAAACATTTGACTATGCTCAAACATTTTTGTAATTATGACCAACTCCAATGCTACTTTTTTTATCCCTTAAATATTAGACTTTTCAAACATAGACTCTTTGGGTGGAACGGAGGGAGTATATAATATTAATTTTTCAAAACTAAAATTGATAAAATCATACTTGTGTTCAACTATGTCCCAAACAATTTTATGCATTGAAAATGAGATGTTGGAAAAATTTAATTTTAAAAACCTTATTGATGATTTTGCTTGAAGATCTAGATTTTTTCAATAATTATTTGATACTTATATTTTCTTGTATGTTTGTAGGTTTTGCATTCTTTCAATACATTGGATGATGAAAAGTGAAAAATTATTTGTGTAAAATTCTTATTTTTATATTTCTATAAGGGTCCTTTTTTTTTCATTTTGCCATGGGACCCCAAAAGTTCAGGCCCAGTATTCAGGTTGCTTTATAACTTGCCAACTTATGTGAAAGCTTAAGTTTTGCTAGATAGAAAGCCCAACGATGTACATAATGCTTTAAAACTTCAGTTTTAATATGCTTCGTCCCTGCTTCAGCATTTATACGAAAGAATATGAACCCCAGAAGTTTCATCAACTCCGCAAAGAAGTGAACAAACATAAAGGATGCTAGCACATCGAAAAGTGTGCTGATCCTTAATAGAAAAAATAATAGATAGATGAATAGTTTCTAATATGAATAAAAGTAACAAGCATGAAAGAGTACCTTCAACCAGACCATGTCGGTATCACACATAAGTAGCTCATAACCAAATGGTAGTATAGCATCTATGAGAATAACCTTTTCCCTCCCCATTTTATGAAATGTTGGTGAACCCCATCCAACATCTATTGTGCTCATATGGCTGCCCATATCAAAAACCGGTACACCTTTCCAATACAAAGCCTCCAACAGTTTTGTGTCCATTGCACCTGAAATAAAAGCTTTCAGTTTTTCTAGGTCGTGAAAGAAATGGTTTTTCCAATGAAACACCAAGTTGCTCAGGTAATAAAAAACTCACCAACAAGAAGATTATCGAGACCCAAATCAGTCAAGTGTTTAACCCATGTCAAGATAAAATCCATGAAGGCATAGTTGCCGAAGGTTGCTATTACAACATTATCTTTCACCCTTTTTTCAACCAATTCGTTTGTCAAACGAAATGTCTTCAAAGGGGGAAATTTAGAACCCGAAGGGGGTACCTCCCAAACAGGTTTTAACTTTATGCCCCGAGGCTGTGGTGTAGGTGCCAGCACAGTACCCTCTGCTCTTAATTGAGAAGAATTGAGTCTTTGAACGAAGGAAGGAGTGTCTGCATCTAAAACATACACAAAAATGAGCTGGGAAACATGAGTAAAAGTAGAAGAGCAAAAGAGAAAACAAAACCAAAAAAAAAAAAAGAAAGATGAAGATTGAATATGTATTGAACCAAAGCAAAGGTGAACGGATTTCTACAAAAGATATAATGCTCAATAATTACAGTCTCCATTTAGTCCTTTCATCAGAGCATACAGGTCATTTCCCATCCAAAAGACCTATATATTTTAAGACATGTAGTCAATTACGCAGTTGAGAGCTCAAGTTAGAATCTACCTCTACTGCAAACAAATTCAAAGTCTTTTGGACATTGACCACCTTTAACAAAAGAACTGATCATCATGATAATTATCCCTAAACAAAGAAATAATTTTAAAAAAAAAAAAAGAAGAGAAAGGGAACGAGGCAGTGCCAACTAAAGGGTTGTGTTTAGGCTGAATGAACGATAGGATTTTGAGTTGAGTATGTGAGACTGTGTGAACATTATTCATTTATTCTGGAAGGACATAATGTTATCCTAATGATGAATGCGATTAACTAGAATAAACTTGGAACTCTAGGTGGAGAGATATCGGTGGCTAGACCAATTATGTTAGCTTTCTTGTAAGGTCTATGTGGATCTCACATATTTCCACCGTTGCTTAGTTAAAAGAAGCCTTTTTTTTAATTTTTTTTCCCAATTACTAGGCTAGTGTCTAGTTGGTCTAAAGATTTGTTTGATGCATTGTTGTAGTTTGCAGTACCTCAGCTCCCAGTCAACCCTCCCTCAACAATCTGCAGGGGCTGAGGTACTGCAAACTACAATAATGCACCAAACAAATCTTTAGACCAACTAGACACTAGCCTAGTAATTGGGAAAAAAAAAATTTAAAAAGGCTTCTTTTAACTAAGCAACGGTGGAAATATGTGAGATCCACATAGACCTTACAAGAAAGCTAACATAATTGGTCTAGCCACCGATCTCTCTCCACCTAGAGTTCCAAGTTTATTCTAGTTAATCGCATTTATCATTAGGATAACATTATGTCCTTCCAGAATAAATGAATAAAGTTCACACAGTCTCACATACTCAACTCAAAATCCCATCGTTCATTCAGCCTAAACACAAGCATTCCTAAATACAACCAAATCTTAAATTTCCAGTTATAAGGAATAAGCAAGCCAAATACTCCCCCGTCCCAAAAACGAATCACATTCTGACTTTTCCAAAGTCAATTCGACCCATTTGACCATTTTGCAGACTGATATTTAACACATGTTCACTAAATTACTAACCTTTGTAAACTAAACAAAAGGCACTATGAATCCAATGTTTCATAATTTTTGAAAACAAAAGTAAATCCACATCAAACTTTCATTTTAGAAAAAGTCCAACTGACTTTGAAAAATCAAAATGCAGATTTTAACCAGTAAAATGGCAGCTAATTTACAACTGAGAAAGAATTAAATAGATACAAACATATATATATATATATATATATATAGAGAGAGAGAGAGAGAGATTACAGGAAGGAGGGGGGGAGAGGCGCCAGGAGGAGGAGGAATCAGGGGAATAGATGGCGGAGAAGACGTAGAAGGAGGAGACAACGATTCCGATGAGAACCGTGACGTAGATCGTCAAAAACAGCGGCTTCGAATTCGCTACTTCTTGAAACGGGTTGTTCCAACCCATTTTATTATGATTATTAGCACCAAAAATTCAAATTATCGTTACAACCATAATTATAGAAATTCGTGCAATGGGGCTAATTTATAAACCCTAGAGGACTTATAAGAATGAATTTAGTAGTTTGAGAATGGCGAATTCCCTCTCTCAACTCAGATCAGCTGCTGGGGAGGAAGTATGCCAAAGTCAACCGTGTGCGCTGTCTGAACTTAGTTCGATTCTGTCAACTACTACTCACTATAACATGTTTTTGAAAATTTTGTTTATTTAAATATTTTAGAGTTAGTGAAACAGTGGTAGTATTCTCGTGGTGGACTGGTTTTTCTGTTTTTTTTTTTTTGTCTATGTGTGTTTGTATATGATTCATAATTAAAATAAAAAAAATAAGAAAGAAACGGTAAAAATGATGTCATAAAAAGAAAAATTTTAAAGAAGATAATTATTTAAGAATGGATAAAAAAAAGAAAGGAAGATAATAATTTAGAAACAGAAAGAGTAAGTAGTTAGATACTTAAATGTTTATACCAAGTCCTTGGAGGGGTAAAGAAGTAAATATAATCGGATAAAAGGTTGGGTTTACGACTTACGAGATAGTAGGACTACTAAAAGAACGAGAAGCTTACGGGAAGCATCAAGGGATTCTTCTTTGCAATGGAGATTCTTTCACGAGTATATGAGGTTCCTATTAAGCAAAATGCAAAATGGGTAGCTTATTAAGCTACTGTAGCCTATGGTGGCCATTTTTTACTCAAAAAAATGTTTTATTTTTTTTATTAAATTACACGTTTTTTTCTAATAATAGAGACTTAGTTTACTTTTTTGGACATCAAATTAATTTCTACAAAACTTCTAAGTTTTTTTTACTATTTTCCTCTCTTCTCTGTCTCTTTAAATTTGGAGATAAAGATAGTTGGCTATGTAAAATTATTAGAGTTTGTGTCACCATTAAAGTTTTTGTTTGAATAATTTATGAGTAGCTTAAGGATATTAATGTACTCCCTCCGTCCCTAAATTATTGTATTCCTTTCATTTTTTGTCCGTCCCAAAATAATTGTCTTGTTTAAAAAATTTTTTTAGGACATTACTTTTACTATTTTACCCTTACTTTTTCATCTACTTTAATTATAGACCACATACACATGGGTATTAAAAAAAATTACACATTATACTAATATTAATAATCAAGTCAATTATTTTTCTTAATCCGTGTGTAGAGTCAAACAAGACAATAATTAAGGGACGGAGCGAGTAATAAATTTGGGTTGAAAAGGTGGGTAAGCTCCCCACCATTGTACATGCTCAAGAGAGCGAAATAGGGGAGAATTAGTGCCGGCAATTTGTGCTCACACCCATTTGTCCGCCCAATTTCAAATGAGCACAAATGGACAGTGCCCATAAAAGCCAAATTTCTCTCGTGGGCATAAATGGCGCCCAAAAACATAAAAACTTTTGAAATGTCAAAAAGAAATTTAAAATTACAGAATAATAGCGAATCGGTCCCCTTTCACAGATTCTCAACCGCTTTAGTCTCATATAATTGTTTTTAACAGCTTATTCATTTTAAGTGATAAATTGATCAATTGTTCTCAAACTGCCCCCGTAACAGCCTATCATGTTTTTTAAGCTGTGTCTTCTTTGATTTACTCCTGTAAATCCCGTATTTATTCTCATTGTGATTTCTTACTAAAATTTTCATCCATATCAACTTGTAGAAACTTAAAACACGAAAATGAATAAGCAGAAGATTGAATTCATTGTGAAATCGAAATCAATGGATTCAATGAAAACTGCTGTCCATGTTGGTATTGAAATTCAGAGGAAATGTCATTGTTTCGAAAGTTTCAGAATTTTTTTTTTTTTATCTTAGTTGATCGAATGCATTAGAGGTAAATATTTTAATTTTTAATCAGATAATTGTACTTTGAAATACACTATAGAATCACACAATAATTGTTGTTTACCAACAAAAAAGATTTTAAAAATATGGTGTCATTAGCCAAAATTTTATCAGTTTGCATTATCATTGTTTGTGTTTGAAACTAATAATGGTTTGACTTATGGGATTAATAAAGAAGGCAAACATGGAGATGAGATTGCGGAAACGCACACGATGCAACAGTTACTACAAACAATGCACAAGAGTTGCATCGCAATGCACAAGAGTTGCATCGCGATGCATAAGTCTTGGACAAAGGTAAAGGAAAAGTTGTGCATCGCGATGCACCACATCTATGTGGCGATGCACAGTCATGTAATGAGCAGGACAGTCAACGTAAGTGTTCCAATTTTTAATGAAGACAAGGATTTCATCAAATGGTGAATCAACAAGCAAAAAAAGAAAATGATATGTAACAGATGTCACAAGTTTTGTAACCACAACTTTAGGTCATGCAGAGAGGATATACAAGGTTGATCTGTTATGTTTCAATTTTTTAAGTTCATTGTCCTATTATTGTGCATCAGAAATAAAATCATGCATCGCGATGCAACACACAGTACTTTTGTTGGTACAATTTTGTACATCGCGATGCACAAGTGTAATGTTGATTTATTCAATACAAATATATAATATTGTGCATCGGGAATAAAAGTTGTGCATCGTGATGCTAGGGAACAGTATAATTTTTTGCATCGCGATGCACACTTTTATGCATCGCAAGTGTAATGTCAAAAAATAGAGAAATTCCACAATGTTATAAACGCACATCCATAAAACTGCATATGAAATCAAGTTTAAATTAGTATTAAAACACCACAAAATTTTTGCCAATGACACCATATTTTTTTTCAAATAATGCATCGCGATGCATCAAAAACAGAATGTTTATGCAAATGTATACAGATTTCACTCTATTCAAGAAGTTGTAAACAAAAAGTACAACTATAAAATGTATTACATACATGAAACTTCTTCAACTTCGTATTTTTGTGTTTTCCTTGTTCTGGTGCTCTATTATAGTTACAAAGACATTTTTGCTCTGGTTGTTAGTAATTCACCACAATGTTTTTAAATCTTTCATAAAATTGCCAGATGTTGGTTGCTTTGAAATTTCCGGATAAGTTTTTTAGAATTTTAGAGGGTTGTTGGGAGTGTTTTTGTGTTAAGCATTCAATAGTGCACTTTTTTGGAGTGGGAAGTCGATACATCGCGTACGTGTTAGAAGGAAGGGCATACACGATGCATAGATTTTTGTTTTGCGATGCATAATGTGCCTGTTCTGTGTTTTTTAAGGGCATAGACGACGTTTCGCAACAAAAGTATCATTTTTCAGTTTGAAACAAGGGTTAATTACACCACTAGTCCCTTGACTATTAAGCATTCCACGGTTAGTCCCTTAAAAAAAATCAAAATTCAGTCCCTTGAGTACCAAAATTAGACACGCTTAGTCCTTTTGTTGGATGACGTTAGTATTTTTTCGTTAAGTCTGTCATGTGCCTAACACGTGACTTTAGTTAAGGGCATTTATGGAATTTTATGTACAAAATTTTTGTAATACTTAAATAATTTATTCTTTTAACCCTTTATTCCTTTTTCTTCCTCTCTCCTCCCTCAATTTTCTCTCTCTTATAACACCTCTGAAAGAATGCTTGGCAAGAATACAGAGACACCAGAATGCTTGGCCGGCGGCTGGAGCAAGAATGCCTAAGTCAAAACCCTATTTCGCTCTCCCTCAAAGTCGAGAACCCCCCTCCCTCTCGACGCAGTAAGCAATGACAGCAGTAACAGCAACTCGCCACCACACCATCTCGTTACTCCATCAGCATATCCGCCTCCAACGCCGGTTCCTCCCTCTCTCCCTTCATTCTGTTCGCCGTCTCATCTCCTTTTTCGCCTTGGAAGATACAGATCAGAACTGCAGCTTTGCTTTTGAGATTTTCTGATTTTTCAGTTTGGCTTTGGTAGGGGATAGGGTTTGTACTGAGTGTTAGATATTCTGAATTCGAACCCGATTAAGGATTGAAAAGACGAAGTCGTTAAGCTAAGTCAACCAGTTTCTGGGATTCTGTATTAGGTGAACCCATTCCATAAATTAAACATTCAAATATACCAGTATGGTGAATTTTAGATGAATGTGTGTGATGTTGATATAGATCCATGGGAGATTTGTTTTAGTTGAAGGAGGGTTTGAGTTATTAATTCTGTGTAGTTAGTTTCCGTTTGATGTATCTGGTTTTTCTAGATCAAACCTAATTTTTCGTTTGATCATTTTTCACGAATTCAAAGAAGCCACCGGAGAGGTGGCAGTGCCGGTGAGTTGGGATTGGGGATGCCGGACAATCTGGGATTTCAAAAAATTCCATTTCATCTAGGTTTTCACCTTTGTTAAGTGATTGCTTTGTCCTTTAATTGAGATTGGGGTTTCTCTAAATTAAGGTTTGAAGAATTGGTGAAGAAGATAGGTGAAATTCCATAAATGCCCTTAATCAAAGTTACGTGTTGGGCACATGACAGACTTAACGAAAAAATACTAACGACATCCAACAAAAGGACTAATTATGTCTAATTTTGATACTTAAGGGACTGAATTTTGAAAAAAAATTCTTAAAGGACTAACCGTGGAATACTTAATAGTCAAGGGACTAGTGGTGTAATTAACCCTTGAAACAATTATAGTGGACTAAAGTGGTTAAAAATTGTGTAAAAGGGAGCGGCCCAAATTTTTCCCTTAAATTAATTGAATCTTGAAATCATACTCCATTCATAGATCATTTAAAAAGAAATCTATAGCACTTTGAATTATTTTGATCGGGTGAACAAGCAAAAATTATACTAAAAAAACTGTTAGGGTAGTGAGTGAAATGGCACTGCAGAGGTGTTATTTACTCGCTACCCTAACAGTTTTTTAGGTATAATTTCTCGCTCGTTCACCAAATCAATGTGATTCAAAGTGCAATGAATTTCTTTTTAGATGATCCACGTGTAAAGTATGACTTCAAAAAAATAATAAATAAATATATATATATATATATATATATATAGACACACACACGCGTACAATATATGTATGAGTATAGTACGCGCACACCAGTAAGTATGCGTTTAATACAAGTATAATATACATGCTCATGAATAATAGAAAGGAAAAAAAACCGTTTATGCCACTTATATATCTAAACTTATATATCCAATGAACAACATTAATATATGTTTTATTAAAAATTTTATCCAAAATTTTAGTTGAAAACGATTTTTTGTAATGTTTGTTTTTAATTGATAATTTTATGTTAATGAGTAAATGGGCGCCCATTTATGGTTCACCCATTTATACACATGTTATCAATTGGACATTCACTCGCCTACCCATTTGAGTCCGTTGTCCACATGGGCGCTGCCATACCTGCCCGTTTTCCCCCTTTAGGGAGAATAAAGGCAGGCTAGACTTGTAGAGCGAGGACAGAAGAATTGTGAAGAGGGTATGAATAATAACAATATCTTCATTGACTCGAGGCCAATTGGTTGATATACAAAATTCTTTTACAATGATGGATATGTGTTTTTAAGTATTACAATGAATAAGTGAGTCAAAAGATGGTGACTTGGTCATCGACCGTGGTAATCTTATGCTCTTCTCAGTCCCTTCATCCTGTTGTCTTTTTAAATTCTCAATCCCTTCCTTGAAACCCGTATTTTTGGCTTGTTTTTTCTAGGTTCTAGAGTTCGGTCGACAGTTGTTGCCAAAGTAGATCTAGCTTAGATCTCTGTTCCCTCCTTCTAGATCTGCAACCATACTTGGTGGGAGTTCTCGGATCTGTGTCTGAGCCATTCTTTTTGTCTTTTCTTCGGTTTGGTCTAATTCCTCCTCACCTTCGTCTCTCTCCTCCTATCCGGTATCATATTCCAATGGTTTTTTTTACTTTGTTTGTATTCTACTTCGGGTTGTGGCAACTAGCATTTGGTTTGATTATTGTGTCACTTTGATTAGAGCCCACACCCTCCCCCCAAACAGCTTTCCGCTTTTCCCCAC
Source organism: Platycodon grandiflorus (assembly GCA_016624345.1). Lineage (NCBI taxonomy): Eukaryota > Viridiplantae > Streptophyta > Magnoliopsida > Asterales > Campanulaceae > Platycodon > Platycodon grandiflorus. The sequence goes on from CM028362.1 coordinate 37,492,470, forward strand.
TGTGGCTAGACATGCCTACAATTGCAGAACTGCCGGTTCTGCAAACCTTAGATAGGTAAACTGAAACTGAACCGTCATATCCCGGTTCCAGTTCCTTGGTTTCCCTAAAAAAAAATTTGAAATTCTTTTTATCTTTATTTTTTTTAAATGTTGTTGAATTTAGAATATAAATTGTAAAATTTTTTGGAAAACGTTTTATGAACTCAAAATTTTTAATTTTCGTAACAATTTTAAAATTTTGAAATTTGGGTTGTTTATCATTTAAAATTTGGAAAAAAAAAATCAAATTCTATGGTTTAGGACCACAGATTGGATTCACCGGTTCACGGTTTGAGAAACAAAGCGAACCGGGCTGGGACGATTTCAGTTCCATGGTAGTTTAGGCCGGTTCGATTTCGATTTTTGGAACTGGATAGGCATGTCTAGGTGGGGGGCAAGGTATGGTTTCAAAGACGATGCAAAATGAAAAATGAAAATATGAATTTGTGTATGTGTGTGTGTGTGTGTGAGAGAGAGAGAGAGAGAGAGAAAGAGATAGATAGATAGATAGAGAGAGAGAGAGAGAGAGAGAGAGAGAGAGAGAGAGAGAGATAGATAGATAGATAGATAGATAGATAGATAGATAGATATAGAGAGAGAGAGAACTTGATGGACGAATCTAGTACTTGAATTGATATTTTGAAGGGGGTACTATTTCGTGCGTACATAATTGAGGGGTTCTTTTTTATTGAAGTTTAAAACACATAGATATTCAAAGTTGATTGATCATAATGGTACGCACTACTATGAATTACATACAAAAGTTTAGAACTTCTATAGTTCTCAATGCAAAACATTAATATGATCAAATCTCTCCATTCCGCGGTTCCATAGACATCTAGTCAAGTCCATGGATCTTGCCCGACCTTACCCGCCTATGGTCCACAAACTGCCAGTTTTTTTTGCCTTTTTAATTAGACATGTTACGGACAGGCGCACAAGATACTCACTCCTCTTAGCTTTTTTGGTTGAAGTTACCCATGGCTTCTATCTTTCCAATGCCCTTTATGATGCACCCAACTCTTTACACACACACATATGCGGTGGAAGTTGGCCGCATATGGCGCCTGCGAATGCTAGGAAAGTGAGTAGTGTGTTGTGGACGAGCTCAAGGAGTAACTAAGCTTGCAATTCAAAGTCGAGGAAGTGGTCTAGTAGCCCGAATCGAGGCAGTAATCTATTTAATTTGTGGAACCTATTCACCAAGAAAGTGTATTAGCTAATGTAGTCTATTTAATTTGCGGAGCCTATTCACCGAGAAAGTGTATTAACTAAACTAATCTTAGTCCCTTACCAAATGTTAAATTTTAATTTCAAATTTTTATGAATTGATCTTAGTGATTGTCAAGAGAGCCACGTCTGAGCCAAATCATTTGCAATTAATTAAACTGGCCGAGTCTTAGCCAAATTGTTTGTCAAATTGGTAGAGTAAAAAATTATTGGGAGAAAAATAATAAAGATACAAACATTTTTATACAAAATTTTCATCTAAATTAAGGTGTTAAGAATGTACGTAATGGGTTAAAGGGTAACAATCAAATGCTAAGTTATGTAATATTTAACCAATTACATACTTATCACGAGTGGTGCCCAAACGGTTTAAACCGCCGGTTCCGATTTGGAACCGCCGGTTTGCCAAACCGCTATTGTACAAACCGTAACCGAACCGTATATGGCCAGTTCCGGTTCTCCGGTTTTGGTTTCGGTTTCGGTTTTTTCGATTTTTTTTTGTTTTATTTAAAAAAAAAACTATTATAAAGTGTACAAAAAAATGTTATATTTTTAAATTTTTTTTTGGAAAAGCTATAAATTGGAAAAACTTTAGTTATGAAAAATTACAAGTATAAAATTTTTTTGCAAAATTTTTGTAATAATAACAAAAATTTGAGAACTCATAAAAAACTTACAATAAAAATTTAGGAAGTGAAAAAAAAAGATAAAAAAATGGAACCGGAGAAAAACAGTGAAAAATAAAAGTTTAGGAACTCAAAATTTTAAAAATTTGCTATTTTGGTGGTTCAAATCACCGGTTTGGAACCGGAATTGAACTGGCGGTTTGGAACCGGAGAAGAACCAGTGGGTCACGGTTTTTGATAAATAGAAATCGAAACCGAAACGTGAAACCGGCAGTTCGGTTCCAGTTCGAACCGCCGGTTCAAAACCGTTTGGGCACCTCTACTTATCACAAAGATTTGTATGAAAAAGTTGTATAAAAATTTGTATTACTATCACCGCTATTATTAAGAAGGAAAATTTGTTGGGCTCATAGATTAGGGGCCAAATCATTTATTAAACTGAGAGTTAAATCATTTGTTAAATTTGTTACTTAATCAATTTTATTGAGGAAAAGGAAAATTTGTTTGGCTCATAGGTTGTGATTTGAGAACCTCTAGAGTTAAGGTTATGTGGGTTTTAATTTTAATTATTCAATCACCTCACTCAATAACATTATTGAGCATGATCTTGAGGTTATGTACATTTTAATTTTAATTATTCGATAACCTCTCAATGATATAACATAGCAAATTCAAAGGAACCTCAATTTTTGATGTTCTGATCCAATTGGTTGAACCTTCACTAATGTGGTTGGGTGGTTCAAGTTATAAATTATGTCCTTATTCTTCTTCTTCTTATGGTTAACTTTATTTTTTAATGTGGTAAATTAAGTTTGAGACTGTCAAATGAAGGAATTGAATTAGAGATCAGAAGGATTTTAATGCAATGTATTGATATCACTACATGGAAGCATTTGAAGTGCTTTTATGAACCGTACGAAAATATTGAAGCACTTGAGTTTGATGACTGATGTGCATAAAATACAACTAGGGCAAGAGTACTCTGCTGTATCAAGTAATAAAGTGTACAGAAGTACGAGTTATCGATCCCACAGAAAATGTACGTAATTTTCACTCCAACTAAGTACCAAAATTGGGCTAACTAATTATATTTGAGCGAAAATAAATTACGAATAAAAACTAAAAACTAAAAATAAAAGAAAATTAATATTTACATGGACGCAAAAATGGTTTGGCAACAACAAATCAAGATTTAAAAATAGGATTATAAGATTGCAATATTTCTAGTCTAGTTTGTGTCTAATTTAATCCTCTCTCTACTTTTCTTTAACTCAAGTCTTGGTAATCGGGTGCACGTTGATAATATTCACTACGGGCTCTCGCATCTTATAGCAAGTCTAGCTACTTATCCCTACTACGGGCTCTCGCATCTTATAGCAAGGAAAGAATAGTTGCATTATCGATCAAGCACTCCATGACTATCTAAGAACGCTCGTATCTCTCGATCAAGCTTCACATAAACAATTATTGTGATTTTTGGAAGTAATAGGATGGGCTCTCGCATCTTACCCTATAATTCTAGTGATCATCTAATGGTTCGCAACTCCATTAAAAGCATGAATATACAATAATAACCAAGATAATGGGTAATACTTTGTAGAGAAATATTCTCTCTATTTTTCTACAAGTCAAGCCGGTAGCCGAAGGCTATCAATGTGTGTCACAAAACACCAACTACTAAATTACTAGGTCCGAAATATAAGGTAGTTCTCACGGATCCAAAACATTTCTCAAATCAATTAATTAATGGTGAATCAATTAAAAGCATTAAGCTCACAAAATAGTAACCTAGCATGCTTGTATATTAAATAGATAGAGAGATTAAATTAAAACACTACAACAACATAGAAAAATAATTACTTTCCAATAATGAATTAAGCACAGAGTCAATTCCATAAATTACAAAATCATTCAACCCTAGAAATTGCAATAAATATCATAAGATATAGGTCAGAAGAATTAAATCGAGCAATGCCAAGAGCTAGGGTTGAAATCACTTGTAGATGCTTCCTTGACACTTGATTTGAAGCTTCAACCCTTCAAAGGTGATCAATCTTTAGAGGGAGGAGAAAATTTTGAGGAGAAAGAGCTGCTGGCCCAAAAGGGAGCTTTTGCCCCGAAATGGGGACTTCTCCAAATTTTTCGGGAAGCTTGGATATATAAGGAAAGTCTTTAGAGTCTAAGGGCTTGCTTGGGGATTTTACTAAAGATTCAGGACTGAAAAGCCTGAAATGAGAGAAAGGAGGCTGTTAATCCGGCATGGAAGATAGGCAACCCGACATGGAAGATGGGCAACCCGGCTGAATGGTTCGTGGGCTATCCAAGGTGGAAATGGGGAGGAATGAGAGATGGAAGTGGGCTGGAAAGCGGGTGAGAAAAGTGGAAAATGGGTCGGATCAGCTGGGTCCAAAAGTCAGGACGCGAGTTGGACCGATGGATCAAGGGGCGACGTGGCAGCCAAAGAAGCTGCCACCGCATTAATGACATCTTTCAGTATTTACAGTGGTGCCCCCTACATTCTGATCTTGGCTCTCGAAGTCCTTGTCCCTCAGGCTTCTCAATTCAGTCCTCTGTTAGCTCTGTTAGCTCATTTTGTCTTGGAATGCTTGACGGACTTTGACGGAATAATTTGAAGCTCAACTTTAAAGCTTGAAATTGCCTCGAACTTTGTGCAAAACTCCGTGAATGCTCGTTAATATCTTGAAAACATATATTAAAGCACAAATACACAAATACTAATATTTTCAAGCATAATTAACTCAAAAATAGCATAAAATAAAAGAAAATTAAAGGAAAAATTCATGAAAATCTTGAGCTCATCAATGACTGAATGCTAACATCAAAGCTCTTCATTTTGATCTGCTACCATTTTCAGTTTTGATTTTGATAGTTACTTGTTATTGTTTTGAATTTATATTTGTAGATTATAGTTTCAACTCTTAGAGCATCACCAACGCAACTGTAGATTAGATCCGATGTGGCTATAGGTAATTAATACCCTCAATCACATGTGGCAATTTTTATCTCTTCATTCACATTCAATTAAAATAGACCTCTCCAGTGCAACTATGGATTTGATTTTATGTAGCATAGGTACCCACTAGAGAGAATCCTTTGGATTTAATAAGAAAAATGTTGAATACAATGTATTCACATCCTCGATTAGAATGTCAGAGTCTCATTGAGAATGTGAAAAAAAAATTTTGGTTGACACATTATATCCACAACCCTCTTTCATAGCTGTATTGAAGAGTTATTTTATTTTTAATTTTTTCAAAGAAGGTGTAAAATCCTAGGTGGTACTCAACTATTTCCACATTCACATCTGCATTGGTGATGCTCTTTTTATGGTTCCATGTAGTTCTAATTCTTATTTCATTTTGATTCTATAACTTGTAGATTATGGTTGCATATTTTGATTCTAATTATGTATTCGTTGATTTCATTTAATGCAATTAATCTCAACTATTTATTTTCGAAACCTTGCCAATCCAACTAATAGATATGTGACAATCATCCAAAATAGGTCCAAATGTGCTACAGGTTTCAATATTGAAGGCAAGTTTTTTTTTTTCTTCCGAAATCGAATACTCCTACCGTCTCTAAATGAGTGTTTGTTTTTTCTTTTTACTAAAATTTTGCAAGTTGACTTTTGAGGTATTTTAGCAGCACATGTACATTAATATATTTGTGGTCGTTTTCTAGGAGTAGATCCACCATAACCGACGGAAGTTGGCTGCATATGGGGCCGGTTGGTGCCCGGAAGGCAGAAAGTGAGTAGTTCGTCGTGTTCAAGGAGTAACTAAGTTGGCAAGTCGAAGTTGAGGAAGTGGCCGAGCAACCCGAATCTAGGCAGTAATCTACTCCCTCCGTTTCAAAATAAGTGTCGTTTTACAGTTGTGCACATATATTAAGAAATTTTGTAGGTTGACAAATATATCCTGATTAAATATCCTTAATTTTTGTGTTAGGAGTAGTTGAAAAGATTAATTAGGAGGAGATAACTATTGGGGAAAGATAAAATATTTAGTAAGGAGATGATTAGTTGTTGGGACTTTAGAGAAGAGAAGGGTAAATTAGGCAATATATGCATTACAAACCTAAAACGACACTTATTTTGGAACAATTTCTTTTTAGCTAAAGCGACACTTATTTTGAAATGGGGGGGGGGGAGTATTTGATTTGCGGAGCCGATTCACCAAGAAAGTGTATTAACTAAATTAGTAGTAGTTCCTTACCGAATGTTAATTTTTATGAATTGATCTTGCTGCTCTCAAACAACAACAAACCCAGGTGCTTTTTTCTGGCAATTGCTGCTGTACCCCACCCCCAAGATTAAGAGCGAACGCCCCTTTCAGTCCTAGTAGCGGAGGCGGTGACAGCAAAGGAAGGAGGGGCAGAACATAGATCGAATTGATTTTGTATCACTTGATTTAGAAGGTTGCAGATCGGGAATGAGGAAAGGGTCGTGTTTTGCTCGAACAGTGCAATTCGTCGCATCTCAACCTCAAATAACTCAGGATGCAATAATATCGTTTCTTGCATTTCCTAAAAGAAATTGTTAGATAGATTTCGTTACTTGCATCTATGTGCTATTTGTTGTTTGTGTTCAAATTTTTTTCTTTTTTCTTTGGTTTGATAAGGAGGTTAGTTCGGTCAGCTATTCACAATTATTAAGACTTGAAGATATTTTGGTTAGTAGATTTTGGGCTTAATTCTCAATTTGGTCACTCTACTATTACAAAAGGTCTGATAAGCTCACTCTACAATTTTTTTTTCACACTTTAATAACTCTACTTGATCAAAAGTGTTAATTTGGTCACCTAAAGTGGATGCTGTTAGTTTTGTTGGATGGAAATTTTTGAAAAGACTAAAATGCCCATAAACTGTAGGAAAAAATTATTTAATTTTCTTAAAAATCTAATAATTAAAAAAAATCATATTAACCAATATCATCAACATTCTTTCTCCCCCCAAAATCTTTCATCTTCATCCCTCCCCATAATTTTTCTCTCTCCCCAAACAGTAACCACCATGCCCACCACTATCATTGCCTCCTCTGCCCCCCAAAATTGATTATACACCTACTAAACGAAAAAAAAAAAAAGAAGAAGCTCATATCAGATGGAAAACAGAATCCAAAATTGATTATACACCTACCCACGATTGCCTAGAAGGTTAATGCACTTGAGGTTTATTATCCACACTCAGCCACACCCCATAAGCGATCACAACCAGCGCACACCTACCCACGATTCCCTAGAAGGTTAATGAACTTGGAAGCAGCAATGAAGATGTCGATTTTATGATAGGGCAATTGGATGTCTAGTATCATTTCAACCCAATTACTAGAAATTGGACAAAGAGTATCGCCACCACCAACCCAACCAACCTTGACTACCACCTCCCCTCCAATTTCCCCACAAAGGATCCCGCTACCAGTCCGTCCTCCACGATCTCCTCAATAACAGCATCTTCAATATCGACAGCTCCCTCTGGTCCTCCCAACGCAAGATCGCCAGCCACGAATTCACTATGAAAACACTTCATCTCCACCATTGTCTTATCGCACCATAATAACCAATTGTTACCTCGCCTATCAACTGTTTGTAAAAATGACCAATTGGGTTTAAAGATAGATCTTAGACTTGAAAGTCTTTGGAATCTCTCAAGTCTACCTCATGCTTTTGCTCCACTGCCATTTGATCTCTAGATCTAGGTTTGTTTTGTGATCTGGGTTTGTCAATGAAAGAGATTTGGGTTTGTGAATGAAAGATATTTGGGTTTGTGAATGAAAGATATCTGGCTTTGTGATCTCCAAATCTGGAATTGTGTTTGTAATCTAGGTTTGTAGATGTAGGCTTGCCGCCAAATTGTTGTTCTTGGTGTTGGTGTTGGTGTTGGTGGTGGTGGTGGTGGTGTTGGTGTTGGTGGTGGTGTTGGTGGTGGGGGGGATGCATGAGAAGAGGAGATGCGACGGCGGCTGCTGGAATAGGTAATCTGGGGAGTAGGGTTTGAAAAATCAGCCACTTTTCTTGGTTTATAGAACCCCTAGTTTTATAAAATATTAAAAATAACCCCTTAAGTTATTTTTAAACTCACCCCTCCCAAAAAAAAAAGGAATTTGGATTAATGACAACTTATGTATATTTAGTAAGGGTAGATTTGGGTTTTCATAAATGTTTTAAGTTTTTCATCCAAAATATTAGACGGAGTGATTAACGTGAAACTTTTGATAAAGTATAGTTATTAATCTGTGAAAAAAAATTGTAGAGTGAGCTTATCGGACCTTTTCTGATAATAGAGTTATGAAATTGAGAATTAAGCTTAGATTTTGATTTAAGTTCAACTATTTATGAAATTTATAATTGGAGTATATTATTGGACAAACTACAAATCATTGTCACTCATATGACGTGCGCTTTTACTTAAATTTGGCCTTTCCATCTATTTCCTTGTTAGGATTTTCATTAAACAGTCACGTGACCAACACATGTTCAAAATTTCATGGATTGAAAATTCTATGTGCATTTAAAGTGTGCACCAAATATGTATCAAAAGTCCTTGTTGGCATCTTTTGATTGGTTAGAAAATTTTTAAGTGGTAGGACACACAAATTATTTAAGCAATCAAAATATGACAACTGAAATTTTGGTGCACATAACATTACTCCTCACGGATATTAATGTTTTTTTCTTCTAAACTAGTTTGAAAATAATCAATATACTTAGAGCCCGTTTGGTGCAGCGTTTTAAAAATTCAGATTTTTTAAAACATATTTTTTTTCTTATAAATGCGTTTGGAATATCACTTCAAAACGTAGTTTTTTTTTTCTTTTCATATCAGCGTTTTAAAACCTGCATTTTGGAAAAATGCTACATTTTTGCCGCACCATTAAAATGTAATTTTTACAAATAAGCTGCGTTTTGGCCAAAATGTACGACCAAATGGGGTATTAATAACAATTCTCTTTTCAAATTTTTTTCTCTCCCTCTTAGTGCTTTATTAACTTCCAAGAAAAAATCTAAAATAAAAATAGTTCTCCTTTAGTAGTTTATTATGATATTTTATTCCCGTGTAAATTATTTTGATAAATTTGACTCGCATAATTTTAATTTTTAACTTTTTTCCTAAAATAATGCAATGAATATATACAAACAGATTTGCTTAACCTACTTTTCTTTTTCTTTTAGAAAGAATTTACAGGACACTAGATGTGAGAGACCTTGATATGAAAGTGAGAGAATCCCAGTGACATGAGAAAGAACATTTGAAGATTCAACGGGTTAGTTGGTAAAAATATGGGGGGATTAGGGATATTAAATTATGCCAAGCTTTGTTAGTCAAGAATGCTTTAGAAAACATTCTTGACTCAACCAAATCCTTTACTACCACGACATTTTCCTTCCGAATAGAGGGGCACGGGGTTAGAGATATTTTTCATACCAATCAAGGTGATTGCTAGAAATGTTAAAAGGTTCACGACCCGTAGGGTTAACCCGTTTAAACAAAAAAAAATAGGATTAGGGCTCAATATTTTTTGTTCGTTTAAAATCAAGGTTTTTTAGCCCAGACCATTTAACCCACGGTCCTTAGGACTGACCCGCCGGCCCGCGTAATATTAATAATGTTATAAAAAGTTTAGAACATATGTAAAACTACCACCATGAAAATAAAATCAACAACTTTCTAGTCTAAAGTCAAACACATTTATCCTCTGCGCTACAGGTCTTCTTTGTGTACTTGTGAATAAATACTGAAATATAAACAATTTTTTTAGAAAAATTACTAAGTAGAGTTATTATAATATTTATTTTGAGAAAAACAAGTTGAAAACTAAAACACAGCGATCTAAAAAAATGTACTCCTATTATTTATATTTCTTATGAAAACATAATAAACTATCTAAGTTATGAGTGATTTATCGATTTACTATTTTAAAATATTGTTATATTATATTTTTAGTCGTGGCTCGATAGTGGCCCGTTTAACTCGAATCCCGCTAGGGTTAGTGTTAGGTCCGCAATATTAGTGGCCCGAAAAAATGGACCGTTTAGCTCGCGACCCGTTAGTGCTAATCCGAAACCGCTAGAGCTAGCCCGTTTAACATCTCTAAATTGACTGCTGTCATGTGATTGGCCGTTAGAGATGACATATCGCTTAACATATAGGTTCACCTTTTAACCCCTCATATGCATGATATTTAGAGTCCGTTTGTTACAGCGTTTACAATAAGCGGCGTTAAAACGCAACGTTTTTAAAACACAGCTTTTTTCTTATAAATGCGTTTGTGATATCACTTCAAAACGTATTTTTTCTTTCCTAGCAGCGTTTTAAAACATGCGTTTTGGAAAAAAATTGGGAATTTCAATGTTTTAAAACTCAGCTACGTTTTTAAAACGCAGCTTTTTCTGCCGCAACCAGTGTTCTAAAAGAAGGCCTAGGCGCTCGCTTAGGCGCTAGGCGCCACCCAGACACCTAGAAATCGAGCGCCTAGGCGCTCAACCTACTATTTTTTTTTTTATTTTAAAAAAGTTTTGACCCGAAATGATATCGTTTTAATCCTTTTTAATATATAAAAAATTAATTTAGATTATTTGGTGATATTTATATTGTTGCAGCATGTGTTATGGTCCTATGATATATTGAGTTATTGATTATTGTTGTGTTGTTTTAAACTTTGGAATGATATTTAGATTATTTGCCTATTTGGTGATATTTATTATTAGTATATTTGAAGGTTTAATGCTTGTTAATTATGTTATATTAAGAAAATAATTCAAAAATTAGGGTAATTATGTTTTTCTAGTTCCCGGCTAGGCCCGTGTAGTCCTCGCCTTGGCCCCCTAGGCGCTAGTTTGGCGCCTGACATCCGCCTAGCGATTTTTGGAACACTGACCGCAACTTTGAAACAAATTATTTGTTCTTAGATTGGGATGATAATTTTGTACAAAAAAAAAAGTTTGTATCTCTAAAATTTTTTCTAAATATAAACCTTATAGGGACATAAAGAATGGTAAGGACTCACGGAGAAGGGAGTAGCCAATAAGATTGGCAATGGTGAATTCACTCTTCGGCCGGATGGATATCTATATATGGTTGCTAGACAAATACCATATCATTTTAAGAATCTATATATATATAATGACAGATGCACTTGAGACTGCTATATATAGCAGTTTCCCGCCTAAAATAGGTTGCTAAAAATGAAACATCTTTTTTAATGTGTAAACTAATCTGTTTTGTATAAATTCCAATTTTGTTGAATATGTTTAAATATAGATTATTGAACAGACACTGTTTCTTGGAATCAGGTTAATTGAATGATTAAGATATATTTCTAAATAGTAAATGGATACAAATGAATCTAGAAGACATGGCAGCTGAAGTGTGTGGGCAATTGAAGGATTGGCCAAAATTCAACTTTTACAAACATATAAATACTTGAGTCTCATATTTACAAACATGAGTACAACCAATAGATAGCAACAATAATCTTTTGAAAAATGCCCAAACTATTTGTCAATGCTCGCTAGTGTAATTTCAATGTCCTTAATTTTTGTTTTTTTGTTTTTTCTGTGGATGTCCCTTGTGACAGACTTATGCTATTATATCTAAAGCATCAAGCCCGGCCAATCAGGTTTGTGGAGTAATATTCTACCTTATGTTTACCATTTTTGTTTTTTTATTTCTCCTTTTTTAACATTGGCCCGAATGGTAAGCCAAACTATATATAAGCATGATTCAAGTGGTTCACTCATTTTAGATTCCAAGCTTAGACTAATCTTATTTTGGCAAGGGAAAAGCACAAGGATTCGTTGCTGGTGTTCAAGCAATTGCAAGTTTGTTATCGCCACTTGCAATGAGTCCGTTAACCTGTGAGTTCGTCTCTCTCTCTGTTCCTCTTTATGTAGTATCATTTTCAACTGCAAGGGTTTCGATTATCTGTGCATCTATATGTATGGTGAACACCAATAATCTCTCTCTCTCTCTCTCTCTCTCTCTCTCTCTCTCTCTCAGTCTCACTAGACATATTTTAATGTTGTAGGTGATAACCTTGTGTTTCGCTTGCTTGCGGAAACCAGAAGTACCATTAAACGGTGACTTAGACGACGATGCAGAAAACGTGGAAGCATTGCTTTTGTCAATAACAGAGAGCAGTATTCTTCCTAGATAGTCCACCTATAAACTATACTGTCCACATCTATATAAAAAAGTGTACTATTAACACAAAAATATTTCAGGTAGGAAATATTTTTCACCCTTGGGTTTTGAAAGTAAGTAAATAGCATGAGCATGATGAGGAGGAGCTGTAGAAAGATTATTTGGTTGCATAAGGACAGAAAACACCTTAATATTTCTTACAGCATCAGCATGGAACAAGAATGGAAATTCATTTAATTTTTCCTTCACTATCAACCCTAATACAGTATTATTCAAATAATACTTGATCGATCATAAGGCAAAGGAACATCCTACCTAATCCCCTCATTGGCCATTAATAATAGGAAAAAAAAAACAAAAAAACAAAAGGTCTCCTAAAAACATTTCATATCTAAAAAGTCTCAAAAAAATCCCAAAGTTAAAATATTTTAATACTAAAAAGTCCAAAACCTAACATTCCTTCTAACATTATTCGGGTATGAACTTTAATTTGAATAAGAATTTATTTTTCTTTTCAATAGTGTTAATTATTATAGTATTTGTAAAAAATAAAATTATAATTATGAATATAGTATTTTGTATAATAATAATAATAATAATAATAATAATAATAATAATAATAATAATAATAATAATAATAATAATAATAATAATAATAATAATAATAATAATAATAATAATAATAATAATTACAGAAATAATAAACGGGGAAGTTACCATGTACTAAGGTTCATGCACTTGGGGAAGAATCCGAAGAAAAGGGTTCCTTTTCCATTGGATTGATATTGAAGAACATATATATCGTGACAGTTTTCTTTGTAGTCAATATACTATATATAATAGTTTCTCGTCTAAAATAGGTTGCTAAAAATAAAACATCATTTTTAATGTGTAAACAAAATTGTTTTGTATAAATCCCGATTTTGTTGAATATATTTAAATATAAATTATTGAACAGACACTATTTCTTGAAATCAGGTTAATTGAATGATTAAGACATGTTTTAGCATAGTAAATTAATACAAATGAATCTAGATGACATGAGTAACTCAAGTGTTCCATGGGCAATTGAAGGACCGGCCAAAATTCAAAGAGTAGAAGTCTCCCGAAGCTATTAAGCATCCTTGAGAAGAAACCCCAAAGACCCAAAGGTACTTGGCCGTGCATATTCTTATCTTCTTTTTTACTTTTTCACTCCCACAATTTCTCTATCTACACAAAAAAAAAAAAAAAAAACTATTTTATACAAAATATTTTGTTTATATAGCAAAATATAGTAGCTTGCGTTATGTCAAAAATAATATGTTATAAACAATATCAATAATATTATCTATTTAATATGATCATTGTGATTTAGTAAATTAATTTTTTATTTTAATTTTTTTCTCTATATTTGGTTTCACCAAATTTTTTTTTATTAAAATTTTTCTTCTTTATTCGCAATTATTTTAAAATAATAACAATATTAATTATAAAATTAAATCACTAAATTACAAACAAAAACACATAAAGCCATAAACACTAAAAGGGGTTAGCGACCCCTTTTCTTTTAGGAAAAAATTATATTTCTATGCTGTGGTTTTGTTCCCCATTTATACTAAATCTAAATGCTGATATGTGGAGTAGTTTTTACCTTTAAAATAAATTCAACTCTCTTAAAATATATAGAATCCTATATTCTCTACTATATATAGTTCCCGAAATTAAGAAAGTGCAAAGACAAGTGATAATTAACATACGCGCTAAACGCAGCCCCCTAATGCGCTAAACGCAGCCCCGCGAAATTACTAACTTGCTTTTCCTCTATTTTATTTTTAAAATATTTAAAAACTAAATTTTAAATTACGCTTTCCCCTAATTTTAGAAAATTTAAAACGCCCCTGGACTTTTTGAAACTTACAAAGCCCCCCCTATTCAACCTCGAAAATTACTAAATTGTCCTTGCTTTTTCGAGAAAATTACTAAATTGCCCTTAATTTTTCTATATATAGAAAGGACTTCTAACCTAACAAACTCACAAGTTTCAGTTCATCTCTAAACTCAACATATTCTATCTCTCTAGAAATTTCTTCATCTCTCGCTCTATTTTTCTACATTAAAGGTATGTTTTTCGTATACTTTGTATTAAATAAATTTGTTATTTAGTTTTTTGTTTTGAATATATATGTTTGTCGAATATTTTTGTGTTAAATATGAATTTTGTGTTGTTATTGTTGTGTTATAATGTACCATTTAGAACAAAAAATTTTTTTTTTTGGGGTATATGCGCCTGTACCATGCGCATGTACAGTATGTCATGCGCATGGTACAAGCGCATATTGCACGATTTAATTAAAAAATTTAAAAAAAAAAATTTTCATGCACCATGCGCACACGCGCATGAAGGCTTGTACATGCGCATGGTCCGGGCGCATGTACAAGCCTTCATGCGCTGTGCATGGTGCACAATTTTTAATATTTGATATTTTTGCACTTTAACCCCTTGTATTTGTAATTTTTTAAAATTGTTTCATTTCACCCCCGAGTTTGTTAGTTTCGTTAAATATTTATGAAATTTTGCATTTTGCCCCTTGAGATTGTTAGTTTCATTAAATTGAATGAAAATATGCAATTTTACCCCGAATTTATTATTATTATGATTATTATTATTATTATTATTATGATTATTATTATGATTATTATTATTATTATTATTATTATTATTATGATTATTATTATTATTATTATTATTATTATGATTATGATTATTATTATTATTATTATTATTATTATTATGATTATTATTATTATGATTATTATTATTATTATGATTATTATTATTATTATTATGATTATTATTATGATTATTATTATTATTATGATTATTATTATTATTATTATTATTATGATTATTATTATTATGATTATTATTATGATTATTATTATGATTATTATTATTATTATTATGATTATGATTATGCAATTTTACCCCTGAATTTGTTAATTTAGTTAAAACTTTGAGGTATATGAAAATGTTACACTTTGGATAAATTATATGGTTAAATAATTATTAATATCTTAATATTAAATTTTTATGTGATTTATTAGATGTTACACTTTATTCCTAATTATTGCATTATGCTTAAATAATTATTAATAAATAATATCTTAATTATTATTAAATGTTACACTTTATTAATATTTAAATATTATTAATTGATAATATTAAATTTTTTTGCGATTTATTAAATGTTACACTTTTTCCCAATTGCATTATGCTTATATTATTATTATGCGAATATTATAAATATGATATATATATATATAAATATATATTTAAAATCAATTTTTTGTTCATGTAGATGGGCGATGACCGTGGAAAGAGGGTCATGGAGCATAGTTTGGACTACGAAGGGCGGGCGAAAGATCGCCGTGTTTTTGCATCGGCACGAGCGAGAGACCTCCGCAGCAAAGACACAGGCTACGATGGATGAGACGCCCGTCCCGCTGGCGTACTTACCCCGTTCGGTGGCACGGATATCGGCCTACTCCGGTTCCGTTTGGGGTAGGTTTTGATGCAACCTCCTCGGTGGGAGATTCACTTCGTGGGCTGAACATCACTCACATTCTCCCGCAACGACCAATGAGGAAGAACGTCGTAACGAAGGTTTTATTCAGCGGTTGGACGACGATATTGAGCCGGATATTGCCGCACCGAACCGGCTCCTCGTGGTCGTGGTCGTCGTCGTCGCCCTAACCCTAGTAGGGTGGCACTAGTAGTGGAATCGGCGGCCCCGACGATTGGAGGTTGAGGAGCCACAAGAAGGAGGCCCCCAAATCATCGACTTATTGATGGTTATCTTGGGCATATCGCATGTGCTTTATGGACCGGACATATGGTAATCTTTACTATATCTAATTTTTACTTAATTCGAATTATATTTGTCATTACATAGAAATTATATGTTTATTGATGCGTCTATGTATTTACGTACTTTTTTGTTTTTATGTTTAATGAATAGACCTCCTCTACTCGGACTCCACGGTGGCGATCGGATGTATAAGTGGAGTTTAAACAATTTCGGGCCACGAAAAGTTTGAAGCAACGGGCTGGCGCATTTGCGAAATGCATGTTTCCAAACGTGAACATGCCTTTGATTTCGCTTTCGTGGAAAGATGGTATCCCGAGACCAACAGTTTTCATCTTCCATTTGGGGAGATGACGATCACTCTCCACGATGTCGGTATCTTTACGTATACCGTAGCCGGGTTCCCTGTTATGGGAGAAAGCGGCCTTTCGAGCCGAGGCCGAGGATAGGGGTCTATTAGGGTGGACGGTGACCAAGTGGATGCTGAATTCAAGACTCACTTGATCAAGCTCAACACCATTCAAAGAGAGTGTGGTACGGGCGGGCCAATGGTCGGTCCGAACAAAAGCGCATATTTGTTGTGGACGTTGGGTGCGTCACTCTTCGTCGACAAATCAAAAACTTCCACCTCACAACTTCGCCGTTCTTGGACCCATTGGAGGAGGTGCCCAACTATGCTTGGGGCACACTGCGTTAGCATATCTATACCGTCGGCTCGGTATAGCATCTCGTCGAGATACAACGCAGATGGCCGGATGTCGACTCTGTTGGAAGTAAGTTTTACTTGTTGGTTTAATTTATTAATTTGGAATCATTTGTATTTATTTTAATTTATTATTTATTAAAATGTTTGCGATTTAGGGTTGGATATATGAGTACTTCCCGAGTTCATCCGGGCATGTTGAAAACGGACAACCGCAAGTCCATACGTAGCTCGTTGGCGCACGGCTACGTCGAGAAACAGGAGCCCATCGGTACTTTGGATATGTACCGAAGACGACTTGATCGATATCCGAGGAGGTAAGATAAAATACCCCTATACAATTTAAAATTATTGAGTTTCTTATTTTTTGATTATGTTAATATATAGTTATTTTATTTATTAAGATGTTAATTTATTTTATTCAAAATGTTATGTTATTAATACAGGTTGTATGGCTTCCGTATCACCATGACCCGATAGTTACCATCCCGATTAGTCTGTTTTGCGGTATCATACACTATCGGACTATTACGGAGGCATACATGCCCGAGCGGTGTTTACGACAATTCGGGTATGTTCGGACAATCCCGCTGCTCCTCAAGTCCCTACTAAGGTATATTTGGGTTTGAACCCAAAGTTATATGTGGTGGAGCACGATCCAAACAGAGAAATTGGGATATGTGGCAAGCCCACGCATTTCGCCCGAACGTTTTGGGTCATTTAGGTGTATTAATTCTAGTGATACGATGCCCGGTATATGCGGTGGTTTAGGGCCCGATCTCATCCTCGGGTTGTCGACCCGATTCCAAAGAATGTCGTTGATGAAGGACCTCCGTCACCTAGTCGGTTGCCTCTAGCATTGTGAGTATTAAAATCTTCAAGATATTCATGGCGTATTTATTATTTATTGTTATTTATATTTGTTTTGACTATTTTTTCTACTTTTGTATTGCAGCGAATGCAATATTTAGGTAACCAGGCTCAACAGTACTTGATGCCTCGCGTGCGGCGTGACCGTAATTACGATGAGGAAGAGTTCGATCAAGCTATCGTAGATATATGCCACCACCTCCGTGATTGGATGTAGTTATATTTAAAATGTTAGGATTGATGTAATATTCTAGTTTAAGGACTTCCTTTATTGTATCTAATGAAGTTTATTTAAGAAAAAAAAAACTACTTAACAAAATATGACTTTAAACAGATTGCATTAACAAACAAACAAAATATCATACGTTTGACTCAACTCAAACCAATAGAGATCTTTTGAGGAATCCATAGCTGTTCCCACCACTGGATGTTTGGATCACAAATCCTTTGCCACCCGGCCACCCGGGTGGCATCGGCGCGCAAGGCCTCAAATCAATTTTAATAAAATGAGATGCACCATGAACCAGCGCAAGGGTAATAGTATCGGTTGGCTGTTTGTCCACCAAGACGTGGGTAGAGGCAAGAAATGAGAGCACCGGACGATATTGAAAAGCACCGTAAGATTCGTTGATACCGCGTTGCAACCACCATCCTAGATCGGTCAAACACAACCAATGTCGTGGAGCCGTAGCCTCGTGGTAGTCACATATGCGAACAGCTCTCATAAGTACATCTTTTGTCAAAGCTCTCCAATAAAGTTCCCAATTTTCGAACATCTCTTGAACTAGCTCGCGTCTCACCAAGTCCCACAGTTCATCGTCGCCATACACACAAAGGGCAATACATCTAAAACCACAATGCCCATCTCCCTTTACGTTAGTATAGCCGATTATGTACTTTAGAATCCAATGTGGAACGTCGGTTGGGTATGGAAAATCGGTGATAAACGTACCTCCGTCATCGCACTCGTAGATCGGCGAGCTTGTCCTTCACTTTGTCCGGAAAGGATAATGACATGATATCCGGATCCGATCGCCGACTACCCGAGAATTGCTTGTCGACATATTCCCAATCGGATGGGTCCCTCTTCGTTGACTTCTGTTGGGAGGCGCCCTTTGTGTTTCTTATCCGTAGCATGCTCCCCAACTCGACGCGTGTCTACGAATGACATTCCCTATCCCGGTAGAAAGCACGACCTTGTCAACATCGATTGTGGACCGATATCGACAAGAGATCTCGAGTAAATCATCACCACCGCGTCTCGTCGTGGATAATTCCTCGCCGCCTCCATATCTAACGTCCTCCAAAAATATTGATATCCGTGGGATCAAACGGGATTAGGTTTTGTTGCGCCGCAAACATCTCATGAAGACATGGCAAGCCGTGGGACGATCGCAGAATGCATCGATCGATGCCATATCCTTCGAGTTTGTTAGCCTCCTTTAGTGTCTCTAGCTTAATCCACTCCTCGTCCATCAACTCGAAAGCCTTATGAGATACATTGCACGAAAGTTGTCGAAACACGAAGCTTTTTTAAAGTATGGACAACGTGCGCGATTGCTCGAATTGAGCCTTTAGCTCGTTCACCGTAACTCAATATTCTGTGTAGCTTCGGGAATATTGTGTCGAAACCCCGTGGTGAGCCTAACCATCTCTTTAGCCGCGAATGCGTACTCGACCCTAGATGACAAAATATTGGACACATTTATTAATATGAGATGATAAAAATGTATAATATAGTTTATATTCTAATAAAGAAAAATTCATTTCAGTTTATATAAATCAAATATAATACCCGTTTGTCGTAGTATTCCCAAAATGTAAAATATCTTTGGTCCACGCACAAATTTCTTCTTGTATGGGTTCACCATTCTCTCATCACGTAATTCACTAACCCAAACTTGTTAGCCCATACTGTACCAACGCAGCCGGATGTCCTTCAAATTTCTCCTCTGTTCGTGCATCAACCATTTTATGCCACCTAGACATAAATACCGGAGAAAACTCTTTAGTCTTCGTGCGTGAACCACATGCTTCTCCACATTCTTCGAAATATGTCGTTTACACAACATATGTTGGGCACCGGAAAGAAATGAATGGCTTTCATCAAAGCCAACTCTCTGTCGATGATGAAAAGCTTTGGATAAATCTCCAAAAGTGCAAACAAGCTGCGGCGTACCCAACACCCACATGAAAGAATCGGTGGTCTCGTCATGAATGAAGGCGAAAGCAATGTGGAAATTTTTCCGGTCGATGCCACCCCTATGATCTCCAACAACGGCAAGTTATACTTATTTGTTTTGTACGTTGAGTCCAAAATGATAACTTGAGGAAACTTTTGTAACAATCACCGATGTTGGGTGCATTAACATGACATGTTTCGAGTAACATCATCATCTTGAAATTCTTCCCAATGGTGGTAGCCATTGTCATACATCGCTTGAAGAAATGTTGCATTGGTGTTGCTTCACCCATGCCATCCCTTTTATTTTCGTACCAAATGCACTTGACGAAGCGAGCTAACATTATCGGGATCCGTATTATGCAGATGGTTGAGAATTTGCTTCGGCTTCATATTGTCTTGTGTAAGTTCTTTAACGACTCCATAATCGTCTTTCGGTGACGTTCTCGATCGTGCCACGCCCATACTTAGTAAGTGGGTGGTTGTGTCGACGATTCTCACCAACGTGCACTTTCCAAAGATTACCACCAAGTTCCGAACTGCAGAACCTCAAATGGACATCTTATTTTCTTTGAACCGCGTTTTTCTTTGGTGGCCTCGGCATCTCCGCTTACTCGGAGTCCCACTTCTTTCGCATCCAAAACAAACAATTTTCCTTTCATTTCTACTTCGTGCCGCTTAATCATCATATGCATGTTATTGAGATGCCACGTAAACGAATCCATTCCCCACTTGTACTAAACTCGGAATATTGTTTCGTAACAAAGCACCCGCTAACATCCGGATAAATTGTTGTTTCATCTATAGGGAACAATCCTGTAATTATTTAACCGTGTGTAAGCAAAATTTAATATTAAAATTAATTCAATTAATCGGCCCAAACAAATAACATAGGCCACAAATAATTATTGTTTAAGCAATTACAATCAACATTTCATAGTAATTAACAAAATGTAAATAATACAACTATATTAATTCATTTAATAGACCGAAAACTAATAATTATGTAACATAAAAGTTAACAAAGTTAAATTAAGAGGGAAAATAATTATTTAAGCATAATGCACAATGCAATACAAAAAAACAAAGTGTAACATTTATTAAATCACATAAAAAAATTTAAGCTAAATTACTTAATAATGCAATGAGTAAAAGTGGTTCATTTATTAAGAAATCAAATAAAAATTAAATATTAAGATATTAATAAATATTTAATCATAATGTTATTGAAAGAGTAACATTTTCATAAACCTCAAAATTCTAACTTAATTAACAAACTCGGGGTAAATTGCATATTTTAATTCAATTTAACAAAATTAACAATCTCAAGGGGTAAAATGCAAATATACAAACAATTTAACGAAACTAACAAACTCGGGGTGAACTGCAATAGTTTCAAAAATAGACAAATACAAGGGTTAAAGTGAAAAAAAAATTTGTGCTACATGCTGTACCGGGCGCATAAAACCGTACATGCGCCCATACCATGCGCATGTACAGCATTTTATGCGCGGTACAGCGCATGTTTTTTTTTTTTTAAATAAAAATGCTATAAACCGTGCAACATGCGCTTGTACCATGCGCATGGCATCCCGTACATGCGCATGGTACGGCGCATCTAGGCTTTTTTTTTTTTTTGTCTATTTAACGAAATAATTAATCCAAAAATATACACTTTCGAATCAAATAACGCAAAGCACTTAATTTAATTAACACAAAGTAAAAAACATACATATTAACCGAATAATTTAAACAAAATTACCTCGAATTGTCCGAACTGGATTCCCTTCCGAGTTATTAGCCGAATTATTAGACATTTGGACAAAAAAATTTAAAGTCTTGAGAGAGAAAGAGAGAGAGAGATAGATTGTGGATGAAAAGATGAAAAAAAAATTTCATCCGTTCCTTTTAAAAAATTGAGGGGTCTAAATGTATAATTTAGGGGGCTATTATATAATTTTGGGAGCCTAAGTTGTAGGGCGGCTGATAAACCGAAAGTTTAGGGGCAGTAACTTATCTAAAGGCTAAGTTATAGGGGCGTAAAAACTAATAGTTTAGGGGTCAATTTTAAATGTTCTAAAATTAAGGGAAACTATATTTAAAATTTAGTTTTTAAAAATTTTAAAAATAAAATAGAGAAAAGGGCAGGTTAGTAATTTCACCGGGGGGGGGCTGCGTTTAGCGCATTAGGGGGGGCTGCGTTTAGCGCTACTCATAATTAAACACGAAATGGTAAAATGCAGAGATCACTGCATTTTACAATTAACTTATTTCATCATCAAGTCCAATTTGTGAAAAACTAAATAACTATTCTACAAAAAGTTGATAAATATGAATGCAATGCATTCGGTTGATAATTATGATGGATATTTTCAATTTAATTATAGTAAACTAAAAAGCTAAAATTAGTATAAGAGACGGAATTTTTTCTGAACTAAATATCTATAAAATCTTTCTAGAATAAGTTTATTCTGATGATGATTTGAATTTTGAATGATCAAAACAATTTAAAAAATAAAAACTATTAAACAATTTTTACATATTACAGTAAACTAAAAAATTTAAATGAGTGTAAGAGACAGAATTTTTTTAAAGAAAAAGTAAACAGAATAAAACGTTTATGCGTCTATAATAAACAAAAAAATGGAACCAAAAATTGACAGATCTGAGCTATAAAAGATGGAGAACGCAAGATCCTTGCACATCGCGAGATGAAAACACATTAAAAGTAGATTTGAAATCGTAAGGGTTACCTTTGGAGTTAGGGTTGACGCAGATAACAAGAGATATGTTATGATTTTTGAAACCCAAAATTGGGAATGGCTAGAAACGAACATTCTCAACTTTTTAGGAGATGGTTCATGTTCCTAGCTAAGCCCTTCCAACTATAATAGGAGTAAATAATTAATTTAGTGGACAAAAATTAAGTGACTTTGGGGAAAGCTATGAGTCAATCATCTCTTTGTTGAGAAGATAGAAATCGGTACTAGCTTAGCTCCTTCAACCATATTGATTTCGTGTTTGTTTTAGAAGTGTAAAAAATGTATAATCTTTGCGGGAGATCAAAAATTGGTGCTGTTTGTTAAACAGTATTGATAGGATTTGGTAAAGCATTGTGATTTTATGTGAAATTTGAGATGATGGTGTTGCAGATTTAGGGCTTTTTAGTTTTTTTTTTTTTATTTTTGTGAAATTTGAAATAAGGTGTGGTGGATTTAGTGTTTTTAGGTTTTTTTTGAAATCGAGTTGTGAGTGTGTCACCTCATCCCGCTTTCACCAAAAACCCCTAAAAACAGAGATGAAGGTGGAGTGATTTTGATCCGCCGCATTTAGGGTTATGAGGATTGAGAGAAAAAGTTGAAGTGTTGCATTTATATAACTCGAGTTGGGCCAAATTTGTTGTCAACGGGCCATTTCTATTTGAAAATAATGGGTCTAACAAAACCAATCTAATATTAAACCCTTGGCAATACCAATTTTTTGATCGAAATGGATAAGCCATTGTCAAGTATTGTCTATTTAAAAACTCATATTAACAATATTAATCAACTCTGACCCAATTGGGTTTGGTTATTTCCTAAGAGGCTTAACAGCCACATGGTCACATTAATCAAACTTCTACCTGCCATCGGTATAATATGAGATGGATCTTGGGCGTAGCCACATGGTCACGTGGGCTCCTAGCCCGCTGCTCTACGGGAGCTTGTGCTCCTTTAGGTGCATTTATTTTTTATTCATGCCCGTGCAATGTTCAACTTGCTCTTTTATATAATATTTTATTTATTAGTTTTTTTAATTAAATTATTGTATTTAATATATATTACAGAAAATGTTTCATCACAATAGTATAGTGTTACTAAAATTGCTTCCACTTAGCCCCTTCAACTATATTGATTTAGGGTTGGAGGGTACAGAACATTTGAGCGAATCATCATGGATTTTGTGTTTGAAATTTGAGATATTGATGGTGTGGATCATTTAGGGGTTTTTTAGGGAATTGAAGTTAGGTAGTAATGGATTAGGGTTTGTCAGGATGAGCAATGAGAGAAAAATCCCTTTCAGACAAATTGATTTAGGGTGTGCATTGGTAATGTTTATTTTTTAGGGATTTGAAGTTGGTGAGCGGATTTAGGGTTTGTGAGGATGAAAAATGAGAGAAAAATGTTGATTTTTGTATTTATATAAATTGAGTTTGACTTATGGTTTTTTATGGGCTTTGTAAATTTTTGGGCCAAATTTGTTTTGAATAGGCTAAATTAGTTTGTGTGGATGTGAAATAAGAGAAAAATGTTGATTTTTTATATCTAAATAAACTGAATTGGGTTTATGGTTTATTAATGGGTTTTGTAAATTTTTGGGCTAAATTAATTTGTTTTGAATAGGTCATTTCTTACTGACCCTCGCCGTGTAATAAATGATCAACAATCAATGTCTTCAATGTTCAACGACCAATGTTATATTTAATGAAGTATTTTAAAATTTAAATTTTTTTTATTTATGCAATTATGTATTATTAATTTTACCTTTTCTTAAATTCTACATTATAATATTTATTAATTTTATATCTATCGAAAACATAATCTCTACCTTACAACTATTATTTAGTCTTACAATGATATATTTCACTGTTAGGCTGTTCTCATTAATTTATTCTTTTAGCTTTATTTTTCCTCTTTATTTTGCTTATGTATAATTTAATTTAAAAAGATATATACCGTGCGTTTAACGCACGGGGGTAAAAACTAGTTAATAGTTAATAACATCACCCTAAGAAAATGATCTTGGTCAAATTTGCGGGTTTGCTCATCGGCCAATACTCAATTCAAGTGCTAACTTAGAAACTTTACTGAAATCATTTTTCAACAAAATCAAGTGATCACATCAAGTCATTTAACAATTCGTTAATGCATAAGATCGATATTGTTCTTGATTTTTTTTACACACTTTTAAGTAATTAATACGGATCAGACACACACACACGCGCACATATACACCATCATTAGCACTACGACCAAAAGAGGAAGCCCATCTAACAAGATCATAGTGTTAAGTATCATTAATAACCACGATATCATCAAAGTTTATTCCATTAACACTTTGAAAACCTAATTTGTCAACAAAAGCTAGCCAAAGCAGTTCACTGAATGCCATTTTTCTAATGAGTTAATCATGCGTTAGATATATATAGTGATGCAAAACTTTAAATTGATGCTATAAGTGTTGACGATGACACCTACAACAGAGTAATTATAGTACTATAGGTTTTCCTCCATTTATATACTTCCTCAATCCCTAAATTATTATCTTGTTTGACTCGATACATTAATTAAAGAAAAAATAAGTAACTTGATTATTAATATTGGTATAGTATGTAGTTAATTTCTTTTAATGCATATGTGTATGTGACCCATAATTAAAGTAGGAAGAAAAAATAAGGGTAAAATGATAAAAATATTGTCATAAATTTTTTTAAACAAGATAATTATTTTGAGACCAACAAAAATAGAAAGTAAGACAATAATTTAAGGACGGCGGTCTATTTAACTACATTTTCCAGATTGATAAGGCAAACTAGTGTGTTTTTCACACATTATCAGTGTGTCAACAACGTACTGAAAAACCGTGTCCTTCAAATTTTCATTTTTCACAAAATTATGCTATTTAATCCAAAACCAAAAAAATCATTTCTAAGAGCCCGTTTGGTGCAGCATTTATAAAATGCAGTGTTTTAAAACGCAGCATTTTAAAAAATGCAGTGTTTTAAAAATGTAGGTTTTTTCTTATAAATGCGTTTGAGATATCACTTCAATACGCAACTTTTTGTTTCTTTTAAAATCTGCGTTTTGAGAAAAAACTGAGAATTTCAGCGTTTTAAAACCCAGCTGCGTTTTGAAAACACAGTTTTTTCTACCGTTGAAACATAATTTTTGCAAATAAGCTGCATTTTATCCCTGTATTTTTTGTAAAAATTTGATTTGCAATGACAATCTTAATTATTTCATTGAGAAAAAAAGTATTTATACAAGGTATTGACATATAAAAAATAAGGCAACAATTTTCTAATTATGCTAGGAATCAACTATTGACATATAAAAGAAAAATGAAACAATCTCCTAATTATGCTAGGAATCAACTATTGACATATAAAAGAAAAATAAAACAATCTCCTAATTATGGCAGGAAACCTGCTCCTGCTGGGACGCCCCCAGATGTGGCCGAGGATGTGGTAACATCTTTCACGACATCCATCACTCTCCCTCAAGTTGGACGGTGCAGATCTCGAACCCCCAACTTGCCAACCAAAATACGAAAACGATCTACCCCAAGGGGCTTGGTATAAATGTCAGCAACCTGGTTTGTCGTTGTGACATAGCGTGGTTCAATGTCTTGAGAGTCCACCCGTTCACGAACGAAATAACAGTCCATTTCAACATGTTTTGTGCGTTCATGAAAAACGGGATTCTTCGTAATATGTATGACAGCTTGATTATCACAAAAGAGTGGTGTGTCCTCGTGCTGAGGTGCATCAAGATCGATCAACAACCATCGTAACCACAAAAGTTCACTTACCGTAGAGGCCATAGCTCTGTATTCTGCTTTGGCAGAGGAACGAGAAACAACTGACTGTTTTTTCAAGCGCCAGAAAATCGGGGTGCCACCATGGGATATGAAATAGCCTGTACGGGAATGTCGAGACATGGGACAACCTCCCTAATCGGCGTCATAATATGCAGATAAACTCAAGGCACAATCAGCTAGAAGAAGGAGTCCCTGACCTGGGCTTGTTTTAAGAAACCGAAGCACACGAGTTACAGCATCCATGTTCGAGCGTCGAGGATCGGAGACGAATTGATTGAGTACATTCACGGCAAGAGCAATGTCAGGTCGTGTTATGGTCAAGTATAATAGTCGTCCAATCAATCGACGGTATTGCGCTGCATCTACAGGGGGGCCGATCGTATCATTATCTAACCGCAAGTTTTGTTCCATTGGGAATGAACTAGGTCGACATCCTTGTAAACCTGTCTCCTCGAGTATGTCAAGGGTATACTTCCTTTGACTCAAGACGAGGCCCTGTGCCGTACGAGCAACCTCTATCCCGAAGAAGTACTTTAACGGACCCAAATCTTTAATACTGAATTGATCATGAAGATGGCTCTTGACAATATCTATCCTGTCGACATTATTGCCAGCCAAAATAACATCGTTCACATAGATAAGGGAACATACAAATATATTACCTTGTTTGAAGATGAACAAGTAATGATCAGCCTGGGATTGGCGAAAACCAATATCAAGTAAGGCTTTAGTGAACTTGTGATACTAATTGCGGGATGCTTGTTTAAGGCCATACAAGGATTTGCGTAAGCGACACACTCTCGTGTCCCCTTTCTTTCGCCAACCTTGTGCTATCTGCATGTAAATATCTTCCTCTAGATCACCATGGAAAAAGACATTATTAACATCTAACTGCTGTACCAACCAATTTTTCTTCGCAGCCACAGCAAGCACACTTTGTACGGTCACTAGCTTAGCAACTGGAGCGAAAGTTTTATGAAAGTCTATGCCCTCAACCTGCGTGAAACCCTTTGCTACTAGCCGGACTTTATATCTTTCAATTTTACCATTTGGCCGGTACTTGATTTTGTAAACCACTTGGAATCGACAACTTTCTTGCCCGGAGGTAATTGTTCTAGAGTCCACATCCCATTGTCTTCCAAGGCATGGATCTCATTTTCTATTGCTTCACGCCAATGTGGATATTTCACTGATGGAAATACTTTGGCTCATCATGAGAAGTGATGCCCGCAAGGAAGACTTTATGAATAGGAGAAAATTTTTCATAAGAGACAAAGTGAGATAAAGGATGTATTGTAGAGGTTCTTGGATTGGTGGTGGGTTGCGCATGGTCTATAGATTGCAGAAGCTCGGTAACAAAATCTTCAAGATGCTTGGGTTTGGCTGGCAAGCGATTGCTTCGATGCAACTAGTGCGTATTAATGTGTCTCGTTTGAAACTTTCTTTTTTAGAACTTTACTTTTACCATTTTATCTCTACTTTTTCTCCCTACTTTTTTAAAGAAAACTACACAATATACCAATATTAATAATCAAGTCAATTACTTTTTCTTAATCCGTATACCGAATTAAACAAGACAATAATTTAGAGACGAATGAAGTACTCCAATTTAGCACTATTAGTTTGGTGACATACATTTCTCTTTGAATAATGCCACATATATAAATTTTATTCACATAATATATTTACAACATATTTTAAATATTGTACATTCCACCTGGTGTATAATAATTACAAACATAAGCATGCTCTCACATCCGTCACAATTTCTATTTTATTAAATTATAATTTTATATGTGTTCGTATTATTTTAATTGATCATCTTTTTATAATTTTTAAAAATATGTGTAGGATTATAATTTAATTATTTTAACGGACCTTCTTTTTATAATTTTTAAAATAATATGTCATGATTCATTAGATAAGAGATGTGACTATAAATGAGATAGAAAGTTTAAATCTATCTAAATGTATCGCTACTAGGACAGTTGTCTGACGTGTCTCATGTTACGAATAGTCAAACTCTCGCACTCTCTCCTCACTCTCCATTCTTCACCTCTGAGTATTACGAAAATCCCAGGTTATAAATTTCGATAATCCCAACCAATTTCACTTCACTTCACTCTCCTCTCTTTCTCTCATCTTAGGGTTTTCGTACTAGAGAAAAAAAAAAAATACAAAATTTCAGAAACAACCACCGTTTCGAATCCAATCCAAAATGGCCGTATCAGATGCTCCAACACAGCCTTCGCGATCATCCTCATACCGACGTGGTGCTCCGCCGCTGTCTCCGTCGTCGTCGTTTGAGTCATCTGCAGCAGTTGACGATCACCACCACCACCTCGTGAGTTCCTCCGGAAGGATGAGACTCAAACGCAAGATATTCGATCCTTCTTTTCCTCCTCCTTCCAAACGAAAATCCACCACCAATACCCGTGGTCGACTCCGTCGTCATCCGCCCAGCAAGCAGATACCCCCCGCTTCAACTCCCAGCTTAGTAATTCGTATGTTCACTTTCCCACCATCTTCTTATTTCCCCTGTTCTCGCGCTCCCTTATGTTTTTATTGCATGTGGCTCTTAAATCTAGAAATGTTATATATATATATATATATATATATATATATATATATAATCTTATTTTTATATTAGTAGTACAATCTAAAGGAGGTACATATAGTCGAATTTATATTGTCAAAAAGTTTGACTCCATAAATCAAACTATTTTTCTTTTTTTCTCTTTTTGGATGGAGGAAATATTATTTAGCATAGTAAAGTCATAAATATCATTCTTGTGCATGCGATGGTATCAGCTGCACAGCTTTTCCATCAACGGTGTAACGGTTAAGGAGCGGGAAACTCTCCGATAACGGTTAACGAGCGGGGAACTATGGCACACACAAGCTGCGGGCTACTTCCTAGCTCGCAGTTTGCTATTGTGTCCACTATGATGCGGAATATTTGTACTTTCTCTGGGTAAGGTTGGTTTCAAATTCATTCTAGATAAGGTCTTACCACAATGTGGCCAGGGGTTGAGGAGGAGGGCTCTTTACTCTTTAGGGGCTGAACGCATCCCTCTAGCATCCTGATGCTCGTGTCTAGTGTTAGAGTATATATATATATATATATATATATATATATATATATATATATATATATGTGTGTGTGTGTGTGTGTGTGTGTAAAAAGAAAGAAGAGGGTTCTTGAGGCAATGTGAAAAGACTATTATTAATGAAATACAAAAAATTATTAGGAACACCTGTCAATGCCTTCAATGCAACGTGCATGCTTTTGATATAAAACATTATTAATTTATAAGTGATAGGTCATGCGGACTATTTCAATTTGTTAAGAAATTTATATCTAGAATGTTTTATAAATAGGGAAATGTGCATTTTCCTTGAACTAGTCTCTTTAAAAGTGCACTGAGTCACTTGTTAGCCTTGTTAATTAGCATTTCCCTATTTATAAAAGATGATACTTTTGTTGCGTCAAGACACAAGCATTTCCCTATTTATAAAGATGATACTTTTGTTGCGTCAAGATACAATTTTTAAGATGGTACTGCACAACAAACCATTCCTAGCTCATGAATCGTATCAAAAGTTTGCAAATCGGTCCCCAATATATGGTATATGTATGTATTGCATGCATTTCAGTACTCACTGTTTTCTTATTTTTTTCTTTTTTCGAAATGAATGTAGTTATATGGATAGACTACAATTATAGTTTCTCCAATATATGGTATATATGTAATGCATGCATTTTGACGCTGACTGTTTTTTCAAAAATAGAATCTGATTTTGGGACGTAGGGATTAATTGACAACTTGTCCCTATTAATTTTTTGTTTCAATTACTCAAAACATGTTCGTCCACGTGATTTTTCTTCGTTTTCCTTTATCATTTTAACTTCTTCTGAACAAACCAATCCCCCCCACCCAATGTCCAATCCTTCCTCTCTCTCTCTCTCTCTCTTCAACACTTTTCCCTACTTCTGTTGCTTCATTTTCATCCTCATTACAAACGATTCTTTCTCTTACTTAAACATTGGGACTCCATTCACCCACCTAGACATATACGTGAACCGTACTGGCTCCTTTGATGTTAGTAGAACCATCATTGACTAGATTATCGACAGTATCAGCTTTTACACCATCGAGCTTAGAAGAAATCCAATCAAAAATGGTGATGCTGAAAGTGTTCTTTCACAAAAATCAGAACCGATTTGGGTCACAAATATGCAGTGTGGTAAAGAGCAGAGATGGGTAAATGTGTTTCTCAGTACAAAGTTCTTTGTCGGTTCATGAGTCTCTATTTTATTATTTTCTAAATTTGGCGACCAAGTTGTGAATTTCAATCAGTTGCGAAGTATTGATTAATGGGTTGGAGATGGAGGGAGATAGGGATGGAAGATGAAGAAGTGTGTGCCGATGTAGAGTTGAGGGTGGAAGATGGTTTGAGTCAGCCAAGTTGGTAACTAGGCTGCCACTAGATGCCTAGGCCGATGACACACACGGCAATGAATTTTGTAGAGCTAGTTGGTGGAGAATTGTGAGACTTTGCGAGATCCTTTTTTTGGTAACTAAAAAGGAAAGTAAGTCTAATAATGAAAACTAAAAAATGACGAAGAACAATCAAACAGGTGAATAAGTCTAATAATGAAAACTAAAAAATGACGAAGAACAATCAAACAGATCATTCACATCATAAAATTTCCATCATTAGATCAATTGTTGGATGCAACCTAACTGAGTTTGGCTTAGAGATCAACTGTATAGTCTTTGCTCAATTTTGGTGACCACATTTAAAGAACTAAAGTTTGGTGACCATTCTAGAAAATTGAGGCTGAGTTCAAGAACCAAATCTTAATCTAATCGCTTGACACATGACTCTTGAATATTCCTCCAGGCAACACTGTATCCTAGATGAATAAGTATCAGAAAAAAATCCAACCACAGAATCCCCTCTGTGCAGAAACCCTCGACAGAAAAAATGTCTAGTCAAGTTTTCCTAACCAAAGTTTTGCAATTAAATCCACTAGAGTCAAAAT
This sequence comes from Platycodon grandiflorus, assembly GCA_016624345.1. Lineage (NCBI taxonomy): Eukaryota > Viridiplantae > Streptophyta > Magnoliopsida > Asterales > Campanulaceae > Platycodon > Platycodon grandiflorus. The sequence continues at coordinate 37,523,761 of CM028362.1, forward strand.
AGTCCGAGAAGCTTTCATGCAACTAAAAAATAGCAGGCTTAGCGTTGAAGCTATCTTTCTCTATGAAGGAAGCTCCAATCTGTCAAAATTCCTCCTATTACATTCTCTCCACATGCTCCGCATAAGCTCCCCATCTAATCAAGGCATTTGATGTTTCCGCTGTGAGTAGTCACAGTCTTCTTTCAGCATCAATGATTCTCTTCCTGTTTTGGAATTTACCTCCTATGATTTCAGATCTCTATGATCACTAAATACTCCCTAATTAATTTTAGAAACATAGCTTCGATTCCCTCTCTAGAGTCAAATCCAGTCAAGACGTCAGAAGCATATAGCTGTATTCGTTGTAGCAAATTAAATCTGCATATACCACAGTGGTATATCACGGTTATGTACTGCATTATTCTTTACTGTTATCATAGTGAACTAGTCTGCACCTCGTTATATCACAGTGGAACACAATTACATCACTCTAGTACAACAGTTATGCGGAATGGTAGTTTATTCGTAAAGTTTTACTAGAAGTGCAAGTGGTTTTAGGTTGGAAGTTGTGAGAACATGTTACATCCACCTTATTTTGCAACAGGTTTCATGCTCTTTTTTTAATATAAATAGTGAATGTATCACAACTACTTTTATTTAATAACCTTTGGGTTTTATTATAACCTAATGCAAGATACACTTTCTCTTTGGACTTTTTCCAAAATTGACCTGCGGTCATAGTATCTCAACATTAAATGTCCTCTTCTAGAAGTAATTGTCAAAATATACCTTTTTATTAAAGTTGTTACGAGCAATAGCGATTTTAGTAAAAGGCCATTGGGAGAGCAGCTTAAGCATTTTGCAAAATTATTTCCGTAATTTTAGAGATTAACAAAAATATTTAAAGTCGCTACTAATAAAGTTAGATTATTAAAGCAAAAGAATTCACATCTCTCTCTCTCCTCCACACACAATGTTGTTATAGAAAGCGCATTACGTTCCTCCATCCTCCCACAATGTTGCCTCCCTCTCCGACCGCACACGCCTTCCTTTGTTTGCCGACGCCTCCCTCCTCTCTCTGTGGCTTCCTGTTTTCCTCTTCCATTGCCTCCTTCCATAGTTGCCTCCCTCTCTGTGCTTAATATCTATACCCATTTTTATGATTTCACAGATGATAAAACACTCTAAATTTGGTACTAACCATAGCGACTTTAAAATATTTTCATTAATTTTCTAAAAGATGGATATAGTTTTGCAAAAGGATAAAGTCGCTACAGCTAGCGTGTCTTTAAGTTGCGTTTTTACTAAAGACGCTATTGCTAATATCAACTTTAAGAAAAAGGTATATTTTGGCAATTACTCTTGAAAAATGACATTTGGGGATATATTTTACATGGGAGATCTATTTTGGGAAAATGATTTTATCTCATCCACTCTAGTTACTTTACTCTGACCTTTTTTTTTTTTCAAAATAGGAATTAACCTACATTTTAATAGAAATGTAAGTACACGATTCTCTTTTAGTTTATAGACAAGTAGGTAATAGTTACAATTTATTTTACTCATTGTCTTACTTTTTCTCTTTTATAGATCAATAGAAAATCCCATGTCCGTCTTTATTATTCATATTAATCTTTTATTTTTCACTGCATAAAACGTGTTTTTTTTTTTGGGTTTTTCTAACTATACATTGTCATCCAAATTACTCAAACCCCATAGAAGTCATCAAAAGTACTTTAACTTATTTTAGTTTATTCGATGGCAACAAAGATAACTTTCCTTTTTCTTTCATTTTTAATAATTTTCTCACTATATAATGACAATATTAGTCAAACCACCACAATTACCGACGTCGCCTACCTGTTACCTCCTCAGCCCTTGTCAACCCCATAAATCACAAACCTCCCACCAACCTTCAACCTCTAGCGAAAAAAGATCACTGCCACCACCAACCTCCACGTACCTATACTACTAGTAATCAACTCAACTTAATTTGTTCTTCAGCACTTCGAGTCGTAAATTCACCCTTGTTACTCCGTTGGGTACAAAGTAAGACCATTAGTGTACACACACAAACACACACACACACACACACACACATATATGCCTTTTTTATGTTGACACCTAGACACAATAGACTTGTTTTGGAGGTCTCTACGACTCTGAAGCAATACAACTATCTAATGATCCACTGTTTCTGTGACTTGATAAAAAACACTAATAAATGAATTTGGAGATTCAGAATCATGAATGGGTTGGCCTAAGGAGGAAGGTAGTATAGAGATCGGGAGCCTGGTTCTCAATTTTTTTTCTCTTATTGGTAAATGATTTTGGGGCACAAAGTCATAAGGAGCAATTTCTGTTTTCACTAGAAATGAGGGGATGCGAGTATTCGCCTTGCTCTCACCTATATATGCAGACCCTTGAAAATTTGTTTATCAATGTTTTCATCTCTTCCAGCCTTATATTCACTACGTCGTTGGAGATGTGAGCAGGGTTCGGGTTTTGTAAGACCATTTGGGTGGGACATCTCCTTTGTGCTTGTCCTTTCCTCGTTTGTTCATACTCTCTTCTATCCATTGCCCTACATCTCGCTTGCTCGTGAGAAGAAATGACACATTTTGTTGGAATTACCACTTTCAAGAAATCTTAATGATAGGATTTTGGGGATGTCATAGATTGCTTGATTGACTTGGGTCTTTTCACATATCTAACCAGCCTGATCGCAGATCTTGGATCCGGATCCTAGTGGCATTTTTTGTTGTGTTATTCATGAAAACACTCTCCTGATCCCATGTTACTCCTTTTTCTGAAAGTCACCTTCATTTGGGAATCTGAGGTCTGCTACAAGTTGAAGGCATATACTTGGTCTCGTGCTTAGCTGGTTAAAGACCAATGATTGGCGTGGCGAAGGCCATATAAGGCCATTTCTTCGATATCTGTGTCATGTGTTGGAACCACAATGAGACTCATGAGCATCTTTCTCTCCATTGTTCGGCTACTCGGAGGTTGCAGAGTTCTTTATTTGACATCCACAGCAAGAGTTGGGCATGCCCTTATTCAATGGAGGTCCTAATCTTGATGATCATCAGGGGTTTAGGGGCAGCATAAAACTTGCAGATTTTATGGCGGTGTGCATTTTTGGTACTTTATCGTGCATTTGGATGGAGAGGGATGCTCAAAGTTTTTTGGAACAGGAGCTCGCATTCTCTCTTCCGAGGGAAAGGATTTCCTTCGATGCTCTTTGTGGGCTTTAGCTTTTGGAGCCTTTAGAGGAGTTTCTGTTGCCAATCTTTAGAGAGATTGGTTGGCAGCTCTTCATCAGAATCAGGCATATCTTTTGCTTTTCATTTTTTTTTTGCTTCCACTATATTCTATTAGGCTGATGGCCTGTTTGATGCAGTTTGTATATCTTTCTAAAGTCTTCTCTTCATCTATTGAAATTCTTCTTTTATCAAAGAAAAAACTTAATACTAAATAAAAAGAATAACCTTGGGATACGGCTCCTTTAAGCCATGCCATTCTGCTATTTACGCGATAACGAAAGAAAAAAAGAAATGGTGATTGAGATCTTTAATATTTGATGTGTGGTATTTTATTTGGGTGTTAAGTCAACACCATCAACACCACCACCACCGTATCAAGTCTACAGTACAATGTCTGGAGTCTTTATGAATAAATGATTTTGTAGCTTGAATGAACTAAGTGGTAAAATAACTTTCAATATAGACTAGAGAGGATCTTGAAGTATTAATAACATCAATTTATTCAATGAAAAATGTTCAATGACTGAATTTCCATGCACATGATGCCAGAAGAGGAGATGTTCAAATTTCAATTTTCTTGTAGTTAATAGCGTTGGGATCCTATGGTAGGGTAGCTCGTTGCCATCCCTTCTGGTGACCAGCATTTGCGAGATTTTGCCTCAAGATCCTTTGCATATAAACTAGACACCTAACTTACTGTGAGCAGGATATAGTTTGATATTCATGAATTTATCAGTAGTATTTGAATGAATAGTCGATGAAATGAAGTAGTTATATTATGTAAGCAGATTGACGATGACTCAACACATAAATAACTAGAGTGAAATTTTGGGACGATTTGAGGCCCCTGGTCAAAGTAGGTCTAACGCCCAATAATAAAGCTAAATATACCACAGAATAGCCAAAATTCTGATAAAATTATGTTCTTTTGCTGAAAATGAGCATTCACTTGTAAGTATTGCTTCCATGGCATGGCTGAAGTATCACTGTCTAAACTTTCTATGATGTGCTTAACTATTGGCGCTCTGAAGTCTGAAGTTACAATGACAAACTGACTAAAATAAGAAAAGAAAAGAAAATGTTGATGCATTATTTATAATTAAAAGACATTGTGGTAATTGCTTTCTGATAAAATGTTTGTTTGCTACGCAAAGTCATGGTATATATGCACCTCCCATGTTAGATCCCATGTTAGGGATTAGTTTGTGGAAACATCTTTAATTTGCAATGTTGATGGTAACAAATACTGTTTTGGCTTAATATGATGCATAGTTGTTGGGGCTTTGAAGTTGAAACAATGAAACAACTCAGAATAGAAAAGAAACTATTAACACATTATGTACAATTAAACGACATTGATGCTAATTGCACTATGACAAGCTGTTAGTTAAAGACTTGTGGGGTTTGTATCCACTTACCTTTTGTTTTTGGATAGATGCCATGTTGACGATATGGCTGTGGGAAACATCTCTAATTAGCAACGGTAATGAAAACAAATATTGTTAATGCTTGTTGTCCCCGATGATGTGGTTTTACACGGGGCTTACTTCGTTCTTTTTTCTTTGGCATTTAAGCTCTATGCGAAGTAACCAAAGCTTCAACCAATTTGTCATCATCTCTCATTTCTCATGCTTTTGCATGTATTCTGTTTTTGTTAATATACTATTTTCTGTTTGAATGCTTGCTTATCATAATTCTTGCTATATGGCATGGGTCCCTATCAGTTTTGTGTGACAATTTTAGTATCTTATTACTTCAGCTGATCAAGATTCGAACAAGGCAAATGATCCTCATGCTGCTGATGATGTACATGTTCCAACCTCTGACGAGGCGGAGGACAATCATCCAATTCCCTCAACAAAGGACCAGCCAGAGGAACTCACAACTCTCACCCGCCCTTCACCATCCACTTGCCAGGGCCCAAACAAGAAGTTGGAGGAGCAAGTTTCTCAAGTCGTTAAGGAGACAACTTGTGCTCCTTCTCCTATAGAAGTTCCTAACACAGGCACTTTGAATATTTCATCCAGGGAGGAAACTCGTGGTGTTTCTGATCAAGCAATTCACAACCTTGAAACCTCCCCATACCATGTGGCAAACGTTGTAGAGGGCCTAGGGAAAAGCCTTCTTGTAGAGGCCAAGGGAAGCTTTCTAAGCTACTGTTCTGTGAACCTAAGCTTAGCACCGATCCTTCAAGCTATAACCAAGAAGTATGGTGACATTGCAAAAGAGTCTCCTTTGAAGTCTGATTTCATGCGGACTGTGTTTCTTGAAGCCATCTGTAAAATTGTCCAAGACCTTAAGAGTAAAAAATTGGCTCAACTTGATATTAACCGTGTTCATGATTATTATTCCATTCTAGAAGATGCTGAAACGATGGGGTTTAATGTGAAGTGGCTACTGTCTCGACTCGATACACTTCGTGAAGCAGCCATATCATTAACTGAGACAAAGACTTTGACTGATGAATTGAATCAGTGCATGCAAAGTACTGAACAATTGAAGAAGGATCTCCACATAGAAAAACTAGAGTTGGGGAGACTTGAACATGAAATTGGAGAACAAGAATGCAAACTGGAAATGAAGACTCTTCATGTGGAGAAGTTGGACAAAAAAATCAAGACCTTGACAGCTCGATATGTGCATTTGGCGACGGATGGGCTTCTCTAGGTTTACCTGTACTCTCTCTCTCTCTCTCTCTCTCTCTCTCTCTCTCTCTCTCACACACACACACACACACACACACATGCACATGCACCTACACATTCAAAGTCTCACAAAACCTATGCGCCAGCAGACAATGCCCCACCCCTGCCCCCCAGCCCACCAACACAGCATGAATTTTTGCCAATTGTCAAACTTTGGACATGGTGAAAGTTGACAGAAATGTTGTTCCTTAAATTATTTTCATGCTTAATTGTTAAGGAGTTATTATACGTCTCTTAACAAATTTCTAGTACATTGATATGCAGACAAGGAGGAGGAAGCTTGAAAAGTGAAGTCATGTTAGTATGATGGAACCCTCCTTCTCCTTCGTCTGTCTCTCTTTTTCTCTCAAACTATTATTTCTTTTTGGTGCATATACTCTTATCTCTGAAGGCTGACACTACAAAGCCTTTATCTGTAGCCTGTTTTTAGTTTTCAAAATCATTTTTGTTGCTATTGTTGTGGGTTGGGTTTAGAGGTGCCCAAATGGTTCAAATTGCCGGTTGTGGTTTGGAACTGCTGATTTGCCAAACCGCCATTGTACAAACCATAACCGAACCGTATATGGCCGGTTCCGGTTTCCCAATTTCCTGGTTTTGTTTTGTTGTATTTATTTATTTATTTTTTTAGACTATTATAAAGTGTACAAAAAAGTGTTATATGTTAGTTATTAAAAGTTATAAATTAGAAATTATATAAACCTTAGTTATGAAAAATTACAAGTATGGAATTTTTTTGCAAAAGTTTTGTAATGATAACAAAAATTTGAAAACTCAAAAAAAACTTACAATAAAGTTTAGGAAGTGAAAAATAAAAAGATAAAAAAAAAAACAGAGGTGATACCCTGACTAATTTTATTAATCATAATAAAAAATTACAAGGAGGGGAACAACCAATTAAAGGAGCTTATCTCTATTTTACAATTTGTTCAATAAATAAAAAATTCTAATCTATACAATTTACAATCTATAAATAAAAAATTCTAATCTACAATTTTTAAATAAAATATTCTAATCTACAAATTACAATTAACTTACCTCATGGAGCAGCGTAGTTCAATCGCTCCTGACCGATGTTTCCTCGTCAAAGACGTCGTCGTCGGAATTGCTTTTCATGTTTTGTTGTCTTTTATCGGCCTTCACACAATCGCGGAGCAAAACTTGATTCTCTAAATTAACAACGTTCAACCTTGACCTTCTTTCATCCAAAACATGTCTTGTTTTGAAAATTTAAAATTCCAAATTTAAAATTTTTTTTGTTTTTGTTTTTGGTGGTTCAAACCATCGGTTTGGAACCAGAATTGAACTGACGGTCAGGGCTGACCCAAGGGTAAAGCCACTAAAGCCCTAGCTTTAGGCCTAAAAAAAAAAAAAACTACTTAATTAAATATATTTTTTAAATGTTAAGAGTAACTCTTTTTTTTTTTCTCACCCACTTATTAATAGTTTTGCAGCTTATGAGCTTTAACTTTGAGTTTTTATTAAGTATGAATATTTGGTATGAGATATTGTTTGTGATAAACTTAGTTAGTAAAAATATGTAATTAAATGATAAATGTATCGATATTGCTATACAACAATTGAAAGGTCTTTTTTCATTTCTTGATAAATATAGGGAAGATGAATTTGAAAACGCTATAATTTTTGTCAAAGAAATTGCAATAGAAATGAATATAGAACCTAAGTTCCGTGAAAAACGTACTATTAGTAAAAATAAATAATTTGATGAAATTATTGACAATAAAGCTGTAAGATTTCCTGAAGAATTACTTAAAATTGATTACTTTTTGTACATAATAGATAAATCAATCACTTCATTTCAAAATAGATTTGAACAATTTAAAATGTATCAAGATATTTTAGTTTTTTGTTTAGCATTGAGAAATTAAGGTTATTGGATAATGAAAATTTAAAAGAAATTGTCTTAACCTTGAACTTTCATTAAAACATTATAACAACTCAGAAATTGATGGATTACATTTATTTATAGAATTAAAATTTTAAGAGAAATTATGCAAGTGAAAAATGATACACCAATTGACATAATTATATAATAAGACTTGTTTCTTTTCCAAATGCGTATATCACTTATAGAATAATGTTAACGATTCTCATAATTGTTGCTTTGGCAGAAAGAAATTTTTTGAAACTAAAATTAATAAAATCTTATGTAAGATCGACAATGTCTCAACAAAGATAAAGTGGATTAGCTTTTAAATAACACGGAAGATAAATTTTAAATAACAATATAATAATGTTAATAAAAAAATTATTTACTTTAAAATGACCTCACTTTTAGAGGTCGCTTTAGGCCTCCATAAGTGCTGGGCCGGCCCTGCTGACGGTTTGGAACCGGAGAAGAACTGGCGAGCCACGATTTTTGATAAATAGACTGAAACGAACCGTGGAACCGGCGGTTTCGGTTCGGGGACTGTTTCGGTTCGTCACGGTTCCGGTTTATGCGGTTTTCAAGGCGGTTCGGTTCCGGTTCAAATCGCCGGTTCCAAACCGTATGGACACCTCTAGTTGGGTTGCATTAAAGTTAGTGTGTGTTTGTGTGTGTGGCTGCTAAGAAGTAGTATATTTTTTGGTTGTAAGGTTTTCTGATTATCACTAAGTTACAGGGTTGTGATAGTGATTATTCAGGCAAATGTTGACACCGAGTATCACTCACCAATGCGATGCATACATATTCTTGTGCCAATAAGGGACCTAAACAATACAGCCGTGCCTTCACACAAAACAAAGCACTATTATAGAGCATGAATACATGAGAGGCGGATGCACAATTTTCAGTTTGCAGTTTTCTCTACTTTACAGCTCTGTTTTGGTTTGGGAGATTTCTGTGTCCGACATCTTGTCTATGTGTCCATACTATTTGCTCTTGCTCTTTCCGTTGTCTATTTATAAATCATAAGTGAAGGTTATCTTGTGTAAGCTCTTAAAATCAAGCTGTAGGGGTCAAAACTCAAGTAGAAGTTAGCTGTTACGCTTTCGTTCTCCAATAAAATTGTTCTTAGTGGTGCCTTGTAGATTCTTGGTTGCTTTGATGTCCTCTCTTCAGAATCTCTCTTTTCCAAATTAAAAATGGTAGGGATCTTGTAAATCAAAACCCTACGTTGCATACAGATATCAGCCATACAACGTGACTTAGTTTAGTTGGATTATATTCTGAGAAATTGTGGGTCCACTAATTTCGTAAACTTTGGGTGCATACATTTAGCTAATTGAGTTGTACTCTCTCCTTTATGCACGAAGAGTTCTATTTTTTGGGATGGGCCACATAAAATAGTCTTGTTTTAAAATTAAGCTTATAAATGTTATGAGTTTCCAGTTTCTTCATTGTCAAATGAAACTTGAAATCACCAAAACTAGTCTAATCCTTGAAATGAAGGGTATGTTTGAAAATTGATTTTATTCCTTGAAATATTTGACTTTAAAACGTGTATATTTGATCGATACAGAGGGAGTAATCTATTTGTTTCTTTTTTTAAACATAATTTCTTTCTTTCTTTCTTTCATATGTGATTAAGATTATTGCTCAAACTGATGGTGTGATTCGTGATTTCTGTTGTAAGGTCCATGTGCTGGTGCGATCTTCTGAAAGAATCAATCAACCGTAAACATTTTCAAATGTAATGCTGATGTGGTGGAGAAGAGAGATGAATTAGAAGAATTACTGCAGCTCCAACTACTGAGATAAGCACTTTTCAAAGGGCTATCGATATTGACGTGTAAGCCAGGGTGTTTCAGTTTAGTTCTCTCTCTGATCATGCTGCAACTAGTTTGGGTGTTCTCGTTTCTTGGAACCCTTCTTTGTTATGCTGGGCGATGGATGATGGCTTCTTTGGTTGATTTCTTGCTACCTTAGTGAAGTATTTCTTCAATTCTTTGCTTTTATAAAATGGATAATTGCTTGGATGTCTACTTAGAAGATGTCTTTTAGGAGTGAGTTCTAGAAAAATTCACTCAGGTTGTTGAGAAATTCCTTAGACAATGCGTGTGTACCTGAGAATGAAATTTTCATTTCAGGCGGGCATTTTGACCTTTATGTTCATTGGCAATGAATTTTCATTTGGTGGGCATTTTGGTCATTTCTTAACTAGGTTCCAGTACCATTTTTCAAGAACTTGCACATGAAAACATAAATTTTAATTTGGTAAGTGATGGTGTCAAATGGACTTGGCTGGAGAATTAGCTTTCCTATTGTGTGTCATTACACATAGAAAAGTTCCCAGCAGAGAGAGGTTTCCAAATCAGTTCATCTGCAAGTTAGGAGTATTATTCTTTGTTTGGCACGCGCAAACAAATAATTACGACTCCTTTTCTGGGACAAAAAGAGTATAATAGTTTTAAATAAATTAATATAAGCTGCAAAGATGTAGCAAATACATATTCTACGACACACACACATAGAAGGGTGTTAAAACATACTTCTTCCGTTCGAGGCAAAGTTCACTTTTTCTTTTTTAGAAATTAACATATGATTAAATTAAATAAAATTTTTACATACTTTATTTATGTTTTAGGAAATAAAGTTTTATTAATTAAAAACTATTTTAAGAATATTTTGGATTACAATTTTTATAAATTTGTAAAAATTACTAAATTTATGTTAATTATTGGTTAAATTTTAACTAAGTCGATTAAAACAAGTCAAAAGTGAATTTTTTATTTAGAACGGAGGGAGTAGATAGCAAATTGAACGAGTCGTTTACAAACTACAAGCTTAATCACAAGTACTCGTTAAACAAATTAGCTTATAGTTTACAAACTACAAGCTTAATCACAAGTACTCGTTAAACAAATTAGCCTATAGTTTACAAACTACAAGCTTAATCACAAGTATTCGTTAAACAAATGAGCCTATAGTTTCGAATTACAAGCTTAATCAAAAGCCTAATTTTAATGTTCAAACTCTACTCGTAAAACAAATGAGCCTATAGTTTCGGTCAAGTCCGATTCATTTCTATTTAAAACAAATCCAAATATTCTTAGGGTCAAATTTTTCCCGGAAAGTAAACTCATAACAAACTAACTAGCACCTAAACTTATATATAAACGACTCGATTCATTTGCGGTCGTACACATCAGACTACATTCTCGTTCAAGAGATGCTTTCCGGTGTCTGTACGTATATTGCCTTGGAAACTTTCACCACACCTCCCATTTTCCCTGCTTTGACTAGCGTTGACTTGTGATGTTACATTGTTATGCCATAAGGTTTTTGACCTCTCCATAAGTTTTCGAGCAAACTACACAAATAATCCCTGTACTTCTTGACTTTTTTGGGATTGGTCCCTAAACTAATTTTTGCAAAAATTTTGTCCTTGTACTAAATAAGTAAAACGCAATTGGTCCTTCCGTCCATTGTCGTCAATTTTTAGCCGTTAAATATATACACGTGCCTCTCACGTGATTTTGCTCAAGGGTAAAATAGTCCATGTATTATTTTCTTATAAATAGATAAAAATGTCCCTAATATTGTAATTTTTAAAACCTAATAAAGGATATTGATGTAATTAACTAAATTAGTTAAATTATAATTTTATAACCCTTTCTTCTCCATTCCCATCCCCTCCACCACCATCAATTCCAACATCAACAACAACAGTACTACACAAACACAGGTACTGTACTTACTGGTTTCTTTTTTTTTTTTTTTTTGGGTTTTCCCTGAAATCCAAAAGTCATAATCAAAGTTAAAAAATTACACACTATACCCCTTGTCTCATACATTCAGTCTATCCCAAGCTTTTTCCAACACGATGGATCAACGCTTTCTGCACACACACAGAGAGAGAGAGAGAGAGAGAGAGAAGCTCCTCTGCACTGGAAAATTTGGGGGTATAATGCTGGTGGGTTTATTTCAAATTGATGAAATTTGATTAAAAATTTCAATTTTGGTGGAAATTTGGGGGTTGGAATTGATGGGTTTGCTGCGGGGTTTCCTCACTCTCTCTCTCCCATGGCCACCATCCTTCGCCGCCTAACCCTCCACCACCCTCACCGCCGTTGACTCCTCACTGTCGCCGCTACCGTTCGCCAGGACACCACCGTCTGGAACCCTGCCCCACTCACCGAAGTAAAACCCGCTGCCGAGTCGTTATTCTACATCGCCATCAACGTTTTGGATTCCCCCGACTTAGCTGCCTCTTACACCCTAGCCGGGTAGTATCTCCAACTTCAGATTCTGGACGTAGAGAAGCCGTCCTTTTTAGCCATCACGTCGCCGCCATCATTGGCGTCAAAGATTGGTGTGTTTGAGTTTTTGGTTAAGAGCATAGCTGGCTCGACGGCTGAGCTTTCGTGTGGGCTTCAGAAAGGGGATGTCATTGAATTAACGCCGGCTATGGGTAGGGGTTTTGATTTGGAGCAAATTTCGCCGCCGGAGGATTATCAAACTGTTCTAATCTTTGCCACAGGTTCTAGGATTAGGTAAGCTTTTTTAATTGATTGCACAAAAGGTCCCTGTACTTTTTAACTTAGATTGACTAATTTACCATTGGGCTAACGCACGTGATTCCATTTAACGGCAAAAAATTAACGGCAATGGACGGAAGGACCAATTGCATCAAAAAATTAAGTTTAGGGACTACTGGGCTGGGATTGGGACCAATCCCAAAAAATTTGAAAAGTACAGGGACCATTTGTGTAATTTGCTCTAAGTTTTCTCAGCTCCTTTTGTAGTCAAGGTTCTTCCGTGCCATTTTAGTCAAGGGAGTATAACTTTACCCTATCCTCTTCCGACCTCTCTTGTTTTACATAATTTCAGGATCCTCCAATTCTTTTGATATAATTACAGAGACCTCCCTCTCCTTAGTTATTGGTAATGAAACATGTGTAAAATTTTGGTGTACAGTGTAATTTTTTTATTTTTTTTGCACGAGCGGCATAAAATCTTGTTTGATTTGATATCGAACACAAGTGGAAGGTTTACACTTTGTTTCTTTATTAGATTTTATACGACATATCCTAAAGTTTGTAACCAATTTTTATTTTTATTTTTCATGCTCATGAATTGATTGAGTTTTCATTTCGAGTCATTTGATTCGCCCCATAAATAAAGTAGATTTTAAAAACATCAATGTATTTTTTTAAGATCTAAAAAATACATAAAATATAATTTGTTATAATATCTAATATATATTAACAGAATTTTGAAATTATTTCATTCATTACTGATGTATTTTGGGTAGTTGTCAACAAAGACAAAGAACAAGATGCTACCTAACATTTAAAAGGTAACAGACGGTACTATTGACCCAATTCGAGATGAAAATGGAAGAATATATTCAGATTGAGTAAATTCGAGACATTTGACCCTAAATTGCAAAACTAGATAAACTTCAAATCTTAAAATGGAATGAATCTAAAAATTTATGGTCCCATGCATCATGCCCATGTGGAAGCGAGACTTATCTTTTAAAAGTAGAAAACAAATTAAGAATAAATTGATAACATAATATCTTAAGAAAGAAGTAATTAGAAAATCGGATATTTTGTTTGGAACGACTATGTATTCTTATTAAGGAACGGAGGGAGTATATTTTTTTAAACATTACTGCTCTCAGTTTTGAGCAATTTTTTCTGTCTTGGACACTTTTGTATGGTCGAATATGAGGGTCTCTAAATAGTTCTAGCCAAGCCGCCAAACAAAGGGAGCTTCCTGTAGATATCTAAACTGGAGGGGATGTCAATGCAATTCGTAAGAACAACCTCAAACTCAAAGACAAAATCAAGACCCTAAAGCTCATATATTATCTCACAGTTGCTTCCAAACCAGTGGATCTTTAACACAAACTCCGTACCAACCTTTCTTCACTGATTCTTCTGTCCGATCTCTCTCTCTCTCTCTCTCTCTCTCTCTCTCTCATATATACCTTATTTGTAATAAGGTATATATGAGAAAGTAAGAAGAAAAAGAAAATCAAATCAAAGATCTCACAATCTTTTTTTTTTGTTAAACAAAAAAGATTACAATCAAAATGGTGTGGTTCTTTGGATTCTCCACCTCAACACCAAGAACCTATTTCATCATTGGTGCAATCGTAACGGTTATCATTCTCACCATCATCTTACGTAAATGGGCAGTTTATCTAGACAACAAAGCAAGAGATAAAAAAAAAGCAGCTAATTCTACGACCGAATCAGCTGATGATCAAAAGTCGTCTAGTTGCACTGCAGCTATAAGGACTTATGCGCTCGAGGAACTGAAGAACGCGACGAGGGACTTTAGGATTCGGATAGGAGTCGGAGCCACTTCGTACGTGTATCTAGCTGAGCTGGGTGATGGAAGATTCGGAGCCGTCAAGCGTGTAATGGAGGAGAGAGGTGGTAGCAAGAAGATGTTCTTGGATGAAGTTTCTATTTTGCTTAGGATTTCACATCCTAATTTGGTTGGTTTATTAGGTTTTTGCTTAGATAAAGGTCAGCCATTCTCTCCTTTCCTTCTCTTCTTCGTCATTCATTTATCTATCTACTCAACTTCATATTCGCATTCTGAAAAGTTTTACGCGAGCAGTCGGATTGATTAAATCATTTCTACCAAGCTTTAGAGCAAGTTTTTTAATTTTTTTTTAATTTTTTAATGTTTGTCGTTTTTTCGTAGAAATATTTATAAATGTGAAAAATTGTTTTATTTTGTAAATCATATTCCCTGTAGCTATAAAAGTTCAAAAGCCAACGAACATGTGAATTCAAGTTAGATGATTGAGAGCATAGACTTATTCGCCTTTGCCTATGCCAAATTTTGTACTGTTCTCTTTCTATAAATTTAGTTTGGTTTGGTTTCTATTTGTTTTTAGTAATGTCTCATTTTGCAAGCTAATTAAGCTTACTATAATTTAGAATTTATTTTGCAAAGGCATGACACCCTCATCTAACAACCCAATTGAGAAAACTGATGAGAATCTCAAATTGAGAGAGGTTCCCTCCCTCCCTCCAGAGTTCACTCAGTAGTTCAATATATACACTCAGTAATTCAACATGTACGTTGGTAAATTTAATATATAATTCAACATGTACACTCGTTGGTTTAAGTTTTACAATATATAGATACGGGACTATTGAACATACACATTAAACTTATATCGAACATTGACGTACATCTGAATTAACGAATGTTTAATCAAGACCGTTGAATGTGCCTCATTGATGCAAATTAAGGCGTGGTATGCCTAAGACAACGGAACTAAATGGCTTGTGCTCGTTAGGCTACATTTTTAAGAAATATCTCCCGGCCGGAAAAGAAAAAGAAATGCAATCTTAATCTTAACATTGATCCAAGAAATCTGAAAGAAAATTTTAAAGATTTTTGCCATAATTTTTTTTTTCCTTATCTCCTTTTTCTGTTCATGTTCTCCATTATCTAGTTGAAAAAAACGAAGAATTCATTTTGAATATATTTTTTAAAAATATTTTCTTTTTATAAATTATTCAATCGAGGAACACGCAAACTGACATCTGCATACATGTGTATAACCAGGTGAACAGCTTCTATTATTGGAGTATATCCCCAACAAGAGCCTCTTCGATCGAATGCACACTCAACAAGGCCAAAACTCGGGACCTCTCTCATGGTCAAGTCGTTTAAGCATTGCCCTAGACATCGCCCACGCCCTAGACTACCTCCATTCAGTTGCCGATCCCCCAGTCATACACCGAGACATCAAGTCATCAAACATTCTTCTAATCAACGACGACCACGCCAAGCTTGCTGACTTTGGACTGTGCAAATTAGGCCATGATGCTCAAAGCGCGCAAACACCTACAATCATAAGAGGTTCATTAGGCTACGTCGACACAAATTACCTTAACTCAGGTTTAGTATCGCCAAAGAGCGATGTCTACAGCTTCGGGGTTTTACTACTCGAGCTTATAACCGGGATGAAGTCGTTACAAGGCTCGATAACGCTAGCCGAGTGGACCGAGGAGTGGAGAAGGAGTGAAGATGTGGAGGTTTTGCTTGGGATGTTAGACCCAAGGCTAAATGGTGATGTGAATGTGGAACAACTTAGAGTTTTGGTTGATGTGGCGAATTCAGCTTTGCTAGAGAACTCATTTTCAAGACCAGATATGGTTCAGATTGCATATAGGATTTCAAATTGTAGGGAATCTCAACTTCAACCTGAGTTACCTGTATAAACATTGTTCATAGTTAGCCACTTTAGGTGTTAGAACGTACATATTTAATACGCATAAAATTTGTTAACGTACAAATGTATAGTCAATTCTTTTAGAATATAATTGACTACCATTTTTATTTTTTTTCTTTTTGGAATATATGATTTTTTAACTTTTTATTTTTGTTGTTCTCAACCTTAGAATTGAATAATTTGTTGTCAACTTGACTTCCCAAACCACAGTGATGAGAAAAAGAAAAAAAAAACACACTTTTGTTCCGCTTGAAGAGTTTTCTTTCTATATATAGTTATAAGTTAATGTTGATGAAGATATGTCAATATCTTCCTAATATTAATATTGTATATCAACTCCTTAATTACAGCCTGTAAATATTATAATTGATTTGTTTACATCTTGTACCAATTATAAAATTATTGACATGTATATATACCAGTTCATAATCAATGGAAGAACAACATTTCCTCAATAATTCTCTCTGTTTATATGGTATCAGAGCTGCTTCTGATTCTTCTGTTTTTCATTTCCTTCCAATCTGTGCTGTCTCTCATGGCCTCCTCCGACCACACCTTCCTTCCCAACTCAGCCGAGCCTTCAATCCCTCTTATCGTCATCTCTCTTTCTCATATTCTTAAACTGACCCCCTCCAATTATCTCTCATGGAAAATCCAAATGGAAGCCACTCTCCTAGGCCATGACCTTCACAAGTTCATCGATGGCTCCCATCTTGCTCCTCCGCAATATCTTCCACCCGCTACTCCGAATGTATCCACCACCACCGAAGGTACACCCGCTACCCCAGCCACCAACCCCATCACAACTGCAACCCTAACCCCTAATCCGGCCTATGCAACCTGGTTTCTGCAAGATAAGCTAATACTTGGGGCCCTTGCAGGTACTCTCTCCCCTTCCCTAGTTACTCTCATCTCTCAATGCGCTACAACCCTAGCCGCCTGGAAAACACTAGCCAAGACTTACGCAAATCCTTCCAAAGGTCACCTTAAGCAACTTAAGGACAGACTTCGATCAATAACAAAAGGCTCTCGCACAATCTCTGAATACATGCAAGACATAAAATCTTGCACCGACCATCTAGCTTCTCTCGGTCGACCTCTTGAAGATGATGATATTGTTGATCGTGTCTTGGATCAACTCAATGACTCTGCCTACGAGAGTGTCATAAATGCGGTTCAAAGCCGTGACACTCCGATCTCGTTTAATGAACTACATGAAAAGTTAATTAACAAAGAACTTTCTCTCCAACACCAATCAAAATCTGTCTCACCATTTCCTGCCACTGTTAATTACCTTGCCAAAAACCCACCTCGAAATTTCACCAAAAATTACTCCCCCTCTGCTGGTCTCCTTCCCACACCAAACAACCCTTCCTTTCCTCGGCCTCAAGCTGCCTTTAAAGGCAAGTGTCAATGGTGCCGTATTCCGGGACACTACCTTTCTCAATGCCCAATCTTTCGTTCCCAATATCCACATGCTGTGATCCCTAATCCTCCCCCCAACAACCCTACTGGATTCCGTCAGCCTTCCAAACCACATCAGCCTACCAACCCGAGTGCCCATATTGCCACTAAAACTACTCCCTCTCCCCCAGCTTGGCTCCTTGACAGTGGTGCAACACACCACGCCACTAATGACCTTGAGAACTTAGCACTCCACTCTCCATATGATGGCACCGAAGAGCTTCTTATCGGTGACGGTTCGGGCCTCCACATTTCCAATACGGGTTCTACTTCCTTCCTTACTCCCACTACTACTCTTCATCTTAAAAATATTCTTCACGTTCCATCTATCTCTCGTAATATCATATCTATTTCAAAATTTTGTGTCGATAATAACTCTTCAATTACGTTCTTACCTAATTCATACTTTGTGAAGGATCTTTCCACGGGAGCAATTCTCTTCCAGGGCAAACCTAACTCCGGGGTATATGAATGGCATCCTCCTCCACCTTCCACACATTCCGCTAATCTCTCCTCTACTACAAACTGGCACCACCGTCTTGGCCATCCTTCCTACTCTATTTTAAGGCACATTAGCAATAGTTTTAATTTAAGTATTCCTTGTTCTATTTCCTTTCAATGTAATTCATGTGACTGTATTAAGAGTCACAAACTTCCATTCAATGAAAATTCCATTCAGTCACATGGCCCACTTGATATTCTTTACAGTGATGTATGGACCTCTCCCATCCCCTCGTACGATGGCTTCAAATACTACATAATTTTCGTTGATCATTTTTCAAAATATATTTGGTTCTATCCTTTGAAACATAAAAATGATGCCACTAGTGTTTTCTCTCGTTTTAAACTCTTGGTTGAAAAATATTTCAAACGCTCCATACTCACCATCTTTAGTGACAATGGTGGTGAGTACATTGGGTTGCGTCCACTCCTCGTATCTCATGGCATCAATCACCTTACCTCCCCTCCCCATACTCCCGAGCATAATGGATATTCTGAGAGACGTCATCGTCATATTGTTGAAACAGGGCTCTCTGTTCTCACTCATTCCTCTGTGCCACAGAAATTTTGGACCCTAGCCTTTGCCACCGCATGCTACTTAATAAATCGCATGCCCACTCCCACCCTTCAACTTCAATCACCATACCAACGTCTTCACAACCAAACACCTAATTACCTCAAATTACGAAGCTTCGGATGCCTTTGCTATCCATGGCTTCGACCCTACACCACAAATAAACTTGAACCCCGCTCCGCTCCTTGTGTTTTCGTAGGCTATTCTCCATCTCAAAGTGCCTACTATTGCCTTGAACCCTCCTCCCTCAAAATTTTTACATCTCGCCATGTAAAATTTGTTGAAGACAAATTCCCTTTTGCTTCCCCATTTCATCCTACTGCTCCTACCACCTCTGACTACATTGATGAATGGTGCAATTCTTCCCTTCCTATTCTCCCTACTTATCTACAAAAATATCCCACTATACCTCTCACTCATCCTATTTCCTCATCCGAAACTACACCTACAACCCCCTCTCAGACTACTACAACACCCCCTTAACCCACTGCCCCAACCGAACCAAACAGCCCCCCACTCAATTCATCTTCCTCAGTAGACTCCACCACTACCCCTCTCCATACTCCATCCCCAATACCAACTCTCCCACCCCCTCCCCCACCTCTTCCATCTGGTCCAGTAACACGTCTCAAAAATAATATCCGGAAACCCCTTACCAAAATGAACCTTCACATTCAACTTCCTGCCTCCCATACAACCGAACCCACCACAATCACACAAGCTCTCAAAAGTAAAATTTGGCGTGATGCAATGCAGTCCGAGTATGATGCTCTCCTCAAAAACAACACTTGGGATCTTGTTCCTTCTTCCTCTTCTCAAAATCTTGTCGGGTGTAAATGGGTATTTTGTACAAAATTTAACCCGGATGGTTCAGTTGATCGCTACAAAGCTAGACTAGTTGCTAAGGGATTCCACCAACGTCCTGGCCTAGATTACTCTGAAACCTTTAGCCCGGTAGTCAAACCTGCTACTATTCGTACAATCCTTTCTCTTGCTCTTACAAATAATTGGCCCTTACGCCAAATTGACATAAATAATGCCTTCCTCCAAGGCACTCTCATGGAAGATGTCTATATGGTCCAACCCCCGGGCTTTGTCAGTCCCACTCACCCTACTCATGTTTGTAAACTTCGTCAAGACTTGTATGGGCTCAAACAAGCACCACGTGCCTGGTACAATGAGCTCAAATCCTACCTTCTCTCCATTGGTTTCTCAAATTGCATTTCTGATTCCTCTCTCTTTATACTCAATCACTCTCTTGGCTCAATCTTCCTACTTGTCTATGTAGACGACATTATAGTCACTGGCTCTAATTCTACACTACTTCAATCCTTCATCGCTGCCTTTGCCTCTTGCTTTTCCCTTAAGGATCTAGGATCTCTCTCCTATTTTCTTGGGGTGGAAGTCCTCCCACATCCTGATGGTATCCTCTTATCTCAACATAAATATATCTTGGACCTTCTTTCCTGTGCTCACATGTCAGAGGCAAAACCGGTTCCTATTCCTATGATCACCAATCCACCTCTCTCTCTTCATGCAGGCTCTCCCCTTTCGAACCCTACAGAGTATCGGGCTCTCGTTGGAGGCCTTCAATATTTCCCTCACACGCCTTGACATTTCTTTTGCCGTGAACAAACTTTCTCAATATATGCACTGCCCTACGGATCTTCATTGGGCAGCCTTGAAGCGTGTTCTAAGGTATCTTGCTGGCTCCTCTTCCCATGGTATTCTTCTTCACAAACATTCTCCTCCCACTCTCCATGCGTTTACGGATGCGGATTGGGCAGGGGACAAGGACAATTATACATCTACCACAGGTTATGTTGTTTACTTGGGCAAAAACCCGATCTCCTGGAGCTCACGTAAACAACGCACACTTGCACGATCATCCACGGAAGCGGAATATCGAGCTGTAGCTGCAACCACTGCTGAGGTTCTTTGGCTTCAGAATTTACTTAAAGAAATCAAAGTTCAACTTCCTAGCACTCCGGTCATCTACTGCGACAACATGGGAGCCACATATGTAGCTGCCAATCCAAGGTTTCACTCCAAAATGAAACATCTTGGATTGGACTACCACTTTGTTCGAGAAAATGTCCAGAGTCAGAATCTTCGAGTTACACACATTTCTGGGAATGACCAATTGGCGGACATCCTGACGAAACCTCTGTCTCGCATTCGGTTTCATGATTTACTTTCCAAGATTGGCCTCTCAAGATCGTCCATCTTGCGGGGGCGTGATGAAGATATGTCAATATATTCCTAATATTAATATTGTATATCAACTCCTTAATTACAGCCTGTAAATATTATAATTGATTTGTTTACATCTTGTACCAATTATAGAATTATTGACATGTATATATACCAGTTCATAATCAATGGAAGAACAACTTTTCCTCAATAATTCTCTCTGTTTATAAATGTATGCATATATCAAAATCATTTTTTAATGTAAATTTATTATATTTACCTAATAACATTTCAATCGTGAGAACATGGAACTATTATCAATTATAATGTTTATAATTTTGAAAAAACAAATAAACTTATTGTTAAAATATGTTTCAAATTCATAAGGATTTTGGAATCCTATACAAACTAGGATTGTATTAATTAATCCTAGAGTTAATTGGAGAAGGTTAAACAATTTTATACTAGTTGTAAAAGGATTCCTTTATTGACATGGATTAAGAGTTTTAATCTCAATTTGTTAAGATTTTTCTTAGGGCCTATATAAAGAGTTGATGAGACGTTAATTAAAGATAAGACCAAAAGTGAGAGAGACACAAATTGGGGAGAGACGGACGACGGAAACAGTTGGTGGTCGAGGGTCTCGAGGTCTTGGCGGTATTAGACAAAATAGTGCGTGACTATTTTGGGCTGTGAGAGGTGTGGTACTCTGTAGGATCGTGTCAATCCTTGTAACCCTAGTACTAGGTAGGGTGAGTACATTGAAAACTCTCTATTGTAATTCTTCATCGTTTATAGTGGATTTGTTGCTTGCCTTGGAGTGGATTAAACTACGTAAATCCTCTGTTCCCTTTTGTTTGATTCAGTTATATTTTCTATTTTCTTGCCATTATTTCTCTAAATACTTGGTACTTTAATTTTCAACCGATTCGCTTCCGCATTGAAGATAGAAACTTGAAATTCTTAATCCAAGAATATCCTCGTTTTTATAACACTTATCTAAATTGTTGGGTAAATATAAGCAAGTTGACTAAAGAAATAATCCTCGCATGATCATGGAGGTTGTATAACTCTATGAAATGTTATCCCTCCTAGAAGGAATTTTGTAGCACTTTAACATTATAATGCAACAATATTACTTGTGGTATATCATATAATTTTATATGTCACATAATATTTTGAAATTATTAAATATTTTCTCGATTGAAAACCAAAGAATGTAATACTAGGCATCATTACGACGTGAACTTAAAATTTTAAAACATTTTAAAACACAACGGGCTCACATTTATGTCAAGAAGCCCACTTCACTTTGGGCTCGTTACCAAGTAAATTAAGGAAATAATTACGGGCCGGTCCTTTTTATGAGATTTTTAACTGCTTTATGCACTTATTTTTATTTTCAACCGCTTAAGTTCATTTTAAATGATAAATTGGTTAATTGTTTCAAAACTGCCCATGTAACAATTTAAACAACGTTTTAAGCATTGTCTTCCTTTAAATTTCTCCTGTAAATTCTTCATTTCATTCTAATCATTGTTTATTTTGCTACAACATTCATCTCTTTCTCTTTCTATCAGTTTCTTTCCATGCCCAGTTCATCATAAAAAAACACGACCATTATAATTTTTTAATTATTTTAATTATTTGTGTCTTTATTTTATTAATATTATTCTTCAATCGCTGAATGCTACCACAACGAATTTCAGCCTCATCCCAATGTAGAAATTTTAAAAAAAGTGACAACCTTTTTAGAAGTGTCTTGAAAAATTCATTTAATCTTTAATTCCCTAATATTCACAACATATTGTGCATCAGAAATAAAAGTTGTCCATCGCGATTCATGAAAAAAATACTTTTTTTTTTTATAATTGTGTGCATCACAATACACACTTTTGATGCATCGCAAGTGTAATGTTGTGCATCGCGATGCACAAAAACAGTACTTTTTAATATAATTTTGTGCATCGCGATGCACACTTTGATGCACCACAAGTGTAATATTGTGCAATAGTACTGTTTTGTGCATCACTATGCAAGTGTAATGTTGTGCATCGCGATGCATAAAAATAATATTTTTTAGTACAATTTAGTGTATCGCGATGCATACTTTAATGGCAAAAATAATTAAGCAGTTAGCTGAAGGCAAAGTTGTAAATAGAATAGAAGTTAGTTAGTCAGTCATTATTAGCTGATGACAAAGTTGTAAATAGAATAAAAGTTAGTTAGTCGTTGTTGTGTTAGCTGATGATAAAATTGTAAATTAAAAAAAAATTTGTTAGTCAGTTATTATTTAGTAAAGTACAACTATTTGAGAGTTAGTCAGTTAGAGTGTGGTGCAACAATTTGTGCATCGCGATGCATAGCATGCATGTTATGTGTTTATTAAGGACATAGATAACATTTCATAATAAAAGTGTTATTTTCTGATTTAAAACAATTATAGGAAATTAAAGCGGTTAAAAATTCATTCAAATGTACCGGTCGAATTTCACCCAAAATTAAGTGTAGACTTACAACTATGAGGCGGAGTTTATTATCACTGTGGGCTTTTTTAATCAAGTATGGACCGTATGGTTGTCTAAGTCCATATGCCCTGCTGGGTGGCACATCGGATCGGATGGGCTAAGGTATTTTGCGGATTGATTTGGGTTGAATTGCGAATAAAACTCACCAAAATAAGACAGCCTATCCAAATCAATCTATTTTTGTACACTTTTTATTGAAACTTTATAAATTACGTGCAGCATTTAAAAAATATAATGTTTTAAAAATGTAGATCTTTTATTATATGAGCTAATATATGACAAGAAAAATAAATTCAAAAAAAGATTAGGAAGAACTCGCGCCAAATTTTGGGGGAGTTTATTGCAGTAATATCGACCGGAGTGACAAGGAAGGGTGACTAGTAAGTTGTGAGGCCGAGGGGTGAGGAACTAGAAGATTATGCAGTTTGTAAATCACGTGGAAGAAAAAATTACGCCATTTTTAAATTTCGTAACAGAATTAATAAGTAATTCAGTTAGAAAATTTCATGAAAGAAAAAAGAATACAATTGTAAAATCTAGTGGAAGAATCAAGATTAACAAACGTGGGGAGTCTTGAACGTACTTTGTTGAATTCAAAAATATTAGTAGATTTTATTCAAAGGCAATAATTAGGTCAAGGGACTTTCTGAAAAACATTACTCCATCATTCTCAATGTAAGAGCCTGATTGATGCAGCATTTAAAAAATACAGTGTTGTAAAAACGTAGGTCTTTTATTATAAATGCGTTTGAGATATCACTTCAACATGCAGCTTTTTCCTCCTAGCAGCGTTTTAAAACCTGCGTTTTGGAAAAAAGCTGAGAATTTCAGTGTTTTAAAACGCAGCCGCATTTTGAAAAAGTTATTTTTTCTGCCACAACATTGAAACATAATTTTTGCAAATAAACTGCATTTTGGCCAAAACACACGACCAAATGGGTTCTAAGTGTCCGCTATCCTATTTTGGAACGTCCCAAAATAATCGTACCCTTTCCTCTTTTAGAATTTTTTTTCAAGTCAATTACTCTCTCCGTCCCTGATAAATGTTCCTACTTTCTATTTTGGAATGTCCCAACTAATATTCCTAAAGAATTTTGATCTACCTATTTTCTATCATTATTCCAAATATACCCTTAAAGTTTCATTAATATAACATATCCCAAAGAAACTTAATTATTTAGAATAATTGAACTCAATTAATATTTATGTGTATTATTGTCAGAACATATTTTACAGCACATTATTAATTATATTTCTTAATTTTTGTTATTTATCCACTAGAAACATTTATCCAAAATGGAGGGAGTATCTATTATGTCCCTCTTAATTGTGGGATAGAAATGTGTAAACCCATTGATTTGATACTCGCTAAAAAAATTGAGGGAATTAATTAAGAGAAAGTTATACAAAGTCAAACACTTTTCTAAAACTCACATTCCCACGATTCCTAAATTATCGTCTTGTTTGATTTTTTTTTTTGGTCAAATAGAATATTTTTTAAATACAAATTTAACGTATATTTTTTTTATCTTTTTCAAAATAATAAAACACGTAATTCATAATACTTTAAATGTTCTATGAATTACGTCTTTTATATTTTTGTAAAAAATAAAATAATAAACATCAAATTTATATTTAAAAAATATCAAATTTAACAAAAGAAAAAAAAATCAAACGGAACAATAATTTATGAACAGATGGAGTATAAATTTAACATGAACACTTATTTTGAAATGATGAGATTAGTATATTTAATCTAGCAAACCTATAATCTTAGAGCGTCCACAGTGGTAACTCCCAATATATCTCTATATTATACTCTAAACACCTCGTTTTTCGTTTAAGTTTCACTTTTTCAACACTCTAAAAATAAATTCACTCCAATAAGCACTCTCTATATAACCCTCTAAAAATTAAATATCTCTCATCTCAACTAACAAACCATTATATTTTTTCTCTTTTATTTATATTTTTCCACCACAATTAACATAAAATATTTTAAATTTTATATACTATGAAAAATATATTGTACTCTCTCCGTCCCTAAATTATTGTCTTGTTTAACTCGCCACACGAATTAACAAAAAATAATTGACTTGATTATTAATATTGGTATAATGTGTAATTTCTTTTAATGCCCATGTGTATATGGCGCATAATTAAAGTAGAGAGAAAAGTAAGGGTAAAATGGTAAAAATAATCTCTTAAAAAAGAAAGTTTTAAACATAACAATTATTTAGGAACGGACAAAAAAAAAATAATTTAGGGACGGAGAGAGTATATTTTAATAATTTTTATTTTAAAATATTAAATAAAAATATATTGTGCTCAAATAAAGTGAAGAAAATGTAGAGAATTTAAGTCACTATTCATGTTAAAACTCCCTCTATAGTTAGAGGATGATTTAATTAGTTTTAGAGATAGAGGGTGGACTAGAGGGACCACTGAAGAATCAAGGAAGTATAAAAATTTCTAAAAATCTCTAAAATTATTATGATAGAGGCATCTTTACTATTAGACTGTATGTCTGTTTTTTAGACTGTCTGTTCTTTATCTTCTCTAATTAATTAAGTGTCGCCCCTAGCTTATAGTTTCCAGCCTTCCATGAATATGTACGAGCATATTCCCCCGTCCCAAAAAACTAGTTTCTTATTATTATTATTATTGATTTGTCTAAAAAAAAACAGTCCTTTATATATATATACATAGTTGTCAAAGCGGGATACGTATCGTGTATCGAAATTCTATCTCTATGATATGTATCGGGATACGCATCGCGTATTGTAAGATACGCTATATATATATGCATATATATATATATATAATGACTATTAAGCAATAATTAATAAAAATATATTATCCAATGATTAAGGTTAAACTTCATATATGTGTTTTCATAATTTGAAAGCTTGATATTAATCCAAAAAAAATTAGGAGAAAAAGAAAATAGATGAGAACATAAAATATTCACAATTAAGTAAACTTTTAAGCTTAAAAAACTATCAAATTCATACTTTTTTGAAAAAAATAAATAAATTCCAAGATGTAATATTTTCTTCCTTCAATTTTGTCTTCACTCTTTAGCATATATGGACTCTATTATTACTATCAACAAGGGTTTTCTTATAATGGAGGATTAGGAAATTGGATAATGGACAAATTAGAATTGGGTTTAAAAAGGGAGGTAATAAGAATTGGTGATTCTCATATCGTATTGTACGATACGTATCGCGTATCGTACGATACGCTAAGCGTATCGTACGATACAGAGCCCATTACGATACGGTGATGCAATACGTATCGAAATAGGCGATTTTCGTATCGTATCGTACGATACGTATCGCGTATCGTACGATACTAATAACTATATATATATATATATATATATATATATATATATATATAGTACTATCTTCTTCCTATATGAATGTTTATTTTTAAAATTTTCTCATTTCTAAATAAGTGTTTATTTTTATATAAGTTTATTAATTTCATCTTTGACATTTATTATGTTTTAATGCGGACTTTTAACATTGTATGTGGACATTAAGGTTCATGTACTACTAAAATGATTTAAAAGTCAACTTTCTGAATTTTAGTGAAAAATTAAAAATAAACACTTGTTTAGGAATAGAATGAGTAGTTTGTACCTTTGGCATTTTCAAAATGTCTAGCATTCTTTTACATACTTTTGGATTAAGCAAGACTATCTGATTTCCATGAGCACCTTCGAGGAGGGACCGAAGAATTTAGAACCTCTAGAGTTGGGTGTAAATAGAGTTGATGAATTTTATAATCAAGATTTGACCGCAAGACAAACTTTGCTGATCCAACCAGTGAATTAACAAATTTGCTGATCCCAACTAGTGAATCATTAAATCATTTTGAAGTCTGTTGATCCCAACTATTAAATCAGTAAATCTGGTGTTCTCAATTATGAAAAATATAAGAAATTCGAGAATCTCAAATTTAGAAATTCCTACAGCATGTAAATTATTTGAAAGAATTGAGTATGCAGCTCTTACTTAAATTTAGACAATGAACCGCGACACTAATTTTAGGCCTATGGCCATAATGTCATGTGACTTGGTCCTCCGGCACAGCTTGACATAGTTGGACAAGTAGATGATTTCAAAATTAAAATTATAAAATAAAATTACATCATTTGAAATTATATATTTATTAAACGATTTTAAATTATGTAAAATTATATATTAAACTAAAATTATATATTAATTTGTACAAATTTTAGTTTATAAATATATTACTAATTAAATCAACAATAATATTAATTTCAAAATTAAAATTATATATTAATAATTATATAAAATTATATATTAATAATTTATAAACTTAAATTAAATTTTATAAAATTATATATTAAACTAAAATTATAAACAAAAAATATATATTAATAATTATATAAAATTATATATATTAATAATTATAGAAAATTATATATATAAACTAAAATTATATATTAATAATTATTTTTAATAATTATATAAAATTATGTATATATTAATAATTATATAAACTGAAAAAAAAAATTCAAACCCCCAAGGGTGGGCGGTTTAAACATTTAAAACCCCCAGGGGTGGGCGGTGTAATTGCATTAAACCCCTAGGGAGGGGCGGTCCTCCTATTATGCCGTTAAAAATTTAACGATTCCGTTAAGTTTTTAACGGAATTCTGAATTTAAGGGGTTAAATTAAAAAATAAATAAATTAACGGATCCGTTAGTATAAGACCACCTAGTCTGGGCGGTTCTTCAATTTTTCAGTTTTTTTTTTTAAGTACATGGGGCTTTTTGCATTTTTTTAAGTTGAAAGTGAGGGGCAAAAGAGTCACTTTCCAGAGGGAGGGGTGTCATTTAGCATAAAGAGGGGGTGTCATTTAGCACCTAAAACTTGCACTATAAGCCCAATAATTTTATTGGTCTATTTAACTGGACTTGTGTGTACCATTTAGGCCGATGTGCTCAGATGGCTCAGTGTAGATTTTTGTCCGCTAGTTCACCGTGATGAGAGGGCTCTATTGAAGTTTATAGTATATGATGAATAGGCTATTAAATAGACGCCACTGTGCCCCATTGAAAGCCATCACTTGTTGAGGAGTACGGAAAGAAAGACTTAGCCGTCGCAGGGATACTTCCTCAAGAATTTACACTGAGCCGTCTGAGCACATCGACGGCCTCGATGATGACTATCGACATGTCGCCGATGCAGTTGAAGGACGGGACACTCATATTCCCTTTGATGAACTTTATGAAAAACTCATCAACTGCGAGCTGGTGCTGAAGCAATCCTACCTTGCCTCCACTCTCCACCCCGCCACGGCTAATACTGTGATGAACAGGCAACAACGTCTCCTCAGCCTCAGTATCCTCGCCACCAGCAGCCCGCACAGCCTCCTCGGCATCCATAGTCGGGCAACAATGGTCCTCGCCAGTAGCGACCTTACCTCGGCAAATGTCAAGGCTGTCGACAACAAGGTCATACGGTCGCTCAGTGCCCCAACTATCAGCTTGTTCCGACCTCGCCATCCAGCTCGCCTTACTCCTCATCTGCGGGCAACAAATGGCAACTGCGAGCAAACATAGCCACGACCTCGGGCAACACAACTCCAAGCTGGATCCTCGACAGTGGTGCTTCCCACCATGTCACCGCTGACCTCAGCAATCTCTCTCTCCATACTCCGTACTCGGGCCCTGACGACATGGTTATTGGTGATGGCACTGGGTTACACATTGCCAATACTGGTTATACCTCTCTCCACACACCCTCACACACATTTCAATTGCATAATGTTCTGTTTGTACCTAGCATGAAAAGAAACCTCATTTCTATCTCTCAATTCTGCACATCTAATAATGCATCTATTGAATTCTTACTCACTTCCTTTCGTGTGAAGGATCTACAGACAGGGATCTCGCTGTTGGAAGGACAATCTAAAGATGGTGTGTATGAATGGCCGAGTTCAATCCCTCCGTGTCACCCCACTGCCTTTGCGAGATCGAAAGTGTCTGCTTCGGACTGGCATCATCGCCTTGGTCATCCCTCTGCCCAAATCCAGAGTCATATAGAGTCTAGGTTTGCTCTCGAGCATTCTCGAGATAAGTCATCCTATTGTAATGCGTGTTTAAGCAATAAAAGTCACAAACTTCCTTTTACTTCATCTACTATTGTGTCCACCCACCCCCTTCGAATTATTTATTTTGATGTTTGGACCTCGCCCATTCACTCATTTGATGTCTTCAAATACTATATGATCTTCGTCGATCACTATGCACATTACATCTGGCTCTACCCTCTAAAAAGGAAGTCCGATGTTGTTTCTATCTTTCCTCGCTTTCAAGCCCTGGTCGAAAACCACTTCAAACACAAGATCGTCACCCTATACTCGGACAATGGTGGCGAGTACACTGGTCTCGCCAAAACCACCGGCCTGGCCACATACCTCGTCACTAATGGCATCTCGCACCTCACCTCGCCCCCCACACGCCCGAGCACAATGGCTTCTCTGAACGTCGACATCGACACATTGTTGAAACTGGTCTCTTTTTATTATCCAAAGCCGCTCTTCCCCTCACCTTCTGGTCGTATGCCTTCCTCACAGTCACCTATCTCATAAATCGCCTTCCCACCCCCACACTCCAGATGCTCTCTCCCTACCACAAACTCTTCGGGTCAGCCCCCAACTACTTAAAACTTTGAGCATTTGGATGTCTCTATTATTCTTGGCTGCGTCCATACACCACTCACAAGCTAGATCCTCGCTCGACTCACTGTGTCTTCCTCGGGTACTCCCTCACTCAGAGTACCTATATCTGTTATGACCCGACCAGCGGGAAACTCATTGTATCCCGCCGTGTTCGGTTTGTTGAGTCTGAGTTTCCCATGTCTCAAATCGAGCTGAATCTTCTCCGACCTGACGAGTCAACCCACACTTCCTGGTTACCATCATGACATCCTCGCGGCTTCATACACACCATCGGCAGCTAGTCCTTGCAGCGACCTGACAGATGCTCCTCCCGCGATCTCATCTCAACCACTCTCGGAGCCCGGCACAGCTAACCCCGACCTTGCCGAGTCCTCGCAGGTTGCCCCACCAAACACCGACCTTCCTCATCAGCCTATACCCTAGGCCGCAGCTCGCATCTCACCCATTATCACTCGCTTCCGAAATAACATCCACAAACCAATTAACAAACTCTGCCTATCCGCCCAACCAAATATTGAACTTAAACCAATATGTGTAACTCAGGCCCTCAAAGACAGCATGTGGCGACAAGCCATGTCTGAGGAATATGATTCCCTCCTAAAAAATGGCACATGGGAACTGGTACCTCTCACAGGAGTCCCTAATATTGTTGGTTGTAAATGGATATTTCGGATTAGACGATCTGCTGATGGCAAAATTGACAGGTACAAAGCTCGCCTAGGGGTGGCAATTTGAGGCACGACACAAATGAACGAAATGAACACGACACGAAATTATAGGGTCGGGCCGAGCTTTATCGGGTTCGGGCTGTTATTGGGTCGATCCGATAACAGCCCGCTAAAATCGGGCCGTGTTCGTGCCGTGTTCGGGCTAGCCCAATAAGATGGTTATCCGTGTGATATTATCCCTGGACAAATCTTGGTCGTTGATTAAACTTAATTTTAGTAAGTCTTGGACGTTGATATTATCGGGTTCGTGCCGTGTTCGGGCTAGTCCGATAAGAATTAATATTTTTGGCTTAACGGGCCTGACGGGCTTGCCTGAACTAGTATGACAATCGTGACTATCGTGCCTAACGGGCCGTGCCAGGATTTTCGTGCTTTAATCGTGTCGTATTTGGGTTTCTATTATAGGCCCGCTAAGCTTAACGGGCCGTGTTCGTGTTTGGTCTTAACGTGTTGTGCTCTTATTGTGCCAGCCCGTTAACAGCCCAGCACGACCGAATTGCTACCCCTAAGCTCGCCTAGTCGCCAAGGGATTCCATCAGCGCCCAGGAGTTGACTACCATGAAACTTTCAGCCCGGTGGTCAAACCCACCACGGTTCGCCTCATCCTCTCCCTTGCGATCAGCCGGGGATGAGATCTTCGTCAGCTCGACGTCAACAATGCCTTCTTGCAGGGAACCCTTGCCGAGGAAGTCTTTATGACTCAACCTCAGGGCTTCGTCGACATTGATCACCCGCACCATGTGTGTCACCTCCAAAAGGCAATCTATGGTCTCAAGCAAGCTCCCCGAGCATGGTACAATGAACTCCGCAAGTTTCTCCTCGATGCTCACTTCACGAACTCAATGGCTGATACCTCCCTATTCATCTTCAATGAGGGTGGCATCACTCTTCTGTTGTTCGTCTATATTGATGACATCATCATCACCGGCAGCGATACCAAGGCAGTCTAGGCCTTCATCACTGTCCTCGTTGCTCGGTTCTTGCTCAAAGACCTCGGCAACCTTTACTACTTCCTCGGTGTGAAAGTGGTTCCTCGGTCTACTGGGCTTCTCCTCTCCTCTCCTAACGAGGTTACATAGCCGACCTCCTTGCTCGCACTGGTATATCTGAAGCTCGCCCAGTGGCAACACCCTTAGCGACCTCGCCAGTGCTCACCCTTTAGTAGAGCATGGCGCTGACTGATCCAACCGAGTTTCGAGCAGTAATCGGGAGTCTTCAATATCTATCTCTTACCCGCCCGGACATTGCCTATGTCGTCAACAAGCTCTCTCCGTTTATGCATAGGCCCACCTCGGATCACTTGCTCGCCACCAAGCGCCTACTTCGCTATCTCAGTGGCACCATTGATCATGCCATCTTTCTTCATCGCCAGTCGCCTCTCGATCTTCATGCTTTCACCGATGCCGATTGGGTGGGAAACAATGATGATTTTACCTCCACAAGTGCTTACATAGTGTATCTTGGCCAAAACCCCATCTCCTGGAGCTCGAAAAAGCAGAGAACAGTTGCTCGCTCCTCAACAGAAGCCGAGTACCGAGCTGTTGCTGCAACAACTGCTGAAGTACGCTGGGTTACCTCGCTTCTAGGTGAGCTTGGTGTCACCTCCTCGTGCCAACCCGTTATCTACTGTGATAACGTCGGCGCTACAAATCTCTGCTTCAACCCAGTGTTTCATTCTTGCATGAAACAAGTTGCCCTCGACTATCACTTTATCCGTCAGCAAGTTCAAGACGGTATCTTACGGGTATCTCACGTCTCCTCGGCTGACTAGCTTGCGGATGCCCTCACCAAGCCGCTTCCTCATGCTCGCTTTCACCATCTTCTACTCAAGATTGGCCTCTCCTTTCGGGGGTCCAACTTGCGGGGGCATATAAGGGAATAATACCCCTTCCATTTTGTTGTATCTTTGTTACCATATATATGTAATTATATTTGGTATATTCTTTCCTATTCGTTAGGTCTCCTAGTTACCTTGTATTGTAACTCTTCTCCTAATCCTTATTGTATTAGGTTATCTTGTAAACCCTATAAATATGTGATCTAATCAATGAAAAAGGCTATGTTATTATTCATAAGAATTATTATTCTCTACCCATCCGTCTTCAAGTGCCTCCTTATTAACCCTATTAATGAACTCATGAATTTACCCATCAAACTGATAAAACTCGCTCACAATATTAGATCATTAAGACATTGCATTTTAGACTTACTAATAGCCGTGTCCCATGCTCGATCCCTTGGAACACAAAGGTGAAGGCCAAGTATGAAACGATCAAGAGCCTAGGTTCTGATATCAAATTGTCACATGGAGGCTACTTGGCACAAGTGACTCATCGTGAGCACCGCAATAAGCTACTTGGCTTAAGTGACTCATCGTGAGCACCGCAATAGGCTACTTGGCTTAACTGACTCATCGTGAGCACCACGATAGGCTACTTGGCTTAAGTGACTCAGTATGCACCGCAAACGGGCTACTTGGCTTAAGTGACTCATTGTGTACGTGCACTGCGGGGTCCCATGGCAAGGCAAGGGCATATTCTTTCTGGCAACCCAGAATTACCTTGTGATAGGCAATAATAAAGCAACCACGGCAATATCACGACAAGTATTTAGGAAAGTGAGCAAAAGAAAAAGAAAAAAGAAATGACTCACACCATGTAAATCAATTACTCTCTTCGTTCCAAAAAATAGTTTTATTTGACAAATAAAATATTTTATAATTAAGAATGACTGTATGACTTTGCAATGACACTGTATACAACAAAGTGCCCTTTCATAATGCAAATGATCAGATTTTTAAAAGGTTGATTGTTAGATCCGGTGATTGCTTCAAGACAAATTAAACCAAAAAAAAAAATGTAGTATAAATAAATATAAAACAATACAATAATTAAAATTAAGCAATGATTATTGATTAGAGTTAAAACAATTCGTGTCATCATAGAATAAAGCCAGCTGGCAGTTCCCTTTGACTTATCCATTAATTAGTATTTTTGTTACTCCTTAACTACAAGTTGTCCGTATTTCCTCTATTACTTTAGTTAAGTAATCATAAAATATATTCTTATAATTTGTTTTGGGTACAACGAAACATTAATTAACGTAGTACTTACTCCGTATTAATATCATTACAATATATAATTATGGTTGGATTATAGTGCTAAGTACATGGTTTCCTACTTTAGTCTTAGGTATATATATATTGCACGTACAGCCAAGCCAAGCCAAGCCAAGCGTACTTCATACCCATGTGCTATAATTTGCATGGAGCCTATGTTCTTATTTATTACTTCCTTCGTTTTAGGCAAAGAGTCTACTTTTGATTTTTTTGGGTCAACTTAATTAAAGTTTGACCAATAATTTACATACATTTATTTATTTGTATAAAGTTATAAAAGTTGTAATCCATAGGATTCTTAGAGCCCGTTTGGTCGAGCGTTTTGGCCAAAAAGCAGGGATAAAACGCTGCTTATTTGCAAAAAATGTGTTTCAATATCGGCGAAAGCGGCGTTTTCAAACGCAGTGCGTTTAAAACGCTGAAATTCCCACTTTTTCCCAAACGCAGGTTTTAAAACGCTACTAGGAAAAAAAAGCTGCGTATTGAAGTGATATCCCAAACGTATTTATAAGGAAAGACCTCCGTTTTTAAAACACTGCACCAAACGGGCTCTTAATGTAGTTTTTAATTAATAAAATTTTATTTCCTAAAACTTAAGTAAAGTATACAAAAAAATTATTTGATTTAGTTACATGTTGACTTTTAAAAATAGAAAGTAGACTCTTTATCTGAAACGGAAGGAGTAATTCACTTAATTTATATATAGTAATACTTGTATATACTAAGAATGTATGTACTTGTATTCTATATAATGTAAGGCCTAGTGGCAGGAAAGTATACCGACATACATATACCTCTTTTTATGAACTCGTGTTTATTTGATTTTTTTTCACCACTCATTTAATTCAATCGAATCACAATTGAGCCAGCTCGGTTTAATAATCAGATAAAGATCAAAGGTGCTGATAAGCATAAAATAGTGTCAAGGTCTTAAGACTTTGTAGTTTGAGTTTAATTCACTCTAGAGTGAAACAATGATTTTCGGCTTGAGCTACAATCAGTTAAATTGATTTACTCGCGTCAATATACCACCTTGTCCTTTGTACATGAGCATTATAGAATATATCAAAGAGAAGTAGTATTATTTTAACTCCACTTTTTAACCTATACACACACTAGCTAGGTGATATTTTGTTTTATTTATATACATATAACGTTTCTGAAACTGTACTGTAATGTGCGTTGCTTAAAAGATAAGTAAAAGTAATTACATTTTCTCATATAAAATTAGATAACTAATCTAATATTAATTTGTAGGTATATAATTGATAAGTTAATCGTAAGTGAAAGACTTTGAAACACTTGCAGCCAAAACTTGTCTGTAAAGGCAGAAAATGACTTGTAAATAAAGTGATTAAGAGTCTAAAATACTTGCATGCAAGCTAGAATATAGACAACAAAACAAACACGTAGTCAGACACGTAGTCAGACACACAGCAGTGTATAGTATTATTATACGAGTCAAACTTGGCAAGTGAGAAATGCATTTAGTCGCCTACAGAAGGATTACCTAGTTTTAGTTAATCACCCCTAGAATTAAATAATTGAGATATTAATTCCCCCTCTACTTTCGACTTTCGAGTGTGTGATAACATCATCCAAAAAAGTGGGATTTGGAGTGGCTTCCAGCCCATAAGTTGCAGCAACAAAAAATATCACTTGTGGGGTTGCAGCCACAAAAAATATCACATGTAGGGTATAGATAGAGGTGATAATTATTGTTCATATCATTTACATATTAATGGGTATGAAATGATATTAATGGGTATGAGTACTTATCTTTTTAAGAATGAGCTAAAATAGGCGACACAATTTTAACTCACTAATTTTTGTGAGTAAAAATTGCTTACTTGCGCACCACCATAATAACCAAACTCAAAAACTCTTTAGTAATAGATATTAATATATACTTTTTAGAAGTTTTATCCAAGGTTTCAATTGAAATTAAGTTTTATAATGTTTGTTTTTATTTAATAATTTTATGTTAATGGGTAGATGGACACTAGCCCATTTATGACGTGCCCTTTATGCCCATATTATCAATTAGGCATTTACCTTTTCGCCCATTCTGCAGTTAGAGATATTAAACGGGCTAGACTTAACGATTTCGGGCCAGCCCTAACGGGCCATGGCCATAGCGGTCCACGAGTTAAATGGGTCAGTTTTTACGAACCACTAATATTGCAAATCTAACACTAACCCTATCAGCTACGTGGTAAATGGACACTATTGGGCCACGGCTAAAATTTTTAAATAATTATAGATTTACGTCCAAAGTTTTTAAGCAACACAATCCAAAATAAAGTCACGAACAACATCATCTAACTGATAAATTTCAAAAATAAATTTGAGAAATCAAGTACTTAACTACTTACTACTACTAATTACTAATCAAATCCATTCAATTGAGCAAAATACCTCCAATTTCACAAAAATCAACTGTGAAATTAAAATTTCATCACAAATTTGTTCAACACCAAACAGTAATTCTCAAATCATGCAACAAATAATCTAAATTAAATGAAAATTTTAACTAGCAATTTGAGCCAAATACCTCCAATTTGAAGCCCTAATTGATTCGTTGCAAACTGTGATGAATGAGGAAGAGAGATACGTTGAATAAAGACAAGCCACAACGCGCGCCTTATTGGAGAGCTGATGGAGAGTGACCGGAGATGAGATCTGAAGTTGGCCGAGATGGTCGGCTTGAAGAAAAAGAGAGTTGGAGCGTAGAGAGAAATATGAGGGTCAGGGTCAGCTCGTTTAACCCGCGGGCTAACCAGTCCGGGCTAAAAGGCTTGTTTTTAAACAAGCCAATAATTTTTAAGCCATAACCTTGTATTTTTCCGGTCTAAACGGTCACATTGTCGTTTGTGGCCCTTTTAATATCTCTGTAGCCCACATGAGCACCGCCCATATGCCCTCAGCTCGCCCGTTTGGCACCTCTAGAAATACATGAGCAAATATTAAGGCTTAGTTCTCATTGCTGATTTAGTAACTTGTTTTAGTGGTTCTAAACTTTCTTTCTCTTCAATCCTACTAGCTTTCTCTCTATCTCTTCTAGTCTTCTTTACTATTATTACAAAAGAAAACTCAAATTGGGTCTTTATATCGCAATGGCAGACACATCTTTAGTATTTCTAAACCAAAACATCAACTATGTATTTCTAAATCATTAGATTAGCAGCTGATGTGAACCGTATATAGTAGTCAAATACCAATAGGAATTTATCATGCAAGTATTTTTATATATTTTTTAAAGTTTTAAGAGGGCGTGAGAATGAATCGAACTTGAAATATCACACATTGTAAAACCTCAACTGTACCACTAGACCAACCGGACAAATTTATCATGCAAGTAAAGTGACAAATAAATTTTAAAATTTTAAAATCTATTGATCTTAAACTAATGATCTTAAAGTTTTTGACTTTTTGATTAAATGTATGGCTTTTAATTAATATCTAACTACCCTATCAGTGATCTAAAATCACTAAATATATTCTAGAGTACATTTCGAATTATCACTCTATTTTTTTATTCCATCCACTAGTAGACTACTAAAATCAATCCCAACCCCTTCTTCTGCAACTCTACCCTGTTGGCTTTTTTTTTTTGTCGCTCAAATTTAATAATGAAACCCCG
Source organism: Platycodon grandiflorus (assembly GCA_016624345.1). Taxonomy (NCBI): domain Eukaryota; kingdom Viridiplantae; phylum Streptophyta; class Magnoliopsida; order Asterales; family Campanulaceae; genus Platycodon; species Platycodon grandiflorus. The sequence goes on from CM028362.1 coordinate 37,561,337, forward strand.
CCCCTTCCAATTTTTAATTATAACATATGGGTACTCCCTTCGATGGCTCTAATCTTTAAATAAAGTTATATTTTGACTTTTCAACTTTTTTATTATTTTTTGGATCGCTACTTAATATATTTGTATTTAACGGTAAGATATAAAATTATATTCCCTCCGTCCCTTAATTATTATCTTGTTTGACTCGGCACAAAAATTAAAAAAATAATTAACTTAATTATTAATATTGATATAATATATAATTTTTTTTAATGTCTATGTGTATGTGGTCCATAATTAAAGTAGGGAAAAAAGTAAGGGTAAAATGGTAAAAGTGATGTCTTAAAAATGAAAGTTTTCAAACAAGACAATTATTCTGGGATGGACAAAAAAGAAAATGAAGACAATAATTTAGGGACGGAGGGAGTATTAATATTTATTTGATAAATTTGATAAAATTAAAATTGATTTTAAAATTTTCAAATGTTATCCTTTTTTATTGGATGAAGAAGTACATATACTTACAACCAACCAAGATAGTTCATACTACCTCCGTTCCAAAATAAGTCTCGTTTTAGTGAAAAATGTTTGTTTCAAAATAAGTGTCGTTATAGGATTTTAAGAAATATTTACTCATATTCTATTAAAATTGCACTTATATACTACTCTCATTAAAGTGGGTTGATAAAAGGAAGAGAAAAATACTCCTTCAATTTATCTAAAATAATTGAACTTAAATAAGAAAACATCAACTTTTTGTAAGCTTCCTTAATCTATGTGTCAATTGTTAAAACGACACTTATTTTGATACGGAGGTTGTATAAGTGTAATGTTAGAACAACAAAATTGATTTACATATTTAGTTTATAGCAAACATTAAAGTATTTTACTCCCTATACAACTATCAATGCATCAATATATTGTACTGTACAACACTTTAATGCTTGTTATATATTAAATCTGTTGATCAATTCTATTGCTCTATTATATTTTTTCCTATAATATTTGATTTACTTACACTTAATAATGGAGATAAAGCGGAAATAACCACACTTAATTCCGTGGGAAGTGGTCATTTCACAACTCTCAATGCAGTTTGATTGTTTATACGAGTTCAATATGGTCCTGTTATAGTAATCTCTCCGTTCGGATAAATATTCATTGTTGACAAAACACAAGAATTAATAAACATAATTAATGATGTGTTATAAAATATGTTTTGATAATAATACTCATGCATTAATTGAGTTCCACTATTATAAATAAGTGGATTTCTTTAGGATGTGCTATATGCTATTATTAAATAAAGTTTTAAGCGTATATTGGGAAGAATAGTGAGAATTTGTACATCAAAAGTCTTTAGTAACATTAGTTGAAACATCCCGAAATATTTATCCGGGACGGAGGGAGTAAGATATTAACACGTCCCTTAATTATGTTCCTTCTATTTTAAAATAAGTGTTATTCAGAGTAATACATATATATTAAAAAAAATTGTAGATTGATAAATATATTTTTATTAAATAATTCTTAATTTTCATGCTAGAAGTATACAGTTACGAAAAAAATTAGGAGGAGATAATAATATATTGGGACGAACTAAAGTATAAAATAAACGATTATTAATTGTTGAGATTTGAAAAAAAGAAGAGTTAACTAGGCAAAACATGCATTGAACACAGAAAATGACACTTATTTTGAAATATATTTTTTAAAACTGGAATGTCACTTATTCTGAATTGGATGTAATAATATATATATATATATATATATATATATATAGTTTTATTATATATAAAGGGAGGAGGGAGGGAGGGGATGTTTAAATATGGTAGAATGCCCATAACAGAGAAATCAACTATATATTGCAAGTGGGCACACCTCGTAGGCGGCCTATAATAATAGTCTATAATTTAGGAGGTGTATATGGAGTATTTAAATTCATTAATGGCGGCAACTATGACTGGTTTCCCACAAAAGGGAGGAGACCACTGGTTTATTAGTTTGGTTTAATTTGATTTCGCCCACAGAATATCTTATCTAGCAGCCATGCACACTTACTCGTACTAGTATCACGTAAACGTAATAAATTGCGAGAGTTAAGATATTTTCAATGTTGAAGGTCAGAATGTAAAATCAATAAATTAATGAGTCAAAATATCCAATGCCGGCCACTATCTGCTTATTATAAGCTCTATTCCTAAAACAATAAATTTTATTTATAAATTTAGTTTATATATATATATATATATATATATATATATATATAGAGTAGTAGCAATATGTTGTATGTTACAACTTGTCAAAACATCAGTAATTGACCGTACAACAATATCTCGCTGTTGGATGTAAACCAAATTTGTTACTCTATCATATTTCCTTATTTAAAACAAATACTACATTTGTTTCTAAATAAATGTCATGAAGACAATTGGTTTGAAGAAAGTATCAAATTCTTGTTGATGTTATAAAGAAGGTTATTACCTAAAATAACGTGCACTCACCAACCATACCATGAAATTTAAATAAGGTGTGACTTTAATTTGTTGCTCAAATCCAATTAAGTTAAGATGCTGACTTTGCTAAGGAAGGTTAAACTCAGTCAATATTATGTAATTTCTCGAGCATAAATTCAAACCTTTGACGCTTCAAGTCATATGAAACTGTGCTAGTTTAGCACATTGAGATTTGAAAAACTTGACTTTTTACTACTCCCTCCGTTCGGATAAATGTTCCTAATGGATAAAACACAGAAATTAAAAACATAATTAATGATGGTAGTAAAATGTGTTCTGACCATAATACTCATTAACATTAATTGAGTTCAACTACTTTAAATAATTGAGTTTGTTTGGGATGTGTTATATTAAATAAAGCTTTAAGGGTATATTAGAAAGAATAGTAGAGAATGAGTAGATCAAAAGTCTTTAGGAACATTAGTTGGGACATCCCAAAATAGAAAGTAGGAACATTTATCCAGGACGGAGGGAGTACTAAAAATGTAGTACACGAGTTTCTCAATTTTAATACTATGTTTGGATGCTTAATTTCAGAGTTTGAAATTAGAATTCAAAGAACAATTTGGATTTCGTGGAGCTCAAATTGTTCATCCTATTCAAATTCTAAAGCTTAGCATTGAGTAGTCAAAATATACCCTGTCTTTGTTTTAGTAAAAAATAACACTACTTTATAATTTTGACCCCTAGTTGACGGGAAGTTAGTTACTCTCTATGTTCCCCCAAAGAGTTCATGTTTAAAAAGTCTAATAATTCAGAGATATATTAATGTCATTAGAGTTTGTCATAATTCATAATTACAAAATACTTAAGCATAATCAAGATGCTTACAACACAATTGGAGGGTAAAGATGAAAAATTATTCAAATTATAAACATAATTTTTGAAAGTATATTCTTTTAGTGAAACATTTCAAAATAAAATTTGGACTATTTACCTAAAACGAATGTAGTATTATATATCCTAGTATAATCTTATATTCCTAAGATAATTTTGACCCGTTTCAACAAGATCCTGCACGTGTGTGTGTGGGGATGTGTTCCGTTTTGCGTAAGTAGATGTTGAAGCATTATTTATGGCATGAGTTTTACTCTCCCTTCGTTTCGGAAAAAAAAATTAATATTCTATTTTTAGATATTTTATTTTAAAAAATTTATGCCTACAATCTTATCAAACATTTTTGCTTAAACCTTATATTTGCTATAAACATCTTGGCTTTGCTAAAATATTTTTGTAATTATATCCAACTCAAATACTTATTACATATACCTTAATTATTAGATTTTTCAAATGCGAACACTTTAGTTGGAATGGAAGGAGTACTCATTTTTTCATGAGTTTTAAGCCAGTTCCCAAAATGCCAATGATATCAGTGACGTAAAAACATACTAGTACTATTTTGTATATGGACAAGAAGCTGGTCAACTGACTTTGAGAAAATTTGGAGTGCACCCGAAAGTAAATTTATGGAAATAAATATGAAACTCAAATACTGGAATAGAAATGTAAGTTAAATGCTACTTGAAAAGAATTTGCATTCCATGAAAATGAGTACTACTTATGAGAGTAAATAAAATTTTAGCAACTGGTAATAAGTCGTTGGAGCTTGGCCGGAAAGTGATCTCGTCCCATTTCAAACAAATCCTGTCCACGTCCCCTTTCTATAGTTATTGGTTAAGTGCTATTAGAATGAGCGGCAATCGCGACAAGCTAGCTACACTTCTGACTGATACGAATCAAACCATCTTACGATGGTAGAGTCCCAAAATGATAAGACTAATCACACCATACATAGTTGGTCCAACATCGATGGTAAACTTAGTGATCGCAGAGTCGAGGACTTATAAATAAAAACTAATGTTAAGAGATTAACGTGAATGATTGGATGGTAAACTTAGTGATCGCAGAGTCGAGTCGAGGTCTTATAAATAAAAATTAATGTTAAAAGATCAACGTGAATGGATGTTATGTCAAAAGTAAATGTTAGTCCACCTAGATTGGGATTGACCCAATCCAATGCCCATTGGGCTTGGTTGTTTTCAAGTTATAAATAGTAGGAGAAATTGTTGGCCGGTTCATTTTTTCAAACTTTTTTTCTCTTCAGTCCACCCTTTTTTTTTTTAAACTACTAAAAGGCAGTTTCAAAATATTGTTCCTAAAATGTCCCTAATGCAACGTGAAACTCGATTGTAAACACATATCAGGCCTCGACAAAAGCTCTCTATTATTTCTTCCTAAAACACTTCGTCTATTGATTTTCTCAACTCGAGTGAAAACCCGATTTTTTTTCTATTATGGAGAATGCGATCATGTTAATGGTGAAATTCAGAAGTGGTACTATCGTTCATAAAGTTTCTAAAAATTTTAGAATAGCTGATTTGATTCGATTAATAACAGGTAAGTATTCCAATATTGAAACTCAAAATTTATCTTTGAAATATTCCTTGAGATCTCATACGAATTGTTTTTTGTCGAATGATGATGATTGCGTAAACATGGTATTATTGGCCAAAATTTTATCAGTTAGTATTATATCAGTAGACATTTTTTAAAATCAAAATGCTTTAAGCTACAGATTGAATAGAGTTGGGTTAGTTGGTGATTCTGTTTCCTTCAGCGGGCATCATGATTTAGGGATTCCTAATCGCGATGCAGATATGGCTCATCGCGATGCCGGATTACTTTATCGCGATGCACATATGCCTCATCGCGATGCAGGAGTTCTTTATCGCGATGCATCAATGCCTTATCGCGATGCTAGTGTTTCTTTATCGCGATGCATCAATGCCTTCTTTCTTCATAATTTTCAAATAATGTAGAAGAAATACACACCTGTTGTTTGAGTTTCCTTCGTCGTTTTGGCCATTTTTGTTGTGTATCCAGCTCGTGGAGAAGAAATTATGCTCTTGTCAGTAGTTGATTTCCTCTCGCAATTCTTACTTAGTTTTTGCTTGTGTAGACAATGGAAGTGAGATGAGAATTTTTTTTCTTGTGTTTTTCTGTGAAATGCGAGGTGAAACGTTTTTTTTTTTTTTTTTTTTCGCGCTTGTTTTATTTCTGGCTTAAAATAGTTTGGTTCATCGCAATTTTAAAATCTCCCAATCGCGATGGTTAATATGTGCATCGTAATGCTGATATTAATGCATCGCGACTAATCAGTATTAAGGGCATATTAATATTTCTGGCTTAAACGATAATTTTACATATGCATCGCGATGGCTTAAATTAAGCATCGCGACTCTTAATACAGGCATCGCGATGCATTCAAAAGATTTTGAGTTGAAAAAATTACTTCATTTACTGAAATATTAGTTTTTTTTGTTTGTATTAAGGACATATTCGTATTTTTGACAAAAAAGATAAACTTTACATGCGCATCGCGATGCCCATTAGATTGAACGCGATGCCAACATTTATTCATCGCGATGCATTAAAAAGGCATCGGAACTTTTGAGTTGGAAAAATCATTCAATTTACTGAAATATTAATTTTTTTGTTTGTATTAAGGACATATTCATATAGATAAACTTTACATGGGCATCGCGATGCCCATTAGATTGTACGCATTGCCCAAGGAATTGAAACGCAAGTCTGATGATTGAAACGTGATAGCGATACATTCAAAAGATTTTGAGTTGGAAAAATCACTTCATTTACTGAAATATTAGTTTTTTTTTGTTTGTATTAAGGACATATTCGTATTTTTGACAAAAAGATAAACTTTAAATGGGCATTGCGATGCCCATTAGATTGAACGCGATGCCAACATTTATGCATCGCGATTGATTAAATTAGGCATCGCGATGCATTAAAAAGGCATCGGGACTTTTGAGTTGGAAAAATTATTTCAATTTACTGAAATATTAGTTTTTTTGTTTGTATGAAGGACATATTCATATTTTTGACAAAAAGATAAACTTTACATGGGCATCGCGATTCCCATTAGATCGTACGCGATGCCAAAATTTGTGCATCGCGATTTCTGAAATTGGCATCGCGATGCATTAAAAAGGCATCAGGAGTTTTGAGTTGGAAAAATCATTTCATTTACTGAAATATTTAGTTTTTTTTTGTTTGTATTAAGGAATTGAAACGTAAGTCTGATGATTGGAAAAATCATTTTATTAAAAGGCATTGCGATGCACGATGGGAATCACGATGCTCGATGTTGAGTTCAACGGTGACATCGCGATTCTAGTAGTTTAGTTCAATATTGGGTCATCGCGATGTTATATGTTGAGTGTTACTGTGGCATCGCGACGCTCGTAGTTTAGTGCAATTGGGTCATCGCGATGATCGATGATGATGGACATCGCGATGATCTTTTTGGGACATCGCGATGCATCGGGTTACTGATTTGCGCGTGTTTTTCTTTCATTAATGGCATAATCGTCTTTTCGCCCCAAAAATGCATTTTTTCGGTTTTAAAAAAAGATGACTGGTCTGGAGTGATTACAAATTTTAAAAAGGGACCGGCCCGTAATTCACCCTAAATAGTATCTTGCAGCCGATTCCACAATGCGCAAATACTCTTTAATAAAATGAGTTTTGTGATCGATGCTAAGCGTTGGATAATGGGGAGGATATAATGAGGGATTAGTGGTTTACAAATAAAAACTTCAATAAATAATAAAAAGATAAAAAAAAAATTTGAGTAATCTACGTTTGCAATTTATATAGACCGATTGATGATGCCGAATTTTGCATCGTGGTCCTGATGAGAATTTGCTCCGGTAAAGTGACTGATAACTGGCCTGAAAACAAGAAAAGAGTTACTGCGCAGGGGATCCCTGCAAAGCTCCTCCGGTGTGAGAATTAGCAATGTATATCTGAGAAAGAATAGAGCTAATTTAGGGCGCAAAAAGTGTATATTTGTGAGTACCTTTTATGTTTCTGATGCTACTATTTATAAGAGAGTAGCCTGTAGCCCTAGATAATTTCGGGTCTGATGGATGTGATGAGATCTCGTAGTTTACAGATTATGGTAACGTGTCCTGCGGAGAATATGTTGTAATAGGATTCTACTCACTTGGAGATAGTTCCGTGATATGCAAGACGTGTAGAGCAATTAACGATGTTGCGGGTGAGTGGCCCGCCTTTGCGGGTAAGTTGGCCGCCTGTAAGTTGGTCGCCGTTGCGGATGAGTTGGTCTTTGCAGGTAAGTTGGCTGCCGTTGCGGGTAAATTGGCCGCCTTTGCGAGTAAGTGACCCGCCTTGTTTGGTAGTGTAGCGTGCGGGTTACTCGGAAGTTGGCGGGTAAGTAGCTTGCCTTTGGCGGCTTACTTTGATTTAGTGGTTTTTGTCAACTTTATCCTTGGTGTAAATTTTAGGTAGTTTAGTAGTCCCTTACTCTTTGCCGTATGAACATGCTCAGACCAAATAGTACACTTTAAATCTCCAAAATTACCTATATATGCAAAACACTTCACCCGCGGCGCACATTAGCAAAAGAATCTTAGTGCAACCTTCATACTGTGCGGCCCCCTTATTGTTTTATGCGGCTCACTTTATTAGTACACGGAATAACATAGTAGGAAATTTCTTAGAGTGGGCCGCTCTTTACATAGTTATTAACTTGTAAATCATAATTTGCTCCAGTTCTTGCGGGCCATGTGCAAGTAATTTAATTACTGTTTCCTTGTCAATCCATCACCAACTGTGCCCTTCAATTTTTGGCCTTTTTTTTTTTTTTTTGAATTTAGAGCTGTCCGTGTGGCTCTCTTAGTCGCGACGTTTGTTGCTACTGTTGGGTACTCCGCCAAGTAAAGAACCATTTAATGTGCCGCCAATTAATGACCCGCCAACTCCTCCTTACATGCGGCTAACTGGACTGCATCTGGTGGCCCAGTCCCTTGCCCACTATATATAGTGGATGTGCAAGTTTTTTTTCATTTATTTGATGTATTGTCCATCCCTTGCAAAACCTTCAATGCCGTTTCATTTTAACGCTTCATGAGTCGACGGGTTGCTTTATTGGATATTGTGAGTCGGCGGATTGCATGGTCAGCCAACTAAATGCGACCCTTCACATTGAACTCCGCCCAGCTCCTCTGCCTCAATTAAGGTGCCACTTTATTCACCACCTTTGATGTCCATTTACTGGGTTGCTACCACCTCAAATTCATTCAATTGGATGTATAGAGAAACGACCGCATAGCATTAATCTTTCTCAGAGTAGGCTACCCTCTTAATAGCCGCATGTTGCTAGGAAATCTGAAGTATATATATTTTTTATGGGTGCTCCGTCAAGGGTCTTATCCTTAGCATTTTTTCTTGCCTATAGACTTGAATTTTTTGGTGGGTGCCCATCGAAGGTCTTATCCTTAGTTTTTATCATGCTTATTGGCTTGACTATTTTGGCATCGTGGGTGCCCGTCAATGGTCTTATCCTTAGCCTTTTTTCTTGCCTATTGGCTTGAATTTTTTGGTGGGTGCCCGTCAAGGGTCTTATCCTTAGTGGGTGCCCATCAAGCGTCTTATCCTTAGCCTTTTGTCTTGCCTATTGGCTTTATTTTTTTTGGCATCGTGGGTTCCCGTCAAGGGTCTTATCTTAAGCTTTTTTTCTTGCCTATTGGCTTGAGTTTTTTGCTGGGTGCCCGTCAAGGGTCTTATCCTTAGTGGGTGTCGATCAAGGGTCCTATCCTTAACCTTTTATCTTACCTATTGACTTGATTTTTTTGGCATCATGAGTGCCCGTTAAAGGTCTTACCCTTAGCATGTTTTCTTGCCTATTGGCTTGAATTTTTTGGTGGGTGCCCGTCAAAGGTCTTATCCTTAGTGGGTGCCTGTTAAGGGTCTTATCCTTAGTTTTTTGTCATGCCTATTGACTTAATTTTTTTTTTTTGCATCGTGAGTGCCTGTTAAAGGTCTTACCCTTAGAATTTTTTCTTCCCTATTGGCTTGAATTTTTTGGTGGGTACCCGTCAAAGGTCTTATCCTTAGTGAGTGCCCGTTAAGGGTCTTATCCTTAGTTTTTTGTCATGCCTATTGACTTGATTTTTTTGGCATCGTGGGTGTCCGTTAAAGGTCTTACCCTTAGCATTTTTTCTTGCCTATTGGCCTGACTTTTTTGTCGCGTGATTACTCGCAGTAGTTGCTAATTCCAGCATTTTGCTTGCTCTTTATTCGTCCGCCAATAATCAAACATGTCCGAGCCCCCTTGCCTGGTAGACAACTTGTGTCACAACAGGGTGGTGAGTACCTTAGTGGTCGCTTCCATCGGCTCTCTTATTGGTTGAGCGGATCTTTGCCAGTGTTGTTGATTGATGAGTCGATTGTCATAATCACCGGGTATTTTTTGAGGTTTGAACTGTGTTTGGGATATCTGGGCTTTTCAAACGTTTCCCGGCAACGGAACCACTGATGACGCCGATTTTTGTACCGTGGTACTGATAGAAATTTGCTCCGGTGAAGTGACTGGTAACTGGCCTGAAAAGAAGACCAGAGTTACTGCGCAAGGGATCTTTACAAAGCTCCTCCGGTGTGAGAATTAGCACTGTGTATCAGAGAGAGAATAATGCTAATTGAGGGAGCAAAAAAGTGTATAGTTGCGCGTACCTTGTACTATGCCTGATAGTATTATTTATAAGAGAATCGTGGTGCCCTAGATAATTTCGGGCTGTAACTGATACGATCAAATCCCGTAATTTACGGGTAGAAGTGGTGTATCCATTCTGGACTTTATCGTTAAATCGGAGATAGTTTCGTGATACATTAGGAGATAGTTCCGTGATGTGATTGAAGATAATCCAGAGATAATTCTGTATATTATATGACGGCTAGCAATAAGCGGCTCGCCCAAAGAGTAGCTGCTCCAATGAGCAGCCCGTCCAAATGCAGCCTGTCAACCCGTCACAAAGTAACCCGTCACAAACCAACCCCCAAAGCAGCTCTTCCTTTGAGGCAGCTCGTCCAATGTCATCCTTTGCAATATTTTACTATTTATCGTTATTATCCTTGGTATAATTTTTGGGTAGTTCACCGATCAATAGTGGTATCAAGTCAATGTAATTAGTTGTAGTCACCAATGATTGTGCGTGGCAGAATTGATGATTTAGTTGGTACAGTAGTTTAACTATCACTTAGTTTTTGTGTGGAACAATTTATTCCAAATGAATTTTTCGTTTTACATTTGATCAACGACAGATTCAGTATCGTGAGTGAGGATTAATATTAGAGTTAATGTAGTTTAAAAACACCTTATAAAAGGTCAAAAAATAACAAAATCAATACTTTACTAATTATAATCGAAACAAAAACGAACCAACGAGTTTTAGCTCAACTGGTACTGCTTACTTCTCTTAACTGAGAGGTCGAGTTTTCAAGTCTCACCAGAGACGACACCCTGGTACTTAAAACGGTCGGGTGTTGTGTTCAAACAATTTGGTCTAGCCACACCAAAAACATCATATAGTTTTAATTGAAGTCTTTCAAGACATTAAATAATAATAATAAAGGTTGGGGTAACGTTTATGTCCCCTCCACCTTTTAAAAAAAAAAAATCGAAACAAAAACGAAAGTAACATATTGAAGTCCAAAAGAGAAAAAAGTTGGAATGAATATTTCTAATTTTTGCAGGAGTAAGTCTCCTGTGAGATCGTCTTACTAATTCTAATTTGTAAGACGAAGTCCCCACTCACTCACAGCTCAACCCACCAACACACGGTGGGTTAGGTCAAAGAAATTCGAATTACAGAAAATACCCGTAAAACGAGTTTTTTCTTAGTTTTTGCCTTTTTGCAGTGACAATAAGTCATTTGACTCGTAGATTCCTTGTTTGTATTGGCTACTTGAATTCTTGAATTTTGTATTTTTTAATTAATTGCACTATAGGGCTTGTTTGATAGTTGGGTCATGGTACTATTACCGCCCTCGCTATTAATCCTCATTTATAGTGGAGGTGATAAAGATTTTATCCGGATAACTCGTGCTATTTGTCCCGACCGCCTATTGTGTATCAAACATACAAAAATTCAATTTATTAATCCTCTCTAGTCTTAATTCTGATTACCAAACGACTTAATAAAAAAAAAATCACAAAACCACCTAAGAAGTAAGAACCCACTTTTTTCTATATACTCTATATTTGGTATGTGTAAATTTTCTTTTACAACAACTGTATTTTATTATATAATTATTTGGTCACTCGGCTTTATCAAATTTATGCGTTTGGTCCCTCCGTTAAAAAAAAATGCAATTTGGTCACTCGATTTGCATTTCGTTAAGAGATTCCCCCCCTTTCTCCGTTAACATCTATTTTTCTGTTTGTTTTTTTAAAAAATGTCTAAACTACCCTTAATGCTTCCCTTACCCCTGTTCATCTTGGCTCTACTGTTTCCCATCTTATTATTTTCTCTCAAGTCTCTTTCTCTCTCTGCCTTTTCCCTAACGACTAACACCACCGTCCCCAAGCTCTCTTCTACTCCCATTTGCCTCAATGCCGAACCCCTCTCCACCTTCAAACCGTCATCTTCACCGGTTACTAAATGAAACCCATTATTATCTCCCACTTGTTTCCTTCCCCTATCAGCCACCACCAAGATAGCCTCCTCCTTATACCACATGTTCACCTTCCATGGCAATGCCCTCGTGTCATCAAATGCCACCCCCACTCTGCCTCTCTTCAACCCCGCCACTGGTGCCCATGGCAACAACACAACCCAACTTATCCATCCCTTCTCTGCCTCAACCACACCGAATTCCCCTTGTGTAGCACACTCCCAAGGCGCATCCACCACCGCCATCTCTATCTCATTTGCCTTACACACAGGCAAAATAGCCACCACCGTCGCCTCCGCCACCTCACCAAGAATCAACCTAACCACCGGAACCTTAACCGCACCCAAGATTCCATCCCCTTCCTCTTTTCCACCCTTGCCCCTCCGATTCTTCCGAAACCCAATTCTTAGCCCGCTCCGATTATGCCAATTTCAAAGCCCTTTCCAACGCAGCCTTCCTCTGTTCGGTAGACTCTCCATATTCGAGCGCTCGTCGGTAATGCATAAAAGAAAGACAATCAGTCGGGAGGGAATAATCAAAGCAGTCCCACCTTCTATCCCCACGCCGACGGGGAAAATCCTTCATAGCTCGAGCAAGCTCCTGAGCTCCCTTACCATCTAAATTGTTATTTAAGCTTTTGATTTGAGTTTGAGTTTGCTCTTGAGTGTGTATTCAAGTTTGAATTTGAGATTTGGATTCAGATTTGAGAAATCGGGTTTTTGATTTCTTTGATTGGAACTGGGTTAGGTAGTAATAGAGCGGAAAAGCTCTAAGCCAAAAAAATGGTGACCGGGACCGGGACTAGAGACAGTGGTGGGTGGGTGGGGGTTATTATCCCCTGAGAGTTTGCAAAATAGAATTTCATTTAACCCCTATTTAAAAGAGATTTTCACTTAACCCCCCAAGAAATAGGATAATTTGCACATCGAAATTAATGTATTAAGGGTATTTTGGACATTTTAAAAAATATTAGATGGAAATTTTAACGGTAACGGCCTGAAGGGGAATCTCTTAAGGAAATGCAAATCGAGACCAGATTGCATTTTTTTTAGCGAATGGACCAAATGCATAGTTTTGATAAAGCCGAAGAACCAAATAATTATATAATTTTTTATTACACATATATGTGGAGAAAAAGGAGGTGTGATGTGGACTTTGTAGCAGTGGTTGGGATGGGATTTGGGAGAGAAAGAGAGATATTGTGTTGGATTTGTTAGCATTCGACGTATGTAGAGTACGTGGATGATATTCAAGTGGTGTTTCATATTTTCCTATTCGATCCACATTACTTTTGATGATATTACTAAATTATTATTATATATTTTAATTAACAACATATTGTAATGGACCATCAACTCTTAGCCTTAGGTTGAGTTTTTTTTTTTTTATTGGTTCGACGGTGGTTTACAGCGCGCCAGCTAATTAGTAAGATATTTAGACGATAAAATAATGAATATATTTCACTTGTTCGATCAGTACATATATTTAATTGTTAAAATTGAGTTTTTTTTTTTTGGTTGAAGAATTTCGTTATGCTACCATTTTGTTAAGAAAATCAATTTACCCACTATCTACTCGGCTTCGATTCCACTAACAATGGTATGTATATCATTTGAAGTATTTGTTAGTGGAATCGAAGCCGAGTACATTCTCAAAATACAATCTTGATCAAGCGAACCATTTTATTGGGAAAAAAAAGAAAGAAAGAAGGAAGTCGGCTAAATAGTAAATACTAGTTAGATCCAAATAAAACGTCCACTTCAAATATCATTCTAGACTAGAGGTGCTGCTGGAAGATCCCCCACTCTCTCTCTCTCTCTCTCTCTCTCTCTCACACACACACACATATACACACACGTATTATACACGTACAAAAAGAAATGATACGAAACCAATTAGTACCCTTGTGACAGACAGGAAGATGTAGGACCACCTTGAAATTGAACTAACAAGTCACAATCCGACATTAATTTGATCCAACTTTTGTGATTTAATACCACTAGCTAAGCTACTAGTACTAGTGGTTTGTTGGAAACTTTTTACAATTGATGATGAGCTCAATCCCCACCTATTACTACTAGACGACATTCAACTGTTTGTTTGGGCAGATTCGATAAGGGATTTCAATCAACTATTCATCAATCTTTTTAGTGTTTATCCTCCATGTCTCTTTCACTAAGTTGGTTTGATTATGATTTATCAAGAATAACCAATAATATATTATTGGCCGTGACACTGATAATACAACACATGATATATGCTTGTGTTGGGAATGATGATTGTAACAAGGTTGCGAATAATGTACAGAGATCGATGATGTGGACTATGAAGAATATATACATCATTGCAAAGGTTGATAAGTTTTGTCAAGATTTCAAATATAGATGCTTGGAGGTAACAAACATGCTTGAGATGTCTGGTGGTAGCATGTCTGATAATAGCAGCCATGTTTGGGAATGTCTGGCGGAAGCATGTCTATATTTGGTGATTGGGAATGTCTGGTGGAAGCATGTCTATGTTTGGTGATTGGGAATGTTCGGTGGAAGCATGTCTGGTGATAGCAGCCATACTTGGGAACGTCTGGTGGAAACATGTCTGGTGGTAGCAGCCATGCTTAAAAGTGTCTAGTGGTAGCATGTCTGCTTGGAAATGTCTAGCGTGGTGGCAGCCATGCTTGGAAAGTTAAGGTGCTTAGGAATGTCTAGCGTGGTGGCAGCCATGCTTGGAAAGTTAAGGAGTTAAGTTAGTTATTTAAAGGGTTATGGACAAGTTGGTGGCATTTTTGTAATTATTAGAACTAGACAGTTAGAGTTTGTTATGACTTTGTATACAACAAGAAGTCTGTTTTGAGATGCCTTGTAATCTCTGAAGAACATCAATGAAAATTTACCCTCTCAATTCTCAATTCTTCCATAATTCATTCTTCATTTCTTGAATCACTATATAAACAAAGTTTACGTATATATATTGTCTTCCATCTTTGCAAAAAGTGTTTCATCATATAATGAAAGATACTGTATTAAGAACCTTAGTTTGATTTTCAAGACTTTGAATCTTATTAGACCAAGGGACATTTGTGTGAATAGGTTAATTTATCAGTCCCAAATTAGTCAAGCTGAGTTCGAATTCAACTTATTTATTAATTGAGCTTAATTTACGTACAAAATTACTTGTGTTGGACTCGTTTACTAACGGATGGGTTCAACTTTTTAAATTTATTTGACATTACTAATACTTTATCAGTAAATTTAAATGACTTGAATTGAGACGTCTAAATAGTGCTCAAGTATAATTAATTACTCGTATATTTTAGTGGTGAATAAACTAAGTAACTTGTTGTTTTGTCCTAATAATAAAGCAAAATTTCATATTCCTCATGGAGTATATTTTAGGAATAATTAACTTGGTCGTTTAGTTAATAAAATTACTTCAACGTCTTTAACATTTATGACTGAATTAACTTGATTATCATGGGCGGATCTAAGTGTGTTGTGAGGGGGGCTCAAGCCCACCACAAAATTTGTCCAATTTTTTTTTTATGTAATCTAAATTAACAGACCAACCCTCTCACTCACTCTACTCTCCACCCATTTTCTCTCAATCAATTACTAAATTTTCAAAAAAACCTGTACTACTTATCTGAAATTCCTCTCTCCCTCATTCACTCGGTACCATCTTTGATCTTCCGCCAAATCTCTAAAAATAGTGCAGTACCAAACTTACGTGGTACCAAAATTCTGATTACGCCCTATTGATTATCCTTTTTAAACATCCCAGTTCAGGATTATTAAAATAAAATACTCTACTAACATATAATCAAACGTTTTTAAAATTTATATATAATCAAGAACAGTCTTTTTGGGTAGAGGGAGTAATCAATTTTGGGATATCCTTCCTTCTCTGTCACACCGGAGTCACACCACATCTAAAGGGTGGTCAAAGTAGTCTTTCCCTAGTGCTTGGACTGGAAACTCGTACGGTACAGACAGCCGTCATTTTAAAGGTAAGGCCCCCTCAGAAATTGTAGAGCCGTGTATGCTCATTAACGCGTCATTACCGTGGGCGCCCGCCTACACGTTGGGAAGTGGACTGGAATAGTCCTTGAAGGACCGATTTAATCATACTCCCTCTATTCTACTCCACTTTTCCCTTTTTTTTTTTTTCCCTTCCCTCTAAGGGGTCGTCGAGCTGCATTTGGTTTATGACTAATTTTCTTCCATGATAATAAATTAAGTTTGAAAATTTTGGTAAAAATTAAAAAAAAATTGTCTTATAGGTATTTTTTATAAAATTAATTTTTTTCATCTAAATTCACAGTATTACAGTGTGTTGATAGATTGAGTTATAAAAGAGTAAAACCCCGCCTTATAAATTAATCCATAAAATAATTTTACAAAATACCTAATAAAAAAAAAAACTTTTTATGAGAGTCAAACACAAAATATTCTGCTGAAAAATTAAACCACACAAAAAATCAGCAATGGTATCGGGGAGACAACTTTTTGGATCCTACTCCACTTCCTTAGTAGTCTTTGCCAAAAGGCCATTTGAGAAAAGACAAATGGAATAGACATAATAATGATCTGTTTTTGGGCGTCCAGCCTGTACATTCATGAACTTCCCTTTACTTTTTTTCTCCTTTAATTTTCCCGAAAGGGAAACTTTTGATTTACACCAACGTTAATAAAAAAAAGGAAGGGTATATTATAAATAATTCATCTCAATTACGGGTTGGTTTGAATTGACTCCCTTAAATATTAGGGATAACTGCACTAGCAGTCCCTTTACTATGCAAAATTCCACAATTAATTCCTATACAAAGGAAATGTACACCATGAACCAAAGAATGTGTTTTTGTTCCACCATCAGTCCCTTAATGTGACGCCGTCAACTGAAGTGTCGTTAAGTGAGCATGTGCTCACTCACGTGCAACAACTTGAGGGTAGATGAGTCCTTTCCACCATTCTTTTCTTTAACCTTCTTTAACCTCACCGACAATCCCTTCTCCTTCTTCAACCTTCTTTAACCTCACCGGCAATCCTTCCCTTAACAGTAAACACATATCTTTACCAAGCAGAAATTTCGCCAAAAAATTCCCCGACGTCTTTGCCCAACTTGCCTCGCTCCTGCGGACGCCATGAACGTCAGATCAATAAACAACTCTAACGTCGTCATCGTATCAGGTGTATCCACGCCTCCCGTACGTCATCGCAATCGAGAAATTTAACAATGGGCTTAAAAACACCCTTTAAATCCCATTTCCCTTCCTCCAGCCTCTAACCCTGGCCTCCGGAGATCCAATACTACCTCAAAAATTTTGTCACTAAAATGTCCAAAATTGGATCATCATCATCATCCACAGCAAATTCGTTTGATGTTGATTTCGATTTGGGTTCCTGCGCGATCTGTAATTTGGCCAAGGGCAGTTTGTGAATTCGCTGAAATTGATATCAAGCCAAGTGGGTCGATGAAGATAATGAGAGACACACCCACTTCGACAATAGTGAGATTCAAGGCTGGGAGTTTGGAGCCGGCATATCTTTAATCAAACCGAAAACCCAAATCTTAATTTTTACACGGAATACAATGATCAGAGTCTACGTATAGAGTGCCAACCCAATCCAAACCATAGACATTCACAAGAAAATGTGTTAACTTATACTCTTTTCAACCTTATACACCTACTTACCCTTTTCTTTTAAAGGCTATTGCTAAGTAGCTTGCTGTTAGAGAGGGTGAGAAGGTTCATTCTATTGCTTTAAGAAATGGGTATGAATCATTGGTTGTTGTGTAGAACAATTTGGTTCATATGTACTCTGCCTGTGGGTATGTTGAGAGTGCATACAAGTTGTTTGAGTTAATGCCTTAAAGAAATCTTGTGACTTGGAATTCTGTGATTAATGGGTTTGTTCTCTCCCTCTCTCTCTCTATCTCTCTCTCTCTCTATTCACGGATCTCTGATTCGCACATGGTTGCGGTGGCTGATCAATCATGGCTAATTTCTTAGCTTAATATCAGTCAATCAAGAGCTCCTTCGATCACGCACAATTCTAACAAAATTGTTCGTAGAGAGGTTTGCAAAATTACAGCTTGTTCACTGTTGAGGGAGGGATTGCAGTGAGGTTGAAGAAGACGAAGGTGGAAAAGATGCCTCTGCCCTCAAGTTGGTACACATGAGTGAGCACATGCTCACTTAACGGCACTTTAACTGACAGCGTCACGTTTAGGGACTGCTGGTGGACCAAAAACAAATTCTTTGGTTCGTGGTGTGCATTTCCTTTGTACAGGGATTGTTCGTGGACTTTTGCATAGTACAGGGACTGTTGGTGCAGTTATCCCTAAATATTAATAGAAACAATGTGCCACTCAATTGTAACAAAATTTTTTTTTTTTAAATCTCACCTTCTGTTTAGACACTATTGTTTAAATTAGTAGAATTTGCCCACTTAAAACTCACGTAACTATCGTTACTTATTATTTTTATCATAATGTTCAAAATAAAGATAAACAAGTAGGAGTATTATATTTTTTTTTACCATCTTTAAGTACAAATTGGGTATTAGAGCAATAAGGGTAAAATAATCGATTGAAATATCAAAAAGGCATTATGGTAATAAATATATCTAATGATGGTCAAGTGAGTCTACCTCCTCTTAGGTGGCATTTTTTGTTAACTCAAATGACAATATCTAAACAGAGTTACAAAAGTTGTTTTTAAGAAAACAGCATTGTTGAGGGGACGCAATGCTTTAATTTGTAATTGAGGGGGCAAATCGGAGTCAATACATAGTTGATGGGGTTATCTTTAATTTACCCAAAAAGAACTTCAAACCAGGAAGTCTTGGTTTAGATGTGAAATAGACCCTTTTCATTACTTCTTCTCCTAAAATAGATTATCGAAATTAGAGCATTCCCCATAAATGTTTTAAAACTTAATTTTACAATGTTTCAAATTGACATTCAACATTTTTTTAGTTTATTGTAGAGAGTCTAAATTTTGTGAATTACACTAAACACCTGAACAAATGGAACAAGAAAAAGGGAAAAACAACCTCAAAAAAATTGTTCCTTCGATAAATATTCCACAAAACATTTCCAAACATGACTTTCTATGATGAGTGAGTGATTAATACAAGAGGGGGGGGGGGATCTAGTTATAGTTGGAGAAATTAGCACGAGTTCCACTTTGCTTCTTGCTAATGTGTTTGTGGTGACTAATTATGGCATATGAACGAAAAGTTTTTGTTAACATATTTTGAATAGTTAGATCATTATTTGGTGCCGAAGTTACAAATTGTCTAACCATTTTAATGTTCAATTTTTTGTAGAGGTGTAAATGTTTCAGACTGCCGAGTAGTGGATTATCAAGCTCGGTCCGTTTAAGTTTTTCAAGGGGTATATAAGCTCGGGCTCGGTTGAAAATTAAAACTCAAGCTCAAGATCGGTTCTATTTTTTCTACCCATCTCAGGTTTGACTCGGTTGAACTTGAATGTGAAAATACCGAGCTCGAGCTAGAACCCAAGCTCAAGCTCGGCTTGAAATATTTGTGTGTTGGGATAGAACTACAGAATAGTAGAAGATCTATGTTAATGAAAAGAAAAAGGCAAAAAGTGATAGCAATCGAATTATCAAACGCATGGAAAATTAAAGAATTAAAAACTTAAATTAATTATTCAACACCATATGTGAGTCATTTCTCCTCCAAAAAGTGGAATAATAAATCTAGAAAAACTTGAGTTTAGAATATAAAAACCTCAAAATTCAAACCTATTTTAAAAACAAAATAAAGAATCCTTGACCAATGTGCATAATTATGAGGCGTCCGAGCCCTATGAGCAAGGCCTAATTATTCGAGCTAGGCTCATCAAACATACAAGGCTCACGAGCCTATATCTGAGCTCATAATGTTCGAATTTGGCTCGATTTGAAAAATGAACCTGTTTTTAGGCTTGATCTTGGCTCATTTGTTGATTTGTTGAACGGACTCGAGCCAAGCCAAACTTTACCTAGCCGAATTCGAGTAGCTTGGCTCAATTTACTGCCCCAATTTTGTGCACACTTTTATACACCTAGCAAGGCACTTTTGTGATTCTTTCTTATTTTATTACCAAAATCTATTACCTATCCTCTTCAATAGTGTTACTCTTTGTATCACTTGACAACTTGGATTGGATTACAAGGTTCTCCATTGCATCTTTTATCTTCTTGGATCTCCTTTCTGTAATTTGGCCCCCATGAATTTTCAATGGAACATTAATATTGGGCCACGCTCTTTAGTCCCCATCATTCTCCTCCTCTTGAAAAGAATTATCCTCAAATCATGACCTCGCTTATTATTGGATGACGTCCGAAAATGTCTTCATGAATTTTACGAAGTGAACATGCCTTTTATCATTACACCCTTGTAGAAGAAACATGACAACTCTATACGAAATAACGCCAAGATCTTTAGTGTTTAAAATAGCTTATTTGCACAAAGTTACAATCATTGGCTCATTTAGAAACATTGTTTGTTGAATCTCACTCACTTTTACGTAAATCACTCACTTTTACGTAAAAATAATTTTCTCCCTCATCTTTCTTATTTTTCTCTCTATCTCTTACTTTTCTCTTGATACTCGAATCAAGTAAACGACAACTATATCAATTGAGTAGAAGAAGAAAATTTACAAATGCTATCACGAAGAGAACAAGAATTTGAAGAAAACAAGAAAACGAATAAAATAAGAATAACGAAAAAGACAAGATTACGAAGAATTTAGAACTAATTTGTTGGTTACCTTTTTGTGGCTTTGATACCAATTGATGTTAACTTGGATACTTAATCGTTTGTAGATGATTAAGAACCATTGCACAACAGTTTGTTTGCGGAAGGATCTCAGAGATTAACTAAATTAACAATGAAGAACGAAACAAATATAACAAGAACGAACAAATAAAGATAGATAATTGAGTATTCCTCTTTATGATTCTGATACCAATTGATGTGAACTTGGACCCTTAATCGTTTGTAGATGATTAAGTTCCCTTGCTTAACAGTTTGTTTTCGGAAGGATCTCGGAGATTAGCCAACTTGACAACGAAGAACGAAACAAAGATAAAAAGAACGAACGAATAAAGATGGATAATTAAGTTTCCTTCAACCCTGGGGCGGATGAATTAAACCCTAGAACCTTTGGGTGCTACTTCAACCCTCTAGTTAAAATAACTTGGAACCAAAGATACTAGAACACTCACAACCCTACAATTCAACAAGTTTAATACATTCTTAAGAACAAGAAATCCTTAATCCAAGAGATATTCTCAAAAAGCTCACAATATGTGAAAACTTCAATTTAATAATTTGAAAGGATTGCAGCTAGGGTAATCAAAATAAAACAGTAAAAAAAATAAAAACAATATTAAAAATATTGAAAACACCAATGAGCTATCCAATGAGTTCAAGGCAGTGAGCTCATTGGAGAACACATTGAGAAATTGACAGCGGAATATTAAAAGGAAGAAGTACGAAAATAGACACAGAGGTTTAAAACATTTAATCAACAAGTAACAACTTGTTGATGTGCCCATATGACGAAACTTTCACTAGGTAAAAAT
The DNA here is from genome assembly GCA_016624345.1 of Platycodon grandiflorus. Lineage (NCBI taxonomy): Eukaryota > Viridiplantae > Streptophyta > Magnoliopsida > Asterales > Campanulaceae > Platycodon > Platycodon grandiflorus. The sequence goes on from CM028362.1 coordinate 37,582,928, forward strand.
TTGTACTTTAATACAAATACGAAAACCTAACAACTAATGAAAATCATAAGCAAAGCTGTATATGTAGCATATGTAATCATATCAGAATAGTTCACCCAAAATAAGAATGATATAACCTATCAAATCTAATAAACAGAAGATGAGTGAAAACAAAAGCACTGCACTGAAAAAATAATAAATGAGCTCTCCGATGAAGGCTCATTGAGGAGCTCGTACGAGATAGCAGCAGCAGACTTTAAAATCTCTCTCTCTAAACCAATCTGTGTATTCTCTCTAAGCTTTGTACTTCGTCCCTTTGTCAAGGCTAAGTCCTCCACTATATATAGGCTTCAAAAAAAGTAAGGGTAAAATGGTAAAAGTGATGTTCTAAAACGGAAAGTTTTCAAACAAGACAATTATTTTAGAACAGACAAAAAATAAAAGAAAGACAATAATTTAAGGACGGAGGGAGTATATTTTATATATATATATATATATATATAATATTGATTCGGTCCAATTCAAAACTATTTTATAATTTTTAAAACGAGAACTGAAGCAAATAATCAGTTGTACTAATACTCAGAACCGAAACCAAACCAAAAGTACTAGTTCGATCTAATTTTATATACTAGGACCTAGCAAGTGTCCGAACTATATATAGTACCCACATTTAACTATTTTAAACTATATTAAGTATTTTCTTAAATATAACAAATAATGAAATGAGAAACCCCAAAAGAAAAAAAGGATGCACGGCATTTGCGTTTGCGTTATTTGGTAGTATGTATTAAGAACTCATGTTTTAAGATATTTTAGTACTCCCTCCGTCATTAAATTATTGTTTTTCTTTTCTTTTTTGTCCGTCCCTTAAATAATTGTCTTATTTAAAACTTTTCTTTTTAGAACATCACTTTTACTATTTTACCCTTACTTTTTTTTCTTATTTTAATTATGTGCCACATACACATGGAGATTAAAGAAAACAACACACTATTTTAATACTTTTTTAATATTAATAATCAAGTCAATTATTTTTTTAATTCGTGTGTCAGATCAATTCAAAAAATAATTTAAATAATTTAGGGACGGAGCCGGTATTTCTTTTTCATTCAGAGACAGAATTTGTAACTGATTTCTACAGGCACCATGCAAGCACTCAGAGCCGTATATATATATGTGCCATGTAGAGTCTATGGACGCGTGTGCTGCTGATCATGATAACTTCAGTACTGATAACCCCAAAAGGTTGAATTTTGGATTATACGGCTGACAAATTAAAGGTTTTTCCTTATCGATCTCACCACCCTGATCCCTTCCCTCCCCTATCGCCGGCCTTACACGTTAGTTGCAACTTGCATGCAGTAACGGCGGCCGTTTCTTTTGTAATTAAATATAGACTCTTTTCTCTTCTTCTTCCATACTGATTTCACTTGATTGACTCTTTACTTTACTTTCTCTGCCACTTGGTGATGAGGAGAGGGATTCAGGGTGTCAATGTTAGGCGGATCCTTTGCACCTTCTATTTTTTTTTCTCCTTAATTACTTAGTTGTAGAAAGTTTTCTATTGACTTCGTTAAGTGGACTGGATCTTTTATTTTAAAAATATATTTTATTTTTTATTTTAGTTGTTGGATCTTGTTACATATGTATTAAAAATTATGTGGTAATTAATACTGTTATTTTTATGCACATATAAAGAAGATAACGATTCAAATAGCAAATAAAATATCTCTTTAAAATAGAGAATCTTATCATTGAGTTAAGTATATGACGAACTCTTCATTCCGTTTATGGAACACCGAGGAATGAGAAAGAGAAAGTGAAAGAGAACTTTTATACAAGAATAATGATACTAAGAGCCCGTTTGATCGTGCGTTTTGGCTAAAATACAGAGATAAAATGCAGCTTATTTACAAAAATCGTGTATTAATGCTGCCGCAAAAAAAACAGTGTTTTTAAAACGGAGCTGCATTTAAAAACACTGAAATTCTCAATTTTTTTTCAAAACGTAGCTAAAAAAAAGTTGCGCATTGAAGTAATATGCCAAACGCATTTATAAGAAAAGATCTATGTTTTTAAAACACTAAGTTTTTTAAAAAGCTGCATTTTTAAAACACTACGTTTTGTAAACGCTGCACCAAACGGGCTCTAAGAGCCCGTTTGATGCAACGTTTTCAAAACGTAGCGTTTTTAAAATGCAACATTTTTAAAATGTAGTTTTTTTGTTATAAACGCGTTTGAGATATTACTTCAAAATGCTGCTGGTTTTAAAACCTGTGTTTTTGAAAAAAACTGAAAATTTCAGTGTTTTAAAACGCAATTTTTTTGCTGCAGCATTAGAATACAATTTTTACAAATAAGCTGCGTTTTATCCCTACGTACGACCAAACAGGCCCTAAGACGAGAGCAATAGAGAGAAAATTTACTGTGTTGATCGCAATAGTAATTTTTTTTAGAGAAGATGGAGACGAAAAAATTAAAACATTTGATTACTCTAGTGAAATAACTTACCACACTTTAATATTTTCTATATTTCGTATCAGATTCGATCACTTTTTTCAATATTCAAAAGCTAATAATATGCACCCTTATACTTACATATTAGAGCTCATACTAGACACTTAGAGCCCGTTTGTTCTTGCGTTTTGGTTAAAATATAGAATTAAAACGCAGCTTATTCCTTAACTTAGCGTTTCAATGCTGCGGTAGAAAATGCTACGTTTTAAAACGTTTGAATTCCTAATTTTTTTCCAAAACACAGTAGGAAATAAAAAGCTGCATTTTGACATAATATCACAAATGCAGTTATAAAGAAAAAAATCGCGTTTTAAATAATCTGCGTTTTAAAACCCGTTTGGTGTAGCATTTTCAAAACGCAGTGTTTTGAAAACGCAGCGTTTCTAAAACACGACTTTTTTCTTTATAAATGCGTTTGGAATATTTTGTCAAAACGCAGCTTTTTATTCCTTACTGCGTTTTAAAATTTGCATTTTGGAAAAAAAACTAAGAATTTTAATGTTTTAAAACGAAGCTGCGTTTTGAATACGCAGTTTTTTCTACCACAGTATTGAAACGCTTAGCTAAGGAATAAACTGCGTTTTAACTTAGCCAAAACGCACAATCAAATGGGCTCTTAAAAATGTTGTACTACATTTTAAAAACACTACATCAAACGTGCTCTTAGAGCCCGTTTGGTACAACGTTTACAAAACGCAGCGTTTTAAAAAAACGCAGTATTTTAAAAATGGAGGTCTTTCCTTATAAATACGTTTGGGATATCACTTCAATACACAACTTTTTTTTCCTAGGAGCGTTTTAAAACCTGCGTTTAGGGAAAAAGCTGGGAATTCCAGCGTTTTAAAACGCAGCTGCGTTTTGAAAACGCTGCGTTTTTTGCCGCAGTATTGAAACACATTTTTTGCAAATAAGAGCCCGTTTGGTACAGCGTTTATAAAACGCAGTGTTTTAAAAACGCAGCGTTTTAAAAAACGCAGTGTTTTAAAAACGGAGGTCTTTCCTTATAAATATGTTTGGGATATCACTTCAATACGCAGCTTTTTTTTCCTAGTAGCGTTTTAAAACCCCGTTTGGGAAAAAGTGGGAATTCCAGTTTTAAAACGCACTGCGTTTAAAAACGCCGTTTCGCCGCATTGAAACACATTTTTTGCAAATAAGAGCCCGTTTGGTACAGCGTTTACAAACGCAGATTTTAAAAACGCAGTGTTTTAAAAACGGAGGTCTTTCCTTATAAATACGTTTGGGATATCACTTCAATACGCAGCCTTTTTTTCTAGACTGTTTTAAAACCTGCGTTTTGGGAAAAAGTGAATTCCAACGTTTTAAAACGCAGTGCGTTTTAAAAACGCCGCGTTTTCGCCGCGTTTTGTCAAAACGCTCGACCAAACGGGCTCTAAGCTGCGTTTTATCCCTGCGTTTTGGCCAAAACGCTCGACCAAACGGGCTCTAAGCTGCGTTTTATCTCTGCGTTTTGGCCAAAATGCTCAACCAAACGGGCTCTTAATTATAATACTCATTATCTAGATAGTTACCCTAACATCGTAATAACACTTGCTATAAGTAAGATAGTACTTCCCTTCTTCCTCTCATTGTTTCTCTTTCACTTTCCCACCGGCCACATAATTGGGGTATTTTTGTTTTTTACTTTCCCACCGTACGGCTACATCATTGGGGTAAGAATATCTTTGATACTCCTTTCGTCCTTAAATTATTATTTTTTTTTGACCCATCATATAAATTAAGAAAAAATAATTACTTGATTATTAATATTGATAAAGTATGTGATTTCTTTTAATGTTCATGTGCATGTGGCCCATAAATAAAGTAACGCACCCAAAAGTGCTAAACAACGCACCCTTAATTATAAAATTACCAACCTACCCTTAAACTTAAAAAAATTTTAAAAAACAAAACTAACTTAACCCCCTCCCCCACCCCTCATTTAAACTCTCTCATTCTATCTTACTTTCTACACTTTTTCTCTTACTTTCTCTCACTTTCTCTCATTCTCTCCACTTTTCTAACAAAATCCTATATTCCTTCAACATTTACTCAAAGAAAAAGGTACGTTTCTTTATAATTTATGTAATCTTTTATTAAATGTATTAGTTTGAGCTAAATGAACCGAAAAAAATCGCATTTTTGAGGGCCGGACCGGCTATGCATGAAAACAACCGGCCTATACACATGGAGGACCGGGCCGGCTATAAAGAAGTTGGGCCGGCCGGCTATATTTGAATAAGGCCGGACCAGCTATATTTAAATATAACCGGCCGGCTCCTCTTTTTTTTTTTTTTTTGAAATAATAATGATGTTCCTATTACATTATTTTTTGCTATATTTTTGTTAGATTAAATTGATTTATTATTAACTTTTAAATTGCTATATGTATTTTTTTAGATTAAACTTTATAAAACATAAATTTAAAACATAAAAAAAAACATAACTTTCTATATTACATTATTGATTATTTAAACATAAATTTAAACTTTTAAATTGTTAGCTATACTTAAACATAAATAAGAACATAAATTGCTATATTTAAACATAAATAAAAACATAACTTTTTTTTATCGATTATATAAAACATAAATTGATATATGTTTGTTGTTAGATTAAATTTTTGTTTTACGTAAATTTTATAATTCGCTAATTGTTATTGTCATTTATGTATTTTATAATTTTGTTTTACGTAAATTTTGTTAGCTTATTAACTTGTTATTGTTAATTTTAGATGTCGAGTTGGTGGCGGTGGCGATGGTGACCAATCGGACAGAGCTTATAGCGGAGGTCGAAGGATCGCATAGTAGCCGCATCCGCCCGAGCCAAAGCAAGTAAGAGGCGAGGCAGATAGTCGCAGCCTAGTCGGCCCTCCACCGATAGTTCATCGCCCGCCTAGTGTCACTCGTGAGCGGACTCCACCGGCCTTTTCGACCGGTCATGGATCCTTTCATCTTGGTGGTCCTTCGCCAATGGCCGAGAGTGATTTGGCGCCGAACGTGAATTAGAGGTAATTGGACCTCAACTGTTTCCCGGTCCTTCTCGCTAGTAGTCGGACGTGGTCGAGCATGAGGCCCGGAAGGGGAAAGGGTGTGATGAGTGCTTCGCATTTTCGCAGTTGCATCGCACCTATCGATGCGATGGGAGACACCGACGATGACTCGATGATGATGATGACGACGATGACGACGACGACGATGACGACGAGGATGTTGCTATTGGTCGAGGAGGTCGAGGTCGTGGGCGTGGGCGTGGGCGGGTCGTGGACGGGACGAGGAGTTGATACCGATGATGATGAGTGGATGGTATTCGATTCACATCCAGGGGCCCGCCACGCCGACCGTGCTTCGGTTTTCTTGGCCATATTGCGCATGCAATATGGAATGGCGAGGTAAAATAAATTATTTTCACGCATAATTTTGATTATTGTTATCAATATATTTTGTATGAGATTGGTAATGATAATTATTAAATGGGTGATATTTTTTTAACGGAGCGGCAAGTGTTGATTTGTCATAATGCGCCGATCGCCTTACTAAATGGGTGATATTGTGCCGATGCACGAACGACCTTATTAATGTGTCGGGCTAGGACACTTGAGGCAAGTGTGGCGCCCGACCCGGATTCCAATGCGAAATCCCAAGTCGACGCGCCAAAACAACAAGCAATTAACGACAACAATAATTAAACGCACGTGGCGCAACAATTCGTACGCACCACAAAACCCATTTTCAAAAACTTTGATAATATAAAGTCAATCATCGGACGTTACAGTGGAACCCAACTAATAAAACACAATTATAAGTTTGAAGAAACATCTTTAAAAATATCAACTACCGCGGCCACAACATGCCGGAACCAACTTATACAAAAACCACGAGCTACGACATGCTCGGGAAAATAACCACATTAGACATAAACTAGAATATACGAGCTCGACATACACGTGTCGGCCACCAAAAGAATAAGAGGTACAAACAAGTATACATACTACCCAAGCAAAGTCTACATGACTTCACTTTACCATCGTCCTCACCAAAAGAATTGTCTAACTATCAACAAAAGAATTCCATGACTTAGACAAAACGAGGGACCACCTGCGAGCTACGTGACCGAACTAATCGTCCTCACCGCGAACTTCCCGCCTGGCTCGGATCTAAGGAAAACAATTAACAACAAACGGGGTGAGTCGAAACTCAATAAGTTACTAAATGCAACTACATGTCATGGCATAATGCTCAACAATAATCTTAACATTGTAATACAGTTATATATATCTCAACCGCATGTATCATCACCTTGATATACACATAACACATTTCGATGAGCACTTTGATGTCCACATAAGTACTCGAAATAAACCACATTATAAAGGATATGATATCTCTTGTCAAATCTTTGCGTTGCTCCTGCAATACACAAAATAACCAAAAGTGCCTCGATACTCGTGTGTGTAGTATCGACGTCCCCGATTAATCCCATCGAGTTCAATCTAGCAAACCAAAGCCATGCGTATTGCTACAACATTGGGGCTACTTCTCAACCGTGGCCAATGTAGAGGTGTGTGCAACTCCGATACGGCGACTTATGGCGATCACAAACGTTAATTTGTGAAGACCATAGGTCGTCCTACCTTACTCAACCACGACGCCAGCTGGACTTACACAATGCACAAATAGATGTTCTTAACCATCTAATGCAAATAACCATCAAGTTCAAAAGTAGTGAACTTGACAAATGACAAGTAGGTTGTTCTATTTCATCACTCATCATCATTTAACAAGTATGTAAACATTCGATTCAACACATTAGAGCTATACACACGTCTCTAATTTAACAAGATCGAAAGTACGAAGGGCTAGAATCTCGATCAATCGGACTCTAAACCTCGTAGTAATCTAATATGTTGTTCGGGAGTCATAATCTTCCCTAAAATCTACTTCTGGGTCACTACTAAAGTTTGCCAAATTAGGGTTTCAATGCTAAGTGCAAGACCACCCATTTTCAAGTCTCAAGTTCTCTATTTGTTCAAATCCTAACATTTATATGCCAACCTTTGTTCATTAACATCATCCAACACATACTCATATAATAAGCACAATGTACCCATCTCAACCTAGAGATTTGTACATAAAAATAACATATAAAGCAAATCATACCATAATATTGATGATCTAACATACATGGAAGCTTAAAGCATTCAAAGGGGGTTTAGTAACTTACCTTGTGACGAAAATCAAAGCAACTAAAATGAAATCAAGACCTTCTAAGATGACCTCCTAGTCCGTAGCAACACAATGGTGGTCTCGGATCGAAGATCGGACGGTTGGATCTCCGGAACCCAAACACACACACTAATCTCACTCTTTCTCCCACACACACACTCTCAAGCTTCAATGGTGGAAAATGGAGGGAAGAATGGAGAGAAAGTGAAGTCCCTCCACTCATATTTGTGTAGAAAAATCAGATTAGGGAAGGGTAGTGAGGTGGCTCAAGGAGAGCCACTCAAAAGATAAGTTTGGGGGTGAAATTGTCATTTCCGGAAAACGAGTTTTGAACCGGCCAAAGCGATCGCTCTCCCTCGCATCAAAGCGATCGCCTCCCTCTCGGGAACAAAGCGATCGCCTGTCTCAAACAAGCGATCGCTTTGTACCCCGATTTTGAAGCCAAAGTTTCGGAAACAAAGCGATCGCCTCCCAAAACAGGCGATCGCTTTGTCTCCGATGAAAATCACCGGATACAAAGCTATTATAAGTCATAAAAGTCACCCCAAATCATTTTGGTAAATACTACAAGTATTTTTAAGCTAAAAATACTCTACAAACTACGCAACCAAAGCTCATATACTATCATGGCATTGTACACGCGCTAACACAACATATAATCATGCAATAATTCATAAATCACACATAAAGACACGTAAATCATGCATAAGAGGATCCGGGGCGTTACACTCTCCTCCTTAAAAGAATTTAGTCCCTAAATTCCTTACCATGTTCATCAAAAGATGAGGGTATCTCTCACGCATATCGGCCTCGGTTTCCCAAGTAGCTTCCTCGATGTCGTGATTCCTCCAAAGGACTTTAACTAGGGGAATCCGTTTGGTTCGCAAGGCTTGTTCCTTAGTGTCGAGAATCTTTACCGGTTGCTCGACATATGACAGGTCGGGTTCAAAAGTAATCTCCTCATATTCCAACACATGTGAGTCATCCTTCATGTACTTCCGAAGCATAGACACGTGAAACACGTTATGGATTTCCGACAACGAAGGCGGTAACGCAATTCTATATGCTAATGTCCCCACTTTCTGAGAATCTCAAACGGGCCAATATACCTCGGTGACAATTTCCCTTTTGCCGAACCTCTTAGTACCCCTACGTGGCGATACTTTAAGAAACACATAATCCCCTACCTGAAACTCGAGATCTCGTCTCCGATTATCGGCATAGCTTTTCTGTCGACTCTGTGCAGTAAGTAGTCTATCCCGAATAACCTTCACACTCTCAACCGACTGCTGTACCAACTCCGAACCCCAAATTTTTGCTTCGCCGACTTCATCCCAACAAATCGGCGATCTACACTTCCGCCCATACAAAGCCTCGTACGGTGCCATCCCAATACTCGCTTGAAAACTATTGTTATAGGCGAACTCCGCTAAGGGCAAATGACTATCCCAACTCCCCTTAAAGTCTACCGTGCATGCACGCAACATATCCTCAAGTACTTGAATTAATCTCTCCGATTGTCCATCCGACTGAGGGTGAAAGGCCGTACTAAAGTTCAATTTCGTCCCCATAGCCTCCTGTAATGCCTGCCAAAATCTCGATGTAAACCTCGGATCTCGGTCCGACACAATACTCACTGGAACTCCGTGCAACCTCACTATCTCTTGAATATACAACGCCGCCAACTGACTCAAAGAATACGTTATCGCAATAGGAATAAAGTGCGCCGATTTGGTCAACCTATCCACAATAACCCAAACGGCATCAAATCCTCGACGAGTACGGGGTAATCCTGTCACAAAATCCATCGTGATGTGCTCCCACTTCCACTCGGGAATCTCAAGTGGTTGCAACAAACCTGCTGGCCTCGATGCTCGGCCTTTACCCGTTGACAAGTCAAACATCTCGAAACATACTCGCAATCTCGTTTCATCCCACTCCACCAAAATGTTTCTTCAAATCCCTATACATTTTGGTACTCCCCGGATGTATAGTATACTTTGCCTTATGGGCCTCATCGAGAACTTGTCGTTTAACCACCTCATTTGAAGGAACGCAGACTCTTCCCCGAAATGTAAGAATTCCATCACTGTTCATCGCAAAGTCGGGCGTTTTTCCCTCGCCCATTTCACTAATTATCTTAACAATTTCTGGGTCATCAACTTGAGCCTCTTTAATCTGTTGAAACAAAACTGGTGTAGCTCGGATATTTGCAAAGATTACTCCCCGTTCCGTCTCGGAAGGATTCCAGTCTCGCAGATCTTCCAACATCTTCCATTCTCGAACCATTAAGCAAGAGACATACGTCTTTCTACTCAATGCGTCCGCTACAACATTCGCTTTCTGATGATAAAGGATCGTATAGCCATGGTCTTTCAATTTCTCCATCCACCTACGTTGTCTCATGTTCAATTCCTTTTGTGAGAAAAGGTACCTCAAACTCTTGTGATCCGTGAAGACCTCAAACTTCGCTCCGTATAGGTAATGCTTCCACTTATGCAACGCAAACATAATCGCAGCCAACTCCAAATCATGAGTGGGGTAATTCGTTCGAAGTTGTCAATTTCTTCAAGCATAAGCAATAACCTTTCCATTCTGCATAAGTACACATCCCAAGCCTTCCTTCGAGGCATCACTATACACCACGAAGTTGTCACCTCCACTAGGCAACGTCAAGATAGGAGATGTCGTCAAGCGTCTCTTCAACTCTTGAAAACTAGACTCACATTTCTCATTCCACGCAAACGGTGTCGTTTTCTTCGTCAAATTCGTCAGAGGTGTAGCAATCTTGGAAAATCCCTCGATGAATCTCCGATAGTATCCCGCCAAACCCAAGAAACTACGAACCTCGGTAACTGTACTCGGTGTTTTCCACTTTGTCACTGCTTCCACTTTGGACGGATCAACTGCTATTCCATCCTTCGAAACCACATGGCCCAAAAATGATACCTTCTCTAACCAGAAAGCACACTTGCTAAACTTAGCGTACAACTGTTTCTCCCGAAGAACTGATAATACTACCCTCAAGTGCTGTTCATGTTCTTCCCGTGACTTAGAGTACACAAGTATATCGTCAATGAAGACCACCACGAAACAATCCAGATATTGATGAAACACACGATTCATCAAATCCATAAATACCGCCGGTGCGTTTGTCAATCCAAACGGCATCACTACAAATTCATAATGCCCATATCTCGTGCGAAAAGCAGTTTTAGGAATGTCTTCCGCTCGAACTTTCAACTGATGATACCCACTCCTCAAGTCCAACTTGGAATACACAACCGACCCTTGCAATTGGTCGAACAGATCATCGATGTGGGGTAAAGGGTACTTGTTCTTGACTGTTACCTGATTCAATTGTCTGTAATCGATACACAACCTCAAGGTACCATCCTTCTTCCTTACAAATAAAACTGGCGCACCCCAAGGTGACACACTCGGTCTAATAAATTCTCTATCAAGAAGTTCCTCAGAATCGCTCTTTCAATTCTTTCAACTCCGCGGGTGCCATTCTATAAGGGGCCTTAGAAATGGGAGTAGTCCCTGGTAATAGTTCAATACAAAACTCTACTTCCCTATCGGGAGGCATGTCATAGTCGGTCGAAAACACATCAGGAAATTCACAAGCTACCGGAACTTCCTCTAACTTTGGTGTGGAAATACTCTTGTCTACCACACACGCCAAATAACCCGCACACCCACGTGACAACAACTTTCTAGCCCTCAAGGCCGAAATAACATGTATACTACTCTTGACAGCATCACCCACAAATACAAACTCGGGAACACCCGGCATAGCAAAAGTAACTTTCTTACTATGGCAATCAACTAAAGCATGATAAACACACAACCAATCCATGCCAAGTATCACATCAAAATCACGTATGGGCGAACAACCAAATCAAGATGCAAAGTGTGATCACCTATCAAGATGTCACAAGCTCGGTATACCGGCCAACATATGCTCCCCAACGGGGTAGACACCTCAAGCACAAAAGGTAATGATTGGGGCAATACACACAAATTTTTCACAAAATGAGATGCAACATATGAATGCGATGAGCCAGGATCTATGAGAACTCGTGCTCTACAACCGAAAACAGAAAGACTACCTCCTATCACGGACGTAGACTCTGGCACTCCCTGTTGGTCGAGCGCAAAAACACGACCCTGAACCTTGGGCCTACCGTCGCTGTCTCTCTTCGTACCACTAGACGGCTGACTCGCACTCCCTGACTGACTACCCTTCAACTTAGGGCAATCCCTCTTCATGTGGCCAACCTCTTTACAGTAGTAGCATTGGCCCGACCTAACACTCCCCTTACTATAGCATGTATCCTCCGAATGCCCCAGCTTCCCACAATAGTTACAAGTCAAGGGAGCACCTCGTTGCCCCTGAGAAGAAGAAGTATTGTTCCCTCGTCCACCCGACTGTTGTCTCGATTGCACATCGGAAAGTGTCCTGTTCTGATTTCCCCTGCGGTTGTTGTTGTTGTTGTTGTTGTTGTAGTTACCCCGATTGCCCGAACCTTGCCCTCGCCCGTGGGGCTGCGACGACTGTTGGGAACTCGCATTCATTCTCCCCTTATGCTCCTCGATGTCACTTTCTATTCCATATGCTCGGTCCACTGCACTACGGTAATCCGCTAGCTGTAGCGACAGTAGCTGCTTCCGGTACTCGGTCTTCAGCCCTTTGATAAACTTCTGCGTCTTCCTAGCCTCGTTCGGAACCAAGTGGGTACAATAGCGTGCCAACTCGGTGAACTTAGCCGAATACTGGGCCACAGACATGCTACCCTGCTCAAGATCATAGAATTCTCTCTCTCTCTTCTCCCGAACCACCGCTGGAATGTACTGGGCCTTGAACTCCCTCAAGAAGTTAGGCCAAGTGTGAGGTGCTCTCTGCAAATCCCAGCTCTCCTGTAGCACTTGCCACTGCTCGCGCTCCTCTAGCTTGAACACCGCTAGAGTGACCTTCTCATCATCGGTGCAACCCGTAGCCGCAAATATCTTCACGATGTGCTCGATCCACAACTCGCTTTAGTGGCATCGGGCTCTCCCGAAAAGTCCGGGTTTCATCTTTAAGAACCTCTCAAGTGTGGTTGTGTTGTTCCTCGGTCTTGCCTCCGGTTCCAATACTATCACTTCGGTTGTGGTGCCCCCACCTCCGGTTGTGGTGCCTCTACCTGGGTTGCGGCCTTGCCCCCGCATTCATCCGCTGAGTCATTTCATTCATCAACTCGAGCATCCTACGGTACATGTTTGCCATATCCTCATTTTGGTTTTCCTGGTTCTGTTCTGGGGGATCGTTACGAGGACGGTTGACATTCCCCGCTCCTCATCGCCCTCCGCATTCGCACCACCCTACCGGTACTCGCTCCGTTCCTAGTTTCCACCATTTTGACCTACACACATCACTCGACGTTAGGATTCTCAACAATAAACCATACCCACCTAGGCCAAGGAACCTATCCCGGCGACAAAGAAACTATTGCTCGATACAACCGTGGCGCCCGACCCGATTCCAATGCGAAATCCCAAGTCGACGCGCCAAAACAACAAGCAATTAACGACAACAATAATTAAACGCACGTGGCGCAACAATTCGTACGCACCACAAAACCCATTTTCAAAAACTTTGATAATATAAAGTCAATCATCGGCGACGTTACAGCCGGAACCCAACTAATAAAACACAATTATAAGTTTGAAGAAACATCTTTAAAAATATCAACTACCGCGGCCACAACATGCCGGAACCAACTTATACAAAAACCACGAGCTACGACATGCTCGGGAAAATAACCACATTAGACATAAACTAGAATATACGAGCTCGACATACACGTGTCGGCCACCAAAAGAATAAGAGGTACAAACAAGTATACATACTACCCAAGCAAAGTCTACATGACTTCACTTTACCAGTCGTCCTCACCAAAAGAATTGTCTAACTATCAACAAAAGAATTCCATGACTTAGACAAAACGAGGGACCACCTGCGAGCTACGTGACCGAACTAATCGTCCTCACCGCGAACTTCCCGCCTGGCTCGGATCTAAGGAAAACAATTAACAACAAACGGGGTGAGTCGAAACTCAATAAGTTACTAAATGCAACTACATGTCATGGCATAATGCTCAACAATAATCTTAACATTGTAATACAGTTATATATATATCACAACCGGCATGTATCATCACCTTGATATACACATAACACATTTCGATGAGCACTTTGATGTCCACATAAGTACTCGAAATAAACCACATTATAAAGGATATGATATCTCTTGTCAAATCTTTGCGTTGCTCCTGCAATACACAAAATAACCAAAAGTGCCTCGATACTCGTGTGTGTAGTATCGACGTCCCCGATTAATCCCATCGAGTTCAATCTAGCAAACCAAAGCCATGCGTATTGCTACAACATTGGGGCTACTTCTCAACTGTGGCCAACAGAAGAGGGGTGTGTGCAACTCCGATACGGCGACTTATGGCGATCACAAACGTTAATTTGTGAAGACCATAGGTCGTCCTACCTTACTCAACCACGACGCCAGCTGGACTTACACAATGCACAAATAGATGTTCTTAACCATCTAATGCAAATAACCATCAAGTTCAAAAGTAGTGAACTTGACAAATGACAAGTAGGTTGTTCTATTTCATCACTCATCATCATTTAACAAGTATGTAAACATTCGATTCAACACATTAGAGCTATACACACGTCTCTAATTTAACAGTATCGAAAGTACGAAGGGCTAGAATCTCGATCAATCGGACTCTAAACCTCGTAGTAATCTAATATGTTGTTCGGGAGTCATAATCTTCCCTAAAATCTACTTCTCGGGTCACTACTAAAGTTTGCCAAATTAGGGTTTCAATGCTAAGTGCAAGACCACCCATTTTCAAGTCTCAAGTTCTCTATTTGTTCAAATCCTAACATTTATATGCCAACCTTTGTTCATTAACATCATCCAACACATACTCATATAATAAGCACAATGTACCCATCTCAACCTAGAGATTTGTACATAAAAATAACATATAAAGCAAATCATACCATAATATTGATGATCTAACATACATGGAAGCTTAAAGAATTCAAAGGGGGTTTAGTAACTTACCTTGTGACGAAAATCAAAGCAACTAAAATGAAATCAAGACCTTCTAAGATGACCTCCTAGTCCGTAGCAACACAATGGTGGTCTCGGATCGAAGATCGGACGGTTGGATCTCCGGGAACCCAAACACACACACTAATCTCACTCTTTCTCCCACACACACACTCTCAAGCTTCAATGGTGGAAAATGGAGGGAAGAATGGAGAGAAAGTGAAGTCCCTCCACTCATATTTGTGTAGAAAAATCAGATTAGGGAAGGGTAGTGAGGTGGCTCAAGGAGAGCCACTCAAAAGATAAGTTTGGGGGTGAAATTGTCATTTCCGAAAACGAGTTTTGAACCGGCGGGCCAAAGCGATCGCTCTCCTCGCATCAAAGCGATCGCCCTCCCTCTCGGGAACAAAGCGATCGCCTGTCTCAAACAAAGCGATCGCTTTGTACCCGATTTTGAAGCCAAAGTTTCGGAAACAAAGCGATCGCCTCTCCCAAAAACAGGGCGATCGCTTTGTCTCCAGTATGAAAATCACTGGATACAAAGCTATTATAAGTCATAAAAGTCACCCCAAATCATTTTGGTAAATACTACAAGTATTTTTAAGCTAAAAATACTCTACAAACTACGCAACCAAAGCTCATATACTATCATGGCATTGTACACGCGCTAACACAACATATAATCATGCAATAATTCATAAATCACACATAAAGACACGTAAATCATGCATAAGAGGATCCGGGCGTTACGATGTTTCAAAGACTAAACATGCCTTTGATTTCGTTTGTCGAGCGATGGCACCCGAAACGAGCAGTTTCCATCCGCCATTTGGTGAGATGTCTATCACTCGCACGATGTGCATTACATTCTACGGATTCCAAGGGGGAATATTGTCATCCCGAACACATCAATCTCGGGAATCAAGGGTCAGCTGTCGGCCCTATTAGGAATGACAATGTCGAGATCACCAATAAGTCGAGCGGCGTTAAGTTCAACTTGTTGATGGAACGTCTAAGCCCAGAAGTAGTTAGTCCAAGAAATAGGGCGATGGGTTATATCATGTGGTTGCTGGGTGCAACATTATTTTTGGACAAGACCCAGAATCGATTGACTGTGCATTATTTGCCCTTGTTGGCGAGCTTAGCTGACATTTCTGGTTATGCGTGGGGTGCAGCTACCTTAGCATATTTATACCGCCAGCTGGGAATTGCTTCTAGGGCGAATACCGCCCAAATTGCAGGGTGTTTGACGTTGCTGCAGGTGTGTATAATTAATTATTGAAATTTAATTATGTAATTTTTTTGTAACATATTTAATTGGCACTTGTTTTTAACACATTTAATTGGCACTTTTTTCCGACTTGGATCTACGAGTACTTTCCGCATTTAGACCGAGCAGAGGCAAGGATGGACGCCGAACTTGCCGTGTTCGTTGAGATGGGCCCCCACCGCGACACCAAGGACGCGCATGCTCTGCTAGAGTATAGACGTGCACTAGATCGATTATCTGCTGACTTGGTACGTATTTTATTTATTTTCGTAAGCATTTAATAGAATATTTTATTAATGATGTTTAATTATTTTATAATACAGGTGACGTGGACCCCATTCCATGTGAATCCGACCGCTGAAGTCCCAATTAGTCTTTTCTCGGGCATAATTCATTCCAAGGATATTACCGAGCCGTACATGCCCGATCGATGCCTACGACAGTTTGGGTATACACAAGTCATACCGTCTCAGATATACATCCCATCTGTGGTGTATAGAGGTCGGAATGCCCATAAGTACAAATGCAGGCACGAGCTTATGAAGAGGGCATGGCAAGAATGGCGACTTCTTCTGCTCAATTTGAGCGCCATTGGGTCCTCGGTAGCGAGTTACCCACATGAGGCGGTCGACGGTTACATGGCTTGGTATCCGAGCATTCGCATCCTCGAGTCTCGCCGCGAGCTAGGAGTGCCGATGCTGGGAAGTTGATCCCCACGAGATACTCAAGCATCTACGGTGAGTAACTATTAATTTTTATATCGACATTTTTATCAATCATTACATATTATATTTGATTTTGAGTAACTATTAAATATTAACACTTGCGCGTCGCTGGGTTGGACACCAACTGGAGCTTCGAGTCCCGAGAGGCGGGATGAAACGGACGAAGTTGTCTTTTGGGAGACACTTGATGACTTGTGTAATAAAGTTAGAGAATGGATGTAGATGAACATGTAGGGTGTTTAATTTTACTTTAACCAGACGAATATATGTATTATTTACTTATGTTTGATACGATATTTTGGTTTCGATCTTTATGTATGATAAACATTTTCCGACTTTGCATTATATAATTGTTGGACATTTCAAATTGATAGAAAAGTGCCTAATTACTTTAACATTACACAATATAGAAAAGTTCATAATTAATAACATTACACAAATGTTTTCTTTTACACGCATGTTGTTCAAATTGCTAGCGTTGCCTCCAAAAAGGAAAATTCGCCCAGGTGCAATGTTGGGATCACAAATTAGTTCCCAACCGGGTATAATCTTTGGCATTGGAGAGAACCCATATATAATGCAATGAAGTGGTTTCCATTAACCAAACCGAAGTCTATCTGTTCATTTGGCGCACCTTCTTCGGCCCGAGACTTTAGTGGTAAGTATGTCGTACTCTGCTGAAGTGACCAACATGTGACTATCTTTTGGTACTTGGTCGCAATCACAAGTCCCAAGTCCATGAGATCCAAATAATGCTCTTCGGGTGCTGGAGAGTGATACCATTCAAGTCTATATTTTCCTGCATTTACTACATGCTCCCGCAAAACTCGTACATAAAAATCCCAGTTTTCCCTGAGCTCATGTAGCAATTCGAGTCTCACATCAAGCCAACGCTCCTCGAACCATACCGAAATAGGGCAATGACTCGAACCCACAATTTCCATCTCCCTTTACATTTACATAATCATCAATGAAGTCATGAATGAAGGATGGTACTTGATCTGCGAATGGAAATGAATTACCCGTACTATGCATCGATGAAGATCGACCTCGACCTCGACCTCTACCTCGACCTCGACCGGAGATGGACATTGGGTCACTAATCATGGAGTATGTCCGATCTACGTGCTCCCAGTCGGACAACTCCCTTTTGGTCGAGTTTTCCCTCGGACGTCCTTTGTGATGCTCATGTATAGGTGTACCTAAACATTGTAACATTACACAATATAGAAAAGTTCATAATTAATCATTTTAACATTACACAATATAGAAAAGTTCATAATTACATATTATATTTAGATGTACCGTTGTCGCCGCATGAGAATGAAAGTAGGCGTGAAATCGGCCGGCATAATGTCGTTCGTCTTCAGCACATTTTTTATATCATACATCGTGTTGTTGAGCACTTCATCCGCCACAGAGTAGCTCCTCCATCCGGTTCATCAAATTTTTCTCCCTCCATATGTAAAGTCCTCCAAAAGACATGGATACCGTGGGGATCAATTGGTAGATTAGCGGCCTCCAACACATTCATTTCATGTGCACACGGTAAGCCATGTGTTAGTCGAACGAACAACCGCATTTTTCAAAGACGTACCAATTTTCTTTTTCGACCCCGTACGTCAACCTCTTCGATGAGCAGCTCAATACAATGGTGTGAGACTTTACCTCTCAAGTTAAAAACAATAACCTATCTCATATCACAAATCAAAGTTCCTTGCCCTTTCAAATGTAGTCTTGATCTCATTGAATTGGAGCTCGATCAAGTCATGGATCGCAAGACTAAACTATCCAAACTATTTGACGATGTTTTTAACCAACTCTTTAACATCCCATGTGCACTCTCAACTCTGTTGTACGATATGGCATAAAAAATAAATTAGATCAATGTAAAATTAGATTTCTTAAATCATTAAATTAAAGATAAATTTAAAACTAGTACCTGTTGGTAGTAGTAGTTCCAAAATGCACATAATTTTTTGTCCAAGCATGGACAAATCGATCTCGGTACGGCTCCAACCATTCCTTCTTCACGTAACTGATCTGAGCTGGTATCCATTTCCATTTTTCTTCCATCTGAGCCAACATAAGTTGATATTCATCCTCGTACTGGCGTGCACTATCCTTTGCCATCGTGAACTAAATGCTTTGGTAAATTTTTTATTCTTCATCACTGTACCAAATATTTTTCCACGTTCTTGGATATGTGTCGCCTACATAAAAGATGTTTTGACTCGGGAAAATGATGCTCAACAAAGACTCATCAAAGCCGTTCTCGATCAGTAACTATCACATCAGGAGCCGCAGCACTATAAAACATCATCCGCAGCTGAGTCATTGCCCAAAAGAAGCTTGCTTTCCTCTCATTTTTTAAGAAGGCGAATGCTACATGATAATTTTTGCCCGTCGATGTAATCCCAATGATCTCCAACATAGGCATATCGTATTTGTTTGTCCGATACGTACAATCCATACACAAAACATACGGATATAACGTCGCAGCCTCGCGCTTCGGGTGAGCAAACATGACATCGCCGTAACGTTTGTCCCCTCCATATGCCTAAACCACGTCCGGTATCCCAAATTTTTAACAAGGAAAAAAATATTGCATCTTTGTCATGTTGCCCATTTTATTCATTCTTATCTTCGTTGGGCATTTTGCACCTGCGAGCATTAAATAAAATTTACGTCAATAATGAATCTAAAAAAATGTTATCAATTATTTTAAACAGATTTCTCACTTAACACATTGATTTCTGTACCTGTCTCAAACTGCTGCAATTTTCTGGATTTTCTTTCTTTATGGCGTTGAGTATCTGTTTCCCCTTTATGTTTGCATGACTTAATTCTTTGATCATACCGAATTCCTTCTCAAAACGCCGTTTCGATCTATGCCACCGGTGATAATCCGACTTGATGGTTGTGTTTGCCCTTCTCTTTCTTAATGATCACCTTCCACTTACCATGGGTATTTTCCACGGCTATTACTTCGAACGGGCATTCTATTTTCTTTGTGCCTCTCAAATTTCGATCCGCTTCGTCCAACTCTCCGTCATATTTGTAAACCCCACCCTCTCACATCCAAACCACAACCTTTACATCCGTTCGCCCTTGTTTTCCGCCTTGAATTCTTTAGGTACATATTATGTTCTTTTCCTACGCTCTAATCCAAGCTTCAACTTCTTCTCGACCGGCAAACACATCATCGCCGCAAAAAATGTGACACGTCGGGAAATCTTCCGTATCATCATTAACGATGTGAATACCCCGCAAATAAACATAATGTAGCATTAAAAAAATTAATTATCCATGTATTGAATTAAAGTATGTTACTTCATTTGTATATCACTTATTTGTATATAGTGTAATTATATAAAACATAAAAATAAACATAAAATAAAATAAAAATAACCAAGACTTTAATTTACAAAAAAACAAATAAAAACATCAAGCCATCACACTTTAATTAAAGTATGTTATATTATTTGTATATATAGTGTAATTATATTTATAGTTATATTTAACATATTTAACATAAAAACAAACATTATATAATAAAATATAAATAACCAAAGACTATTTAATTTATAAATAATAAAAAAACCAATACACTTTAATTAAAGTATGTTATTTTATTTGTATATATAGTGTAATTATATTTATAGTTATATTTAACATATAAAACATAAAAATACAAAACAAAACAACACAATTTTATTTACAAAAAAAAATAGAAAAGGAGGGCCGGGCCGGCTTTATTCAATAGGGCCGGACCGGCTATATAACAAATGGGCCGGGCCGGCTTTTTTGTTATATAGCCGGGCCGGCTATATTGAATATGGGCCGGACCGGTTGTTTTATTTAGGGCCGTCCCGGCTATTTTTAAATAGGGCCGTCCCGGCTATGAATTCCCGAAGAAAAACCCTAATTTAAATGAAAAATATTAGATTAAATTGAAAAACGTACCGTAAAATAGCTATCTTCGGTAAAATTGACATTATTGTTGTAATCCATATCTCCGTATATCAAAATTTAGATTGAAAAGAGGGAGAAAGTGAGAGATAAAGTGAGAGTGAGAGTGAGAGTGTGAGAGTTAAAGTGAAAGTGAGAGTGAAAGGTGAGAAAACTATTTATACTTTTTTACCTTAGTTTGTTTTTGTAAACAAGACATTAAGAAACAAGACATTAGATAAATAGTTTATTAAATTTGTTCGAACAAATAAAATCTAACTGCAATAATATATATTAATTAAGAACTCTAATCATTTTTATCTTTCATACTAATCAAGGGCGTTTTTGTCATATTTTAAAAATTCATTAAAAAGGTGCGTCGCTTAGCACTATCGGGCGTCGTTTAGCGCCCATGAAAAAAAAAGAGTAAAATAATAAAAGTGTTGTCCTAAAAATAAAACTTTTTAACAAGATAATTATTTTGTGACGAATAAAAAAAGGAAAACAAGACAATAATTTAGGAACGGAGGAAGTAATAAATTTAATAAGTTAACTACTTTTTTGACCCTCATATTATTTGGGAAAATCATTAATTTGACCTTTGTATCACTGAAGTTGCAAATGTCACCTTTATATTATTAATTTAATGGTTAATGTGACGTAAATTGATAACGGTCGTTAGGTATTTAACGGATTTTTCTGACGTGATATTTGTAGAGGCCATTTGAAATTTAGGTGAATAATAAATGATAAGTTAATTGCTTTCAATAAAGTAAACATTTATCTCGTATTGTTTCTTCGTTTCTTTATATTTTTGGTTTTTTTGCTTTCACCTTTTTGAAATAATAATTAAATAAAAAATAATAACCTTCTCCCTAAAATATTTTTGATCTCATTGACCACGGGCTTGGTAGATCTAGGGTTTTATATACATGTTTATAATTTATTTTCCAAGGAGACAATTATTATTTTTAATTTCACTTTTTTGTCTAGTTATTATTTCAAAAAATTGAATGTAGAAAAACCAAAAAGAAAAAATAAGACGAGAAAATATTTACTTTATAAAAATTATTATCGTATCATTTATTTTTCTCGTAGACTTTCAAATGACCTCTACATGTCACACGTTAGCAGAGTCCGTTAAATATCAAAAGATCGTTATAAACTTGGTTCAAATTTACAATTAAATGAATAGTACAAAGGTGACATTTGCAATCTTTGTAGTATGGAGGTCAAATTTATGATATCCAAATATACGAGGGTCAAAAAAGTAGTTAACTCTAAATTTAATAGGTTGATTGCATTTTAGGGTCCAAGGTTAGCATTGATTACACTTTAGTGTATGATGAGGTTTCAATTTCAGTAATTTGAAATCTAAAGTTACTATTTTGTACCAAATGGAGGTTTGAGAGCAATTTTCTTCACTATTTGGCTATTAAGAGCCTGTTTGTTCGTGCGTTTTGGTCAAAATGCAGGGTTAAAACGCAGCTTATTCCTTAACTTAGCGTTTCAATGCTGCGACAGAAAAAGTTGCGTATTCAAAACGCAGCTGCGTTTTGAAACGCTAAAATTCCTAGTTTTTTTTTCAAAACGCAGGTTTTAAAACACAGTAGGGAATAAAAAGCTGTGTTTTGACATAATATCCCAAACACATTTATAAAGAAAAAAGTCGTGTTTTAAATAATCTGCATTTTAAAAACGCTGCGTTTTCAAAACGCTACATCAAACGGGCTCTAAGTTGGCATGTGCACCTCACAAGATAATTTTTTGACATTTGTAGATATCAATTAATCATAGGGAGAGTCTATTTCCACTACAATATTTGCTTTTCCACTACATTCATTAAAATTTCATTTAGTTAATCAATGTCTTGACATAATTGCCTTCCACCTCATTTAATTGTTTTCCTTTGTAATTTTTATCATTTATTTGTCTTTGCAAATAATATTATATTCAATTATGCACAAGAAAATAAATCATTTTATATGCAAAAAATTAGAAAATATAAATGAGACATCTTAAAGAAAAATAAGACATAGATCTATTTTTTTTTTCTCACAAATAAAAAAATATAAATGATATAATAGACTAAACAGGAGTGACATGAGTTTTATAATATTAAATTACGAAGAACAAATTAGAATTTCAAATAAATAATTTGAATGGAAAATCAATTAATAAATATATATTTAACTATTACTTAAAAAATATTTTATAACAAATTAGTAGTTGTGTACAACATTTTTTCAGTTTTTTTGACATTAAATATATTTTGCTTCAAAAGAATTATTTGAAAAAATTAAATGAAAAACAATAATAAGATTTAATTTTTAGCATTGACAAATAGACATAATTTACTTAAAAATATAAGAAAAGTACAAATTTAATGTTAAAATAAAAGAAAAAAAAATTAATCGATTTTAGACAAGTACTTCATTATCAAATAAGGCAAGCATTTGAAGGGCTATTGTGTCATAACAATGATTAATTTATTTAACCATTAATGATTGTAGTGAATTAGTAAAATTTGTAGTGGAAATAGACTTTTCCTTAATCATAATACGAAGGTGGTCTAATGATTTTTTATTTATACATTTGAAGGGCCAACGTCCACAGATTATAATCTCTCTCTCAACGTCCACAGATTATAATCTCTCTCTCTCTCTCTCTCTCTCTCTCTTTCTCAACACACACATTGTCTATATATATCGATTCATAAATCATCTAAAAAGAAATATATATCATTATAAATCGGTAAGACAAACTTTTTTTAAAAGGGCTAATTGCAGAAGACATTAAAATTGAAAGACTAATGGTGCGATAAGTCTTATCTATACTATTATTAAAAGGTATGGATCAAAATAAATAGTGACATTGAAGCTCTGTTCCGCTCCTTTGAATTTTCTGAATTAGGCCTAAACTCAAGTACCGAGTATCATTTATCACCAACAAAATATTCACAAAAAAAACAAAGCTTTTGAAGAAAAGAATCCATCTAAATATTAACTATGCACAATTCAATAAATAATCATCTTGAATTTAATTACTCTAATATTAATTAAGATTAATAATGTCAAAACTAAAGCATATCAAGATAATGTAAAATTATACTCTCTCCGTTCCATCCAAAAAATCCAAGTTTGAAAAGTCTAATAATTAAGATATATATAAGTAGTATTGAAGTTGGTAATAATTACAAAAATATATGAGCATAGGTAAGATGTTTTTAAAATATGTGAAGGGTAAAGTTAAAATGTTTAAGGAGATTGTAGACATAATTTTTTTAACGTGGACTCTTTAAATGAAACATCCCAAAATAGAATAGTAAACTCTTTGACTAGAACGGAGTGAGTAAAACATAACATATGCACATATATGTGCATGTGCCACGATAGTAGTTTTAATATAAATTAGTAAGTAAATATCTGTTTTATTATAAAGTGGGAGGGCCAATCAAAATGAAGCGTTGTCACCCTTTTTCATATTGCCAAAAATACCATTAATTCCAAATAACTCTCACCGTCCGTACTATAGTTACATTTAATAACTTTAAGCAATTAACTTTTTGAATATTTTTAAAATATAATAAATTACGAAATGAGAAACCAATAAAGAAAAAAAGGATGGAAAGCATTTGCATTTGCATGTGCATTATTTGGTAGTATTGTCCTAAAGGATGAACAAGTAATAGAGTGGTATCAGATGAAATCTCTTTCCCATGCCCTCTTAGGACACACATATTTGCTAGTAGTATGTTTGTAAACTCATGTTATCCAAACACTTTTCGATAAATTATTTTTTTTTATGTTTTTGTTTTTCATTCTGAGACGGAGTTATTAGTAACTGATTTCTGCAGGCACCATGCAAGCACTCATCAGAGACGTATATATGTGCCATATACAGTGTATGGACGCGTGTGTTGCTGCTGATCATGATAACTTCACTGAAACAGATAACCGCAAAAGGTTGAATTTTGGATTATACGGCTGAGAAATTAAGGTTTTTCCTTATCTCACCGTCCTCCTTTCCCTCCCCTCTCCTATGGCCTTACACGTTGGTTGCATGCAGTAAGTAACAGCCGTTTCTTTGTAACTCTAAATATAGACTCTTCTTCTTCTTCTTCTTCCATCAACTAATTTGACTTGACTGACTCTTTACTTTACTTTCGAGGGATTCATGAGGGTGTCAATGTTAGGCGGATGATCCTTTGCACCTTCTATTTTTTGTCTCCTTACTAGTTGTAGAAAGTTTTGTCTTGACTTGAGTCAAGTATATGACGAACTCTTCTTTCCGTTTTGGGAATAGCGAGGAATGAGAAAGAGAAAGAGAAAATGACTATAACTTTTTCTGTCAGCTGGGGAGAGGGATACTCAATATTTCTTTTACAAGAATAACGAAAAAAGACAAGAGAGAGAGAGAGAGAGTGAGAGAGAGAGAGAGAGAGAGTGCGTTTACTGTGTTGATCGCGATAATATTAAAAATAAGTTGGGAGGATGGAGAGGAAAAAATAACTACTATCACTATATATTTTAAGATCTTTGAAAACATGTCATTTAAATGCCATCAAAATTCAGAAAGATTAATTTTTTTACTATTAAACTAACTCCCTTTTGTTTTAGGAAAACTTATCCTAGATTAGTGTACCTTAATTTGAATAGACCCCCAGAGAGAAAAGGGAAACAGATGTTGATCAGTTTTCTTGATAAATTTATGAGAACTATTAACTTCGAAAAAAAGAAAAGAAAAAGTGGATATAATTAAAGACGAATGAATCCTAGACACTTACTATTTGTTAGAAAGAGACATCACTCTCTTAAAAAGGAAAGAGAAGAAGACACCACATTGATATGGATATGGATATTAATAGTACGATGGGTGGCCGGGAACGTGCGCAGACATCACCGTTGCTGGTTTCGATTCGATCGATGAAGTTATCAAAGTAAATATATAGTCCCCAGAAAGACAATGGTACGTGTCTTGTCATCGCCAAGTTTGGCGGAAAGCTAAGGTTAGGCTATTTGATAATTTTCATGGCAAGTTTACGAACAAGGTGTCACCTTTTCCACAATTTCTCTATACGCAATACACTAACATGTCTCTTGGATACTACCACTACATTCATTCATCACTCCATTTCTATCTTAGGAAGTTTCTTAACCCTTAATTAAGGTTGCTCCTTTTTTTTTCGATTTGGTCTTCGATTGGTGCCCGCATCTCAACTAATCTACATTATCGAGCCGAGCCGGACAAAGGCAATTCACCTATGTCAAATCCATTAACGGGGTTATGAGATAAAGGTAATTTACGTTGTGTATTCCAAATCTATTGAAATGCCAAATGGGATCATCAGGAGTAAATACATCCATCGTGAACATCTAGTTCTAAAAAATCTAAAACTAAAGACCTCAAGAAATATTGTTTGAAACCCTTGACAAGTTTGTTAAGTAACCAACTACTCTAAAAGTTTAAGGTATTAGATAGGGTCCAACAATGTATATCAAACTCAACACTCCCCCTCACGTGTGACCAACAATGTATATCAAACTCAAAACTCCCCATCACGTGTAACCAACAATGTATATCAAACTCAACACTCCCCCTCACATGTGACCCGTCCACACGTGGAGAAACAAACAAACAACTGAGTGACAACATGCACTCCCAATACTATGGATAACAAATGTAAGTGGGACGACTCGAACCCACGACCTTGTCAAACCAGAGCTCTGCTCTAAAAGTTTAAGCTGTTAGATAGAGACTCAACAATGCATATTAATCTCAACACTCCCCTCACGTGTGACCCGTCCACACGTGGAGAGACAAACAAATATGCACCATCAAGGCATCACAAACCAAACAGAGTGACAACATGCACTCACAATATTTCGGGTAACAAATGCAAGCGGGACGACTCGAACTCAAGACCTTGCCAGACCAGAACTTTGATATCATGTTAAGTTACCAACTCATATAAAGCTTAAGTTTTTAAAGTAGTTGGTTACTTAACACGTACACCATTGTTTGCAAACAAAATATGTAAACTCTAACAAATTATTTATATACTGTGAACAAACATATGTACGTACTTATTGTGGACAAACGTATGTGAATCTTAATTTGAATTTTTGTAGAAAAAAGGTGAGACGAAAAATTGAAATTCAACCTCAACCAATGACTTTATTTTATTTACGAGACGATATCTTTCATTAGACACAAATAGTGGATCAGTTAGTTGAAACAAATGATTAGGTATCGAGGTAATTAAAACAAGATTGAACATAACAGGGGTAAGAAAAAAATTGAGGTTAAAAATGTTTCTATATATGTACTTCTTTTAGAAATAACCACTTAATTAATTGTGCTTGGTTTATTGTAGTCATGGGGAGCATGTGCCCCTTGGACCTTCATCTTGTAAAGGACAAATATCAGTAACAAGCATTCATATTTCCGCATATATATAGAAGTAATCATCACAAATTTAATTTTATTTTTTTAATTATACTATACGAGACGAGTTCAATCTATGCCGTTGTAGCATTTATAAATAATAATTCCTAAACTCCGCAATTATTATTAATTTCCATTTTCAAACGTAATCATTCATGTTTGATCAGTTTGAGACGATTAGTATAATCTAAATATATATGATAATCTATATAGTAAATTCATTTTCAAGCAAGTCTACGATAATTGATCAGGTAATGAGAGGTTTGGTAAAATGAAAAATATTACATATTGTGTAGTTCATCATCTCATACGTAACTCACCATCGTGGCGCCACTCTATTGATCGAAGTAGCTAGCGTCTCGATATTTCCCTATTTAGTGTAATCAAGTATTTTTCTGAATCAAAACTAAGTTGAAAAAGAAACAAAATGATGGAGGGAAATTTTTTCTCTTAAAAGTCCATAAACGATAACGATGTGTGCATAATTTAAAACGAAAAATCAATGTTATATATTAAAGGTATGAAAATTGTGGGATACTTTAATGTAGGCCGATCCCGAACTAACGCATTTATAAGGTTAGCTAATGTTGTATGTCGACGTGGCACTAGGAGAACTCAGCCTTAAGGGGGTCCAAAAAAATTGAACATTTACCTACTACAATTAATCAACACCTATATATGTATATAACATAACGTTGGTTGAGATAGACTAGTTATCATTTATCATATTGTTATAGTGATTCTTTGTCACACTACTAGTATTTAAGTGCTCGTCGGTCGGTCGAATCTCCGAGCGATTATCGAGTCTAACACCTACCATTTACATTACATTTGTCTGTATATTTTCGCTTTTGAAATAGTTAGATGTCTAAAGTTAAGAGATATTGCATCTCGCTTTTGAACAACAACAATCCTCCACAACAAAAAGAAGTATTTACAAATTTAATATTGAGGCATCAATACTTAAGGGTTATAGTTAATAAATGGAATGTTACTACGAGGCGGAGGCATCAATTGTTATCAATAAGCTCTAGCTCAACTGGTACTGCTCACTTCTCTTAACAGAGAAATTGGGTATTCAAATCTCACCAGATACACCCTGGTACACCAATGGTACTGCTCTCTTCTTTTAACGGTAAGGTCAGGTGTTCAAAGTCTAACCAGAAACACAATTTGTTCTAGTCACACTAAAGGCACCATATAATTTTAATTGTAACCTTTCAAGATATTAAATAATAATAATAAATATTTTCCTTTTTTATTTACAAAAAAGGATAACTGTTTTTTTCATAAACAAATTCAAAAAAAATATTTATGACTAGTAATTAAACAATTTCTCCTCAGAAATGTTCTTCGACCAACTTAACTACAACCGTCAAATGCAAATAATTTTCGGCCAAGGTTGCACGGCTTAATGTTGATAACAAAAATAAAAATAAAAGTTGCATGGCTTTCCAAAAATTTGTGGGTGTTTTTTTTTTTCGTTTTGGTTAAATGACACATAGCCTAAACTATTATTGGAATGTTATTACACATGTTTCCTACTCAGTAATGATGAAGGCCTCGTCTCTAACAATGGTTAGTTCGAATAATACTTCCTCCGTCCCAAAACTTTTTCTTTTAGGGCATCACTTTTACCATTTTACCTTTACTTTTTCCCATACTTTAATTATAGACCACATACACATGAACATTAAAGGAAATTATACATTAAACCAATATTAATAAAATTAATTATTTTTTTTAATTTGTGTGCTGAGTCAAACAAAATAATAATTAAGAAACGGAGGAAGTAATTAGAATCATTTTTTCTTATCTAGACTGAATAATTATATTGCCAGCACCTAAAAAGTAATTCTTAAATATATAGGTTAAGCATGGTAGGCCATCAAGCTTGCCCAAAAAGATAGATTGAGCCAAAATAGTACACACAAACTACCTAGAACGAATTACCTTATTAGCCAAAACAATAACAAGAAGAACAACAAAAGAGGCATCCTGTTTTAGTATATGTAGAGTAATTTTACAAGTTAGCACATGACTACTTTAGCCCTATTACGTAGACTTTGAAAAAAATAATATCAGTGATTTGTAATGTTAAAAAGCTACTAGTTAAAGAAAAATAATAATAACCTTAAGGGTAGCTCAATTAGCTAAGGATTTTGAAGAAATTAAATTTAATGCCTAGTTTGAGTCTCCTTGGGGGAACTTCTTATAAATTTTCGAAGTCGGATGTTGGTGAATTGACCTTTGACTAAACTAGGAAAGAGATATTACTTGATGTCGCAAAAACTGACTCAGAACCACTACCTTACCACTAAACTAAAATGAGAAATGAAATGAAATGAAATGAAAAATAATTTGTAAAATAAAAAAGAATGGTAGAATTTACTTAATCTTCGTCTTTGTCCTATTACATACACACCCCTCCCGTTTTATTAACTACATAAATGTCCCTTTCCAATTAGTTAACTTGAACAAATTAAGGTTATTGTGACATGACAGTTTACCTTGGTAACATTATAAATGTTAAACTACTCTTAAGTGCTCATCTATAGCCTTTTGGAAACTACGAGAGAAAATATACCAATAGGAACAAGATTTAGAAACTACGAGGGAAAGATTGAAGAGGCCTTCGCGTATGACATGAAAGGGAAATAGATCTAATTACTAAGATCGAAAAGAAAGAGGTTTCCGACAATAGAGTAGGAGCAACCAAGCTAACTCCCATTCAGTAGTAACATCAACTCCATATAAGGTTGTAGCACTTATAAGGCTAGGACGAGAAAGAACTATTTGCTAAAATACATAACTCACACATACAACTCTCAACAACACTAGGACTTTTGAAAATTTAACTCGAGCTATAGCGGAGGACTTTTAGGGCTAGGATGAGAAATACATCTATACTAAAATACACAACTCACTAGATCAAGTGATTACCACTAGATTAACATAAATAACTCAAGAGTCTGAATTTGATTTCGTTAAACTTTTGCCCTGAGAATGATGTGGTTCAACATAAGCAGTATGCAAGCTTAAATTGCCCCTGGTATGTTAGGATTTGAACTGACATGCTCTGATACAAATTGTTAAATCAAGCCCTTACCTCATTGCCAAAAGCTATAGCTATTTATGAAGGTACGACTTTAGTCCTTTAACTTTAATCTTAATATATACGAACATGATGATACTCAGGACACGACCCCTTGGTTCGCGTTCCAGTTAATTACTCAACCATTTATCTTATGCCCAAGCAAGATGATAACGTCTCTATAAAGAGCTCTAAAATAACAAAATAAAGAGACATGCAAATAGAAAGATCTATAGAAAAAGAGATATAGAGAGAGGTGAAGTGAGCTAAAAAAATTGAATCTATTATATATATATATATATATATATATATATATATAAATCAAATATGGAATTAAACTTTAGTAGGAAAACTACCTATGCTTGGTTTCGAATTGACTCTTGTAACCATAAATGGTGAGGGCTTTTCATAGGGTTTTATAGGTTTTAGGTTTGGTAATAAGTAACGAAAGCTTTGTTCGCAGGGAACAACAAACATCTAGCAAATTCGCAAACAACAAGACCAGTGAACTTGACCCCCCAAATCCCCAAGAAGAGCAATTATAGACATATATAATTCCAATTAAATGTAAGAATCTAGACCTATTGGCCAATCAATAAATCAATTATGATAATAAATTGTTTGATTAACAAGTAACAACAAGCATACAATGTAAAAGGGAAAAAAATGGAAGAAGGCAAAAAAAGATTTAGAAAAGGAGTGGATTTTTATCTCACCTTTCTCCTTTAGATCGCTTTCTAGCTTTCACACGAACTTCCTAGTCTTGCAAAAGGCTATGAACAACTGTGGGCGGATATCTTCTAAAAATAGAGAGATAGATAACACACACACTCTCTCATTTATAAAAATAGAGAGATAGATAACACACACACTCGCTCAAATAAAGAAACAGAGAAATAGATAATAATGGCACACACCCGCTCATATATAGAAACAGAGAGACAGATGACGCACATATTCACTCATATATATGTGTGTGTGTATATATATATATATATATTATATTTGGTTCTTACGAAGAATCTTTCCAGGAATTGCAGTGATACGTTAAAGCCTTGCAAAGAGTAATCCTGGTAGCTTTGCTTTCTTGGAATTGAATTGGTTCAGTAGGTTGTTCATTTCATTTCGGGCATGCATAGATGGTTTCAATTACTGTCGTCCTATATTGTTCATAGATGACACATTTATGAAATCTCGATTCAAGGGCACCCTTTTTTCTGCCATGGCCAAGGATGGAAATCAAGGTACGTCCATTTGTCCTACATTTTTTCCTTTTGTGTTCAACATTATTTTGATTAATATCATAGGCTAATCATGTTTTTATGCCCCCATTTGTACTTGTACTTAACAAGAGATACATTTAGTACATTATTGTGCATCGAAAAATGAGAGTGGTGCATCACAATACACAAAATCAGTACATTTGTAGTACACTTTTGTGCATCGCAATGCACACTAGTATGCATTGCAAATATATTGTTGTTAATTAAATATTGTTTATATGGTGCAAGTCTGTTCCTGTTTGCATTTGCTGTTGTAAGTTCTAAAAATAGGGATAATTGAGCTTGGTTTCTGTCTAAGATAAAAGGAGCAATCGATCGTGAATTGCTCTTTGTATCAGATCGTAATGTTGGTTTAATGGAAGCAATACACGACGTATTTGAGAGTTCCAAGCATTTCTTTTTCTTGGTGCAACTTTATCGGAACTTGAAAGAAATGTTTACCGATAAACGCTATTCCAACACGTTTCGCAGCAGCTTGTGCTCAAGACTAAAGGACTGCGTGTATACCTCTAACATTAGACTATTTGATGAAAAAATTGAGATATTCAAAAAGATGGGGAACATCTTGCCTGTGATTTCTTGGGCACCATTTCATGCGAGAAGTGGGCGATTGCACATTGCCACGAGAATAGGTATGTCGAAATGACCTTAAATGTCGATGAATCGTTCAACAATTAGATTTTAGAGGCTCGCGGTATTCTCATTACTCACATGGTGTATTGTATAAGATCGAAAATAATGAAATGGTTTAGTGAGAGACTTGAGAATGAAAAGAGATAGAATAAGTTATTATGTAAAAAGATGGATAAAAAGTGGAAAGATTACCTTAATATTGGGATCACGTGGCAGATCGATTCACATGGCACCCAACTCAATATATATACGAGGTTTTATCCGATCAAAATGTCCAGGTTGACTTGGGAAGCGAACATGTTTATGCTATTAGTGGCAAATTTAAGGATTCTCGTATTGCATGCAGCCATTGTAATTGTGAGATCCGGGAAAAATATCAGTGATATGGTTGATAATTACTTCTTAACAAACAATTACATTAAGTGTTACGAGGGAAGCTTGATATCAATTACAACTACGGAAAGGTACGAGCTTCAGAATTCTTACGAGGGTGAGACCATTTTACCTCCTATAATGAAGAGATTACCCGGAAGTCCCAAGAAGACAAGGATCCCATCAAATGGTGGATCAACAAGAAAAAAAAGAAAAGGATATGTAGTAGATGTCACAAACTTTGTAACCATAACTCTAGGTCATGTCGAGAGGCTATACAAAGTTGATTTTTATTATGTTGTAATTTTTGAAGTTCATTTCTATATACAAGGTTAATTTTTGTGCATCGTCGTGTGTGTGAAATGTGCATCGTCAATGTAATTGTGATTTTTGTGTTAAGAAATGTGAATTGTGTGCATCGTCAACTATAAAATGTGCATTGTCAATTGTTGAATACACATCCATAAAACTGCATATAAAATGTGCTTCGTGTGCATCACGATGCAACAAATAGCACTTTTTGTTGAACTGTTTGTGCATCATCATGCACAATTGTTGTGCATTGGGGTACGTGTTTAGTATATTTTTGTAGTTAACATGGTTTTTTTTTCAGTTCGATGCACAATTTTTTGGTGCATCGCAAGTGAGATTTAATTATAACACATTTTTCTCTAACTCGTCAATCACAGCCCTTCCCCCAGCATGTATGCATAAATGATCAAACGCCAACTTGAAATCCGGGATGTATGGCTTGACAGTTTTATTGAACAATTTCTTAACAATCAAAGTACAGAAGAAAAGAAGGTGCTCACTAATTGGAAGCACAAGTGGACCCAGTGTGGTGATGTTGGTTTTGAGAGCCCCACCTGCAATCGCCATGAGATCCTTTGACAAAGAAACACCATTCTTCCCAGCATCATCTTGTTCTTGATAAACACAACGAAAAGCCTTATCATCAGCCCCACGATGAGTCCTCACAACCTGAACAAGCTTATACTTAGCTCGTCTCCTATCCACAGAATTATTAGACAACAACACCGCAGAACCCACCCTAAACAAACAATTTGGAATCAACATAGGCTTCTTATTCCCAAAATACCAATTTTGGGTAATATTCTCTGCGCTAACCACAACAGCATAAGTATTCCTATAAATTTGCAACATATCCTTACCAAGATCTTTAACACACACACACCCAGATCTATACTCATATATTCATTATTCTATCTCATGTGCTCCAATTAAATAAAAGATTCTCGCAATTGTTGGTTAGCCCAGATCTATACTCATATACTCATGATTAAAATGTTTCTCTTCATGGACTTTGATTTGGGTCAGCCATCTCCGTTACGGTTTATATATAGTACTGAATCATCAAATGTGAAAGGGGTAAACAATCAGAAGAGAGATGAGAGCAATCAGAAGAGAGATGATACAACGTTGAGCTCCGGCGACGGGTCTGGTCACCTTGGTGGCAATGGCGGCCGCGGTGGTGGGTTTCATGAAAATTAACAATTTGTAGTATTGAAGCCTAGACCCTAACCCCGACGATTTCTAACAGAAAATATTCACTTGTAGATCTCGGAATCATTGGCCACAAATACCGAAATCTAACCAAGTAACCCAGTGATCATAAAATCAGTGATACGATGTCACAATCAACAAGATTTTCACTTTTTGAGCCTCATCAATTCTGGAATGTCGCGTGTAATTCTCAATTGCTATACCGATGATACTCCAAAATATCATCGACGCAGATCTCGATTATTATATGAGTGATATGGAATAAATTATACCGGTATAGGATGTGGGCTATTTCAAACCCAGGAATGCTTCTCTGTCTTCAACGGAGGCACGTGGATGGAGGTATATGATTTGGGTTTGAGAAGACAAGAGGTTGAAGATGAGTTAGTAAAGTGGGCTTGTGAAATTCTAATTTTGCCCTTACTCAAATGCACATGGGAGGCACATGGGTCACTTAACGGAATTCTTCTAACGGCATCCATCAAAAGGACTAGCCGCGTGACTTTTGGGGACTTAAGGGACTGAAATTTGAAAAAATATTGTTAAGGGACTAGTGGTGAAAAAGTTTATAGTTGAGGGACTAATAGTGTAATTAACCCTATTATAAATGTCACCAAAATTTTAATCACTTTCAAAAATATAATATGCCACTTGCATTTATCTCATTGTAGAGCCATTGTTTAACGTTAGTATAAAAACTTTTCATCCAAGCCCCATTAAAATTACTACGTTCAAACAATGAGAATTCATAATGTTGTTTATGTACTATGAATTACGTGTTTTATGATTTTAAATAAATAAAAAAATTACGTTAAATTTTTATTTAAAAAACACTTAATTTAACTTTAAAAATTAATAATATGACACTTTATTAAAGAACGGGGAGAGTACTCTAGTTTTTAGCAGGTGTAATACGTCGAACGGTTCTACCACTTTTTTATGATCAGCAAGGATGCGGCGACCGATATAAAAATTAGCAGTCTTCATTTAAAACTAAGTAATGGGTTAAATAAAAAATATAAAAGGCTACATATATTTGAGCTAACATGAACCATTTGATATATATATATATATATATATATATATATATTTTTATCAATTTGGCTAACCTTTGGATGGATATTTAACATACTTTCATTTAGTTCGAAAACAGGACTATAGCCTTTGAAAACTAAATTAAAAAGTATTCTACTTCACGTGTTTTACAATTTTTGAAAAACAATTAGATTATATCGATTTCAAGTTTGGTCAAATTGACTAAAAAATTTAAAGTATATCTCTTCAATTGGAACGGATGGAGTATTATGTTTGAGAGTCAAATGTTCAAAAGATTAGTTTAAGCTTAATGTTATAAAGATAAATAAATAAATATATATATATATATATGGAGACTACTGAAATAATGTGTTTAATTTTAGAAATAAGACCTTTTAACTAAAACATTTCAAACATAAAAGGAATATAGCATT
Organism: Platycodon grandiflorus; assembly: GCA_016624345.1. Classification (NCBI taxonomy): domain Eukaryota; kingdom Viridiplantae; phylum Streptophyta; class Magnoliopsida; order Asterales; family Campanulaceae; genus Platycodon; species Platycodon grandiflorus. Next base: position 37,618,543 of record CM028362.1, read on the forward strand.
TGACTCTCAAACATAGCATTTATCTTTATATTTGTGCAGTGGACGAAGTAAAAATAACTCTTATTTTGAAACAGAGAAAGTATCTTTTTATTTAAGATTTAAAAAGTTTTTGTCTTAAAACTCATCACACAATAATATTGAAAAATTTGCAAGACCATTCAGATAATCTTACCCGGAATGTTTCTAATTTTCCAAACCTTGAACCATATTTTAACATTGTTTTTGGAAATTGACAAATCTCAAAGAGGAAAAAATATGTTTTTGTATTGTATATGCGTGCACTGGAAGAGGCACCAAAGTTTGTTTTTATATACAAACCTAATGTAGATTCCTTAGGTAAATAGGAAACCTAACTATACTAGGAAACTAAATATATAACAACTACTCACAATTAGTTTCCTAAACAAAAACCAAACTGTCTATACTCCCCCTCAACTCAAGTGGGAGCGTGAGGATCACGAACGCCCAACTTGGACAAAAGAAACAAAAACTGAGTTGCTCCTAATGCTTTAGTGAAAATATCCGCTAATTGCAAAGAGGTATGGACATGAGTTGTAGTAATTATACCAGCAACTAGGAATTCGTGGACAAAGTGGCAATCGATCTCAATATGTTTGGTACGTTTGTGGAAAACGGGATTAGCGGCAATATGAAGTGCCGCCTGATTATCACTGAAAAGTCGAATCGGCTGATAATGGAAAACACCAAGTGCTGCAAGAAAATTACGAAGCCACTTGACTTCGGCACATGTGAAAGCCATAGAGGAATACTCTGCCTCTGCAGATGATCTCGAAACTTCTTAGTCTTCCAAGAAATAGGAGGGGCTCGAGCATAATAAATTATCCCGAGATGGAACGTCGAGTGAGAGGACAATTGTCCCAATCAGAATAACAATAAGCATAGAGCTGGAGATCACTATCAACGCGCAGGAGAACTCCCTGACCAAGATGAGACTTTATATAACGAAGAACCCGAACAACTGCATCAAACTATTCCTGCCGAGGAGCTTGCATAAACTGAGACAAAATATGAACCGGATATGAGATATCTGGGCTGGTGATAGTGAGATAAATCAGACGACACCCACTAGACGACGATATTGTGCAGGGTCCTTGTAGAACGGTCTAGACGTCGAAGCAAGCCGGTGGTTCTTGCAGCAAAAAGGTATCAATAGGCTTGGAAGCAAGTAGACCTGCTTCATGAAGTATGTCAAGTGCGTACTTACGCTAGCATAAAAACATCCCTTCCTAAGATCTAGCACACTCATTGCCAAGGAAATATTTAAGAGGTCCCATATCTTTGAGCTGAAAACACATACAAATACTTCTTAAAAGAACTGTAGAGTATGGGATTATTGCCGTCAACCAAAATGTCATCAACATACACCTATAGACAAACTATTATCCCCTCTTCCGATAAGTAGAAAGAGTATGGTCTGAATGAGATTGGTGAAAACCATAATGACGAAGAGCAGTAGACAACTTAGCAAACCAGTTCCGAGGAGACTGTCGGAGACCATAAAGATATTTACGTGAACGACACACCTTAGTAGCAGAAGAAGAAGTAAACCGGGGGAAGTTTCATGTACACTTCCTCGTGCAAATCACCATGCATGAAAGCATTATTGACATCAAGTTGGTGAACTTCCCAGTTCTTTGCTACCGCAATAGCAAAAAAAATTCGAACGCTCACCATTTTGGCCACAGGTGCAAAAGTATCTGTAAAATCCTCTCCAGCAGTCTGATGATTGCCCAGACAACCAATCGAGCCTTATCTCGTCTACAGTACCGGCCATCTGAACGATACTTCGTCTTAAACACCTACTTACAATCGATGGGTTTCTTCACGGGAGGAAGAACACTAATATCCCACGTATGAATTTTCTCGAGAGCATCAATCTCAGTTTGCATAGCTTGACGCCACTGGGGTTCACAAACTACTTCCTTATAAGACCTGGGTTCAGTGTTAACAGTAACAGCAGCAAGAAATCCTCGATGGCTAGCAGAAAATTATTATACTGAACAAAATTGGCTATAGGAAAACGCATACCTAATGAAATTGAAAACTTAGGCGCAGACGAAGTGGGGGGTGATGTACAGGCCGAGTGACAAATGTAATCAGACAAATAACCCAGAGTACGTCGAGGATGAGTACTACGGCCATTATTTATAGGCTTATCCACAGAACTAGGCACGTGAGTATCCAATGGTGAGCTATCTAAGGAGGTGGAAGGGATGGCACTCTCGACCAACAGAGCGTTTCTGTCGCAGGGAGTAGAGGCGAGCTGGGCAGCAGCGTCGTCACTCCCCCTGTCTGCCAACGCACCATATGTAGGAGACAAAATGGGCATGCCAAACTCCCAATCAATTGGCTTATCCATATCTTTTGCGAAAGCTGGTAGTGAAGAGCCTGGTAGTTGTGCAAAAGGAAAAACATCTTCCAAAAATTGAACATCACGAGACACAAACATTTCACGAGTCTCCAAATCATAAACCTTCCATCCTTTCTTGCCAAATGGATAACCCAAAAATACACACTTCCGACTTCGAGAAGCAAATTTATCCTTTTTAGGAGGTTTGTTGTAAGCATAACATAGGCAACCAAATACTCTCAGAAGACTATGTTGCAGAGGAAAACAAAATAAAACCTCATATGGAGTCTTTCCTTCAAGTATTTTAGTAGGAGTCTGATTAATGAGATGAACTGCACTTTGCACACATTCTCCCTAAAATCTAATAGGAAGAGAAGCTTGGAAACGTAGTGCCCGTGCTACCTCTAAAATATGGCGATGCTTTCGCTCAATTCGACCATTTTGTTGAAGAGTACACACATAAGAAGATTCAAACAACACCCCTTGTTCACTAAAATATTTCTGTAAAGAGGAAGTAGTAAACTCAGTTCCATTATCAGAACGAACAATTTTCACCTCCTTAGCAAATTGTCTCTTAACCATTGCAAAAAATTTTTGGAAACAAGAATTTACTTCACTTTTCTCTTTCAAAAATACACACATACGACACGTGAATGATCATCCACAATAGTAAGAAAGTAGTGTGAACCAGTAAAAGAAGATTTTGTATAAGGACCCCCACAAATCACAGTGAATTAAATCAAATAAATCATCAGTTTTATTATCACTAACAGGGAAAGTTGTACGAGTCTGTTTTGCTAGATAACAAACATCACAAGAATCCAAATGCTTCTTTATTTTGCTATTTCTACTCGAACTAGAAATAAAAGACATATTCTGATTTGACGGATGCCCAAGTCACTGATGAAGGAGTAGAACCGTTTCTGCCGTTGTTCCGTGAGAAAGAATTTGTTATGTCATTGACTTGAAATAGTACACCCCATTTCGAAACTCACCCAGTCCAATCGGAATCCTCGACATGCGGTCATGTACAATGCACAATTTATCAGTAAATGTGACAACACAATTTGAATCACGAATTAATTGACCAATTGAAATTAAGCTGCATTGTAGATTAGGAACATATAAGACATGATGGAGAGTTAGGCCAGAACCCAAACGAGCACTGCCTTGTTTGATGGCCAAAGTCTTGACAATGTCAAGAAGACTCATAGGTTGGGGCGCCAAATCAGAACAATTAAACAAATATTTTAATTTTCCTGTCATATGATGTGAAGCCCCACTATCCAGTAACCACACATCATTATTATAATCAAGCTTACCATACAACTTCTTAGATGAGGGAGAAGACTCAAGGAGACTAAGTAAGTGTTGCACTTGCTCGTTAGTGAGACCCAGGACGAATTGTGGAGCTGTTGAAGACTGAGAAGAGTTGTTGTCCTGTGTGCGCGAAGCCTGGATATTATGGGCAGCAGCTGGTAGTGCCGTGTTGCTGCCTTGCCTATGGCCCTGGGTGACTCCCCCTCGCCCACGAGAGCCACAGCCTTTGCCACAGCTACGATTGGCTCTGTTTGGGAACCAATACGTTTGTAACAATGCCCATAGTTGTGTTCTAATTTGCCCATTCGAAGTTGATGATGGAGTAAAACGAGGGTGTGGTGCGGCAGTAGAGGATTGTGCTGCAAAGCTTAACACTTAAGTCTTTTCATCTCAGTCTCGGACGATGCTCTTATGACGTTCTTCTTGAGAAACCATAGAAAAGGCCTTGTTGAGGGTTAGAAAATGTTTCGTACCCAATATTTGAGTCTGAATAGCGCCAAACTATTCATCGGCCAACCCCATAAGAAAATCGTGGGTACGCTCATTCTCTGCTCTAGTATGGAGCTTAGATGCAGCATCATAAGTACAACCACAAGTAACATCCTCAGATCCGTAAAGCTCATCCCATAACTCCTTAAACTTGTTATAATATGTCACCACATTCATGCCCTCTTGTCAAAAAGTATAATATTCAGATTTTAATTGGTTGATTTGAGGTCCATTAACAACAACATATATTTCTTTTAAATCTGTCCACATCTCAATTGCAATTTTATGTCCAGCAACACTCGGTTGAATCGAAACATCAATAGAATTAAACATCCAACCACAAATAATAGAGTTATTAGCCCTCCAAACAATAAATTCTGGACTTTTTTCATTTGTTGGTGTTGTTATTTCTCCATTAATAAAACCTTGTTTGTTCTTTCCCTCCAAACCATTAACAATTACTTTAGCCCATACATCACAATTATCACCCAAGAGAACATAGTTAGTAATAGGCATACATGGTCATTTGGAGGGGTGGAGAAAATAGATTGATGATGGATCATGAATAAGTTGAGGATTAACCCTCTTGCTAGTGCCTTCGTTATCACCCATGACGCCGAGGATGACAAGCAAAGGAAAAAAAAAAAGAAACAGTACGAGGCTGAGGAAGAGCACAGGAAAAAAAATGGAACGATCAAACCTTCGGCTCTAATACCATGACAAATCTCAAAGAGGAGAAATATGTTTGTGTATTTTATATGCGTGCACCGGAAGAGGCACCAAAGTTTGTTTTTATATACAAACCTAATGTAGATTCCTTAAGTAAATAGGAAACCTAACTATACTAGGAAACTAAATATATAACAACTACTCACAATTAGTTTCCTAAACAAAAAACCAAACCGTCTATAGAAATTGTTATTAGGAATTTCATCGAATTCTTTATTTTACAGGTACCTTATATTTTAGCATACTACATTCGTTCCTAAGAAAGAATCCGTCTTTTTTTTAAGTCGTTCCAAAAATTGTCAATTTTTTTTATTTTTAATAAAGACAATTTATTTTTTTAATTTGTGTATCTACTCAAACAAAATTCGTTTTTAAAAAATAATGAAGTATTATTATATTACTATAAAGAGTGGTGCTATTTGCACCACCTTTTCCTATTAACACTCATCTTTCTAATACACCCACCATGAAAATTTTACTCCAACATAATATCTAAATACACCACCCCATGTTTCCTTTTTTACCCATTACTAAATAATTCATTTTTCTAAACCTAACCCCCCCCCCACACACACATACACACATAGATGGTAGCCTCCTCTTCCCCACCCTTCCTTCTTCTTCCCTTCCCCTTCCCCTCCCCATTTCGGCAACCTCCCCTCTCTCCCTCATTCCCCTTTTTTTTCTTCTCTCTAAAACTAACCCCCAACCCCTCAGCCCCCACACACACGCGGAAGGAAACCCCCCTCCCTTATGGTAGCCTCCCCTCATCTCCCTCATTCTCCCTTCTTCCCTCATTTTTTTTTTCTTCTCTTCTTTCCTCTTTGGAACCCTTGAAAAAAATTTGGCGATTTTTTGTTCGGGACTGGGCTACGGAACAACCCCCTAACCGAACATCATAATGATGTTCGGTTAGGGCGAACCGAATAACACCCCCCATTTTTTCAGTAGCCCGGTTCCAAACAAAAAATCGTCGGATTTTTTTCAAGGGGGTGGGTTTGGGAGAGAGGAGGAGAAGAAGGAAAGAAAGGGAAAAAAATTGGGGGGAGAACAAACCTGATTTGAAAAGAAGGAAATGGAGGGGGGTTACTGGGTTGCCGGGAGGGGTTATCTGGAGAGAGAGAGAGAGAGAGAGAGAGAGAGAGAGAGAGAGAGAGGGGAGGGGGCGGAAGAAGAAGAAGTAAAGGAAAAAAAAAGAAGGTAAATAAGTTTTTTTAAACAATAATATTTTTGTAATTAATTTTTAAAGAGTGTATTAATAGTAAAAAGTGGTGTAAATAGCATCACTCTATTATAAAATACAACAGTTGAATTTTAGAGTTGTAATAAAAATTCTCCTTCCTTTGACTATTAATAAAAAAGTTTAAAAACAAAAGACAACACCCCAATTGAATTTGAGGGAGTATTAAAACTTAAAAAAATAAATAAATAAAGGGAGTTGAATGAATGTTAATAACAATACGGGTGGTACGGACAGCCAAAGTTATGATTTAGTTCATCCCCTCTGTGTGAGTGGCCTTCCCTTCCTTCCCCCACCATCCTTTGCATTTGCATTTGCATTTGTTGTAGCTAAGAGGCCGTTTACTCTCACTCCTTTTGTGATTAATCTCCACTCCCGGTCAACCAACCCCCTTACTCACGCGCTCTTAAGATCCAAACTGACACGTGCCCCCTCCTCTCTCTCTCTCTCTCTCTCTCATCCCTCCCAAAAATCATGAGCTGGAGGGAGATTCCCGTATGTGGGAATCGAGCTGTAATAGAAAGAAAAGGAAAGGCAATTCCTTTCCCCCCCTCCCTCCCTCCACACCTATATATAACCCTCCCAACTTCCTCCATTTCTTCACACCCATACTATCACTACTACTACTTGCAATACAATACATTCACACATAACACAAACATGGAGTTCCTTGCAGTGTTTTTCGTGTTCGTTTCGACTTTTTTATTCACCCTTCTCCTGGCTAAATTCCTCCCCTCCGGTTCCCGCCGGAGTTTGCCTCTCCCTCCTGGCACCATGGGTTGGCCTTACATCGGCGAAACCTTCCAACTCTATTCCCAAAACCCAAATGTCTTCTTAGCCTCCAAAGTTAAAAAGTAATTAGTCCTAATCGCCCTTTATCGCGACTTGCTGATCAAAATTTTTTTTATTATTATTATTTTGGATGCTAAATTTTGGATTGATTTTTGGCTACAGGTATGGTTCTATTTTCAAGACACATGTATTGGGTTGTCGTTGTGTTATGATTTCGAGCCCGGCCGCTGCGAAGCTTGTGCTCGTTACCAAAGCTAATCTCTTCAAGCCTACATTTCCGGCTAGTAAAGAGAGGATGTTGGGTAAACAAGCAATTTTCTTTAACCAGGGTGATTACCACTCCAAGTTGAGGAAAATTGTCCTCCGGGCTTTCATGCCGGAATCCATCAGAAACATCATCCCAGACATCGAATCCATTGCTACCGTGTCTCTCCAATCGTGGGAGGGTCGTTTAATCAACGCTTTCCAAGAAATGAAGACAGTGAGTTACTGATACACACACTCAATTTCTCATACTCAAAACAGAGCCCCCCCTGTTTCTTGTTCTCCTCTGTTTGGCGGAATTTTCATAAGCCAAGAAGCGAAATTGAATCATTTTTGACAGTTTGTGTCTCAGTTTTGTACTTATTTCTGTAATGGGTACTGATCAAAATTTGTGAATTTTGTGTAACTGCAGTTCACATTCAATGTAGCACTACTTTCCATTTTTGGAAAGGATGAAGTCCTCTACAGAGAAGATCTCAAAAGGTGCTATTACATTCTCGAAAAGGGTTACAACTCCTTGCCAATTAACCTTCCCGGAACACTATTCCACAAATCAATGAAAGCAAGAAAAGAACTAGCCCAGATCTTGGCCAAAATCATCTCGCTCAGGCGACAAATGAAGCGCGATTACAGCGACTTGCTCGGATCCTTGATGGGAGATAAAGAAGGCCTCACCGACGAACAAATCGCCGACAACGTGATTGGTGTCATCTTTGCCGCCCGCGACACCACCGCCAGTGTCCTAACATGGATCATGAAGTACCTGGCCGAGAACCCCAGTGTCCTAAAAGCTGTCACTGTACGAAATCTAATCCCTATTGCCAAGTTGACATAGATTATTTTCTTTTTTAAAGACAGACATATTTATTTATTTTCTTCTCTTGTGCTTGTTTTTTAGCCAAAAAGGCCTAAAACCGTGTGCTCGTTTTGGTTTGGTGACTTTACAGGAAGAGCAAGAGGCCATAATGAGCAGTAAAGAGGAGTGTGGGGAAGAGAAAGTTTTGACTTGGATAGATACAAAAAAGATGCCAATTACTTGTAGGGTTATTCAGGAAACACTTAGAGTTGCTTCCATCTTATCTTTTACCTTTAGAGAAGCTGTTGAAGATGTTGAATTTGAAGGTCAGTTAAAAAATCTTGATCAAATAAAATAAAATACTCGTTTCTCGAACGAACAAGCAGTGCTACCTACGTACATCAACCGATGTCCATCAACTGCAGGATTAAATTTTTGGTTGATGGGGTCGGTCGGTTGATAAAAGTCAGTTATTTTTATGTAAACAGAGAGAGAGAGAGAGAGAATATGATTTCATTCATGCTCATGCTAACATTATTTTCCTCAAAAAAATTGATTTTTTTCAGGGTACCTTATACCAAAAGGGTGGAAAGTATTGCCACTCTTTAGAAACATTCACCGCAGCTCTGACAATTTCCCAGAGCCTGAGAAGTTTGATCCTTCAAGATTTGAGGTAAGAAGAAATACTATACTCCCTAGCTAGTAATCTCAACAAAGTACAAGTTTTTCTAGCCTATGGTACAAGTTTGAAAGATTTTAGCATGTGCAAGATCTGAAGTCAAATCTATTTATGTGATATGACAGGTTGCACCAAAGCCCAACACATTTATGCCATTTGGCAATGGGACCCACTCATGTCCAGGGAATGAGTTAGCCAAGCTGGAGATTTTGGTTCTTGTACATCATATGACCACAAAGTACAGGTAGGTGGAAATGGAACCATTCCTCATTCATTACCACTACTAGCTAACAGAACAGACTTTATACATTCACAATTCCAGTTTCTAAAAACAGAAAGTAATGTTGGTAAAGTTTTATTTTTTGCTGATGAGAGTTTGTTAATGGTGCAATGCAGGTGGTCTGTGGTGGGCCCTCAGAATGGAATCCAGTATGCTCCCTTTGCTCTTCCCCAGAATGGGTTGCCCATAAGACTCTCTCTCAAGAAATAATTAAAAAATGTTTGAGGCTGGGGATTGAAGATAGAGATGAGAGGTCTTGAATCTAAAGACACAAAGAGACACCCTCAACTTTTAGAGGCATAAACAAATAGAAGGGACACGCATCAAGTTGTACATAAAGAGTCTTCCATACCCAAACAAAAAGAAAGAAAAATGTTCATGGGGCCCATCAAGGGGCATTTTTGTAATATATGAGTAAGTCAATGGGGGATGGGATTAATATGTAATTTATTTTAGCTAGTTCCAATAATGAACTGTTGCTTCATTGACCTTTCATGTACAAAGTCCGCAAGGCAATTAATGAGTATGACCCAAAATTTTGGCAACTTTGCCCTTGTTCTTCTTCTTTTACTCTCTCTCTCTCTCTCTCTCTCTACTAAGAAGGATGGTCAAGGACCTAGAAACAAGGGGATTCAACCCCAATGTAGTCTGCTCTCATGCCAAATACAAAATTTTATTGAGGTTTTACTACCTACACTAAATAGAGATGTTGTAATATTGGCAATTGGCATGACCTAAAAGTCTTTCTCAACCTAAGTGTGATTAGGGTTAGTTGATGGATGACAATTCTTGTTTGGATATGTTAACTGTAAAATATTAGGAAATTTTAGATCTCAAATGTGTAATGTTCCTAAAAATGGACTATTAAATATTATCCATCTATTGGTAGAGGGGAACGATACAAGTCATGTGAAGATGAAATTGACTTTGATACTCCACCTTTGGGGGATCATTGACGCTAAATTGTTATTTGTTACTTGAAGTTGTGAAGTGACCTTGTTGATGTGTGAGGAGAGGATTAGTTTTCAAGAAGTTTAGGGTTCATCAAGTATTGACTATCAACATTAATAGCCTAGGATCCAACAATGGAAATAAGGGACGAAGCACCAATGATCAAAGGATGGTAGGTCAAGGTTTCCTTAGATTCAAGCCTATGAGATACTTCGAACCGAGTGGCCATGGATGTGCCAGATGTTATTGATTCGCCATAAAAGTTAGTACTTGACCTTGTCATATCGGCGACTTTTTACTTAGTCTATCTGTCGCCATTTCTGATTTATTAGGAAGCGTGGAAAGGGATCGAATCTGAGAGCTCACACTTTTTGAAGCCTAAACTCTACCACCTGGTCACACTAGTTTGTCTTAGATTGCTTATTCTTGCTTTTACTTTTCTCTCTTGCACATTCTCCATTTCTGCTAAGGACCGTACAATTCTTCTTTTGGTCAAAAACAAATGATCTCTTCTTCAAATCAAATCCAAAATATGAGCTTTTATCTTTCTTACATAGCTTTTACGCTACACATACATACATAATATATACATGCATATATACATACATCTATACATACAAATATATATATATATATATATATATATACACACACGTATTGAGAAGTAGGAGCCCGTAGCTATAGAGTAGTAAGCGTGATTTTATATGCATGCCATTGCATATATTTAAATTGTGAGATTCAGTTACTTACACTCCTCATATATATACATATATATATATATATATAATGACAATGACAACGGTGATGATTATTGCAAATTTGTTAAATTTTGTTAATTAAAATCTCCATTTCTACGTATGAGCTAGGGTGTGTAATGTCACTTGTCGTGGTCCACTACTAAACGAGGCAATAATTTTATTATTATTTTTTAAATTTTGACTTGCCATCGAAATTAAATAGCATCACAAAGTAGCTGACTTAAAAAAAAAAAACATTAATTTTGGCTGACTTTGTAAACCAGAACCTTTAACTAATAAAGAAGTAGCTGACTTTGGGCCTCAAATTGTTATTAATCTCAGCACACTTGTCTTCCTACTATTCCATTCCATGCCATGATGTGAAGTTTGTATCTTAACCAAGGTAGGGCTTAACCCCACAAAAATAAATCATTTAAAACGACTATTCAAAAGATTATTATTATTATTATTATTATTATTATTATTATTATTATTATTATTATTATATATACGTATAACATTTTGTACACGAAGGCTCCAAGGCCGGCCCAACACTTACGGAGGCCTAAAGCAAATTTTAAAATGAGGCCTTTTAAAATAAAATTATTTTAATTATTGTATATTTATTTAAACTTTATCTTTCGTACTTTTTGGGATGCAAATTCATTTATTAAATTATTGTAATTGATTTCATTTAATAATTTTTTTTTCAATTGATACTAAAGCTAGCTCACTTAATTTTTGTTGAAACATTGTCGATCTTAGATAAGATTTTATTAATTTTAGTTTTGAAAAACTTATTTCTGCCGAAGTAATAGTTACGGGAATCGTTAACATTTCTATAAGTTAAATTAAATTAAACGACTATAAATCAAAAAACAAGACTAAAGTAGAAAGTTAGAACAATGAAACTTAATCTGATTGTCAAGAAAATTCTCTGTTGGGCCAAATGCAACAGAAACAATTACGAGATTTTTCTGCAATAATTTAAAAATTGAGAAAATAAATAAATAAATAATTAAAATAAATGACTAAATGAGGCCAGGGTCACTAAAGCAGAACAATGTAATTAATAATTATGTAAATAGAATTCAAGTATTCAACCTTTCGGTCCTTTTCCGTTCCCCAACTATGATTTGATATTTTGATTATGAAATTCAACCTTTCCCCTAGCCCCACCCCAGCCCCAACTATGATTCAACATTTCAACCTTTCAAAGAATAAAGAATGATTTGAATGAATTGATTCATTAGAACGAGATAGAGGAGAGTTGGAGGACGTGAAGCCAAGAATAAGATGAAGACGACGAAGCGGACGCGGTCGGCAATGGCCGAACAGGTGGCGACACAAAGACCAAGAGAGAGAACGAGATGAGAATGAGATAGAGGAGAATTGTTGGAGTTTGTGCGTGTTTGAGTCGATGAATATTTTAAAAAAATTATAAAAATATATAGTATATTTTTTTTTGAGGCCTAAAGCCCAATCTTCCCTTGCTTCACCCTTGGGCCGGCCTTACGAAGCCTATTCTCCTTTTATTATCCGTTTTTAGCTTTGTTTGAATCCGTTGACAAGAGACAGTTAACGAGTGTTTTTAATGAATTTAATTCTCTATAATGTAGCCCTATTGTGTTTTCTACAGTTATATTTTCTTTTTAGAAAGTCCATAATCCGAGAAAAAAATTTACTTTGTGTATATATATATATATATATATATATATATATATATAAAACTTTTAGTGCAGGAAGTATATTCTCCCTTTGTTATACTATATTTTTAGGTTTGTTCGGTCTATTGATGAGGGACATTAATATGAATCTTTACGATGAATTAAATTATGTTTGAGGATTCAATGTAGCCCTATTATGTTTGACATTTTTTTTTATTATAAAAAAAAATCTAAGAAAAAGTCCATACTACAAGAAAGAATTTACTTTGTATTCTGGAACTGAGGAAACTATAATTTAATTAGATACACAATATATTTATATATATATATATATATATGTGTGTGTGTGTGTGTTATGTCATTATACAAAGGTACATTAGATTCAAATGAATCTAATTTTTCGTGGTATTGATAGACAGGTCTGATTGAATTTATTAGAGACGTCCTAATAAAAATTGCAGTCTTATCTTAAAAAAAAAAAACTGTGCAGAAAATTTTCAACCTCAACTATTCAATATTCAAGAAAAGGTAGTAGCAGACTTCCTACTGCTTCCAAATGTCATCTTCAAATCTTATTTTCCATCTCATTTTCCCCATGATTTTTTTTTTTTTTGGCTTTTTGTTTTTGTTTTTTCCTTTACCGTGGGCGCATATTTTCAATCAATATTGATTCGCCGGCAGAGTCATGTGGGACCTACAAGATTTGAAACTAAAACCCAATACTAGAAGAAGACTTAGAGCCCGTTTGGTCGAGCATTTTGGTTAAAATGCAGGGATAAAACGCAGCTTATTTGTAAAAAATGTGTTTCAATACTGCGGCAGAAAACGCAGCGTTTAAACGCTGCTGCGTTTTAAAACGCTGGAATTCCCAGCTTTTTTCCAAAACGCAGATTTTAAAACGCTCCTAGGAAAAAAAAAGCTACGTATTGAAGTAATATCCCAAACGTATTTATAAGGAAAGATCTGCGTTTTTAAAACACTGTATTTTTTAAAACGCTGCATTTTTAAAATACTGCATTTTATAAACACTCTACCAAACAGGCTCTTAGAGAACGTTTTCATTGCTAATTGGTTTTAACTGCCGTTATATATTTGTCCATAAGATAATGATGTTACTCGACCACAATAATATAACGACTTCAAATGAAGTTCGAATATACTATAGTTTCTATGAAACCACCGTATGCATCCAAACGGAGTAAAGATGAATTTTCCTACTACCAAACTATCATGTTAATTACTCCATCCTCCCTCCGTTTCAGGCAAATAATTCATTATTCTATTTTAAAATGTTTCGTATAAAAAGTCTATTTTTAAAAAAATTATGTCTACAATCTTCACAATTTTTGTGGTATAAACATATTAACTATGCTCAAGCATTTTTATAATTTTGATCAATTCTAATGCTACTTATATATTTCTTAATTATTAAATTTTTCAAACGTGAACTCTTTGAGTGGAACGGGGAGAGAGTAATTGTTTATGCTGTCAGTTTAAAGATTTAATTGTATACTGTCTCGAATCGTGTGCAGAGAAGTTTATAAATTCTGTTCCTGTTCCAAAAGGGGAAACTCTCCCCGAGAGCCCCCACACCCCAGTCCTATGAGAAGATGAGAGGGAAAATTACGGTGACTTAGCGATTAACTAGCTAGGAGGACCCGTGCCTAGTACCTATAAGGAGTCATCCTCACAAGAGGATGAAACCCCCACACTGTGGTTGTTAGGACTCGATCCTTGGTCCTGTTCCAAATCTACTAGCTCTTAACCAACTGAGCTACACCCGTGAGGGCGAAGTTTATAAATTCTGTATCGCTGATGAGTGGTTCGGCTAATACAAACTATTTTCGGACGATAATTAGTGCGAAGAAAAACCATGAACCATTTTAGTTAAAAATTTCAGTTTGCATCCATCTGTACTGATCTATACCGGCTGAAATTCATGTTCGGTCAAATCATGACAAAATTCAAATAATAATAATAATAATAATAATAATAATAATAATAATAATAATAATAATAATAATAAATGATTTTTTGGCATAAATAAAGTAATAGTTGAAAGTTAAATTTAAAGTAGTAGGAGTAATAATTACGAAGCTACTTTGGTTTGGAGTACTTTTCGTGAAGCTATTTTCCAATGTTATTGAGAGTTGAATCTAATACTGTTAGATTTTTTTAATTTAAATTGTTGTTTAATGAAATATGCGGACTAGTTTTAAACGTGGTTTTTGATTGTAAGTTCAAGATGATATTTCATCTTTCTTTTTAAGTTGAAAGAAGTTTGGTAATTGGTTAAATGTTGTTTTTGACTAGTATTATGTTCATTTTTTTTTTAATCTTGTTTTATGAAGTTTGATCTCGACTTACAAATTTGTGTTAGTTCTTAATCGGAGAAAAATTACAAGTGTTGTCAACTTATTTCAAGAGAATGTGAATTATTATAAAAGAATTATTAAAAAAAAAGGTGCGGTAAATCCAAAACGGTACCTCGATACGCACCAATTTTGGTACATTTCGTTACAACGGCCAAACTGATTTGCAGGACGATACGAAATTTATAACTTTGATTACAATAGATTAATATTGTGCTATCAACAGAATTGCTAATGCTAATGAAAAGATGTCGGTTTCCTCTTTCTTTTTAACTGCTAAATTTCCATTCTTGGCTACAAAAACTGGACCCTAACAATGGGCATGCTAGTTTGGGAGTAGATAAATAATTTATCGTCCAGGAAGGTGGCGGGCAGTTGTTATCATAAAAGAAGAGTTGAAGAAGAATAGGTACAAGACTTGATTGAATTCCAGGTGTCCAATTGCCTCCGTCAACAATTTTGACCTATTTTTATGTCAATGCAAATAGAATAGAGACTGATCAACCTAATACATTCAGGTCTAAAAAGTCAAGATTAATTATCAAGCCAAACAAAATTGCAGAAGAAATTCTCCTTACTAATTAAGTTTTAACGCAGCTACATTCTCGTAACTTAAATCAGAGATTTTTAAAACAACCCTTAGTCGAACTGATCTAAGCGCTTGATAGTTCAATCAATAGTGCTGACATGATGCAATTACTAATTGAATTTGACTATTCAAATTGTCTCCTCATGCGTGGACAAATTATTGGAATACACTCGCAAAAATCACTTTGAATATAATTCAAAGTTATAAACTTGAAAATCGAGTAATCGTAGTTTTTGAACTAAAAGGAACTTCAATTTCGTTACGTAGTTTTAGATTCAATGCTCTCAAAGAAAAAAAAAAAATCAATGTGCTTTCCTTGAAAAGAAATAAAAAAGGACAAGTTTGGGTACAATATCTAAGTCTAAACCGAGGATTATTCCCTTAAATGTTTTTAGTCATTGACAACTATTTTGGGCGTCAAAGGACAAGTCTTGAATAATTGGACAGATGGGAATTTCAAATTTTCAACCATGCCAACGGTGCATGTTGGCCTTTGGGTCACCCGACCATTTTAAGTCAAGTAGGACCAACCCAAGACTACAGGCTTTTGACCAAAACCTCAGTTTCCAACTGGGTCACTTTCAGATATTCATTCATCTTGGACCCAAACAATAACAATAATCATAGAATAATGATGATCACTCTATGCCCGGGAACCTCCATTAATAACAATTTTTGGAACTCCAACTAGCTCGAAAATGACCAATTAACGTTACCTACACGCCCGCATGCACACACAGATATAGAAAAATAACTATCGTCACGCCAAAACTAATCTTTGCTTGTCCAGACCAAGGCTCGCAAGTGCATGAGTGAGTGTGAAGCAACAAAAGTGCCGATTTATCCATATGTGGAGAGGAGAGCTATCGTTGCATGGTACTATTGTTGCCTGCACCATAACTCAGTATCCCATTCCTCATCTGCAGTTTTGAGTAAATAAGAAAACATTACCAAAGAGATTCGCAAGAGTTGGCTAATCAACGAGACATTCACTGCAAGATTTGACAAAATAATGTACTAGTATTAAAGAGAAAAGAAAATGAGAATATAGTACCTTCTCAACAACATTTGAAGCACCTGATAGATCTTGTCTCTCTTTCTTTAGCAGCTCAATACGAGCTTTCATGACATGCTTCTGCTCTTCTGCCTGAAGGTGAAATTCATAGACTGGTCATTGCTCATTATGACCTTATCTTTTTTTCTTCGATAAGTAATAAGCATGTGGTTTTTAAGTAAATACGAGCAGAATTTGCACAGCCTTCGATCACTCAACAGAATCAAATCCTGAACATGTTGAATTCTGTTGAGAACTGATTTTTTTTATGTTACATTAATTATCTTTGAAAAAATAATAATAACGAGGCTGTGGTGGTTGCTCAATTCCAAATCTCAGAATTGGAATTGGAAGAACAATTTGAATTCCATAGAGCTCAAATTGTTCTTCCAATTCCAATTCCAATTCTAAAGCTCAGAATTGAGCGGCCAAACATAGCCATGAAGTTTTAACTTCTTGGTGAATAACTATCCATCTCGTATTCGCTAAAGTTGGAAATCTGGGTAAAACAGTCTAGGTTCAGCATGCATGGTTAAAGCTGTTTAAACTAAGAAATCCTAGCAGCATAAATTTACAAACGCCGTAAGTTATGGATATAGATTCAGAGCCCGTTTGGTGTAGCGTTTTGAAAACGCAGTGTTTTAAAAACGCAGCGTTTCTAAAACGCAGATTATTTAAAACGTGGCTTTTTTTTTATAAATGCGTTTGGGATATTATATCAAAACGCTGCTTTTTATTCTCTACTACGTTTTAAAATCTACGTTTTGGGAAAAAGCTAGGAATTCCAGCGTTTTAAAACGCAGCGTTTTTTACCGCAGCATTGAAACGCTAAGTTAAGGAATAAGCTGTGTTTTAACACTGCGTTTTGGCCGTTTTGGCCAAAACACGCGAACAAACGGGCTCTCAGCTTCCACATTGGGCCTAGCCTACAACAATAAGCTTCTTACTCCTTAAGTAACCAGGTTACCTCCCAAGATGGTCCAATAACCTGAGGTAGATCGTCACCATCCTCTAGTAGACCTGCCAAGTCGGCATTGGATTTGTCATGAGCTGGTAGGGGGTTATGATGCACACTCTGCACCTCAGCATCTACTTGCAATGTTCCTTGGTTGAAATGTTCATGCATAACTTTCCTCAATGCAATGCAATCTCCTGTAGGATAGCAGGCCTTAAGGCGGAAGTGACAATACTTAACATTGCGCATGATTGTGGCACAACCGCACAAGGCGGAGTAGAAACATAGGGAAGCTTGACATCCCCTTTGTTCACCATAATTTTGCAAAGTGTCAAGGACTCTTGCCAAGGGAGAGGGTAGGTCTGATGCATCTTTAACTCGAGGGCGCACATAGCGGCCAGATTACGTGCGATCTTGTCGCGGCTCAACCATAGATACCACTGCCTCACGCTTGTTGAACTTGTACCTCTTTTAGTAAGGTTGTGGCTTCCATACAGGGATTGTAGCTACTACGAGTTTGCTTGCGGCCTCAGCCATGGCTTAAAAAGTGCAGAACTTGTGGACTGGAAAGAATTGGCTATAACAATCACTCATTGCCTCAACACAATGTTGCACAAACAGAGCCTCATCCGGTGGATATATAAAAAATCTAAAGAGTGAGTAGAAAATCTCTCAATAAATGCCACCGGGGATTTATCTAGTTACCTCACTAGATAGCTTAAAGATGGTCCACTCCTCGTTGGCATGAAAGAACTTCAACAAGAAACGACGCTGGAGCTCCTCGAAGTCAAAAATAGAGTCCTTGTGCATGCAATAATAACAAGTATACGCTTGGCAGTTAATGACGCGAAAACTTGCGCAAGCAAAAACTATCGTCACTAGAGTGAGGGCTCAAAAACATGTTCTCGCGGATTGGCATCCTTCCCATAGTAACAGGGAACGGCTTATACTTGGCTGTATATGGTTACTCATGTCTGTACTAAGGGTAGTTCTGGCTGGCTACATCGTCTTCAATTGACTGCGGTTAAGAAAGTGGGTTTTGTTCTTGGTGCAAACATCTTTTTAGCTTCCTTAAGGCTAACAAAACTAGGGGCCGCTGAACCATGTGTATGGTTGTTTCCTCCGATAGGGGTGACCAGCTATAAGGCGGGTTGATTTAGTAGCTTGCAGTTGGGGAGGTGGTGGGGTGGGCTCCTTCAGGGGAGGTGGCGGGGTAGGCTCCATTGAGGAAGGTAGGAGTCCCATGACCTCTATCCTTTTTATAAGCCTCTTTTGTCCATCGAAAATATTGTACAATGTTGCCCGAGACATGATGATGGAATCCGTGACCAAGTTTCCCAACCCTTGCAAGCAGATGTGCCAACTCGTATCGGTGAAGGGATTGGGTTGTTTCATGGGTATGCATGGATATCTCCGAGGCCAATGGTACAAGGGGTGGTGTCAGCGGAACTTGAGGTGCCTGAAATTGCGGCGCGGTCCCCTTGGTTTTCCTTGGCATGGTGTGAATGCTGACCAGCAAAGTCACCAAATGTTAAGGGATAGTATCTTAGTGGGTCTGTAAGGTATCTCTGAGCGACGATGGACATTTGAACCAACAAGGGTAGGACATAGAAGGGAGTATGGGCTAGTTAAGGAATGAGGGAGATAGCGCTTATCTCAGCACCAAACAATGCATACCACGAGATACGAATCTCGATGTCTGGCCGCTTGTCATAAATGTTTGGTATTTATAGTGAATACCTGCTCCTCACGTGACCTGATTGCACTGTGCTCATGGTATGTGTATGCTGACATGTCCTGAACTCATTCGTCTTGAACCCTGGATTGCATTGTGCCTATGGTGTGTGTCTACATTATAGGATTACTTCTCTCTCGTCGTCCTAGCCAGGCTGCATGCCACTCAAGAAAGGTGCATGCTACGTACCCACAACTCTAGCCACCAATCCAAAATCCCTTTAAGGTCCCAACGTAACCTGCAAGCATTTCGCAAGTTGGCAATACCCTAACCAACTTGGTTCATGCGAGATACCCTTGCGGGGTAGCCCGGGCAGCGGTACCCTTATAGCAGGATAACCCTAGGTGTGGGGTTCCACGGTGGAGAGGCCCAACTGCATTTGCTCTTGCAAAATGCTTTGTGGGATGAGATGTGCACAACAACGGTGTTTTAGAAAGCATGTACAAGGCACATGACATATACACATGACCAGGCGCTTGAAGCACATGTATCGCAAGTGCTTGACACGGAGAGCTTTCGTTACCCAAAGTAACTTTCCTTCGGTAGCTTGTAATGAACAACATGAGGTAGCTCCATGTAAATCCTCTTAAGTATAACATCATGATGCAAGTACAATATCTGCCCAAAGATTTTTGGAATATTCATCGTGAACACTTGGGCATGAACAACTTCAAGAAGGTGGACATTTATATTCTCTCCACGAGACCAATTTGTTTAGCGAAACACAAACAATAGGCCTGATAAATTACTTCATTCTCTTGAACATAAGAACAAAATTCTCCATCTAGATACTTGGTCATGTTATCACTTCAAATTGATAAGGGCTACGCAAAGGCTTAGGGTAGAGGACCGGAGAATACAACTTAGAGATATTATGGAATAAAAGGAAACCTAGTCCTAGTAATAAGAAGCGTCACATATATTTACTAACTAGATCAATGAATTTCTGATTAAAAGGTTCCTAATTGTATAACAACCTTGTTGAAGGAGCAAAAGATAACTACACAAGATAATGTTGCTGAAAGAAGCATTAGGAGCACGCAAGAAGATTTTTCAAGGTTAGGCTAATATGCTCCTAAAAATCTTGTAATAGGCCTTGAACATAACAGGATCTACACCCTTATCTCATCAAGAATTCACCAATTATACATCACATTTTCACATGCTTTCCTACTACCGAAACCCATAATTTCTGATTCTTTAATCACTTCACTAAAATTTCAATCCAACTAAGCCCACAAGGTTTTTAGTTGGTCCATTCCCCTAGAACCTTATTCTTTGACGATACTCCAAAATACAGTACCAATTAGATTCCCAAATCTGGTTGACTAAAGTACTGTAGCAGATGAAAAAGTTCTTTCAGAAATATCTATAGAACTCTTTATTATGCATGGGTTAGATGCAAACCACACAACTAGATAAAAAAAATGTGATCATTATTACCTCTAAATACGTTATCAGTAAATTAACATGAAACTGTTTTGTAGTATAAAATGATGCTGACCTTTTCCAGCATACCCATCAAGTGTTGAATCTCATTCTTCTTTGTTGTTGCCAGAGAGTGTGCAACATCTTGAATATTAGTCCTGCAAAGCATTTGTATTGTACCTCTCCCCATCAAATTAAATGAAATATATGCACTTCATGTTTCATCATACGTTGATTTATAATTATGCATACTCCATCTATCTATTTAATGTGTCCTAAAAGTATTGCCTTGTTTTAAATGTGAAGCACTAACGAACGATAGTTTCCCAAGTATTATCCTCTCTTCATATTTGAGTCCTTAGCTTTTGGTCAAGATTCATTTCACATTCAGAGAAAATTTGGGTTCAAGTCAACACCAATGTACATGGATATTTTCTTGATTGCTCATATAATATTTGCAAAATTCTTTTTTTAAACAATATTTTTATAAGTCATATATGATGATTTTATTTCTTCTTCAAATCGGTTGTGCTTAACCAAACATATCATTTTCTTGTGATGTTCCTACACTGTCTTTTTTATACCCAATTGCCTTATGTGTGGATCACTGATGCTAAGTCGTTAGACAGTAATTTCGAAATGTTGCTGCCTGCTGAACTGTTTAGTGAATCGATTTTTTGCCTGAAATAACTTATGAACTGAGTGTAGACACCCCAATCTCCATTTTGAGCCCGACGTACTCCACGCGCTTAAGGTGAGAAAATGTGTCATTTTTATTTGACGACTTTTATTTTTCGCATCGGGGTGCTCACAGTGAGGAGAACAACCCAGTTAGTGAAGTTGACCCTGGATGGTAATCAGGTATTGGCCATCGGTCGCAGTAAATAGCCCACAGGTAGCAAAGGGCATCTGAATAGGTCTTTGTACCAGTAAAGTTAGCCTGGACACTGCTAATTTTATATTGTTTCCTAGTTTGGTTTGTTTAAACTCCTGTATAGAAATTACATCTACATTCATTACTACTGATCAATTTTCATTATTCAAACTATGAGGTTGGTGGCTTTCAATTGGATCCATTTATGGCTCGTACATCTCTTTCTTTTTGTTTTATTCTTTTGGAACTAATAGCCGAAATTAATAGTCACCAAGGCATGTAGCTTCATTTGTCTATGATTACTATAATTGTTTCATATAGAGCTCATTTATTAAGGTACAAGTAAATGCTCTCCGGATGGAGGATAGCACAATCTACTAGTTATGGTCAGACCTGGAGCATTGTAACACACAAAAATTGATACATATGATATTTATCAACTTGGTTTTGTGTGTCAGTCATATCATTTTCTATAGGGGTGGCATTCATTACTAACTAAACAGAAAAATCGCAAGTTTATTGCAATAATAATATATAAAGCAACAATAGGAAAAGGTGTGCCCACCAACAAGCAAAATTTAACAATATGTGGCATCCCATCATTACTTAAGAATCTAAAATAAATGAAGACGTACTACCCAGAAAGAAAAAGAACTGTAATATGTATCAAAACGATAAGTCTCCAACAAGGATGATCAAGAGATCTAGCTTGCCAAATGTATAAAGTAGCTCATTAGAGGTTGTTGACAACATTTTTATATACATAGTGGAAGACTTTCTATATCAAATGAAATTACTGGCAGCTGGCAATGTCACATGGAAGATCGAATTTATATTGTGCTTTTGTCCTACGATAACCAGTGCATAGAGTGTAAAGTGTATTGAGATCATTAGAGCCTCCCAAAGTTGATGGTCTGTGCGAACTAGTGACTCTTAGAGAAAGGTAAGAGGTCAAATGATGCCAAATGTAAGAAGTAACTCATAAGATGATATTTGGCATGACTGAGTTGTGTTTTTGTGGGTGTGTGTGCACGCGAGAGAGAGAGAGAGAGAGAGAGAGAGAGAGAGAGAGAGTTCCCATAACAAACTTGATTCCAAGAAACGTTGCTGGCATAATTAATTTTACTAGCAAACCTCACAAATTCAAAATTGGGAAATTGAAAGATGCATACTTATCGGGAAGAGGATTCAAAGTTTGTTCTTCCACAAGTTCCTCTACAGTATCAAGAGTGTTTCCTACCTGTATTAGGAGAAATTTTGAATGTCAAAGGAAGCCAACCAAGCGAAAATGTAACTTAAATATTATAATTTTCTTTTTTGATAAAAGAGGAATTTTATCAGATTACAAGGAGATACAAGAACAGTGAACAAGCCATCGGCCCAAAAAAAATAAAAAATAAAATGAGAACAAGAGAAAACTAGAAATTTAATGAAGAACCACCCTCTAGTCTCTCAAAAGATCAGCAATAAACAGGAGAAAACTAGAAATTTAATGAAGAACCACCCTTGAGTCTCTCAAAAGATCAGCAATAGTCATTCCTTGAAAGCGCCTAAGAAAACTACCCTCTCTCGCAAAAGAGGGAAAGTGAGCTCCTTATCCCGAACGATTCAAGAATTCCTCTCACTCCATATACACCATAACGTACCGAACACCGCACGCTGCCAAAGAATCTGCGCAACCATGCTCCCCCCAAAACCCAAGTAAATGACCTTAAAACCGAATCAGGACAAACCCACTCCTCACCTTGCATAAAAAATATAAAACACCACAACTTCCAAGCAACTGGGCAATGTAAAAAGAGGTGCTCATGGGTCTCATTGTGCCCCCGAGAGATGGCCTTTTTGGGGTTCGCCTTTGGCGCCAATCATTGGTGTTCAACCAGTTAAGCACAAGGGACCAAGCAAACACCTTAAGTTTGTACAGAACCTTGGATTTCCACATGAATGTGGCAATAGGAAAGGCAGGCAACAGGAAAGGCACAAAGTATTCGAAGAACTAGTTAAAATTTTCATGAAAGATTTAATGGAGAAAAGGCCACTAGGATACGGAATCTAAGACCTACGATCATCTCGATTAGAAGGATGGAAAGAAGGCAAATGATCAAGCAAAACCATGACCACTTCAGCTTCCCTGTCCCAAACCCATACATATATATATATATATATATATATATATATGGGGAAGGTTTCAATGGTTATTTTCAATAGTAACCATTGATGGTTACCATTATTATTATCCATTGGATCAAAAATCAAAGGTTAAGATTAATTGTATTAAATGACTCACCTACTTAACCATTAATTGCATTTTCCAACTACTCAATTAATCTTAACCTTTGATTTTTGATCCAATGGATAATAATAATAGTAACCATCAATGGTTACTATTGAAAGTAACCATTGAAACGTTCCCCATATGTGTGTGTGTGTGTGTGTGTGTGTGTGTGTATATATATATATATATATATAGAGAGAGAGAGAGAGAGAGAAAGAGAGAGAAGTCATAGTCAAATCAACTTCAAGAAGAGAGACACACCTCCACCCTCCATCAACAATCTTGCAAAATCGGATCCTAGAACCATCCTTAACATTAAAATGTAAAGGTACACAAATATGAGATAAACTTCCAAGGGCTAGCATGAGAAATAGATGTGCCAAGATATGCATCCCAACCATTTTGGTTAATTCCAAAAATACTTCGAATAATTCCATGCCAAAGGGAATGAGGTTCTAAAGAAAAAACCATTACCACTTACCCGCCAAGAGAATGTTCTTGAAAAGCATTACCAATAACTAGCCCCCCCCCCAAAATATCCTATTTAGGCTGACATACCAACTCCCAAGCAACCATATGGTCCATAATCTCATCAAGAAAACCCACCCTAAGTGAGTATCTAATCATCTTTGTTATGCTCTAATTGGGATTTAGACGCAAAAGAAGTAGAGAGCAATGCTAGATAGACAAGACAGAATAAGAGAAATCCAGGATAAATACTAACACTTCCACCCATCAATGTTTAGCCATTTCTCAATAACAAGATCCTCGACCTAGGGTTACCCCCTAAATACAACAAAGGTCAACTCAAAACGTTACATACAATAAAACAGCATGCTCCACAAACTCAAGATATCCCAGCTATCCCATACTTGGAGAGGTTGATATTTAATCACAGCCAGACTTAAAACCTGCACCAATGTCATCAAATTCTACAAATCACGAACCCCCCCCCCCCCGATTGAGAAAAAGAATGGTATCATTTGTCAAGTGCAAAAGAGAAATACAAACCTCATCTCTACCAACATCATAACCCTCAACCGATTCCACCTCACTCCTAAATCATCCTACTCTAACACAGGTCCCCGAAGTAAATCAAAAAGGGGACAGGGGAAATGATTCCCAAGTCCTTTGGAGGCCCTAAACCAAGACTTAGGTTTCCTATTAATTATGAAAATCGGGTAGAGAGTGAAGACAACCCATAATCCACATATTCCACTTAACCCCAAAGCCATTTCTTCTCCAAAAATAAGTCTAAGAACCGCCAGCAAATCCAGTCGGACATCCCGAAAATGGAGCTAAAGCTCAATCCACCATTTATCCCTCCAACAGGAATTTGACAAATCTAGTACTGCAGGGATACTTCTGTAATCTAAAATCATTAGAACTATATTCTAAGCATCATATAAATACTTTTGATGTAACTTATTATTCAAGCCTGATAATTATTGGATATATTGAGCATTTTCTTCCAATTATCTTTTTCTTCCTCTCATGAAGATGTATAACAATTTTTTTTGCATTTAGAAAATCGCCCTTGTTCTTCTTGTAGCATACTCTGGAAAGCAAATATATCATTATATAAACTCTATGGGAAATCTCCGCTCTCTACTTTCTTACAAGATTACATAGTGGTAGTAGTGATCTCACCATCAGCTGCCCCTTATTCACAATAAGAAGCATTCATAGCGTAAAGGGAAGATAAAATTCTATATGAACTTTAAAAAAAATCCACAGTGAAACTACGATGCGCAAATAAGTTGATGACACCAATGATGATGAAAGAAAGAATACCTGTGTCTCAAGACATAAGGATTCGAACTCATCCTGTAAAATCAAGAGACAAACGGTTAGGTTGTAAATATAAGACCAAAACTTAAATGTTACATCAACTAGTCAAACCAATACAATATTCCATTAAACACCATCGTAGTCATCAAGGCCCCTAGGTTCTCATCAAATATGAATTCTACATTTGGAGCAAGCTAATGACAGCTACTTATTGAAGTTATAAGATCAGAATGGAAGCACACTAAAGCATTTAAAATGATAAAATGGGTAAACTGTCTTTATTCCCATAGGGCGTCACCAATTTTTGAGTGAACACAACACTTTCTCAGATCCAACCCCATGTGGTTCACACTAAAGTCAAATCTAAACATGTTACTCTAGGAAAAACATAAAAAGACATTGACACCTTCCCCAATAAAGAGTACCACCACGTCTCTCTCTCTTTCTCTCCCCCTCTCACACGGAGAAACAAACACAGTAGCCTTGCACCGCTTGTCCAGTTTAAGCTCTCTCTCTCTCTCTCTCTCTCTCTCTCTCTCTCTCTCTCTCTCTCTTCTCCCACACACACACATACGAACAGACACACAGTAGCCGAGCCTATATCTTCCATTGTAAACATCATCCTCTCTCTCATTCTCGCCTCCCAACCAGCCCGAAAACATAGAATCCAGCCCTTTTTTGATCTGTTAATAATACTCCTCATGTTATGCTCTTCAACCTAAGCTTATATCTCTTAAACTGGCTCTAAAACATCGTCAAGGAAACAAAGCTATCTCAGTAGGTCTTCACGGAGTCTTTCTCTTAATTGTTCTATGGAAAGAAAATCTTGACTATTACTTAGTTGTTTTCAAGCGTGACCGCCAATTGAGCTAGCAAAGAGAAAATTACATCTGAAACAGGAAATGTACTCCATGCTTCAATTACCATATTTTCCTTGGGTACGTTTAGTCACACTCCACCAGCTGGAACATTCGCTTCAGTAATGAGGGCAAGAGGTTAAAGAGGGAAAGATAAAGAATCTCCATGTCACTCCTGGGTGCCCTAAACTTGTGTTTTGATTTATAGGAGGTATAGCCAAATAGAGAAGTTTCGACTTGTCCGTTCAAGGTATTTATGGTACCACAACGAAGCCAATCTTCCCAAGTCTTTCAGACTGGGATCTAGCTGAACTAGGTCGTCTCACAGCTTGAGATTCCATATTCACTTCAGACTACAAGCTCAAGCACCCCTTCTTCATCTTTTGTATTGGGCACGGCTAGCCCACTTCAGCAAATATTGAACTATATGGCGCATGTTGTAGTTCCAGATATTTCTCAAAGTTATTGGAATGATACTTGGTGAACAACCAAGGTGTTAAGGAGAATGCGTTGCATATGCCATTGCCCTCTGTCCTGCTTCTCCAGGCAGAACCTCCAAGTTAACAAGTGACTCAGAATGATCCCAAGATATCAGTATACTTGGTTTAGTAGTCAGGGATAGAATAAGTTAATTTTGAATATTTCAATTAGGGCGATTACACTATTATAGAGTCCTCTCTCTCTCTCTCTCTCTCTCTCTCTCTCTCTCTCTCTCTCTCTCTCTCTCACACACACACACCAAGCCCATGCTACCAGTAACAATCCTCCTCCCTTCCTTTCATTAACCTAAATCCCAAAATGACAGTCTAGGAAGGGCAGGCAAAAGCCGCACAAAACTTTTCCAATAAATAGGACACAGACGACTAGATAAGCTGCTACCATTTCTAAAGGTGATGATGGTACATGTATATGTCGATCAAACGGAGATCTATAATCAGAAACAGTAGCAAGCATAGATGATGGCGGTCAGGCAGGGCAAGTGTTTCCAAGCGAGACCATAATAGTCAATGAAAGATTGCAACAACCAGATCTATGGCAATCATTGATAAATATTATCAAAAAATCTTGTAAAAGATCTGCTACGGACTGAATAGAGCAATTATGATCTGGAAGTCGATCCGGGGCAAGTGTTCGGATCTATTATGACATAGCAATGGGGCGCTCAACGGACCCTTTGAATCTTATAAGAACCTTTGCGGAGAAATATGTCAGTCCTTGAGAATTCATGCTTCTTTGGGTTGTTTGGGTGGCTTGGTTCTTGAATGTTGAAGGTGGAGATAAAATGTGGCAATGGAGTTGTAACCTTTGATTCGAAAGCCAAAGCTTGGTGACAAGAGAGAAGTGGTTTAGGTAGCCTATGGCCTCGTGATCCAGTTGGTTTAGTAAGTGTCCAGTGATAATGGATTGGGTAATTTACATGGTGATGGCATCACTAGAAGGATGGTAGATCTGTGATACAGATGGTGCAGTTTGTGATTTTGAGTTTCAAGTAAAATGTTCGAATACAGGGAAAGGAAAACAAAAATATTTCAGAAGTTGCTCAACAAGTTGAAGGATAATTCCAATGAATATGTCATTATGTTATGTCAAGCTAGTAACCACTCAAGTTTAGTGCTACCTTTATTAGGCTCATTCTTGAAAGGGGATATTTTTTCATCGTTGTCAATTAATTGTAGGATAAACGGCACAAAAGCCTCATGCAATTTGCTCTTGCTGCGAATAACTCACCACTGGTTCATATATAGGCACATAAGCCCCACATGGTTTCCAGGGGCTTGCTTCCATCAACTCTCTTAAGTATGCTAAGTGAGAAGAAAGACCTCAGTTTAATTTAAATCTATTACCCTTAAGCCTAGCCCAAATTTTGTACTATACACACTCAATCATGGCTATTATCTCTCTCGCTCTTCTTACAAATACCTATTGATACAAAGTACGAAAAACGCCTACTCCATGTTTCCTTTTCTTCATTAGGCCTAGTATGGTCCCCTTTGACACCCTTTTGAAGCACAAATTAGCACTCAACCGAGCATGCCCATCAATGCCAGACCAAGTTTCCCCTCTGTCACTCGTGTGAAATCCATCAAATCCAACTCAATTGTCGATTTGTTATCCATAAGTATATTTCTACTTTCAAATAATATGTGATGAGTTATCCTTTGAGTTTCAATTCTGATTTTTGAGCGGATTTTCCAAAGTCACATACATTAATAAAACATAAAATAAGAAGTCATTATAGTCCACCAAAGCTACTGCTTGTTGGTGCATGTACCCCCACAATTTTGTGGGATAGAGCAACGAAAGGGAATGTGGTTGAGCATTACACTGAAAGGCAATAGTGAGGCAGAATATTAAAGAGAAGGAAGGGGGTTAGAAAGGAAAAGGAAGTAAGAGAAATCAAAAGCGTCATTTGAGTTTTTAATTGTCAACACACAAATTGCACTTCAAGTTAACAAAAGCCGGAAATTCCAAAAGCAACTTCCTGGAAACATGCAGGGGTTTGTGCCTATTTACGAACCAGATAGAGGGATGAAACTAAGAGGAACCACAATGGGGTTCCTTGCTTTCTACCCTTTGAATAACTTTCTTATAATATGATGTTGTTTTGTAGACACACAAACACATACAACATACATACATTTATATATATATATATATATATATATATATATATGAGAAAGTATTTAATGGTTACCTTTTTATTTAACCATCAATGGTTACTCTCATTATATATATATACATATATATATATATATATATATATATATCCTCCGCACCAGTGGTCGAGGATAGCCATCCCCACCTTTTTTGGACAAAAAAATACCCCTACATTTTGTCAATTTTAGAAGCAATTCAGTCTAAATAATTTTTTCCCCTTTCACCTCTCAAGTTTCAAGATATATGGTCCCCTCTCTCTCTCCCCACTAAGAGATGACAACCGTTCCTCCCTCACAACTCCATTACCTACCAATTCATGGTTTGTCTTTCGATATATGGGTAAATCATTGGACAAATTTTCTTTCCAATTAATAGCTGGAGGGGAGTTAATGGAAAAACTTACTTGGGTACTGCTATGAATGTCTTTTGGGATTTTGGTGGTATTGAGTTGTTGGATGTCAGCTTAATTTGCTATAAAAGAAATCAATTCAGTCAATGTTGAGTAGTTGGCGTAGATTTATTTTGTTAATGTTTTGTACATGGATCTGAGTAGCAGTATCAACTCCATTTCTCATTAATGTTTAAATTTGGTTAAGATTCAGTCTTACTTCAGTGATGGGGGTCATGGCCGGAGATGAAACTCTTGTAGTGGAGTTGGCATTCGAACCATTATTCAAGGTCGTAGTTGGATTGCGGTTGGTGGTTTAACTGGTGCTAAAGCAATTGCAGGCTTCCAAAAAGGAATACAAAGGACTACAGACCATGCAGTCTAGCCACTTTGAGATATCTGACATATCAAAGAGCCCAAGAGATGTAGATATTGCGGGTATTGAGTAAAACTGTAAAAGACGAAAAGAAAAAAAAAGCCCCTCCAAGGCTCTTAAATCCGTCCTTTCAGGAGGTCAATGAGAAGTGAGAGATGGCTATCCTCCACCAACTAGTTACTTCAACCCAAAATAGTACCTCAAGGGACCAACTCTCTCAAAATCACAAGCAAGATCAGTTTTTAGTTTGGCAATGAACGATGCATAGGGCTTATGCAATCTACATACACGAAGACGGTAATCTAGCACTCCACTACTAGTGGCTATCATAGAAGACCTTTGACTGTTTTGGAAAGCCGAATCACTATACTGTTAAGGAAGTCTTGACTGTAAAAGGAGATGAAAACACACACACTCGCACATCTTTTTGTTTAGGGTCTTCCTAACAAGTGCCCATGTGACTGCAAAATATTTCCTAATTTGGATCTTTAACAAGTGCGGTAGGGGCACTTGTTAGCAAGACCCTTTTTCTATCCTACTTTCCTTGTTGAGAATGACACATCATCATTCTAAAAAGAAAAAATGATCCATAACCAGTAATTTCTACCTTTCCAATATGTTTTTAAGATTAACCATATGAAGGGAATAATAGTGAAACACAACTCAACTTCAACTAAGCCTTGCGAGAATGACCGAGCGCTAGGTGCCCTCAACCTTCCACGATTTATCTCTATCAAGCATTATACCCGGTGAAGCCTCAAGCGATCATATATAATTATCCCCATCCATACTAACTTGGATCTTTCTCTATCTCTAGGGTTGTCGTTCAAACTGATATTAGCCCCCATTTCATCCAGTGCACTTATGGGTAGACGTTGTATGTGAGAGACATTCTTAATCAAGCTCCTCTTATTTTACTTTATAATCCTTGACATTCACGTCTCGCACATATCAATAACAAGTTGCATGTTTCAATAGTAAAAATCAGCAAATATGATTTTCTGCCCATCACAATCACTTCACTTTCAGACACCCTTCACTAAGGCCGACTTTGGAAATTAAATCCTCACTTGAAGCCTCGGCCTCCTTCAATCTAGGGCTTTCAACTGCGCTGATTTTGAATAAAGAGTCAAAGCCTAAAAAGAAGATAGGAACCTTTCAACCTAGAGATAGTAATTTCAGTTGTAAGATACATTTATTAAACGAAAAGAAGATTGCAATGTTTGACTATGCTTTCTAAAAGATGAGAATTAAATTCTTCAGTTCAACATAGTGTATGATTTGAGACTGAGTGACATGCAAATGCTGAATGGCAATAAATACATAATTAAACAACATTGGGTAAAAAATTGTTAAAACGTGTACCTCAATATTGTGATGCAAAGAAGCAATAACCTGACAAAATAGAAAGCAAAACATAATTATCCATCAAAAGACATGCACTACATAATAAATTAAGTGAATAGTAAAACACGCAAAAGAAAATTAGAACTATCATATCTTTTGCTATGTATTGTAGACTTGTAGTTAATATCTAAAGGCATGTACCAGATAATGAATTCATGCAACTATTACAGTACAACAAGTCTTGTACTAAACTGGCCTCCATCAAATGAAAGTAGGCTAGCAGATCAGATTTCATTTGCTTTCTTTGCACCTCATTTCATTCCCCTTTTTTCGTTTATTTAAAAAAAAAAACACATTAAAAGAGGAAGAATCTAGAAACCAAGTTGACAAAATCCCATGACCCAAAAATTGAAAAGGAAAAAATATCTAGCAACAACAGAAAAACAGAAAGAGAAAGTTAATAGAGGACAGCGTTTGAATCTTAATGAAGAACCACCACCACCCCTGGACCAAGAGAAAACACTAATACCCTAGCATATTAAGAACGTTTCATAACATGGCTGAATTGTGTCCTTGAAACTAAAATTAGCAAAAAAGACATTTTCGACAAATATTAATAAATTCACTAATTAAATTTCACAATTTTTTTCCCCACTATATCCAAAATAGCAAACTTGTAAACGTTCACTTACTTTTTCAGGAGAACTACTCTATTAATATCAAGGACATTCTTAAGTATACATTCAGCATATAGCTACCTGCCAAGGTTTAGACTACTTGACTTATCTCATTTCTGTAACCATTTGACGAAACGAAACAATTCGCGCTCCATGTGAGACGTGAGATAGTCCCATTCTCTTTAAAGCACCAGCAAAAGAAGGGCATATGGAAGCCAAATAAAGTTACAATGTCCCCTAACAAAGGTTAATGCATTGAAGGCTACCGAGGAATCTTCACATTCCTAACTGTCCAAAAACATTTCAGGAGAACTACTCTATTAATATCAAGGACATTCTTTAAGTATACATTCAGCATATAGCTACCTGCTAAGGTTTAGACTACTTGAATTATCTCATTTCTATAACCATTTGACGAAACGAAACAATTCGCGCTCCATGTGAGACGTGAGATAGTCCCATTCTCTTTAAAGCACTAGCAAAAGAAGGGCATATGGAAGCCAAATAAAGTTACAATGTCCCCTAACAAAGGTTAATGCATTGAAGGCTACCGAGGAATCTTCACATTCCTAACTGTCCAAAAACATTTCAGGAGAACTACTCTATTAATATCAAGGACATTCTTTAAGTATACATTCAGCATATAGCTACCTGCCAAGGTTTAGACTACTTGAATTATCTCATTTCTGTAACCATTTGACGAAACGAAACAATTCGCGCTCCATGTGAGCCGTGAGATAGTCCCATTCTCTTTAAAGCACCAGCAAAAGAAGGGCATATGGAAGCCAAATAAAGTTACAATGTCCCCTAACAAAGGTTAATGCATTGAAGGCTACCGAGGAATCTTCACGTTCCTAACTGTCCAAAAACAACAAACTGCAATGCCCTAAAACTGCTCTATCTCCCACTATCTTAGTCTTTAAATTTGACTAAAAACAAATACTCTATCAAAGAGGGGCAGCCAATTTTTGCTACAGAAATCCCACCAGGATCTACATGATAGATACAAACCACAGCCCATAGCTAGTTTCTGATCATAGACAATGATAGTCCATGCTTATTAAGAACAAGTTTCTGTCACCAACAGTTGGAAATTCTGGCACACGTACAATAAGAAAAAAAATTGTCCCTATTCGAAAACTGAAATAAAGGCATGGAGAAAGGACAGTCATGGAATCAGTTGATGGTGGGTGAGAGGGCATTGCAGATAGTTATGAAAGGGCTTTCTACGTAAACTATTATATATGAGGCCCCAACAGATGAGAACCCATGAGCTTGAAGGTAAAACGGGAGCTTGAAAAAGCTACCTTTAATCAATAAAATATCTACTAATTATGGATTTTTTTAGAGATTAACTATTCTTAAAACAAGTACGAATGGCTCTCGGAAGTGCAAAGACAGGACATAATACCTGAACATATAGTTGATAAAGACGTTCTTTCTCCTCATTGGTAAAGGTCGGAAATGCTCTGCAAAACTCCTTCAAGTGTGGAATTTTAAACGAATTGAACATAGTTCAAATAGTAAGGCGTGTAAGAAACAAAAGTTTATGACGTCAATTCAAAGCAACTTTCACAAACAAAACAATGATTCCAATAGATTTTCCTCTTTAATGCTCACCTCAACTCAATCCAACTTAGCTTTTGTTCCAGTTACTTGGGGGTCAGACATGAATCCTCTTTCCGTTTAGACGTTAAGTCAAAGCAGGATTATCAAACAAGCCACAATCATGCATATCCTACTTTCTTATTATTGTCCATGACAGTTTAGGTCCTCCCCTATCTCTAGTCTGGTTGTTGATATTAATATTATCACACT
The DNA here is from genome assembly GCA_016624345.1 of Platycodon grandiflorus. Taxonomy (NCBI): domain Eukaryota; kingdom Viridiplantae; phylum Streptophyta; class Magnoliopsida; order Asterales; family Campanulaceae; genus Platycodon; species Platycodon grandiflorus. Next base: position 37,652,052 of record CM028362.1, read on the forward strand.
TACTCAACAGGTGCACTTCTACGTTGTAGTTGTGCAAAACCATCTCAAGTGACTAAAAATAAATTCCTCTTTAACGAGTTGATAATTTTTACTGATTACGAAAATATAATCAAATATTGCAGGGCTACGCCAATCTATCTATTGATTTGTATTTGATTTGCACGTCATCAAAGTTAAAAGTTAACTGTTCTTGATGAGATATTAGATTAATTAACAGCATGTTATTCCTCAAGAATCAGGTAAGAAAGCATAAAAACTAACAAATAAATGTAACACACAAGTAGACGAGAAAAATTAATAGAAGATAAAGCTACACATGTCCAATAAAAGAAGAACCCATTACAATCACATGCTTTCCGGGGGTAGAAATTCGGACTAGTACTAGTACTTCTTTTGAACTTCATCAGCAAAAATGGAGTCTACCCCAAATTACAGTCATTAACAAACACGTCTGGTACCAGAAGGTGAACGAAAATATTGGGTAATGGGTTCCTAAACATATTATTAGTTAATTAAAGTAATTTGCTCGCAGAATCTCGATTACTTTTTTCAAAAAAAAAAAGTGAGAACGAGGCAAGAAAAGCGAAACCCAGATAGACGGATAGAATGTTAAATTGAAAAGTACCTCTTTGGAACAAGCAGTGAGAAGCGATTGAAGACCGAGTTTAAAGGACATATTTAAGTTCAATTGTCTCGATCCTGGGTAAGAAACTTGACCGGATTTCTCCATTTCACCGATCGATCGGACTGCTGAGTAAATTACTGGGTAATTAGGAATAAATTAGACTACAAAGAGAGCTTTAGACAGACAGATTGAGAAAGAGAATAAATAATTTGATTCGAACCTGAGATGAAGGAGATGATCCCTTCGAATCTAGTGTAGGTGAGAATGAGGGATTTCGAGCAAGGCGGGAAATTGGGACGCCTTCCAGTTCCACCGAAGAGAGGTTACCACTTACCAGCCACATGGCACGTGCAACACGCATGATGTATGAAACTGCGGGAAAATCCAAAAAGTTTCTTTCAAAAAAAAATTGGCCAAATGGTTGAAGTCGTCGCTAAACTTTGGCTAAATTTGTAGTAATTAGGTGACTGAATTCAATTGTTACTGACAAGTAAGTGCAGCGCAGGTGGTAAGACGCTTCACCTACAATCGATAGGTCGTGGGTTCGAGTCATAAAAGGGTAAGTGGGGAACTGCTATTGATCTTAATTATTAAAAAAAAAAAAACTCAATTGTTACTATAATAATTGAACTCACAATATTAACATTATGAATCGTTTGTTTAACAGTCATTTAAAATTTGTTAACGAAAGTGTTCAACATGACCTCGTGATGTATATTAGAGATGTTAAATGGGTTGGTTCTTATAGTTTCTAACGAGCTTTAAAGGATCGTGTTCCTAATGAATCGCGAGTTAAATGGATCAGTTTATACGAGCTACTAATATTACAAACCTAACTCTAATGCTATTGGACTTCGGGCTAAACAGATCACAACTAAATTTTTTTAATAATTACAGATTTAAATTTGACAAAGAAACATTGATGTTGTAATAGCTATATTTGGATAGTAGAATTATAATAAAATTAAACTAGGAGTACATAATTTGCAACTTTAATAGTATTCCCTCTATTTAAAAATAAATAAAAAAATCATGTATAACTCAATACACAGATTAAGAAAAATTATTTAACCCTACTACAAATATTAGGATGTTGTGTAGTTTCTAATGATGACAATGTGGAAGCGGGTGATGCGAATTTGCGTCGCACCCTAAGATCTCCTAGAAAGATTTGATGTAGAAGACTTCCTTGATTCGATGTTGTTGAAGCAACTTGAACACAGATTGATGAAAGACACCACAATCAAGATGGATCTCGAATTGATAAGTCTAGGGTTTTGATTCAATCACTGACTCAAAACTGATTGGATCAAAGGGTTTGCTCAATAACGACACACGTACTTGACAGAGAAAACTCAAATGTTTATTAATCAATCAACTCTTACAAAAACAATGTTTAAACGGCCACTAAATAGGCTTACAAACCCTAGAAAAGCACTAAAATAAAACTAAAATAACTAAGAAATCGAAACCCTAAGGAAAATACCAAAAATAAGAGTTCACAACGAAAACAGGAAAACTGGTAAATCGCATCGCGGCGGCCGCGCCTCCCGTAGTAGCGCGAGCGCGCGGCTGCCCTTCAAAATTTGTTTTCATCCTGTAACTGGTGCGAGCCTATGGAGCGAACACACCTTTGACTTCCGAAACTTGCCATTTAGGCCCCCCAAACTTTGTATCATCATTTGTGAGCGCCCCGGATCCGCCCTTCGGAGAAGGCCGGCCCCTTTCGGGCCTTTTTTGCTCTTGTTTTGTGGTTTTTCTCTATTTGATTTTATGGTTTGATAAACATGATGTTTATCTTTGAAAACAGAGTCGCCACTATTGTTTATAAAATAAACGAGAAAAAAAATTTAGATTATGGGTTCAGGGCCCAGGTTACGATTTGGGAAGATTTTACGCACCCAATTCGCCCTTTCGGTCTCTACACGTTTGCATGCTCATATTTAATTATCACAAGTTTGTTTATTTACAGAATATATATTGCATGTATTTATAATGTATTTACAATGCATTAAAATAATTACATACATTTATTACATCTATTTACATATCTAAACTAACAAACGGAAGGAGTTACCTTATGTCGTTTTACAAAAATCAGGCCACGTTCTAGGCCGTTGTATTATATCGGATCAAGCTAGCTCATAGCCTGACCATTGTGCTTCCACTGCTACCAATCGAGAAAAGGAAGACTTGCATTTTGTGTGTGTTGAGATAGAGTCAATACTCTTTTCTCTTTTCTTTATCTCTTTTCTTCCTCAAAAAGAGGCTTGATAGAGAGAGAGAGTTGTGCGTGTGTGTGTGTCTCAGGGAGAGAATTGATGATGATTGTTGTTGAGTCTTTTGTGTGAGAGAGCTGAGAGCTCTATTTATAGGAGGCCTGAAGATGAAACTCTCGGGGCCAAGAAAGGAAAAAGGTTCCTTTGGCCTTCAAAGCCTTCAGCAGCCGACGGCTAAGCTTTGAGGATAAAATACATGTTTGGTGCGCGGCGCACCTAGCATGGTGCCTGCGCACCAAGCCCTGTTTTGTGTTATCAACGCACCAAAAATGTCTTCAGCGCACCAAACCCTGTTTTTGGCTTTTTCAGGCTTTGTGTTTTGCATTTTGGCCCTTCTAAGCTGTGTATCTTCAGTATAGACCCTTGATGTTGATCTAACGGAAGGTTATTTGTGTGTTGGACGTCATTAGTCCTGTTGTATCTTCGAGTTTGATCCTTGATGTTGATCTAATCGAAGTTTGTTGTATTTGTTGGACGTTGTTGGTCCGTTGTGTATGTTGTTTCCTGAAATAATCATAGAAACATGTGTTAGTCCATTTGTAAATAAATAGTTATTTATTAGACAATTCGTATAATGTAGGTGTACGAATTCTGGGTGCCTATAGAGCCCCTCGACTACGTTTGCTTAGAAGTAAGCGAGCGTCGTCGAAAAAGATAGACATTCAGCTTCGTATTAGCAATTGAATGGTCAAACTCTGCATTGGAGTTTATGTGACCATGTGTATATGTGTGCAGGTGACAACATGTGTCAAAAAGTGACCGGATCTCCAGGGGAGACTGCCTACGTATCTCTATAAAGAGAATCAGGTCAAAACGTAGTTCAAATCTCTTCAAGGAAGAAATTTGAAATGTAAAATGTAGTGTGTGAAGGAGCGACAGGGTCTGCGCTGTGGTGACCGGATCTCCAGGGGAGACTACCTACGTATCTCTATAATAAGAGTCAGGTCAAAACGTAGTTCAAATCTCTTCAGGGAAGAAATTTGAAATGTAAACTACTGTGTGTGTGAGTGGTTCATTTCTGGACCCCGGGTCTATACCCGTTGGTAAACGACCAAAAGAAAGCTATACCAATGCAAAATGAGGCAAATTGCAGTTTAGGATAAGTTGTAAATTGACATAATGTAAAGATACTATTTTTATGTGGCGTCCGGGGGACAGATTCTGAGCTGTGTTGGATGGCAGGGCCGTTGAGCGGTTGATTTCTATGTGCCTCAGGTTTGAACATGTGGGAGAAATAATCGGGTGTCTGGGTGTGCAAACGTGTGTGAATGCACTGCAAAGTGGTGTCCAGGGGACACTTGGTAATGCTTCTGCAAACGCACACGACCATTGGTAATGCTTCTGCTGAGATATGCTGTGTGGATTCCCATGGGAATTCTGCTGGAAATGATGGATTGGACGGTAGGGCCGTTGGGAGTAGCTCCGCTGGGGGTTGCTCTTGAAAATATGTCGATGGGGGACTTCCGTTAGAGAGTCCGGTTAACGACCGTTAGTTGGACGTTAAGTTGCCATTAGAAGGACTTAGGGGTGCAAATTGCAAAATGCTGAAATTTGGAGGGAAAAAGGGAAAATTCCTTTCTTCCTTAAAGGACAGCATCAGCAAGTAGTAGCTTGCTGCCGTTTCTTTCTTTCTCTCCTCTATTCATTTCTTCTTCGATTTCTTCCAAATTTCTTCCGTAATCACTCAAATTTTTCGAGGTTTATCACCCCAAAATTGTTTGTAGCGATAATGGCAAACAATTCGGACTCAAAAAATGAGATTCTTGGCAATGTGGGTGCCGGTGGCGAACAAGCAGACGAGGTGATGGCGCGGAATCGGGTCCGTTATCCGTTCTCGGATAATAATCCGAACGACATTCATCGTGACCGGAGCAGTCACGTCACTTTTTTAGATTCACCCGCGGTGAGTTTTTGGAAAATCCATTTGTTTCGCAAAGTATCCTAAATTTGAAATTTTTGTATGATTTGCTGGATTCTTGATGTTAATCCTGCAATTTTTAGTATCCAAGTAGCAAATGTATATTGTTGCATGTTAAATCTAAGCAAAAAAATGTGAATTTATACAATATGGGCATAAACAAGTATGTATGTTTGTGAATTTTGCATCCTTAAAGTGCCTACTTTAATTGCAAATTTGAACATGTTAGGATAAAAATTTCTCAAAATCGAGAGTATGTATGTATAGAGGGATGAACAAAGATGGAAACCCCCAAGTTGATTTTGTTAGGGTGGCTCAAAATGTGTGAATTTTTCTTGCCCGAAGTTGCGCGAAAGTCGCACACCAATTGTTTGAAAAAAAGCTTCAATGAAGAAAAGTAAAGAAAAACCCTCACTAAACATTTGAAAATATTTTATTTTGATCCCGGGATCCAGGGGATAGAATTTGGAGGATGTATGAAAAAAATAAAAACTTTCAAGTTTTTTTTTTTTTTTTTTTTTTTTGCATCAATGCAAATGAAATGACATAAATGTGCATTTATGAATTGACATAAAAAATGTGCACGTGTGCTTTGTGCTGACAAGCTGGAATTTTTGTTTTTTTTTTTTGTTTCGCAGTCACGGAGGAGGATCACTTGCATCCGGGTAAACGGGGACATGGTGAGGGATATCTATGATCGACTCCCTCAGCTGATTCAGGAGAGGGTGAATGATACCTGTCTTGGTACGTTCATCCAGAATTTGGGTGGCTTCATCGGCTACAACAACATCCATGAAGTGTTGCGTTGCTTCTGGTGGGACACCACTCATACCTTCCACCTTCCGTGGGGCGAGGTGACTATGACGCCTGCGGATTTTTCGACGATCACGGGGCTATCGACTGGTTGGGGCCGGGCTATTGAGCCAGACTTTCAGCTGCAATATCATCCTGATGTCGTTGTTCAGCTGTTGGGATTTGCTCTAGTGTACAAGAGCTTCGACGAGATTCTCGTCAGCTATGTTAGGGAGTGGTTGCTCCAAAATGTGGGCCTTGTTGATACGGCCAATCGGTCTGCTGTGACCCTTTTTGCCAATGCTTCCTCAACTTTGCGAGTATCTCTACTCACTGTCTGAGGAGATTGCGCCATTTGGTCGACTTCGACTGGGGGCAGGCTGGCCTGGCGGAGTGCTATTTCTTTAAGGATCATGCCAGCCGGAACATTGTCAGTAGCGTAATTGGCTACAACGTGGCTTGGAAGGTAATATTCAGAACAAACATCTTTATTTTAAAACTTTTTTTGTCATTTTAAAATAGATGCTGACTCATTGTTTTTTATTTGACTGACTTGGACTTATGCGGTGTTCAGCTTTCACCCTTTCACTCTCCGCACCAGGGTGATGACCCCGCCATTTGTGGTGAACTTCCGGACTTCAAACCGGAAGTATGCTCGGAAGGTCCCTACTCGGCTTGACACCGAGGTGGTTCGGACTGCGATTATAAACTTTAGTCCTGAATCTGTCAAGTTCTTCCCATGGGGTCAGCTGCCTGCTTCCTATGGTTCGGCACAAGCGGCCAACAGTTGTCGCATTTGATGGTTTCCATCATGTGCGATTCTATGTATCTGGGCGATCGGGTCAATCGCCAGCATAGGCCCAACATGGGCCAACCTCTGACACCGCCTTCACCACCCTTCGGGATGATGACACCTGACGTGATGCCGAGACACTAGTGGTATCTTGCGAGGGAGGCCATCAATCCACATAGATATGTGGAGATGGATTACGAGGTGTTTGTACAGACTGTGCTGTATCCTCCTCCTCCTCCTGCTCAGGAAGCAAAGGGTCCGTTTCCTATTTTTGTGGGAGAGATCAGGTCGTTTGCGGGTCAGATATATTATCCGAAAGTCCCGCAGACGATTGGTTATGAAGAGGAGGAGAACTACAGGGAGGAGGACCTAAGCGGTGGTAAGATTCCACCACACGACTATCTTCCGCGAGGGAGAGATCTGGTATGTTTCTGACCACCCTGTGCACATGCTATTTGTCTATTTATCTACATGTATTTGCATATTGATAAATAAAATGATGTATGAACAAGTGCCGGCCAGCTCCTATCAGAAGCTGTTGAGCAGATTTTACAAGTTGTCCGATCTATATCGGAAGCTGAAGGCCGAGGCCAGTGATTTCACTTACCGAGGTGGTGTAGACGCGACTGGGCCACGTTGCAGAGGTGGCGGGAGCGGAGGCTCCAGAAGTGCCAGTACTAGCAGGTCAAAGAGAGGAAGACAATGATTTCCTTTCCTGTTATTTTTGCTTTCTTAAAAAAAAGATGTATTTGTAAGCACATTTTATTTATTCTGTACATCTCTTATTATTAATGAAAAATGCAAACAAGAAAACCTAGGGTCTCAATTCTAATTGCTTTTAATTACACAAATTGTGCTGTGAGGACAAAAATGGGCATTTGGCCGAGGCGGCTAATGGTTGATGCATAATTGATGGCTTTTGACAGGCGAATTTCTTCGCATGTGAGGCTTGAGGGAAGGAAATGATTTCCTATCTTAGAGGCTGTTGAACTTAAAAAATAGGTTTGATGCCTATTCTAGAGGGAACTGTGGTGAGATTGATACAGAGGCATGTGAGATGCTCCGTCGCTTTAAATGGGATGAAGGGGAGAAGGCCCTGGTGGATACGTGTATACCTTTTAGGCATGATGTGAATTGGAGAGCTGGACCACAAAAGAGTCTAAATGCATGGTCTGGTGCGCGACGTACCAGGCTTGGTGCCCGCGCACCAGACCTGTCTTTTCTTTTCTATTACTGAATTTGATGTTCTGTGACATGTTGGGACAAATTTTCTTTAGCCTAGACTCTAGGCTGCTGTAGTATCGGGAGAATTCTTTCTTTTTAGTTTGCTTCATAAGGCCATTTAGCCCGAACAACTTAATGCAAAGCTCATTCCTTCTGTCTTCCCTTTTCGTTTCTCGAGAAAAAACCTCTCGTCCTTAGGCAAAACACTCTCCCTTTGTTCAAAATGAACCATACCTTCGAGACTATTGCAGATTACGAGGCCCACATGAACGACTGGTGCCTTAGTCTCAGTGCCACCGAAAAGGGGTATCTCGCGAATACCTATGGTTTTCGATTGGATGGAGACGTATTCGAATTCACTGGCATATGATACGGGGTGCATCCCACTTTTGGTCCTTAGAAGACCACATTTTCAACTTTTCTTTGAACGAGATGTGTCCCACATTCGAAGATTTTTGTGCTTTGACGGGCATGCCCATTAATGGTCCCATTGCAGTGCCATTATTGAGGAAACCTCCCTTGGTGCTTATCCAAGAATTGTTCGATTTCACTATCCGAGAGGCCCGTAATATGTTGCACAGTCGACTTTTTGACCTGACCCAGCTTCCGAGGATCTTTGCCAATTATCAACCCGACAACGCTTATTTAGAGCATCGGCAAACAGCTCTTTTTTTATGCATGTTAGGAAAATTCTTCCTAATTAACTTTGACGGTTATGTTGACATACGGGTCTTGGATGTTTTTTTGTATACCAGGGGATGGGTGAGCAACATGATTCCTCTCATTCTGGCAGAGACTCTTCTCGGCCTGGACAATTATGCTAACGGAGAAGAACAATTTCCTTCTGGCTGCCCCATTCTATTGCATATGTGGCTAGAGGAATGCTTCATGAGGGTTATCCCTCCAATATCTGGTACGAGGTATCACCCAAGTAATTACGCCCAGAGGGGTTACCAACACGATCGTTTAGTGACTGAACAGGATTGGGTGGAACATTTTCTATGTGTCTCTTCATTTGATATTGTATAGGTTGTGTCCCATTGGAAGATCTGTCGATTTATACTGGGGACCCATCAATTCGCACAAGTCATAATTGCAGGACTTCGTGCTGTGACCTTTAATTATGTTTCCCGGGTGATGCGCCAATTTGGGTTGGAGCAAAGGCTACCGGTCACTGGCCTCCCTGAGTTTGGGACAAACGAATTCAATGGTGACATTTATAGAGACCTTCGAGGGTGGTGGGGCCATGAGATAGGGCCACGCACTGTGCTTTCTTTGGATCACATCCCTTTTGAGAATATTTGTCTTTTCATCGATTATCTGACATGGCTGGTCCCACAGTCGATGGAGCATTCATTCAACATAAGACTCACTCTGGAGTGTCTGCTTGGTAAAATTGTGACCAATGGAGCAGATGCTTGTTTGCTGGAGATTGGTGAATCTGTGGAAGACTCCGGTCTAGAGATTTATGTAAGGGATCCTTGGCGACTTCAGCGCAGTCGGGGGATTATCCCTCATGGCTCACGAAGATCTGACAGGGCAGAAACCAGTGGTGGTAACGAGCGCGAGAAGATGAGCGCTAACGAGAGCGGGGGAAGTTTGAGAGGCTGGCGTGGTAAACGCCGTAGGAGATAGAGTGTAGTGATAGTGTATGTATCTGTATGTGAAATGGATTAAGACAAAATATGAATGCATGTAAGTCTTATCTATGTATTCCTTGGTTGCCAAACCGGGGATTTTGTTATAAATTACAAGTGTGTTATTATTATTATGGCGAGTAGTGGTTTTTCCCTTTGTGTGATCATAACAACATGACAGGGGGAACAAAACAAATATTTATAAAATGTGTAAGTAAACGGCCGAACCCGAAGGCTGTCTACGTGTCTCATGAAGAGAATCAGGTCGGATCGTAGTTCAACCTAGATTTGCGAAAGACGGAGATTTTTATTTCTTTTTCTTCAATGTTTTATCTCTCTCATTTCTTTTTTGAACTCTAACTTTTTTCTAGGCCGCCCTTTCGGGTTTCAACCTACCGAATTTTTTTTTAGAAGGGGGAGAAAAGTATTTACAAACACAAGTAGAACTAAATACACTATAGCTGAGCGGGAAACTACGCGTAGTATTTCTTGAGCTTGTCCATGTTGAAGGGCTGAATAAGATCTTATCCATTTTCATTGGTGAGGAAGACTGCACCGCCTGACTGTATGAGCTTGACTACGTACGGTCCCATCCATGGTGATTTCCATTTTCCAAAACTGTCAATGTAGCTAGGCGACTTTTCTCGGAGAACTAAGTCACCTACTTTGATGTCTCGGGCTTTGACCTGTTTGTTGAAAGATCGAGCAATCCTCCTCTGATATGCTCGTGTGTACTCTAAAGCCATCAATCTCCTTTCATCCAGGAGTGCCAGTTCGTCGTACCGATGCTTAAGCCAATCAGCTTCAGCCACCTCGGCTTCTATCATTACCCTCAAGGAAGGGATTTCAACTTCAACAGGCAATACTGCCTCCATACCATAGGTAAGAGAAAATGGGGTAGCCCCAGTAGGCGTACGAACAGAAGTACGATAGCCCCAAAGTGCTAATGGCAATTTGTCGGGCCAATCTCTCCCGGTATCTGCCATTTTCCAAATGTTTTTTTTAATGTCTTGTTGACTGCCTCTACAGCGTTATTGGCCTGCGGCCTGTAAGGTGAAGACTTGTGTCGTTGTACCTTGAACTCATCCAATACTCGGTTGACTTCTCCCTCGAAGTGTGTTCCATTGTCGAGGATCATTTCAAAAGGTACCCCAAATTGGTAAATGATGTTTGTCTTGATAAATTCTGTAACCTTCTTAGCATTCAGAACTTTGTATGAAGCGGCTTCAACCCACTTTGTGAAGTAGTCAACGGCAACCAGAACATACTCAGGGCTGTTCGATCCTTTCGGATGCACTTGCCCTATGACATCAATTCCCCATGTTGAGAAAGGCCAAAGTGCTGTAGAATTGTATTCCAAGGTATTTACGAACATTCATGGAGTTTAGCACAAGATTTGAGGTAATTTTGGGCTTCAAAGTTGAGTTACAAATCATTCCGTTAAAGTCCGTTAAGTATTCCAAGGTAAAATGAGCTAACGGTGGGCTAACGGAGCTAACGGTGGACTGTTTTGCAAAGCCTGGAGGGGGAAGGACTTAGGGAGACAGATTCTAAAACTAAAGGGCACCGGAGCAAATCCTGAAACTTCTCATTAATGTGCTGTCCGCCCCCTGCGCTGCCATGTGTCCGCCCAGCAGCCCTTCTTCTCTCCATTTTTGTCTCTTTTGCCCCTAAAACTTCTATTTCATGCCGATTTTGCCCTTGGCTTGTTGGATACTCTTTGCCCTTCATCTTTATACTCCCAGGCAGCCCCAATTGGCAAAAAACAGACAGTCCCAGGCGGGCTTAACCCCTTTGGGGCTGTAGCTTTCTCCTAAATTCTCTTCATTTCTCCAAAGATTGATCACCATTGAAGGTTTGGAGCAACAAATCAAGTGCCAAAAAAGCTTTGCAAGTGATTTCAACCATGGGATTTACGCGATACTCGGTTTAATTCTTCCAATCCCTATTTTATGATATTTAATGTATTTTCTAAGGTTGAATGATCTTGTAAATGCGGAATTGGCTTTGTGCTTAATTGATTTATGAAATGCAATTATATTTTTCTATGTCGTTGTAATGTTTTAATTTTATCTCTCTCTCTCTATTTAGTGCACAAGCATGCTAGGTTATTAATTTGTGGGCTTAATGCTTTTAATTAGTTGGCCACTAATTAAATGATTTGAGAAATGCTTGGATCCGCGAGAGCTACCTTGCATTTCAGATCGAACAAATTAGTAGTTGGTGCCTGGAAAACACCGATAGCCATGGGAGTACTTGTTTTGTGAAGCGATCACTCCACCGAGAGGTACGAAATTAGGGTTTTTAACCACTTTCGATGTCCCGGTTACCGGCATGCCTTGTAGAAAAATAGAGAGATTATTTCTCTACCCGCCATTACCCATATTCTTGGTATTTATTGTGTGCTCTTAATGCTTCCCATGGGTTCGCTACCCATTAGAAGATTTCTAGAATTATAGGGTAAGATGCGAGAGCCCGTCCTATTAATTCGGATAACACAATAATTATCTATGGCTTGACCGAGAGGTATCGAGCGTTCTTAGATAGTCATGGGGTGCTTGATCGATAATGCAGCTATTCTTTTCTTGCTATAAGATGCGAGAGCCCGTAGTGGGGATTGATAGCTAGACTCGTTATAAGATGCGAGAGCCCGTAGCGAATATCATTAACGTGCGCCCGACTACCAAGACTTGAGTAAAAAGAGAGTAGAGAGAAGATTAAATTAATCACGAGCTAGATTAGAAAATTTTGCATTCCTAAAATCCTATCTTTTATCTTGATTTGTTGTTGCCAAACCATTTTGCGACATTGTAAATATTAATTGCTTTCTTTTATTTTTATTTTTAGTTTTTATTCTCAATTTATTTTCGCTCAAATATAATTAGCTAGCTCAATTTCGGTATTTAGTAGGAGTGAAAATTACGTGCATTCCCTGTGGGATCGATAACTCGTACGTATGTACACTTTATTACTTGATACGGCAGGGTACTCTTGCCCTAGTTGTTGCAATTTAATTTGCAGCACATCAATTTCCCATCCGGGGTGTATCTTTCTGTTGTTGTCCATCCATGGCTTAGGGAACATGAGGTAAGCCATGGTTTCTCCATGCTTGACAAAGTATCTATTCAGGGTCTTCCTGTAGGGGTTCAAGGGAGGTGCCATGTACGTCTGGTTCCTTTGAACTACTCTGTTTCTCTTGCGTTTCTCTTCTACCGTCGCAACTTCTGCAGGTGTTGGATTGTATCCGAGCCCAAAAGGTGGTATGCATTCTTTGATGTCATCTGGTATCAGGTTGATTCTGCCTTGCTGACTCTTGCCCAGCCCTAGTCCTGACATGTAGCCTATATTGCGGATCATGCAATAAGGGACTATCACTCTAGGTTCCACAGCTTTCTTGTCACTGACGTCGGTTTCTTCTGTATGCTGAATTGCGTTCACCCTCGCCTGAGGGATTACTTCAAATCTGCTCAAAAAGATGCTAATGTCATCGTGCTTAATCTTGAGAATAGGAACATCCCCTTTCTCTTTTGATTCCATGAGTTTGTCTGCCAAAATAATGACTATGTGATCCTCGTGGATAAACTTCACACATTGATAGAGTGATGAAGCTACTCTTTTCACGCCATGAATCCACGAACGGCCTAACAGTAGACTGAAAGTAGAAGGAATATCCAATACTTGGAACTCGAGGGGCATTTCCAACGGGCCAATGGTTAGCATAAGCGTTACCACCCCAAGTACACATCGGCTGGTGTTATCATAGGCTCGCACTGATTAGGATGATGGAGCTAGGTCCGAGATCTTTGTTCTCAACTTGGCTAAGGTTATTGTTGGACAGACATTCAAAGATGAACCATTGTCTACCAGAACCTTTGGTACCCTCTTTTCTTGAATACCGACAGTAATATGCAATGCATCAACATGGTCGACACCTCCTTTTGGTAAATCAAGATCAGTGAACATGAGAACATTCCCGAAATGAATGTTTCCAATCATTTGAGTCAACTCATCGGGCGAGGTCCCGATTAGAATGATAGCTAGACTTAATGACTTGGCAAGACTGTCACGGTGGGTCTTAGAGGAACATAGAAGACCCCAAATAGAGATATTGGCTTGGGTCTTCTTCATCTGAGTGAGGAGAGCGTCTTCAATATCTTTAGCCCCAGTATCCTTGGCGTTGGTATCAACTTCTTTATCTTTCCCTGACGGACCACCCATATCTTGAGCTGCTTGGTATGCTCTACCAGATCGAATGAGATGAGAGGCATCGCCTCCTATCCATGAGGCTTTTTCGGTGTTGTTCACTTCTACTTGGGAAGTATTCTGGGCACTTGGACAAAATGTCACTCTAAGAGAGCATGTTGCATTCGAAGTTCTCCTCCTTTGAAGGCAAAGGGATTAATAGGTATGATAATAGAGCACCGCTGATTTCAAATTCGACGAGGGAGCTCACATCTTCTCTTTCAAACTGGATGGTATTGACATGGTTAGCAAGCAAAGGATTGTTCACAACATTGGGCATGGGGTGTGGCTTCTCAATGATTTTGTCATCGATCAAGTTCTGGATTGCTCGCTGGAGCACGAAGGATTTGTCAGTGAGATGTCCACTAGACTAATGATATTCACAATATTTTGCATGGTCCCATGTGGCAGGCAATGGATTGGGAGGTCTGTAACCTTCGATGGGCTGAGGACTCCTTGTGCTTTCAGCCCCCAAAAAATCAATGACATAGGAGCGTCCAGTTCATCAAACTGCTATCATTTCTGCGAAAATTATTTCTTACACCTCTGTTATTGTTGTTTCCCAATGCATTCACAAACCCACCTTATCTAGTTCCTCTAGTAGGACAATTCCCGGGCATAGCTATGGTTGATACCAATGATGCTGAACTTGCAAACAAAGGAGAGATCAGAGAATTAAAAGATATGGTTCTAAAAGTCTTGAACAAAGACGAATTCACCTCCCGAGCAATGACGCTTCAGCCTACTGCCATTCTACCACCAAAATTCAAAATGCCTGATATCGAGAAGTTTGACGGGATAGGATCCCTATTGCCCATCTTAGGTCTTACGCCCATACTATGCAGCAAAGAGGGACAAGTTTAGAAGCAATGGCCTCCAATTTCCACTTAACTTTAATTGGAGCTGCCAAGCAATGATTGATGTCTGTGGACAGCACTGTGCTTGCTACATGGGATAAATTCGCAAATGAGTTTCAGAAGAGATATAAGGATAGCAGTAATTGGGAAAAGCACAGGAGAGATCTCGATTCATGCGCACAGAGAGAAAATGAGACATTCAAAATATGCCGAAAGGTAGAGAAAGAAGATTGCCCAAACCTTGGACAGGCCTGACCCAGCTGAACATGTCAGAATCTTTTTGACAAACCTTTAGCCGATTTATCTGGATCGTATGTGTTACCTTCCTTATGCTGATTTCTCTGCAATCTTAGACGTCAGATTTTGCATCGACATAGAGATCCATACCGGACAAATCAAGGTCGATCCCCCTCCAAGCTCATTTCGATACTCCAAAGGAAAGATAGCAGCAACGTCTGCACCTGTTGTAAATATGTTAGTGTAGCTGGCAAATGGATATATTGGTTTGGCTAAAAGCTGAGTGTTGTAACTGTTTGGGTTTGGATGTGGATTGTCCTGGGTTGGATTGGTCATGTAGAATGGGAATGCATTTAGATTAGGGAAAGGAATATTGGTAGATAGAGATGTGATGAGGGTTGTAGGAGGTGTAGTAGTATTTGGGATTGGGATTGTGGTAGTCTGAAATACTTGGATTGATATTTGGCTGAAGTGAAAATGTATTAAGGTAGGATGGGTAAGTGTTTGAATATGGGGGATATGAATATGGAAAGTAAGTATGCGGGTATGTGGGATAGATATTTGGATTGGGCAGACTCGCATTCACGCTTGCGGGTGATGGGTCAATAGTTCCTGTGCAAATGGGTATGGTCCTGTTATCAGCCCCTTGACCTTGGATAAGGGCTGAAAACCGATTGATCATGGCTTCCATGTTTTGATCCATCCATTGTTGCATTGCTGGGGTTGGAGTGTATCTTGGAGCCCCTGTGTGATGTCCTACAGAAGTGTTATCTTCCTGATCGGCCATCTGATTCCAATGTAGACTTTCTGTACTTGATTCTGAATCCCAGCTTGAAACTCTTGTCAACCTCCCAGTGCTAGTCCTCCTCCAATTCAAGGCCAGGTTTCTGAAAGGTTGGGATATGGGTAGGAGTTAGGTTCTGAAAGTGTTTCTGGGTACACCAAAATTTATTATTGTTCCTCTTTTCCTTTTAAGACACGACTCACCCTAAGATGGTTGGACAAGCAACAATGCTTTGTTTTGACTTGTGATCCATTCCTGGAATAGTGGATTCTCTCGCCAAAATATAGGACCTTCGTATTCCACCGTATTTCGACTCCCTAAGATTGGACAGATCTCAGGCGAAGGGCTTATATCCTCTGCAGGATCCACCATCCGAATTGTCTAGGCATATGTCATTGACTTCTTTGTTAATCCTGTGCATGAAGATTTTTGTTTGTCGACCTTTTGATCACGATGATTCTCTTTTGGGAGAGTATGGCTTCTTTTTGTATTTCTTTGGTGTTTATTTCTCAACATCTTTTCTTTGCTGTGATCAAACAGACTCTTTTGTCGGTTGACGACTCTTTTGATTTGATTTTTTTTTGTCTTTATGCACAAGATTGACAAAGTATATTTGTGACAATAAGAACCAACCGGACTTTGAAGTGTCCTAGAAATCTACATGAATTACGCGTGGCTATGCAGGGCTAGGATGGCTTACTTCCCGGGGGACGATTAGTAATCGCGCGGAAAGGGATAATGTCGGCTGAAAGAATGCTGGGTGCATGACTTACCCAGTTTCACTTCAACGTGGCTATACCAGGGTTTGAAGCTTGGTAAGAATTCAAAATAAATGAGTGCGCGTGTGTGCGCAGTATCTAAGAGACTCTTTTTACAATTATATGTAAATGAAAGGTGAGACAAATATGTACAGAATAAGAGGGAAATATGTTCATTTTTTCAGATTCATGTGATGTGAGTTGTGTTTTTGTCCAATAAACAACTGTTTATTTACAAATGGACTAACACATGTTTCTATGATTATTTCAGGAAACAACATACACAACGGACCAACAACGTCCAACAAATACAAAAAACTTCGATTAGATCAACATCAAGGATCAAACTCGAAGATACAACAGGACTAACGACGTCCAACACACAAACAACCTTCCGTTAGATCAACATCAAGGGTCTATACTGAAGATACACAGCTTAAAAGGGCCAAAATGCAAAACATAAAGCCTGGAAAAACCAAAAACAGGGTTTGGTGCGCTGAAGACATTTCCGGTGCGCTGATACCACAAAATAGGGTTTGGTGCGCGGGCACCATGTCAGGTGCACCGCGCACCAAACACGCATTTTGTCTTCAAAGCTTAGCTGTTGGCTGCTGAAAACTTTGAAGGCCAAAGGAACATTCCTCCTTTCTTGGCCCCGAGAGTTTCATCTCCCAGGCGTCTTATAAATAGAGCTCTCAGCTCTCTCACACAAGACACTCAACAACAACAATCATTATCAACTCTCTCCCTGAGACACACACACACACAACTCTCTCTCTCTATCAAGCCTATTTTTGAGAAAGAAAAGAGAGAAAGAAAAGAGAAAAGAGTATTGACTCTATCTCAACACACACAAAACGTAAGTCTTCCTTTCCTTGATTGGTAATAGTGGAAGCACAACGGTCAGGCTACGAGCTAGCTTGATCCGATATAATACAACGGCCTAGAACGTGGCCTGATTTCTGTAAAACGACAGAAGGTAACCCCTTTCGTTCGTTAGTTTAGATATGTAAATAGATGTAATAAATGTATGTAATTATTTTAATGCATTGTAAATACATTATAAATACATGCAATATATATATATATATATATATATATATTCTGTAAATAAACAAACTTGTGATAATTAAATACGAGCATGCAAACGTGTAGAGTCCGAAAGGGTGAATAGGGTGCGTAAAACCTTCCCAAATCGTAACTTGGCCCATGAACCCATAATCTAAAGTTTTCTCCCGTTTACTTTATAAACGAAAGTGGCGACTCTGTTTTCAAAGATAAACATGTTTTTCATGTTTATCAAACCATAAAATCAAATAGAGGAAAACCATAAGACAAGAGTGAAAAAGGCCCGAAAGGGGCCGGCCTTCTCCAAAGGGTGGATTCGGGGCGCTCACAGTGGCGACTCTGCTAGGGATGTTTGTTTTTAAATAAATAAAAAGAGAGCCAAACTCATTTATTATACACAATTGCATGCTCACATATTTAAATATCGCGAATTTGTTTAAATTATATAACGTGACTAAAATGTTATATATGTAGTATATACTACTCTGTTCATACTCACCTCTGCAGGTACAAATCCTTATTCTTTATTTGTTCATTTAGTCGGGCCAATGCCCATCATTCGATTGTATATTCATTTATGTCTTTTTTTTTATTTTGGGAAATATGACACAAATGAAATAATTAGAAATAGGATAGAATTCCTATTTTTTTCTCTTTCCTCGAGGCTTTAAACCCTTGACCTGTGGATGTGTTTCCTTTCCAGTTGTTTTCAACTTCTAACAAAAACACAACTCACATCACATGAATCAGAAAAAATGAACATATTT
The DNA here is from genome assembly GCA_016624345.1 of Platycodon grandiflorus. Taxonomy (NCBI): domain Eukaryota; kingdom Viridiplantae; phylum Streptophyta; class Magnoliopsida; order Asterales; family Campanulaceae; genus Platycodon; species Platycodon grandiflorus. The sequence goes on from CM028362.1 coordinate 37,670,033, forward strand.
CCCTCTTATTCTGTACATATTTGTCTCACCTTTCATTTACATATAATTGTAAAAACAGTCTCTTAGATACTGCGCACACAGGCGCACTCATTTATTCCGAATTCTTACCAAGCTTCAAACCCTCGTATAGCCACGTTGAAGTGAAACTGGGTAAGTCATGCGCCCAGCATTCTTTCAGCCAACATTATCCCTTTCCGCCCGATTACTAATCGTCTCCCGGGAAGTAAGTCATCCTAGCCCTGCATAGCCACGCATAATTCATGTAGATTTCTAGGACACTTCAAAGACCGGTTGGTTCTTATTGTCATAAATATACTTTGTCAATCTTGTGCATAAAGACAAAAAAAAATCAAATCAAAAGAGTCGTCGACCGACAAAAGAGTCTGTTTGATCACAGCAAAGAAAAGATGTTAAGAAATAAACACCAAAGAAATACAAAAAGAAGTCGTACTCTCCCAAAAGAGAATCATCGTGATCAAAAGGTCGACAAACAAAAATCTTCATGCACATGATTAACAAAGAAGTCAATGACATATGCCTAGACAATTTGGATGGTGGATCTTGAAGAGGATATAGGCCCTTCGTCTGAGATCTGTCCAATCTTAGGGAGTCAAAATACAGGTGGAATACGAAGGTCCTATATTTTGGCGAGAGAATCCACTATTCCAAGAACAGATCACAAGTCAAAACAAAGCATTGTCGCTTGTCCAACTATCTTAGGGTGAGTCGTGTCTTAAAAGGAAAAAAGGAACAATAATAAATTGTGAGGTACCCAGAAACACTTCCAGAACCTAACTCCTACCCATATCCCAACCTTTCAGAAACCTGGCCTTGAATTGGAGGAGGACTAGCACTGGGAGGCTGACAAGAGTTTCAAGCTGGGATTCAGAATTAAGTACAGAAAGTCTACATTGGAATCAGATGGCCGATCAGGAAGATAGCACTTCTGTAGGACATGACACAGGGGCTCCAGGATACACTTCAACCCCGGCAATGGAACAATGGATGGATCAGAACATGGAAGCCATGATCAATCGGTTTTCAGCCCTTATCCAAGGTCAAGGGGCTGATAACAGGACCATACCCGTTTCCACATGTACCGTTGACCCATCACCCTCAAGCGTGAATGCGAGTCTGCTCAATCCAAACACCTATCCCACATACCCGCATACCTACTCTCCATATTTATATCTCTCATATCCAAACACTTACCCATCCCACCCTAATACATTTTTACTTTAGCCAAATGTCAATCCAAGCATCCATTACCAGTCTCAGACTACCACAATCCTAATCATAAATACCACTACACCTCTTACAACCCGCATCACATCTCCATCTACCAACATTTCTTTCCCTAATCCAAATGCATTCCCATTCTACATGACCAATCCAACCCAAGACAATCCACATCCAAACCCAAACATTTACAACCCTCAGCCTTCAGCCAAACCAATATATCCATTTGCCGGCTACACACCACCTTATCCAGTTCCTCCAGTAGGAAAATTTCTGAGCACAGTTATAGTTGATAACAATGATGCTGAACTTGCAAACAAAGGAGAGATCAGAGAATTGAAAGACATGGTTCTAAAAGTCTTGAACAAAGGCGAATTCACTGCTCGAGCAATGACGCTTCAGCCTGCTGCCATTCTACCACCAAAATTCAAAATGCCTGATATCGAGAAGTTCGATGGGACAGGATGCCCTATTGCCCATTTTAGGTCTTACGCCCATGCTATGCAGTAAAGAGGGGCAAGTTTCGAAGCAATGGCCTCAAATTTTCACTTAACTTTAATTGGGGCTGCCAAGCAATGGTTGATGTCTGTGGACAGAACTGTGATTACTACATGGGATAAACTCGCAGATGAGTTTCAGAAGATATATAAGGAAAACAGTAATTGGGAAAAACACAGGAGAGATCTCAATTCGTGCATACAGAGAAAAAAGGAGACATTTTCAGAATATGCCGAAAGGTGAAGAAAGAAGATTGCCCAAACCTTGGACAGGCCTAACCCAGCTAAACAAGTCAGGATCTTTTTGAGAAACCTTCAGCCGATTTATCTGGATCGTATGCGTTACCTTCCTTATGTTGATTTCTCTGCAATCTTAGACATCGGATTTCACATCGACACAGAGATCCGTACCAAAAAAATCAAGGTCAATCCCCCTCCAAGTTCGTTTCGATACTCCAAAGGAAAGATAGCAGCAACGTTTGCACCTGGTGTAAATATGTTAGGAAATGTTCTGACTATGGCCTTGCCAGTTGTACCATCTACTCAGAATTATGGAAATATGCCTTTTAACTATCCACCTGATGGGTTTGTGAATGCATTGGGAAACAACATTAACAAAGGTGTAAGAAATAATTTTTGCAGAAATGATAGACAATTTGATGAACTGCACGCTCCTATGTCATTGATTTTTCGGGGGCTGAAAGCACAAGAATTCCTTAAGCCTATCGAAGGTTATAGACCTCCCAATCCATTGCCTACCACATGGGACCATGTAAAATATTGTGAATATCATCAGTCCAGTGGACATCTCACTAACAAATGCTTCGTGCTCCAGCGAGCAATCCAGAACCTGATCAATGACAAAACCATTGAGAAGCCACACCTCATGCCCAATGTGGGGAACAATCCTCTGCCTGCTAACCATATCAATACTATCCAGTTTGAAACAGAAGATGTGAGCTCCCCCGTCAAATTTAAAATCAGCAGTGCTCCATGATCATACCTATTAATCCCTTTGCCTTCAAAGGAGGAGAACTTCGAATGCAACATGCTCTCTTGGAGCGACATTTTATCCAGTGCCCAAGATACTTCCCAAAGCAGAAGTGAACAACATCGAAAAAGCCTTATGGATAGGAGACGATGTCTCTCATCTCACTCGATCTGGTAGAGCATACCAAGCAGCTCAAGATATGGGTGGTCCGTCAGGAAAAGATAAAGAAGTTGATACCAACGCAAAGGATACTGGGGCTAAAGATATTGAAGACGCTCTCTTCACGCAAATGAAGAAGACCCAAGCCAATGTCTCTATTTGGGGTATTCTATGTTCCTCTAAGACCCACCGTGACAGTATTGCCAAGTCATTAAGTCAAGCTATCATTCCAATCGGGACCTCACCCAACGAGTTGACTCAGATGATTGAAAACATCCATTTTGGGAACGTTCTCATGTTCACTGATCTTGATTTATCAAAAGGAGGTGTCGACCATGTTGATGCATTGCATATTACTGTCGGTATTCAAGAAAAGAAGGTACCAAAGGTTCTGGTAGACAATGGTTCATCTTTGAATGTCTGTCCAACAATAACCTTAGCCAAGCTGGGAACGAAGATCTCGGACCTAGCTCCATCATCGCAATCAGTGCGAGCCTATGATAACACCAGCTGATATGTACTTGGGGTGGTAACGCTTATGCTAACCATTGGCCTATTGGAAATGTCCGTCGAGGTCCAAGTATTGGATATTCCTTCTACTTTCAGTCTACTGTTAGGCCGTCCATGGATTCATGGCGTGAAAAGAGTAGCTTCATCACTCCATCAATGGGTGAAGTTTATCCATGAGAATCACATAGTCATTATTTTGGCAGACAAACTCAAGGAATCAAAAGAGAATGGGGATGTTCCTATTCTTGAGATTGAGCACGATGACACAGACATCTTTTTGAGCGGATTTGAAGTAATCCTTCAGGCGAGGGTGAACGCAATTCAGCATACAAAAGAAACTGACATCAGTGACAAAAAAGCTGTGGAGCCTAGAGAGATAGTCCCTTATTGCATGATCCGCAATATAGGCTACATGCCAGGACTGGGGCTGGGCAAGAGTCAGCAAGGAAAAATTAACCTGATACAAGATGACATCAAAGAATGCATACCACCTTTTAGGCTTGAATACAATCCAATACCTGCAGAAGTTGCGACGGTAATGGACGAGAAGCGCAAGAGAAACAAAGCAGTTCAGAAGAACCAGTCGTACATGGCACCTCCCATGAACCCCTACAGGAAGACCCTGAATGAATACTTTGTCAAGCATGGAGAAACCATGGCTTACCTCATGTTCCCTGAGCCATGGATGGACAACAACAAAAAGATATACCCTAGATGGGAAATCTTCAACGACATCAGCCTTATAGTAGAAGAAATGGAAGAAGTGATCATCGGCCTTCGTGACACCTCTTACAAGGTAGTGACGGTCGAGAATACATGGACTATCGATCAGGAAGATTCTGCCTTGGCCCTAGAAGACTTCATGGGGGACATTTTTTTGGGACTGATCGACGAAGCAGCAGATAGCATAGAGGACTCAGTAGCAGAATTTAAGACAGTGGCATATAATCCGCTTCGAAACTGGTATACTACTACAGGACCATTGCTGGAGACCGAGGACCTGGTGGAGCGCTTCGGATACACCTTACCCCCTTCTTCTTCTTTTGTTAAGAACTGGTCATCAATCGGTTCTATTCCCGATGCCAAAATCGAGGATCTCACCTGTGAGGACCTCGATGAGGTGGTCGACCTTGTAGCCTTTCCTTTCATTAATGATAATGCAAGTATTTCTGTGTACTCCTTGGTTGCCAATGTGTTAAAAGATGAATTAACAGAAAAACATGATAAATTAACCTGTTACTAATGAACCGATTAATAATGGGGATCCAAAAGATAAAGACTTTTTAATTGAATTGACCAAGATGATCAGACAACGAGGGGAGCGCCGATTGGAAGCTCTGCTAGAAGACTTTTCCACCATCAATCTGGGGCTGAATCATGAAGTTAGAAAGGTCAAGATTGAAAGCTACATGCAAGATGAAGAGAGAACATCATTGATCAGCCGGTTGATAGAATTTCAGGATGTGTTTGCCTGGTCTTACGAAGATATGCCTGGGTTGGATCCAGCAATCGTTGAACATCGGATTCCGTTGTACCCCGACGCCAAGCCGGTAAAGCAAAAGCTCCACAGAATCAAGCCTGAATGGTCCCTGCAAGTCAAGGAGGAAGTCATCAAGCAGTTGAAGGTCAAGTTCATTAAAGTAGTAAAATACCCGATATGGTTGTCCAACATCGTGGCAGTGTCGAAGCCGAACGGCAAGGTTCAGATCTGTGTAGATTTTCGGGATCTCAACAAAGCATCTCCGAAAGATGACCTTCCCCTACCCAACATTGACATTTTGGTAGATGCAGTAGCTTCACATAAGATACGGTCTTTTGTAGATGGAATGCTCGGTTACAATCAGATCAAGATGGCGAAAGAAGATCAGGAGAAAACTTCCTTCATCACCCCTTGGGGAATATACTGTTATACAGTCATGCCTTTCGGGTTGAAAAACGCTGGGGCTACATACCAATGAGCTACTACCATGCTCTTTCATGACATGATTCACAAAGAAGTAGAGGTGTACATGGAGTACGAGATGAAACTCAACCCCACCAAGTGTACATTTGGGATCACCCGAGGAAAAGTCTTGGGATTCATAGTAACTGACAATGGAATTGAGGTGGATCCTACAAAGGTCAAATCCATCAGAGATATTCCGCAGTTGACAACTCCGAGTGAAGTCAAAGGCTTTTTGGGCCGATTACAGTACATCAGTCGTTTTATTCAGCAGTTGACATCTATGTGTGAACCTCTGTTCAAGCTTCTCAAGAAGGATACGGATAGAGAATGGGACGAAGAGTGCCAGTAGGCATTTGAAAAGGTCAAGAAATACCTAGCTAGTCCGCCAGTTCTAGCTCTTCCTCACAAACTGAAATGTCTTTTGTTATACTTAACCGTCACGGACACTGCAGTTGGAGCCATGTTGGCACAAGAAAAGGAAGATTCTCACGCTGAGAATGCCATCTACTTTGTCAGTAGAAAGTTGCAGGGCAGGGAATTGAACTACTCTGCACTTGAGAAGAGTTGCATAGGTCTGGTATGGGCAATGCAGAGACTCAAGATTTATTTACAAACATTGCCTATAAAGGTAATTTTCAAGATGGACCCAATCAAATACATACTCGAAAAGCCATCACTTTTGAGTAGGCTTGCCAAGTGGTCTTTCTTGCTGAATGAGTTCGATATAACTTATGCAAGGGGAAAGTTAATCAAAGGAAGTATAATAGCTGATCAGTTGGCAGACTTGCCGATAGAAACAGAGGAGTTTGAAGAACCGGGTTTTCCTGATGAAGGGGTTCTTGAGATTAATGACAGCATGTGCAAATGGCAACTCTTCTTTGATGGAGCCGCCAACAAGAGAGGTTACGGTATAGGCATATTGTTGATCGATCCCATGGATACACATACGCCCTTGGCTGTCCTACTAGAATTTGAATGTTCCAACAACACCACCGAGTATGAAGCTTGTATAGCTGGCTTGGAGGAAGCCTTGGGAATGGGCGCCGAAGAATTGGAAGTATACGGTGATTCCGTTTTGATCATAAATCAGGTTGAAAGGAAATGAAAGACGCAGGATGTTAGACTGCAGTTGTATCATGCCTGCTTAACAGCATTGGTAGAGAAATTTAAGTTCATATCATTTCACTATCTCCCCCGAGATAAAAATTACTTCTCAGACGCTTTGGCAACTCTGGCATCGCTAGTTAAGATCCCCGCTGAGTTCAATGTCCAACCCTTCGTCATTGGGACAAAACATACACCAGCATTTTGTTTTGCCATTGAAAAGGACTAGGAGAAAGCCAATGGGCCTTAGTACCTAGATGTTTAGAATTTGCTAAAGAAGGGTGAGTATCCACCTAGCACTAAGAGAAAAGGCAGGATTGCCTTGTGAAAATGGGCTTCCCAATTTGTAATTAGTGGTGACAATCTGTACAAAAGGCATTATCAAGGACTTAATCTCCTTTGCATCGATCAAGTGAAAGCTGAGCAAGTCATGGATCAGCTGCACGGCGACACTTGTGGTCCGCACATGAATGGGCACATACTTTCAAAGAAAATAATCCGGGAAGGATATTACTGGAGTACGATGGAAACTAATTGCATCAGATGGGTGCGTCGTTGCGATAAGTGTCAGAGGTTCGCTAACTTGCAACATCTGCCTCCTCACATGTTATACAATTCTACAGCACCTTGGCCTTTCTCAACATGGGGAATTGACGTCATAGGGCAAGTGCATCCGAAAGGATCGAATGGCCATGAGTATGTTCTGGTTGCCATCGACTACTTCATAAAGTGGGTTGAAGCCGCTTTATACAAAGTTCTGAATGCTAAGAAGGTTACAGAAGTTATCAAGACAAACATCATTTACCGATTTGGGGTACCTTTGAAATGATCTCCGACAATGGAACACACTTCGAGGAAGAAGTCAATCGAGTATTGGATGAGTTCAAGGTACAACGACACAAGTCTTTACCTTACAGGCCGCAGGCCAATGGCCCTGTAGAGGCAGTCAACAAGACATTAGAAAACATCATTCGAAAAATGGCAGATACCGGGAGAGATTGGCCCGACAAATTGCCATTAGCACTTTGGGGCTGTCGTACTTCCGTTCGTACGCCTACTAGGGCTACCCCATTTTCTATTACCTATGGTATGGAGGCAGTATTGCCTGTTGAAGTTGAAATCCCTTCCTTGATAGTAATGATAAAAGTCGAGGTGGCTGAAGTTGATTGGCTTAAGCATCGGTACGACGAATTGGCACTCCTGGATGAAAGGAGATTGATGGCTTTAGAGAACACACGAGCATATCAGAGGAGGATTGCTCGATCTTTCAACAAACGGGTCAAAGCCCGAGACATCAAAGTAGGCGACTTGGTTCTCCGAGAAAAGCCGCCTAGCTACATTGACAGTTTTAAAAAGTGGAAATCACCATGGATGGGACCGTACATAGTCAAGCTCATATAGTCAGGTGGCGCAGTCTTCCTCACCAATGAAAATAGAGAAGATCTCATTCAGCCCTTCAACATGGACAAGCTCAAGAAGTACTACGCGTAGTTGCCCGCTCAGCTATAGTGTATTTAGTTCTACTTGTGTTTATAAATACTTTTCTCCCCCTTCTAAAAAATAACTTGGTAGGTTGAAAACCTGAAAGGGCGGCCTAGGCAAAAGTTAGAGTTCAAAAAAGAAATGAGGAGATAAAATATTGGAGAAAAAGAAATAAAAATCTCCGTCTCTCGCAAATCTAGGTTGAACTACGATCCGACCTGATTCTCTTCATAAGATACGTAGGCAGCCTTCGGGTTCGGTCGTTTACTTACATGTTTTATAAATATTTGTTTTGTTCCCCTATTATGTTGTTATGATCACACAAAGGGAAAAACCACTACTCACCATAATAATAATAACACACTCGTAATTTATAACAAAATTCCCGATTTGGCAACTAAGGAATACATAGATAAGACTTACATGCATTCACATTCCGTCTTAATCCATTTCACATACAGATACATATACCATTACTACACTTTATCTCCTACGGCATCCGCCACGCCTCCTTTTAGCTCCTCGGATGCTCCCTACATTACTCAATTCGGCATCATCAAAGTCCTCTCCAGGCCGAAACACATTCTCTTTATTACCAACAGGAGGTAGAGGCAAAGGACGGGTATCCACACCGGCATTTTCAGCCGTATCCCTGATTTCTTGCAACTGCATATCTGCTCCATTGGTCATGGAGCGACCAAGCATGAGTTCTACGGTAGCTGCAATATGGGATAAATGAGATCCCACACAAGGCACGATCCAAGCGATGTAATCTCGACTCAGAAATTGATTCTGCAGAAATCCCGTTGGGACGCTCTGGCCATATACGGTGGTTGCTCACATGTCATGAATCAGGGTACACAGCTCTGGATTGAGGTCCCCGACCTCAACATCAGCCAGGGACGAGTCTAGTATCGTCAGTTCCAGGCCAAACTGCAGCAATATATGAGGAGGAGTATAAAATGTGACTGTGCGCAGTCCGACCACTATTACATGTACAAATCTGTCACTCCTCAATGCAAATCTTCGGATCCGCCAATGGTTAATGGTCCATAAAAATGTCAGAGGATGTTGTACGAAAAAAATTGTCAACCCACATGGCCTTAGAAGGCAAATTACCCCGGTGATGTGGCCTCAAGTCATATCGAGCTGGATGAAATGCTAGAACTCGGGGAGGGGGAACAATTCTGTTAAAATGTTCTTCCAACCACATATGTAAAAGGATTGGACTACCGGATGGGAACCAGTCTTCACCACCTGCGTAAGCATCCAGACCAAGCAGGGTTTCAGCTGAAATGATGGAAATAATACTTTTTTGGCTCCCCCGACATTACAGGACCATGTTGAGTGCCCGCACATCAATAAAGCCGTTGTAGCTCCTTAGGAACAACTTTCCTAGCAAGCACAGGAAAATAGCCAACAGACGACGCCGGGTGTATCTTGGACAGTAGGAAAGGTCCCAGAAAATGTCAGGAAGCATAGTCAGATCGAAAAGATTATCTTTGACCATCGCCCTTGTATCATCAGGAGAAAATCGGAGAAGCTCTAACGCGGCCACTTCTGGTGTTTGGGTGAGATCAGGGACGACAATCTGATCGGCAAAAGCCGACCTTGTTAGGGCACAAAATTCCTCAATAGTGGGACACATCTCGTTCAGCAAAAAATTGAATAGATGATTTTCTATGGACCAAAAACGAGATGCGGCTCGTATCATGTCCCAATTGATCGGAATATCAATCTACCAGAATACGCACAAGAAGCCGCACTCCTGACCAATGATCAGTTTGTCATCCATGTCCAAAAATCGAACCATGGAGTCCAAGTGGCTCTCGTAATGAGCAAAATCTTCCAAAGAACCAGAAGGGTGATCCATTTTGAAAATATTTGTCGAAAGGAAAATTTTCGCCAAAGATATTGGGAAATCTTTCGAAATTGGAGAAAGGAAAGTCTTCACAATTAAAGATGACTTGGCAATTCACGTTGTCTGAATTTCTGAAGAAAGTATGCAAAGTCGTAGCTTTGTGAATCAGAAAGGAAACATGTGGCTTTATAAGCCAAGAGAAGGCAAATGAAATAATTTTGAGGGTAGACTACAGCAGCCTAAAGTCTAGGCTGAAGAAAATTCGTTCCGACATGTCACAGCACATCAAATTCAGCAATAGGAAAGAAAAGACAGGTCTGGTGCGTGGGCACAAAGCCTGGTGCGCCACGCACCAAACCATGCATTTGGACTTTTTTTTGTGGTCTAGCTCTCCAATTCACATCATGCCTGAAAGGTATACACGTATCCACTAGGGCCTTCTCCCCTTTATCCCATTTAAAGCCACGGAGCATCTCACATGCCTCTGTATCAATCTCACCACAGTTCCCTCTAGAATAGGCATCAAACCTATCTTTCAAGTTCAGTAGCCTCTAGGATAGGAAATCATTTCCTTCCCTCAGGCCTCACATGCAAAGAAATTCGCCTGTCGAAAGCCACCAATTATACATCAACCATTAGCCGCCTCGGTCAAATGCCTATTTTTGTCCCAACAGTACAATTTGTGTAATTAAAAGCAATTAGAATTGGGACCCTAGGTTTTCTTGTTTGCATTTTTCATTAATAATAAGCGATGTACATAATAAATAAAATTTGCTTACAAATACATCTTTTTAATAAAAGAAAGCAAAAATAGCAGGAAAGGAAATCATTGTCTTCCTCTCTTCGACCTGCTAGTACTGACACCTCTGGAGCCTCCGTTCCCGCCACCTCTGCGACGTGGCCCAGTCGCGTTTGCACCACCTCGGCAAGTGAAATCACTGGCCTCGGCCTTCAGCTTCTGATATAGATCGGACAACTTGTAAAATCTACTCAACAGCTTCTAATAGGAGCTGGCCGGCACTTGTTCATACATCATTTTATTTATCAATATGCAAATACATGTAGATAAAATAGACAAATAGCATGTGCACAGGGTGGTCAGAAACATACCAGATCTCTCCCTCGTGGAAGATAGTCGTGTGGTGGAATCTCACCACCGCTCAAGTTCTCCTCCCTGTAGTTCTTCCCCTTTCCAAACCTATCGTTCGCGGGACTTCTGGATAATGTATCTGACCCGCAAACGACCCGATCTCTCCCACGAAAATGGAAAACGGACCCTCCGCTTCCTGAGTAGGAAGAGGAGGAGGATACAACACAGTCTGCACAAATACCCCGTAATCCATCTCCACATATCTATGTGGATCGATGGCCTCCCTCGCAAGATACGACTCGCGTCTCGGCATCACATCAGGTGTCATCATCCCGAAGGGTGGTGAAGGCGGTGTCAGAGGTTGGCCTACGTTAGGCCCATGTTGGTGATTGATCCGATCGCCCAGATACATAGAATCGCACATGATGGAAACCATCAAAACGCGACAACTGCTGGCCGCTTGGACTGAACCATAGGAAGCAGGCAGCTGACCCCATGGGAAGAAGCTGACAGATTCAGGACTGGAGTTGATAATCGCAGTCCGAACCACCTCGGTATCAGGACGAGCAGGGACCCTCCGAGCATACTTCCGGTTTGAAGTCCGAAAGTTCACCACAAATGGCGGGGTCATCACCCTGGTGCGGAGAGTGAAAGGGTGAAAGCTGAACACCGCATAAGCCTAAGCTTGTCAAATAAAAAACAATGAGTCAGCATCTATTTTAAAATGACAAAACAAGTTTTAAAATAAAGATGCTTGTTCTGAATATTACCTCCCAAGCCACGTTGTAGCCAGTTACGCTACTGGCAACGTTCCGACTGGCGTGATCCATAAAGAAATAGCATTCCGCCAGGCCAGCCTGCCCCCAGTCAAAGTCGCCCAAATGGCGCAATCTCCTCAGACAACCGAGTAGAGATACCGCAAAGTTGAGGAAGCATTGGCACAAAGGGTAATCCCCAAAGCCAAGAACAAGAAAACACGGATGAATCGGGTCACAGCAAACTGATCGACCGTATCAACAAGGCCCACATTTTGGAGCAACCACTAACATAGCTGACGGGAATCTCGTCGAAGCTCTTGTACACTGGAGCGACTCCCAACAGCTGAACAACGACATCAGGACGATGTCGCAGCTGGAAGTCTGGCTCAATAGCCTGGCCTCGACCAGTCGGTAGCCCCGTGATCGCCGAAAAATCCGCAGGCGTCATAGTTACCTCGCCTCACGGAAGGTGGAAGGTATGGGTGGTGTCCCACCAGAAGCACCGCAACACCTCATGGATGTTGTTGTAGCCGATGAAGCCACCCAAATTCTGGATGAATGTACCAAGACAGGTACCATTCACCCTCTCCTGAATTAGCTGAGGGAGTCGATCATAGATTTCCCTCACCATGTCCCCGTTCGCCCGGATGCGAGTGATCCTCCTCAGTGACTGCGAAACAAACAGAACAAAAATTCCAGTGTGTCAGCACAAAGCACACGTGCACATTTTTTTATGTCATTTCATAAATGCACATTTATGTCATTTCATTTGCATTGATGAAAAAAAAAAAACTTGAAAGTTTTTATTTTTTTTTCATACATCCTCCAAATCCCATCCCCTGGATCCCGGGATCAAAATAAAATATTTCAAGTGTTTAGTGAAGGTTTTTCTTCACTTTTCTTCATTGAAGCTTTTTTTCAAACAGTTGGTGTGCGACTTTCGCGCAACTTCGGGCAAGAAAAATTCACACATTTTGAGCCACCCCAACAAAATTAACTTGGGGGTTTCCATCTTTGTTCATCCCTCTATACATACATACTCTCGATTTCGAGAAATTTTTATCCTAACATGTTCAAATTTGCAATTAAAGTAGACACTTTAAGCATGCAAAATTCATAAATATACATACTTGTTTATGCTCATATTGTATAAATTTACATTTTTTGCTTAGATTTAACATGCAACAACATACATTTGCTACTTAAATACTAACAATTGCAGGATTAACATCAAGAATCCAGCAAATCATACAAAAATTTCAAATTTAGGATACTTTGCGGAACAAATGGGTTTTCCAAAAACTCATTGTGGGTGGATCTAAAGAAGAGACTTGACTGCTCCGGTCACGATGAATGTCGTTCGGATTACTATCCGAGAACGGATAGCGGACGTGATTTCGCGCCATCACCTCGTCGGCTTTTTCGTCACCAGCACCCACATCACCAGGAATCTCATTTTCTGAGTCCGAATTGTTCGCTATTATCGCTACAAATAATTTTGGGGCGATAAACCTCAAAAAATTTGAGTGATTGCGGAAGAAATTTGGAAAAAATCGGAGAAGAAATGAAGAGAGGAGAGAAAGAAAGAAACTCTTCCTTTAAGGAAGAAAGAGATTTTCCCCTTTTCCCTCCAAATTTTAGCATTTTGCAATTTGCACTCCCAAGTCCTTTTAATGGCAATTTAACGTCCAACTAACGGTCATTAACCGGACGCCCTAACGGAAGTCCCCCATCGACATATTTTCAAGAGCAACCCCCAGTGGAGCTACTCCCAACGGACCTGCCATCCAATCCATCATTTCCAGCAGAATCCCCATGGGAATCCACACAACATATCTCAGCAGAAGCATTACCAATTGTCGTGCGCGTCATCCTCAACAAAGTGTCCCCTGGACACCACTTTGCAGTGCATTCACACACGTTTGCACACCCAGACACCCGGTTATTTCCCCCACAGGTTCAAACCTGAGGCACATAGAAATTAACCGCTCAACGGCTTGCCGTCCAACACAGCTCAGAATTCGTCCCCGGGACGCCACACAAAAATAGTATCTTTACTTTATGTCAATTTACAGCTTATCCTAAACTACAATTTGCTTCATTTTGCATTGGTACAGCTTTCTTTTGGTCGTTTCCCAATGGGTATAGACCCAGGGTCCGAAAATGAACCACTCCCACACACAGCAGTTCACATCAAATTTCTTCCCTGAAGAGATTTGAGCTACGTTTTGACCTGATTCTCTTTATAGAGATACGTAGGCAGTCTCCCCTGGAGATCCGATCACCACAGAGCAGACATATCGCTCCTTCACACACTACATTTTACATTTCAAATTTCTTCCCTGAAGAGATTTGAACTACATTTTGACCTAATTCTCTTTATAGAGATACGTAGGCAGTCTCCCCTAGAGATCCGGTCGCTTTTTGACACATGTTGTCACCCACACACATATACACATGGTCACACAAACTCCGATGCAGAGTTTGACCATCCAATTGCTAGTACGAAGCTGGATGTCTATCTTTTTCATCGACGCTCGCTTATTTCTAAGCAAACGTAGTCGAGGGGCTCGGTAGACACCCAGAATTCGTACACCTACATTATACGAATTGTCCAATAAATAACTGTTTATTTACAAATGGACTAACACATATTTCTATGATTATTTCAGGAAACAACATACACAACGGACCAACAACGTCCAAAAAATACAACAAACTTCGATTAGATCAACATCAAGGATCAAACTCGAAGATACAACAGGACTAACGACGTCCAACACACAAACAACCTTCCGTTAGATCAACATCAAGGGTCTATACTGAAGATACACAGCTTAGAAGGACCAAAATGCAAAACACAAAGCCTGAAAAAGCCAAAAACAGGGTTTGGTGCGCTGAAGACATTTTTGGTGCGCTGATACCACAAAACAGGGTTTGGTGCGGGGGCACCATGCCAGGTGCGCCGCGCACCAAACATGCATTTTGTCCTCAAAGCTTAGTCGTCGACTGCTGAAGACTTTGAAGGCCAAAAGAACCTTCCTCCTTTCTTGGCCCTGAGAGTTTCATCTCACAAGCCTCCTATAAATAGAGCTCTCAGCTCTCTCACACAAGACACTCAACAACAATCATCATCAACTCTCTCCCTGAGACACACACACACGCACAACCCTCTCTCTATCAAGCCTCTTTTTGAGGAAGAAAAGAAAGAAAGAAAGAAAAGAGTATTGACTCTATCTCAACACATAAAACGTAAGTCTTCCTTTCCTCGATTGGTAGCAGTGGAAGCACAACGATCAGGCTACGAGCTAGCTTGATCCGATATAATACAATGGCCTAGAACGTGGCCCGATTTCTGTAAAACGACAGAAGGTAACCCCTTCCGTTCGTTAGTTTAGATATGTAAATAGATGTAATAAATGTATGTAATTATTTTAATGCATTGTAAATACATTATAAATACATGCAATATATATATATATATATATTCTGTAAATAAACAAACTTGTGATAATTAAATACGAGCATGCAAACGTGTAGAGACTGAAAGGGCGAATTGGGTGCGTAAAACCTTCCAAAATCGTAACTTGGCCCCCAAACCCATAATCTAATGTTTTTCTCCCGTTTACTTTATAAACGAAAGTGGCGACTCTGTTTTCAAAGATAAAGATGTTTTTCATGTTTATCAAACCATAAAATCAAATAGAGGAAAACCAAAAGACAAGAGCGAAAAAGGCCCGAAAGGGGCCGGCCTTCTCCAAAGGGCGGATCCAGGGTGTTCACAGTACCATTTTCTCCAAATTATCATATTGGTGCAAATCTACGGTGTCGGCTATAGAAGGATTCAAACCTCCAAGAAATCTTGTCATAGTTGCTTCCAAATCCTCTTCCAAGTTAGCCCTAGCCATCAACATCTTCATCTCCTTATGATAATCTTCCACAGTCTTGGACCCTTGTGTAAGTTTCTGTAATTTCTGTATCACACCGCTATAGTAGTGACTAATGAGTTGGAACAAACAGATGTCGCATAATCTACTTCATATCTTCCCATGAAGAAATTACCCTTTCCCATATCCTTCTTCGGTTGTGTTGCACTTGGTCCCACCATATTCCCGCATAATTCGTGAATTTCGCAGCTACCAATTTTACTTTCTTTGCATCAGAATAAACGTGGCAATCAAAGACCTTCTCTATTTTCCTCTCGCAATCAAAGTATGCGTCAGGATCACTTGTACCTTGAAAGACAGGAATTTTCATCTTTATGCTACTCATGTTGTTGTCTTCCCTCCAGTAATTCTCTCTCCTTCATCTACCCTGATTATAAGGAAGATCTCTATCCAACCTAAGGTCATCAATATCTTCATCTAACGGTTCACCCCTACAAGCCCTACGCTCCCAAGGTTCTTCCCTTTGCCTCTCTACATTCAATTCCACAAATTTTTTCTCCATAGTTTCCTCCACATGTACAGTACTAACCATTACCCCTTGAATAATTTCAGTCAAAGCTTCCAAACTCAAATCCTTAAGTTCTGGAGATTCTTGTTTAGGCTTCTTTTCCTCCGACATGATTTCAAGAAATTGAAAAGAAAAAATACTCTTTTTTTATTTTTTTTATCAACCCTAGCGGAATTAGATTTTTACAAAACTAAAATCTCAAAATAGAATTTAAAATAGTATGAAAAGGCTAACTGTTACTAGGATTGCTCTAATACCAATTGATGCGAATTTACGTCGCACCCCAAGATCTCCTAGAAAGGTTTGATGTAAAAGACTTCCTTGATTCGATGTTGTTGAAGCAACTTGAACCGAGGATTGATGAAAGATGCCACAATCGGGATGGATCTATAATTGATAAGTTTAGGGTTTTGATTCAATTAATCACCGACTCGCAACTGATTTGATCAAAGAGTTTGCTCAAGAACGACACACGTACTTGATAGAGAAAACTCAAACGTTTATTAATCAATCAACTCTTACGAAAACAATGTTTAAACGACCTTTAAATAGGCTTACAAACCCTAGGAAAGTAGTAAAATAAACCTAAAATAAATAGGAACCCAAAACCCCAAGAAAAATACCAAAAATAAGTCCAAAACGAAAATAGAAAAACTAGTAAATCGCATCGGGGCGGTCGCGCCTCCCCTAGTGGCGCGAGCGCGCCGCTGCCCTTCTGAATTTGTTTTCAACCTGTAATTGGCGCGAGCCTACGGAGCGAGTGCGCCTCTAACTTCCGGAACTTGCCATTTAGGCCCCCCGAACTTTGTATGATCATCCCCAAAGCATTTGGATACATCATTGAACTTCCATTCTTCACCCAAAACCCTTCCAATGCATGGAAACACCAATAACCCCCTCGAGATCACATCAGCGGGACTCCTTAATTAAAGTAGCTAGTAAATTATTAGGGTTAAATATTAAAAGTAAAAACCCAAAAGAAAAGATAGAGCTATTTTTGTAATGCTTAAAAAAATAATACTCTTTTTTTTAAATGGAGGGAATACTTATTTTTTCGTTTAAAAATAATAAAAAAGTGTTTTTAAGTTAATCATCCACTTAACTACGTGTACTCTCGTAATTAGCAAACCTGACCTATTTTTATGCAAACAATAACCTTTATTTCAAAATTAAAAAAATAATAATAATAAACAATAAACATTACATAGTTTTCTATACAAAACGTCATCTAGATTCCCCTCACCTCCATCTTATTACAACCAGATACCTAGGCAAACTCATTTATATTAGGACTCAACTAAACAAACTCATTTTTTCTAGCCAAACTAACGGGAAGGTGTTATGAATTAGGGCTAGCCGTTGCTAATTTGAAGAATATCAAAGACATCGACGTTTCAGCTTCATTTCCTTCAATTCAAATAAGTATTAGTTGTCGTAAAATACATTGTCGTTTTGATTATTTCGTTTTAAATCAATTTGGGTAGGTATAAGTAAAATATATTGTCGTTTTGATTATTTCGTTTTAAATCAATTTGGGTAGGCATTATACCGTCCTATTCCTGTTTGGTTTAGCCCTTGAGTTTGAAGAGAAGATAGCCTTAATGAAGGCAGAGAACCCTGGGTTGAGTGAGAGGTACTTTTAGTACAGGGAACACAAGCCATCATTATAGCTAGGCTGGAAGAAGTCCATGTTAATGCACAAAACAGAAAACCTAAGACCTACTACACATTTACCACTAGCCCTCATACCTCACATTCCAGACCTATTTCAGTCTTTCTCGATCTAATAAAACCAATACTACAGGGTCTAACAGTAATACCAAGTCATCTACTGATACTAGTTTCCTTCATAAACCAAAACTCAAAACCTACAATCAACGATTCAAAACCATGAGGCAATTGTCCCTAGGAGAGACAAGGGGTTTTGTTACAATTGTGATGAGGTTTACAAGTTTGGGCATAAGTGTAAGGCTAGCAGTTCCACCGCAACTCCCCAACTTTGTACTTGTGGCCACTGTCAGTAGTCCACTCTCCTAGTAAACCATGACCAGACCAACTTCCTGTCCCTCTCTCTCCAGTGGCAGGCATTACCAGCCATGGGCACTGTCAACAGTCCACTCACACCTCTGTGACTGCAGCCATTTGCAACAGCAGCAGTGATCACTGTCAACATTCCATAGCAGAAAATTCTACGAATCGTCTCCCATTGTCAGCATATACTCCTGTTTAAAGTATCAGACAGGGTAATGTCAACGAAACATATAGCAGTTTTGACTAGATCTTCACTAACACTAGATCCAATCACAGCAGCAGAGTTCAATTACATCTGATCAATCACCAATTGAGTCACAAACCAAATTTAAAAGGGCAAAACCGTTTCATGATACTGTCAGTTCAATACATAAACATTATGCAGTAGTGTTAAAGAGCAGAATGGAAAATCACACTACAAAGTCAAAAGGTTTGACACAATTCCCCATTATTCTCTTTCTGATACCATGAGAGTATCACAACTATAAGATTTGGGAGCCATAGAGTCTATTACATGACCCATTCAGGTCCGCAACTTCAAATGCCAACCAAAATTTAAAAATTTAACAAAAAGAAAAGATAAGAAAGGAAATTGGAAATCAACGTTCATGGTAAATAGGTACAATTTTCTCTGCAGATTGGCTCAAAAAATACTATAACGTACAATAACAAAATAACAATCTCACTAAAACTCATTATTATAACAATAAATTGAGAACGCCGCTTGCAAGTAAACACTTCCAGTGAAAGCTCTATGGGACTAAAGGCAACAGACATGCACAAGGAAGCACCATTTCTAGCCCAATCAAGCAGATCAACTGCTCCTTCAGCTCAGATTCTATTTCTATAAAAGCTACAATTTCCTATGATAAGTACAAACTGGATACCTGGTGTTTTGGCAACACTCAGGAGGTTCAGGCCACTCCATTTTCTGGGTACTTGTGTAGATTCGGCTTCTGACTGCATGGCAACTTTTATCATCTAACTGATACCCATAAGTCACTCAGTTAAATGAAGAACCCAAGCCCAAATCACACAATAAATATTCTTATAAGATCTAATTCGAGCTCTAAAGAGTGCAATCTCCAAATTTTTCAGCTGAGCAAATCGCTGAACAAATTGGGGTTCTGGTTTAATGGTGTCACACCCATTTGTCTAACAAGTGCATCCTTTTCCAAAGCCTCTTTAAGATTAGGACCCTTGTTCAAATGTGCCGGATGTAAATTCTTATTTCCTCCCTGACTTGTTCTTTCACTTGGAATTGACAATCCAGAAATGAGATTAGCATCATTCCGCTCAGTTGAAAGAGGAATTGCACCACTAGTCTGCCCAGTAGAGGACATATCAGAATATAGTGACATAAGATCAGGACCTTTTGCAACATCACTTGACGCAGAACTCACTGCTGAAATATCTTGGGTTCCACCAAGTAGACCTTCCAATTGCTTGAAAGGATCCACAGATGGGGCAATACTTGTAACAGTTGATTCACCCAAGTCAAGCAAATCAGGAGGTGGCTGGGTTGTCTTCAGTGATGGAGGTTCTGAAGCTGTCACTCCCTTGGGCACATGAGACTTATCTGATACATAGTTGTTTGTTTTTGAAGTCTTATGGCCGGCAGCAGCTGGTTTCTTTTCAGCCCTCGAAGTACCCCCAAACAGCGAAGCAGCAAGCTTCTGCTTTTCTGGAGAGATCTCAACTTGTGGCCTTCTTGGTTCATAAGAAGACTCGCGTGCATAAGATTTTCCACTACTTGCCCCATCAGACTGTGTTGCACCATTCGAATCAGAGGTTGAGGTAGATGGGGAGGCAGATGAGTAGGTTGGCTTTCCCCACTTCTTCTGAACCCCATCAAGACGTAGCCTAAGTTCCGATGGCCCACTATCAGACACAGATGCCACAGATGGGGCAAGGTGGATCTCCCTTGGATAGGATGGCTCAGGTACTGGAACAAGTTCAGTTGAGGGAATTATTGTTGCAGGAGCCCGTGTAGGCATCGTGGGTTTAGGAAGCTCATAGGCCTCGAATCTAAGAGCATGCGTTGAAGCTTCATTCATATCTTGGTTTCTTAAGTTGCTGATATTCAGGACTCCAGAGCGCTCATTCTCAGGGATGTAGGGTTGAGCCCCTTTTTCCAAGGACTGATGCACATAATTATTTAGAAATGAAAGGCTCTTGTCAATCTGCAAGGAAAATAAGAAATCTTCTTTAAGTATTCTGAACAGATCAATAATCATTCTATTCTACTAGAGAGAAAAAATCAAGTCACAGCAGAATATTACAAATCGTAAAGAGCAAAGTACAGATAACAACTAAATTCAATGCAGTGACAGGAAATCAACTGCACATAACCATGTATCAGCTCATTCTCACTATGTTATCATAAATATACAAGTCGGTACTCCCTCCATTCCGATCAAAGAGTCCACGTTTGAAACGTCTAACAATTAAGGTATATATTAGTATAATTGGAGTTGGTTCTAATTACAAAAATGTTTGAATGTACACAAGGTGCTAACATCACATATGGAGGGTTCAGTGGACTCTTTAAGTGCATCATTCCAAAATAGAATAGTGGACTCTTTACGTGCAACGGAAGGAGTATGTTACTGCTTTATTGCATTATATGTCACGAATGTCCTTTAATCACTAGAGCCAAATATAATGATCTTTCAAGCAACCCCCACTCGAGATATGATGGTAAATTGAAACAATAAACTCAACTAAACCATATATTTAGTTGTCCTGATTATGTGTGTGCGTATTTATTAGAAGCAGGACCCCTGTATCTATCTCAAGCCTCTCCCCTACATGATTTCTACATATTTTGAACCCTGGGCCACTCCTTAGGCTAGACCAAGTGATGACCTGTAACCTGAACGACTTACGTCCAAATTTCATGTCAAACGCGTGAAGGGTCAACATTCAAGTGCAAAAATGAAAAAAGATACATACAAGTCCAGGAAAAAGAATAGGTGACATGAAATGATCAGTTTTCAAAAAATTGAATTAGAGAGGTGCCTTTGAAGGTAAGTATGAGTCTAACTTGACAGCATCTAAGGCAGGATTCTGAAGAATAATAAGTTAAAAGGTTCGCTTCTTCTTTCAGTCCCTTTTCCAGCAAAACCATTAGATACTAGAACTCATGAAGAGTGGTCGTTGAAGTAGGGAGGCTTTTTTTTTTCTTGAACACATGAAGATCAGAACAAATTTACGATGTACGAAAATGAACTTTAGGCAGTTAATTTCATCTAGCACATATACTACCTCTGGCACAACACCAGTGTCACTTTAGAGTTCTTAATAGAAGCAACTTAGTTCGGATTGGTCTAAACAAAGCTTCAATAATCATAACAAGAAGTTGATTCCCATGAAGTGACATTCATTTTTTGACCATGTAGTAATATCTTAAGATTGCTACATCAGACTTCACAAAAAATCCCAATTATACATAATTGTGTTGGTGAGTAGATGAAGACATAGCCAGGTACACAACATTAATGTGTAAGAAGAGTAGGTATGTATGTATATGTAGGTGAAAGCACAGAAAAAAAATCCTATAAGGAACTGTTATGTCCTAATTTGTTGAGAATATATTATTGGAGTTGTTGACACTTTAATCAGATTTCTACAACAATGGTAATGCACTTTAATGAACTGCAGATTGTTTTCCTTCTTTCCTGGTATGCACTAAGTTCCACCCAGGAGTTCAAAATTTATTCAAACCAGATCGGGATTTTTACCCATCATATCAAATAGAACACACCAAACGACATCTTCATGTAAGACCTGCTTAATTCATTCTGAAATCTTGTTTAGCTTCACAAAGTCATGTGTTATGCATAGCACTGTTAGTTGGTTCTTATTTCATTAAGGAACAATTGAGCTAATCTGTTTTTCCATTATCTTCATTTCACAATAGAGCAAGAAGAGGGCCAGCTCCAAGTTTTTCAATGAAAAGTGGAATGAACTATCAACATCCTTCGCCGATGGACGAAGGATCACACAATTGAGGAGTACTATTTCTTCGTGTGGGAAGAGATGGAATGAAACTCGGTTGTAATTTTCTTTTCAATTAGGAAAACTTGTGATCACGGACCACAAAAGTGTTGGCATCTGATAGTTGGACACGCCATGCCACCTTTTCGAACAATGCTTCTCGCTGAAGATTCAATACTGGATACTTTCGATCTTTTCGTGATTGAGCCCCCAACCACCATTACTGGGTACTAACTACAAGGCGCGAACATGATTTTCATTCCAGAAACGTATCACTTCCGTTCAATCCTGACACACTCCCCATTTCATTAGCCTTAATGCCCTAAATAAAAGCATCCATGAAGCTTTACCCACAACAAGTGCACTAACAAGTTAAGAACATACAAAGTAATTCAAACCAAGCATAATGTTTGGTTTAAACGTGTTGGAACATAACTATTAAACAAGACTCATGGAAACAAAAGCCAATAAGATTGAACAAATATCAACAAGATACTCATAAATGCACACAATATGATCAGTATACATCTACATCGCAACAAGCAGATAGAAAATAAACCATTCACCTGTTTCAGGGGAGCGTAGTAAAGTAA
Source organism: Platycodon grandiflorus (assembly GCA_016624345.1). Lineage (NCBI taxonomy): Eukaryota > Viridiplantae > Streptophyta > Magnoliopsida > Asterales > Campanulaceae > Platycodon > Platycodon grandiflorus. The sequence continues at coordinate 37,692,747 of CM028362.1, forward strand.
CCAATGAGATCCAAATTACCATTCAATCATAGATGATTACCTCAAGGTCTTCACAGCTTGCATCTAATGGCATTATATTCTCTACAGTATGAGCATCTAGACCTATAACCGCTTGAAGTTCATATGCACGTTGCTGGAGATCAGTTGAGTGTGATGCAGATAATTCTTCAATCAAGGATTGGCACTGCAACAAGGGAAAAGATTTGGCCAATTGAATTCTGCTTTAAGGGTCATATGAACAGAATAGAGAACGATTCAGATTCAATAACAAAAGACCAGCATGCCACATCTTATAGCAGGAGATCCTGATATAAGGTTCAGATACCACACGCACACACAAAAGGAACAAAAAAACAAAAATAACAATAAAAAGGTATGCAAAAAAGAAGGAATGAAATTCGGGATTGACAAGCAAAAACAAGCATACTACTACTTCAATCAGAGAATTAAAAATAGATGAAGACTGCAAGATATTCCAACTTTCTTTCTTTCCAGTTTATGAGGTTGCCACAGTTAGGACTTAGGTATTCAGCTGGATTTATAAGTTCTGATGGTTGAAAAGAAGAATTTTCCGGTCTGATCATCACAAGGTTAAAACATAAAAGTACTTCAACAAAGAGCCGAATGGAGGGAGGATAAAATCCAGTATCAGACATGGTTTCCATATGCAACTACCACGGGTGGGTTGCATCACTCAACCTCTGAAATTATCAAATTATTTTTGTGCTAACAACCAGTGTAAGTAAAAAACTTATCATATTTGGAGCAAAGTAGAAGAACTGTAAGCTAAGGAGAGAAACAAACAGAAAATCGTGGAGAACAAGCACAAGGTAAAATATCAGCCAAAAATAGCTCTTCTATCTCTAATAGCAATTCCTGAAAAGCCTCCACAGCTGAAGGCTATAAAGCCAACTGAGTCATTCTACTTCAAAAACTTACATCTAAGCAACGAGGCACAAAGCGCTCTCCTGGCGTTGCAAATTAATCACACGGCCAAGCACTAAGACAGATTAATCTTGAGGACCCTAAACACTCTAAAATTAAAAAACAAATCAAGACATTCTTAAAACATGATCCATAATGCTATAATAAGCCAATTGCAAATGACACACTTGTAGATCCTCCCTACAACCAACCAAGCCCTCAACCAAACCCACCTACTCTTCCTGGATATATCCTGCTCATGATTGTGTCACAAGTAAAAAAGAGACAGGACAAAGGATCTCTTTGCCTCAGTCCCCGGAGGAAAAATAAGACTAATGCTCATTATCAACTAAAAGAAACTAAGGAAGACAGACACCCAAAGTACCAGTTTCTCTATCAAGAACCAAATTCTTCAGGCCACAAGTTCGAGAAATGCCAACTGACCCTATCAACAAATCTTCCCAAAACCCAACTTAAGATCCATACCTTTTCTACCTAAACATATCAAATCATCCACGACTTGATTAGCAATCAAAATAGCATCTAGGATATAAAACTACCATCAAAGACACTCTAACACATGAAAATAGTCTCAAAATAGCATCAAAGATATACAACTACCATCAAAGACACTCACATGAAAATAGTCTCTCCAAGGACGTCATCTAGTCGTGTAGAATGACATCCGCTAAAACCTCAAGCATGCTTGTTACAAGCCTTATGGATCTAATAAGCCTCACTTTAGTGCTGCAAGAGAAACAGAATTCGAATTCAAGCTCTCATTCACCACTCCATTTGCATGAAAATCAACAAACTCGACAAACCCTTAACCACCTTCCCAACAACAGTGAAAGAAAACCAACTTCGCCAGGCTTATATCCCACCATCTTAAATACGACTAGCATAGTCTCTTCCTCAAAGAAGGCTTCTCCAATTCCCCACAGCTAAAGATCCAATCCAAGTCTTCAATCGTCGGTCTATCCTCAGTCTCACACTAATTGATGAATAAAGACTTGTACAAATCATTATTTGTCTCGGCAATCAACCCATGATTACTAACATTCAATATCCTTAATATATATTTTCACCTCTTCCTACAAGCAGCAACCCTATGAAAAAGTTCAGAATTTCAGACCCCTCCCCTGGCCAAATTTGTTTTTGATGTATGCCTCCTGTTCATATCCTTTCTAGTCATAACCTCCTCGAACTCATTCTTAAGACAATATCCATTGACCACATCCTCCAAAGAACCCCATTTTCCTCCATCCTATCAATCATAGTGATCTCATAAAGGATACCAATCTTCCTTTTAGTAATGTCTCCAAATACTTGCTTGTTCCAAGTTTAAGCCATGGAGAAAACATTCATAAATAGAAAAGATATGGTGCAAAGAGACCAAAAACCAATAGCACAGAGGAAAGGAATTTCAACTAATGTCGCCTGCTATCTTATCAATCTATCAACTAAACTTATAGCAGCAAACAATGATGATTAGCACCTCATCAACCCGTATATTAAATTTCAAAAGTTAGCCTGTCTGCGCTTTTATTAATAATGAAACCAATTTACTTGGCAAAAGGAAGAAAGATGGTTAAGGTTTACATACCTCAGGTAGCATGTCAACTTTTCTTCCAGCTGCTATCTCAAACGAATAGACTTTCATAAGTGCCGTCACTGCGTATGCCTTCAAAATAAGTAGGGAAAAGAAAAACTCAATAACTCAAAACCAAATCATAAGGGATAGTTCCACCCTTCTGAAACTCTGGATGATAGAGGCATATAAATAGATAGCATACATGGATATCATATGCTGCAATGAAGAAATATTCAGAACAGAAGGAACAGACATACTGCACATCTTACTGAAGTTATGTATCTTACAAATGTAATTATATTAGCTCATTGTTTATTTTCTTCACAGTCAGCAAACATTTTATCCCTCCATCCCAAAAGAAGACTAGTCATCTGCATGTTCTGTTACTTCTTAAGACCAACCTTCAGTAAAAATAAATGTGGAGACCCCAAATTCACTAGTTTTATGATTCTATCAGAATGTTTGGTGGTTATACTGAAAATAATGCAAAAAACGTGATTGCAGTAGCGTCAATGAAAGGAACTAGAGTTCCTCAAGTTGCATCAAAGAGAGTCTCCACCCGACGAAGTTATACAGATGCATCAATTTGCCTGGAGTTCTAGAGTAAGGCAGAGTGAAAAAGTAATATAGGACGACTGACAGAGATTAGGGTTTTGAAGATTTTCCAAGAACGGAATAATTAAAGTTATTCTCAGATTCAATTAAAGATCAGATGCCCAGTGTCAAAAATCTGGCCAAAGCTTTAAGCCACCAGCCACTGGGGAAATAAGCTTTTCCACATATTCATCAATTGGGATAATTACACCACTAATCCCTGTGGCCCTTCTCTTTTGGTTACACTATTGGTCCTTCCATCCAACGTCATCCACAAAGGGGACACTTAGTAATCATGTACCAATAACATGACCATACATCACTCTGGAGTTCAAAAGGAAAAATACATGCTATTAGACACTCAAATCACTCATCATACTGGAGACCCGACGTCTAGAACATGAGAAGTGTCCTCGACAAGAGGCAAGTTTGTGGCCCTCATCTTCCGGCAGCGTGTGCTCTGCTTGAAACTTCCGGCACCCTTACATTTCAGCCACTATTGAGACCTTTTACGTTAAGGGACCAAAACCATAAAACCCTTAAATCCAGGAACAATTGATGTAACTAGCCCGTCTTGTCTTTACGGTCATGTCTTGAAAGTAGCAAGATTGTCCGTGTCAAATAATAATAGTCGGACACAAATTCATCAACTGCAAAACAATTCTTTCATCAATCCGCCCAAGCTAACACCCATAAAGAGGCTACCGTAGGGTTTACTCTTCTTTTACATGCTTGATATAACCTAGAAACGATTAAGTGCATATATATTTACATATTGAAACATAAGTAATTCATGGTAAAGACAGGTCATAAAAAATAAGGCGCAGATTGGCGATGCCTTGAGTCTGGAGTCTAGGAGCATTAGGTTCACGCCTAATGGAAGGGGTTGGCCAGAACGAGTGATGTGCTCAAGTTGAACTTGGCGAGCCTTGGGACTAGGCACATGCCTAGCTGCACCTTTAACAAGAAGGACTTGGACAGGAGGTCTAATAGAACAGCCCAAATGATGTACCAGGACTACTAGTGGGGAGTTTTAAAATAAGGAAGCTAAGATCTCAGTTACCCCAACTACATGGACGACACTAAAAAGACACGACTAAGCATCATAAAGCTCTACGTCTCCTGTAAATATCAGACAAAATGTAGGACATCCTCTGCTTTGAGAAATTCTGGATATGGTGATGTAGTTGAGAAACATAGAAACCATATAGGGAGCATATGCATCGAAAATTAAACCCAGAAGAAACAAGAAAATAGCTTTGGTCAGTCAATGAGTTAGTTTGCTATAAATCCTGACAAAAGAAACTACCACACATACCTTTTCATTAATTAATACTAGTAATGCACATACCTTAACAGTATCATCACTTGAATGTGCCTCTGCCACATCACATAGCTTCCCACTGATATAGGAAGCCGAATATTTACCATCTGCAGTTCCGTATTCTCCCAACACCCAACATATAACCTGCGATTGAAATATAGTAAAAAGTAATAAAACATGCAAGTATACATGCCAGGAAAGAATTAAAACAGAAAAAAGTATATACGACTGACTTTACCTGAAGAAATGTAGATGAAAGCTTTGGTTCTCCAACTATACGCAAATAAGATTCCACCTGAACCCAGAAAAGAAGTTCCAGTTAAAATTGCAGTATAATATTAATAACTGAAGAAGGCCTTAAGCATAAATTATGTCAATAACACCCAAGTATAAGGCATTGGGAAGAAACTATTTCTTTATTCTTCATTCATTGCAAAGAGAAAGAAAGCGGCAAGGTAAAACAATTTATGAGGATTAAGTTATCACATAACAATGCCAGCAAGTAATTAAACAACCAAGTATATCAAAGGAAAAAATCACAAGAAAGTAAGGGTGAATGCATGTCTAATTTCTTCTACTGAAGCATCATTATTCTTGAGCCTGCATTCTTTACATTAATACGACAGGAACGGAAAAGAGAAAGGGAAAGGGAAAGGAGTAGAGAGAACCATCAAACTGCATCAGCAATCTCCACACAATAGCACAATGGAGAAAATATTCAATGATCTCAGAGCACCACGTGACATGCCTACATGGTGTACCACAACCAATAACGGCATACTATAGTTCCAAAGTGGCTTAACACGTGAGGTTCATTTTGGGTCCACTTAGTACCACTTTGGCATCATAGTGTGCCGCTATTGGTCGTGGTGCACCACGTAGACATGCCATGTGGTGCCCCAGGGCCATTGAATATTTTCTGAGTATGAAGCCACATGCCCAAGAACCAGCAAATAGAAATCTCAAGCAATGCCATGTATTGGCTTCTAATAAAAAAAAAGTGGCATGTATTGGCACAAATAAAAGAGAAGTTGCTAGATTACATACAGCAGATGATCTCAGCTGACTATCTGCAGTATCATCATCCTCTCCGAATCCCTCGGCAATCAACCGCATTAAGTTATGTGCTACCTTGGTGTTCACTAGATCCCCCGCATGCTGGAATACTTTATTCATAGTCTGTAGAGTGAAGACGTTAGGAGGCGCCAAACATTGCAAGTTTAAGAGATATATATTCTTATGAAATCAGCAATAGAATCAACAAAACCAAACCTGGATAAACCAGTGGTTGCTTGGTGCAAATTGCTCCGCAAGCTCTACACATCTGGATGCTATTTCAGCTTTGTAATGATTATCATTGATGCTTATCATGTAGTCAATCATACGGTCTACAATCACTTCAACATTGGACGATTTTGTCATTTTATACAGCAGTTCAAAAGTTTTCCGCTTTAGAGTGTCATCTGGGTCCTGTATCACGAAGCATATGAGAATTTACTACAAAGGCATGACAGCATTCTATGATCGCTACACCAACATTGTTCAACTTCAGCTGTCAATATGAAAACAAAGGTAACATGTCACAGCAGTTCCAGGAGGCCTATGCAATTACAAGACAATTTAAGAAGGGTAACTGGGGAGAAAGAGATCCAGCTGCACTTCTATATGGTTGCTTTAAGCAGTATCATAGCCAAAACATATTGGAGGACACTATTTGTCTACTAAGAGGGTTTAGAGGTCACATAGGGTTGCATCTCATAAATTCCAAGCAGATATTGTATCACAGCTTTTAGGTTTTGGGAATTTTCTCCATATCTTGGTGTCTGGATCCTCTCTGAAGAGGGATCAATCAGGCTTTACTTTGAACATTGTTTTAAATCATAATCCAACTTTTAAAAAGAAAAGAAGAAACTTGAAGAATCGTCCAAGCGTTCTTAAAACCTCAAACCGCCCTCAAACAAGAAAAAAATGGTGTCATCTGCATATGTTCACCGAACATAACACTCAAACCTCGTCTCTACCTACCAGAAACCCCTCGATAAGACCTCTATCCTCACACCTCGATAATAGTCTTCTAAGCACATCAACTACCAAGTGAAAAGAAAATGGGACATTAGGGCTCATTTGTTTAGGCTTACTTGGCCTAGCTTATGGCTTTTGGCTTAAAATAAGCCATATCTGTAGTGTTTGTTTTTGTTTATAGGCAAATAGCTGGCTAAGCTAGGTACAACCCTTATTGCATTAGAAAAGCCAAAGCGAAAAGCCTCAATTTTAGGTTTTATTGGTTCAAAACACACCCTTTACGGTTCAATAATGAACTTTCTCATTTCCCCATAATAACCCTCTTTTCACTTGTATCATTTCGTTCACCTTCACCTAGGGCTTTGTTCATTTGTCACTAGGACCCAAGAGAGGGAGGGGAAGAGTGGTCGTAACAGGCAGCAACGGAGCAGCATGCGGTCACCCACCAATCGGATTATCAATCCTGGCAGTTTCCCTGAGGGCTTGCTCCTGCTACTCTCCTGACACAAGCTCAAGCTACATCGCAAATGAGATGGAGGGAGGAAGAGAGTATATGTCGGATGAGTGCCAGATTTCAAATTGTCAGCGAGTTTTCCCCAGTGAACAGCGTGTACAGTCTGGTGCTCGAGCTACGTCATAGCGAGAGAGATATAATAACAGTGGATTCTATAATTTTATAGTTGATATGTATTTAGAGTTCAATTCATTCTTTGTGTTTGATTGAGTGGTAAATTTTTGCTGAACCAATTGGAGTTTATTTTTTTATTTTTTTATTTGAGCCTGCAAATGGATGTAATTTGAGTACTATATGTACTTGCGAATGAGAAATGTCGCAACGGAAAAAAGACACTTTGTACCCTGTCATTTCACTGTTGATAAGCAATTTTCAGCTTACTAAACAGTCACATGGTTAACTTATGACAACTCATAAGCTGTTTCTAAAAACTGCAACAAGCAGGACCATAAGCCATTTAAGCCACGGTAGGATGCCCTTGACACAAGCCCCTCGAAGTTCTAAACCACTTCTTAGGCTCCCCGTTAATCATGACGGAAAGCAAAACGAAAGAAAGACACCCTGAAACCGGCCTACACCACTTAATACCAAACCCTTCCTCTCCAACACAAGGCCAAGAAAACAACGATTCACCTTATAATAAGCCTTCTCAAAGTCAAGCTAAAGGACAAGACCCCTTTAACCCCTAGACTGATCCTTGGAGATGATATTGGCCAAGACATTGCCAACCTCCTAAAAAAGCACCTTTCTAATAATCTTATACATATTAGTCACCAAGCTAATGGGCCAAAAATCCTTCAATTCAAGGGACCCATCCTTTTGGAAATGAGAGTGATAAAAGGCAGAGTTGATGTTTTGGCAAATAATCCTATTCGCATAGAACTGGGTAAAAACCAGTCATGTCACCCTTAAGGATATCCTAGCACGAATGGGAAAAGGTCATAGTAAATCCATTCAGGCCCGGACCTTATCCACAACAAGGTCCGAGATTGCACTCGACACCTCCGCCTCCTCAAAAGGCTCTCAATTGATCTTTTCCAATGATACAAAAAAAAATACATTTTACATGCATTTCTTTACCGTTGATGGCGTGATTGCATGACAGAGCCTTGCCCCACTTACTTTATCACACATCCTAATAAGAGGTAACCTCTTCAGAAGGAGACACAAGTTTAATAAAATCTTCGGTATTTTACAAATGAAGATTTACGCATTACTGAAAACCTAGCTCTATTCTATAGCTAATACCACAAGACGACCAACAACCAGTGTACCAACACTCAAATCCTGTGCCACTTCATAATTTCCAATGATTTCTTCAAGCACATCAAAAAATTCTCAGTTCAGTTGATACTTCAACACACATAGGATGTGAAGGTCAGAACTAGGAAACAGAAGGCATATGTGCAGAGGGTATATTTCGTACCTATGCACAAAAAAGGTATACTCTAAAATCAGGAAAACGCTAATTCTTTTCTCTTACACACTAGGTGAACTTCTAACATCTGGTGGGTGCACACACCGGGAGACATAAACCAAGGTGTATCACAAACAAAACGGGTGCCAACTTGAGCACTAATAAACAGGGAGAAACAAATGCAAGAGGAATGATCTGAAAGACTTTGCCATACTAGAGCTCTGATAGCATTTAAAGTTTCTAACTCATCTAAGAGCTTAAGCTTTTATAGAAAAAGCCCAACAATTTATCTCAAGTCTTAACAAAAAGATAGCTACATAAACTTAAACAGTAGCTACTTCAAACCCTTTTGATTATAATTTTTCTCACCTCTAAGCAATCAATCACAGCCAGTTGGTGTTGTTCAGCAATTTCTGGACTCATCTTTATCAATCGACCAAGAGCATCAATGCCCATATACTTTAAATTATGACTATCACTCTGCAATGCAGTAAAGAATACCAAGTGAGATATTACAAACAAATGCACATCATAGATGCAAAAAAAATCAAATATTTTAGTGAAAAAATTCAAAGATTTGGATGTAGTACAAACACAAACCTTCAAAAATTTGGCAATTGCATCAGCTGCAGCTTCTAATAACTTAGGACTGGGATGTATGGATGAAACACAGCATATGCACTCATAAAGAATGGCATTTCCTATATTACTAGTTGTATCACTCTTTCTCATTATGTCACCAACAACAGTATACATCTGCTCACTAGCCTGCTTGTCTCCGTTACCCAGTACTGCCATGATTTTCAGTAACTTAATCTGCATGTGAAAAGACATATTGCTAAATGGACCAGAGCTCAATGAAAAAATGAATAGATAGCTTAGTTAAATAATAATGTGTGTGTGTGTAAGAGAGAGAGCGAGAATAGTAAAGATCAAACAAAATCGTCTCAATGGAAACCTCCAATTGTTACTAATTGATAACGCCAAAGATATAACATTCGGTACATCAAAAGTTTACCATACAGCAGATTTCAGGGAAAGAGATGTTTAAACTAACATATATTCCCTCCATCTCTAAAAAAGAGTCCTATTTGACTCGGTACACAAATTTAAAAAAAAACAAAAACTAATTGACTCTATTGTAAATAATAGGATGTTGTGCATTTTCCAATGATTCACATGTGGGAGTGGAACCCACCAATTGAAGTATCAAGCAAATTAAGGGGAAAATGTAATATCCGAAAATAGAAAGTGGACACTTTTTTTAGAACAGCCTAAATAGGAATGATGGACTCTTTTTTAGGAATGGAGGGAGTAGAGTAAAAAACTTCCATATCTTTGCTTGAAAGAGGTAGGAGTTTTTTGCAAGTAAGCCTTCCCCCACCACCAAAAAACAAAAAAAAAATTAATGAGCAGTAAGAGATTGTCAAATATATAACCCAAGTTGCAACATGAACATCCTCTCATCCCAATTCTGTTTAGTTTACCACGTTCCTACTTTTGGCCCATTTGGGCGGGTAATAGTTAACGGACAAAAACAATTTTATATAAGATTTCAAGGAATCATTTCTTTCTAATTTCTTATCGGTAGAATTAACAGGATATACAAGTCCTTCAATGGGTTTGTCATTGATTTTATCCCCTTCTCTATGATTTTCCTGTTTTCTAGTTTTAAAACCAAGACATTTACTCGTGTCATTGCTCTCGTCTGACCTGAGCCTCATGGATCAAAACCAAATTGACAGCTAATAATGGTTAGGCTGCATGCACCAGAACCATCCCAGCCCCCAGTGGCCAGAGCCTTGTATTAGGTTTACCCTTACAAGTTTCACCTTGAAGTTTTTAGTGGTTCTTCATGGATTTAAACTATCCATTTCTTTAAACAAAATTTGCACTAGCTATTCCACCAGTCTAGAGGTTGTATCCTACTGAGTTGTTCATTTCAGTATTATCTACATGTGATGGAAGGGAATTTTCATGCCCTCAGAATTTAAGCGTTGGTTTGCCAACAAGTCCTCTAATTGCAATCAAGTTCAACACAACGAGTCCCGGACCATTGCTTAATGCAGGCTGCATCAATTTTCTTTCCCTGATTCCATATCTTTAGGGCTGCATATTCACCATCACATGACTCCCAACACAAGCTACATAAATTTCCGAACTCCAGATTATGTGATATTATCATGCGACCCTTCTTGTATCAATCGATTCACTAGGGTTATGGGGTGATCATGCAATCCCATAATTGTGTAGGGTAAATCAAATACGAATTCTATTTTTTCTACTATATCAACCTAGCTGGACTATAAACCTTGTTATTCTCCAAAAGAAAAGAAAACAAGAAAAAAAAAAAGGCTCATTACCATCTATGCAATGCAACACAAGCAACAAGCCTATCAAAAAATGGAAGCAACTAACTTGAACTGGACAGAGAAATGAAATAGCTACCTGTATGAATGGAGCAGGCGTCTGATGATAATCATAACCCTTTGGCAATCTGCGTTCCGCTACTTGCTTAAGAATACTTACGAAGCTAACAACTAAATCTTTATAAGAATTAACATCTATAGTGATGAGATCAAATAGAGGGCAAAGAGTAGCACCCATTACGCCTGGATCATTGTCACAAAGCCTCTGCAATGATGGAAGTATATCACATTAAAAACGTTAATTCCAGCAAAGAGAACCTTCAAATATAAATCAAAGAAAATGCATGAACAATAAACCAAAGATCAGTTTAAATATGGACGTCTACATGTAATTTACTTTTTTAATAGAAAAGCATGCTTGAAAGGCTTGAAGTGATATAAATGGAGAACAATTGACTCATAACAAGGCCGAATGAATTTCCATATATTGTTATAAGATCATATAGAGGGCAAAGGCTGGCACTCATAACCCCAGCATTGTTATCAGAAAGCCTCTGCAGGAATAAACTAATATAAATAAAGAATAAAGGACACCAATCGTGATAAACTAGTGGATGAATGAAAGAGAATATATGCCCAAACAATTATTGGAAATGAACATCCACATATATCCTGGTTTGGTTATACTAACTAAACCACTCTTGACATGATAAAATGAACACTCAGTTAAACATATGCTTCTCATTTCATCTTTCACATGACAGATTTACATACTTCTTTAATATCCTAATAACAAAATTTCGTCGGCCATTAATCGAAGGCCATTGTCAATTTTCACAGGCAGAAAATCATGGGCAACATCCATGAGGACACCTTCTTTAATAATGGCTTTCATATTCTTTCACTGTTTGAATTTTATATGTTTAATGGACTATTATCATTGTAATCACGTGAAGTCGGAATCAATCAATAAGGATGGTGGTTGCTAATTAGAGATTTACACTTTACAAGATCCAGAAATATGTGCATTACCACATCTATTTGTCAACCTTTCATATAGTCATTATACACAGAGACTGAGCAATAAAGCACACTCGAACAGGATGGCAAGGTTCAAACTAACAAAATAGTGATATGAACAATATTTCTTCACAAATTGCATACCGACTCTAGCCCTAGCTTTATACGATGTACATCAACATCAGGCTTAAACATCAATTTAGCGGTGAAAGGGTTTGGCATCTTGTATGACCAATTGTAATCACAATCTTACACTAGCTCGTTATGATTTAAATCAAACATGGTTCCAATGATCATATAATAGTAGAAAGTAAAGGAGCCATTTTTTCTGCTTCTATCACTCGCTCAGGTATTCGGCACTTTAAACCATCAATAACATTTTTTTCCATTAGCCACGGAACTGGTCAGACATAAATCACTAAAAGCAGCTCAGAACCAACTAGTTTGGAGCGGCGCATTTAGTCCAATATGAATCAGCACACTTGTAAGTCCCACCTCCCATGTTATATACCATCACATATAAATCGAACTGCTATATGCAGTTGCACGGGACTTCAAGACACTAAGAAACCTCTAATACTACTGGCAAAGCATATATTGAAAGACAAAAATGTCCGCCCCCATAATTTGACGAGTCTGATCATACAATGCAAGTAGAAATCACAATGCACGTGATAAAGGAAACTACAAGTAAACATGCAGAAAGAACAGACCTTCCTGAAATTGGAGACAAGATGAGTGACAGAAGATGGAGACCGTTGATAAAACCGATGAAGCGCCATAACCGCCTTCTTCCTAACCGCCTCCTTGGAGTGTCCTAAAAGCTCAACCACCTGCGGAAGCACGGCCGGAATAGTCTCCTCATTGATCAACTTACAAACGGCATTCAACGCAGCACAGACCACCAAATAGTTATCCGATTTCAAGTCCTTCTGAATCGTGTTCACAATCAGTATAATCAAATCGTGATCCTCGTTCAGGAAGAGCGTAACGGCCAAGTAACCGGTGCGTTTCAAGAGGAGGGAGTCGTCGTGAGTCATCTTAACGGCGTGGATGTAGCCGAAGGAGGCGTCGTGGCCGAGCATCTCGATGTAGACGAGGCGGATGATGTACTCTTTCATCTTGCGTTTGGGGATGTCGGGCTCGGTGATGCGGCGCTTGAGGGTTTCGATCTCGTGGAGGACTATGCGGTCTTCCTCGGCTTTGGATCGGGCTTCGCCGATGGATTTAACGAGGTCTAGAAATTCCTTGGACTGGCCGAAGCCGCCTTGGGAGCCCATTGCGAGCTCCCTTCCAATCGTCTTCAACTGCTCCAGCTTTGGCAAATTGGTTTGATTTCGAATTTGATTGCTGAATTGGGAGTGGAGGTGGGGATCTGGAATTGAGTTGGGGGGGTCACCGGAATTGGGGAAGATCTGGTAGTGGTAGTGGGGGGAGATTTTGATGTAGGTCGGGGTATTTCAGTACTTTGACTATGTGTGTGTGCGTGATTCAGGAAGAATCAACGGAGAAGAAGAAAAAGGTTGAAGGTGTAAAACATTATGCAGACTCCGATTTTGATGTTGTGATCTGTGATCATCATGAACCATGGGAATGATCGGACACGTGGTTCGCACGTGGTTGATCTTGTCTGTAATACTCCACTTCAGTTTATTTTTCACTAGAATAACACTAGGGAATCATTCTTCACAAACCCCAAATTACTAATTACACCCCCATCAATTATTACAAAAATATTATTATAAAATTTGACATATTTACCCTTTATTAGATTATTACATGTCATTAAAATGTTCGGTCAGACCAAACACCTTTAGAAATATTCAGTCAGACCGAACACCTTACCCACCGAACAAATCTAAAGTTGTTCGGTGGGATCAGTGATTACCGAACACCCTTAAACTCTTCTGTATTCGTGTGTGTGTCTGTATATGTGTGTGTGTAAAATTGCAGAAGAATGGAAAGGGGAAGGGGGAATGACGAGGAAGGAGGATGAAGGCGAGCTTGATTGGGTGGGTGGGTGGGTGGGTGGGGGGGAAGGTGGACTGTAGAGCCGGCAAAATCGGTCCGGCCTAATGGGCTGGTCCAACTAACCCGACTTTAGGACGGGTTGGGCTCTAGTTTTAGGCCCGATGCAACTTTGGGCTGGGCCGACTCGACCTGATGGGCTTACGTATGGGTTGACAAAAATGTTAAAATTAGTGCAAATTGGCCTGAAATAATGCTTCGACCCGCGGGCTGGCCCGGTCCAACCCGATATTTAGAAAGGCTGGGCTTTAGTTTTAAAGGCCCGATATAAATTCAGGCTGGCTCGACCCGATTTCAAGGCTTGGCCCGATGAACTGGCCCGACCCAACCCATTGCCAGCTCTAATTGGAGGAGGTCGGGGCTGCTCGGGAGGTGGGGGAAGAAAGATGAAGGGGGTTGTTAGGGAGGTGGCCAGGTGGGGGAGGTGGGGGAAGGAGGAGGAAGGGAGGGGTAAAATGAGAAATTAAGAAGAGTGTACTTAATATTTAGAGGGATTTATAATTTAAGTAGGGGTGTACTTAATAATTGTGGGGGGAGTGAATAGCGATTCTCGTGACACTATTTATCTGATTCAAAAAAGAAACTTGATGTGTCAATTAACATAAAGTAGATTCTCAACGTGTATCTAGTTAATTGGTGGATTTAAAAATTAAAATTATTTTTGAAATATTTCGATTGTAACTGTTGTATAACTATTTGTCTTATCATTATTTATTTTAGAAAAAAAAGATTGTTTACATGCTTCGGTTTCTTGCCTTCAAAGAGATTGTATCATTGATGGTTAATTTTAAATTATTTTTATTTTAAAAAATAATAAAGAAATAGTTGATTGTAGGAGATATGATAAGTATTTAAAGAAGTTTTATCAGCTTTAGAAACAAAAAAAAAAAACCCTTAGATTAATGTTAATTGAAATTGCACATGCTAAATGGTGGATTATGAATAGACAAAATGAGGGTAATTTTATGGAAAAATCAATTATCTAATTTCTAAATTAATGAAAAATATTGCAAGATTTTGGAAGGCTAACAAAATATATGGCACAACTCATAGGATGATACAGTGGAGATTTGGAAGAAGTACAAACCACAAATTTAATAGGCACGTTCTTTTCTTTTCTTTTTTTTTTATTTATATTTTTTTTGTTTAGCCGGTAAGGTGGTTCGTTTAAATCAGCTTGAGCGCACCTCAATTAAATCCACCTCTTCAGAAAAGTTCAAAGGCGCACCCTTCACATTTAGATTTCACATAAAGTAATTCAAGGAAAATATATATTTTACATTTTCTCTCCAAATTTTTTGTCACATTCGAAAATTGCAACTTATATTCGTTCTAGATCTTCAACGTTATTAATTACTCCTTAATTAGTATGCATATAGTTTTCTTTGGTACAAGTATGTTCGTCCTGTTTTCTTCTCAGGGAGAATGTCTAGTATCATATGCGGGAGGTTTTCACTATCTCATATATAGTTGGTTATGTTCTTACAACTTTTAAGCACCTAGCAGCTGAAACTGAAACTGAAACTTGCATGTTGCTTATAGGAAATGCACTACTGCATAAATAGCATCGAAGCAACAACCATAGGGATGCAATCAAGATTAACTTGAAGAAGAGAAGAAGGATATTATTACAAAGTAACAACGGATTAAAGGGTGATGAGGATGGTAGCCATAGCCATTGTAGTGAGAAGAAAAGGTACAATATTTATAAGTGGGGATCAAAAAACATTGTAACCCACTTCACCTTGTGTCGTGGCTGATCATACGATGTTATACTGCTATATCTTAGAATGAACACATCTTTGTTGGCATCCAGCAAGATTGTTTGATCTTAAATGTTCCAAAGTTTAGTCTAAAAAAAGAAATTTTGATGATGAATACTTGTTGAAAGGCGGCATCAGAAATTGCAGAATGATCAAATATGTGAAACCACATGAATAAGGAAGACTTATTAACGAACATGTTGCTAGGGGAACTCATTTTATAGTCACCTTTGTCCCTTTTTATCTAAGGGATATAAAAAAAATTCAAAAAGTAAAAGGTGTTTACATTTGTATTTTTAAAGTCTCCTTGTTAGTGCTAGAGCACCACATACGCTCATAACAAGGTGTTCAAGAACTACTAGATATACTTACAAGGGATTCAAGAACCACTAGATATTTTCTTATGTATGTGTTTCGGTTAAAAAAGAAATATTTTTTTAAAGAAAGGTAGAAATCGCTTCGATATGTTCTTTTGTTAATGACATAGGTGGCAAAGAAAAATAAAATTTTTAATTGAAAATTGATTCACATAATTATATTTTCCTCCCATAGTGTAAATAGATTCACTTTAGCTATCCCCAGTAAAAAATCTCATTTGTAAACTTTTTGTATTTTTCTCGTAAACCAATATAACATTAATATCAGATAAATTTTAAAAAACCCTAAAAGGCTAGAAAATTAAGGAGAAATTGAAATGTACATATAGTTTGGCACTTCACCCCAAATTTAACCGTCCAAGGCTAGCTCAATCTAAAAGTCTATTCACAACGCTAGACTAAAGATATAAAGGTTAAAAGACGAAGAAGCTGACGGTCGTTAGACCCACCTTTAGAGATCTAACCAGCTTGGTCCCCCCTAATACAAACATGCATTAAATAACAATAACAACAATAAACCAACAAGCCCAAGGATTTATATAGGTCATAAGCTATTCATCCCCTTTCCCTCTATCCTATTTTGAGCCTCTCAAATATAAGAGGACTATCACGCCCCGACCCGAGATCCTATCTAGAATCTCGTCGTGCGTGAGATCAATGACAAATCAACAACATGCAACCTGTTATAATTACAAGTAGTAACTAATAACAACCTCGTCGACTACACTAGGAGCCGAAAACAACACAATAGTAACACACCTCGGCGAGCTAGTAAGCTTGGAGCCAAACAATAACAACAACTGAACAGCTATAAAAGCCAAATATATACAACTAGCAAGAGTTTAACAACTCTATACACACGCTCGGCAACCTGTGCCGGCACCACAAAAGATCATAACTATAGCAAGTAAACAAGTGTAGCAACACACTACCCAATATATACAGTGTTTACATAACTCTGTATCACCACGACCTCACCAAAAGAAATACAATAAAGCTCAGAAGAGCATCTACCCAAAAGAACTATAATTGTGGCCCAAAGCTCACAACGTCCTCACCAGTTACCTCTTGCCTGTCCGGGATCTAAGGAAAACAAAAGACAAGAAAACAGGGTGAGTCAAAACCCAGTAAGTTACTAATGCAACTACACGACATGCTATTATGCAAGAGGTAATAACAGGATATACAGTCTCTCAAATAACATGTAACATATATCATGTTATAACAGTCAACCCTACACTGCACGAAAGGCTCAACTATCGCCAACTGTGAGAACCCCATCTCGATACTGCCCGTCGTTACATCTAAAACGATGTGTATCTTATTTTAAGTGCGTGAAATATACTTTGGCCTCATTATGGACTCTCAAAGAATGTTATAAATGTGTAAAACACATTTATATAAAATATAGAGTCACCACCCTCGTTGATAAAGAAAACGAAAGAAAAACTGAGATTGTGGGTTTGAGGCTAAGTTATGAGTAGGGAAGGTGTTAGGCATCCAACTCGCCCTTTCGGTCTCTATGATTGCATGCTAGTTAAATAAAAAAATGTTACGGGTTATTATGTTATGAAAATAAAAGAAAATGGATCATGGAGATTTGTATCTCCGCTTATGTCACAAATATATACATATTTATTTAATAGAAAGGACTTCAAAAATGAAATTAAACAATCTAGAAATTAAATAAAAAGGAAAACAAATCAAAAAATAAAATTGGGCAGCAGCAACAGTGCACAGGCCCAAACTACAGAAGCCCAAGGTGACCTCTCCTATGGTGCGCAGCGTATCAAGGGAGACCTCTCCTATGGTGCGCGAAGTACCAAGGGAGCCTCTCCCTTCCCCTGTTTTCGAACAACGGCTGGGAGGCTTGGTTTAAAGCTTTGAAAATGTTGTTTTTGGTAGAAAATTTTTGTATAAGTATAGTATTAGGCTAGATTAACAACATGGTATTAGATTTACATGAATTTGAAGCTTAAATCATGGATCAAAGTCAAGAAAACAGTCCAAGAACATAACAAAAATGGGATGAACACCATATATTTTGAATTGATCAAACCAAATTTAAATGTGGTTTTTGACACTGAATCACACATATTTGTATGCGAAACACTTCATAGCATGTTTATTTACATATTTGCAAACCAATTCAAGCTATTTACATGTCTAAATCGACTAAAAACTAACGAAACGAAGGTTTGTTACCTTTTGTCGTTTTACAGAAATTGGGCCACGTTCTAGGCTGTTGATTCGTGTTTGTTGTACTCCTCTTGCTTCATAGGAAAATAAGACTTGATTGTGTTTGTGTATGTTTGGGTGTGTTGTGTGTGTGTGTGTGTTCCTACTGCCATTCTTCAAGAAACGAAGGAGGGAGTATACTGTTTGTGTGTTTTTGTCTCTCTGTGTCTCTCTCAAATTTCTAACTCTCTAACCCTTAGGTTGATTGGAGTATTTATAGGAGGGAGTTACTCTTCAGCCCAAGCAACCCGTGAAGCTTGTAGGTGAAGGCTTGGTTGGGAAATTGCCTGGGCAATTGCAGGCAACTATATTGTTGAAGACTACTCCTATGGAGGGCCGGTACTCCTTTGGTGCGCGGTGCTCCATAGGAGTTTCTCCTACTTTCAGCTTTTTGTACTTTGGCCCTTGGACTTCAAGCTTCGACACTTTATCCTTTTCCTTGACTTTTGACTTGACATTAGTCCTCAGGGGTACTTTCGTTATGTCTTTAGTCTGTTGTCGTTTGTGTAGGCATTTTGGATACCTGTAATTGTTTGTAAAAATGTGTTAGTCCATTTTGTAAATAATTAATATTTATCGGACAATGCAATATAGGTGTACATAGTTAGGGTGTCTACAGAGCCCCTCGGCGACGGAGCTTAGGAATAAGCGAATGTCGTCGACAAAATAGACATCCTACTTTGTATGAAAACAATGAATTGCCTGGGCCCTGTAATACCCTGGTTCCTCCTATGTTTGACTTGTGTATCATGTCGTGTCATCATCACGTTGAGAATATTAGTTAGACTTGATTAAACAACATGTTGATTGATTCACGCATTAATTTCATGAGATTAAAATGCTTCGGTTGTGATTTAATTCTTGTTCATCATTCGTAATTGGAATGCATTTCATTCTAAGCTTTGTTACATGTGTTTTGAATGAATTTGAATTGTGTTTTAATCTTGGTTGGAAGTTGGATTTATGATTGGAATCACTTGGGAATCATTTAGTATCATTTTGGAGTCAAATTGGAGCTTTTACCAATAATTAGAGATTTTGGTGGCAAAGCGATCGCTCCAGTAGGTGCATGGGCGATCGATCACCTTGTAGCAAGAAATCAAGATAGACAATCTGGCCACAAAGCGATGGCTTTGTTAAGGACCAGAGTGATCGCTCTGTGAAGCGATGGCTTTGTCAAGGACTAGAGCAATCACTCTGTAGGCAGAATGTTTGCTCTGTTTGTTTGAAAAATTTTATTTCACTTGCTACTTAAAATCTCTTTCAGCCGATACCCACAACCTTTAACCTTGGTCAAACCCTCCGCACACCTCTAAAACACATTAGGGAGTAAACCATACACCCTTATTTTTTCCAAATCAACCAAGAATATTAGAGAGAGTTAATGTGTGTGCTGGGAGGTGAGATCACTGTGTGTTGAGTATTTCTTCTTCATTCAACCATTGGATCTTACATGCAAGACCACCCTTGAGTTGCTAAAGATTATGAGATTTCTTTACAAGGCTTTGATCTTGTTTTCCTTGGCTTGATTGTGCATTTTAGGTAAGTTACTAAACCCTCTATGTATGCTTAAGAATTTGCTGCATAATATTAATATAGTGAACATGCAAGACTTGTTTACTTGGTGATTTCATGTTTAAGTGTTATGTTGACATGTATAACATGTTCATGTGTTATGTGAGGTGTATGGATGATGTTGCATGTTGAAATTGAGTACTCAACCTTGGTAATGAACTCAAGAATAAGTTAGAGACTTTAATTGGAAAATTTTGCATATAGCAATTATACCCAAATTTTAGAAGTATGTTAATGACTCTAGAAATTTGATATTTGAAGAGAATAATATCTACCGAATAACATATTAAAATCCTACGCGAATTAGAGTTTGTTTGCTATAAAATTTAGCCCTCCGATTATTTGGTGCTGGTAACAAAAAGACTTCGATTATAATTCTAAAGTGGCGTCTAATTAATTTAGCAAGCCGTATATCCGGACTTGTGTAGTTTGGGATGTTCGTTTAATAGAATTATCAACTCCCGAGAGTTGTTTACACGTATGAATATTAAAATACGAAATGTTAGAGACTAGTACATCAATCTCGATGTGATAAACGATTGTTCATTAATCTTGGGATTGAACTACAAAATCATATGATTTAGGATAAGTGTACTTGAGGGCACTCGCGTTTATAAGAATGAGTTGTTAACACTTCAAGTGTCATTGTGAGTGTAGTATTTCACACTTGATGTTAATAAATTAAATAAGTATCCTTGGTATGTTTGTGTTTGAGAACTATTTGAGTAGTCTCAATATGGGATTGTAACTAGACTAATTTAGTAGTCTTAAGGTGCGTTTGTTGGGAATCAAATGTGTATCTCAATGTGTATATGTTTATAGACTAAATATGTGGTCTAATGGTTCTTGAGAAGTACTTGCAAATATGTGCTTGTATTATTATGTGATTCAAGACTAAATATGTGGTTTTGAGATGTTGATTTGTTACTTCACAAAAATGTGTTTAGTAATGTGTTAAGGTAGGATCATTGACCTCCTTGGTTGGGATAAGGTTCACTACTTTTGAACCTTATTGTTGTTGTTATGTTACGAGTAAATATCTATTTGTGTATCGTTTGAAAGTCCAGCTGGCATACATGATTTGAGTCGGCAATACGACGACACATATATAGCCTTCGTGGTAAGCGATTGCTATGGGTCGCCTTATTGGTTCCCTTTCGTCCCCACTACTGGCCCTAGTGAAAAGTGGTCCCATTGTTATAAGCAATACGCGTAACTATGGCAACCAACAGTATTTTCCTCACTAAGTAAACAGTGAAAAGTGACGATAGTATTTTCCTCACTATGAAATCAAGTGAGAAGTAACGATGGTATCTTTCCTCGCTAAGTAGAATAGCGAGATGTAACGACAGTTTGTACAGTGTGTTCAGTATGATCCGAGCACGAGATCCGGTTCGGCAAAGATAGTTAATATGTGTAAAGCGACAGCAGCACAATCAGACAGACAGCAACCATATCCTTTTTAATGTGGTTATTTACGTGCACTTATGTGATCATCACCGTGCTACGTGGTATTTGATATTTATGTGCCTATGATTATATGATACCTGTTTATAGTTTGGTATACTGATAAATGATGCCGTTACAGTTTATGAATGAGCATTATGCCATGTCATGTAGTTGCATTTAGTAACTTACTATGTCATTATGACTCACCACATTTGTTGTTCATATATTTTTTCTTAATCCGAGCCAGCCAGGAAATCACCGGTGAGGTCGGCGAGATCGCAGTTAGTTAGCAGGTTGTCTTGTTGGTTTTGTAGCTCGTGGAGCTTATTTATAATTATAGTTGTTTTATTTGGTAAGGACGATTGGGTTATGTAAAGTTATGTAAACTTTACCTTGGGTAGTGTTCCTGCGTTGTAACTCTTTATTCTTTTGGATGCCGACATGTGTATGTCGTGCTCGTGTTTATAGTTTTAGTTGTGGTTCAGTTTTTTTCCCGAGCATGTTTTAGCTCGTGATTATATTTTTGTTCTCTGGCATGTTGTGGCCGTGGAGGTTGTTGTTGTTTATTTTCCCGAGTTTTAGACTCGTGGTTGTGTTAGTTGGGTTCCGGCTATAGTGTCGCCAATGAATTATTTTAATTTTATCAGGTTTAACCATTATTGTTATCTAGTAAGTACGGGTGGTTACGCCACGTGCTTTTCGTTTGAGTTTGTGTTCGTCCATTTGGCACACCGACCTTGGGGTATCGTGTTAGAATCCGGGTCGGGGCGTCACAGGCCCCGTGGGGTAACCTACGTATCCTGCACAGGAATCAAGCCAAGCGTAGTTCAAAGATGGGATATAATCGGGTGGTCTAACTTGGCGTTAGAGTTATGTGACCAAATGTACTTGTGACAGAGGTTGAACATGTATTATGAAGGAATCAGATCAAACGCAGTTCGAACTCTAGGGGAAAACAGCAATTGTGTTGCCCATGTATGGAAACAACAAAAATGTGACGTGATGTAATGTGATGGTCATATTTACTAAGAAGGTTTCTACGTATCTTGAAGAAATCAGACTAAACGTAGTTTGGACTCTCTGGGGAAAATTCCACTGGGGAAGGTTCTGATGCAAGAAACTTGTAACACTGATGTGAGAAGAGTGGCAATAATAAAAAATATATCATTCGGTGATCGAACCTCCTAGAAGGCTGCCTACGTTAGTTAAGAGAATCAAATCATAATAACGTAGTTCGTGACTCTTCAGGGAAGAAACACGATGCTATGATATAAGTGTGATATATAATGTGGGTGGTTTATTTCTAGAGACCCCGGGTTCGTACCCATTGGAAAATGACCAAAAGAAAGCTATATCATACAAAATGACACAAATTGCAGTTAAAGATAAGCTATAAATTGACATAAAATAAAGATACTGTGTACTGTGTGGTGTTCCCGGGGGACAAAATTCAAGTAAAGCAACCTAACATTAGTGTATCCCTATTAAGAAATGAAATCTAAATCCCCAGAAGAGTTGCAATTATGAGAACCCCATTCTGAAACTACAACGGTCATCAAATGAAGGACAATGAGTTTCTATACTTGAGTGTATGGAATACACTTGAGCTTCAGAATGGACTCTCAAAATAAAGAATATAATGCTGCAGTCGCCACCTGTATATAATAAAAATATAAGAAGAAAATCAAAATCAATGAATTCGGGGGCTAAGTTATAAGTTGGGAAGGTGTTAGGCACCTATCTTCCCCTTTAGGGCTCAAGAAGGAATTGTGGTTGGTTTGTTTGAAATGAATTAATTTCTCACACTTTGAAGTAACACATCAAATAATAAATCAAGGCATGGACGTCGCATATATACATGATTGGTTTAAATCTGATGCGTAATAAACGCAGAAGTTGTTGCTTATGAATTTATGGATGAAAGTTTATGGAAAAAGATGAAAGTTTGCAGCGAAAACAAAAGATAGAACACGGGTCACTGGTTAGGATTCACTCTCCTAACGTAAAGATCCCGTTTGGATTCACCGGATAGGCTTCACTCACCTATCGTAAAGAATCCTTTGAATATTACCTCCTAGACCTAAGGAAATAATAGACAAAATAAGAACAAACCTTTGTTCTTTGAATTTCTCCTTGAGAATTATAACAATAATCTAAATTTTACAACTCTAAATCTATCCCTATTTATAGTTGTTTTACAATGCATCCTAACCTTACAAGGAATAGAAAACTAATCCTAATTGTACAAGCATTTGGAATACTACCCTACCTAGGAATAGAAAACAATCCTATACTGTTTGGGAATCAAAACAGCAGCAGAAAAGACGACCTCGCCTATTCTGGTCACAGGGCGATCGCCCTCTTGCGCCACAAAGCAATCGCTTTGTGGCCAGTGTCTTGGTCCGCGAAACTGCTTCAAATGCGATCGCTCTCTCTTGGCCTAGGCGATCGCTCTCCATCCAGAATGTTGCCAATGCCTTCTTTCTCCCAAGTATCACCCCTCGTTGTGCATGTGACCTCCAAAGGCCTTCCAAACTCTTGAAACTTCCCTCCTTGCATCATTAAAGCCTCGAGAGATAACGTCAACCCATCTTCACCCACTTGTAATGCGTCCATGGCTTTGTTTGGGTCTTCGTGAAGGTTGTAACCCAATGCTCCTGCATCATCCTCCCCTTCTTGAGAAAGAATTGGCCTCAATTCTTCAAGCATTTTGTCTTCTAAGTACGGTGACAAATCTCCCACATTGAATGTAGAACTAATTGCGTATTCTTCGGGAAGGTCCAACTTGTAAGCACTATCACCAAATCTCTCTAGCACCTGAAGAGGTCCTTCGGCTCTTGGCATTAGCTTATTCTTCCTCTTGCTAGGAAATCGTTCCTTCCGCAAATGTAGCCATACTAAATCTCGGGTTGAAATTCCGGTTGTCTTCTATTTTTGTTGGCTCGTTTCTTGTATGCCTCATTCACTTTCTCAATCCTTGCACGAACTTGTTCATGGAATTGTTGTATGTCCTTCATCTTGTTGAACGCATCCGGTTGCTCTTTCCCTTTTCGTGTGGGAACCATATCAATCGGCAAATAAGGATTAACCCCATACACAACTTCAAATGGAGAATGTTTAGTCGCATACTTGGATGTACGGTTGTAAACAAATTCCGCATGAGCCAACTTCAAATCCCAATCCTTTTGGGTATTCCCAACTAGTCCTCTTAATAGAACTCCAAGGGTCCTATTGGTTACTTCCGTTTGTCCATCCGTTTGTGGGTGATGAGATGTGCTAAACAACAATTTCGTTCCAACTATCCTCCAAAGAGATCTCCAAAAATGGCTGAGAAACTTGCTATCTCTATCATTCACAATTGTCTTTGGTACCCCATGCAAACGCACTATTTCTTTGAAGTACAAATCTGCAACTAAGGAAGCATCATCCGTCTTGTGACATGGCACGAAATGCGCCATTTTTGAGAATCGATCAACCACCACCATGATAGCATCCTTTCCTCTTTGTGTCCGCGGTAAAGCCACAATAAAATCCATCGACACATCACTCCACGGTTGTTTTGGTACGGGCAAAGGCGTATACAAACCTTGATGGAATGTACTTTTCATCTTTTGACAAGTGGCACATCTAGAGATAATAGTTTGCACATCTCCAAGCATCTTCGGCCAATAAAAATGCTCTTGTAGTAATTCCAACGTCTTGTTGATGCCAAAATGTCCCGCTAGTCCTCCTCCATGAGTTTCTCGTACCAATAATTCTCTTATCTAACACTTGGGAATACAAAGTTGATTGCCCTTGAACAAAAAGCCTTCTTGTAGCATGAAATTCCCATTCTTCCCTTTCTCACAATCGAGAACAATTGAGCCAAAATCCGGATCTTCCTTGTAGTATTCGCATACTAGTTTGAACCCTAGTAGCTTGGCATCCATCATGGTGAGCATAGAATATCTTCGAGATAATGCATCCGCTACCACATTGTTTTTTCCATCCTTATATTTCGAAGAAAAGTTGAAGGATTGCAGAAATTCCACCCATTTTGCATGCCTCGATTTTAACTTGTGTTGCCCATGAATATACTTCAATGCCTCATGATCGGAGTGTAGGACGAAATGATTCGGCCTTAGGTAATGACTCCAATGATCCAAAGCTCGAACCATAGCATAGAATTCTTTGTCATAGGTAGAATAGTTGAGTCTTGCACCTCCAAGCTTTTCACTAAAATAGGCAATGGGCCTTTTTCCTTGAGTCAACACCGCTCCTATACCCACTCCACTAGCATCACATTCAACTTCAAATGGTTGTGAGAAATCGGGTAAGGCTAAAACCGGTGTCTTGCATAACTTCTCCTTAAGCTCTTCAAAAGCTTGTTGGGCCGCCGAAGTCCATTCAAATTTTCCTTTCTTCAAGGTTTCGGTCATGGGACTTGCAATAGTACTAAAGTCTTTAATGAAGCGTCTATAGAAAGAAGCTAATCCATGAAATGAGCGTACCTCCGTAATAGTTGTTGGAATAGGCCAAGGCTTGATTGCTTCAATCTTCGTTTGATCAACCGATACTCCTTCCTTTGACACCACATAACCAAGGAATGTCACACTTGGTTGCATAAACGAGCACTTCTCAAGTTTTTCATAGAGCTTGTTTTTCCGCAAAGCTTGTAGTACCTCCTCAAGATGTCGCACGTGCTCCTCCTCACTTTTGCTATATACCAAAATATCGTCTAGATAGACGACCACAAATTTTCCCAAAAATGGTCTTAACACTTCATTCATCAACCTCATAAAAGTACTTGGGGCATTCGTGAGCCCGAATGGCATCACTTTCCATTCATATAATCTATGCTTTGTCTTGAACGCCGTTTTCCATTCATCTCCTTCGCGCATACGAATTTGATGATAACCGCTTCTCAAATCAATCTTCGAGTAAAATATTGCACCATGTAGTTCATCAATCATATCATCCAAGCGTGGCATTGGAAATCGATACTTGATGGTGATATTGTTGATTGCTCGACTATCCACGCACATTCGCCATGAGCCATCTTTCTTGGGTACAAGAAGAGCCGGTA
Organism: Platycodon grandiflorus; assembly: GCA_016624345.1. Lineage (NCBI taxonomy): Eukaryota > Viridiplantae > Streptophyta > Magnoliopsida > Asterales > Campanulaceae > Platycodon > Platycodon grandiflorus. Next base: position 37,719,020 of record CM028362.1, read on the forward strand.
CCGCACATGGACTCATGCTTTCTTCCACATATCCCTTTGAGAGCAACTCTTCAATTTGCTTTTGAAGTTCCTTCGTTTCTTCCGGGTTGCATCGATATGCCGGCTTGTTGGGGAGTGGCATTCCGGGTATCAAATCGATTTGATGTTCAATTCCTCGCTTTGGTGGTAAACCCGGTGGTAGATCTTCGGGGAATACATCCTTGAACTTGTTGAGTAGGGGTTTCATTAAGGGGTGTAGTTCCTCCCCTTCTTGATTTTGGACCCCTTGAGGAATAACGAGAATTGCTTGGCCATCTTTGACGGCTTGTTCGGCCTCTCGTTCACTTGTCAATAGGTTTGTCTTTTGCGGGGGTTTCTTGATGGGAACTATTTTGGAGGGTGGTAAAGGATTTAACTTGAACTTCTTACCATCCTTCTTCACAATATAGGCATTTTCCCTCCCTTCGTGGGTCACATATCTATCATATTGCCAAGGTCGTCCCAAAAGTATATGGCATACATCCATTGGAACCACATCACAAAGTATCTCATCTTGATAATTTCCCATAGAAAAAGAAATTAAGGCTTGACGATTTACCTTTACTTCGGATCCATCATTGAGCCAATGAAGCTTGTAAGGACGAGAGTGGCTTGTGGTTGGGACCTTCAATTTATCGATGAGAATATTCGAGATGGCATTCGCACAACTCCCTCCATCTACTACCACATCACACACCTTTCCTTGCATAAGACACTTCGCATGAAAGATTTGTTCTCTTTGCTCCTCTTCCATGGCCGTTGGCTTCGCATGTAGAGATCTTCTCAAAACTAGTGTCGCTCCCTTGACATCTTCGGAATCAAACTCCTCTACCTCTTCCTCTTCGGATTCATCTTCTTGTTCTTGAGTTGCAAGATTGTCTTCAATATCTCGAATCTCATGTATAGTCAAGACTCTTTTGGTGGGGCACTCGGATTGGTAATGATCATATCCTTGACATTTAAAACACTTGACGTTGTCCTTGCTCTTGATGAGTTTCTTTCCTTCGGCCTTCTCACCTGTAGTACCCTTGTTGGACTTCTCTCATTGATTGTTGGGCTTTGGGTTGCTCGGTGCCGCGTTGCTTGTGGCCGAATTACTTGAATAGCCCTTCGAAAAAGTCATCTTATTTCCCACCCTTTTCTTCTTCACTTGTCTTTCACACTTGATTGAAACCTTACAAATTTCTTCAAAAGTAAAGCATGGTTGTAGCTCTACTATGTTGGCTATCTAGACATCTAGCCCTCCCATAAATCTAGCAATCTTTTGTTCTTCATGCTCTTGCATATCACAAATAATCGACAACTTCTCGAACTCTTCAACATATTGTGCAACGGTAGAACTTCCTTGCTTCAATTGTATGAGTTTAGAAAAATTATCTTGTCGATAAGTGCTAGGCAAAAACCTTCGATCAAGATATTTCTTAAACTTATCCCAAGACTCAATCTTTGACTTCCCTTCACGCCTTCGTTGAGATTTTAAATTTTCATACCATATGGAAGCGTACCTTGTGAGTTTGAGAATAGCCACTTTGAATTTCTTTCGGTCACTATACTCCTTGTACTCAAAAATTCGCTCCGCTCTTCGAATCCAATCTAGATATCCTTCCGGATCCATAGCACCATCAAAATCAGGAATGTCGAGCTTCAAGCCTCGATCGTCGTCCTCTCTAAGCCATCCTTGATGTTGTCTAGGCCTTGGGTGCCTTACTTCCTCCTCATCCGAGTTGGAATCCTCAACTTCTACACGGCCTTATGGTCTTTCTTCTAACAATTGCAAAACGCGATCTACTCTTTGTCGAAGCTCTTGTATTTCACGATCTCTTCGTAGGTTGGTAGCTTGTTCCAAGGTAATTCCGCGTGGGCATCCCGTCTCTTCCGCCATGATCGTTTGCAAAGTTGGAATTTGTAAAAGACCTAAGCTTTGATACCAATTTGATGCGTAATAAACGCAGAAGTTGTTGCTTATGAATTTATGGATGAAAGTTTATGGAAAAAGATGAAAGTTTGCAGCGAAAACAAAAGATAGAACACGGGTCACCGGTTAGGATTCACTCTCCTAACGTAAAGATCCCGTTTGGATTACCGGATAGGCTTCACTCACCTATCGTAAAGAATCCTTTGAATATTACCTCCTAGACCTAAGGAAATAATAGACAAAATAAGAACAAACCTTTGTTCTTTGAATTTCTCCTTGAGAATTATAACAATAATCTGAATTTTACAACTCTAAATCTATCCCTATTTATAGTTGTTTTACAATGCATCCTAACCTTACAAGGAATAGAAAACTAATCCTAATTGTACAAGCATTTGGAATACTACCCTACCTAGGAATAGAAAACAATCCTATACAGTTTGGGAATCAAAACAGCAGCAGGAAAGACGACCTCGCCTATTCTGGTCACAGGGCGATCGCCCTCTTGTGCCACAAAGCGATCGCTTTGTGGCCAGTGTCTTGGTTCGCGAAATTGCTTCAAATGCGATCGCTCTCTCTTGGCCTAGGCGACCGCTCTCCATCCAGAATGTTGCCAATGCCTTCTTTCTCCCAAGTATCACCCCTCGTTGTGCATGTGACCTCCGAAGGCCTTCCAAACTCTTGAAACTTCCCTCCTTGCATCATTAAAGCCTCGAGAGATAACGTCAACCCATCTTCACCCACTTGTAATGCGTCCATGGCTTTGTTTGGGTCTTCGTGAAGGTTGTAACCCAATGCTCCCGCATCAAAATCAAGGGTGAACGTGATTCCCAAACAAAGTGAAAATGGGAAAGGTGATGAGAAGTCAATTTAACATACTATAGGTTAAAGCTAGTCAACTATAGACTCATTTTACAGACATCTTAGTCCTTTTTATCTAAGGGATATAGAAAATTTTCAGAAAATCAATAACTAAAAGGTGTTTACATCTGTATTTTTAAAGCCTCGTGTTGATACTAGAGCATCACATATGCTACTTACAAGGTTTTTAAGAACTACTAGTTATACTTACAGAGGATTCAAGAAGCACTAGTTTTCTCATGAATCTGCTTGGGTTAGAAAAGAAATATTTTTTATTTTTTAAAGAAAGATACAAATCACTTCAATATGTTCTTTTGTTAATGACATAGGTGGCAAAGAAAAAAACTTTTTAATTGAAAATTGTTTCAATAATTATATAATCCTTCCATATTGTATAGATTCACTTTGGTTACCCCCAAAAAAATCTCATTTGTAAACTTTTTGTATTTTTCTCGTAAACGTAGGATCAGATATAACATTAATATCACAGAAATTTTACAAACCCCATAAGGCTAGAAAAGGAGAAATTGAAATGTACATGCTTCGGCACTTCACCCTAAAGTTAGCCGTCTAAAGTTAACTTAATCTAAAAGTCTACCCACAATTGTAGACTAAAAACCAAAAGTTAAAAGATGAAGAAGTTTACGGTCGTTAAACCCACTTTTAGAAATCAAGGGTGATTGTGATTCCAAAACAAAGTGGAAATGAGAAAGGTGATGAGATGTCAAACTAACATCCTAGGTTAAAGCTAGTAAACTAGAGTCAAGTAAAGTCAACTCTAACTAACTAACTAACTAGGTATGGACTGGGCCGGCCCTGAACTTTTGAGGGCCCATGACCAAAAGAAAAAATGAGGCCCTCATAAAAATAAGAATTTTACACAAATAATTTTTCACTTTTCATCCATCAATGTATTAAAAAAAATGTGAAAGCTATAAACATACAAGAAAAAATAAGTATCAAATAATTATTAAGAAAATCTAGATTTTCTTGTGTTTTGAGAAGCAAAATCATCAATAGGGTCTTCAAAATTAAGTTTTTTTCAAAATCTCATTTTCAATGTATATGTATTAAATCTTTCTTGGAACACATAATTGAACGCAAGTATAATTTTATTAATTTTAGTTTTAAAAAATTAATATTATATAGGCTTCGATCTAAGCAATTTTTTATGACCCAACTACTTTTTTTAATAGCCCAACTAATATATACCCCCGGTCCCTTAATTATTATCTTTTTTGACCCGACATACGGATTAAGAAAAAATAAGTGACTTAATTATTAATATTGGTATTGTGTGTCATTTCCTTTAATATCCATTTGTATGTGCTCCATAATTAAAGTATAGAAAAAAAAAAAGTAATATGGTAAAAGTGATGTCATTAAAAGGAAAGTTTTAAGACAATTATTTTGGGACAGACAAAAAAGAAAAGAAAGACAATAATTTAAGAAGAGAGGGAGTATATATATGTAAAAAAATCCATTACAAATATAATACATTATCTATATATCTATATATATGTATATATATATATATATATATATATTATGTATATAAATTTGGGGCCCCAAAAATAAGGGGCCCATGGCCATTGCCCATTTTGACACCCCTCATGGCCGGGCTGGGTATGGAGACCATTAAGTATATTTAGCATGTTATAGAACACTAGGTTAATATTATCTAAGCATATTTAGCATGTTATAAAACTATAGGGAACTTTTTGCAAGTTTTGAAAATTTATCTTTTTTTTTTTTTTTTCAGTTTAGTCCAAACTTAACAACTTTCCTTCATATTTGGATTTTCGATAGATGGATTGAGATTTTACGGATTCCAAACCTTGAAATAAAAGTATGAAAATGTCTAATAATAAAAGTAAATTACCCATTTTACCCATCTTTAACCTCAAACTTTAATTATTCTTTTCTTCTTCTATCTATCTATCTTTCTTTTCTTTTCTTTTCTTTAAAAAGAATATAAGTAATAAATATACTTAATGGGAGTGGTATTCACATTCCCTCCGTCTCTCTCATCAAACCCATTTCAATAGTGCGAAGAGTGGTACTTTAATTGATTGACGAGTTCATCCAAGCATTGACCATGGTCAAACGGCGGTGTTCAATTCAACAATTCTATTAAATGGAATTGGAATTAGGTTTGACGTGAAAAGAGGTGTAAAGGTGGTCTTCCAAGACCACTGTTGGCCCTTTTCCATCCCTATTCTTTCCCCTCTACATCAAATTTAAGCAAGGAAGGAAGGATACAAGGAAAATAGGAGGGCTATTTTGGTCCTTCCAAGCGTTTTCAAAAGCACGTTTTGAGACAAGCTATGATTTATAGCGTTTCAAATATGAATTTTTTTGAACATGTGCTAGTCATTGACTCCTTGATGTTTAACGCGAAACGTAACATAAATATAAATATGAATATAGAAAGACCAACTTCGATTAAAAATACTCATTCCGTTCCAGATAAATGTACCTAGTGGATAAAACACAAGAATTAAGAAACATAATTAATGATGTGCTGTAAAATGTGTTCTGACTATAATACCCATGAACATTAATTGAGTTTAACTACTTTAAATAATTGAGTTTGTTTGGGATGTGTTATATTAAATGAAGTTTTAAGGGTATATTAGAAAGAATGATAGAGAATAGGTAGATCAAAAGTCTTTAGGAACATTAGTTGGGACATCCCAAAATAGAAAGTAGGAACATTTATCCGGGACGGAGGGAGTATTAGTTATAGGGCGATCTTTGATTAATTTTAAAGGTGGATAATGGGTGGGCTGAGCTGGTATGTGCAGCACCCATCTGGGCGACGGGCTTAAATGGGCAAACGAGTGAGTGCCCAATTAATAACATGTTCATAACTGGGCGGTCCATAAATAGGCTTGGGCACCTGAACGCCCATTTACCCATTAACATAGTCTTGGATAAAATATCGACAAGCATATATTAATGTCATTTATTAGATACATAAGTCGTTATCATAAAACAGATTGTCACGTAGTTAATATGTGAGAGATCAAGTCCTATTGGGAAAAAGAAAGTCCTAATATGATCTTAAGATAATTAAGTAGCTTAGCTTAACCAAAGCTTGTCCCTTGTTTAGGTACTACATGACTAATTTGAAAACTGAAGCATATATTAATGTCTTACAAAACTGAAGTATGTAATCTGAAAATTGATCAAATAAGAACAAACATGACAACAATTTATTTCAACTAAAGTTTCGGATAAAATATCGACTGAAGCATATATTAATGTCATTCATTAGATACATAAATCGTTATCATAGAACACATTGTCACATAGTTAATGTGTGAGAGATCAAGTCCGATTTGGGAAAAGAAAGTCCTAAACCAAACCTTGTCCCGTGTGGAGGTACTACAAGACTAATTTGAAAACTAATACTTCATTGACTGTTTACACTGTTTCGTTGCTTTAAATTCTCTTTACATACATCAGAAATTAAATAATTTAGGATTAATTTCTAAATTAAGCAAAAAGATTCCAAGATGAAAAACAAAATTCTAGCAATTACTACCATAATTTTGCCTCGTGTTTATTTCCAAACACTAGCATTCAATAATTAAGAATCATAGTAACCATTTTTATTGTCTTTTATGCACTTAATCTTTCATTTTGCTTCTATAAAACGTAGTTTAATTTCTATAAGCGTGAAGATACAGTATTTATTTTCTCAATTGTGGTTGATTTCTTCCTGATTTTTCAAGATATTATTAAAGATTTGAGATAGGGGTTTTTCTTCTGAGTAGCCAAATGTCTGAAGATGAACTTGGCGCATGAGAAGCAATTTTTCGACCGAGCTCAGAGTTCTTGTGGTTTGATTACGACCTTGTTTGTCTCAAAAAGATTGCCACGATACTCCAGCAGTGTAGCTACAAAGAATAACCAAGGGTTATATGAGCCCCATTTAAGTCCTCGTACACCCATAAGAATTAGTGTCTGAAATGGGCATGACCATTCATGCCCATTAATAATATTACATACGTGTGTACGTGCCTATTAATTTGTGGGCGGACATATGTGTATATATGGGCAAAAAAATGCCACCCCTAATCATTTACTAAATCTTTAATTAATTTTTGGGTCAAGGACTTAACATGTAAATGACTCTAAGTGGAGGAACCATTTTTAACGTTATTCCCAAAAGTTTATGTAATTTTCTATTTCAAGAGCCTTCTCTCTCTCTCTCTCTCTCTCTCTCTCTCTCTCTCTCTCTCTCTAATTACAAATCTTTCACACACATACCCCACACATATATATAATCTGGCCAACCCAATCGATCAACAAGGTAATAGTTTAGATAGTTGACCAACTCAAAATAAAAGAAGAAGAGAAGAATCTAAATACATCAAATCAACCCATTCTAAACCAGACCAAACCCAACTAGGAATGGTACATCTCCATATTCCAAGCAATGAAAGACCCTCAACCTCAACCTCCACCACAAGGAAAGCAAGAAGAAAAGAATACCACCAAATTTTCCATTTCTTTGAGTAAATCCCAAGCTGCCTTCCTAATTTTATCTATTTCCTTATTCTCCTATATTTCCGGCCAAACCATAAAGCACAATATCCTTACATGGAAAGGCCCTTATTCGGCTTCTTCGCCCCCGTATGTTTCGTCGTCGTTGCCTTCCTAGGCCTTGTTTCTTTCATATTGTGTATCGTTGCCGAACTCAAGAAATCAAAGAGGAAGGATCTAAGGTTGGATGGAGAGCTATGTTCTTTGCCCAGGAGCGATTCGTTCGGGTTCGGGATTGCAGCTTTGGTATGTTTGTTCATTGCCCAGATGATGGGAAACTTCTTCATAATCTGGAAAAAGTCTTGTTTGGGACATACGACAAGTGGTTGCAAGCTGGCTAGACGACAGCCTACATTATCAAGTTTATTTCTCACTCTTTCATGGTAAGTGATCTATCTATCTTTGTACATACTCTACTCATCATCGTATTCCTGCAAAAATGATTATATTTCAATGAACCCATATCACAAATTCAATCAACAATTTAATTTTTAATTTCTTAATAAATTTAAGGAATCTTGATGGTGAACTAAAAGAAGAGGATTCATTGACCAAAAACCAGAGTTATTTTTTCTCTAGTCAATTACAAAATTGACAGAATACTTCCCTTTTTCCGTAGAACAAACGCTATCAATCAATACCAAGTCAAAAATTAAAGTAAAAATTTTTTAAAAATAAATAAATCACTTAGCATATACTGTATATTACAATACCATGGCATGAAAGTCGTGTCACACTAATATGATGTGGTCAAATGCACCAATCTGAGAAAATTCGTGGTCGTGTGAAGTGTCGTGTAACTAATTCTATATTTAAGGTGCTAATTTATTTATTTTGATTGGGTTACATAATAATTTATTTATCTAAAATAAGTGATTCGTTACACTCCAAAACCAAATAATATATACGATGTAATTGTCTTAGGGTCCGTTTGGTACAGCGTTTATAAAACGGAATGTTTTAAAAACGTAGCGTTTTAAAAAACGCTGTATTTTAAAAACGGAGTTCTTTCCTTATAAATACGTTTGTGATATCACTTCAATACGCAGCTTTTTTTCCCTAGGAGCGTTTTAAAACCTGCATTTTGGGAAAAAGCTGAGAATTCCAGCGTTTTAAAACGCAGCTGCGTTTTGAAAACGCTGCGTTTTCTGCCGCAGTATTGAAACACATTTTTTGTAAATAAGCTGCGTTTTATCACTGTGTTTTGGCCAAAACGCTCGACGAAACGGGCTCTTACTGAATAATTTTGAAAACGTACTGCTAGGATAACAAAATAGAATACGAAAAATTTAAATACTAAATTAATCGGCAACAATTGATTGGTTAAGACTATAAATCTCTGTCACTTAGTGATAAACATACAACCAATCAAGCTACGTCAACTAATTTTATCTGTAAATTTTTTACTATATATCCCATTTTGCCATCCCAACACCATTCATTTTATAATCCACTTGATCTTCAACCATCATGACTACCACTACTATCAATTAAACAACCATTTTATTCTCCACAGTTTGCTATAATTAGTTTAGCTTAACGAGAATCATTTAAACTGTATATAATAGGCCGGCCTAACATCATTTTAAATCATTCTACTTAAGTTTGGATATTACTTTAACTGCTTGACCATTCTAATAAGATATTATTTATTTTTTTCTATTTTTGTCATAAATGCTGACGTGTTATAACTTTATCATACTGAATTGAAGCATGTCACCTCAGAATTTATGACAAAAATAGAAAGAAAAATCTAATTAGAATAACATAAATGAAAATTAAAAAAGTAAAAAGATTAAAGTGCATGGTACCCAAATCTAGGGGTGGCAATTCGTACTATCGTATCGTGTTCGTGTTCGCACTATCATGTTTTCATGTTATCTATCTTATTTGATCATAAATATAACAATAAATGTTATTTTAATTAAAATTTTAATTTCGTGCTTTCGTGCCGTGTCATATCGTGTTATTTCTCTCTGTAATCCATATTTATAATCGTGTCGTGTTAATTTGTGCATTTGTGTCGTCATGTTGCCACCCCTACCCAAATCTAAGTACGATGGTCAAAAATGATACTAAACCTACATTTTATAAACAAACTTCAATACTAGAGAGAACCACTTAGAACGTGGCCAGCTATAAAAATATTCCTCAACTTCATAGTAAACTATGAGATTCATTCATTCAACTGCTATTGAATAATTGCACTAAATATATAAAAACCAAAAAGTGTACGACAATTTTAAATTACATTGAATTAAATATATGACCATGGTGCAGGATCAGTTTTGGGATTGCTTTGATATTATTAGGGGCGGCCACGAGCATGAGTCAAAAACAAGCTATCGGACAAGGATGGCTAGACGGGGATTGCTACATTGTCAAGGATGGCATATATGGTGGGTCGGGTATACTTGTCCTGATTTCCGTCACTTGTACACTTGTTTCGGCTATTTTGACCCTCCGGAAATGTCGAGTTGAACAAATCTAAAAGGTGCATCACGATCAAGTGGTATGATATGAGAGGGAGTGAGAGTCATCGTAAGACGACGTTTCACGAGTTCCAAATATATCTTAATCTTATGGATCAGATTAATATAACCATGATGTTGTATCTCTATACTTATCAAGAAAAAAACGGACAAATGTAACGACATATTTACATTTGATGGAGGGCAAAGTAAAAAAATAGGATTTAATTGATTAAATAGACACCAAATTTTGTGTATGAAATTGTAGCAAATAATCGTTGATAAACCTCGGAATATCTGAGAAAATAAAAAAAGTACATGTAATTGAATGTATAGTCCATACTTCCATGGGGTGAATTAACAGAAGATGACACCTAGTGCAGCGTCGTAATCACGATTTACTTTTACGACCTTTCGGTGTTAAGATGTTTGTACTATGTTGGTGTTAAGGTGTTTGTACTATGAGTTATGTCGATATTCGTTGGTATTTGAGAGACGGACATGTCGGAAAAAGGAAATTGATACAATTACATAATTTATTTACACATTTAATTTACATTTAAGTATTGTATTTTCAACTAAAGTATAAGGCTCCGTTTGTTTTATGAAAAATATTTTCTTATTTTTTTGTGTTTGGTAACATTTGAAAAATGTAGTCAATGTAAAATATTTTACGAGTCAACGAAAAATGAAGTCATCTTTTCAGGAAAATGACTTATGTACTTCATTTCCGTAAGTCATTTTTCAAAATTTGTTCATTCCAATTTTCTCCTAATATCACCTTTAAACATTTGGATGTGCTATATTCATTTCAAATTTTTCTATCAAAAAATAATATTCTTGTTCATCCCAAAATAAATGTTCACTTTATTCACGATCATGAATAAAAGTAAATATTTATTTTGAGACGAAAAAGTAACAATAATACTATAGATTTAAGTAGTTGAATTTCGAAAATATTTCAACTTGATATTTTAATTAGAAATAATAAGATAGAGTGAACTCGTTATATATATATATATATATATATATATATATATATAGTTTGAAAGTCTTAAGTTAGTTGATTTAAAAATTTAAATTATTTTCTTAATATTTTAATTTTAAACATAATATTACACGAAATTATAGAACTTGTGGCATAATGTTTGAGATCATAGAATTTTTAATATAAAGCTGAAATTGGAGCCTAATATCACCTTTGTACTACTCAATTTTAATAAACACTTCCTTCGTTCTAAAATAAACTTCTGGAAAATGAATTTTTTTTATTTTCAGGCGTTTAATAAATCTTTTGAAAATATGTCGAAAAATATTTTCGGGTGTTTGGCAAACATATAGAAAATGTTACAGAAAACATATCATGAATACTAGAGCCGGCAAATTTAGCCCGGCCCAACGGGTCGGCCCAACCAACCCGATATTATGAGGGGCTTGAGCTTCAATTTAGAAGGCCCGAAAAAATCGAGCTTTTTTGGCTCAACCCAATAGGGCCGTTGGCTGATTGGGTTCGAGCCAACCCAGCCCAGCCCGATACACTTTTATTAACTTTTCAATTCAAACTTTTCAAACCATTTCGCTGCTTTAAGTCCTGGGAAATGGTACATCCGGGCCACCAAACTTTTCGCAGAATTACAGTCCGGCCACTGAAATTTAAAACTACATTTTGGGCCACTGTACATCAGTTATGATGCAACCGAGCCAATTTTTTGGATGAACGTTAATTTAACCGTTAAGTTAATATAAAATACCAATTTTACCCTTGTCTTCATCTTCCCCAGTAAAGAATAAACAAACCTTAAACCCTAACCCTAACCCCTTTCCAAAATCCAAATCCAAATCCAAAGTCATCAACCATTTGTTGTTACTGTCTCCAACAGCCTAGGGAAATTAGGAATGTAGTGATTCATCGTCGGCAACTTATCACTAATTTAAATTTGAAAAAAACAATTACAACGAAGACAAATAAAATCACAAAAGCCTAGTGAAATCCTAGTCATAGACTCGAACTCACCATCACGAATTCCTGGCAATTGAACCCCGCAATTCAATGAAAAAGATAAATAAAAAAAATTCAAAATCAAAACTCCATTCGAAATTCAATCAAATTATCTCAACCACTAATCTCAAAACAAGTACACAAACACTGTTTGGTGTGTGTGTGTGAAGTCTCTCCAAGACATAAGTTTCGCCTGGAACAAAAAGGCTTTCTGTTTATAGAAAGTTCGGGGGAGGATGTAAAATATTAGAGGAGAGATATTTGCCGTTTGTTTGTGTTAAATGTCTTTTGTAGGACAACTCTTCCTCCTCCTCCAAAGCTCCACCTTAGGATAAGGTATTTTCTCTCTCCTCATTGTCCAAAAAATAGAATAGAACATGGATTTGAGTCGACGCGATTGGAATCGCGCGGGGGAGTTGAGGTTACTGTGTAGGTGCGCTGGAACACAAACTCACTGGTTCTGAAGAAGGGGACCGAAGCTAGTGGTGACAGCGATCAGAGATGGTGGCGCTCGCGATTGGGGCTGCTGTAGCTGGATCTGGGATGGGAAGAGAAGTGCGGTGGCAGTGAGGGTTGCTGCAGTGGTTGGAGATGGTGATGCTGCGGGTAGATCTAGGATGGGGAGAGAGTGATTGGACCGGGGCGAAGATGGGACTTGGCCGGCGCTGAGAAAGACAACTGGAGGGAGAGATCGTAGATGATAGAGATCGGAGGAGGGAAGGTTCGCCACGGGGAAGCCGAGACAATATTGGACTTGCCACGGCGATGAAAGAGGTGACCAGAGGAGATGGGTTTGGCGAACAGATTTTTTTTCAGATTTGAGAGGATGAAGATGAACATGAGAAAATCAATTTGTGATTCTTTTTTCCAAATTTGAGAGGATGAGGATGAATACATGGGTAAAATGGGTATTTTAAGTTAATTTAACGGCAGACTCTAACGTCCATCAAAAATGGGCACAGATGCATCATAACCGATGTACAATGGCCCAAAGTGTAGTTTTAAAGTTTCAGTGGTCGGACTGCAATTTTACAAAAAGTTCGGTGGCCCATATGTACCTTTTCCCTTAAGTCTTTTAGCGGAGATTTAAGTCATTTTCAATTCAAATTTTTCGCTGCTTTAAGTCTTTTCAAACCATTTTCCCAAATCATTTTGATACACTTTTATTAACCCATCCCACCCCGATACAGGTGTATGCACGTACATACAAACCCACAACCAACAACCAGTCAACCACATTCACAACTCATTACACATATCCCGTCATATCTAATCTGATTTTTTGCTGCGAGCTTGCGAAGTGCGAACACCACACGTCCAAACAATTTTAGGCTTGTGTTATAACGTATTTTGCACTCCTCCTTTCTACAAACAATTTATGCAGTTGTATTTTAATCCATCAAGATAAGACTTATTATTTGTAGATTTTAATTGATAAATTGTAGATTTGTAATGAGTTGTGAATTTTTTTGTTATGTGATAACTTGTAAATTTTGTAGAAAATATGTTTTGGTACAAATTTGGGCTGATTTGGCCCGAAAGCCCGATGACTTGTGACAGGGTTGGGGCTAGAGGTTTAAGGCCCGATGCAAATTTTGGGCTGGCCCAGCTCGGCCTGATTTTATGTGTTGGCCCGGCCTAACCCATTGCCAGCTCTAATGAATACATACAAAAAGTTATACTCCCACAATCTAAAAATTAGTGTCCCCTATTGAATATACACTGATTTTAAGAATTTTTTCCTTTAAATAATTTTTCTTTAGTACCCCAATTTATTATTGGTGGTGTCATATCAATAAAATCAATTTACTTTTCAATCTCACAAGTAAAAATGACATATTTGATGATTGACTTGAAAAATGTTTCAAAAAATAAAAGAAGCAATTGTTATGGACATTCCAAAATAAAATAATTGACGCTTTTCCATTTTCGGAAGCCATTTTTCCTGAAACAAATGGAGTTTAACATTTTAAAGCTGAATTTAAATAAAATTTGTAGATATAGCATTACTCTTAAAATAACTGGTCAAAACTAGTGCTCGTTATGTCATTTAGGCCTTTATTGTTACATAAAAATGGAATCAAGTCCACTATAAAAATTAATTGCTAGCGTTTAGTATTGTCAGAACTATATTTGTAATAAGAACCGGATTACTGAAATCTTAAAATTAATTACAAAATTTGAAAAATTCCAATCATGATAAAGGAGTTAGTATTTGGATTCTCAATAATTAGAATCCTTGTAAAAGGACAATTATGTCCTTCTTAGGGTATGTGTTTGATTATTATTATAATGTCATTTCGTTTCCAGTTATTCACTTTTGCACTTCGAAAAAAACGTTGGATTAGCAAGGACAATTTATAGAGGAAAGATAAATCCATGGTAATTACCGAGGAATTCACCTAGAAATTTATTTCCTTAATATGCCGAGGCTTTTACCAAGGAAACTAATTTTCATGGCAAATTCTGACAAATTTAGGGAGGAGAAATATTCCCTAGAAAAATTTGCAAGGAATTTACCAAGGAGACTATTATTCATGCCAAATTTCGACGAATTTAGTGGGAAAATTATTCCTATGAAAATTTACAAGGGTTTAACAAGGAAGATATTTTCTAGGAGAATTTCCTTTTTAAATTTCTTGGCAACCTATTTTGACCATCTAAAAATTTTGGGGAGGGGGGGGGCATATATCCCTCCAAATTTAGCTAGGAAATTGCCAATGATATAATTTCTCTAATATTACCTATAAATGATTTTCATTGGCAAATTTGGTGGATCCAATTCTTTATATTACCAAACACTAGTCACGATTTCAATCTGCATCTATTTTTGTGAAATCTCATTAGCAGCAATGAATTCTGAAAAATTGATTCCAATTTCATGTACCAATCGAGGCCTTGCTGATTTGACTATTCAGATTATAGTAAGTTGATAAAGTTTACACTCCTCCGTTCCAAAATAATATTTTCTATTTCATTTTGAGACACCCTAAAAATATTGTGCTCGTTCTTTTTTTGAAAATTTTTATCAAGTCAATTATTTAAGGACAAACTACCCAAATGGTCCCTCTAGAAGTTCACTTTTTCGGGATTGGTCCTTTTGCAAAAAATCTGATGCCGTCGTCCTTGTACTTAAACCCTTGACGCAATTGGTCCTTCCGTCCAATTCCGTCTAAATTTTTTCGTTAAGTCTCTCCACGTGCATCGCATGTGAGGGTAGAAATGTCATTTTTCTCAAATGTAAAATCGGACTCTTTCTCTCTAAAATTAGGGCTCAAAATAAAAAAAATTAAAATTAAAAAACTGGTTGAATTATAGAAGTCAAGATTTTAAAATAATAAAATTAAAGATTTTGAAATCTCTAATCTACTATACCCACCCAGATCTTAACCAACAAATAAGAATTTTTATTTTTATTTTTGTTTGGGTTGAATCCGAGTCGGGATTAAATCTGGATTGAGATGGACTGGATATGACTCGAGATCTAGGGCTTGTAAGAAGGAACACTAGCGATGATAAGAATAGCACAAGATGGTGAAGAAGGTTAGGGTTTCGGTAAGAAAACAATGGCAATGGCAGTAAAGAGCTCAGACGAGGCGAAGCGAAGACGATGACAGCGATGACGATGATGTTTGCTATTCCAGTCTTCACCTTTTTTATTGGCATAAGGACTGCCTATGGTTAGCTCTTCAACTCCAGGCTCTGACAATCTAAAAAAGAGTTCTTAGCCACCCAAGACTTGAATTGGGAATTCTTTTCCCTTTCGCCTACTGTTTTGATTAAGCCTTTATGCCTGGTATGAACTCAAAAATCCTTTCCTCCTTCCAATCCGAGAGTGAATCTATCTAGTTCTATTTCGACTAATCGAATCTATGTACTGAGTAAAAGGGGAGAAGGGATCAAGCTTAGAGAGAGAGAGAAAGAACTGCCATCATAGATCTGGAAATCATCCTCCTTGTTCTTTCTATGGTTAAATGACATTTTTTTCCTTGCCCAAATGCATGTGCAATGCACATGGTGCGACTTAACAGAAAAAAATTGACGGCACTTGACAGAAGGACAAAATCCGAACAATGTTTTAGTTCAAGGACTATTTGCAGTATAAAAGGACCAAATCCGAAAAAGTGAACTTCTGCAGGGACCATTTGGGTAGTTTTTCCATTATTTAATGTATCCTTCTTATTTGGGAAATAAAAAAGTGAATGAAGCCTATAGATTTAACATCACAAGTGATAAATTTGGAAACATTAATTTTTTTTACATAAAGTCAAAATACTTTTGTAAAACTCATGTATATTCAATATAAGATACTTATTTTAGAACGAATGAAGTAAGTTGTTTATGCTTAAATTGGATTGCTGCTCTAGAATTTGCATCCTTTAGTCCATACTTTTTCTATTTTACAAACATAAACGATAGGAAAAATGATCAATTTTGTCACTATACTTTGAACAATTATTAAATTTTGTTACTGTACTTTTTTTGAGCAAAATTGTCATTGTACTTCAAAAAGGTTGCAATTTTGTCATTATCCCTAGTGTCATACAATTCTTAACGAAAATAATTACAAATTTTCAATCACCTCCCTTATAATTTTATAAATAAGTTGGAATATCATTAACGATAGATGAGTTCGAAATTAGGTGAAGTGAGTTAAGGTTATTAACGGATGTCAATTTTTAAACGAAAATTTCTGAGCGATTTTTACTTTAAAGTAATACTGATATAAGTTATTAAATCAAAAATTAAAATAAAACAATGTGAAAAAATAAATCTTATAAAAAGATAGTTATTCATAAAAAAAGAATTTTAATATGACATAATTTTCATTTTGATTATTAAATATTAAATTAAAACTTTTATTATTCTTGTAATCTTATATAATTCTAATTAAAAACGACTTTAAAAAATATTAATACAAAATAAGTTTACAGTTTTCTAGTCAATTCTCCTTATAAAAATTAATTATATTCAATAAATGAGTGTAACCGACCAGATTCCATGAATTAACTATATTTAAGACAAAATATATTTAGTTGATTGAAATATTTTTCTATCTAGACAATATATCTTTCCCTTCTTGTTTTTTGATATGTTTATATTTCATTCTTTCTTTTTTGTTCATAAAATATCTTCTTTGTTTACCCTCAAAAGAAACAAAATAATTTAAGAGCCAAAATATCATCTATTTTCTAACACTAATTATCATTAAGGATCTCCCAGCATTTTGAAAAACTTTAGGGAGACGATTGAAAATAATTCTGTTAGAAATTAAATGATAATGACAAAATTGCATCTCTGTTTCAAACTACAATAATAATTTTGTTTTAAAAATAATACAATGACAAAATATAAAGATTAGTAAAGTATAATATCAAAATTGACAATTTTTTCATGAACGATACAATAGACAATTACCTTAAAAAAATTTAAAAAGATAATTATTTTAAGACATCTAAAATAAATAAAAATACTTA
The DNA here is from genome assembly GCA_016624345.1 of Platycodon grandiflorus. NCBI lineage: Eukaryota > Viridiplantae > Streptophyta > Magnoliopsida > Asterales > Campanulaceae > Platycodon > Platycodon grandiflorus. The sequence goes on from CM028362.1 coordinate 37,736,315, forward strand.
TATTAGAACGGAAAGAGTGATAAAGATGTGACTTGAAGGCTAGAACGAATAGATTAACATTTTCAAAACGTTTGGGTAAAAAGACGAATCATTATTATAATAGGGAGAATAATATCTCTATTGATTTGACGGGGAGGAGAATAAAATAGAGCGGCACATGTCACACGGCCCACACCAATACATATTGAGTGTGACGTTGATAAAGTTAATAAAAATTTATTTTTACTAGTATAATATTGATATATTTATTAAAATTAATTAATATTTTTATACTTTGTTCTTTAAATCTATCTTATTTAATTATTTTTCTTTTTCTTTTTATCTTTTATTTGATTTTGCAAATAATATTATACTGACACATTCTCAAGAAAATAAATAATTTTATATGGAAGAAATTAGAAAATATAAATGAGACATCTAAAAGAAAAATAATAATACTATATATATCTAATTTTTATTGCTTACAAAGAAAAAAAATTATAAAAGACAAAATAGACTGAACAAAGGAGTGACATGAGTTATATAATAGTAAATTACGGAGTGCAAATTATGAATTTCAAATAAATAACTTCAATGGAAAATCAATTAATGAATATATGTTTTGCGATTACTTAAAAATATTTTATATAAGTTGGCAATTGTACAATATCTTTTAGTTTTTTTGACATTAAATTCAATTTGCTTTTAAAAAAATGTATTTGTAAATGAAAAATAATGGATAGATATAATTTTTGTGTTGACAAATAGACATAATTTATTTGAGAAGATAAGAAAAGCAAAAATAATTAAGTTATAAAAGAAAATAAAAAAATAAAATTAATCAACTTTAGGCAAGTACTTTATCATCAAACAAGACAAGTATTTGAAGGGCAATTGTGTCATGACAATGTTTAATTCATTTACCTATTAATAAATATAGTGGATTAGTAAAATTTGTAGTGAAAAGAGACTAACCATAAATTTAATTGTGAACCGTAACCGTTAAACCGCTAGTTCAAACGGTCAGAATTAAAAAAAAAACGAAAAAATGATCTTGGCCATTGATGATGAAAGATCAAACAGTTGCTGTTATGTGCCGTTGATTCAACGGTCAAGTGATCGTTTTGGGCTAAAAAAAATTTTAAAAATGTTTTTTTTTTGTTTTTTCATTTTTCTCAACATATAAATACCCACTTCTATCGCTTCATTTTTTTCCCATTCCATCTATCTAATCTCTCAAGTTCTATACTCTCAAGTCTCAAATCTCTTCATCTCTCAATTCTCTCAAGTGATCAAGTCTCAAAACTCAAAAGCTTCCAATTTCTAATTTTACAAGTAAGTTTATTTATTAATTATTATTAAATACATTTTTATTTTTCAATAATATTATTAATTACTATATTTTTTATTAAATACATTTTTAATTATTTTTCTATACTAATTCTCTCAATTCTATAAATTATTTTATAATTATCTCAATTCTATAAATTATTTTATACTTACTATTAATTATTAATTACTATAAAATTATTTTATACTTACTATAATTTTTTTTTACATTCTATAAATTATTAATTACTTCTATACTTACTATAAAATTATTTTTACATTCTATAAAATTATTTTTACATTCTATAAATTATATTGATAATTATATTACAAAAAAAATGTCTTCTTCTCAATCTGCCGCAAAGGGCAAGGCAACTATGCAATTGCAACCAACTATGAAACCATCGTTCGAGGAGTTGAGCGATGACGAATATGATGTAAACAATTCAATGGGTGAGGGGGAGCGAATTCCCTCCGAAGCAAATCCTCGTACTCAAGAGAGTCAAACTCAAAGTGAAGTTAGAAGAAGTCGAGGTGGTGGTCGTCGAGGTCGAACAACGGGAAGATCTGATGTCATGACCGTACACTTTACAAAGACACATATTGAAGGTCAAAATTTTAAAGTCAAATGCAACTATTGCACAAGCGAATTTGCCTTCAAAACTGGAAATGGATAGGGACGTATAGTCGACACATCCAAACTAAGCATCCCGAGAAGCTTGGAATTGATTAATGTCAAACAAAACTTCAAACGGGATCATCACAGGGACCACAAGGTACGTCTTCTAACCTATTTAAATTTAGTGATGTTGTGTATAGAAAAGAAATGACTTATTTTGTGAGTGCTACGTGACAACCTTTTAATTTTGCAAATAATTAAAGTTGGGAGCGACTTACACAACTGTCTTTGAACTCCGCCGCGAGACAAATTCATAGAAAAATGCTTACTCGTGACATAAAATCTAGAGTTTTTGAAGGTAAACAAAATTTTAATTAATACGTTTATTGATTTATCAAATAAAGTTTCAATATGTGCCGATATTTGGAGTGATCATTGGCAAATGCATAATTATATAGGGATTACATGTCATTGGATTGATTATTCATGGACGATTCAAAAACGATTAATTGCATTTAGAGAGTTTGATACTGTACATAATGCACGCAATATTTTTGTTAAAATATTAACAATTTTACAAGAATATTGTTTAACTAATAAAATATTTTCAATTGGATTTGACAATGCTACAAATAATACTGCTAGTTTACCATCTTTCATTGAAATTTGTAAACCATCAATTGATGGTAAATTTTTTCATATTAGATGTATATGTCATATTTTAAATTTGTGTATGCAAGATAGTTTAAATATTTTATGTGATGAAGTACGTCCAATTAAGGAAATTATTTCTTATTTGAAGAGACATCCAAATATAACAAAAAAATGGGCTAAATTTTGTAGAACTACTAACGTTGAACCTAAAAGATTTTCCGTGGATGTTCCAAATAGATGGAATTCCACCTATAAAATGTTAAATTAATCTTATGAATTGCGGGAACTATTATGTGCATTTTTTCAATAAATAGAATATCTTATCACTTTTTTGCTCATCAATGGGATGCTTGTGAAAATTAAAGCTAATTTTGAAAGTTTTTAACGATACTACCTTTCAATTATCCGGTTCTAATTATCCTATTTCCGTATTAGTTTTAGAAAATTGTGCTAAAATTAGTTATATATTCTTTCATTTTAAAGATTGTCCAGTTTTAGGTGAATGTGTTGGTCGTATGAGAGAAAAATGGTTAAAGTATTTTTGCACATTCCACAATTATTTTTAGTAGCTAAACTATTAGATCCTAGGATACGACAAGATGGTTTAGAAGACATAGTTACGTATTATTATCAAAATTTATTCCCGAATGGCATTGACTTATTTTTAACCGAACCTATACCAAAAGCAAGTGACGTTGTAAATGAAGCTAAAAATTATTTATATGATATTTTTTAAAAATATAACGCAACTTATGGTCCAAATAATGATAATGTAGATACTAGTAGTACTAGTCAAATGAGTGATGACCCATTTAATTGGGTAGATAATTATGTAAATTCAATAACTCAAAAACGTGTACGAGACAATTCTAATAATATTAAACTTGATATATATTTAACAACTACTTTTGGGCCTATAGATTTTGACATTTTAAAGTGGTGGGCACGAATGACCCAAAATTATTTTATTTTACGTTGATTGCAAAGGAGATTCTAGCTTCTCCCGCCTCAACAGTCGCCGTAGAACACACATTTAGCGTGAAAGAGTATGTTTTGGATGAAAGAAGATCAAGGTTGAATGTTGTTAATTTAGAAAATCAACTTTTATTAGGCAATTTGGTTAAGGCACAAGAACGAAAATAAGATAGGATAAGTAGTTTCGAGGAAGAGGATTGCATTAATGAGGATTCATCAATTGGGAGCGATTGAACTACGCCGCTTCATGAGGTAATTTAATTGTAATTGTTAGATTAAATTTTTTTATTTATAGATTAGATTTTTTATAAATTAGATTTTTATTTATTGAACAAATTGTAAATTAGAGGTAAGACTCATTTGGCAAAGTTCATTGGTTGTTCCCTCTCCTTGTAATTTTTTATTATGATTAATAAAATTGGGTAGGGTACCGTCCCTATTTTAAAAAAATACTTTTGATTATTTATAATTATAAAGTTTAATTTAAAATATTAAAAAAATACTTTTGGTAACTTAAAAAAATCAAAAAATAGTTTGTATAAAGTTTACAAAGGTTTATGTTAGAATTTTATGGACTTATATATATGTGTATATTATTAATATGAGCATTTGGGCATACAGACGTGTATGCACTGCGGTTTGATCGTATATTTCATGTTATCTAAAGTTAATAGGCCTAATTGAAGTGATCTACTGAGTTAAATGGGCCTATATCATCTTCTAATAAGTATGGGGTTTTATTGAATATGTGTAGAGACCTTAAGGGAGCTAATTGTCAATTTATAATGGGCCGGTTGATAATTAGGTCAAACTATTACTATAAAAGGTTATGGTCCCTAATTGAGCGTAGGGTTACAATCTTTTCTCTCTGTCGTCCCATTAGCAAGAGAAAGCCTAAAGATACTACGCTACAGTTGGAAGACGCATAACTCGAGGCACCATCGCTCTCATGGATTCAGGTACGCTTCCGCATCTAGTTTATTGTTTCGGGTAATTCCTATATGAAGGTTAAGATCTATGGGTTTTAATATTCATTATTTTAATTCCATCAAGTGGTATCAGAGCACCTTCACATTAAGATTATCTGGATATTAGTTTTCGAGTTATATATTGGTTAATTCATTCGGCTCAAGCTGTATTGGGGTTTCAAAATTTTGTTTTTCATAAACTATTTTTATAACCATCCATTATTAATGGATTTAGTGCACAGTTTGGAGCATTTTGTTTCTTTTTCGTGTCTGGATTAAGCCAATTGGTCGTGCTGCCAAGGCACGCAAAATTAAATTTTTGTTTTTGTATTTTCCTCCTCACCCTCAACTAACTAGTAGCAGCGGCAAGTAAGGGTCGATCCCATGGAGAGCGGATGATTTATTAGTGCTTCTCGTATCAATTACTTTGTGAACGAAAAAGAGATGGGGGGGGGTTGGTTTCAATTAAACTAACTCAATTTAACCTTCAAGGCAAGAATCAACGAAAACAGAATAGCAAAAAAATTGGATTGCAATATAAGAGAAGGATTCCAGTTCTCAGTTCAGTTATCCCCCGTTACCACTTAAATCAAGAACAATGCAACGTTTCTTCTTTTTACCCAATCCTAGAATTTCTATCCTTGAATTAACAATGAGCTTTGTTAACCCGGAATGTCCCTTAAGCGTAGTCAATCGAAACAAGCTCTCTAATTGAATCTTTTTAATCAAACAATCTAGAACAAGCTCTCTAGACTTAATTTGTTAAAAGCATTAAGATTTAGGACAATAGGATAGACAAGATATTGAATTCATAAGCTCGATTCAATTATTCCTGAATTGTGTTGTCCTAATAATTTCATCACTAGTTGCTACTCATGAATATATATTCATAACAATTACGGATCATGAATTATATTCTAACAGTTGATATAGAGAAAACTTAATCTAGGTGGCCAATCCAAATCAAGCATCCATACATCAAAATCAAATAGAATGGATAACACAAATAATTCTAGGAGAGAGATGAAGAAAACGTTACTGAATTGATCCCAAAATAATCAAGTAGCCGGGTTCAAACATCCCTTCGAACTGGAAAAGAAAATTAGTTCCTAAGCATACTTGAAAAAGAAAACTCCACTGTGCATGAGAATAATACCGGGGGGAGAAGAAGTTTTTTCTCCTTTCTTTTTAAAGGAAGAACTCTTCTTTTCTCCTTGAACGTGCGCCCCCCCCCCCTTTCCTCTTCCTACTAATTATCTCTTCAAAACCTCTAATTAATCATAATGACAATTAAAGCCCTATTACAATTAGAGTTCTTTTATTTCTCAATGAGAAGCCTTGTGTCAATCTTCAATTCTTTTTTTTTTTCTTCTCTTGCCCAGCTTGATAAGCCCATTGACTTCTTTACTTTTAAACTGCCAATCATCCACTTATAAGCTCCTTTTTGGTCCAAGCCCACGACGATCACCACCTACAATAAAATATCATCAAATTGGTCAATTAGACATATCAAAATATCAAATTATGAGGGAATATGACAAATAAAATATTCGTAAATAAACACCTATCACCAATACAGAGACTTTTTGATCTAGTCCCAGTTTATTCTCATGGATTCAGCCTTTGAAGTTAAAAAAAAAAAAAAAAAAAAAACTCTTTTCCTCCACGCACAGTCCCACTGCCGCACACTGCGCATCTGTTGGAAAACCCGGCAACCTGTGCGCCCCTCCCCTACTCTAACTCAACAGTGCTACCGTCTCTCTCTCCCTCACTTTCTCACCTTCAGTTGCGACCCACACCCAACGCACAAAGCTCACACAGAGCCCTCCAGCGCACACGCCGTCATGGACTGCTACGTCCCTTGTGCAAGCACGAAAGCTTGGGGTTCTTTTGATCTTGCCTGGAATTTTGTTGGGATTCATATATTTTTTTTGGGCCAACTGTGAGAAGATCTTGACTGGATGTGGGGGTTCCAACACCCGGCGTACTCGTCGGATTACGCCATGGACGCCGGCACCAGTCCCAGGTCTCGGCCAAGGCTTTCAACGCTGTGAAGTTGATGAAACCTCGCCTGGATTCTGTTGGGAAGTGAGAAATCATGACCAATCGTGTGAGATATGGGCTGTTTTGGGGTTGGGAGAGCAGCGGGTGAAGTTTGATTCGAGAAGAAGGCCATAGGGCAATTTTTGGCAAACCCTAAGGACGAAATTGTATTTTCTTTGGGGAAGAAGACCTATTGGATTTTTCTGGAAACCCTAGGGGTCATGATTGCGATCATGACATAGTTCATGTACTGAATTGAGATTGTAACTTAGGTCAAGGACTTAATTGTAATACGGACAAACCCTAGGGACTAAAATGTAATTCTGACATAGGTCAGGGACTAAATTGTAATATGGATATAGTCTAAGGACTAAATTGCTATTTTGAAAAACCTAAGGGACTAAACTAAAATTTTGACATAGGTCAGGGACTAAGATGCAATATAAAAATAGTTCAGTGGTTAAACTGCAGTTTAGATATAGTAAAGAACTAAATTGAATTTGGTTAAAATTCAGGGATCTATATGCAGTTATCTCACAATTCAAAGATTAAATTGTAAAGTGATACTATTCAAGGATAGTTTTGCAATTTCTCACATTCTATATGCATATTTTTTTTATTTTAATGATTTATTAAAGTTTGTTTAATCATTATTATAAAACAAATGCCTATTTTAAATGTTCATCAATATGAATTCATGAGAAACAACCTTGATTATGCATTTATGTTTTATATGCAATGATTTTATTATCATGGATTCAGTTTTAGATTCAAAATGACGAAGGTTTTGTTCCATATTTGAGCATGTCTGGTAGTTCATATTAATTAATAGAAGCAGCATGTTACAAAAGTAACCTCTCCTGTGTATATTTTTTTATTTTGAGTTACTAAGATGTTTGTGTATGCGATTTTCATGCGGGTAATGATCGGCCAAAAGGAAGGTTATTATCGTCTGGCATAAATTCAAATACACCTGTGGTAGTAAACATGTGATGATTATTAGGTGTCCCTGTGGGTGTTGGGTCGATCAAAAGAAAGGCTCAACATTTGACTGGATTTTATTGTCAATGTTTGATTACTACACCAAGAAAATCACTTGCAAATTAATTTTCTGTTAAAAGACTAGGATTAGTGTTGTGCCGATTTTCTTGTAATAGGAATGATCATTTTGAATTTATTTAAACTTATCTGCTTAAGGTTTTGTTTTAGTTTATGTGAGCTTATTTGGTTTTGATTTCAATCTCTGTTAAGTTCGTACATCTGCTGTAAATGTATCTGCTAATATTAACTCCATTTTGGTACTTAATGGTGCAAACTTTAAGGACGGGAAAGAGAACGTTATGATAAGTTCTAGGCTGCATGGATCTAGACCTTGCACTAAGGGAGCCGTGTCCCACTGATCTTACCGTTTCAAGTATCTCTGATGATAAGAGGGAAATTGAAAAGTGGAACCGCTCGAATCGCATAAGTCTAATGATCATGAGGTATGCAATTCCAGAATAATCAGGGGCACTGTGTCCAAGGAGAAGGTTTCTACGACGTTCCTTGCAAAGCCATGAGGTATATAGGCAAAAGGAATATAAGGTAGTACATTATGGAAATGTCTCTGTTGGCATCAAAACTAAAGGACCTTAAGTTAGAGTAGTCTAGTGACCTGCTTGTTTATTTAGTTTTGATATCTCTTCCTGCACAATTCATTCGGTTTGGGGTCAGTTACAACTGACAGAAGGAGAAATGGACTCTTAACGAGCTCATTTCGCAACGTGCACAAGAAGAAGATATAATGAGACATGAAAAGGCAGAAAGTGCTCATTTGGTATTATCTTCCTCAGGCGGAAACAAGAAAAGGAAGGGTAAAGAAACTGCAGGCTTAGACCCATAAAAGAAGCAACATAAGGTGTCCCGGGGACAAGATAAGGAAATGACCTGCTTCATTTGTAAGAAAATGTCCAGAGCCTTTTGCCAAATTCCTAGAGAGTGTGGAATCGTCCTACAGTACACCATGTAAGGTAGACCGAGCATGAATGGTGTAGCTGAAAGACGAAATAGGACATTAAAAGATATGGTAAGAAGTATGATTAGTCATACTACCCTACCTGATTCACTTTGGGGAGAGGCATTTAAGACTGTAGTTTATATCCTTAATAGGGTTCCGACAAAAGCTACGACCAAAACCTCTTATGAATTACGGACGGGCAAGAAACCTATCTTAAAACATTTACACATTTGGGGTTGTCCAGCTGAAGCAAGGCCTTATAGGCCAAATGAAAAGAAATTGGGCTCAAGAACGGTTAGTAGTTATTTTGTTGGATATTCTGAAAGATCACTTGGTTTCAAGTTCTATGATCCAAAATCTAGAACTTTCTTTGAGACACGAGATGTTCGGTTCTTTGAGGATATTGAGCTTTGGGGGGGAGATAAGGTAAGAGACTTTGTCTTTGAAGAGGATTCGGTTACTATTCCTCTTCCTACAGTTGTCCTTGACCATAATTAGGATCTTACTCCTAACACGGTTCAAGAACAACATTTGGAACAACAAGACAATGTTGAAGTTCCCCTTGACATAAGTCAACCGGTTGTTCATGAGGAACAAGCTCAACAACCTCAAGAACAACCACTAGAGAGAGGAGAAGTGCAATTCCAGATGACTTTATAGTATTTCTCAATGAACATGAGGCAAACATTGGCGTGATGAAAGATGATCCAATCACCTTTCGTCAAGCCATTGAAAGTTCAAACTCTCAAAAGTGGATGGATGCCATGAATGAGGAAATCAAATCAATGAAAGACAATGACGTCTGAGATCTTGTCCCATTGCCCGAAGGCATGAAACCTATTGGTTGCAAATGGATATTTAAGACCAAGAGGGATTCACAAGGCAATGTGGAAAGATATAAGGCACGTCTAGTCGCTAAGGGATTTACTCAAAAGAAAGGCATCGATTATAAAGAGACCTTCTCTCTAGTTTCTTCGAAGGACTCATTTAGAACGATTATGGCACTAGTGGCACATTTTGATTTAGAGTTATATCAGATGGATGTGAAAACTGCGTTTCTCAATGGTGATATTGAAGAAACAATCTATATGGTGCAACCAGAATGCTTTGTTTTGAAAGATTCAAAGCAAATGGTTTGCAAACTTAAGAAATCCATCTATGGGCTCAAACAGGCTTCTCGACAATGGTATCACAAATTTCATCAAGTTGTATTATCATTTGGTTTTGAGATAAATACAGTTGATGTATGTATATATACCATATGTTCAGTGGGAGCAAATATAATTTCCTGGTTTTATACGTGGATGACATCCTACTTGCCGCTAATAATATAGACTTATTGCATGAGACTAAGAAATTTCTCTCAAAGAAATTTGAGGTGAAAGATCTTGGTGATGCATCTTTTGTATTAGGAATCCAGATACATCGAGATCGTTCTCAGGGTATTCTTGAATTATCACAAAAGGGATATATTGAAAAGTACTTAAAAGGTTTGGCATGCAGGATTGTAAACCAGGTGACCCCCCAGTTGCTAAAGGAGATAGATTCAGTCTCAATCAATGCCCCAAGAATGAAACTGAATCTAAAGAAATGAAAGATATTCCTTATGCTTTGGCTATAGGGAGTTTGATGCATACACAGGTCTGTAATCGTCCAGATCTAGCATTCATTGTTGGAGTGATAGGCAGATACCTCAGCGATTCAGGTAAAGAACTTTGAATAGCAGCCAAAGGGTTATGCGATACTTATAGAGAACAAAGGATTACATGCTCACATATAAAAGGTTGGATAAACTTGAGATCATTGGGTATTCTGATTCTAACTTTTCGGGATGCCAAGATAGTCGTAGAACCACTTAGGGCTACATTTATTTGCTTGCTGGAGGAGCAACCTCTTGGAAGAGTGCTAAGCAGACACTAGTTGCTTCTCCCACTACGAAAACAAAATTTGTAGCATACTACGAGGTATCAAATCATAGAGATATCAAGTTCCTTGTTGTTAAAGAAAGAATTTAGAGTGGTCATATCTGTATTGAGCATATTGGGACAAACTCCATAATAGCGGATCCGTTGACTAAGGTTATGACACCCAAGGTCTTTCACAAACATACTGCTCGTATGGGTGTTCTATAGTTGGATTATGCATAGGTTCAGTGGGAGTTTATATTATGTATTTGCTCGACATTTATGATTCATTGTCATGACAATTCTACAATTTTGGATTATTGTTAAAGTATAAAGTTATTCAGTATTTAGCACTCTAAATGTTACATTTGATCTCATACGGACTAAGGTAGAACTAGTTGGAGATAGACATGTGAAGATCACATTATATGTAATTTCCATGCTACACATCCATACTTGATCCATGTCGTTGGTTATGTTAATGCATGTGACCATTGATGGGTCTAGTTGCGATAAATGCAACGAAAGCCTCTTTGATCCTTATGTTAATTTTGACTAATGGACATGATTGGTTTAAGATGACTAAAAGCAAAAGGCTTGCTCGAGCTACTAAAGTATATAATGTGATATACGATTCTAAGGTTTATACGCATTTTCATATATATAGTCCAAGTGGGAGATTGTTAGAATTTTATGGACTTATATATATGTGTATATTATTAATATGAGCATTTGGGCATACAGACGTGTATGCACTGCGGCTTGATCGTATATTTCATGTTATCTAAAGTTAATAGGCCTAATTGAAGTGATCTACTGAGTTAAATGGGCCTATGTCATCTTTTAATAAGTATGAGGTTTTATTGAATATGTGTAGAGACCTTAAGGAAGCTAATTGTCAATTTATAATGGGCCGGTTGATAATTAGGTCAAACTATTACTATAAAAGGTTATGGTCCCCAATTGAGCGTAGAGTTACAATATTTTCTCTTTGTCGTCCCATTAGCAAGAGAAAGCCTAAAGATACTACGCTACAGTTGGAAGACGCATAACTCGAGGCACCATCGCTCTCATGGATTCAGGTACGCTTCCGCATCTAGTTTATTGTTTCGGGTAATTCCTATATGAAGGTTAAGATCTATGGGTTTTAATATTCATTATTTTAATTCCATCAGTTTAAACTTTAAAGATGGTATTAAAAAAAATAAAGTTAAAAATTACGGTTTTGAACCATGAACCGGCCCACGGTTCAAAACCGTAACCATAAATTGGCGATTCACGGTGCGATTCGGATTCAAAGATTGAGCTTGTTTTGATTCGGCAGTTTTGAACTGAAACTGCCAGTTTGAACTCGATGGGTATGTATATACCAGCTTCTCACTAATTTTTTTTTTTCAATTATTAAATAAAAAATATAAAATAAAAAAAACTCTCATCCCAAACACATTCAAAAAGTCTTGATATTTTCGTCGTATTTGACAAAGTAGAGGTTTGACATTTAATAAAAGTGTGATTGGGCAGTTGAACTTGAGATTAAAGCGGGCATTTTTGAGACGGATTCCAAGTTGGTGGCGGATGCCATCTACTCTCAAGCTGTCGACAATTCAGAGTTTGGTTCATTATTGATAGTGCCGGAGGATTATTGATTGAGAATGAATTAGGTTTTCGAGTTTGTTTTGCTCGACGACGGGTGAACATGGTTGCTCGTATTTTAGCACGGGGAGCTGTGTCAAATGTCAGTTCTTTTATATGTTTTGATCCCCTTATTTTTTCGGTTGAATGTTTTAGCACTCGATTGTACTAACTTTTCTACTTAATTATTAAAGTTCATTTTCCTCAAAAAAAAAAAAAAAAAAAGAAAAAAAGAGTGTGATTTCCTTATAAGAACCAATAATTGAGTCCGGCTGGCGGAGTAGAATTTCTCCGACTAGTTCTTCAAGTATTTTGCGCGGATTGCATTTATACATTAAAGAGGCTTATTCATAGTAGTACAAAAAAGAAACACAACATATAAAAAGAGTAAAATGTGTTTCTTTTGAAAAATAAACGTTTTTACTATAACAATTTATTTATTTATTTATTTTATTTTTTTGTAACTTTGGATGAAGCTTCAAATTCAATAATATGTTGTCATTATTTGAACAAAGAACTTGAGTGTTGGAGATGGTGGCCACCGGAGAGGTTTTTAACAAAAATAAAGTTTAATTTGGATAATTGAACAAAAATAAACGTTTTATATGGAAGTTGTGTCCATAATTCATAAATGTAAGTCAAATGGCAACTCACAAATACACAAACACATTCCTTTATTCAACATTTCTCTGCAAATTCTAGGAGTTACATCCCGATTGATGCATTCTAGTAAAGTTGAGTTTGGAAATTAGATCAAAACATGGCCCCCGTTAGATGTCATTATTTTAGTAAAGTTTAGTTTGGATATTTGATTGTAAATATGACTTAAAGTCTGTTTGGTGCAACGTTTTCATAACGCAGATTTTTTAAAATACAGATTTTTAAAACGAAGCTTTTTTTTTTTTATAAATGCATTTGGGATATCACTTCAAAATGCAGCTTTTTTTCCTACAAGCGTTTTAAAACCTGTGTTTTGGGAAAAAGCTTGAAATTCTAGCGTTTTAAAACGCAGCTGCGTTTTGAAAATGTAGCCTTCTCTGCCGCAACATTGAAACATAACTTTTGCTTATAAGTTTCATTTTATTCCTGTATTTTGACCAAAACGTACAACCAAATGGGCTCATAATAAATGCATTTTAGTAGAACTATTTAATGTTTGCTCAACAAAAGTGACTACTATGTTTTTCATGCTGATAATAATATCATTGTGACCAATTACTTAATTGACTACTAAGAGCACGTACAAGGGATGAGCAGCACGTACAACGCATCCAATGAGGAGCTTCAAGGGATTCTTGTGCACAACGGAGATTCTTGGAGTAGCATCGGTTTCTCATTGGCATAAAGTGAATTGAGTAGCTTATTATGCTACCGTTGCTTAACAATAAAATATAGAACAAAACGGTATAGTTTCATCCTAGAAACAATCAAAATGACGTCATTATGTACACTGAGAAATAAAAATAAAAATAAAATGCTGACAACGCCTGACACCTTTTCTCAGCTACTTTCCACGTGTCGCAAAGCTGGTGGACCGAGTTTTTCTTCTTCCATTTTATTGTTTTAAGCTCATTTTCAGCCAAAATTTTTTATTTTTGTTTTTTTGTATTAAAGTACACATTTTTCATTATAAATAGAGACTTGATTTGTTTCATTTGGACATCAAATCAAATTTTTTAAAGTTTCTCTCCATTTTACTCTCTTCTCTCTCTTCAAATTTGATTTTTTTAATCAATATTAAGTTATTTAATAACTTAATTATTACTAATATTATTATTTACTAGTTAAGTTCTTTAATAATTAATATTTCTATTAACCAAATATTTTATTCTGTGTAATATATCTTTAAAAATTAAAGTATTAAGAAAATAATTTAAATTTTTAAATCAACTCACTAAAGAATTTCAAACAGGATATATATAACGTGTTCACTCTATCTTAATATTTCTAATTAAAATATCAAGTTAAAATATTTTTGAAATTCAATTACTTGAATCTGTAATATTATTACTAGTTTCTCGTCTCAAAATAAATATTTACTTTTATTTGTGATCGTGAATAAAAATGAACATTTATTTTGGAACAAACATGAATATATTTTTCAATGTCATAAAAGTTTTCATAAATTTTGACAATATCAACAAAATGTTATATAAATAAAACTTTATTCATAGAATCACTTCAAAATATTACGATTATTTTTCTTGAAAGAAAAGTTAGAAATGAATATAGAACATCCAAATGTGCAAAGGTGATATTAGGAGAAAATATGAATGAACAAGTTTTGGAAACTGACTTACGAAAATTGAATCAGTAAGTCATTTTCCTGAAAAGAATGCTTCATTTTTCGTTGACTTGTAAAAGATCTTACATTGACTATATTTTTCAAATGTTACCAAATACCGAAAAATGAGAAAAATATTTTCCGAAAATTATTTTTCGTGAAACAAACGGAGCCTAAATATGCTTTAAATGTCTTAACTGTATATGACTTATGACTTATCATCATATAAATCAAATTAAACATTTGAAGAATAACTTACGATAAGTCATAAGCCATAAATACATCTCAAAAAATCAAATCAAACAAACCCTAAAACTCTCCTTCAATTGATTTTAATCTGAAAGAAAGAAAAAATGAAAAGAATTTCTGGTCCTCTTTCTCCCACGTTTGTCTCCATTTGATCTCATGTGTTTTCTTCTTGACTACGTACATGTAATATCACATCTTCCTTTTGATCTCACGTGTTTTCTTCTTGACTACATATAATACTCACTAAAAAGAGTATATTTAAAAATTTTAATATTTAAGTGATATATTAACAGTATTGAAGTTTGTCATTATTATAAATATATTTGAGCATAACCCATATATTTTTAACGCATGTGAAGAGTAAAGTGAAAATGTTGTTGAGAATATAAGCATAATTTTTTAAAAGTTAATGAACTCATTAATTGGAACGGAGATAGTACTCATTAAGAAAGTAAATGTAAAACTAATTACATTATCTCAAATAAATTAATAATATTAAATTAAAATCTTTAAAGACATTTCCCTCCATCTCCAATTGAGTGTTTCGTTTTAGTGTTTTGTAAAAAGTACTTAAGAAAGTTAACTTATAGATGATTTTTAGTAATATATATATATATATATATATGTGTGTGTGTGTGTGTGTGTGTGTGTGTGTGTGTGGATACCTTTAATCTTCTGCACATGCATCACAAGTACTAATTAGGACCCAAAAAATTTAAATACGAACGCTCATCTTAAGAGGAAAAAAACAAAGTTTTCTTTGACTTAACATACTAATTATGCTCATGCATGTAGGTATGAAACCCATCAATTAAAATAAAAAACAGAGTAAAGATAAATAAATAAAATAATAATTTTAAAAATATAAAAAATAAATACTTATATAAAAAAGAATAAATATATATATTTTTAAAACGAAGCTGGTATATAAACTTAAAAAATCTGAAAATATTTTGCAAGACACTCAAAACGCGTGGGGCATTGATACATGTATATAGTAGTCACATGCGGAATAACTCCACCATCACTGAGACCTCGATTAGCACGTAGAATTGGAATCAATTTTGCTGAATTAATTTTATGAAATTGATTAATATGTTTAGTGGTGCAAGAATTATATTTGAAATAGGATTGTATTACTAAAATTTTGGAATTGATTACTAAAATTTAAGAAATCACAATCCTGATTGAGGAGGTGGTATTTGAATTCCTAATAGTTGGAATCCATGTAAAAGAACAATAATATCCTTTTATTGGGTCAAGTATTTGCTTTATATTTATAATTTATTTGATTTCAATAATTTTACGACCGTTCCTTTTTATACCTCGTCGTCGTTGTTCTTCTCTTCATAAATTTTTCTAACTCTTCTCATTTAATTTAATTTATTAATAATAGTTTATAATTTTCACAATCAAATATGATGAAAAAGAAGAGTGGGTGATTGATCTTCTTGAAATTATATACAAAAATAAAATAGTAATTATTTTAAATAAGTAATTACACGTACTTTTCTCGAATTGTTTCAAATGTTTAAACTATTTTTATTTGAACTAGCTTCATTATAACATTAGTTTTTTTTAATTTAATAAATTTTTCTTGCTTTATTGATGTTGAATAATTTAAATTTTTTACCAAAATTGAAAGAGAATGAAGAATTTGTTATTTTGTGGAGCAGTAATAACGTTAATGTCTAATTTTTATCATGGAAGTTATTGACAAGTACGTGTCTACATTGGGGTAATGTTGTCAGTTGCCTCAACTTTATCTTTGCATTCCAAGTTGTTTTATTTCTTACCAAACAGTATAATAGAAATTTATACTACATTAGTAATCACATTACTTATACTACCAAACACTTTTTAGGAATCATCTTCCAATCTATTTCTGTAGAATCTCATTACTAGTAATTGATTCCGCGGAATTGATTCTATTTTCGTGTACCAATCGAGGCCTAAGTTTTATGTACTATGATTTATTTAACAAGATGTTTCGTACTCCTTCCGTCCATAAATTATTGTCTTGTTTGACATGCCACGTAGATTAAGAAAAAACAGTTGACTTGATTATTAATATTGGTATAATGTGTAGTTTCCTTTAATACACATGTGCATGTGGCCCATAATAAAGTAGGAAGAAAAAGTAAGGGTAAAATGATAAAAATGTTGTCCTAAAAAAGAAACTTTAAACAAAGATAATTATTTTAGAACGGACAAAAAAATGAAAACAAGACAATAATTTAGGGACGGAGGCCGGAGGGAGTATTTGACTTTTATTAGTTACTTCCTCCGTTCCAGGCAAAGTGTAAACTTTTGATTTTTTTCGATCTAACTTAGTTAAAATTTTATCGATAATTAACATAATTAAATTTAATAGCTTTTACAAAGTTATGAAAGTTGTAATCCTTAGTATTTTAAGATAACTTTTTATTAATAAAATTTTATTTCTTAAAATATAAGTAAAGTATATAAAATTTTGATTTAATTTAGTCATATGTTTATTTTTAAAAAATAAAAATAAATTTTTACCTAAAATAGCGAAAGTATAAGTTTTTTAGACTAGCCACATGTTCAATACCGTGAACGAAGAATGAAGACACCTTGCGGGAGACTTAAAAAAGTGCTAATTCAATAGAACAGAAAACAAACGTCTAGTCCGTCTTGCAGTTCTTTTTGTGATTTGTAACTTTCACTTTCTCTTTCATCAGTCCTACTTTATATGAAAACTTATACTATTTTTATAATCATCTCTTTTTTACTTTATCATCAAATTATTACAAAACCACGCGAAAACTACAAACCAAACTGCGCATTAAAAGAGGCCAAAATTAAAGAGAAACGGTTGGGAGCACATTCAATTCAATACTAATTAACTGATTCATTCATTCAGTCAGAAAACTTTTTCATCATCAGCCACTCGTTATCACCATTTAAGCAGCTCTCTCTCCCTCTCTCTCTCTCACTCACACACTCCTCTGTGGGTAAGCTAATAAGCACAGTCAGGTGATCAATCAGTGAGTCAGTCATCAAGGCTGTCCGGTATTGTATACGATGATGGAGCAAAACGGCGGCTTTAACAGTAGTACTTATGGATTTGGTGAGAAGAACGAGAGGCATTTGATGGGAGGAGAAGATGGAGGATGGGGAAGTTACGTTAACTCTATAACTTCTCGAGAAATGGAGGCGTTGATAGCTGTCTGTGACACCTTCTTGCCACCCGTCAACGTTAATAATGTTCACGACATCAACAACAACGTTGTTGTCGATGATGAGTCGGTTGCCAAGTTCTTCCAAACTTCGGCCTCCATGACCGGAACTCCAGACCTCGTATGTAACCTCCCTCTTTTCCTTACTCTTGGCTTGTTTTTGGCCGATTGACACGCACTGAATAAGTTTCTCAACATTTCCGTAATTTTTGCCGGTTTACAACTTTACATATAAAAAGCCAATTGCTCTCTAGTCTCTCCTTTTCAAAAAATTCTCCCTCTTCTTATAATTTCCCACCAAAAATAGTCTGCAAGTTTTAGTATTTCCTCCTCCCTCCATTTCATGCAAATAATCTACAACTCCCTCCGTTTCTATATTATTGTCTTCCTTTTTTTTCGTCCGTCTCAAAAAATTTGACTTATGATATTAATAAAGTATATTAGGTACATATGTATTAAACACTAATATAATGTGGAGTATATTGAATAGTTGAAGAATATAATGCAAATGTTGAAATATGAGTAATGTTGTAGTCACAAAATAAGTACAAAACTCCAGTTAATTAATAATTATTGACTAGTTATATAATATGAACGAATCATCACTTGTCAACTAAATTTTTTGTTCGAATTGTGTCTGTCTAGCATTATCAAAACTTTTGAATCAATAATTGGAAGATTATCATATTGTCCTCATCTGTTCATCGGTCTGTGTTTTTTTTTAATTTTTATTTTCTTAGTTATTAGTCCACCGATTTTATCTCTATTTTTCTTGTATTTTTAAAATAAATCATTACAAAACATTAAAAAAATCATGAAACAAATACTAGCCAGCTATCCAGATTCTTTTAATTTGTTGAGAGATGTATAATATCATAAGCTCGAGCTTGTGATATTATTACAAATTTTAATTTTAGTGTCGTTTGATCAAATTTTTTTAGATCTCTATACTATTATATCAAATTTTTCTTTTCTAAATAATGACATGGACATTCAAAATCAACACTAATTTAAAAATATTTAATCATCCAATAATACTAACACTAAAATTCGTAATAATATCACAAACTCGAACTCATAATATTATTTTTATTGTTTTAAAATTAAAAGTTCAACGAGCAAATTTTGTCACAAGAGGTAGTTGTACGTGTCACATTATATTTAAGGGATCAAATAATGATATGATAGTGACCTTTTAAAAGCATTCATGATTAAGTTTACTTGACTGGGACTAATTAAAGTGTCAAATGTGACCTTTTTTTTTTCTTTTTCTTTTTCTTTTTCTTTTTCTCATAGGTGCTAAATATAATATTTTCTAAAAAAATATTATTTTGTCCTTCATTTGATATAATAAATATTTACACCAAAACCCCTCAATTTTGTATTTAGCACAAATGAACCCCCTAAGGGTGGAATTTGGGATGGCCGCCTAGGGGTGGAGACTCTTCCATTTTCCTTTAAAATTTTAACAAATTTGTTAACTTTTTAACGAAATTGTTAACTTTAGGGGTTGAAAGCATAAAAAAAAACCTAACGGAATAATGAATGGAAATGGATGGCCGCCTAGTCTAGGTGGATGTTTGGAATATGTCTGCCTAGGGGTGGCGGCCTTGTCAAAAATTTCAGATTTTTAATTTTTTTAATTTTTTTTTGCATTTATAACATGGGCAAAATAGTAAATTTGCTGGAGGTATTGTATTTAGCACTTTTGGAGTGTTGTATTTAGCACATCTTTTTTTATTAAAATTTAAAACAAAAGGTATAATAGTTGTACAATTTATTGGCTTAACGTTTTACTAATATTTTTATTATTTATGTGTATATATATATATATATGTGTGTGTGTGTATATATATTACTCCATTAATTTATTTTGTTGAATGATTTAAAGTTTAATGATGGTTATATATATTAGATTGGAGTGATGGTAAGCGAGAGATTACAACATCCGAAGCTTCTGTTGACCCGAGTCGCGTTATGGTTGTTATCGACATGGTTAGGGACACTGTTAATATGCGGAAGGGCAAGTTTGTCAAATCACTTTCCCTACGTTCAGAGGTTCTCTCAGGTCTCACCAAAGAAGAAAGAAGAGATACTGCGGTCATGGTCTCTCAGCTATATCCCTCTCCTCCGAATGCTTTATATCGCCTCTAAATTTCTCACCTTCCTTGTATATTTCACACAGGTACGTACCCTAACTTACTCGAAAATTATTACCGTCACGTTACGTTACGTTATCGTGCTGATATAGTTAGCGTATTGTTAATTTTATTAGCTTTAATTTTGACACGTAACATTTATCTTTCAATCAAAACAAAACAAACACTCGAGATCTAGGAATTAAGATTATATATATGACACTTCGTACCATCACCTCCAAGCGTTAATATACGGTTGGTGCATCATCACACTATGATATGTAGTGCATGGTGCGATCGAGTTTTCCTTTTATCTATCCCGTCACTTTTCTTTTTTCCTTCTATATATTGCATGTTGGAGGATTTAGACTCCCAACAGATATAAGAAATATTGGTGATTGATTCGTATGTATATCGAAAACCATTTCACTAGTTTACAATACTCCCTCCGTTCCAGCAAAGAATCGCTTTCCTTTATTAAAAGTCAACATATGACTAAAACAAATCAAAATTTTATATACTTTACTTATATTTTAAGAAATACTGTACAATTTTATTAATTAAACACTATCTTAATTAAGACTACTATGGATTATAACTTTCATATTTTTGTAAAAACCACTAAATTTATGTTAATTATCGGTCAAACTTTAACTAAGGTGACAAAAAAAAAATGTCAAAAGTGAACTCTTTGCCTGGAATGGAGGGAGTTATCAGTAACATTACGATTCGTCGGTCAACTTAATAAAGAGTCCACTTTCCTTTTTTAGAAGTCAACGTGTGACTAAATCAAATCAAAATATTACATACTTTACTTATGTTTTAGGA
Source organism: Platycodon grandiflorus (assembly GCA_016624345.1). Taxonomy (NCBI): domain Eukaryota; kingdom Viridiplantae; phylum Streptophyta; class Magnoliopsida; order Asterales; family Campanulaceae; genus Platycodon; species Platycodon grandiflorus. The sequence continues at coordinate 37,757,116 of CM028362.1, forward strand.
ATTAAAATTTTATTAATTAAAAAGTACTTTATAATACTATGAATCACAACTTTTATAACTTTGTACAAACAACTAAATTTACGTAAATTATTAGTTTAACTTTAACTAAGTTGATCCAAAATAATTAAAAGTAAACTCTTTAGCTAATACGGAAAGAATATTTTATAATTTTGGCCCTCATTGGAGTTAAATTCAGGTTCAACCATCACATAATTTTCTACCGCTAAAATAATTTTGTACACTTTCAACAAGAGCCTAAAGTCTCCTTGGAGGCCCTTAAATTATCTTTCATGATAATCCATGGAAATGACCCATAAAGGAAAAAGAAGACAAGCAAAGTGAAGTTAATTATTAGCATAGTAGTTGCTTACACAATAATATCAGTGTATATATATATATATATATATATATATATATACACACGCACATAGAGAGAGAGAGTGAGAGAGATTGGTAAACTTGTTCAATGGAATTTAAATCACCTGCCAACTAACTTGATTCATGAATACAATAAGGAGACAAATAGTTAAGATTTCCATCATCCTTGGGTAAGTTCTAATTTGTATGAACATAATATTATATTGTCCTTTTTTTGTTTTCATTACATGTTTTCTTTACCAGCAATGGTTGGTCTGGTACTAAATAGTGTTACTGAGTATTATTTTCATGATAATGACATTTATTGAACATTAAATGTTAGTAGTTGAGGCTGAGATATATAGTTGTAGGTTTAATTACAATTGTTCGCTTTTCTTCTTCCCTTCCCCACTCCCTTCAGCCACCCGCAGCCTTTGGTTGAAAAATTCTCTCCCAAGCTCCTCTCCCTATGTAGCCTTTTGTCTTCCTTTTTTTTTTCTTTCCTTCTTCCCCTCCTTCCTCCGTCAAACTCGCCGGAGATTTGTCAAACTCGTCGAAGATTTCTCGTTTGGCCATGGTTGACCAAACAACCGAGTGTTGTTCAATTAGCTCTAACTGAACAACACTTGGTTGTTTGGTCAACATGGCCGAATGAAAAATCTCCGGTGACTTTGACAAATCTCCGGCGGGTTTGACAGAGGAGGGGAGGGGTTAGAAGAAAAAGAGGCAGGCAGGGAGGGAGGGAAGCGAGGAGAAAGAAAAAAAAGAAGGGAGGGAGGGGGAGGGAAGGAGAGTGAGAGAGAGAGAGAAAAAAGAGGGGGAGGGGCGGGGTCATGGAGGTTGAGAGATTAAAAAAAAAATTATTAAAAGGGTGTAAAATAAGAAATATAAAGTGGGTGTATTAAGTATTTAGGTTAATGTAAAATAAAAATAATGGGTGTATAAAGAGAAAATGAGATGTTAATAGCCCTTCTCTTGGCTCATATGTCTCGATAACCACCTATTTATACTAAGCTTTGTCGCAATAACTTCGGATCGATACAAAAAGTTGCCTCGCTAATTACTACTTCCTCCGTCCAAAAAAAAAAGTCTATCCATTTTGATTTGACCCAAAAAGTAGTCATATTTTTAAAATAATACTAATAAAATAAAATAAAAAGTCTATCCATTTTGATTTGACCCAAAAAGTAGTCATATTTTTTAAAATAATACTACCAATAATTTTAGTGCAATTTAAAAATAAAACAGACAAGTAAAACTAAAATCTTAAAAAATTGATTTGTCAAATGGGCCTGTTGTTATGCACGGAGGGAGTGTTTCACAATTTTAATTATTACAAGAATAATTGTTGGGACAAAATGTAAATAGGTGTCTAACATAAAAAGAGTTAAAATATCATTGTTACCAGGAAATTTTATTAAGATGCCCCAATAAATTAAGGCGATTGGGTTCGGAGATACAAAACTACATCCGTAGAGACCTATTTTGGTCTCCACCCGAAGCTAACTATCAAGGAAAAGGCCAAATGCAAAAAGATATTGGGTCAGTGTCAAACGAGTGATAAAAGTGACCTAATATCACGATAAAATATTCTATGGTGTTGGTGCACGTGGCATGCTTACATGATGAACTAACAACACGGTATAACGCCAAAGTGGACCTTACTTTTTAAACTGGTTTGGCACTATAGTATTCCAGTATGAGTTGTGATACACTATGTAAGCATGCCTCGTCGTGCACCACTTAATATTTTCTCGTTGTATCACCAACCTACTAAAATACACTATATCAACAACTTTGCTCATGTGGAGATATTGCTGTCCACATCAACAAGGTTGCTGATTTGATTGATTTGTGATGCCAATGACGTGGTATAACTGTTGCACCCGATATCTATTCGCCAAATGCGATGAAGAAAGAAACACTACCAGGGTGAAAACTCGGTGTCTAAATGTCAAAAGAGTCAGAACACTGATCACAAACTAATCTTAACGACTCTCAAAGATTTAACGAACCAATGCAACCAACGTCAGTTTCATGGATACTGAAGTCTACAATCATTCAGCGCTCCATTCATTTCAAGTATAAATGTATCCTGATATGATGTATTGATGTTCAGGTAAATGAGAATAATGAGAACCCTTCTTGGAAAGCAATAGGCTACACAGGACCTGACCCTGAATTCAAAGTTCAGACTAAGAACACACAAAGATCAAAGAATCAAAACTCAGAAGACCCAGAAAAAGAGGCAAGCTTGAGTAAAGAAGAGGTGTATGGACCTCTTTACAGAGGCCTCATCGATCTAAAGCAACCAAGACAAACAGTCATACAAACTCTGCAACGCTCGAGCTTTCAGGTCTCAAGTTTGCTTCCAACAAATAAAAGAGTACCACATCGTTCATTCCTTCCATCTACAGTTATCAAGTGTGATGCAGTCGTCGTGGGTTCTGGCTCTGGGGGAGGTGTCATTGCGGGCATTCTAGCTAAAGCTGGCTACAAAGTACTTGTGCTGGAAAAAGGAAACTATTGTGCCAGAAGCAATCTCACCCTTCTCGAAGGTCCCACCATGGATCAGATGTACCTTGGAAATGGGTTGCTAGCAACTTCGGATATGGGTGTTGTTCTGCTAGCAGGTTCCACTGTCGGTGGAGGCTCCACAATAAACTGGGCTGCTTCAATTCGTACTCCACAGCATGTACTTAACCAATGGTCAGAACATTATGAGCTTGAACTATTCCAAAGTAGACTGTACAAAGAAGCGATGGATGCTGTATGTGAGAAAATGGGAGTTCAATCTGAGGTTGAGAATGAAGGATTCAATAACATGGTTTTGAGAAGAGGGTGTAATGAATTGGGATACCCTTTGATTAATATCCCTCGAAATTCACCACCGGACCATTACTGTGGGTGGTGCTGTCTTGGCTGCAAAGACGGAAAGAAGAAAGGTACCTCAGAGACATGGTTAGTGGATTTGGTGAGTTCTGGTAATGGTGTGATTCTTCCAGGGTGCGAGGCCATACAAGTCCTACATAGCCGAAAGAAAGGAAGAGATAGAAGCACTGCAACCGGGGTTGTTTTTGAATTCCAATATGAAGGTTTGAAAGAACGATTTTTGGTGGAATCCAAGGTCACTATTGTAGCTTGTGGTGCTCTATGTACTCCTGAACTCTTGAAAAGAAGTGGCTTGAAGAATCAGAATATTGGCAAAAATCTGCATCTTCATCCCGTGACAATGGCGTGGGGATACTTTCCAGATACACCCAATGTATGGCCAGAACCAGAGAAAAGGAGCTATGAGGGGGGGATAATGACAGCAATGTCTACAGTGGTTGGGAATTTCAACAGTTCTGGCTATGGGGCAATCATACAAACTCCGGCTTTGCACCCTGGTATGTTCTCAGCATTGATGCCATGGGTTTCAGGCATTGACATTAAGAAGCGAATGTCTAAATTCTCAAGGACTGCGCATATATTTGCTTTGGCAAGAGATCAAGGTTCAGGAGTATTAACTTCACCAACTTCAGTTAATTACCAGTTGGACACAACTGACGGAGAGAATTTACAGAAAGGATTAGAGAAGGTCCTGAGGATACTGGCAGCAGCAGGAGCAGAAGAAATAGGAACCCATTACTGCAAGGGGAAAACCATAAATGTGAAGCAAGCTAGCTCGCACGAGTTTGAGAAGTTTGTGAAAGAGGAGAGTTCAAGGGGATTGAGAGACCTCGCGACACCCATATGTTCAGCACATCAGATGGGGAGCTGCCGGATGGGCGTGGAACCAAAGGACTCGGCAGTGAATCCGATGGGGGAGACATGGGAAGTCGAGGGATTGTATGTGGCAGATTCAAGCGTATTTCCAACAGCTTTAGGTGTGAATCCAATGGTCACAGTTCAAGCAATTGCTTATTGCACTGCACAGTCTGTTCTTCAAGCTCTTAAGAGAAGAAAGTAGAGTGAACAGAAACCGATATCTGCTTCATAAGCTTGTGTAACAAGAACAAGACTTGTCTTGATATAAGCATGAATATCTATTTCTAAATAATCCTTGTGCAAGTTCTATTTATGAGATCCCTGTGTTTTCATGCTCCTGTGTTATGTAACTTTAAATTAAGTTAATGATAACACCTCAATCTGAAGAAGAAATGTCTGAAAAAGGAATCTTCAATGCAATAGGGTGACGCCACGACCAGGAGAGAGGAAACCCGTGAACAGAGAGATTTTAGAATTGATAATTTGGTCACTTCAACCCCTCATCAAGACCAAACCCCTCATCAAGATCAAGTGAATAACACTTTGTCACTACAAAAGGCCCTAAATCTTGGCACAAAAATAGGAAGTGAATGTTGTCACTGTACATAAGGCCCTAAATCTTGGCATTAAAATAGGGGTGTCCGTCCAGCCTAAATCAGAAGCATTATATCCCAAAGAAATAGGATTCAATTGCCATAATTGTAGAAGGGGAACAAAGAATGTGTAGAATTAAGCTCAGCAACCGGAATCTTATGCTATGACTGAACATAGATATTAGCTACCAGGTGTTACTCAATGAGCAAAGAAAGAACTGTAGGCCAACTTATTTTTTTAAGTAACTGTATGCCCACTCCGCCATTTGTATAGCATTAGTGCATCTAGTAAATCACACAGTGATAAGCCGTTCTTATTGAAACTTTCCTTGTGCAGACAAGGTGACAGTACAAATTAAGAAGTTAAAGATTCAGTTACTACTACCATCCAAAGGGACAGGAAGACCATTTCAGATTTATATTTACATACTATGCCTAGCTGCAAATGAAAATGCAAAAAGGTCGTAGTTTATTACTATCTCATGTAAATACTCGTCAATTTCACTGTACATTATGTCAACATACAAGAGCACCAAAGTTTCAAAAATACAAATGGAAATATGAGTACCTGGATGTTCTCGATATCCAACTCATTATCCAGTATGTGGTACATCTATTTACGTCCATTGAGCTTTGATAGCAAATACAAGCAACCAGAAGATAGTAGCACGGAAGCAGAGAAACAAAGCAAATCCGTCGAGGAGTTTATAACTGCCTTCTTACTCTTCTCAAACAACCCAATGAGCAGAAGCATCACTATTACATGGCCAAGTTTGGTTTTTAGCTCATTGACAGATTTTATTTCCAACCATCTTGGACGTTCCTGAAATGACCATGAAAGGAAGAAGTCACAAAACAGTGTGGAAAAGTATATTTAACTAATAGAAACATGGACATCTAGGGGCATGAGATGAAAAAAGGAAGTCGCAATTTGTTTTCAGCTAGAACCATGCAATCACGAGAAATAACTAATATATATATATATATATATATATATATATATATATGCGTGTGTGTGTGTGTGTGTGTGTAAACCAATTAGAGGTCTGACAAGAGGCAAGAACATTTCAATTATAAAGATATATCAATATTCATTCCAGATGAAGCACTCTAGTATTAAATCTTGTATTCATTTTACTGAGCACTGTTACGGCCCCCATTCCTATTAAACATATGAAAACTTTTTCTATAATTGCGAATGTTATTTTAAATTGTATCTTTCATACTTGGACTCATCGATTCACTATTCTCACAACTAAAATCTTATTAAGACCAGAAAAGAGCAATACATTCAGAGAACCAAAGCAAAGACATGTTAAATATCATGCATTATGAAGATTGCAGAACATAACAATGAATACGACCTACCTTTAGAGGAAATAAGCCGAAGAGACTAGATCTGTGTGGAATTCTATCCTCCGACGATGACTTTGCGATGTCGAGATTGCTGATGAAGAGTTCATAGAGACCCATGCCGAACACCAACATGACAGTCCCCAGAAGATAAACATCTACAATAGCCCAAAAACAATAATAGCGACTTTAACAAAAGATAACATTGGAGACTAGAAAGGATAAAGTGAGGTTTAAGATTCATCAAAATCTCATCAAGAATGACATAGCTAAACTTCAGTCAAGCATGACTATGCCAATTATGGTAACGTCCGGGGTTAGTTAAAACAAAGCAACCAGCAGTGTCCTGGCTTGACTACAATCTTTTTCCCCAGGTCTGGCCTGAAATGCAGTAAAGCCTCCCATTAAAATTGAAAATGGTCCTTCTAAGTTTTTTCTTATTCAAAATTGCCCAAAAATTGAGCGCGCCTAAAAGAAATGGATGGAATTGGTCATGTGCATAGCACAGGACCAATTAACAAGGATATAAACGAAAAATCAACTCTTTAATTTCCAAACAACCCAAAGTTGCCGCAAAATAAACCTCAATCCTTTTCTTCGGCAATCCCAATCCACCTCCAAACAGACCACTTCTACGCCCACCCAATTTTTTTCTCGACTCTTAGAACGGGAAGTTCACCACCCACACTCTCCTTTTCCCTGTATCACCACCGAGCTCCATGATAAATTGGTGGCTATACTTCAACCAAGGTCTAAGAACACACAAACACACACACAAAATCACATATATGTGGCCAATCAACCACCTACTCGTCCATTCATGAATTTTGTAATAATCGGTCATAGATATATCCCTCCCGTTCCATCATCATCATCAACCTCCATGGCATCTGTCTCATCAGAAAAATGTACAGCGGTGCATGACCACAAGCTGTAAAGAAGTCATGAAACCCTCCAAAAGTCTAAATAGGTGTTCTTGCAACTCTAGCCCTGTGAGGCTGTATAACTTTTGAATGACTAATGCCATTAGCATTTTCTAACATCCATTCGATTTTGGATTAGTTTCGAAAAAAATAAGAACCTAAGGGAACAGTTTCACGATTTTCCATCCATTGGAATGCTGGAGAACTATATGGTGATTCACCCAAACTTCAGGGGATAGTTACATAGTTAGGCCTTTCCTTTTTATTCATTGTGCATAGTTGGAGCAGCAGCAGATACATCATAGGTTCACATATGAGTGTTTCTGTATGTAAAATTCAACAAACAGGAGGAGATAAATCTGGATCAATAAAAATTGCAACATCATACAACAGTCAACAGCATTCACAACAATAAAATATTATACTGACAGTAGAAGTGACCTTCATAATTCAAAGATAAAGGAAAGTGAAATGGGAACAGGGAATAAACAAACAAAGAATGTTAGCTCAATTGTTAAACATTGTTGTGATGGACTGGAGCATAAGGAGATCATCACACTATAGCCAGCGGACAAAAAAGACAAACCCAATCTTCTATCATAACAATTTCTCAAAGCCCTGGTATCTATTGAATAGGGTACCAAAAGGGTGCAACTCTTATGCACAAGGGATATACAAAGATTTTTTTTTTTTTTAAAGGTCGGAGGGGACAAACCTTACCCCAACCCTTATTATTATTATTTAATACTTTGAAAGGTTACAATTAAGACTATATGGTGCCTTTGGTGTGGCTAGAACGAATGGTGCCTCTAATGAAGCTTTGAACACCCGACCTCTCTGTTGAGAGTAGTGAAGTATTAGGGTGGCTCTAGTGGGGCTTGAACGCTCGACCTCTCGACTAAGAAAAGTGAGCAGTACTAAATGGTGCCTTTGGTAAGGCTTGAACAACAACGGTGCCTCTAGTGAGGCTTGAATACCGGGCGTCTCTCTTTAGAGTAGTTAAGTGCCTGGGTGCCTTGGTGCCTCAGGGGTGCCTCTGGTGAAACTTGAACACCCATCATTTCCATTAAGAGAATTGAGCGGTACCAGTTGAGTTAGAGCTCATTGGTGGGACATACAAAGATAATTCAAACCAAAATGGAGCTATCCAAAAGTCTAAGAGTGACTCCGACTCCAAAAGACATGATGCATCACAGCATTGAAGCTTTCAGCCTAGATAGAGATTCAACATTTTAAGATGTCCTATTCCTTTGGTTACCAAAACACACAAGGAATCAATGAAAAAAAAGATGAGCCTTCAGTCTCAACATGAATAATAATAATAATAATAAATCATCAATGTTAAGGGATTCAGAACAATAGACAAGGGGCCTCATCTAACTGGGATAAGATGAGATGTATAAGAAGATGATCATAGACAAGCTCAAAGACGGGCCTCCTTAACGATTCATGAAAGGCATTTCCCCCACATTTGCGGAAAGGAACCTAACAATACAAGTGGCTAAAAGGTGCTGGCGTAGTACAGCAAGAATTGGACAATGCAATGGCCCTAAGGTCACAATCTGATGAACTCTTTCAAGCTACTCTATTGTGATACTAGTTGTTACTGTGCACCCTAATTTTTCACTTGAGAATCTAATAACACCAAAATCCTCACAAGGTAAAGACAAGTGATATCAAGCAATTTACATCTGAAAGAAAGACAAACAATTCACCATCTTTGGCCCATAGAAAATGTAAATCTCCAATTCCCAACACCCATATGAAGCAATAAGGAAAAAGTAATATTGACAATCTCTTTACAAATAGCCGAATAACTGTCGAATCACAGTGATCCCCAATAAGGTGGCAAAAAAAATCTTTAAGCTCGTGCCTTATTTTGTATCTATTTATTTACTAACATTATTACCATCTTCTACATATGGCTTTCCATTTTGCCACTCTAATCTGTTGACTAGCATCAACCAGGGACTTCTTTAAATCCTTTTTCTATTGTAATTACTTCTTAAATCCTAGAACATCATTCTATTCTATTGCTTTATTCTATCTTCAAGAAATAAAATTTGATTATGTTTTCTACATATAAACTCGCAACTGAACTCCTTTGAACAGGGACATCAATTTTTGACATGAAGAATTTAATTTAGAAATGAGGGCTTCCGTACCAAAAAAAAAAAAATAGTCCTACTTTCCTTTTCTGTTTATCCCAAATAAAGGTCCCAATTCAAAATTTTAAGCTACAAATCTCTATATTTTTTTTCTATTTTTTTCTTTCATTTGAAAAACATGATGTTCATCAAACATGTCATACAAAATTTTATAATTTTGAGTACAATTTTAAGGAAATATAGAGGAGTAAAAGTACAAAATTAAAAAGTTTGACTCTTCACACGAGACTATTTTTTCAGGAAAAAGGAAGTATATTACAGTCGTATAGGTTCTCTAGTGGCAACATTATCAGACAAATTCACATAAAAAAGAATGCATCCATACTTTTGCAGATCAGCATTTCTCTATTATGCAACTCAATAAGAATTTTGGGAAAGAACAGTAAATTAATTATTCTAAAACCTTAGCTAATATAAAAAGGTTAGACAGGATTGAGGATGCTTGGGAAACCCACCAATGGCCTCCACCAGCAATAGAATCACCTTCCCGCGGTTCACAATGTATTCTTGGTATGATGCCATAACATATGCACAGCCCTGCAAGGCCATAATAATGAACCATAAAATAAGTGTTTTCTGTACCCATATGAATGAAATAAACGAACTAACATGTTAAGCAAAGCTCGCCCAACTCCATTTCCCTATTTAAGGTATTTCAATAAGTGCAGACCTCAAGTACACAAAAAGACCATCTTAAAATTGACAGAATACAACCTTGAAACAATATTCAACAGCGATAATGAACGCAGCAAACTACGATAAAGTAAAACCATAAAATGGTTGACCCTAGCTGATAGTTCTTACATAAAATACTTCATAGTCATCTTTCTATACTATATATAAAGGGAGAGGGGGTGACTGCTCTCTTGGACTCTCTCTTTTTGTTTTCTCCCCACCTCCTCTCTCTCCTATACTTTTTCTACACAAAACCACCCTACAACTCCACTTCCTCTCTTATTTATAGTTTTTCTTGGAAAAAACACCTCCACAATTTATACACACACACACATACATACATACACACAATACATACATACATACATATATATATATATATATATATATATATATATATATATATATATATCTTCCAAACAATTCACAGTTAAAGAATTTCATTATCTATCAACAAAAAATTACTAAAAATTTTATAATTGTAATGTACACGAATTGCATGTGCTGCTATTACTTGTAGCACTGGTAATCTTTACAAACACAAAACCACAGTGCAATATATATGTGTATGTATATATATATATATATATATATATATATATATATAGATATAAATATAGATATAGATATATGTATATATATGTATGCATATACTCCTATTAAGAAAATAAGAAAGGTGGGTGGAATGTGAAATACCTTGATGAAACACAGGAGAGAGCCAACCAAAGATCCCCAAACTGCAAGAATAGTCAAGAACCGGCAGCCATAAATAACCTACACCAAGGCCAAGTCATTGCAAACATTAAAATAGTCTAGTACACTAGCAAAACTTTTTCCACTTTCCAGATAAAGAGTCCTGTCTTTTCTTTTGGAAAGTTTCTTGAAAATAGTCTCATTTCAAAAATTAAACTCATAATATTCTAACTTAACAAAAGTTTGTATTTCTATCATTTATGAATATTCAAAGTCCAAAATAAATATTTTTTTTAGGTTTTTTATTATAAATTTAAAAAGTTAACTTTTAAATTAGTTTAGTTGTACATATACCCGAATATTCCTCCCATTTACCCAAAAGTAATGCAAGTCACATAATATAATCAAAGGTAAAATTAGCAACTTTGTAAAAATAAACGCTCATTTTGAGACAAAAAAAAATTTAAAAATTAAATAAAAAAGCACTATGTAGGTCAAGGGAACACTTTATAGCAAAGTTGAGTAAAAATATCCGAAAAAAAAGGTTACCTTTTCGATGTTCTCCTCTAAAGACTGCAATTTGGGGGGCAAATTATGAAAGAAGGAAGACCCGGCAGCCTTGGAGACGATCTCAGAAGATGGCTGAGCTGTCAGAGGAGCATCGTGGGTGGTGGCCATGGTGGTTGCCGGAAATTTGGAATTCTCCGGCCAGGAATTGGGTACCCATTTCAGAGTAGAACCCAATTTGGGAATCCTTGTGATAAACAATTGCGGTGCAATTGGATTTGTGGAGGTAATTACTCCAGTGGGTTTCATGGGTTGGAAATTCCGGCATCAATCAAAGGAATGAAATGAACTAATCAATAAGTCCTATACTATAGGTGGGTTGGGATTGCAATTTGGAAGGCAGAGATTGGTGGGTTTGGGAAACAAGTTCCAACTTATGCAAGGAAAAGAGTCAATTTTTAATGAATTAGTACATTGAACACATGTAATCTCAGTTTTTATTGTCATTCTTCTTGATTTGATTTGTACCATTGTAAAGACAAAGGAGTAACTGTCAGTGTTGATACCCAAGTGGTTATAATAACAGCCACTTAAATATGCCTACTCACCTAGTGACTCACTCCCGAATCTTTTCTATTTTCACATTTTGACCGTCCATTTCACGGTCAGGCACAGCCGTTAAAAAGAGTGGATGGTGGAGTTATCCCTACCATGTCAAAATAAGTTTCGGTTTAAAGTAATGCACATATATTAAAAAAATTTATGAGTTGAAAAATGTACTTTTATAAATTATTATTAGTTTTGTGTTAGGAATAGTTGAAAAGATAAATTAAAAAAAGATAACTGTTGAGAGAAGAGAAAATATTTAATAAAAAATAATTAATTGTTAGAACTTGGAAGAAAAAAGAAGGGTCTATTAAACAAAACATGCATTGAATCTTATTTTGAAACAAAAAACTTAGCTAAAACGATATTATTTTGAAACGGAGGGAGTAGTAATTCCCAAATACATACCACCGAATATAAAACCTACGAATTATAGACAAAACCTAATTAAAGAGATTACACAAGAAAAGGTTGACCCAAACCCAAGATACGTGCTATCAACCCTTGATTATCCATGCCCCTCTAAGCTTCAGTCACCATTGCCGAAGAGATTTCTAAGTGAAAACTAGTAAAATGGGCTATTTTGGGACAACCCCCTTTGGATTTGTTGTTTTTCACTCTTTTGTGGTTGCAAAATTGTGTCAAATTTGGCAAAAGGAGGCATTTTTTTGGGAGTTTCAGGTTTCAACTACGTGAATTGGGCTTGGATCTAGATTAAGATATGGATGAAAATGGGCTTGGGAATCGGTCTAGGTTGGTGGGGATGTGACATGTAGAGAAGGAAAATGGGTAAGATGTTGGGTGCTATTGCATCAATTTCTAGGCTTGGCCTGGCTAAAATGTGAGAGAAAGTTAAGTGAATTTGGGGGCCAAGAAGTGTTTTACAAAGTAGAAGGGCTCAATTGCAGTTTTTGGAAGACTGGGAAGGGCCCTATGCTTGAAAATCGCGCTAATGCGCTAAAAAACGCATCAAAGTGACACATTCTAGCGTAGATGGTGATAAGGCTTGCATTCTATTGCATATCCAAGTGCTAAGGCGATGTATCAAAGTGCTAAGGCGCCGCATTAGGGTATCACAGCCACATCGCAACCTAGATAACGTGTGTTTTTCTTTTTGGTTTTTTTATTTATATTTTTGTTATGTTTTACTTTCCTTGTTGGGTTTTGTTTACCTTAAAACGTTTTTCTGAGTTTGTTTTGATTTTTAGCCTATATAAAGGCGCTTTAAACATTGTAATTAGGGGAAGTTAAGTTTTTATGAATTGAACTTAGTTTTTCTCAATTTTTGAGTGAATTGTTCAAGTGCTGCAAAAGTGTGTCCTTGTTGTAATTGATTATCGACTTATCAACCGGTTGATCATCCCCATTGTGGCGTTATCACCTATACCGAGGTTCTTGCTTCGCAAGGCAACGGGTCAAGGTTCCGTTCCATCAACCTATTTAGGAGAAGATCTTGGGGTAACAACGTATTGTTGTTGGGTCGTATGTGCATCGTTGCTACGGTTCACATCCGAAAGTTAGTTGGTAGAGGCTGGATACGGGTCGCACCAATGGAAGGACGTTAGCACTTAAGCCAGTCAAGAAGGGGCGACGTGCCAAGTTGATAAAGTGACAACTCATTAATAGGGTGCATTCCTCACATGTGTCTCACCTCGAGCAACCATTTAACAAACATCTAACTTCGATAACATTTGAATTGTATCCCAATGGATGGAGAGCTAAAGGTGTTAATTCTAATAAATTTTTTCTTTCAGTATCCAAGCCCTTCAAGTGATATTCCCTAGGGTTGACCTTGTTGGCATTAGAGATAGGAATATTCACCCATAATACCTCGTAAAAGCTCCATTAACTCGATTAATAATGATTCCTTGTTGAAATGCTAATTGCGCTTAAGAAGTTATCTTTAAAACACAATTTTAAGCCCATAACTTCTTCGAACTTCATGCAAATTGTCATAAAACTTTGAATTAGCTCCGAAAACCTATAATATAAAACTCGATTCTCAAGGCATAAGTAGCCAATAAATGCATGAAAATAAAGGAAACTATGAAAATCATGAGCTTATAATTACTCATTAAAAGCTTTAGATAATCTCAAGCATTAACGATTTTTATGTTGTTCAAACTCTTCCCATTTTTCCAAACTTTTATATAAACTTGTTTGGGTAATATTTTGGGCACAAAAAAATGGTCACAAAAGCCGTTGTTAGTTTTTGACTGATTTTTTTCATTAGTTAGTGGTGGACCTGTAAACTATGTAACCAATTAATAACTATCAACGAATTTTTGTGAAAAAAAAATTGTAACTTTTTTGTGTCCATAGCATTGCTTAGCTTGTTTTGCTTCAATTATGTTTTGAATTTTTCATTACACCAACATGTTTCCTTATCTAGGGTCTGGTCTCCATCCTAATTTTGTGACTTTCGTTTTGTAATTTTGGACTTTATTTTTCTTTAGTTACATCTGCTTTCACTTGACCTCTTTTTTTTTTCCTTCAATTATTACAAAATGAAAATCCAAAACAAGCTACTAAATCACAATGCCAAACAAACCCAATTACCTTTTGATTCTCCTAAGACATCACTGACACTAGTTACAGAGCCCGTGCAATGCACGGGTGCAATTTAACTTTTGTGTTTAATTGATACATTTTAAAAATATTTTTTTTATAAAAATTATCATTATTGAATATAGAAGTTTGTTGGCTTAATGTCTGACAAAAGTTAAGTGTTGTCAATATATGCAAATTGGTATTCGTTTATTATAATATTTTTGTTTGAAAATAAGTATTTTTTATTGGTGGTCAATACATGTATTTTTGTTTCTATATATTTTTTAATTTTTTTAAGTATCCTTTAATGATATCATATTATTGGGTTTCTTTATCTCTTTTTTTCATCTTGCACTTAGTAAAAATATTTTAGACAAATATTTGAAAAAATGTACAAAACTAAAAATAAAATATTTACTTTGGGACATATTGAAGAAATATAACATTTTTTTGAACAAATGAGAATTGTCTAAGGATTGAATATAATTATATTTTTTGAAATAATTTTTGAAGATCATTCAATGATTAGAAAATGTTTAGTTGGATACTATATTTACATATTTTTTATACACTATCAGTTTGAAAAAGAAATTTACACAAATATAAAAAAAAACATAAGCATCAATTTTGAATAAATAATTTAAAATTTTGTTGTTATGGATCACATATTATATACATTATTTTAGGACGTTTTAACTGAGAATAGGAGACCCAATTTGACATGGAAAGAGTATCATTTATAAAAATAAAAATTAGTTGGTTTATATTATAAAATAATTTATAGAATATAATATGTTTTTAAAATCTTTACATATAATATAGTTGGTTGAGTTGGTTTAAGGTGTATTACTATATTTAAAAGGTTGTTGGTTCAAATCTCATTGACAACATTATTTTATTTCCTAAAGTTCTTCTCCTACTAGTAATACCCAATGTTCGAAAAATCGGCCTAGGCGCCCCCAAAACGCCGCGCCTAGGGCCAAATCGGGTAAAAAATCGCCAATGAAAAAAATCGCCGCCTAGGCGCCCGCCTGGCCGCCTAGTCGCCTGCCTAGCCAAATTGCATTTTTTTTAAAAAAAATTTTTAAATTTTTTTCAAAAAATAGTATCATTTTGGTTTAAAAAAACAGGAAAACCTAAGTTAAGTAAGTTTGTTTTCCATACTTTATATGTTATAGTATTGTTATTTTTTTTAAAAGTTTAAATTTTGAAGTTTGGAATGATACTATTGAATTTGGTTTTAATTTTTTACTATTAATCTTGTAATGTGATCATTATTTTAGTTTATTTTGTCAAATTTAGTTATTTACTATTGTTGCAGCAGGTATTGATTATTGAATTACATTTTAATTTTAACTTTTAATCTTGTAATGTGACCATTACTTTTAGTTTATTTGGTTATATTTAATTATTAATATTGTTGTAACAAGTATGGTATAAACTTATAGTGTAATTATGCCTCAATTTATAGACCCCGCCTAGGCTCCGCCTAGCCCCGACTAGTCCCCTAGGCGCTAGGCCCTGCCCTGGCGCCTAGCGATTTTTAGAACATTGGTAATACCTATTGTAAAACCTATTTTAGGCATTCTCACCAACTTTATATATATATATATATATATATATATATATATATATAGAGAGAGAGAGAGAGAGAGAGAGAGAGAGAGATTTTTAATCACACATAAACTCAGGTATGTTTGGTAACCCAATTAAGAGCTTAATTAAGAAAGTTTTAAGTGATATTAAAAATAAGATTATTTGATAATGTAATATTATATCACTTAATAAATTAAGTATCTCTTAAAAATAGCCAAAATTTTAAGTCAAAAGATAATGTCTTAATATTTTAAGCTCTACTTTTTCAGACATCACTCATTCTATTCTACATTTATTAGTGTCATCCTTTATATTTTCTGTTTTTTGATGGAAAGTTTAGTGTAAAAAGACATGAACGATATAAATACTTCCATATCTTTGTATGAGTAAAATAAGATCATTAGTGAAATATGCAGAAGCAAATATACACCATATTCGTGTATATATCTTTATATTTTCTTAACTTTAAGGTTTAAATATCTTAATATTTTTACATATATACACTGTCATAGTTATTATATTTGTATTATTACTTGATAAAAAAAAAAAAATGGTTCAGTAGCCAAATAAAAACATGGTTAAACACATATGTACTCTCAAACTTGCATTTTTTTTGTTCTCTCAAACTTGCATTTAAAAAGCATAAGTAACAACAAATAATGTTTCCTAAACTCACAATCCCTTTTTTCATCTTAACATAAAATATTCACATTTGATCAAATCACAAAGATTAATACTGTAAATTAAAGAACTAAAATAATAGAATTATTTAAAAAACATAAAATATTCACATTTGATCAAATCACAAAGATTAATAATGTAAATTAAAGAACTAAAATAGTAGAATCATTTTAAAAACAAAAGTTGAGTTAAAAAGAAAGAAAAAAAACACAATAGTTTTATACTGATAGTGGAATATTTAATTTTTTTTTTATATTTATTTTACATTTCAACATAAAAGTACAAATAAGTTTAGATAATTTTAATTTAATTCATGGATATATAACTAGAAATTTTTAATTAAGTTTACATAATAGACATAAAATTATACGAATATTTACTAACAACAATCCTTCTAGGTTTTGGTCTAACTCCCCAAGTTTTAAGTAAAATTGTGTCTGCAATGTACGCTGCTTCCGGCCGGATTACGACAACTTTTTTACGAAGAGAGTCAAGAGACTGACCTGCCATTGCCGCCGGACTGAAATTCAAGCTGCTCCGGCCATCGGCTTCAACCTGCAACATCCCGTCAACTGCAACGTTTTTAGGTAATTACTAAGCTGTACATCCATTCTGATCCTTTCCTGCTTTCATTGTGTAATTTGCCAGTTTAATTGACATGTGATATTTCTCAAATCTGTAATCCCTCCATTAATGGAGACCGCCATGGCTAAAAACCCTAAACTCGCAACTATCCCACTCAAACACCCACCTCAACTCATCCCTCAACTTTCCTCACAACTCCCTAGACTGTCCCAACAACAATCCCAAACCCCAACAACAAAACCCCCCAAACGCTTCCCATCTTACCTTGAAACCCTGTCCGTTTCTCCGGGTGCCCGAATCCTCTGTGAAATTCTCTCCAAGTCCTCCCCAACCCATATTGAATCCGCCCTAAACGCCACTGGGTACCAACCCGAACAGGATGTTGTAGAAGAAGTCCTCAGGCTTTCCTATGGGTCGCCTGCGGCGGCTGTTGAATTCTTCCGGTGGGCCGGTCTGAAACATAAGCACTCGGCATTTTCGTGGAACCTGATGGTTGATTTGCTTGGGAAGAACGAAATGTTCGAGCCAATGTGGGATGCTATTCGGTCAATGAAGCAAGAAGGGGGTGTTCTTACGGTAGCGACATTTGTGTCTGTGTTCGGGAGCTACTGCTATGCGGGCCGGTTAAGCGAAGCGATCATGACGTTTGATGTGATGGAAAGGTATGGAATTCAACCTGATGTTGTCGCTGTTAATTCTTTATTAAGTGCTATTTGTCGTGAAGATAATCAAACTATTAAAGCCTTAGAGTTTTTCGAAAGGATTAAGACTAAGATTGCCCCCGACGGAGATTCGTTTGCTATTTTGTTGGAAGGGTGGGAGAAGGAAGGGAATGTGGCTAAGGCTAAAACGACATTTGGGGAAATGGTGATTCGTATCGGGTGGAGCCCACAGAACATGTTGGCTTACGACGCGTTTTTGAATACTCTCGTTCGTGGATCGCAGACGGATGAGGCAATAAAGTTTCTTCAGGTGATGAAGGGGAAGAACTGCTTGCCAGGTTTGAAATTCTTCTCTAATGCTCTTGATGTTCTTATTAAGCAGAATGATTATGCACATGCTGTCCCGTTGTGGGATCTAATGGTGGGTAGCGGATTGGTTCCAAATTTGATCATGTACAATGCAATGATTGGTTTGCTTTGCAAGAATAACGACCTCGCGAATGCCTTCCGTCTCCTTGATGAGATGGTCTTACAAGGAAGTTTTCCTGATTCTTTAACCTATAACATTATTTTCCAATCTTTGATTAAGAACAAGAAGGTACGTGAAGCGGGCAGGTTTTTCTTCGAGATGACCAAGAATGAATGGCCTCCGACTCATTTGAATTGCGCTGCAGCCATCTCAATGTTCTTGGATGGTGATGACCCAGAGATGGCCATCGAGATATGGGAGTATATGGTTAAGAACCATGTTTCTCCTCTTGATGAAGCCGCAAATGCATTGCTTATTGGGCTTTGTAATTTGGACAGGCTGACAGAGTTGAGAAGGTTTACTGAGAAAATGCTTTATAGAAGGGTGAATATTGATGAGGCTACAATGGGGAAGTTGAAGAATGCTTTCTACAAGGACGGTCGAAGTTCTCGCGATACATATGATGATCTTTTGAGGAAGTGGAGAGCTCCGTAGATTTTGTATTTAAACTTTTTTTTTTCTTTCTAAAACCTTTTTAAGTTTGACGTCATATTTTTGTTAGTGTTTGACACATTTACGTATTTTGCTTGATATGAAGGGAAGAACTTCAAATATAAGCTGCTATGACCATATCTTGGTTTCCTGCCTTTGTGTAGTTTCAGATGAAGTGGACTGCTTTTGTGTTTACATAGTTACTTTCTTTCTTGTTTGCCTTCAATTTAAGACGGGTTGTCTGATTCTTTCATTTCCCCTCTTTCCTCGTATTCATATTCTGGATTTCATTCTTAAATTAAATTTTACCCCATTTTCGGTGATTTACATGAATCTATCTTCATTTACTTTGTCCGATTAACGTCATAACTGAATTCTCGAGGACTTGGTTGAACTTTTAAAGGAAGATCACAATATTGACGTGTCCGGATGTGATATTGAAGAGTTGGAGACATGGCTGTTTGCGTGCTCATAGATCCTACACTCGTTCTTTGTTTCTTCATTCCTTTCTTCCTCGTTTCTCTGCCTTTTGATATTATCCTCTTTTCCTTCCCCAAGGGCATTGCCTGGTGCGAGTGTAAAAGCTCAAGCTAATGAGTGTATTATTGCAGATTTGGAACGAATCTAGCTTCTTTATGCAGTAGTGCTTAAAGATTATGAATGTATGATGTCCAAGCTCCATCCTCAATTAAAGGGAAGCAGATTGTGCTCTGCACTCTTCCTTGTTATCTTGAAATACCATTGCATGGGTTGGACTGTAGCTCGCTTTTTATTGATGCATAGTCACTTGCCAAATAAAGATACACTTCTCACGATTTTCTTGAAATAAGCAAAGAACAAATTGTCATAAATTTAAGCAATGCAATAGAGCATGAGCACGAAAACAGGATATGTACACGACCTCAGACTGTCACTATGAGTAGGATGAATTTTAAAGGCAGGATATGGAAATGGACTCAAAGACTAGAACAAAGGCATGTTTTGTACTTGTAAGATTGTGATGTAAATAATACACCTCCTTCTTAAAATGAGTGTCACTTTTTAAACTTTTTTGTCCCTAAATTAATCTCATGTTTCTAATGAATTTTAGAAAGTTTACCTTTCCTAACTATCATGTTCCAATGTGCACTTGCAATGATATAGTATGGACCTAAAGGTCGTTATGTATATATGCTAGTAAAACTGTTGAAAAGTCAACTTGCTTAATTTCTATGAAATACTAAAAATGGACGATTAATTAGGGACAAAGGGAGTAAGTCTTATTTTTGAAAAGGTCATATAATATCATATGATTATGACACTAATTCCTTAACGGACTGATCAATAAAATAGTACGTCATATCATATATATCAAGGCTCAACGAAGATTCCTTGAGACGTGTCATCTGCGATGAAATATTATGGAGTCCTATTTAATTGAACTAGTGCTTAGTTATACTTCTATTCACCAAAAGCTTGTTTAGTTGCATGAATATTTGTATGAAGAGAAGACCAGATAGTATATTGTTTTGAGTCACACTAAGAGATACAAAACTATAGATCTAGTTGAATGAAATTATAGATCTAGTTGAATGAAATTCTTTTGCAAGTGCTGATATGATTATTGTTCCTATGTGTATTGGACATGTGTATAATACCTATAAATTGTCATGTTTATCACATATTCCGTGCTGAAAAAATAATTGATACTTAGCATCCAATATAGTCATTTGGGCAAGTATCCAAAAAGTATCACGGACAAGGATTGACATTTTCAACCTACTAATTTCTCCCTTTTATTATTTTAAGTTGCTGTTAAAGGGTATTTGATTTGTAGAAGAAGTAATGGATTGTTTAGCATCTGTGCAGCATGATTTTATTGGATGTCCAAATGTATAAATATTCAGTTGTTGTTGGGGCATTGATGATGGAAAATCGTGTCTCGAATATGGTAAATAACTCTTGGGGAGAAAGCAGTAAATATGAGTTTTTATATAGTAATTCTTTAACAGGCGTCTCCCTTTTATTCTTTTCAGTTGCTGTTAAAGGGTATTTGATGGTAAGAAGAAGTAATGGATAATTTAGCATCTGCGCCGCTAGGTGTTTGCCGGACAATCTGGTGTGAGAAATAGGTGGGTTCTTGACAATGTGGAATCCTCTATTGCGTCTTTGAAAGAGTCCCTGATCCACCTGCTGTTCTTTTGGTGTTCGGAGAATCTCCCTTGTTCAGCTCATTCTTTAGTTGATTTTGTGGATCATATTTTAATTAGTTAAGTGTTTTGGGCTGTGTATACTTCTAGTGCTGTGTATACTTCTAGTGTACAGGACGCGCCACCTGCGTTGACGCTCTTTTATTCATTATCTTACTTATCAAAAAACAGGCGTGGGTAGAGAATGTTAAGTTGTTGTAGTTTATGTGGAAGCACTTGCAACTTTCAAAAGCATGACATTGTGGTGAGTATGGTCCAAAATATGATATTACACGTGATATCATGGTTACTAAGCAGTGGTGGATCCATCAAGTCATCATAGGTGCTATATTTTTGTTACAACTGGCTGCTGCGGGTGCTGCGAATAGGGTGCGTGTTTTCTTTTCACTAGTCTTTGGTTGCCCCCTTTCAATTTTTGCTTCTGGTCATGATGAGGTTTAAGAATGGATATTTGAAATCGAATACTATATTTGAGAAGATGGGGAAAGTGGTTCCTATTAAAGTAAATTTTTTCATAGCCTCCCACTTAATTTTCTTTCTCTTTGCATAGATCACTTTCCCTGATTTCAACTGGATCGTAGCAGTTGGGAGATTTTGAAGATTCCGTTGTTATTTGATAAGTAGTTCTTGTGGTATTGGTTTTAGAGGTTTGAGGGCACTTTCAGAAAATTTTGGGGTCATCTGTTTTTAGTCTAATGGTTCAGGATGTTGGAATTTTGAAATTCTTTTCAGAGAGGTTCATTGCTTATAATGACGAGTTTAGTTTATGTTTGTCTGGACTTGTTCTTTTTATTACTCCAGCAATTGGCTTAAAACTTGCCATGAGCTATTCACGTGATTGTATGTACCATGATTTATGATAGTTGTTGGGAAATGGTGGAGGAAATACCTCTGGAAGTCATTGAAGGAGGAATTGTCTTTCGAGACCATACGAGCACAAATGTCGGGTTATCGTTAGAGAGTTGGAGAATTGGTGATTGATAGGATAGCTTTAGTCCTGAAGGTTGTATTTTGTAACAGTGGGGCAGAAAACCCACATAGGCGAAGATAACCTCTTCATTTGGAATCTAGATGTGGAAACCCACATAGGCGAAGGTGTGAAAACATAGTCAAAGTTAATGCATGGAATGTTAAATCAAAAGAATCAAAGAACTTTTTGAAAGGACAACGAGCGGTCTTTTCGGCGCTGAAGAAGCAGTCATGTTTTCTCAACTTAAATTTGGACGATTACATGTCTAATCATAAATTTATTAGGTGTGTACCAGTACATAAACTTATCTTGTAGAAGGGAGGCGTCCTAGAGGGGTCTTGAAAGTCCACCGTGGAGGTGTCCCGAGAAGCCTTAGTGAGGGGGTCCGTCGGTGAAGCGGTTGGTGTCACACTCTATTAGTTAAGGGACTGATGGGTGAATGTGAGTGGGTTGAAGACCGAGACAAAGCCAAGTTGGGAAAGAGAACATTTGCTGGGTGACCCTTCTTTGGCAATGTGTCATATCAAGAGCCAAGTCGTGCAAATGAATAGTTATTTATAACTTGAACCACCACTATATATAGTGATGGCCTGTTGTCAAACTCGTGGCGTCAATGGGTTGGCAGCATGTTAACTCGTGACACGCATCTCAGAAGGGTCTCTTTGAGTCCTCTCTCCTAGCCAAAGCTAAGGTTACATGTATCCTCGTGAGAGGCCACAATGACGTGCTCTCATTTTCACAGCCACCATTCCAAAACCCCTTCAGATCCCAAGCGTTGAGGTCTCCCCGAGCATGGTTCTGGTCTTGCTTTGGAAGACCTTCTTCAATGAGTTCCTCGGGGTGCGGGGGTGCTTTGTACGAGGAGTGAAAGGGGGTTCCCCATGTTGCCTTGCAGAGCCGGAGAGGCCATGGGGTCCCCGAGTGATAGCAAGTCCATTGAGCCTTTATGCTTGATGTGTTGAAGGTGTCTTAGGATGAGTATACTCCCCTAGATCGAGTCCCTCATGTGATGCGTTGAATGGAGGTACCCTTTCTCGAGAAGAAGGCGGGGGGTCCATTAAGATTGTTGGTTAGTCGTACGACGTGGCTTGGGTGACGTGGAAGCCCAGTAGAGGTGTCACTCCACGAATCTAATAATTGTGCATAGACTACTAATTTTCCTCAATTATTCCTACTAAATATGTGACAACTTCATTTTACTCTTAAATTATAATTGAAAATAACCCACTAATAATTTGTTACCAACTTTATTTATCCTCTCATTTCGTTCCACGTCGTTACTCAAGTGAAAAGGTACCAAATTCTAGACTTTTCAGTACTTCAGACATGGTTGTGCTTGGCTCTGTACACCTTGGATGTAGATGGTCCAGACTGAATCCATTCAGCAGTCCATGAGCCAAGGGAAGACCAATTTTGCTCCATCTGCAACTTGGGTGCAGAGTTTCCCACAATCCCTGCTGACTTGTGTGGCTTTGATCAAGTTCTTTCTCTTCTTTATGTCATCCGTTTTTTTTTTTTTAAGAGTTAATATCTTGCTTGGAGGATGGATTTCTGTTTGTCTTTCTAAATGTATGGGTGGATCCTTAGCAGGGTCATTAACTTTATCATTGGAATGAAATGGAGAAGCTGATTTTGTTTGAATTTCTCAAGAGTTCCTGCTTTTATGAGTGAATTTGTTCGGTATCTTATGGCTTTATTTTGCAATTGTTCATCTATCTCTTTTAGATTTCTGTCGATTAAAATGTTGCGGACTTGCAAGTAGCATTTTGTTTGTACGTCTGTTTGTTGATTCTCTTTTATGATTGTTAGAGTTGCATGTATTATGATTGTTATTGTCGTTTTAGTCATATTGGCTGTGGAAAACTCTTGCAACCATATCTGTTGTTGAACATTGGCTGAGGAGTATCATTTTATGATATTCTAGCCTTGGGAAAACCCTTGCAACCGTCTCTGTAGTTGAACATTGGCTGAGGAGTAGTATTTAGTGATATTCTAGCCTTGATCGCAGTTATATCAGGTGTTTGTCTTGGCCTCTCGGTTCCCAGGTAAACTGATTTGAGCCCTTGGGTTGTTTGTTTCTGTACTCCAAGTGCTTGTTTGGTATGCAAGATTGCGCTTTCCATTCCATGTTTTAAACTACCATGGAATGAACTCAATGCTAATAAAATGGCATGGAATGTAAAGTCTATTTCCATACCTAACAAGCACTAAGCATCTGTTCTGCAGATGGTAACTTTCTATTTTTGTATTACACATCAATCCCATGGATATGGTGAATTCCCTGGGTGCTATAGAGCCTTGCACGCATGGCTTACATCCTCTATGCTTACAGAACTTGAGATTTTGCTCATAAAAACCTTGGATTTTCTTCATGAGTAAGTTTCAAGACTGCTGTTGCATCCTTCACAGCACTTGGAAAGCGCAATAATTTTGATGATCCGTTTGTCGACTCCTTGAAGAGTGAGTCATTCTGCTCTTGTTGTATGTTGATGCGAATTCAAATATTTAATTATTTTTTTCCTGGTTTGTATTTGTTTGTAACGAATCAATGTTTTGGATCTATAAAGAACAAAGGTTCTTGGTTGTGGACTTCTAATATTGTATGTAGACGTTAAGAATATTAATGTACATAATGTAGTGCTAATATTGTTCTTTTTCTCGTTTCTTGGTTGTTTTGAGTTTTTACTTTTTCATCCATTGATTGTAATAATCCTACTTGGGAGTCAATTTTAGTCACCGAACCGTGGTTTATACCAAACCAACTCGAATTGGGCAGTTTGATTTAATTTCATGAATTATATGGTTCAGTTTGGCTATGAATTTTGTTAAATTGATCGATTTGGTTCGGTTCGGTTGGCAATTTTTCCCCATGACCCGACTCGAACCGCCAAATTGAAAAACAATCCACCGAACCGTATGTATGTATGTATTACTCCTATTTTGTTTATTAATAGTAGGAGGAGTACCTTTCATTTTACCCATTGGATTAGTGAATATACAATAATGCTTCGTCATTAGGTACTCTAATTATTATTTTTATTTTGCTTAGATTTTATATTTTATTTGTTTGGTTCAATATATTAAAGGTACTCTCGGAGTAATATTTTCTGTAAGCGTTGGAGTATTTTAGAAGTTGGGATTGTGTTTATTCTTCTTGTGCCTTTTGTCTTTTGAGGTTTGTATAATATTTGTTTATTAAATATTTTTCCGATAGCCAGCCAGCCTTGTTCGGTGTCATTTGAGAAATCAGACTTAATCTATCGAACTAAACCAACCACGAAGTTGAATTGCGAAACCAAATCACGTTTTCGTAGCAAACCAAACCGAGCAAATCCAGTACTATCTTTTTTCTTTAACTCTTATTTTTCTTTTTTTGGTTCGAAAATTACGAATGTAGAGTTAAACTCGTCCCTTATAAGTCCTAAAACACCGACTCTCAAAATATCTCTCACACTTTCTACTTCAATTATTACAAGACAAAAAAAACGGAAAAAAAAAAAGAAAAACTATCATGCGAAACACATGGCCATTATATTTCCTAATCACGCGGTGGTAAGTGAACACAGCCCAGCAATGGTATGGTATACTCCTCCACTATTGGATTCTGATTCTGAACAACCAAAAATATCTTAAAGAGTTTATTACACTGAAGCCTAAATTCGAAATGTTAACATGAATCAGAAGAGGGAAATGCTTATAGAGAGATCTATACAGCATGGGAAGAGGGTGTAAAATGACCCTTATGATAGAAAACGAGCCTAATGTGACTTGGAGCTACAATGTGGACTCACAACAGTCTTATTCAGAGGTAACCTGAGTTCACAATTTACGTGCAACCAGAACTTAACCGATCCAAACGGCCCGATTCGCCACCGAGTCTTCCCCTTCCCTTTGAGATAAAACAATATCATCTGCTCTCTAATCGAATCCTCCGCAAGATACTGCAGCCGTGGCTCTAACGGTATCTGTCTCGACTCTACAAAGTAAGGCAATACCACGGAATCATTCTTGCTAACGTCGAAAGGATCAGTCACCAATTCCGCTATATCCAATCCATTGAAGCTTAGTCTAAAGTCAGTGTTGTAGAAGCTCGCGTGGGCTTTTAAGTTGTCGTTTTGGGCCTTAATGATGATCGTGATCTGGACCGCTAGTAGCCCAGCTTGGCTATAGTAAATGTCGTTGAGTTGAGCTTCGGTGACACGGAGGACAGGCACCTTCGGCCCTATGGCAAGGTAGCTCACGAACAAGGCGATGCCGGCCACGATCACCCCCACGGCAAGTAAGGAAATGATCACCGCTGCGGCCCAGATTAGCGGGCTGGTTCGGCGTCCTCGGCCTAAGACTAGCTTTACCATTGGGGGATTTTGGTATGTGATGGGAGCAAAGGGGCAGCATCAGTGGAGGAACGAGGTAGAGATTTTTTTTTTCTTTTCTTGTTTGAATGTTTTATATGTTGAAGAAGGGGGAATATGATATGGGTGTTAGGGAGCAAAACTGCTAATGGAGGTTGGCAAGGTATAGAGATTACCTTTGGGCTTTGGGTTCTTAGCTCTAATTGGTGGGAAAGGTTTGGTACCTTTCCCACAGATAAAGCCACCATTATTAATCTCTGAGTTGTTTCTTTTCTTATCTTTTACTGAGCACTTTGCCTTGCAAAATGGAAAAGAAAATCCAAAGTTTGTGCATTCTACCTTTTTGTTACTTAAGAACATTGTATTAGGATCAGTGGTGGATCCATGTGGTGGGGTGGGGTGGGGCAAGTGACCCCACTGAAAATATTTTTTATTCTTTTTTACCTTATAAAAATGGTGTAGTTTTGGATAATGATTCTACTCAAAATTGAATGTGTGATTAATTTTTAAAGGACTCTCTTGCATATTTTATTAAAAAATAGTATATGTAAAAGACAATTGTAATTTTTAAGCTTTTTATGAAATAGTTAAAATTTATGACCCCACTGAAAAAAATTTCTGAATCTCTGCCAGGATTTAGGTATTTGTCGTACAATATAAATAAAAGAAAGTTTCTTGAGATGTTGACTCGTACATAGGACCTTCACCAACTTATAAGGATATCTTGAATGTATCTCTTTTAGGAAAAGTTTCTGTATCAGTTAATTGGATAAATTACAGAATGACCCTTTTGTTTTCTAACAATTTTGATCCTCCTTTCTTTATCATTGTTCTTGTAAAACCAATAAGAAACATTTCATTTCGGGCCAATTTGGCATTACTTCCTCATTCTGCAAAAGCCAAAAGTGATTCTCGATAATTGATTTCATTAAAAGTGATTCTTCTAAAATTAATTTTGCAATTTTAGATAAATTTGGCTACCTAACTAGGCGTAAAATTGATTATGGAAGGAAAAAAGTCTAAAATACCCTTATCTAAAACATAATATAAATGCAAAAAAGAAATTTATTCATTTATACCATTCAAAAATACATTCTAATATTGAAATAATTTCATAACCATAATTTAAGGTTCACTAAAAAGTAAATAAATAAAAAAGCCAATAACTAGTATAAAGCAATATACGTAAAAAAAAAAAAAGAACTAAATGTTGTTTCTTAGAATTATTAAAGGGTGGTACTAAATACTGCCCTTTTCTTGTTTAAAAGACTAAACTGCCCCTCAAGCCTTTAAAAATATATTTTACACTCTCACCCCTTGTTTGCTCAAATATATATATATATATATATATATATATATATATATATATGTAGTCTCTTTTTAATTTGATTGAGTCCATTATTTAGTCCTAATTGAAGACCCTTAATTTTTTATGAAAGTAGTGTTCACATTACAATAGGCAAGGTCTTTTGTAGACTTAGCTTATGCTAAAGATTTAGCTAAGTTTTAAGATCTAGTTGCCGACTATCTTGAAGATCTGCAGCTTTTGTCATCGACAAAAAGCTGCCTATGCTTTCAACATAAAAGTTGTCGATATTTGAAGACTTGCATATATTACTATTGTCTACGTGGAAGATGAGGAAACCTCAATAATCTATCTCCAAGTCTAATCTCCACATCTATATCACACTCACTATTGAAGTTTCTAAGACGTCAACAGTCATTTCCACTTTCGGCTAAAACATTCATCTGCAACTTTTTTAGGTCAAAGCAAAGTTTGCAATTTTCAGCAAATATGTCCATACACTTAATGCATTTCAGGCAGCCATCAAATCCATTGTTTGAAAGCCAACTCTAAATAGCTATTTGCATTAAATACACCAGTTTTGAAGATCAAAGTTGAAGACTTCACATTCTTCAACAACTCCAACAACTCTCACTGTATATAGCCTCTCTCATGAAGCATTGAAGAAGGTTGGCAAGACATTAAAGCTTCGAAATCAGATTCAGAGTGAAGCATTCAAGACCAGTCAAACATTCTCCCTAATAACTTTTGTGTTTAATTGATACATTTTAGAAATATTTTTGAAAAAAATTATCGTTATTAAATATAGAAGTTTGTTGATGTCTGACAAAAGTTAAGTGTTGTCAATATATACAAATTGGTAGTCGTTTATTATAATATTTTCGTTTCAAAATAAGTATTTTTTATTGGTGGTCAATACATGTTTTTTGTTTCTATACATTTTTTAATTTTTTAAGTATCCTTTAATGATATTATATTATTGGGTTTCTTTATCTCTTTTTTTAATCTTGCACTTAGCAAAGATATTTTAGATAAATATTTGAAAAAAATTACAAAATTAAAAATAAAATATTTACTTTGGGACATATTAAAGAAATATAACATTTTTCTGAACAAATGAGAATTGTTTAAGGATTGAATATAGTTAAATTTTTTTAAATAATTTTTGGAGATAATTTAATGATTAGAAAATGTATAGTTGGATACTATATTTACATATTTTTTATACACTATCAGTTTGAAAAAGAAATTTACACAAATATCAAAAAACATAAGCATCAATTTTGAATAAATAATTTAAAATTTTGTTGACATGGATCACATATTATATACATTATTTTAGAACGTTTTAAATAAGAATATGAGACTCAATTTGACATGAAGAGAGTATCATTTATAAAAATAAATCTAGTTGGTTTATATTATAAAATAATTTATAGAATAATATAATATGTTTTTAAAATCTTTACATATAATAATATAATTGGTTGAGTTGGTTTAAGGTGTATAATCATATTTAAAAGAGTGTGAGATTCAAATCTCATTGACAACATTACAACTTATTATTATTAGGTATTGTTATTAGCTAGTTGAATGAGATGGCATACTTAGAGGCATCCTCACCAACTTTATATATATATATATATATATATATGTATGTATGTATTGATTTCTCATTAAACACTTAGCCTTAGCATTTCACAAATTATAGATAGCTTTCCTAACTCATAGTTATTGAAAGCTTCATTGATTACACACAAAACACAAGAGTGAAATCATTCCTAGTTTGAAGGACATTATCACTCATAAACTCATGCCAAAGATATTTTTGTACACGATCATTTAGTGATCAAGTAGGAACTTCACTTAGATCTTAGAAGATCAAGAATATTGTGATCTTCCTTTGTAAAAATCTAGTGAATAAATAGTGCACATTTCAAATCCAGGGTTGACCACCTTGGTAGTGGACGTAACAACCTTTACGTTGTGAACCACTTTAAATTGAAGTCTTTTTCTTTTTTTAAATTTCCTGCTTATTATCTGCTTATAACTATTGTTGCTGATATATCTACTTTAAGTATTTGTTTGTATTACCAACCTTAGTAATCTATCTAATAACAATATAGTGATCTTCCTCTATGTAACTTTATCTTAATTGTGAAAACTACCATTTTGACAAAAATGCCTAATGAGCCTTAAAACCAACTCTATCATATTATTTCATTGCCCTTGTTGATTCATCGCTAGAAAATCTGATTAGATTGAGTTGTTTTGGTAATTAAAGTTCTAAATATACATTATAGGCTATTTACCCCCTTCTAGCATGTTTCTTACCGACTGGGCCTCATATCCTTGTATTTACCCTTTGACTTGTAACAAGCCTTGCTCTTTGAACTCTATCATAATCACTAACAGTTTCTTAATAACCTCACATTGTAACAAGTTATTAATGTCATCAAGACTAACCTCTTCCTTACCATACAAAATCGTACCTAGAAATTGTTTATATTCATGGACCACAACAATCAATATCAAATTCTCGTCCTCAAAGTGAACGTCAATATTTGTTAAATCCTTAAGCAAAGCATCAAATTTATCTAAATAGGGCTTAATTGGCTTAGCTTCCTCTAACTTTAGTTCCTCTTAATTGCTCAACAATCTTAGACAATTATAGTAACACTATTCGTCATGTAGATCGATTATAACTTGAGATAGAGACCTACTGCACTTTTCTCCTTCACCACCTCCCTCACCACTTCATCTGTGAGACTCAACTACATAGCTATAAGAGCGTTTTGATCCCGATCATCAAATTGATCATGTGTCATAGTTGCATGTTTCTTTGCCTTGCCATCCAACGCCTTACCACATTTATTCTGAAAAAATATTTCCCGCATCTTGACCTACCACGGTTGATAATCAATCTCACAATCTCTCACGATTAGTCCTTAGAGTTAATGTAGAGTAATCTAATAGAAAACACATTTTTCCGGACTTCTTCCAACACCTAGGGTTTTACAACACGTTTTATATATATTTTTCAAGTCAAAATAAAATTTAAAACTATATGGGTTTTACAACACGTTCTATATATAAATTTAAAATATATCAAAATAACATAAAATAAAAACTCTATGCATGTGCATGTGCGTGTGCCACGTTACTAATAAATAATCGAGGCTAATAGCAAACTGATCAACCAACAAATTTTGCTAGTTTGTTGGAAATTACTAACCCACTTATAACATTTAGTAAACAATTTTCATAAATATTTCATTTTACAACTGCCGACTATTTTTCACCAAAATTCTTAAAGGAAAGATGATGTGTCATTTTTAACTAATACTTTCTCCGTCTCTAAATTGTTGTCTTCCTTTCTTTTTTCGTTTGTCCCAAAATAATTGTTTTGTTTGAAAGTTTCTTTTTAGGACAACACTTTTACCAATTTACCCTTACTATTACTTCCTACTTTAATTATGAGTCGCATGCACATGGATATTAAAGGAATCTACACACTATACCAATATTAATAATCAAGTCAATTATTTTTTTAATCTGTGTGTCGGGTCAAACAAGACAATAATTTAGGGATAAAGGGAGTAAAATAATTGGTATCAAGCTAATATTGCCCCGTTCCACCCAAAAAGTCCACGTTTGAAGAGTCTAATATTTAAGGGATATATAAATAGCATTGGAGTTGATCATAATTACAGAATTGTTTGAACATAGCTAAAATATTTATAGCATACATATGTGGATGGTAAAATGAAAAGATTTATGAAGATTGTAGACATAATTTTTAAAAGTGAACTCTTTAAGTAAAACTTTTCAAAATAGAATAATAGACTCTTTACCTAGAACGGAAGAAGTAATTAAGATGACAATCAACTTTCCATTAAGATGATACTGGATAAGTGAATGATATCGAAAGTACATTGATTATATATTGGATATGTGAATTTTTCTTAAGCTAGAGAGTTAAGTACATTGGTCTGCTTTGTTATTAGCCCTAAAGAATGGTGCATTGTCTACTTTTCAACTGTACTCTTAAAATGGACTCTTTTTAGGAATGAATAACGTAAATTTTTTGAAGTTAACTCTTTAAAAGAACTACACTCCAAAAAATTACGATCTCTTTAAATGGAGCCAGGGCTGGTCCAATATTTATGGAGGTCTAAAGCAATTTTAAAATGAGGCCTTTTAAAAAAATATATTTTAATTATTGTATATTTATTTAAAATTTATCTTTCGTGCTTTTTGAGATGCAAAATCATTTATTAAATTATTGTAATCGATTTCATTTAATAATTTTTTTTTAATTGATAATAAAGCTAGTCCACTTAATCTTTGTTGAGATATTGTCGATCTTAAATAAGATTTTATTAATTTTAGTTTTGAAAAACTTCTTTCTGTCGAAGCAACAGTTACGGGAATCGTTAACATTATTCTATAAGTAATATACGCATTTGGAAAAGAATCAAGTCTTATTATATAATTAAGTATGTCAATTGGTGTATCATTTTTCACTTGTATAATTTCTCTTAAAATTTTTAGTTCTGTAAATAAATCTAATCCATCAATATCAAAGTTGTCATTATGTTTCAATGAAAGTTCAAGGTTAAGACAATTTTCTTTTAAATTTTCATTATCCAATGACCTTAATTTTTCAATGCTAAATAGAAAACCAAAAATATCTTGATACATTTTAAATTGTTCAAATCTTTTTTGAAATGAAGTGATTGTTTTATCTATTATATATAAGAAGTAATTAACTTTAAATGATTCTTCGGGGGATCTTATAACTTCATTGTCAACAATTTCATCAAATTGTTTCTTTCTACGAATAGTACATTTTTCACGGAACTTATGTTCTATATTCATATCTATAGCAATTTCTTTAGCCAAAATTATAGCATTTTCAAATCCATCTTCCCTATATTTTTCAAAAAATGAAATAAGATCTTTTAATTGTTGTATAGCAACATGTATGCACATATCTTTTAATTGCATATTTTTACTAACTGAGTTTACGACAAACAATATATCATACCAAATAGTTATGCCTAATAAAAACTCAAAATTTTCAAGCTCATAAGTTGCTAAACAATCAGCTTCACTTTTTATTTTAGGTTCGTCATTAACTTCACCCAATTTCAATAAAGCATCTCTTATTTGTGAAGTTTGAAATCTTAAAGCTTTTACACTTTCAATACAACTTTCCCAATGTGTTTGTGACAATAATTTGAGAGTTAGGCTAGGGATATGATCTTGTAGAATTTTTCATCTTTTAGTAAATGAAGAAAATATAGTATATATACGTTGTAACACTCCAAAAAAAGATATAGCTTTAGGACAACAATTAGCCATATCAAAAAGTACCAAATTTAGATCATGACAATCACATGGAGTATAAAATGATCTAGGATTAATATCTAAAAACTTTTTTTGCACACGTTGATGTTTTCCTTTCATATTAGACACATTATCATAACCTTGTCCTCTTAGGTTACTAATATCAAGTCCAGTAATATTTATTTCATTCATAATAGCATCAAAAAGACCTTTTCCAGTTGTATCATCTACTTTTAAAATTTTTAAAAAATATTCAAAGATTTGAATTGGGTTTGAAGATATATTCACACATTATAGTATAAAAGACATTTACTCTTGATGACTAACATCAGGAGTACAATCAAGTATAATTGAAAAAATATTTTGCATTGATAATTTTTTTTAAGATTTTTGTTTTAATTTGATGTGCTAGCAAATTTATCAATTTGTTTTGTATTCTATGTCGAAGGTAATGATTATGAATTTCATTATCTTTAATTCGACGAATGTGTTCTTGCATTATAGGATCAAATCTGCAATCATTTCAATTAAATTTTAAAAAATTTCATTATTTTCTTGGTAAATCTTTTCGTTTGTTCCACGAAAGGCTAAATTATTTTTTCCAAGAGTTTTAACAACTGCAAGAATTCTGAATAACACATTTCTCCAATGTTCCTGATCTCTTTTTATTTGTTCTTGAACATGTTTATCAATTGTTTTACTTTTTAACAATCTCATTTCTAAATCAATCCATGAACTCATGTTAATAATGTGCTCATTACTTATATCATGACTCTTCAACTTTTTACTAATATTTCTCCAATCCTTACTACCCTCATTAGCTAAACTACTTGTACTAGGAAGAGCTTTAAATAATTTGCAGCAAAAACAAAATACTTTATCCAAATCTTGAGAATAAATCAACCATTTTCTTTCATGTTTTTCACCGTTGGTCAACTTTTAAATGTAAAGTGATAAAGAAAAGTGTCTTGAAAATTCATCCTTAGGAAAATCTATATTAGCAACTCTAATAGGACCTTTTTCTACTAATAAATCTCTCAAACTTGTATCAATATTTGTCCATTGACTTGGATCATATATATTTTTAGTAGTGAGTTCTTCTAATTTATTAATTTCGCTTACTTGTTCATTAACTTCTTCTCTATTTTCACTTTCATCCTCATTAACTAATACTTCTTCTCTATTTTCATTTTCATCCTCATTAACTAATATTTTTTCTCTATTTTCATTTTCATCTTCATTAATTAATACTTCTTCTCTATTTTCATTTTCATCGTTATCTACATTATTAATTTGTTCATTCAACGAGCTATCACTTGTATTTTCAACTTTCTTATTTGTATTGAAAAATTTCTCGATAGCCCCCTTTTGCGATTCAATCAAAGCTTCAATTTTTTTTTTTAGTTTTGAATAACTTGATTCAAATTTTCTAGTTGACATTTCTATAAGTTAAAATAAATAAAGAAATCTATTTTTCACAAAATTCACAAAATTAAATTAAACGATTATAAATCAAAACACAAGACTAAAGAAAAAAATTAGAACAATGAAACCTGATCTGATTGTCAAGAAAATTCTCCGTTGGGCCAAATGCAACAGAAACAATTACGAGATTTCTGCAATAATTTAAAAATTGAAAAAATAATTAAATAAACAAAAAATAAATGAGGGTCACTATTCACTAAAAATGAAAAATACTCAATCAGTCAATCTGCTCTGTTTTTTAATTAGAAAAAGAATAATTTAATAAAGTCAAAGAAAGTTGCTTTACTTACCTCTTTCTTTGACTATAGTGAATAGTGATAGGCCTATTCTTTACAAGCAGGGCGGCAATCTGTCAATTGTGATTTGCGAAATGCGAGCAAGTGGCCAAGCCGCCAAGGGTGGAACAGTCGAACAGGATCGGAATCGTGGAGGATTGGAGCCGAGCAACACTGGAAGCCGGGCGGCGGGCGGCAGGCGGCAGCCGGCAGGATGCAAGAGAGAGAGAACGAGATGACTGATGAGATAGAGGAGGATTGTAGGAGAGGTAAAAATTATTAATTAGTTAATCTCTAATTCTCTGTTAATTATTGTGTTAATTAAAGCGTGATATGGGGAAACCTAAGAGTTTGGCGTTAACTATTGCATTAATTACGGTTTCCTTCTTTTTTGCAAATTGATCTATTGCCGTTGCCGGATAGAGTTGTGAACGTGAATACGTGATGAACTATTTAAAAAAAATTATTAAAATATATAGTATATATATATATATATATATATTTTGAGGCCTAAAAATTTTGAGGCCTGAAGCCCTTGGTTCCCTTGCTTTACCCTTGGGCTGAGCCTATGGAGCTGAGGAAGCATTTAAGAGAAATAAATTTGCGATAAACTGATTATTTAATTAAAGTCAAATAATTGTCAGTGTAGTAATCACGTATATTGGGTAGATTATAGTTGAAGCTAATAACAAACGATACAAAATAGGAATTGTATAATAAACAATACAATATATAGAGAGAGATTAAAACACTTATCAAAGTCGTCTTATTAAAGATTTGTCATAGATAAGTTATTGCCTCATACTCGTATGACTTTAGTCCTGGTAAACTCTCCGAATGTTAAAAATCACAGAATATGGGCACAATCATGCACACCAACTATGGTTCACTTAGACTACTACCTTAGTTCGCCGAATTAAATTGGCTAGGGTTTATGAAGGAAAAGGAGAATAGACGAGCACAGGAGAAAAGAGATCACTAAATTTATCTAGGAAATCAAACTAGATTCGACCTCAGCGTCCCAAGCTTTCCAAATCCAAGTTCCATCTATCAGAATGGAGATACGTGAGTCTTTTAGCTACTATTCAAAAATCAGTTTAAAAGTAACATCTATTGGTCCGGGAAACGCTAATTTTTTCACAGTTGCGCTAAAAGAGATGAGCTAAAATTTACTTACTCCTTATTTCAAAATTTGCTCGTATAATATATAGCCCGTTTGGTCGTGCATTTTGGCCAAAACGCAGATTGTTTGCAAAAATTATGTTTTAATGCTGCGGCAGAAAAAACTGCGTTTTCAAAATGTAACTGTGTTTTAAAACGCTGGAATTCCCAGTTTTTTTTTTTTTTAAACGCTACTAGAAAAATAAACTGCGTATTGAAGTGATATCTCAAACGCATTTATAAGAAAAGACATGCATTTTGTAAACGCTGTACCAAACGAACTCTAACTTACATATTTTTTTTGTTTTCCACGAGGTGTTCCTATACCATATAGTAAATGAGACTAATCCCTATTCGCGATACTGAGCCTATCAATGTATCAATAGAATTTGTTCATGACTAAGTCAGATACAAAATATTTCGCTAAGAGGTGGTCAAGCCTGTAACCTAATCCTTTGAATTATAACTTACATACACTACTAGCGCAAAATAGCTTTTCCTTTATATTCGTCATGAGTTTGCATGTTCAATCAAATTAAACAACAACCTACTTTTGGATTTATGTAAGT
This sequence comes from Platycodon grandiflorus, assembly GCA_016624345.1. Classification (NCBI taxonomy): domain Eukaryota; kingdom Viridiplantae; phylum Streptophyta; class Magnoliopsida; order Asterales; family Campanulaceae; genus Platycodon; species Platycodon grandiflorus. The sequence goes on from CM028362.1 coordinate 37,793,435, forward strand.
CATGAGTTTGCATGTTCAATCAAATTAAACAACAACCTACTTTTGGATTTATGTAATAATTAGTAATGTAGTGAATTAGCAAAAATTATAGTAAAAATAACCTCTTCCAATGAATTATTTTCTTAAAAATCGTGTAAAACAATAAAACACTTACATTGAGAGGGAGGAAATAATATCGTTAATAAATTTAAATCAACTCAAGACCAACTAGATTTCATTTGTTATTTTGAATTAGACCGTACACATCCACTTCAGCACAAAAGAGTATTAGACAATTGTGGGAGAAAATATTTTATGGTTATGGAGTACTACTATGATACGATTACGTGTGGCATTACGAGTAATAGCAACATATTATTATATCAAAGTTTATTTACTTTGTAAATCATTTGGTATAATAGTATATAATATATTGCGCCCTCAAGATGTTTAAATAAAGTTGAGATTTTATAGAATGTGAGGTCGCAGTTGTGAATTATATAGACATATCGTTATCAATCGTAGTGTACTACATAAACAAGCTCCCTCACATTTTTAAATATAATTTTAACGTATATTTTTTATTTTTGAAAAAAGTTATAAAACACGTAATTTGTAGTACTTTTAAAATACTACAAATTACACCTTTAAACGCAATAGTATTTAGTATACTACTATTGATCACAGTGTATTACATATTCATATCATTATCAATCGTAGTGTATTACATAAACGATCTCCCTCACATTTTTAAATGTAAAATTGACTTATATTTTTTATTTTTAAAAAATTATAAAATACCTAATTCGTAGTACTTTTAAAATATTATAAATCACATATTTTATAATTTTAAAATAAATAAAATAATTTACATTAAATTTATATTTTAAAAATATCATATTTAATAAAAAAGGTTAAATAGAAAATAATTTAGCAACTGAAGTAGTACTCCCTCGTTCGCTAAATTATGAGTTATGTTATAGGTACCTAAAGAGTAACAAATTTTTTACACAAAATAATGTATTAATTGATATGATGCATTAATTATAATTTTTAATTTTATTTTTTATATTATATTAATTAACATATTATTTAATATAAAAAATTTAATACTATTTAGATACCTATAAGATTACTCCTAAATTATTGAATGTTCAATAATTTAAGGAGGAAGGGAGTACTATTTTCTCGGATTGTAAGCACACCGTCGAAAGTCAACCAGCTCAACGGATTAGAATGGACTCACACGTGCGTTATGCATCATCAAGTCATCATTCTTTATCAGCCGCTTCCTCACTTCAGCCACGTGTCATTCACCCCTTAGATTTTGCCGCCACCTATTCCTTTCACTCACTCTTTTTGTTTACCCCACACACTGTCACTCTGCTCACATAAGCTTCCATCTTCAAAGGCCTGTTCTCAGCCGGTCATCCCCGCTTCCGCATAAGGTAATTCGCTTTAAATGGTTTCTATTCTTGGATTTTGCTGAATAATTTAGCTGATTTTTCATTAATTATGAAATATTTTATTTAGCTTTTGCTCTTATTTGAAATGCAATTGGGTTTCGGTTTTCTACGATTAGAGGACTAGGGTTCTTGTGCTTATGCAGAAATACAGTTGGGTTTTGGTTTTGCTACAGTTAGACGACTAGGGTTCTTGTGCTTGTAATTTTATTGTTATAATTATGCAGTAATGCAATTGGGTTCTGGATTGCTACAATAAGAGTACTTGTGCCTGTATTTTAATAGACTCCCTCCCCTTCTAATTGATAGCCTATTTTTAGTGTTCTTTGTTTTTTTTTTTTTTGGTTTTTGCAAAAATTAAGGAAGCCCAACTTTTAGTTCAACTGCACGTTGGACATGACAGATATCAAAAGGTGAATTTAGTAGCTTCATAAAAAAAGAGACCCAATTTGGAACAAATTTTTTTCAAAAAAGGGACACTCGATTTGGGACGGAAGGAGTAATTATTATGCAGAAATGCAGAGCCTCTAGACTGGATTATTAAGGCTTGGGTTAGATTCGTTTAATTTTAATCCCATATAATATATTGATGACAATTGAAAATGCACCTTCTTACTTGTGGCCTGGTGCTCAGCGGAATAAATCCGTCCCGAGTCATATTCCATTTGTTTTGTACACAAATCCAGTCCTAAGTTGAGTACCTTGATTTTGTTTTATAAAGTGGCTTTGTTTGTTTGGATTTTAGACCTTGGCTATGTTTGTTTCTTAGGAAAACCATGAACGGTGCTCTCCTTACCGTCTTGGACTGAGTTACCCTATAAATCCACACCACATAACCTAGGCGATTGATGGAGGCCTTAGAGGATGGAAGAGAGAGAGAGAGAGAGATGGTTTACCTGTTCTTATGATAGAGGGGAAGCGAGAACAACACTGCACAAATTATTTTCTCCAAATTGCTTCTGGACCCTGTTTAGTCCTAAACCGCAACAAGGAGATGAGATAAGACTCCTTTTGAATTTAGGATTCTCTCTCTTCCAATTATCTTACTATCTATGTGGACTCACATGGGTATTAGGTTTGTTTAACCTGCCCAAATACTATAAGGTTTTTCTTTAAGTAGGGGTGTATGTAATTACACGACATCAAAGGATTAAGTGATAAGAAAATCCTGCCCAATTCGTCCTCATCACCCGATCCTCCACCTCCTCAGCCCTATCAGCCATGTCATCATCCCCATCATCCAAAATTATATCCATTTATTCTTGTTTCATTTAAAATTGACCAATAGTTCTTGTTGGAAGTTATCATACCTTCCATAAGTTACCAGAATGAAAAAGTCACCAGGGCTAATTCGAAGAAGAAAATCGAATCTAAATGTTTCTAAATGAAAGAACAAAACAACTTTGAAAAACAGTAACAGCCAGGGATAAGTTTGTTGTACAAAAGGCAGGCAATGTAAACCAGGTACCCAATGACTTCTGAACAAAAGGAGGCTACTTGTGAAATGTTTTAGGATGTTCCAGTAAATGTGGTTTTCAAACTCATGTGATGAAATGCGAAGTATTCAGAAACTAACACTTATAAGATGCGGTGCACAAACTTGTAATAAAGGAGCTACTTTTAGGAGTCCTTCTAGAATACAGATTTCAACTATGCCAATAAAGGAGCTGGCTAGGAGGAGCATTTGCTATACCTGAGGTTCAGGAAGAACCAGTGATTTGAAGTTGTCATGAGAGGTTGGAGCCGATTGATTTGTTGATTCAACCAAACTACTACTTGGCAGTGTCAATGTCTAACTTATTGTGAATCCTCCCGTTTACATTACAAATTGAATACCTTGAGGGGGTTCTCAAAGTACTCTGAGAAGAAGAGGTCTTGAATTTTTGAGTTTGATATCTCGGGTTCAAAGGTGAATTATGTGCCTGTCACAGACAAAAATAACCCTTAACTAATCAGACCAGAATGAACAAATTTGTTAGTAGTATCACAGTAAATGCCAAAATAGAATTAAACTTTAAACATAGCGGATGATGTGTCACTAAAATTTCATAAATGGTCTTGGTTTCTCTAAGAGGCTTCTGTAGATAGTATTTCTTGTGTTGGATTGAGGGGTTAAGTTTTATTTCCTAGTCTCACATTTCAAATATTTACAGAAGCTTCAATTGAAACAGAGCTTAGAACCCAAAAGTTGCCCAAAGCTGTCTTAGCGGTATTATTAACAATGAGCAGTATTCATAATTTTATGTGTTCAATTAGTACACATGGTTCACTCGACAAACCATGAATGAGTTGAACAAAGCGTCCCTCAAACACCCATAACACAAATCCAAACACACACACACAACTGACTACCCCATGCAGGAGTTGGATTATGCTGGCAAAAGTAGTATGTGAGATCACTATGTATATATTAAAAAGGAAAGAGAAAAACTAAACCAGTAAGTAAATAAACATTAATGCTGGATTTAGTGATTAGAAAACCCCACCAAAATACTCTGCATCACCGAAAGAGAAAAAGAAAAAAAGAGAAGAATAATATATCTTTGATGAAGAGGGTAGGTTTGTGGAATTCTCTGTTAAGTTTATATTAAGAGAAGATATGTAACCTGAATCTTCAGTAGCTTCATAAACTGTTTCAGGATTTAGATTCAGATGTTAGTATTTAGCTGCAAACTCTGTTTGTTGAAACCAGTGTTAGCTTCTTCGTCCATTGTTCGTCTTCATTTACTTTTCTTGAGAACTCAACTAAACTCGGCCTTTGTTCCAATTACTTTTGGTTGGGTACTTGAATCCTTTTTTGCCATTTAGTTCGATCCAAAGCAAGGTCGTCACACAAGCCACACTTATTATTGTTGTAGAGTGTGAGTGTCCCTGAGGGTGTGATGTGTGCTGGGTATAATGCTTGGCGTGACACGTCTATATCAAAGAACCTCAAAAGAGTAAAGGTCGGAGTGGAAGTCAAGACTATTAGGTAAAGAGAAAGAAGGCAAAGACCGAGTACTCACTAGCTCCAGATTATTGAATAACGATTAACTGTAAAATGAGGTTTATGACCTCTATTTATAATGAGTATGGGATGACACAGGGAATATTCCAAGATTTCTTGCTAGGTGTCATCATCCTATTGACCATCCAATGATCATAGAACACATGTCCCGTAATTGGGGACCACAATCGGCTCTTTCTCTCTTCGGTAATCAGGTCATATGCGTCACATGTACATGATAACATACGTGTACAACGGGTGAGACTTTCTCTTGACCTCAGTCGCCAAACCAATAACCCTCGAGGTTTCCAAGAACTGGCTTGACCTTTTGGAGGCTCAGGGACCCTAGGCCGGCCGTTACACCTAGAGTAGATCACCCGGTAGTGCCCTAAGCCGGGTTATCCACGAAGGATGTAAGTGCTAGTGGTAAATTGTTGCCCTTTACCTTAGGCATAAAGTTAATTCCTTGGAACCCTAATGTTCGGGGATCCGGCTCTCTGGCTAGTTGGATCTCATAGGGCCGGGCAAGAAGTTCTCCTGATGGAGCGTTTGGACCTTTGGTCAGCTTGCTCACGGAGACTATTAATAAAACCGGGGTGCGGCGTAAAGACTTGGGTGTCATTACCCTTAATTTAAAGCACTCAATCTCGGCCCCCCTTTGAGCTATCTCCCGGAGCCTAGTACGTTACCGCACGCTAGGTCTTAGTTCGGGGAAGACCGGGTGAATACGTGACAATCACCTGAAGTGACGCGGCATAACCCCTACTACACTTGTCTTTCTTTGTTATTGATGTCCATGTGAGTTTTGGTCCTCCTTACCTCTAGACTAGTTGTTGATATTGATACTATCACACTTCCTACCGGGTGCATAAAGTGTTCTTCATTGCTTCTCAAGCAGTTGATCAACATTTATCTTCCTCCTGATTTTTCTCTCCAAAAATCTCATTCTCTTTTCATTGTTAACGTCTTTGATCCATTATTTTTTAATTTTTATTTCCCTCAAACAATACAAAAATTTGAGCTTGAATATAGTGATAGTGAACCATTTTTGGCACAAAGCATCTGTTCTCTGTGGATTAGGGGTCCCGGGTCCGATTAGGAGATTGAGTGGTAACTAAGAGCTGATCAAATGGAGCAAATGCACAGTAAAAGCAAGTGCACGACTAGAAAGTTGGTGATACTGGAGACTAATGGTGGTGGCAGCATGCTTTATCGATTCTTACATAGAATTTTTGTCTGTGCTTACATATTTATGCAGAGCTTGTATGAAACATCTGAAATTCTTCTAAAAAGCAGACCCTATAAGAGGATCCCCTCGGATTGGTGTGTTATGTGTCAGTCAAAGGCTCTTATAGGAATAACTGATCATGAGTTTCACAGGCAGACTGACACATAACACGCCAATCCAAGGGGATCCTCTTATAGGGTCTATGCCCTAGTAGGACATCATAGTGTTGAGCTTATTAAGAACCAAGATCCTGGCAAAGGCTCTTACCTTAAAAGGAATGGCTCTAGCTTCTGTTACTGCTAGGTATTACTTGATTTAGGGTTTCTTTCTGTTGGTCCTATGGTAAAAATTTATTCATCTATTTTTTATTATTCAATTCTGATAGCTCTTGTTTCGTTTTCCTTCTGTTCTCTTGAATTGAGAGGGAGGGAGGGAGGGAGGATTATTTGAAATGTTGAGTTGGCTATGGTAGTTCCGACATCTCTGAGTCCCGTGGTCTTCATTCCTGTTCAGTGAGGAGATAAGTAACACAAAAATTACAATCTAGTTGCCTGAACTGTGTTTCTCAAAAAAATTGTAAAATCTGACAAGAAATTTTGAACTCAAAACAATTTTGTCACTCAAATGTTCTTGTAGTCAGAAGATATTAATCATGGAAGATTTCAATGTCGAGCTCCCATTCTTACGAGCTTCCTATGAAAGGTCATAGCTAGCTTTCTCTTAATGGTTTATTATTGGAGTTCACACATGCTTGTTTTAAATCTTTAACCGTTATATTGCTAATTTTGTATGCCCGTGTATTCATCTAATGTGCAGCTATATCTATGAAGAATTGGAAAGTTGAATTCAAATTTCTCATCAAAGAAAGTGACGCATGTAGTTAGTGGAGATGCAGTGATAGGTATAGCTGATGGCTACCATAATAAGTATCGTGACAAAGCCTTGCTTGGTTATTAAATATTCTTGTATATATGGGCTGGGGAGCATTTGGATAATTGTAAACACCTTGGTGGAGCTTCTCAGTGCTGCTATCTGCTTTCATGTATATATGTTTTGGAGAACTGTGATTTGGGGTGTAGCTCTTATAACCCTACCTGCCCGAGCTTTGACTGCATTACAGCGGGAGAGACTGGTTAGTGCTATCTTCACTTATTTATATCACCGTCTCCCAGCATATGGATATCATAGCACGTGACTTCTCCTACCTCTTTCCCCTTTTTTTAATTTTATTTTTCTTTATTCATTTCAAATACTTTTTTTTGCACTCAAGCCACACCAGAGGCGTCCTTGATATAGCAAATTTAGTCTCTGTTACTCATCTGATAAAAACGCTTGTGATATACAGTTGCAAGTGCATCTGAATGAGGTGCAAGATGAGTTGGAGACCCTTGTATGGGAGAGGAAGGGACTTCAAGAACGACTACAAATAGCCATCAAAGAGCGTGCAATGATGGAGTTGATGCTAGCAGAACTTGAAGAGGAACACGACCAGGCCATCACAAAAATTGAAGTATTAGAGACCGAGGTAAGGAAATCATTTGCAAATTACAAGGAGTTAAATTTTTCATGTTGTGAAGTGGTCACTCTGTGTACGTATACTTGTGTGGGTCATACTTGATGGCCAAATGTTTAAAATGATCACTTATGTTAACGTACACTTGTTTGTTTCTGTTAACTATTTAGAGAGCACATTGCAAATATTTAATCTCTTCTGTGAGCACATTGCAAAAATGTAACCTCAAGGGAACAATCATTCATCTAAGCAAAGATGGCACTCCTTACCACTCTTGGTCTTAGACCACTTCAAGTACCTACTACCATTCAATTTAATGCGGGGTATGTATCATTAAAGGACTTAATCCATTAAGAAAGCTAGTTTATTTGCACAATGAACTCACTTACTGCACTGATGTAGCAGTGCTACAATTTGACTAATTTATGATCTTTTGTTTCTGATAAAAGATTTAGACTATGAACCCACATTCATTGGAGCCACAGTGGCCAACAGCTTGAAAGAAATTTAAATTATGGGACTGAAATCCGTATAGAACCCCTCTCTTCGGTTTCTATTCTTCCTCCAACCCCCTCTCTGCTAGCTTCAGTTAGCTGTACGGGCTGAGGTGGATCCAGGTTGACATCGATGTCAGATTCTGGCTTCAGGAATCTGAGTTTGATGAGAAACCTGGAGCAGCAGGGAAGGGTTGTGTTAGAACTTGTTGACTCTTCAAGATATGGACTTTTTTTTGGTCACACATAAATCAAAGCATTTTGGGTTTGCTTAGGTTGTTTGTTGGTGGCACTGATTTGGAGTTGGTGAGATAAAGACAGCTATGGATGATGGTGATGAGGATCTGATGTGAGGGTCAGTGATAGATGTAGGAGATAAAAAGTTTGGGAGCTCATTTAAAAAATCCTAACGTAATAAAGGGTAGAATGGCGGCTGAACTTTTCTTGTTTAGCCACTGTGCTCACTCATATATATAATTGCTTAATGTCCCTACCCAGGTGGCCGTTTGTTTTCACTTTCTGGATTGACCTTTTAAATAGTTAAACGACAGGAAGTCACGTGACATCATGTTAATAGTCCAGGCTACCACTAATTAGGTGCTACTTAGGAAAATGAAATTATTAAAACTGCATATTCCTTCACAGAAGAAAAAGGAAAAGGAACAATCACCATAGCTGAAGTCCTATTAGTGATACCTACCAGTTCACTCCGTCTTTTCTGTCCCATTGCATTTGGCATCACTACCACCATGGACGTCGAAATTGGAATAAGAAATATGGCCTCCTTCAACATTCTCTCCCAAATGTGATCGTCACCAGCTCCACAACGGATATCCATAGCGACCTCTGTAAACCTGCAATGGAGGATTGCGGTTCATACTCTTGGATGGAAAAGAGGGCAGACTTGGGTGTATCGTGGACACCACCGGGTGACTTCAGCCAGTAGGAAATCTTCCTCCCGTGCCGCTCTCAAGCCAAGTCCCATCAGATCAACATCATTGCTACCGCTCTTGAGGAAGAGCTTACTGAAGAGATCACGTTGACATCAGGGACTTTGACAAATAGTGCCTTTGATTTCAATAGATCTGCCTTCATTAGAGGGCTAGATGTGGTGGTGGTTGCTCTAGATTTAGTATGTGGAGACTATATCCTCGAAATTGTGGCCGAGGTCTACGATAGCAATGGTTTTAGACAATGTAGGAGAGGGGGAATGTATAGCATGGGTCATGGGTGGCAGTAAGAGTGATAGAAGTGCAGGTGATGGGTTTGTGTTAAGCTTGGAAAAGGAGAACATGAGGGAGGTGATAGTTGGTAGGGGAGGAGGCAGGCGTTGCAGGTCGATGAAGGCTTGCCATGCAGAGGCGGTGAGGACAAGGGAGGGGCTGCTGGCGAAGAGGATATTGAGTTGAAGAAGACCTTTTCTTTCCTTTTAGAAGATCAACTCCATTGGATATTTTTTTTCTTGGATAGTATATGATTAATGATTCTGTTAGTGACACTACATGAATGCATTAAATGTCTAAGTAGCAAAAATTAGTTATGCGAGACTCAAATGACTTTAACCGTTAATGATTTTAATGGTATGTATGGAATGTGAGGCATATTGCAAAATTTGGCCGTATGAGGAAGGAAATTGGAAAGTGAGTACATTGAAAAGATGTGGAAAGTTGAGTGACCACTCTATACCTTATGGGTTTTGGTCATTTTAAAATACAGTAGATTGGTGTTGAAGGTAGTGATTGGGCATTTTTGTTCAACTGTGACGTACTAGAAGTGTAGCCATTTTGTCATTGTTGAAATATAGATGCACAACTTAAGAAATTCTTTGCAGTTGATGCTTATTGAATGAAACCAATTGGATTGTGAGTGGTCTGTTCGTAGGATCTTATATATTGAATACAAGACACGCACCCTCATGTGTAGCCGTTCATGAGGCTTACATATGAAATACTATACCAGGTGATGCAAAGCAAGAATGTGATTATTAGGCCTAGCATACATAAAAGAGCCAGCAAGGATACCATATTATGAAGTTCCAACTTAAAAACAAATTGGCTTGTAAGTGGTTTGGTCGGTAGTATCTTGCTATATCGAATGAAAGTGTGAGATTTTATAATCTCGTTAAGATTGACTTCTCTTTTCCTTCAATAGCTAATTACTTTGGTTTACTCATAAAATCATGTTGAGTGTTGAACTCCATGCTTAGTTCTTCTTGAAAATACGTTGACACACAGTCTTAAAAAAATTAGAAGAGAACACAGTTGGGACTTGGGAGCAAACGGGATACTATCTGCAATTTACAAAATTGAGATTTTTAGTAAGGTAGGAACATAGTTTTCTATTCCTGGGCTTCAGTGGCAGGGATATCAGTATTAATCGTTATGTTATGATCATGAAAGTCAATCTCAGTTGATGAGGTCCACCCGTAAAGTTTTGGTTGCAGTTAACACCTTTTGGCATTGGTGATTTTGTTGATTGTTCTGGAGGCAATGGCATCCTTTTCTTTTCAGTTATTGTAATGGGCATCTGTTTCTGATTTTTTGAAAATGCCTCTTTTTTTTTTTTTTTAACTATTGTTCTGATGGCAAGGTTTTGTTTATCATATCAATATAAAGTGGTCCATTAATGGCAGATGACCTGAAACAAATTGAGCTTTCTCAAAGAGTCTCTTATAAGGATGATCCTGTTTCATCTGGATCTTGATTTATTTGCCCAAAGGGTCGCAAGTCATGTAAATTTGATGCTGAAACATTTGTACATTTCAACAGTTGCAGGATCTGAAGGATGAAAACTACCGACTGAAGGAGGTTCAAGGTAAATCAGGTTGGAGCTCCAGTGGTCTGGTTAATACAGGCTATGGCCAAAACCTCAAGGATGGTAAATCTGACATTCCCTGTGGGTGGTTATCGTGGGAATCCAGCAAAAATGATAGTGGTATCATCCTCCAAGACCTTTTGATGCACAAAGATGCTTGGGGGGATTCCAGCAGAGATAAAACTGAAGCGCATGATGTTCTGAAAACAGACAGTGGACCCATCCACCAATTTATGCCTGGTATCCTCTCTAGAAATTTCTGTGCGGACGAAGTTCTTGGCCAACAGAGGGAGGTTGCACTTTCACGGAGCCTGTTCAGTGCAATGTTATCACTTTTGGTAGGAGTGATTATTTGGGAAGCTGAAGACCCTTGCATGCCTTTGGTCTTGGCTCTTTTCACAGTGGTTGGTATGTCATTGACGAGTGTGGTCCAATTCTTTTCAACCATCAAGAACAAGCCCGCCTCTGATGCAGTTGCTCTCTTAAGCTTCAATTGGTTTATACTTGGCACTCTCACCTACCCTACACTGCCAAGGGTTGCTCGTATGTTAGCCCCGTTTTCTGTAAGCTTTGTGGAAAGGATATTAGGGTGGCTTGGCTTCTGTTCTTCAATCTCTTAGTTCACATGCTACTATGTTTCATAGATCTTAGACATGATCGTGTATTTTGATCATTTCAACTTCTTCTTACAGCTTGTACAGTGAAGGTTTAGGTTGTTTTGTTCTTCTATTCCCCTACCTAATATATTCTTCTTCTTTTTTTTAAACCGGTCATTTGGATTACACCGAGGTGGATGGCTTTTGTTGATCCAGGTGATGAGGTTCTCCTTGCCCAATCAAATCTACCGACCTCTTAAGCTTCAATTGGTTTATACTTGGCACTCTCACCAACCCTACACTGCCAAGGGTTGCTCGTATGTTAGCCCCGTTTTCTGTAAGCTTCGTATGTTAGCCCTTTTTTTTTTCAACCGGAAAAAGACGCTTTGAAAATTTTCTTCTTAAAATGCCCCCGTCTCTTTCATCCAAATCAACTATAGCTTTTTGTAAACGCTTATCACATCAGTTTCACTGATAAAAAACCTAATTTATCAGATTGCTAACACATAAATTGTCACACGGAAGGAACCATGTAAACATACATATGTGAATAATAATTAAACGAATTTTAAAGGGTTTGAGAGGCAGAACCATCATTGTGATATGATGAACTGGAATAACGGCTTTATTAGTGTGTGATCGGGTGTCAGGTTTTGTATAAATGTTTAAGGATGCATTGATCGATATTTGGAGGAATCAATTTTGCGATGTGTGAATTGGATTTGTGATGCACAAAGTGGGGCATTGCGATGTAAAAAGTGGGGCATCGGCATCGCGATGTTCCAAAATAAATTCAGATGCACCAAAATAAATCACGATGCCTTGATTTAATTAAATTGGATTCACGATGTGTGAATTGGATTCGCGATGCACAAAGTGGGGCTTTGCGATGTACCAAAATAAATTCAGATGCACCAAAATAAATCACGATGCCTTGGTTTAATTTGTCCCCCCTACTCGCTAAGGCAAGGTGCGGCAGCCTGATTCCTGATTGGGTTGTTCATCGCGATGTCATGGGTTGCTCATCACGATGCCTTGGGTTACTCATCGCGATGTCATGGGTTGATCATCACGATGCCTTGGGTTACTCATCGCGATGCATTGAGTTGCTCATCCGATGCCTTGGATTACTCATCGCGATGCATTGGGTCGACAGCCTCAAAGTTTCAATTTGTCCCCTACTCGCCTTGGCGAGGTGTGGCAGCCTAATTCCTGTTTGAGTTATTCATCGCGATGCCTTGGATTGTTCATTGCCATGCCTTGGGTTACTCATCGCGATGCCTTGGGTTACTTATCGTGATGCCTTGGTTTACTCATCGCGATGCCTTGAGTTACTGATGTGCACGTGTTTTTCTTTCATTAATGGCATATTAGTCTTTTTGCCCCAAAAGTATCTTTTTCTGATTTTGAAAAAAGTACGATGGACTGGAGCGATTACAAATGTCCAAAAAGAGATCTCCCTGTAATTCACCCTACTTTTTGCTTTTGTGTTTTGTACTAGAATTAAACAAAGCCCAGATTAGTTTTTTTTTTTTCCTAAGGAGACGTGAAAATGATCGAACTTGAAATCTCCTATTTTATAAAGCCTCAACTCTATTATTGGGTCACCATATATAGACAAGTTCAGATTGGGTAAAATAGGCATTATGAGGCACCAATGCGGCTCAACACCTTTGCTAGAATCTGTTATCTTAACCAAGAATTAGTTGACAATCAATAAATGGTTATGGTTATTTTGTAAGTAGGTTTTGTCATTAAATGCTAGAATCCGTAATTAGTTTCTGACTAAAGTGTGGGGCATATTTCAAATCTTTTTTTAAATTTAAGATACCTACCGTACCTGTAGTTAATAAATTTGCGTATAGTATGCATATAATATACATACATATGAATAATTAAAAATATTTTCATTTATCGTACTTAAATCAAACTTAATTAAAAATACATATATTTTTGGGTTAAATCATATAGTATATGTATAGAACGTTAAATGTATCGTACTTCACATATAAAATTTGATATATACTAAATTTTGATATAATTTTATTATTAAAATTATTCAATTTATATTATTAATCTTGTTCGAATTGATATTTAACATGAAAATAATAATTATGAAGTCTAAAAAATATTATTTGTTACTACGCCTGCTTGAAGAATACACATAAAAGTATATATGTTTAATCATGCTTTCATTTAGTTATTAACACAAAGTTATTTTGTCATAAATATGTAATAATATGAAAATAATAGTTTTGAGAGTGTATAAATGTACAAATATTAAGATATTTAAACCTAAAAATGATAAAAATATAAAGAATTTTATATAGAATATAACGTATTTTTGATTTCGTACACTTCAATCATATTCGTACAAGCATATAAAAGTATTTTTACCGTTTACGTATTATTATACCAAATTTTTTAGCCGTAATTTTGAAAAAAAATTTGTATAAAACTTATATGTTTCTTTTAACGTATTATACATGTTCCATATTTTACTAGCTATGACCGTAACTGTGTGATACTAATATTTTACTTTTATTCAATTGGTAAAAAATTTATATGCCTGTGGCTGGTCTAGTGTACAAAGTACAAAAATGATCGATCACAATATGAAACGTATATTACTTTTTTCAATCAGATTTTGAAGTGTGATAAATACTATCAAGAAAATAATGCGTGTATTTATTGTGATTGTCCGTCAAAAAAATAAAATAAAATTATTTGACATGTCAAATTTTTTAGGAAAAATTGCGGCTGTTTCTCTTTATATAATTTACAACCGCTTAAGTACAATATAATTGTTTTCAACCGTTTAAATTTATTTTATTTTTAAGTGATAAATTGACTATTTATTCTAAAACTACCCCGTAACAACAAATAACGTTTTTAAGTGTAAATTGTGCATCGTCATGTGTGCGATTTGTGTGTCGTCAATATATTTTGTAATTTTTGTGTTAAGAAATGTGCATCATCATTATAAAATGTGCATCGTTAATGTAATTTTTTGAATTTGTGTTAAAAAAATGTGAATCGTCAAGTATAATTTTGTTTATCGTCAATTACAACAATACTATTTCAGTATAATTTGTGTTAAGAAATTACATCGTCAATGTAAATTTCTGCATCGTCAATTATAACAGTACTATTTCAGTATAATTTGTGTTAAGAAATGTGTATCGTCAAGTATAATTTTGTGCATCGTCAATTATAACAGTATTATTTCAGTATAATATGTGCATCGTGAAGTGTTAAAATAAGTGTAAATTATGCATTGTCAATTATAACAATATTTTTTCAGTATGATTTGTGCTAAGAAATGTGCATCGTCAAGTATAATTTTGTGCATTGTCAATCATAACAGTATTGTTTCAGTATAATATGTGCATCGTGAAGTATTTTTTTATGCATCGTCAACTATAATAATTGTAACTTTTATTAATTCTTATTGTTATTACAAAAGTAATCAATAAGACAATCCATAGCACATAATTGACATTTTATAATATGAATTTGGTGGTATGGAATAGGAAAAACCTTTGTCTATGTACATGGGGTGTCCCTACCCTGCTACACAAAAAGACTCGATGTCGTCGAATGAGCTCTTTAATACTACTCTAAGGAGTGCATTCCCTCAAACATAGACCTTATCTCAGTTGCGTCGCCCTCAATGTAGTAGCGAGTCCTAAATGCAGCCAAAAGCACGTAGTAAGCAGGCGAAACTAAAAAAGTTATCAACACAAATGTGAAATTAAAGTTGGCGTAAATAAGGTCTACAAAACAAGATGAATGGAAAATAATTTGTTTACAAACCTATTGAAACAGATCGAGTGCATCTCACGTAGCTGAAAAAATATTATTGAGATTATAACAGAGGATTTGAATATGAATCCAACATAAACTTGTATAAGACGGTGTCACTTTTGGCTTAAAAGTTTCACTTTTACATTGAAAGAGTTTTGTACCTGAAAGAATTTTTAAACGAAGTACAAAACTTTGTTAAGTCTAAAAAGAATAAAAGTTGTGCATCGTGATGCACAAAAAAATACTTTTATAGTACAACTTTGTGCATCGTGACGCATAAAACGTGTGCATTGCAAACGTAATTTCAAAAAGATAGAAATTATATAATGTTTATCATGAAAAAGAGATGAATAACACGAAAAATGTAATGTTTGTATACATATTTCACTCTATTTAGGAAGTGCTAAACAAAAAGTACATTTATAAAATGTATTACGTACCTGAGATCATATAAAATCCTGGATCTAAACTTTTTCGTGAAGATTTTACCAAAAATATATTTCTTGGAACTCAGATCCGACTCCACTAACCAACCGTAAGTAGCAATAGATGTTACACAATCTCTTGATTTTTGAAAACACGTTTGTGCAGCGGATGGATGCTGCACAAAAAATGTTTCAAGAAATATGTTTAGAACCCTAAAATGTATTTAGCAATAGTGACTTGATATTCAGGCATCGTAAAACATCTTACAAACTTGTTGGAGGTTGAGGACGTCTTTAAATGACGATACATCAATCATTTGGAATATAACCAACAGAATATCATAATCTTTCAAAAGTTTTTGCAAAATTTTCGAATGATTTTAAGATTTTTTGCTCCGTTTGAAGTGAAGGTTGTTGTGTTTTTGAAGTGAAAAGGGGTAGTTTGTTTTTGTAGTCTGAAAGCTGAGGGTTAGTTGGTATTGCTAAATGTACTCAGCAATACTAACCTCATATTCAAGTATTGTAAAACATCCTACAAACTTGTTAGAGATTTAGGACATCTCTAAATGACGATGCAGCAACCTTTTGGAATATAACTAATAGAATATCATAATATTTTTAAAAGTTTTTGTAAAAGTTTCGAAGGGTTTTAAAATTTTTGTTCCGTTTGGAGTGAAGATTATTGTATTTTTAAAGTGAAGAGTGTAAGTTTGTTTTTGTGGTCTGATAGCCGATGTAATACGTACGTGTATCGCATCGCACCTGTTAAGAAGTTGTGCATCGCAAGTGAAAATAGGTAATTTGTGCATCGTCTTATGTTTGTGATGCATCATTTTTTTGTTATGCGATGCCAGTGTGAGCTTTCGTGTTTTTATGTGCATCGTGTTGTGTTGTGATGCATTATTTTTTATTTTTACGATGCATAACGTGCATTGTTCCGTGTTTTTAAAGGGCATAGATGACATTTCATAAAAAAATGTCCTTTCGCGATTGAAAACAATTATAGTGAATTTTAGCAATTGAAAATTGTCTAAAGGGAACATGCCCGAATTTTGTCCAATTTTTTAAAAGTGAGCTTTACTTATTTGTACATTTTTCAAATTGAACTAAAATTATTACAATCTTTAGAAATGAGATTATTTTTTGGGATAAGTAAAAAAGAAAAGAGAGATTGTTTTTTTTTTTTTTTCCCGAATGGATGGGATACTTAGTATATTTGACAACAAAAAGTTTTATCCACTCAATTAGTATCTTTCCTTTTTAGTTAGTCTAATCTTCTTAGTTTAATATATGCATCACAATTATCTTATACTCCCTCCGTTCTAGGTAAATAGTTTATTTTTCTTTTTTAGAAGTCAACATGTGACTAAATCAAATTAAAATTTTACATACTTTACTTATATTTTAGGAAATAAAATTTTATTAATTAAAAACTACCTTAATAATAATATGGACTACAATTTTCATAACTTTGTAGAAACAACTAAATTTATGTAAATTATCGGTTAAACTTTAATTAAGTTGACGCAAAAAAGTTAAAAGTGTACTCTTTACCTGAACGGAGGGAGTATTAATATGAAAATCAATTGTGTTATAATTTTTCTTTTTGAATGATATTTTTTTTTTCTCTTACAAGTATAAAAGTGTGGTTTTTCTCTTAAATATTTCTTTGTGCACATAAATGGGTATTCTAAATATTTAGAATGATTGAACATATATACTTTATTACATTATTTATTAAAATATGAAATATGGAAAATAAATGGAATTTCTATCTCATGGGTTGCCGGCAGCAAGGAAGCTGTCGTAGAAATGACAATTGGAATGTGTAGCTATCTGCCTGCCTGCCTGTCTGTTTGTTTCAAGTTTCAATTGAATATGAGAGAATGGTTGTATAAAGGCAAGTTGTTCAATGAATGAATTTTGAGATAAGTAAGCATTAAACATATATAGTTGTCCAATTTGTGTGATGGGTGAGAGCTAGCTACAAATGTGGTCCTCCCTCTCATCTCAATTAACTTTTAAATAAGTATCTTCATCTTTTTTGTGACGTCTCGAAATAATTGTCCCATTTTCAGTTTTAAAAAGATTTCATAAATAAATTGTCCATGATACACTTTCAATTGTGAGAACCGCCAAGCAATACTATAAGGAATGGACGAAAGAAAATTATATAAAGTCGATCGCTTTCTTAAAATTTGTAAAAAAAATCAATAAACAGTATTTATTTTGGGACGGAGTGAGTACTTTATCACTTTTAATGTTGTCATTTTCCTACTTAGATTTTTCTTTCTATTTTCGTCACAACTGGCGTTTCACTAACTTAACTTTACACACAACACGTCAACGTTTGTTGCAAAAATCAAAAGAAAAAATCTAAGTAAAATGACAAAAATGTAGAAAAGTGAGAATAATTGAAGAAACTTCCGAATGAATCCAAATATAATGGTGCGCATCATTAGAAAGTCTTAACCATAACAGTTGAATAGTCAACTCGTTCATAACCGCTGATTGGTTGGTAAAATAGACTTTCCATTTTTGCTAGCCATGATCAAAATGGAAATCTGAGGTGGTCATTGGTGTTTCGGTGAAATAATTTGGAGCTATGTAGTTTGATTAGAATGACTCATTATTTATAAATAAATAAAAAAGAAAGGCTGTATTGATGGAGATGGGAGTGATTAAAAAAATTCTATATGAATCAGATTGCAATCGGCACTTGGATTCTGGTAGTGAGAGTGACTTTCACCAGTTATAAATATATATATTTGTAAGAAAAAGATGATTTCACATTCAACATCACTAATATACTTTTATGAGTACGAAAAACTTTCCTTTTTAAAACTATAACTGGAGGCAACTAATAAGGAAATCTTGTAAATGGGAAGCTGAATCTGTCCCAATAGATGCCAAACTAAACCTTGGTGAATGCTATAGTTGTGTTTCCTTTGAAGATTTTAATTAGAGATTTAAAAAAACAAAATTTAGACTTTCTTTTATCAGTCTAATTTTTTTTTTTTTAGATAAACAATAAATTCACTATAAACGATGATAAATTTATTATAGAGAGTTTTCATTAATGTATCATCATTCATAGGTTCATGGTTACACAGATTGACACTATCCCATAGAATATCATACTCTTTCTGTTCCGGATAAATATTCCTAGTGGATAAAATACAGGAATTAAGAAACATAATTAATGATGTGCTGTAAAATCTGTTCTGACCATAATACCCATAAAAATTAATTGAGTTCAACTATTTTAAATAATTGAGTTTCTTTAAGATGTGTTATATTAATGAAGCTTTAAGGTATATTAGGAAGAATGGTAGAGAATAGGTAAATCAAAAGTCTTTAGGAACATTAGTTGGGACATCTAAAAATAAAAAGTAGGAACATTTATTTGGAACGGAGGGAGTATCTCTCAAAGTCTAAAATAGTTACGCATTATTTTGTCCAATGTCGCCAAAACCTCGAGACCCTCAACCATCGGCTCGTCTCTATTTCTTCTTAGTCATGCACGACATGTAGACACGTCCAAACCGGTTCTGGTTCCGGTTCAAACCGACGGTTCCACAAACTGTGACAAGGTAAACCGAAACCAAACCGTGGTGTTCTGGTTCCGGTTCCAATTTTTCGGTTTCATGATTTTAATTTTTTGAATTATTTTTAAATTTTTTTTAACATTTATTTTTATTTTTAATTTTTAAAATCTATTAAAGTGTAAACAAAAGAGTTATAATGTGTTATTAATGATCAAAATACAAACATAAAAAAAAATACTTAGGGTGTGTTATGCATCATAATATAGTAGGTTAATTTTGAAATTTAAAATTTACTATGTTAGACTCATCATTCATTTTATCAAGTCTCCTACGGTCTTTCATCAAGTCTAATGTCCAAGGAGGTAATAGTAGGTGCAAGCGTGAAGCATGTAGGAGTAAATGGTTTTAAAATTCAAAGTTTCAAACGTTTAAAATTTAAATTTTGCGATTTTTGAACGGTTTTATGAAGGTTTCGAATTAGTTTGGAACTGATGGTTCACGGTTCCTGAGAAATACAAATCGAAACCGAACCGTCATAATCCAATTTCGGTTCATGACGATTTACGGTTTGGGTGATTCCAAAACCAATTCGGTTCCAATTTTTAGAACCGAATGAGCATGCCTAACTACATGACTTTTTATAGGTCATGTTCACCTTGCTTATCCCAAGTTAATAGACTTTTTCCTATTATTACTAAGATTTGAGACTTTTTTTAAATAGTTAACAACACCAAATGAGAAAAGCCTCGAGAGAAGTTTGGATTTGGTCTTCTTGATGCAAATGAAATGGTGACATTCACATAGTTGCCGTTTGATACCGGTCAAACATGAACACGACATATGTCCTCTTTGCGAGTTTGTGGTCGGTTGGATATGTTGCCGACTCAACGGCCAACGAATTTAAAATGAGATTCAATTCAACAGCCAACTAATTTAAATGAAATTCAATTCAACTATTTGACCCTTTGATTATGAGGCTTTCGTGGACTTTTCAACAATTATTATTACTTTTTCCTTTTTTTTTTTGGTAAAATAACAATAATTATTAATATTAGCATTCTTTTTTAGACAAATGGAAATCCTTGCACCAGCTAAAAGGTTGGCTAAGTGTTTGATTGACTCTAACTTCTTGTGTATTTCAATCTATTCAACGGCATGTCTAGTAATTGACTTGTCAGGTACACATTTCCTTGAATCAGTGGTAAAACCCGATAATTAAATTAAAAAATAATAATAAAATTTGGATGAATTCACGCCACGTCAATACTTCGGTGAGAAAAATATAGATTTTGGTTGTTTTCGGACAAATTAATGCCAAATTTAAAGGTATGCTTATTAGAATACTCTTTTCACACTCCTTCAGAGCAACAACAACAACAAAAAATAATAATAAAATAAAAAATTCTTCTCTCCTTTTTTGATTATTTAAAAAAAAAGTCAAATTTTTAATGTTTTCTTTTAAGAATTTTATTATTATCATTTTATCCTTGATTTTATTCGTACTTTAAGCTGTGATTCCACTCACACGTAGGTTTCATTAGAAAACACTCACCATGGTAATAATTATAATTAAGTCATTAATTTTTCTAATCTTTGTGTCGAGTCAAATATAACTCCCTTTAAGTAATGGAGGGAGTAGCATCTAACTAAACGACGAGTTAACCTTCTTGCACATATAGTAGTCTCATTGGCATTGCTCAATACTAGCAGCCACCCCGGGCGATACCTGAAAAGCAAATAAATTTATTTTAATAGCTTTTACCATGTAAGAGAAATTAATAAGTATGTTAATTAACCTCTGAGGATTGTATTTATGTATAATAATCAAATTATTCAGTTTGACCACTACTGAGTCCTTGTGTGGTGCGATTCATTAAGTGAGATATCTCGTGTTTGACTATCAACATATATAAATTTTCTTGTACAAGTGGCAGGCTCAGTACCACAAGTAGGAATTAGTCTCAAACCCAATGTAATTTGTGGACACTTCGTGGAAGACAAAATAATTAAATTGTTTACAAGAAGAAGACATAGTCAGTTGTGGAACTGAATATATTTAGCCTCCACATTAGTCATTAGATAAACTAAGAAGGTAGAGAATAACTTGCAATTATTCATTAGATAATAGTTATAAATATAAATATGGGCAATAATGAAAGAATTATAGTTTTCATAATAGGATATTTCATATTTAAAGTTGTCCATTTATGTTCATGTTATCAATTATTCACTCATTTGTCCGCCTATATGAGCTCATCGCCCATTTAGGCTCTGTTTATACCCGTGACCAGCCCATTCGTTTAAGACCGCTAGACTTATTAAATAGAAATAATATAACGCCCTAAACTCGGTTCCAATATTGTGATCACACGGTTTGGCTACATCACCAACCATCAATGCTTAACTAAACAAAACCCCCAACAAAAGCAAAAACACACCAACCTTGAAATCAAATAATAATCCACAATGTCAACTCAAAAGAAACACTTCAATACAAAATCCTCAACTTACAAATGGTAATGAAATTCTAATAACCAAATACGAACAAAACGAATAAAACTTAAAACTTGAAATGTTTTTAATGATCTTCGACGAGTTAAATCAGGATCCAAGTTCACTTATAACCTGGAAGGAAAAATATGAAAGAAAGGGTGAGCAAACAATACTCATTAAATTCATATACAACCCATCCGATTTCTAAGGAGGAGTTGACCAGAAGAAAGTCAATTGCTCAAAACATCGATAATCAATTATCATAATGATAGTTTTCAAAATTCACAATGTAATAGAGGAAATTAGGAATTTCAAACAAGACATAAGACAACAATACGAATACGAGAGGTACAACTGCTGCTAACTGTCCGACAACGTCCAACTCACGGACACTATGATCACATAGGTGGTCTTAAGACCTTAATCAAACAGTGACTACAAAGTGTTTCGATAATTCATAGTTCGTAAATATGATACATCTGGATAACCGCACCACGGGCCAGGTGGTGTAAAATTTCATAAAAATTTATATAGATCGTATTTCGTTGTGGCACATTACCCCTGTGACAGGTTGTTTAACTTAAAGATCACAATATGATTTTCGAAATAACATAATAAATTCGAAGTTGGTAACTATCACAATTGAACGGTTTTTGCAAAAAGGATGTTTATCATACGACAAGAATTCAACGGAGTTTAAAAGCAACTACCGGCACAAGTGCCGAACATAGCATACACAATGACGTTTAACAAAAAAAGAATACAGCGGAAGCCTATTGAATGAAAATATGATTCAAATATTTTAAAAAGTATAATCTCTCTTCTGATAGCAATGCAAAAAACAAAAACACGTACGTGAATAGAGATCGTCACATGCGCTTGTCCAAACCTAAATTCAAAGCATAAATACTAATCATTATATTATTATCGTGCTAAACGACTTAACAAGTAATACTAAATTTCATTTAAATAAAATACTAATTAAGTTTACCCAAAATCTTTTAAGAAAATATGCTTAATGAACTATTAAACTTATTAAGGTAAAATGTCTTTAGTTCAAAGTTACACAATTAACATTGATTACGTCCTTGTACAATAGTTGGTTTAATACGTCTCTTATTATATTTGACACACTCATGTTGTATATACTCTATAAATAATAGAAAAACAATATGTTTACAGCTCTTTTTAAAATTATTGCTATAACTAAGTCTTGATGAAAGATAAGTATATTTTGGAGAAAAATAATTATGCCCTTTATTAAAGCTTAGTTGTAATTGATCACGCCAAAAGGTGCTCTGGTGATCTGTCGATGTCCACGTATGCAACTAGTCTGTAGGTAGGATGCCCCCTCTCAATAGACACAAGTGTTAGTGGAACTTATCCTCCGGTAGATACCTGAGATGAAAGGAAGCACCGTCAGGGAGCTGGACGTTGGTCCAGCTAAAGCCCTTCGGTGAGAGAATCAGTTTATGGTAAGGTTAATGGTCTCCGGTGAGGATTTAGGCTGCTCTTTTGAGAGTAAATGCACTGAATGCTTTGGAGATTTTATGGTTGTGTTAGTGTTAATTTGAACTTAGGTCATAAATGAAGGCAATCACCTTGTATTTATACTGGAAGGATGCGGTTTGGGACAAGTGGGCCTTCTAGGTGTCAACCTGGGACAGGTAGTCATGTGTCCATTTATGGCAACCGCAATCTGCATTGATGGGCTTTAATGAGGAAGTAACCTGGATTGATGTAGAAGATAGAACTTCTCTGGAAGTGACATAGATCTTCTAGAAACAGCTTTTCTTAGAGAGCAAGTCACTCTTTCAACCAATGAGAAGCTGGCCGGTGGCCCCGAGATGACGTAGTAACAGGTGGGTATTGAATGTGACAGCTTTTGTTGACTATCTTTATTTTCCGGGGTGGAGACCTCGGGGTCCCAATGATGTAGCCCGGGTTTTGGGTTCTGCGAGCTCTCAGGCCCGACTTAAACAGATGTTCTCAATTCCCCGAGCTAGTCGAGGAGGTCGGGATGAGATAATACGAAGGTGCGCTCGGGATCTGGGCTATGGCTGGAGCTCGGGACTGAGGTGAGCTGTCACGAGCACTCCAACTAGGCATGTCTATGTGTCACGTTTATGCCACGTGGATGAGGGGTACTTTTAGTATCTTCAGTAACAATAATTATAAAAATAATGATAAATCTAGCAAAGTTGTAAATAATACTCTAAACCCATTATATATACATTACGTATTTTGTACCCAAGCAGAACTCATTGTATATGCACACAAAACACACACCAAATACACGCACAGTACACTGACCCGGTGACCCCCACGGACCCACCCCCTTTAATTGTTAATCCATTCGTTCCTAAATTATTATCTTTGTTCATTATAAAATAATTATTTTATTTAAAAAAATTTAGGATAATATTTTTATTAATTTATTTTTACTTTTTATTCATCCTTTAATTTTGAATCACATACATATGAACATTAAAAAAATTATTTATTATACCAATATTAATAATTAAATTAATTATTTTATTTTATTCATGTAGTAGATCAAACAAAATAAAAATTTAGAAACGGTAGAGTATTATAAAAATCAATACAACCAACATGCACACACACTTTCACACACTAGGACATACACACAAACATACAACAGTTCACCAATTCTCTAGCGTCTCCCTTAATTTCGACTCCAACCATACTTTAATATTTAATTAAAATATAACTATTTATAATATCAAGTATTGAGGTGACATATTTACTCCCAAGAATTTAAAGGAAGAGATTGGGAAAAGACTCACCCAATCAACCTCTTGCCTATAGTGCTTAGCCGCCGTCTCTCTCTCTCACTATACTAATTAAAGAGTCCGTGTTCCGCACAGATTTAAATTAATTTTAAAATTAATTAATATATTTAAAAAATAGTTTTAAATAAAATTATCATTATTAAATATATGCATTTGTTGACTTAATGTCTTATAAAAATTAAGTGTTATCAATATATGTAAATTGATGTTCATTTATTATACTCCCTTTGTTCCACCAAAAAGTCATCGTTTGAAATGTTTAATTATTAAAGGATATATTAGTGTCGTTGAAATTAGTCATAATTACAAAAATACTTAAGTACAATCAAGATAATTACAACACAAGTGGAGGGTAAAGATAAAAGATTATGAAATTTTTTTTGCATAATTTTTTGAAAGTGGATTCTTTAAGTGAAATATTTCAAATAGTATAGTGGACTCTTTGCCTGAAACGGAGGGAGTAATATTTTCGTTTCAAAATAAGTATTTTTTGTTAGTGGCCAATAGATGTATTTTCGTTTTTATACATTTTTTTAAGTATTCGTTAATGATATCAAATTTTTGTGTTTCTTTTTTTTTTTTTTCCATCTTGCACTTAATAAAGATATTTTAGACATATATTTGAAGAACTTTTACAAAATTAAAAATAAATATTTACTTTGGGACATATTGAAGAAATAATTTTTTTTTCTAAACATAGGATAATTGTTTAAGGATTGAATATAATTACATTTCTTAAAATAATTTTTAAAAATCATTTCAATGATTAGAAAAGGTTTAGTTGTATACTATATTTACATCACTCCAAAAGTCAAAGTCAAGCTTACCTGAAGGCTTGAGAATTGAGAGAAATGCAAAAGTTAGTGAGGTGTCACAACCTAAGACATCTTCACAAACTTTTAATATATATATATATATATATATATATATATTATTTCTTAGGGCAAGTTCAATAATGGGTATCAAAACTAAATTTTGATACCTAGTTGAAGGTTCTAGCATCTCCAATAGTCAAAATAAAGGGTATCAAATTTTGTCTTAGTTCTAAGAGAGGTATTAAATTTGCTACCTTTCTTAGGACTTCACGTTGAGCAACTGCAGATGAACCATATGACTATAATTTATCATTAATTCATAATTTATTTTCGTTTTCATATCATGACAAATGACGACTATAATTTTTCTAAAATTTTTATTTAAAAAAAATAGTTAATTAAAACAACCGTCATACTTTAAATAATTGATATGTATAAAGTATCAATGAAGTTAATCAAAAATGAATTTAATACCATGAATTTGATACCTATTGTTGGAGATGATAATTTGATACCTTGTAAATAGTATCAATAGGTATCAAAATTTGGTTTTGATTGGGCCAAGACCCATTGTTGAAGTTGCCGTTACTGCTGAGCCCAACTGAAACAAAATTATGGAGAAATTGCTGGTCGATTCACTTTTTCAAACTTTTTTCTCTCCAGTCCACCAGTTTTTTTTAACCACTAAAAGGCACTTTGAGAATTTTTTTCCTAAAATGCCCTCAACAACATCGTTGCTTCAGATTTGAGATTCGAATTAATGTATAAATGATTTCATGTTGTTAATATGGTCGTTCCTCGTGTTTGAGTATCAATTTCCATGTATAAAACATGAATTTGATCAAATTCGAATTTTTTGAGTTCATCACATTTTTCTTTGTTCTTGGGTTGTTTTGGCCACTTTAATCTCTGTGTTTAAGCTTCGAATTTGTTAAAAATCAATCTCATATTGTTATCCTAACTTAGTACTACATTTGTGCACAATTTTTCTACCAAAAAATATTATTTTTGAACTCCAAATCGAGCTTGACAATGTACTGTCCGAAAACAGAGAGATGTTCTTGAACTGATTTAATTTGCCAATCGCAGTATGCTGGGCAACGCAACGGGGATCGATCTGCCCGATCAGGTCGCAGGGGTCGAGGGGACAGCGTCCCTCGTTGCCCCCGAAAGGTAAACGAAAATCAAGTTTTCTCTAGCGGTTGAAATTCAAACAGTGCCTTGGTTGCTCATCGCGATGCCTTGATTGCTCATCAGGATGATTAACCCACGCGATGCCTTGGATTACTCATCCCGATGCCTTGTGTTACTGATGCGCGCGTGTTTTTCTTTCATTAATGACATAATCGTCTTTTCGCTCAAAAAATACATTTTTTTTATTTTAAAAAAAGATAATTGGACTGGAGCGATTATAAATTTTTAAAAAAGAACCGGCCTGTAATTCACCCCAAAATTATCTAAAGAGGCCCACTTAACCAATTTTAACCCAAACTCAAATTGTGAAAATAATATTATACTAGTTTACTATTATAAAGATAAATTTAACAAGTATTACAAATAATTTTTGTGGTAGAGTCATGAATATTACTCTCTCCGTCCCTAAATTATTGTTTTTCTTTTTTTTTGTCCGTCTAAAAATAATTGTCTTGTTTAAAAAAATTTTTAGGACATCAATTTTATTATTTTACCCTTATTTTTTTCTACTTTAATTATGAGCCACATATACATGGACATTAAAAAAATTACACATTATATAAATATTAATAATTAATTTTATTTTTTATTAATACATGTATCAGATCAAATAAAATAATACTCCCTCCGTTTCAGGCAAATAGTCCACTTTTGACTTTTTTTGGTCAACTAAGCTAAAGTTTGACCAATAATTAACATAAATTTAGTGATTTTTACAATGTTATTAAAATTGTAATCTATAGTATTAGTAAGATAGTTTTTAATTAATAAAATTTTATTTCTTAAAACATAAGTAAAGTAAGTAAATTTTTTATTTAATTTAGTCTTATGTTAATTTCTATAAAAGAAAAGTGGACTCTTTGTCTGAAACGGAAGGAAGTAATTAAGTAACGGATGAAGTGATTGATTATGATGTTACCAACTACAAATAAATCCGAAACAACGTGATGGCATAGTCAAAAGAAGGCAAGGCATGCTGGACTGGTAACTAGTTGATATTTGCCATATTCCAAATAGAAGAAACGAGAAATAAAGGGACAAATCTAGTTGGCAGGTCAAGTTGACCAACTAATGTCTTCTTTTGATTCCCTCTCTCTCTCTCTTACCATAACTCTCTCCTATTATTAAACCTTTTTAGATCTTTTTATTATTTAAAATATCAACCAGATTTCCCACCAATATATTTAAATTCTTCTATACAAAAATATCTTCTCACTTTTATCAAAAGTTTTAATTAAAAAAACAACAAAGTATATAGGTCACCATGCATCCAATATAATCTTCACCCGTTTTTAGAGAAAAAAAACATATCATATGATATATTGCAATCTCTCTCTCTCTCTCTCTCTCTCTCTCTCTCTCTCTCTCTGTATATATAGATATGTATAGATAATAGATGTTATGAAACAGGCCTTCATAGCACAAGTGATGCAAGTATGGTTAATTTTTATTTTTATATTATTTTTAGCTTTAATTTTTTAATATTTGTTTTTTAAATTATATATTTTCTCTATGTATATTCCTATTCTTTAAAAATAAATATACATATCACTATTGGGTTATAGGATCACTATAAGCAACAAAATCATGGATTTTAAGTGATGGAAAAGAGTTTGTATTTTTGGAGAATTAGAGATTGAGTTTCTTAGAGGGAAGACCAAGAAAGAGATCAAGCTTTGATTCTCAGCAAAAACTTAGAAAAGTCCGTTTTACGGGTATTTTCTGTAAGACGAATCCCTCAGACTCGACTCACCGTGTGTTGGTGGGATGAGTTGTGAGATAATGGGGCTCCGTCTTACGAATAAGGATCCGTAGGACGGTCTCTCAGGAGACCTACTCATGATTCTCTTGTTTTAAAACACTCTTTAGATGACTTAAGAGGGTTCTTGAATAGCCTAGGAGAGATTAGAGTTACTTTAGTAAATCAAAAGTATGAAATCAAAAAATAGGGTTTTGGAGCTTGAAGCCCCAGACGAGGAGTCGGGGGCTTGATTATGTATCGGGCTTGTCGAAGGCTCCAATTGTGGTCTTGGGTAGGGTTTATCAAGGGCTTTCTTCAAATATTCAACTTTGGATGAATTTAGGCTTAAGTGGTGTCGAACATACGAGCCAAAGTAGCTATCTTTGGTATTTTCAACCCAAAACTAAGAAAATGAAGCTCGAGAGGGTTTATAACAAAAAATCTTAATCAAAAATTGAAATCAAAAGAAGAAAATTTAGATTAAGGCTCAAATGGTTTTCTTAATCTGTGGGAGATATGACGATCACATACAAACTTATATTACTGTAGACACTTCAATCTCAGACCTTCTTTTTTATTGCACATTTGGCTTTATTTTCTTTTGTTAGGCCTATGTAATTAATTAGGTTAGTTTGGATGACGATAAGTAGGAATAAAATGTATAGTTTAAAGAACTCTTTTACAAATGTAATCTTCATGTTTAGGATTAGTTCCGCAAAGTTAGACTACATTTCAGCTCAGTCTAATAAGGCTCAACAAAACAGCAGGCGAGTGTCAGAGAAGACGAGTCATATACAACAACCGAGTAAAGCTTCATGATCAAGTACCGGTAGACGTTAAAGGTTGAAGATGGATGATATTAAAGCCTAGATCAATTTGAAGATATTGAGGATCAACTCCAACTTCTACATACCAAGGAAATGAGGAAAGTAGTCACTATGCAATCAATCAAATCCCATAATTGAAAGGATTGATTGACATTACCTTATTCGACTATTATGGCACTTAAAAAAGGAAGGGAAACAAGGGAAGACACATATGACTCAAGGGAAAATCCACGATTCATAGAAGCTTGAAATCTCCACAATCACAAAAATCAAGTAGTTTCATTGAAGAAACAAGGCAAACCGAATCCACTAGTACAGAAAAAAAGTGTCGCTAGTCGAGTTGTTCTAGAAGCCTTGTTATGGAGGTCTTTGATCATAGTTAGTGATATGTGCTAGAGCAAAGTTTCCAATGATCTAGAATTCGAAGAAACTCGATGTTTTGGTTTATACAAGCTCTTTGAGATTTAGAAGCCACTATATTGGCTTGAGTGTTGTGATTTGGATCGTAACTCAGTTATTGACCACCGGAACTCCTTCTAAGTTGGAAGGAAGACAATAAACGTAGTAGAGTTTGTGGAGAATCATTTGAACTTCCTTAAATACCCCTCCCTCTCTCTCTCTCTATCTTTCTTTCTTTCTCTCTCTCTCTCTATATATATATATATTATATATATATATATATTATATATATAATATATATATATATATAATAGTTACTTTATTATTTGCTTAGATTATAGTTGTTGATTTACTGTTTTTTCTTTTAAGGAGGGGCAACAATATTCTGCAAAATTATTATTGAACAAAATAAAATAATAGCAAATGCTTAATACTTCGCCACTTGGAGGCCATTAGGCTACAACGAGGGAGATATAAGGTCTTAACTCAAAAAAAGAAAGAACTCTTAGAAATTTTGACAGATGGAGGTTAATTTATATGAAAATATTAATAGTTGAAGGGAGAGACTTGTTTTTTTTTTTCTTCGATTACCTCGATGCGGCTTCTGAGAAACAGTGCTATTTACATTTTACATTTAAACTTTCAGAAATTTACTCATTTTTTTTTAAATTACCAGCAGAAACACCCAAAATTTGATGTATAGCAACTCTGCTATTTTTTTTTAACTACAAAATATGAGATTCAAAGTACTTTTAGTGTAATTACAAAGGTTAGAATTTATTTTTTACAACTATGTAAAATATGTTAATATTAATTTAGAAAATAATTATATTTATTAAAAAATAAAAATGCGACATTTTTTTTAATCAAAATGACTAGAAGATATATATATATATATATATATATATATTACACGTGTCTAACACATGTTATAAATGGATACTTAACATGTCATTAAGACACATTAACCATCAATGATTACTACAATATTATCCATTAGATTAAAAATAAAAAAATTGGGATTAATTGCATTAAGTGACTCACCTACTTAACTATTAATTGCATTATTCAACTAATCAATAAATTTTAACTTTTTATTTTTAATCCAATGTGTAATATAATAGTGGATTTTGTTAACTTGTGCGTTAAGGACACATGTTAAGAAACATTTATTATGGTAGTTAGTAGTGAAAATTTGTAAAAGTATGAATTAATTATGGTAGTTATCCCAAAAATTAGGCTGATTAATGTGAAGGAAAACACCAACTACCATAATTAATGGCCTTAACATGTGTCCTTAGAGTACAAGTTAACAAGATCCTATATTTATTAACTTGTGCGCTAAGGACACATGTTAAGGAACATTTATTATGGTAGTTAGTAGTAAAAAATTGTAAAAATATGAATTAATTATGGTAGTTATATCAAAAATTAGGCTGATTAATGTGAAGGAAAACACCAACTACAATAATTAATGGCCTTGACATGTACCCTTAGAGCACAAGTTAACCAGATCCTATATGTATATATATATATATATATGAGAGAGTATTCTATGGTTACTTCAAAAATATAACTATTAATGGTTACTATTATATCAACCATTGGATTGAAAATCAATGGCTAAGATTAAATGGTTAGTAGAAAATATAATTAATGCAAGTAAGTGAGTCATTTAATGCAATGAGTCATTTAATGCAATTAATCTTAGCCATTGATTTTCAATCTAATGATTGATATAATAGTAACCATTGATGGTTATATTTTTGAAGTAACCATTGAATACTTTCCCATATATATATATATAAATATATATATATATATATTTATATATATAAATATATATATATATTTATGCACATTAAATTTGTGAATAGATGATCATTAAGGCAAAACTTACTAGAGTTACGATATATAAGTATCGAGATTTGCGTTGAAACAATCTAACGACACTAACACTAAAGCATGTAAGAATAATATAAGCTTGAGTTCGTAATATCGTTGTCAATTTACTACAACTTAGTGTTTTTAATATGCTCTTACGACATATCTAAATCATGTTATATTATTATATATATATATATATATATTATCCTGTCCTATTTTTATTTTTTGTCCGTTAATTTTTTTTTTCTATTTCTATTTAGGAAAATAATTTTACCATTTTATCCACATGCAAATGAGCTTTAAAAAAACATTACATATTATACCAATATTTATAATAAAATTAATTAATATTTTTTAATTTGTATACCTAGTCAAACAAAATAATTATTTAGAAAAGAGGGAGTATGATATATATCGTCTGGCTATCAAGTGTTCTTATGACACTTGTTAAATTTTCTCAATTAAAAGACTTGCAAGAACAAGAATCATTTTCTATAAATTAGTGAGTATTTTCGATATATTCCTTCAGTTTCACCCAAAGAGTTGGTGTTTAAAAAGTCTAATAATTAAGTGATGTATAAGTTGTATTAAAGTTTGTCATAATTATAAAAATATTTGAATATAGTTAAGATATTTATAGTTAAAAAAAGTTGTAAGGTTTATGAAAATTATGATCATAAATTTTTTAAAGTAAACCTTTTTTTAGTAAAACATAAATAAAATAATGGATTCTTCACGTGAATCGAAGAAAAATATTAAAAAACAATTAATACAACCTATTTATAGAAATAATGAAAAATCTAGATAAGAATTGACAATCTCAGTATTTGGAAAAGAAAGAGCTATGGATTTGTAATTTCAGTTCGAAACAGGTCGTCATGATTTTCGCCGAATAACATCCACGTTGGAGATTCTCCCCAACACGCGCACGTGCATTTTGCTGTATCCATATCTACGTAACGTATCTCTCTCCCCCAGTTGCCATTCCCGTAATTCCACACAAATCCAAGCCCCAAAATAGAAACAAAACTCTGCTGTTTCCATATCACATTTCCAACAACCGCCCTCGCCAGGTTTTACTTCCCTTTAACAGTAATCGTAGTAGCACAAAATGGGTACTCCCTACACGTGGCAGCATCACACTCGTCTGTTTCAACTATAAATAAACCCTCCTCCCCCCTCCCTGTCTCCACTTCCAAAACCCTGCCTCACAATCTCTCTCTCGCCATACCTAGAGCTAGAGATAGGGTTCTCTCTCCCCATTTTCCCGTTCACACGGGAAATCGTGACATTAGATCTATATCTATGTGTACGTATACGCATATTTACATACACGAGTGTGTGTGAGAGATTTTGTTGCGGCGGTCTCTAATTCGCTTGGTGCAGGTCGGGAACGGCTTCGCCGGTGAGGTCATTTCTGAGCTCGCACACGCACGTATTGGTGTTGTGTGTGTGGGAGGGAATACGGATAGGAGTGATTTTCCTTGGGGGTGAATACCGGTCCCGCCTTGCATCAACTGAATCGGAGACCGCGGTGAAATGATGGGGATATGACTTGAGACGGAGGAAATGTTGTTAGATTTTTTTAATTGGTTTGGAATTAGCCTTGGTTTCGATTTTTGATTGGATTAAATTTATTGTTTGTGATTGTCATTATTTATTGTTTTCTCT
The DNA here is from genome assembly GCA_016624345.1 of Platycodon grandiflorus. NCBI lineage: Eukaryota > Viridiplantae > Streptophyta > Magnoliopsida > Asterales > Campanulaceae > Platycodon > Platycodon grandiflorus. The sequence goes on from CM028362.1 coordinate 37,826,128, forward strand.
GTTTCGATCTCTTTTGCTTTCTATTTTGGATCTGCAGCTTCAGATTTGTTGCAATTTGGATTGAGTGTTGGCGATCTGATGGTACCTTGGTAATTAGATCTTGATTTCATCTTTTAATAGTTGAAGTGCCTATTTCATTAATTTAATTGTTGATCGTTCATTTTCGAGTTAGGATATTGCTAATTATGTTTATTCATATTGTCGGAAATGTTGAATCTTTGTGCTATGGTGTGATGACATGTTAATGTAATAATGGGATGAATGTCGATATTGAGTATTTGTTGTTTATCTCTACTATTCTGTTTCTTTATCAATTACTAAATCTGGAAACAGCTACTACTTGTTGCTCTTTTTGTTTATACTATATGAGGAAACATATCTTTTATTTTTGTGGCAATATCCACCCTCTGTATACCTTTAGGGGTTTTACCCTTTTCGCTTAGAAATTTTTAACAGATGAAGTCCAAAATCTCGAACTTATTTCAAAGTATATCTAAAGGTTTCTCTATGCCTTTGTTCTTTTGTACGAATATAATGACGTTTACTAAATTAAGTAACCTAAACATATGCCCGTTAGTGACATGCTATCTAAGTACGGATGATATCTGGTGCTCTAACTTCCTAGGCATCATGTGAGCATATGATGTATTTCAAGCTGTACATGGATTGATGCTTCAACCTAGTGGTTTAATTAATGCTTTAAGTAAACCTTTATAGTGGCTGCTTTGGCAATCAAATGAAAAGAGATGTAAGTGCTCTAGTTAATGATCTCTTGTAAAAGTAGCTTAGCTGCATTAATGTTGTTAACATTTGAAGAGAATAGATTCATGAGCTGCCCTGAAAATGTTGTATACTCTCTCACTTGCACTTCAAAACCTTTGGACTTTTTGGTAGCAAGGATTGTTATAATTCGTACGCATTTTTCTCTCTTTTTACCTATTCAGTGATTATTGGAACAACTTTCTGCTTCTGATGTAACTGTGGGGTGTTTGACTGGAATTTAACACTTGACAAGAGTAGAGGGATGGAGCCATCTACATGGACTGGCTGCTATATGTTTTAGCTTGCCATTGCAAATATCCGTAACTCCCATGATGAACTCCCTATTGCAGTTATTCATAACTCGCATAATATAAGAAGGTTTATGATTAGTTAGAAGAGATTTCATGGCCATAGTGGAAAATCACCCAGATCGGTCATGCATGCAGTAATTGAGTGACCATTTCATACACGTGCACGTGCATTTTACTGCATCCATCCATATCTACGTAACGTATCTCTCTCCCCAAACCCAGTTGCATTCCCGTAATTTGCACAAATCCAAGCCCAAAAATTGAAAACAAAACTTGGCTGTTTCCATTTCACATTTCCAACAACCGCCTGTTTCCATTTCACATTTCCAACAACCGCCCTCGCCTGGTTTTACTTGCCTTTAACAGTAATTGTAGTAGCACAAAATGGGTACTCCCTACACGTGGCAGCATCACACTCCTCTGTTTCACCTATAAATATACCCTCCTCCCTCTCCCTGTCTCCTCGTCCAAAACCCTGCCTCATAATCTCTCTCTCTCTCTCTCTCTCTCTCGCCATACCTAGAGCCTGAGATAGGGTTTTCTCTCTCTCCATTTTCACGATCACACGGGAAACATGACATCAGATCTATATCTATCTATATATATGTATGTGTGTACATATACACACAGTTACACACATGAGTGTGTGTGTGAGAGAGATTTTGTTGCGGCGGCCTCTAATTCGCTTGGTGCAAGTCGGGAATGGCTTGCCCGGCGAGGTCATTTTGGAGCGGGCGCAGGCACGTATTGGTGTTGTGTGTGTGGGAGGGAATACGGATGGGAGTGATTTTCGTTGGGGGTGAATACCGGTCCCGCCTTGCATCAATTGAATCGGAGACTGCGGTGAATGATGGTGACATGACTTGAGATGGAGGAAATGCTATTAGATCTTTTTTGATTGGTTTGGAATTCGCCTTTAGATTCGATTTTTGATTGGATTAAATTCATTGTTTGTGATTTTGTGATTGTTTATTGTTTTCTTTGTTTCAATCTCTTTTGCTTTCTATTTTGGATCGCAGCTTCAGATTTGTTGCAATTTGGATTTGAGTATTCGCGATCTGATGGTACCTTAGTAATTAGATTTTGATTTCATTTATTAATAGTTGAAGTGCCTAATTCATTAATTTATGTGTTTATCGTTCATTTTCGAGTTAGGATATTGCTAATTATGTTTATTCATATTGTCGGAAATGTTGAATCTTTGTGCTATTGTGTGATGACATGTTATTGTAATAATTGTATGAATGTCGATATTGAGTATTGTTGTTTATATCAACTATTCTGTTTCTTTATCAATTACTAAATCTGGAAACAGCTACTACTTGTTACTCTTTTTGTTTATACTATACGAGGAAACATATCTTTTATTTTTGTGGCTATATCAACCCTCTCTGTATTCCATCAGGGGTTTTACCCTTTTTGCCTAGAAATTTTTAACAGATGAAGTACAAAATCTCGAACTTAGTTCAAAGTATATCTAAAGGTTTCTCCATGCCTTAGTTCTTTTGTATAAATAATGATGTTTACTAAATCAAGTAACCTAAACATACGTGCCCTAGAGACATGCTATCTATAAGAAGTCTTGGGAAAGTACTGATGATATCTGGGGCTCTAACTTCTAAGGCATCATGAGAGCATTAGCAAATGATGTATTTCAAGCTGTTCATGGATTGATGCTTCCACCAAGTGGTTTAATTAATGCTTCAAGTAAACCTTTATAGTGACTACTTTGGCAATCAAAGGAAAAGAAATGTAATGCTTTAGTTAACGATCTCTTGTTAAAGTAGCTTAGTTGCATTAATGTTGTTAACATTTGAAGAGAATAGATTTATGAGTGTTGCCCTGAAAATGTTGTATACTCTCTCACGTTTTTCAAAACCATTGGACTTTTTTGTAGCAAGGACTGTTATAATTCGTACTCATTTTTCTCTCTTTTTACCTGTTCCGTTTGAAATTCTGATTATGAATATTTACCCTACCATGTTCGAAGAATAGTGATTAAAATAGTATTCCAGTCTGTTCGATGTTCAAATCAATTGCCAGCAAATTTGTGAAACACATGCAAAATAACCTCATGGCGCCAAAATTGTTTCCATGCCAGCCAATTATTTGTGCTTCTAAAGATAAACCACTCGGGCATGACTTGTTCTTTGATTGTGGTAAATGAAAGGTTCTGACCAGCATTGGCCTCACATCTTGTTTGCATGGGGATGGAATGTATTACAAGCTGTTTGCTATTTTAGTGACTGGAGCAATCAAAACATTGTGCATTCATATCAACTAGTTTATAATGTTTTGTTTTCCTATAAGGTTCTTAGCTATGTAAAACTTATCAGGTAGCCCATCGGTTTGACTTTTTTGCCAATCCTTTCAAGTTGCCACTAGATTTTTGTAGAACAGGCACTGTGATGCATTTTGTTAGAGAGACATATATATGGAAGTTAGGCATCCGAGTACGAGTAGGTGGTCTCATTCTTCTTCAGTGATTATTGGAACAACTTTCTGCTTCTGATGTAGTTTTCCAACTTTGGGGTGTTTGATAGGAATTTATCAATATGAAGAAACATGTGACAAGAGTAGAGGGATGGAGCCATCTTCATGGACTGGCTGCAATATGGTTTGGCTTGCCATTGCAAATATCCGTAACTCCTATGATGAACTCCCTATTGCAGTTATTCTTAACTCACATAATATAGGAAGGTTTATGATTAGTTAGAGAGACTTCATGGCCATAGTGGAAAATCACCCAGAATTCAGTCATACATGCAGTAATTGAGTGACCATTTCATACATCTCCAGACTTGAGCTGGGTATCAAAAATGATATTGCTTATCTGCTTCCTTCTCAATCATCCTGCAAGAGTATATTGATTCAGTTGGCCAACTCCTTTTTTTTTTTCTTTTTTTAAGTGTTCCTTGTTTTTGAATTATTATTTAGTACCCTAACTTGTCGGTGACATAATAGCTTACTTCGGTGTCATTCTGGTGAACACAAAGTTATTGTCAGCAAGCCACTTGTTTATGGAATTAAGGTGAATTCAAAGTAGATGTCCGTAAGAGTATCTCCATGCTAACCTATTGGATGTATCATGAGGTACAATTTACAGAACAGATTACTTGTTTTTCAATGGTGGCTATTGAGGTTGTGACCAGCAGTGGCCCATACACTAATGAGGTTGCATGAGAATGCTGCAAATAACTTAGAACAGTGCAATTTGAAGTTAATGTGGGAGGAGCAATCAATGTTGCATGGATATTAACACTTCGTATATTCTATGCTCACAAAAGACTTGTTCCGTCCCTAAGTAAATAACCAGATTATGCACGAGTTTGCTTTACATGGATATTTACTTCTATGTTTGGAAAACCGTATGAGTCAAATCAGAAGTTGTTTTGTTTGAGATTCCATTTTGCATTTTAGTCAATATCCCCTAGTTGGAACTACATTCCAGTGGAACAGGTACAGAAGAAAAATTTATATACGAAACTGGACCTTCATGGGCTGTGCATTATTCTTCAACGGGAACCTGTATGATCAGCAGTTTTGAATTGAACAAGGTTCATGGAGGCATGAGGTTTGTCCGCGTTTAGTTATTGTGCTGAAACGGGCCACTTAAAAAGGAAAGTAATCCTTTGCTGACATCCACAAAGAAGAGAAAGAAGGGGGGGGGTCAGGAACTGGTATGTTTTGTTGGAATGTTTTTCAGCTGTGCGGTGGCAGCTGATGCTTTTTGTAGAAAGACGGTCATGCTTCAACAAATAAACTAGAACTATGTGAATGGATGTAGATGCTTCGCTTGGGATTGATAGCTTGCTGTAGAGTCTATGATAGTTGAGTCCTAGTTTGCACTAGAAGGCATGGGGTTTTATGAAAGCCGGGCTTGAAGGGCCTTTAGCAGCCTTCTTTTTATTTTAAGGCCTTAGCCTAAAAGAGTCTTCCTTGCATGGCAGTTTCGGATCCACCGTTCTCATGGCCTGGCTGGCTGGCCTTTGAGCAGCAGAATTCCCCCCCTTCCCCTCCCTGCAATGATCTCTAACCTGCATTCAGCATTCCACTGATTTACTATATAAGTCGAGTATCATACGACTGTAAAAGAGACAGCGGGATTGAGTTTTCAGGGATGTGGTCAGGGCAAAAGATTCCAAGTGTTCCAGTTACTATTCAGCAGGGAAACTAAAAATTAATGTCTACTGCTGTAAGATTTTACAATGAGCAGGGCCTAACGCTTCCTTTCTTGAGCCATGTATGGGTTTAAATATTAGCCATATTCAACGTGTCTGATTTATTTTGATTATCCGGCATGATGATGATGGTTTGTTGGCAATGATGTGGCACAAAGATCAAGTCTTCCCACTTGGCCAGCTAAAAAGATTGGAGACATCCTGGAATCAGAGACTGTGTACGCCATGGATGGCGCAGCCAAGAAGGTCTTTGTCAAGTGGCAAGGCAAACCTCAACAGAAAACACAAACACCTGTAGCTCGGTTGCGGCAGCTGGACCCTGTTCTTTGTCAGAGATATACCTCTGTGAACTCGTCCGAGCCGAGTTCTTTTCTGCCGGCGGGAGTTGATGCAGTCCAGAATAATCCCCTTTGAAAGTATATCAGTGCAAGGGCAAGTGGTTAATTTCAGGACAGATTGAAGGCAGCAACTAAGTTGTTTCAGTTTTATGTAGTCTTTGAGTTGTGTGGTCTACTTTAATTGCATTTAGTTTTTATTTGATTTCCAATAGGGTAATCGCATTACTAGTACTGATGGTATTATTCAGGGGTTATAAGGCTGATGAGATGAGGGTTTTATAGACTTTTTGGAGTTGTATTTTGAGAATCATATCACCAGCTTCTCTTTTCCCCTTACTTTTGCTGTTTTATTATTGAATAATCATTCCAGTTTTGATTAGTTTTCTCACTTATATTGCTGTGCTTTTGCTGCTTGCTACTGCTGTACCACAAACGCTCATAGGGCTGCATAATACTCTTTCAGGATCGATTTCAAGGGAGCAGTCTGCAACTCCATGAGGAAATCAAATGTGTCAGATTTTATCTCAATTTATGCCCTTGGGAAATCGAATTATGTATCACAAAAGAGCATGTCCTGAACCTAAAGGGTTTGCACGTCAATAACCATCTTGTCCATTTACTATCCTTTTTTTTGTCCTTCTTCCAAATGTAAAGCTTTCTTTATTGTAATTTCTTCCTTTCTGTAGCATTTAGGTCTGTTGTAGCAGGTCAATGTTTTTTTGAAGCAAACATGTTCACAGTTGCTTCCAATCAGAACAAGAATATGGAACTATATCTACTGACTATAAGATGCTTTCCTTAGGATGGTTTTGGCCGAATAGACTCTTCACTCTTCCATGCAGCTGTCTTGTGCCTGCAGCAATGCTCATGGCCTGGGTGGCCTTTCCACCGACTCTTGTGGATTGACTGGATTCCCTGCTCCACAACACAAACTCATTGCAATTGCTGGTGGTCCCACAAATCCGTACAAAACACTCTACAGGGGTTAATACTCTATGGCGCAACAGAGTATATGATGTGCTTGGAAAACAATAAATACTTGGTACTAGGTAGCTGGTTGTAGAATCTTTGTTAGTCAAGTCCTAGGTTGCAAGCTAGTTAACTAGTCCATAACGATCAACTGGAAATCAAAGCCACATGTCAGTGTAACGATCAAGTCCTGAAAGGTAATCTTCTCTATCTCGTCTTCTCTCTCATAATTCTCACCTATTTTTCTAACAAATGTTTTGTCCACATTCACCAACCTTTTTTAATGTATCAAAGGTCAGTGCTACGACGTGTCAGCATCATATTTCGTCTGTTTGCCTATAAATAGCCCTATTCATCTCTGCCAAGAGCACACTCAGAAGCTTTCTCCCTCTTTATCCGTCCTCTCCCTCATATCTCTTCAGGAAGATACACTTCTCCCGTTTCATTCATTTTCCATGAGAAGCATATAGATTTATAGTAATCTTTAGTTATGTTTATGCTAGTCTTTTTGCCCCTCAGTTGCTGGTGCATGGATTTCTTGTCAGGGCTGTCTCTAATTTGCTTGGTACAGTCTGGGAATAGTTTTGCTTGCGAGGTCATTTTGTTTACACACACAGACACACACCCCACATATATATATATAACTTGGGTTGTTTATGGATTTAATTTGTTCATAGATAACTTGGGTCGGTGGGTGAGAGGGAATAGGGCAGTTTCCAAATTTGTGTGCACATTTTTCAATGTTCTTCATCCCCCGTAACTTTTAAAGAATGTAAGTATCATATGCCGTGTACTATAAAGGTGAAATTTTATAAAATAGCATAAATTGATAGATACTTTTTTTTTTTTTTTTAAAAGGAATAAAGGAAGAAATTTTGGAAATTTAGTAAGTCATGTCGTTGGAATTTAGTATTTATAAGGACTTTATACCGTTACATCCTAAATAAGTAGAGAAATCACCACTAGAAAGGGGAGACATTTTAGGATGTATTAGGTAAATGGTATTTTTGGAATAGAAAGTTGAAACCCGTATGCATATCTGTACTTTTATGTATAGTATAGATATGTATAAATGATCTTGCAGTAGGCATTACTGGTCCCCGACTGTACCAAATAAATCCGAGACAGACACTGAATGCTAATTTGGGGATCTGCATTTACATTTCTATTCTTCATGATTTTCTGATTGATAGCTAGGTGATAAATCTATCCATGTTCTTATTTATTTTTCTGTAATCTTAATTTTGTATTTCGGTTCAAAAATGTTCTCCTTTTGTTAGAAATGTTCTGAACTGGTATTTTGTGCAGTTGTCGAGGTGCTTTATGGACAAAAATGATGAAGCCATACATGCATCATTTTCTTTTCAAGGAAGGACATGCAGATTTATGTGCGTCTCTGTTAAACCAGTAGTTCTGTTTGTTGAATACATGAGTTGGTGTTAAACCTGTAGTTCTGTTTGCTTTAGTTGATATTGTATTTCATTGCCAACTTTTTTTCTCAACTAAAGTTCGCCTTTCTCCCACTTAATGCCTCTCTTGCTTCTAGTCTGTTGGTTTAACAGCTTTTGAGTCTAGGGTAGAAGTGAAATCTTTGTATGGTGCGTTATTGTTAGATATTGCTGTTTATATGAATCTATATATCAGTTGCATGCCAGTTTTCTCCTCACCCAAGATAGCCTTTGTCCCTCTCACTTGGGATGGCTACATGAATCTGTGTACTGTTTACTGTTGGATACTGTTCAGTGGTGAATCTTTCCTGTATTGACAAGTAAGACAATGCTGCAACCATAATCAATGTGATTGATTGATTGTGTGAATTTATCCTGCATTAACAATTTAAGAGAATGATGCAGAAATTGTCAACTCGTAAGAAGAACTATATGGACTAAAGTAGTTTCTTTTCAAGTAATGCTCTTGGCTATTTATCGTCGTGCCAGTCATTTATGGAGTTATGCTGCAACAGAAAATAGCATACATGCATTAGATGGTTTCACAATACAACTACCTAATGCATTTATACAGCCACCTAATACATGCGGCTTCTATCTCTGTGCACATAGTCTGCCGGAGTAATGCTCTAAATTTGAAATCGAGTTGATAGGAAATTTGATTCTTTGTGTCCTTATTTACAGGATCGAGAGGTAGCCTAATTTGAGAGGAGCAAGTTATAACGTGCATGGACATTGATCGCTTTTTATTTTCTATGCTCGCAAAAAAATGTTGTATTGTTGCAAAGACCTTGAATTCCCATTGCGAGGGGTGACGCTTACCAATCCCCCTAAAAGTTGTGTCCCTATGTAATATTACCAGGTTGTGCATGAGTTTCTTTTCATCAGCTGCAGGTTCACGTCGCCATTCTGTATCTGTGGAACATGCAGAGTCGAGTGTTTTCCGTTTTCACATTTGGAGATAAATGAATATGGGAGTTGAGTCTCTAAGTGCAAGTAGGTAGGATCGTCCTCGGAGAAAGTTGGAATAGCTGGTTGATGCAAATTGATTGTGGTTAATGAAGGCATCTGGTTTGCTGTGTAGAGTATAATTAAGCAATGCTGAGATTTTTTTTTTTAATTATAAATATTTTTAAACAGACTTGTGTTTGAGACTTGGAAATTGCTGTGAATGCCTAATGTCTTCTCTTGTAAAACAAATATCAGTAGATCAAGTTAATGTAGGATGCTCAAACTTTTTGATGTTTAATATGATTCCTCTAAAAATAACTAAGTATTTACTAGTTCTTGAATTCCTCCTGCCTTTCCTTTAGCTACCTTTATATAGAAATTCAAAGTTCCATACAAAATTAAGGCGTTTGCCTGGCCACTGATGCTTAACCGGTTGAACACCAATAATTGGTGCCAACGGGCGAATTCCCAGAAGGCCATATCTCTCCTAATATTGACGTCATGTGTCAGGCCAAGTGAGACCATGGACACGGGCGTACGTGGGTGAATGAGTCAGGTTGGGGCATCCCTTATCTTTTACGAACAGGGGTTGGCTTAAGTGGAAAGAGTTCGTTGTTCGCTTAAGTCAGAGGTCTCGGTTTTAGCCCTTTAGTATGCAAAAAACTTCTTTAGAAGAGATTCCTGCTTTTAGCGTTCGGCAGTATAGTTATAAGCTTAAAAATTTTGATTTGTCAAATGAGACTATTTTTTGAGACAGATGAAGTTTGTTTCTAACTGATAAGGCCAACATTCCTATATTGGTATTACAAAATATTTTCACGTATTCGATCGAGAGACTTGTCAACTAAGGCAATTTCATAATTGGCTAGATTTGAATGAGAAATTTGGACAAAATAGTTTGGATACCTATCATTTTCATTCGAAGAAGGTGACCGCAAATATCATCATTCCTATTGAGCACTTATTACCTAAGTGGAATTTGACATAATTTTATAGTTATACTCCCTCCGTTGTAGAATTCACTATTTCGTTTTGGATGTTTCACATTAAAGTCCACTCTCTAAAATTATGTCTACCATTTATATAACCTATTAACGTTTACCCTCCAACAAAAAAATTAACGAAAAAAGATGGGCTTGCTTGGGTACGCATTCCATGAAAATAACGGCTTTGTCCGCTGCATTCGTCCTAAGTCTGTAAATGTGGAATACCATAAACATATAGCTTAGGCATATGGAGGTTCTAGTTGATTAGATAAGACAAAACTTGACCAGTGGCTGGGAAAAAAGCCGATGGTTTCTCTTTTGGTGGTTTATGATCTCCTTGTTTAGATTTCTTAGTTATTGATTATATTCTTCGTTGAAAGTTTCCTTTCTGATTTAAAATGTGTTCAAATTTCGTGTTTCGCCGTCTCTCTTATTCTGTCCAGTCCACAAATCCGTTTTAGTTTCATGAGGCCGTATAAGCACACTCACTGCAGGCGGCGGCGTAGCACGGGAAAAGTTCAACAACTATAAACAGCTAGCTAGCTAGCTTCCCCCGGCCCGTAGAAGAAGATATTGCACGAGGACGACCATAACTTTGTTCCTCACTAATGGAGCTGGAATCGCCAATCTTTCTCTTCACATGCTTAGCGCCATCTTCATAGTTTTCATGTAGGTAAAAGAATCGAAGAGAAGCAATAAACTTAAGAAAAATGATTGAAAGCTAAACTTTCATGCATCTCGAAAACTTACTTTCTTAATCTTTGGCTGGTGGGCTACCATAGCATGGGCCTATCATTCATCTTCAGGTTGGTCAGATCCCTGCCGCTGTAATATCATGGGCTCTCGAGTGCAAGGGAGGTGACTAAAAACGCACGATCTTGCTGTTTGAAACAGGCCCAAGCTTCTATCTAGCCCTCGAGATCATCGCAGTCCGTGACTCCACAGGTTAAGTGATAAGATATTCATCACATTCTTACCATATAAGAGCGTCGGCACCCTCCCTCAACACTTTAAAATTATTTTTAGAGAATTTTAGCTCACTTAAGCCTACAGTAGGCTTTTTATCACACTCTCTGTCCTTGAAAGTTACTAAATCACCATCTAAGAATAGAGATTGATTTAGCTTGAATAGTAAAATTCTCAAATCTATCTTCTTTGCCTTCTCTCTCGTCTACAAGTCCTCCCTCACTTTCTCTCTCTTTTCAAATTTTCATCAGTATTTTTTTCTTTTCAATTTCACTCTATCCGTGTAAAATGGAAATCAATTTTCTCGTGTCTTTAATATATGAGATGATAAAAAATAATAATAAAAAAAAAACATTTTAAACATAAGTTGCCTCTTAAATTGATATATATTCCCTCTGTCCCTAAATTATTGTTTTGTTTTTATTTTTTATCCGTCTCTAAATTATTGTCTTGTTTGAAACTTTTTTTTTAGTACATCACTTTTACTATTTTACATTTACTTTTTATCCCTACTTTAATTATGGGCTACATACACATATACATTAAAGGAAATTACACACTATACGAATATTAATAATCAAATCAATTGTTTTTTCTTAATCCGTGTGCCGAGTCAAATAAGACAATAATTTAGGGACGAAGGGAGTACTATTTTTCGATAATAGTAATTAAAATAATCAAAAATACAATATTTTTTTATAAAATAGAAAATTTAAAATATGAAATATTTCATTCTGATTATGGTGAAAAATAAAAAAAAAAAAAGGAAAATAGAATGGTAGTTAGGTTTGTTAGTTGATATGAGAGAGATTTAATTTTTAGAGGGTTATATTGAGAGTGCTTGTTGTTGGAGTGAATTATTTGAAAAAGTAAAATTGAAACAGAAAACGAAATGTTTAGTTGGTTATATAAAGGGTGACTGGTATGATGCTCTAAGTCACAGGTTAAGTGATAAGATCTTCATCATATTCTTACCATGCATATAGACTCGAATGAAAATTTAGATATAAAAGTTAGTATCACTACCATCACATCTAAGTTAGTTGTCCACTAATGAATAGTAACTTATTAAGTACTTTGGAGAAGCTAAAGAAGTTTCAAAGAGGGTTTTGGGTTTGGCTTCTTTAACGAAATAAGGGGCTTGCTTGTATCTCATTCATTGGTTTATTATTATAGCTTATAAGTCGAAACAAACACTCCATTAACCTCCTATATCACTAATTCACGTACAATTGAAATTTTCTTTTTCAAGTTTGTCCCAATTTAAGCGGTATATTTCTTCTTTTGAAAACTATTTTGAATGAATGGGATGTTTTTAATAACCTCTTTCTTAATATCTGGCTGAGAATAATCATATTAGATTAACTAAACAACTTGTAATTGTGCCTCACAATCATATGACATTTTAGAAAGTTAGTGATTAATCAACTTTTTAAATTGGAAAAAAACAATACCGATAAGCTCCCCTTTTATAACCAAGAAGTCTTAAAAATATAATTCTTCTATCCAAAAGGTCTCAAAGTTAAAATTTTAATATAAAAAAAAGTCAAAAACTTAACGGTTTTACTAACATCGTTAGGCTAGTAGCATTTATTAAAAAACAAAAAACTTTATTTTCACTTCAATGATGTTTATAATTACAGTATTTTACATAATAATAATAATAATAATAATAATAATAACAATAACAATAACAATAACAATAACAACAACAACAATAATAATATATGATAATTACTATTATTATTGTTTCTATTACTATTATTATTATTATTAATAAAAAGAAAAATAAATCTTCATCCAAATGAAACCTCTTTTCGTAATGGTGTTAGTAGAAGCGTTAACTTTCGAATTTTTCGGTAGTAAAATTTCAATGAGTAATGTGCTAAATGGATCAATTTGATCCAACTCAAAAATATTTATTACTCCCTAAATTTCATGAAAATTTTATTGCTCCATAAATCAATTAAAAAAAAAACATTTTCACTCTAAGATATTTATTGTTCATGTGAAAGGCCAAAAGGGTACAACTTTGAATAAATGATACTATAGGTAGAACACATTTGTATTTTTTTTGATATTACAAAAATACACTCATTGAACCGGGTTAAGATTAATTGAATTTCAATTTTATGACTTTTTGATACGAAAATTTGTGTACGTTAATCGAAAAACAAACTAAAATTCTTCCCTTGGGATTAGGGGGAAAATAGGATGGCCAGGAAACAGTTTAAACAAAAAGGATTTCCAGCGTTTTTGGAATTGGAAAGAAAGTGACATGAATGAAGTACCATTACCATTATCATTACCAATATTCTTTTAGGGGTCGTTTGGTAGTCAGGATTAAGGCCGGATAAGATTAATAAGCCGAATAATCGGATGTTTGGTACGCAATAGGCGGTCGGGACTAATAGTACGAGCTATCCGGATAAAGTCGTTATCCTCTCGCTAATAATACCAAGGTTGAGGGTGGTATTATTAGCGCCCTCACTAAAAAAAATAATATGTGATTAATATTTTTAAATCCAAAATTACCCCCGATTTATAAGTAGGAATTAATAGCGAGGGCGCTAATAACACCGAGATTAATAATACTCCTTATCCTTGTCCAACTACCAAACAAGCCCTTAGAGTACTATTTTGGAGCCTCCTTCTTACACTTTTAGTTTTAGATAGATAGAGAGAGTTGTATTGTATGTATGGGGGTGGGGTGGGGGCAGAGAAGAAGGGGACAAATCATAGTGGGGGCGCGGGACGGGACAGCAACAAAACGTAACCACACTCACTGTACACGACTCCCCAACAAAACTAAATTCCAATTAACTATATATATATGCCCATCAAATCCGCCCAAGCTATCTATTCTTCGTTTTCGATAAAATATTTAGTGATTTTTTTTTTTAGACACGAGTAGACTTGTAATATTCGTATTTAAAAGTATTTAATGCTGATAAAAAAAAATCATTTCTCTTTTAAATGGTGGTTTTCTATTGGTGTTTAACGACCACATAAACTATTGATGTGAGAATCTAAAACCACTAAGCACATTTGTTGTAAAATCGAGTTTGGTTCTATAATGCGTGTCATTTTCATTAGATAACTCATAGGCTTTATACACAAGTGCTCTGTTCAAAAAATCGGCCTAGGCGCCCCCAAAACGCCGCGACTAGGGCCAAATTGGGTAAAAAATCGTCACCGAGAAAAATCGCCCAACTAGTCGCCGCCTAGCATTTTTTTATATATCTTTTTTTCCAAAAAACATTGTCGTTTTGGTTTAAAAAAATAGAAAAACCTAAGTTAAATAAGTTTGTTTTCCATACTTTATATATTGTAGTATTGTTATTTTTGTTTTAAAGTTTAAACTTTGGAGTTTGGAATGATACTATTAAATTTGGTTTTAATTTTTTACTATTAATCTTGTAATGTGATCATTATTTTAGTTTATTTGGTTATATTTAGTTATTTACTATTGTTGCAGCATGTATTGATTATTGAATTAAATTTTAATTTTTAACTTTTAATCTTGTAATGTGACCATTACTTTTAGTTTATTTGGTTATATTTAGTTATTAATATTGTTGCAGCAAGTATGGTATAGACCATATAGTGTAATTATGCCTCGATTTCTAGGCCCCGATTAGGCCCCTAGGCGCTAGGCCCTGCTCTTGCGCCTAGCAATTTTTAGAACACTGCACGAGCGATTACAATGAATCCCTAAAAATTAGTAGCTAAACAAGTAAATGATATGTATGTATCTATTTACAATATTTTCCAATCAAAGAAGATATCTTGGAAGATATGAGATTATCCCAAGATATGATTTCCATCACTCACCCTCAAGTTGGTTGGGGAAGATCTCGAACGCCTAACTTGCTAATAAGGAAACAAAAACGGTCGACGCCAAGAGGTTTAGTGAAGATGTCCGCGCAACCTGGTTTGTTGTTGTGATGTGTTGAGGCTCAATCTCACGGGATTCAACTCTTTCACGAACAAAATAATAGTCTATCACAATGTGTTTTGTTCGCTCTTGGAAGGTAGGATTGTTTGCAATGTGTCGTGCGGCTTGGTTGTCACAAAATAAAGGTGTAGCCTCAAGCTGAGCTGTGTCGAGGTTAATCAATAACCATCGCAGCCATAATAGTTTGCTAACCGTGGCTGCCATTGCCCTGTACTCTGCTTCTGCAGATGAACGAGAAACAATAGTCTGTTTCTTCGTATGCCAATAGACTGGTGCACCACCAAGCGATACAAAATAGCCAAATTGCAATACGCTTCGAGAGTTAAACTGCCACGTGCTGAAAGAAACAATCCTTGTCCCGACGTTGATTTTAAGTAGCGGAGCACACGTATGATCGTATCCATGTGTGTGCGACGAGGACTAGAATGAACTGGTTGAGTGCATTTACATCGAAAGCAATGTCGAGGCGTGTCACTGTTAAGTATAAAAGTCTCCCAATCAATCGTCGATATTGAGCCGCATCCACAGTTGGATTGTCGGCATCAATGCCTATCCTGAGATTATGTTCCATCGGGAATGGAGTAGGTCGACTCCCTCGTAAACCAGTCTTCACTAGAATGTCAAGCGTATACTTTCTTTGACTTAAAACAAGTCCTTGTGGTGCGCGACTTCTATTCCCAAGAAGTATTTCAACGGTCCCAAATTCTTGATGCTAAATTTCTTATCAAGGTAACGTTTGACATCATCAATCTTGTCGTCATTATTCCCCACTAAAATAACATCATCAACGTAGATGAGAGCACAAATAAAAATTGTACCTTGTTTAAAGATAAACAAAGAGTGATCTGCCGGGATTTTCAAAATCCAATATCAAGTAAGGCTTTTGTAAGCTTTTGATACCAATTTTGTGACGCTTGTCACAGCCCGTATAAGGATTTACGCAGTTTGCACACCCTTGTGTCTCCTTATTTTGCAAAACCTTGTGGAATCTTCATGTAAACATCCTCCATAAGATCACCGTGTAGAAATGCATTGTTGACATTTAACTGGTGGATCATCCAGTTTTTCTTTGTGGCTATGACTAGTACACTTCGTACGGTTACAAGCTTTGCAATTGGGGCGAAAGTTTCATGGAAGTTTATTCCCTCAACTTGTGTGAAACCTTTGGCTACCAAGCATGCCTTGTACCTTTCAATTTCTCCATTGGGTCTATACTTGATTTTATAGAACCATTTTGAGTCTACCGCCTTCTTGCCCGGAGGTAGTGGTTCTAAAGTCCATGTGTCATTTTCTTCTAAGGCTTGTATTTCTCGTTTCATTACGTCACACCATTTTGGGTCATATACTGCTTGAGAGAAATACTTTGGCTCATCATGGGAAGTGATGGCTGCAACATAAACTGTTGAGCATGAGAAAACTTTTCATAATAGACAAAATGTGATAGAGGATGTACCATAGAGGTTCCTGAGTTAGACGTGGGTTGCAGGTGGTCTATATATTATGGAAGCTCAATAACATAATCATCCAAATGTTTGGGTCGAGTTGTGATTCGATGATTGCGACGTAAGCTGTGTTCATGAACATGACTGCTTGCTACATTTTCAGCAACATCTTCAACAGCATTCTTAGCAACATTCTCAGCAACATTTTCAGCAACATTTGTGTTCGCTGGACAAGCTGCAGGAGCAGCGTTTGAAGAGCTTCCAGCTTCGCGTGGGTTGATTGCTGCTTGAGGAATTGTCGGTTTAGATTCATTAGAGGGTGTCAAGTTTAACCCTTGTCCTGACAGTTCAATCCCTTGTGAATCATTAGTGATGATATCTCAGAAAAGGAATACATTCTCAGCAAAAGTCAAGTCCCTGGATTAGAGATGCCCAAACGGTTCGGAACCGGCGGTTCGAATTGGAACCGAACCATCCAAAAAATCGCATAAACCGAAACCGCCAGTTACACGGTTCGGTTTCGGTTTCTAATTTCTCAAAACCGTGAATTGCCGGTTTGGAACCGGGAACCGGAACCGCCGGTTCCAAACCGTGAAAAATCGTTAAAATTTAAATTTTAAATTTTGAAATTACCTTGTTTACTCTATAATTTCAAAGATGAGAAGTTTACAAAGTTTCAAAAATTTTAAAAATACTTTGTACAAAGTTTTAAGATGAAATCTTTTTTAAAAAAATTATAAGAAAATATTAAAAAAACAAATAAAAATTACAGTTTAGAACTGGAACCGGAACCGGCTTAGCCGGTTCGAAACTGGAACCGTAACCGTGATTTGTCGGTTCGGTTACAGTTTGTTGTCTAGCGGTTTTTTGAACCGGCGGTTTGAACCGTTTGAGCATGTCTACCCTGGATGCGTAAACTTTCCTTTTTCTAGATCATCGACACGAAAACCTTTTTGTGCATTATGATAGCCAACAAACACACACGGTCTCCCCCTTTCACTAAACTTATCGCGTCTCCTTTTATTATCCTGTGCATACACAAGACATTCAAAGACATGCATGTGATCATATGACGGTTTCTTGTTAAACAAAATCTCATACGGAGTTTTGTTTCCAATGACCTTTGATACCAACCTGTTTATGACATAAGTGGCCGTCAAGACACACCCCAAAAGGTAATGGGCAAACTTGCTTGAAGCCTTAGGGCCCTCGCAACTTCAAGTATGTGTCTATGTTATCTTTCTACTACTCCATTTTGCTGAGGAGTATCTATGCAAGATGTCTCAAGTGTGATTCCATGAGTGATATAAGAATCTAGCATATAATTTTATTTGAATTCATCGCCATTATCACCTCTAATTTTCTTAACCCCCTTTTTCAAATTGAGTTCTCATCATGTTGCAAAAGCTAGTCAGGTGATGGCTCACCTCAGATTTATGCTTCATTAAAAACCGAGACTCCACGACTAAAATCATCAATAATGGATAGAAAGTAACGTGCACCCGACAAAGACGCTGTATTATAACCTCCCCAATTATCACAATGCTAT
Organism: Platycodon grandiflorus; assembly: GCA_016624345.1. NCBI lineage: Eukaryota > Viridiplantae > Streptophyta > Magnoliopsida > Asterales > Campanulaceae > Platycodon > Platycodon grandiflorus. Next base: position 37,843,989 of record CM028362.1, read on the forward strand.
AACTCAAAACATGAACTTATTTTTATGCAACTACTAGGAAATGGAACTCTTGTTTGTTTGGCTCGCATACAGGAATCACATGGTTCATTTTTGGATCTAAAAGTTTTACCAAGAATCTCTACATGCTGAAGCCTTTCATATGATGCATGACCCAATCTTCTATGCCAAACTTCATGTAGACCACTGCGACATCTACCCACTCCAATCAGGTTCCTCGAAGGTAAGTCCTGTATGACACAAAAATCTTAGAAGAAAGTCAGTGCACAATTAAGATCCTTTGTTAACCTGCTAACTGATAGTAAATTGCATTCGATGTATGGAAAATAAGAACATTTTGAATTTTTAAACCATTTGGCAAAGAAGTATTGCCAAACCCCTTAACGGGCACACTATCTAAACCATTTGGTAAAGAAGTATTGCCAAACCCCTTAACGGGCACACTATCGCCATTGATTCGGGATTTTTACAAACATTCCACGCCGAAGTACTTGATCATCTTAGCATACTGTTGTGAGGTTAGTCCTGGAATTAGGCTCGATTCCATCCCCACGTTTGCTGCCCTTGCATTTGTTCTTCGCTCACTTTGGCATTCATTCTTTCGATCTCCATCACGTTTCCTCCATCCCTGAGGGTAGCCAATGATTTTAAAAACACCATTCCACAGTGACCTGATCGCCCACACTGAGTACAAACTGATATGTTGCGTCTACCCCTCTTCGTTCACTGTCTTTTTTGTCACTGGGTTTGAAAGGCCGCTGCTTCCCCATTTGGTCTTTGCAACTCTGTAATCTGGCGTTGTTGTTCGTCTTCTGCAACGAGATGATAGGCAGACCCTATTGATGGGGTCGGTTTGGTGCTTGGTATTTGTGTCTTCACGGTCCCAAAGCTTTCATTGAGACGCATGAGGAATTGATAAAGTTGTTTCTTCTCAAGCATTTCCGTTAGCTGTTTGGATACATTACAAGTACACTTCGGTGTGAAAGATACGAATTGTATCTTATCCCAAAGGCCCTTCAATTTGGTGTAATACCCAGACAAACTTTTTTCTTGTCGCGTTAGGGTTAATGCACGTATTAACTCGTACGCTCTAGGTACACTCTCCTTTCCGAACCTCTCTTCCAGATCATGCCATATCTCAGCAGCAGTCTGGGCATATTTTACGCTATTTTTTATTTCCTTTTCCATAGCCGTATTCAGCCAACCCTTGACCATGGCGTTGCATCTCTTCTACAGCATCAAGTTTGGTTAGTTCTCATCTGGCATCGAAATGGAACCATCGACGAAACCTATTTTGCTTTTGAATAGGGCGTTGCTCATCTCGCTTGCCCAGTCCCCATAATTTCCATCACAAAGGAGATCTCTGACGTATAGTTGGTCAGGATTGTCCGAGGCATGAATGTAGTATAGCGACATATGGTCCACAGTGTTATGGCTGGCTGTGCCGACGACTTCTTCACTGGATTTTGACATGATTAATGGAGGGGTAAGAAATTTGAGGAAGAAGACGGTGGATAGATTTTGTTTAGGCGTTGGCTCTAAACCTACTCTGATACCATGTAAAATCGAGTTTGCAGTGCAACGTGATTTTCATTAAATAACTCATAGGCTTTATATAGGAGTGATTACAATAGATCTCCGATGTATAGTTGGTTAGGATTGTCCGAGGCATGAATGTAGTATGGCGACATATGGTCCACAGTGTTATGGCTGGTTGTGCTGACGACTTCTTCATTGGATTTTGACATGATTAATGGAGGGGTAAGGAATTTAAGGAAGAAGACGGTGGATAGATTTTGTTTGGGCGTTGGCTCTAAACCTAGTCTGATACCATGTAAAATTGAGTTTGCAGTGCAATGTGATTTTCATTAAATAACTCATAGGCTTTATATAGGAGTGATTACAATGAATCCCTAAAAATTAGTAGCTAAACAAGTAGATGATATGTATGTATCTATTTACAATAATTTTCAATCAAAGAAGATATCTTGGAAGATATGAGATTATCCCAAGATATGATTTCCATCATTTTTCGCAGTTGATAGCTATTGCTCATGATTGATGGTTTATGGCTGGTGGCTGATTGACTTATGGATGATTGACTAATAGACTGTTTGTTGTGGTTGTTTAGAAGCGACTTATGAGTTGTTGTGATTATTGTTAAATAAGTTAGAAATGTTAATTTAATACAAATTAACCATAATACCCAATATTCTCTTCATTGAAAAAAACAAAAAGTCAACATGAGATAATATTAAATTAGTATTTATTTTCTTAATCATACTTAAAATAAAAAATAAATATGTATTTACTTTTTTATACCATTAGTATGCATAATTTTCCATGTTTAACTTTATTTTATTTTATTTTATTTAAATGTGATATGTCAAATATGCGAAAGTTGAACCTTAGTTATTGGCTTATAAGCTAAAATATTCTATATGTATGTGTATATATATATATATATATATATATATATATATATATGTATGTATATATATGTATGTATGTATATATATATGTATGTATGAAAGTTGGTGAGGAGGCCTATGATTGTGTCATCTCACATTGCTTTCTATTTCTCTCAATTCTCAGGTCTCCAAATAAATTCAAGGTTTTACAATAGGTATTACTTTTCTTCTAATTATAATATGAGAAGAACTTTGAACAAAATAATGTTGTCAACACACCCTATTAAATATGAATATACACCTTAAACCAACTCAACCAATTATATTATATTGAAGGGTTTTAAAAAAATATTAAATTATTTTATAATTTAAATAAACCAATTTTTATTTTTATAAATATTACTCTCTCCATGTCAAATTATGGGTCACATATTTTTATTTAAGATGTCCTAAAATAATGTCTATAATATGTGATACATATCAACAAAAATCTAAATCATTTCATCAATTTTTTTATTTTTGTAAATTTCTTCTTTACACAGATAATGTATCAAAAATATGTAAATATAGTATCCAACTAAACATTTTTTAATTATTGAATGATTATCAAAAATTATTTTAAAAAATATAATTATATTCAATCCTTACAATTCTCTTTTGTTTAGAAAAATGTTATCTTTCTTCAATATGTCCTAAAGTCGATATTTTATTTTTAGTTTTGTAAATATTCTTCAAATATATGTCTAAAATATCTTTATTAAGTGCAAGATGAAAAAAATAAAAAAATAAACACAACAATTTGATATCATTAAAGAATAACTTTTTTTGTTGACCAAATCATGAAAAGATACTTAAAAAATGTATAGAAACGAAAATACATATATTGACCACTAATAAAAAACATTTATTCTGAAATAAAAATATTATAATAAACGACCACCATTTTTTATATATTGACAATACTTAACTATGATTAAACATTAAATCAACAAACGCTTACATTCAATAACAATAATTTTTTTCAAAATAATTTTATAATATATCAATTAATATCAAAATTAAATTAAACCCGTGCTCTGCACAGGCTCAATAACTAGTAATATTTAAAACTGAGGCACTAGCTTTTTATTACATAATAAATAGTGTTGTATATTACTTATTGACACTTAGCTTATAAACTACAATAAACACTTTAAATATAACTTACTTTTAACCAAAAGATAAAAAATCACACTCAAAAAAACCGAGAACAAAATATTTTCTCCATTTATCTATACGCATTGAGAGCGACCATAGACAATTCCCACGCCACCGACGTCTATCATGGCCCATAAAACGTGGAACGAGGCGTCTACCCCCGCGCGCGGCCTCCCCCACTCACTCACCATTCATCTCTCTCTCTCTCTCTCTCTCTCAGATCGGTTTGCCGCCGTATGAAATGGTGAAGCCAAATTGCTTTTCTACATTATGAAAGTAATGATGTGGTAAATATTTTATGTCCTAAGAGGGAAAAAGAAAAAGCGTGAATAAAAATATGTTACCATTTGGCTACATAGTAAATAATCCCCTCCGTACGATTAAATATTTATTTTAATACTACATTCGTCTCAAAATAATTGTCGTTTTAACAATTTGCACAAAAATTAAGGAAGCTTGCATAAAAACTGATATACTCTTATTTAAGTTTATTTATTGTAGATAAGTTGCATGAGTTTTTTTTTCTTTCTCTCAACAACCCTCTATAATGAGAGTAATTAATAAGGATTGTTTTGGTAGAATGTGGACAAATGTTTCTTGAAATCCTATAACTACAATTATTGTCGGACAAATTTTTTTTGCTAAAACGACAATTATTTTGGGACGGAGGTAGTATATTTTATTTTGTTTGTTTTAAAGAGTGAAAAAAACATGAACTTAAGAATTTTAAATGGTGTTATATTAGAAAAGTTACAATCTATTATGGTACTTCATCCGTTATATTTTATATCAATATTATTAGAATAAATAAATTCGAGATACCTGTGTTAACTATTCAAAATGAAATTAAATTTAATTTGGACAATTTTTTTTTTGATTAATTGCGGACCAATACCTTGTGTAAGATTTTTAATCTCTTTAGTCCATAACAATTGTTTTCAACCGTTTAAGTCCATTTTTTATGATAAATTAGTCAATTGTTCAAAAATTGTCCCCAAACAACCTATCATGTTTTAAAATATGTTTTCCTTGATTTATTCCTGTCTTTATTCCCATTACGATTTTTTACTAAAATTTTCATCCATATCAACTTGAAGAAACTTAAAAAATGAAATCAAATGAGCAGGAGATAGAATTCACTGTAAAATCAAAATCAATGGATTCAATGGAAATTACTGTCATGTTATTGTTGAAATTTTGAGGAGATACCATTATTTCGAAAGTTTCAGAGAATTTTGGTTTATCTGAGTTTATCGAATGTATTAGAGGTACATATTTTAATTTTCAATCGGATAATTGTACTTTGAAATACTGTAGGATCACACAACAATTGCTATTTAACCAACGAAGAAGATTTCAAAAACATGGTGTTATTAGCCAAAATTTTATCAATTTGCATTATAATTGTTGATGTTTTTGAAACTTATAATCGTTTGACTTACGAGATTAATAAAGAAGACAAACATGGAGAAGAGATTGCAGAGAACGCACCCGATGCAACAGTTATTACATACGATGCACAAAACTTGCATTGCGATGCACAAAACTTGGACAAAGGTAAAGCAACAGTTGTGCATCGTGATGCATCAATTTTAATGTGCGATGCACTGCAATGTAATGAACATAACAATCAAAGTAAGTGTAACCATTCTACAAGTTTTAAAAGTGATGATGAAAATGTATCATGTTACGACATATGTCCTATTTAAACACCAAAGGAACTTTTAAATTCTGGTTGGACATCTCTTATTACTAGTGTTGGTCAAACATTTAAAGGTGAAATGGAAGATTTTTGTGTGCAGTTTATAAAGTATTCATTCAAGATTGGATTTGATTTTATTTTCATTAAGAACAATAATAAGAGGATTAGCGCTGCATGTGTAAAGAACTACAGTGCTGATTGCAGTTAATTCATCAATGCATCTTCATATGTTGATGAATCAGTATGCATATACAAGTGCAACCTTTCACACAGTTGTTGTATAATTGCGCACTTGATTCTTGAAAATGTTCGCAGTTGACCAAGCTATTCGTCGATTGATGTAATTGATCACATGAGGACCAATTATGGCATAAGATATCATACATTAAGGCATGGGTGCAACTGTAGCATCTTGTTCGGTGATCCCGTGGGTGCAGCTGCAGCATCTTGTTGATCATCCACAAAGGTCTCACCAAGAATTTTCATGTCATTGTTTCTCTTTGCCCAAACCAATTCCTTTTCATCACTTTGGGATCATTTAGAATCATTTTGGGAGCGTTTCGGAGCATTTTCGGAGAGTTCAGAGAATCTGGACTTAAAGCGATCGCCTTGGAAAGCTCAAAGCGATCGCCCTGCAACCAGAGGGCAAAGCGATTGCCCTGGGGGAGATCAGAGCGATCGCCCTGGTTAGGGCAAAGCGATCGCTCTGCCCCATACTCTATTCGTCCGATTTTCGTTCTTTCTCGGTTTTTAATATTTTTAAGTAGTTTAAAATACTCAAACAAGCCCGGGATTAGACCAAACACTTACCCATGGTATTAATAACATAACCCAATCCATTTCCCCTTATTTTGTCTTCCTCCAAACCCATATTTTAGAGAGAGAGCAAGAAGAGAGAGATGAGAGAAAGTAGAGGAAGAATTCGCAATATCTTGAGCATCCAGAGTCGGATTGACGATTCGTCTTCGCCGTAGCATAGAGGATGACGAGGAGCATGTTTCTAGCCAAAGGTATCGTCCGATATATTGAGGAATCACTACCTCACCTCTTCTTCAACGTTTTTAGAGAGAGAAGGTTAATTTTGAGAGAGAGAAAGCTTGATTCGGACTTGGATCGAGCTTGGGATCGACGTGTGGACTCTGTAGCACCGTAGATGTCGCGGAGGAGTACGTTTCTACCCAAAGCCCCTTTTATTTTGTGAAAGATTTGCGTTGTATTGTAAGTTACTAATCCCCTTCTTAGATTTTAAGCATCGTAGTGTAATATCGCGATGACTACTAGGGGTGGCAATTCGTGTCATCTTGTCGTGTTCGTGCCACACTATCGTGTTTTCGTGTTATCTATCTTATTATCATAAATATAATAATAAACGTTATTTTAACTAAATTTATAATTTTGTGCTTTCGTGTCGTGTCGTGTCGTACCGTGCCTTATCGTGTTTCTTGTCTCTGTAATTCGTGTTTATAATCGTGTCGTGCTGGTTCGTACAATCGTGTCGTGCCTGCCATTGTCACCCCTAATGACTACATGTTATACATGTTGTATATGAACTCCCTACATGTTATACTTGTTCAAAATGATCTATTTGCATGCTAATTGATGGGTATTGATTAATTGTTGTTGTTTTTGTGGTCTCCGAATATTACAGACTTGTGGAGTTCGTTGTTGTACACGTTATTGTTGTTATTGTGATGGTTGTTGTCTCCGAGTATTAGAGACTCCTTGAGATTGTATTATGAATATTGTTGTTATTTTCTGAGTTATAGACTCGTGAGTTTATTTTATAGTTGGGTTCCGGTAGTAAAGTCGTCGATGACTTGTTTTAGTTCTATCGAGCATGTGTAGCTCATTGAGATTATAATCATTAACATTCTCGCAATGACTCGTGAGATTTACGTGGGTAGTATATACCCAGTGGCGGATCCAGAATTTTTTTTCAGTGGGGTCACAAATTTTGATAAAAATTTAGCAAACTCTAACAAATCATACAAAAAAAAAAAAACCTAATTTTAACCCCAAATAAAATGCCCTAATTTTAGATAAAATAAAGAGGGAAAAGATTCAAGAAAATGAGTGTTACTTACCGAAATCGACGAAAATTGGGAGATTTTTGAGAAGATTGAAGTCGAAGAAGCGATTCACACTCCACGGTCCGGCTCCGGCGGATCGTCGTTGGAGGAGGACAGAGGCTCCAAGACAGCAGTCCAGCCCTTCAAATCTTCAAAGTTCAATCCTTTGGCCTTCGAACTTCGATGTTGACTCGTCAGAGGAGGAGACTTTCCTCCAGGCTCCAGTCCAGCTGCAGCAGTCCTTCTTCTTCTTCCGTCGCTTGCTGCTGTAACTGTAAGTTTTTCCTTTTTTTTTTTTGTTGGCTGTTGTTTAATTGTTTTGCAACTTGCATAGTTGCATCTCTCCCTCCCTGGCTCCCTTCCGGGTTCCAAGTTCAGCGGGGTCACACAAAAAATTTCAGTGGGGTCACACACTAAAACGGTACCGTTTTACAATGAAAAAAAAATTTCATGTGAATGGGGTCACTTGCCCCCCCACCCTTGGCTGTGCATCCGCCACTGTATATACCTCGAATGTTGGATATTGTGATTGATATGGTTGTTTAAGGACGATACTACGGTTCGTCCCGAGGTTTAATTTGTAGATGACAGACTCTAAACGGGGTTAAATAGGACGTAAAGATTATACGTCGTGTAATGTGGCAACATGTAGCATAAACCGATTTAGGTTGTATTTTAGTCTCCTATGATGTGGGATGACGAATTGTTGAGATCGTGACCCAATAGAACTCGACTTGGGTTGACTTAGTCAAACATTAGTTAATTGTGAAGTACGTTGAATCGTTGACTTAAACCTTATACCTTAGCAAGGGTTAATTATTTATATTAGTCTGTCCATAAGTGTTATCGAATAGTCATGCCCCTTAGTGCAGGACATTTCATGAGAGACGAATATTCTCAATTGTCGGATGATGAGTTGGTTGTATTCTAAGTAGTTAATGACACATCTTGGGCATCGATCCAATACGGACGATGTGACTTGTAGGAAGTCGTGATATACATAATACACGATGAAAATGAGATGGGATAGATATACATGAGATGAAGTATATTGTGATCATAGGATACCGTAGAGATCCTAAGTTGAGCGTGTTAACGACGCATTGATTTATGATTGTAAGTACGAGTAGACTTACGTATGTTGCGATTGTGAAGTCTAGCGTTTACAGACTTGGATGATGTGTAGTACTTATAATTGTTCTAGTAAGCAATAGGATAATCATCTTACTTTGATGATTGATTGTGTGTTTAGTATTTACAAGCACATTATGTTGATTTGGTATGTGATTCAATATGACACATCATGGTTTGATTTGGTATGTGATTCAATAGAACACATCATGGTTTGATTTGATAAGTTGTGATTCAATAGAACACACTTGATTAGTTTAGCATGAGTAAACATCTACTTGTATATTGCATCGAGTCCAGCTGGCATACGTGCATTAGAGGTGTATTAACGCTCGGTTATTGCGGGAGCAGGGGCTTCGTAATAGTCGAAGGCCAATATACTGGGCCTTTCCCTACCGTTGGCCACGGTATGGGTTTTCTTTAGCCCCACAGTTGAACGAAATAAACGGCGACTGTGCATTGCCGATATATTTTATCATATGCATTGGGATACGGACATCGGTCCCTTGTGATACTTGTAAGTGGCTAGAGCCGTATTGTCTCGGATCGTAGGGGATCGAGCGATACGTCGACATGGATACGGAAAATGGTCCACAACGGGTACTTGTAGATCGTGCTTGATGCGTTCGAGTACATTATTTGTTGGGTACTTGTAGATCGTGCTTGACGCGATCGGGTACATATATTTGTTTTGGGATACGAGCACCGGTCCCTTTGTGATTTGTGTACAGCAGTAGCAGCATAATCATCTATTTCTGTTCGTTGGTCGATATTGGGAAATGTGTCCAGCATCAGCGGCACAGTTGTTTATTATGGTTCTTTGAAGTAGAAGCGCTGGAATCTATTGTTATTATTATTATTATTATTTTGTTGGATAGCAGCAGAGGCATCTTTTATAGTTCTGTGAAGCAGCAGCGTAATCGTCTTCTACGGCTTCATGGAGCTATAACGTCGGAAGTGTTTCAAGGGATTTCGGAGGTGTACCTCGAATCCACCGTATCCACCTTTATGTGTTTACTTCACGTTTTAATGTGCTTCCTATACGAGCGAATGTTGGTCGTGGTCTCCAACTAGTGCATGACGGTTGGCGGCTACTGAGCCTCTCGTGAATATAGGGTTGGTTGTCTTATGTGCTACAACCTGTTTATTATCATGTTATATTGATGTGCATAATGTCATGTCATATTGCTGCATTAGTAACTTACTGGGTATTCGACTCATCCCTTCCATTTGTTTTTCCTTAGTCTGCAGGTTGTGTTCCAGCGCAGTGAGGCATTAGATCGAAATTTAGTAAGTCGTATTCCGTTTGTATTTATATTTGTGAGATCGTGGGTTAAACTGAATTATGTGAACTTAGTATGTCACGTAGACATTCTTGTATTTTATAGATTTGTATTTGGTGCCGACTTGTGGAGACGTGCGGGTTGTACTATTTTATATCTTTCGTTTTCCTGGTTGGTGTGGCCTTGTGCCCGTTGATATTTTACTTATGGTTTTCCGAGTGTTTGACTCGTGGTGTTGTAGTAGTTGTTGTTCTCCGGCGCTTATTTAGCTGTGGAGGTTTTCCATAGTTGTAGTATTATTTTTAATCGAGCTTTGATGCTCGTGTTCATTTAGTTAGTCCGCTGCTTGATTTTGGTTTTGAACTTTTGCGGCTCGCTTTTATTAGTTCTTTCAGCTATTCTTCTTCGGTTTGGCGCTCCGATTTGGGTCGTCACATAATATGATCAAATCAACATGCATCATATACAAAAATTGCATATAATAATACATTAGAGTTACCGGTAGCAGCATCACGCATCTCTCTAGGTGATCATCAAATGTAGTTTCCAAGCTTTCCAACAATCAATCAATGATATGTTTTGACCAGTTGTACGTTGATATTGTATTCAAATTAGACACAAGGCTTGTATATGCCCATGGTATATAGGATGTTTTGGTTACAACTAGCAAGGTCGTGAGAACAAGCAGGGTCGTCAGGCCAGCGGCGCATTCGATATCTACTTGATCCGGACTCTTTATCATTTCCTTAATTCTATCAAAAGCCAACTTTGGCTTCAATCTTATGTTCTTTGATTCCTTTGACATTTTTTCTAGGAAACACCTTTGGAGGAAATCGGTACGACCCAATTTGTAAAACGAATGTTTATATCCTCCTTTCCATCGTTTATGCCGAATATTAGCTTTGCATCTATTGGTTGAAGCTTCAGCCTTTTCCTCCCAAACTGGAAACACTATTGTCCCTTGACGTAAAATTTGGCAATAGTCCTTATTATCAAATCGTTTTTTCTTACAATGATCGCGAACGATATCATCAGCAATTATGCTCATTATGAGGTACCAAAAAGGTGTTTTCTTTAGTATTGTTTTATGCTCATTCCTGAATTTGATATTCTAAATCTGACATATGAGGGACTGCATACTTAATCTGTATACAATCCTGGCAGGATTTTTAGTAATAGCAGCTGCATAACACGTATATTGTGGTTACAGTCACATAATCGAAGAATTACAAAAAGAAGTAAAACAAGTTGCAATATTTGTGCAGTGCAATGCACAAAGTCATGCATTTTTTATTCACACATTGATGCCTCGTGATCCACAAAATTAATGCATAGTGCACTGGATGCATAAAAATTTGTACATCGCGATGCACAAAATTGAACGAGATGCTACATTTTTTAGCCAATGACACCATGTTTTGTTCAAATAATGCATCGCGATGTATCAAAAATGAATTTTTTATGTAAATATATATAGATTTCACTCTATTCAGGAAGTTGTAAACAAAAAATACATCTATAAAATGTATTTCGTCTGAAACTTCTTCAACTTCGTGTTCTTGTGTTTTCCTTATTCATGTGTTATGTTCTAGTTTCGAAGACATTTTTGCTTGCTTTTTTGAAATCGTATGATGTTTCTTGATGTTGTTTGCTTTTTGAATCGCCTGATGTGTTAAGTTTTTGAAAGTTTTTTTAATCGCTTGATGTTTCTTTTTGTTTTTGGAGTGGAAGTCGATGCATCGGGGTACGTGTTAGAAGGAAGGGCATACACGATACATCATTTTTTGCTATTACGATACACAGCGTGCACTGTTCCGTGCTTTTAAAGGGCATAGATGACATTTCGCAACAAAAGTGTTATTTTTCAGTTAAAAATAATTATTGTGTCCTTAAACAGTTAAAAATTCTCTAAAAAGGACTGCCCGAATTTTGTCCTTATTTGTTCTGTAGTAAGGCACCTTAAACTTACTATTTGTGTTGATTAATCTCTCCCAAGAATATTTGGAAACTCTAGCTACTATTCGATTTTCTAGTATTATATATTTAATTTGAAACTTGCTCCCTTCGTTTCACTCAAAGAGTTCACATTTGAAAATTTTAATAATGAAGGGATATATAAGTAGTATTAGAGTTGGTCATAATTACAAAAATATTTTAGCATAATTAATATGTTTGTACCATGAGTTGAAGGTTTTTTTTTTTTCACGAGTGGAAGGTAAAGTTAAAAGTTTTATGGAGATTGTAGGCATAATTTTTTAAAGTGGACTATTTGAATGAAACATCTTAAAATAGTATAGTGTACTCTTTAACTTGGAACGGAGGGAGTAAAAAAGACCGTTTTACGGGTATTTTCTGTAAGACGGATCTCATTAACTCGACCCACCGTGTATTGGTGAACTGAGCTCATTGAGAGAGTGAGGCTCCTCTTATGAATTACTCTCTTCGTCCTTAAATTATTGTCTTGTTTGACCTGACACTGATTAAAAAAAATCAATTGACTTGATTATTAATATTAGTATAGTGTGTTGTTTCTTTTTATACCCATGTGCATATGGATCATAATTAAAGTAAAAAGAAAAAGTAAAGGTAAAATTATAAAAGCAATATATGTCCTAAAAAGAAAAGTTTGACAATTATTTAGAGACGAATAAAAAAGAAAAAAAAGACAATAGTTTAGCGACGGAGGGAGTAGAATTTGTAAGACGGTCTCAAAGGAGACCTCCTTATTTAATTTTAGGATATTTTAAATAAATGAATTACTTGGTGGGATTCTCAAGGTTAAAACTTTTTTCTTAAAAGGATTTTTCATATTTTTACAAACGATCATTCCCTCTATTTCTAAAAAATAGATCACCTTTCTTTTATAGAAAATATAGCATAGATTTTAAAGCGCGTCAACATAATATCAAGATAAAATTTATTAAACATCATTCTTTGAAAAAGTTGTCTTTTGGATTTTAAAAAAAAGTGCTCTAAATTTTTGTAATCATTAACATTATTTAGGGTATTATGCTCTTCTGGTTCATACCAGCTTTGCAAAAGGTGGTTTTTATTTGAAACCATTCAATTACTGACCTTTTAAAAGCTCTAATAAACACTAATCTTGGAGCTTTTTGAGTGGTTCTCCTAGAAATGATTCAATTACTGTATTGTATTATTGATGAATTAAAAACTGTTAGCAAAAATAATTAAAGAAACTAGAATTACAAATTAGAAAACAGAAAGCAAACAACAAATTCGTTACTGCAACGATTCGAGGCCTGTGTTCAGACACAGTTTTCTTGTAACAAATTCTTCCCCTCCGCGTAAGTGCATGGAGGTTTTGTGGACGTTTGTTTCTCAGGATACAATGAAAAATCAGAGAAGCCTTACACTCGAGGATCCGACGAGCTTGAATTGTATCACCAACTTATTAGGAGACCAAAGAACGAAGCTGACAATATGCAAATGCCGAGAGTTGAAGATTGCTGGGGAAATTGTCTCACTGAAACTGTGGAAGTGAAAAACAGGCGTTTTCACCAGCCATTTAATTTAATTAATCAGAAAATTAAGATTGGAAAATGAATAGGCAGAATTAAGTTTGTAGTTTCATGCAAGAAAATCAAGGTTGGGGTTACTTTCTGAAAAAAATAATAATCAGAAAATAAAAACAAAATGTGAGTTAAACTAAGTGGCTCAATATATTTTGATATTCATATCTGTAAGTTGCATTCGCACGTGAATCCAGACCATAGTTGTCAAAATGAGATACGTATTGTGTATCGAAATTCTATATTTCTATGATACGTATACGCTATATATATGTGTGTGTGCATATATATATATATATATATATATATATATATATATAATAACTATTAAGCAATAATTAATAAAAATATATTATCCAATGATTAAGGTTAAACTTCATACATGTGTTTTCATATTTTGAAAGCTTGATATTAACCCAAAAAAAATTAGGAGAAAAAGAAAATAGATCAAAACATAAAATATTCACAATTAAGTAAACTTTTAAGCTTAAAAAACTATCAAATTTATATTTTTTGAAAAAAATAAATAAATTTCAAGATGTAGTATTTTCTTCTTTCAATTTTGTCTTCACACTTTAGCATATATGGATTCTATTATTACTATCAACAAGAGTTTTCTTATAATGGAGGATTAAGGAATTGGATAATGGACAAATTAGATTTGGGTTTAAAAAGAGTGGTAATAAGAATTGGTAATTTTTGTATCGTATTGTACAATACGTATCGCGTATCGTACGATACAGGGACCACAATACGGTGATGCAATACGTATCGAAATAGGTGATTTTCGTATCGTATCGTACGATACGTATCGCATATCGTACGATACTAACAACTATGGCTGAACCATGAAACGGACCCGAGATTCACACCACTTGCAGGCGCAAGGAGAGAACTCCTTGCTGTATAATCTTTTAGTTTTTTTATTAAGGAGTTTGTATATATACTAGCGAAGACTTTGTTACTTTTTCAACTTGGGACAAACCCACTTACGAACTCAAACACTATACTCTCAAGATTAATTTTTCCTTCATCGAAACACCAATTTGGACAAACAGATAAACGAATTTGATGTTCTCACGGAGTAGAATACATTTTTACTATTATCTTTGTCAATAGACAAATGAACCGTTAAGAAAATTGTGTCATAAGTTGCACAATCTTCTTCACTGTTATTATAATTTTCCAACAAAAACCTGGAATAAATAAATTGCTGATGAGATTTATACCGGCGGAGGCGCTGATTATAATTGCAAAATTGGGTGGTAGCAGCCATCGTTGTGTAGAGGCAATTGAGGCCGATAGTAGTCATTTTAAGATAGTGGAGATGTTGGTGCATTGTGTGGACTCCAAGAAGAGAAAAAATTATTAATATTGTGAATTTAAAGTTTGATGAAAATTTAAGGGTATGAGTTAAATATTAAATGAAATTTCAATGCAAGTATACGGTTTACACCATTACATTGGCACATAATGGAGCATATCAGAATTTTCCACCATTTATAGGCCACAAATGCTCAAGTGTAAGTGTTAAGTTTGATAAATATTGTTGAATCCTTATTTGATAAAGGAGGTGCTAAACGCAGCTAATAACTTATTTTTTTGATGAGTTTGAATTTTAATTCACGAAGCGAGAAAAGTAATTGACCAAATTTGGGGACATTCTTACGACTAGGCAATAATGATATTAGAACTCATGCCTTTTAAATTTGGGGACATTCTTACGACGAAGCAATAATGATTTTAGAGCTCATGCCTTTTGGAGCTAAGAACGCTAACTTTGGCAAGATTTTGTAAACGATTCATCTTGATTGCATTAATTTGTTACTTAAAATATTGTAGACAAGGTTTTTAATACCCAAATATTGTGGGCCCAACATCTTACTCTTTTATTGTGGGCCCAATAAAAAGTACTTTTGTCATTTTGAAACTTTTTATTCAAAAAAGCTAGTGATGTGATAACGAACAACTTAGATCAACAAATATATTAAAGGTGAATTACATGCTGGTTCTTTTTAAATATTTATAATCGTTTTAGTTTAGTCATCTTTATTTAAAATTAGAAAAAGATATTTTTAAGGTGAAAAACAATTATGCCATTAATGAAAGAAAAATACGCACGCATCAGTAACCCAAGTTAGGCATCGCGATGAGTAATTCAAGGCATCGCATGGGTTAATCATCGTGATGAGCAACCAAGGCATCGCGATGAGCAACAAAGGTATCGCGATGAGCAACCAAGGCATCGCAATGAGCAACACATGTATCGCGATGAGTAACCAAGGCATCGCGATGAGCAACCAAGGCATTGCGATGAGCAACACAGGCATCGCGATGAGCAACCAAGGTACCGTTTGAATTTCAACTGCTGGAGGGGACTTAATTTTCCAAGGCATCGCGATGAGCAATAAAGGTATTGCGATGAGCAACCAAGGCATCGCGATAAGCAACACAGACGCGATGAGCAACACAGGCATTGCGATGAGTAACCAAGGCATCGCGATAAGCAATCAAGACGCCGTTTGAATTTCAGGTCGATCCCCGTTGCGTTGCCCAGCATACTGCGATTGGTGAATTAAAACTCAAATCATTGATTAAAGTCTCAAAATCAGTCTAAGAACATCTCACTCTGTTTTTGGACAGCACACTGTCAAGCTCAATTTGGATCTCGAAAATAATTTTTTTTGGTAGAAAAATTTTAAACAAATTCGAAGCTTAAAACATAGATTAAATTGGCCAAAACAGCCCAAGAACAAGGAAAAACGGGATGAACTCAGAAAATTTGAATTTGATCAAATTGTGATCAAATTCGTGTTTTAGGCATGAAAATTGATCCCCAAACATGAGGGAAGACTATATTAACAACATGAAATCGTTTACAAGTTTTCAGTTTTCAGTGTGTAATTAAACCACACCTTTGAGCACAGTTTAGCCACCGGGTGTACTCCATGCCGCTACCGGATCCGACCGTGACCTCTTCATTGCACGACTCTTTAACTATACAAATTATATGTGTATATATAATTATTTATATAAATATATACTCCCTCCATCCCAAAATTATTGCCTTGTTTTCCTTTTTTATCCATCCCAAAATAATTGTCTTGTTTGAAAGTTTGGACAACACTTTTACCATTCTACTCTTACGTTTTCTTCTTACTTTAATTATGGGCCATATGCACATGGACACTAAAGGAAACTACACACTATATTAATATTAATAATCAAGTCAATTATTTTTTCTTAATCCGTGTGTCGGGTCAAACAAGACAATAATTTTGCGACGGAGGGAGTACAAATTTAGAAATTATTATTATTATTATTATTATTATTATTATTATTATTATTATTATTATTATTATTATTATTGAAATTATTATTATTATTATATATATATGTGTGTGTGTGTGTGTGTGTGTGTGTATATATATATATATATATATATATATATATATACTGTGAGAACCCGACCCCATTTTACCTTGTTATACTTCCCTGTTGTGTTAACCTTGAATGTTATGTTATGTAATATATGAAGCTTTGCTTTTAGTCAAGCCTTGAAAGGTGGACTCTGGCGTTGCCAATTTAAAATCTCACGAGATTATTTTTTGGCGTGTCAATACTTTGTTTGGGTTTTAGAATTATCCTAGGTTGTTTTGGGACTTCTTAGGATCAATTTGGATGAGTTTTGGAGGTTTAAGGGTGATCAAGGGAGAAGATAAGATCAAACGAAGAGGATAAGAACGAAAATTGGATAAGGTTGAATTGCTGGCAGCGCAGCCACGTGGGCATTTGGGCGGGATCGCGTGGACACGCGAACTGCTTTGTGATGAGTCATCTTTTTAGTTCGCCACTTGTTGCCGTTTGATCAATTTGGTTGCTGACTCACCCCAAGTCTTGCTTAAGGGCTAAGGAAAGATGGGAGTATATATATATGGAGCATTGTGAGAGATTTCATCCGTCTCTCTCTCAACTTTATTTCTATAAACCCGATACTATATATTTTGTGTACGAGATCGATTTGGTCCGTGATACTTTGAGATTTTGACGAACCTACTATATAGGGTCGACGTGCTTGAATCATAGATCGATTTTATCGGAAGATCGGGTGTTGTATTGGTATTAGGTTTTTATCTCAATTTGAGGTAAGGGAGATTATGCAGTACTAATTCTGTGTCTGTTTGATCACGTAATCGTTTCTAAAATATTATGTTTCTTGAAATATGATTTATTGTTACTTGTTATTGTTTCATCTTGTTTATCGAAATGGATTTCAAAAGAGATATGTTTATATTTTAACAGCATGATTATGTGGAAAAGTTTAGTGATACTAGTCGGTATCTTCGGTCTCAGTGGGCCGCATTACAGTTGTTGTTGTTTGGTTAGTAGACTCAGAGAACTGAGTGCCAACTGTAACTCCCGCATCATTCGCATCATTTGCATACATTTGATTTATACATCTCTTCGATTGTCATTGTCATTTCATGTACATTTCTTCATCTAAACATGTTAGCATTCATGTTGATTTCATGCTTTTAGTATGCCTTGATTTGTGTTTGAATTCGATGATCATTTGTGGTTGTTATGCGTTGCATTCTTAGCTTCGTTTTATGTGGTTCGATTTGAGTTTCGGATGTGTTTCGGACTTAGTTTGGAGTTAGGAACATCATAGGATCTTGTTAAAATCATTTGGGATCTTTAAAGGTTCATTTTGAACACTTTGGAAAGTCCCAGGCTTACCCTAGTGAACCCTGGTCGCGCCCTAGCGAGCAACTTGCTAAATCTCAAGTCTGAAATTCAAAAATTGCTGGGAGCATCGTGCCTTAGCCCGTCCGTACGCGTGCCTTAGCGCGCCCTTGCCTGCGCCCTAGCGCACCCCCTGATGATAGCTTTTGTGATTTTTTTAATTGTTGACCTTTTGACCCATATCCAAGGGCTGATATTAAACCATGGCCTAAGACTCCTTGACCAGACTTTCTTCTTCTCCCTAACACCATTAGTGACTCAAAAACAAGTCCATTTCATCATCTTCAACCTTGAGACTTAGAGAAAGAGTTCTAGAGAGAAAAAATGTTGTATCTTTGTCATTCGTAGTCAGATTGTCGATCCGTCCTCGCCATTGTGAAGCTCTTGGCTAGGAAAACATATTCCTTGGGTTGCATGTTGGTTTCCTAGACTTTAATCATCAAGAGGTAAGCTACTGCCCCTTTTCTTCCTCAATTATGTCTTGATTGACATCCTAGACTTGTAAAATGATAAAACCATGTTGAAATCACCATGTTTGAGTATGTTTTGCTTATTGACCATAGAATTTCGTGGTTGAATTGTTGCATGTGTTTTAAGAGTTGTTTTTACATGTTGGATATACAAAGTATTATTATCAATTGTTAAGTTTACGGTATAATTGATTCGCGTAAACTCGAACTTATTAGAAACCAAAAATGAGTCTAACAGAGTTCGTTAGGATTTCATAATCAATGAGACCACGTGTGTGATTTGGGATTTTTTGGATGATTCGAGAGATTTGTTGGGTAATTTGGATACACAAGTTGTGTTTGTTGATATTACGTTAATTGTCGTAATTTTTCGTGTGTTGGTTAATTTGGTGTTGTAGGATTATTATAACTTACATATGACATTCGTATTGTTATTGAATGTTGTTATTGTGGTTATACTCCCTACTTTGGAGTATAACTGGTTATTTTTAAATGTCGAGTGAATATCTACTTGAGCATTTAGTTAAGTCCATAGCATATTTGTTAGGCGCGGTGTATTGAAGCTCGATTATTGCAGGAGCCGGGGCTACGTAATAGTTGAAGGCCAATACATCGGGCCTCGCCCTACCAATGGCCATGGTAGGGGAATAACGCCAAGTGTTGTATGGTACAGCTGCAACTTTGGTAAGCTATTACCGTGGTGATTTTGCCAGGTTGTAGGGACCGGGGGCACCCGATTTGTTATAAATACAGAAAATGGTTCAGAGGTTCTTGTGGTTTCTTGTTTTTGAGTTCTTGATTCTAGGTTATGGTTCGAGCACGTCAACAACGGCTTTGAATTCTTAATTCTGGTTTATTGATCGAGCACGTCAACAACGGCTTCGATATTTGGTATTATATTGGTTGATTGGTTAGAAGTATTGGTTTGGTCGGAGTACCTCAACGGCGTATCCTTTTAAACGTGTTTACTTACTGCTCTTACGTGATTCCTATACAAGCGAATATTGGTCATGATTTCCAACTGGTATGAGACGGTTGGCGATTGTTGAACCTCTTGTGTAGTATGGGGTTATGTGATTTCATGTTATACTTGAAATATGCCTTGTCTTAGAAATGATATATGATGTGATATCATGTTATAATTGTTGATCTTTTTTTCTTGCATCTAGCATGTCATATTGTTGCATTAGTAGCTTATTGAGTTTCGACTCACCCATTTCGTGTTTATTTATTTTCCTTAGATCACGGTTCGGCGAGGAATCCTTAGCAAGTTGTTGTGAAGTGTCGGCGAGCTTGTTACGTCGTTCTTTTGGGTAGATGCTCCTTGAACCTTGTATTTCTTTTGGTGAGGTCTAGGGATACATGTTATGTAAACAATATATTGTTGGGTAGTTGTCATATTTGCTACTTGTGTTTATATTCTTTTGTTATGCCGGCAAGGTTGTCGTGCTTTTGTAAATTGTTAACTTTTATTTTCCGCGCACTCTGATATGGTTACAAGTTTATCCCGTGCTCGTTAGCTCGTGGTGGTTGTTGGCTAGCTAATGTGTTGGTTCTCCGAATTGTTGTGTAATGCCGTTGAGGTTTTGTTTTGTTTTAAAGGTTTGTTTTGTTTTGAAAGAAAACTTTTACGTGTATTACAGGGTTTTCACATAACTTTACTTCTACATTTAAAAAAGAATTTTTGAAATGCTCATTTGGTGTTCTCGTGCACCGGACGAGGTTCCACATAGAATCTCGGGTCGGGTCACGACACCAACGATTGAGATGTATATGAGTTTCATGTTCTACCACTGAATTTGAGCCCGATAGTATACTAGACTGTGAAATATGATTGAGCAGTATGTTTTGATACTTCGAGCATGGGTACCATGATTCGATCTTTATACGTTATTTTGTTACAAGTATGATATCATTTTAAAAGTATGCTTTGCCATTGAACATGGGTTATTGTCCATAGTTTAACTTCATAGACAAGAGTATTTGATTCATATGTTTTGTTCAATTACTAGTAATTCTACCCGTGCTCTGCACGGGATGTATTTCTATTTGACTATATTTATTGGGATGTATTTCTTTTTGACTACATTCACTCTTGCACTTCATGACACACTAAATAAAACTTAAACTAATCTAAATAAGAAAGAACATAAACAACTTTCCTAAAAAAATTATTTTTTATTAGTAAATAGGTGGAAAGAAACTTTCAAACCACTTGTAAAATCATTCTTTTTAAACTTAAGGAAAGTAAATTGAAAAAAAAATATTATTTGAAGCTCAGTCTGAATCTACAGATCTCATAGACAAACATGAGTGCACTTGGAGTGATTACTTCAGGTCTTGCTTTTTTCCCTTGTCCCTTGTCCAGCCACCCTCCATTCCACCACCACCACCACCAACCATTTCTCCAACGGGCTGCCATGAAAACAAAGAATTAGGGCTATTTCATAGTGAATCATGTATTTGTGCAATTTTTCAATGACGAACATTTAGAGTATTATTTTTCTGTACAATTCTCCAACTACAAACATTGAAAGTAATTAGAAGGGATGTAAAAAAGATCAAAACAAATGCAAGCATCAATAAACAAAATCTTTGGCATCCATTTCTTCAATCCTCACTTCTGATCATAGCAAATAATGGCAGACATATATAATTATAGATAACATATATCATTAACTCGTAGAAGAAACCAATAGTTTTTGTCATTATAGCTAATCTATAACAAATATAAAGATGGTCAAGGAGGAAAACCATGAGCTGGAATGATTGCTAGATTTATGTTTTGATTCCAAACAATACATAACAAAGTATTACATACAGTTTATATTTCTTTCTTTAAGTGTAGTTTACACCTTCTTAGGATGGTAAATGAGTCTTTTGAAAACAATTTATGACACGCAAGCGTAGTTCTTGCCTCATCATCCTATGAAATGTTTGGACATTATCCAACTTTTTAATTTCATTATAAATAGCATAAAGGATCAAAGTATATTTTACATTAACACAGGTCACTTCATTATAGACTTTCCACATGATAGCAATAGCTTTTGTTGGATTACAACTCCAAGTCAGTTCGGAAGTGAACTGAAAATCTAAAGGATGATTTTATGTAAAATTGCTAAAGTCAGAACAGAGCATACATTACATTTAGCTAACTGGAAACTATCTAGGAGGGATTTAGTTACGTACACAAATTCCATCTTGGCCATAGCTTGACTTAAACTTCAATTATCACAACTTCATACCATGCATTTCTTTCTCCTCTGTACAACCTATAGCTAGCTTGAAGGTATCAAAACCACAGCAAACACCACGAAAAGATAGCGAATGAATCCAACAAAAACTTCCAAGCCAACAAAACATCCTGTGTTTGCATGTCTTTATGTTAATCATTTAAAATTTTGATAACTGAAATAGTAAAATAGATTATAAAATATGCTTTACTTGATTGATTGTACGATGTAAATGGATAGTGGAAGATTGCTCATAGTGGACATTGACTATGTCAACTCCGGCTCAACGTGAATCCAAGTGCAACCTGCCTGCCAGCTCAACTGCTTTTACCTATATATACCAAATAAAAGTTTAGGTTATCAGATGAGAGTGATTAAACATAAGAAAGTCCTATAGCTTGAAAATTTATTCAGAAACTAAAAGATGATCTTAAAATTTTTATTTGGCAAAAACCTGAACTTTAAGCACTTGGCGTCAATACCACTTTAGAATAACTAACAGCTAAACTATTGCCAACATAAGATTTTAGGGGAATAAGAAACTGAAAATCTGCAGATTATGGATTATAATGCAAATCATCCATTTTTTTGCATTCAAATAGATGCATAAATTATGGTCTCAATTAAAAAGAAGTGATGAATATGACCTGCTCTCCCAACATTGAGAAAATAGCAGAAGGAATTGATGATTTGACCTGCTCTTAAGCACTTGGCGTCAATACCACTTTAGAATAACTAACAGCTAAACTATTGCCAACATAAGATTTTAGGGGAATAAGAAACTGAAAATCTGCAGATTATGGATTATAATACAAATCATCCATTTTTTTGCATTCAAATAGATGCATAAATTATGGTCTCAATTAAAAAGAAGTGATGAATATGACCTGCTCTCCCAACATTGAGAAAATAGCAGAAGGAATTGATGGAGAAACGATGATGTCACTTCTTCAAAATTTATCGGCCCAAGAAGTTGCCTTCACTACGGTTTAAAAACTTTTCCTGGATACACAAATTTTGAAACAAACTGAATCATATCAGAAAAGGATTGCAATATTCTCTATAACAACTAAAACCACAAATAATCATACATAATATAATTTTGGCAAAATGTGCATAAGAGTGTATGAAATTGGATATTAAATTTCTTCAAAGAAGGGCAATTATGAAAGATGTCTAAGTCCACTCGCTCCTCTTAGGGAATAGAGGTACAGTTTCTCTCAAGGCAACAAATAACACATGGTAATATGCTAGAGAGACTAAGGCATGTAAAGGCTTTTCATAGATGCAAATCACAAAGATTAAACTATTAAAGTAGTCAAACATTCAATAAACCAAACAAAATCTAAGAAAATTAAATTAAATTTGAACTAACACAATATTCAGTAGCAGCAAGCATGCATAACAATCGAAAGAATTCACAAAGCAACGAATCTCTACTAATCTAATATTACTAAGAGCTTTAGGACTCAATCAACTTGCATAAACTAAGTGATGGTTGACATACCCAAGGTCCGAACTATAAAATCGAAAAGTTATACATGAAATCTGATACGAAATCAAAATTTACCTGATTGAAGACACCTATTGCTTCTTCCAAACTTTATTTTTGGAAGTTCGATTATCATGCCCGGTGGTTCTTCTCCTTTAATTTTATTTCTCGGAGATTTGAAATCATTGTTTAGCCTGTTTGAAACTATTTAGTGCAGGGCCTCGAGTTTCGAAACTCTTGATTCTGCAAATTTCTGGACATGAAGAGTTCGACTGTTCAAGTGGTGGAGCGGCTGTGGCACAAAGATGTTTGCTTCCATCGGTTACAATTGTAAGTTAACCAGCAACAGTAAAGCAACTGTAACCCATTAATCAAACTCTTAAAATAGTACTTCAGAGATACATAATAGTACCGAAGCTGAACTACGGAGTGAAATGTAAGGAAGTTAAACACCACTAATGTAATAAAAAACTTGTAATTTTATCAAACTGTTGATGTGAAAGTTGAGTTATAAGCAAAGCGCAACAAAAAAAATTCTTAAATAACCCAATAACGGGTACTGAAAGATGTTAATCCACAGCAATAGCAACAGAAATTGCAATCAATATATGGTTGGAATCGTCAAAAATTCTTACATAGAAGCTAATTAGTGCACTCTTCAGGCTCGGTATGAGTGAGCGCCGTCTGAGCCAATTCGCACCCCCGACGCAAATTGGTTGAAGCTTTGTTGTTAGGAGAGAGAGGGAGCTGTCCGTTTTTTAGTAGAACAGAGTTTTGGGCTCCGATGACAGGGAGTTCTTCCACTCTCACGACTACTCTTCTGTCGACAAAGGGGGTAAGGAGTTCTTCCTCTCTCTTGACCGCTAGAGTGTAGGACGGTTCGTGTGTTGTGGCCGAGGCTAGTAACAAAAGCGGCGCCGCTGGTGTTGTTCTCCAGAGAGAGGGAAATAAGAGAGAGAGAGTGAGGGAGAGGGAGAGAGAGGGAAGGAATTGAAGAACTAAAAGCATATATTTTGAGAGATCGAGAGGAGGAAGGGAACGGAGAGAGGCAGTTGGGGAGACGGAGAGAGCCGAAATGAACATGGGTAAGGAGAGACTCGGACGGTCAAGGAAACGGCCTTCGCACGTGTGAATCTTGAGGTTTGATCTTGGCCCTTAAAATTTAGTAACCCAGTGAATCCTAGCCGGTAATTGTCTCCAGTCAATCGTAAGCATGCGAACCGAGCTGTATTGTTATATAGATGTGGTATTGTGTATCCCCTCCCTTGTTGGGCTCACAAGCTCACCCCCTCTAGTTATTTGAATTTTGCAGGTTTGATTTGATCAGAGTGCGCAGCGGAAGCGTGACTAGCTGCAAGGTGGGGTAGAAAGCGAGCCTATTGATTGATTTAATAGTAGAGATTTTTGTTATAACTTGGGATGTATTAATAGATTGTAACGGAGTTGATTTTTATAAGATGATGATTTTTGAGATCTATGAGTTGTTTATTCTTTTCGTTGAAAGTTTAAGTTGACTCTAATTGTGATTTAAGGATTAGAAAGCAAGTTATGGCCTCGGGTCGTCACAGTTGTTATCAGAGCTAGGCCCGGCCGGAAGTGTGCTGAGGCACATCGCCTGGGATGAATTTGGATATAGTGGAGATAAGTGATGATTTGGATTCAAAAGATTTTCGATTCTTTCCAAACGATAGACTAAGTGAATTTGGGGACGAATTCCTTATAAGGAGGAGAGGTGTTAGAACCCGACCCCATTTTACCTTGTTATACTTCCTTGTTGTGTTAACCTTAAGTGTTAGGTTATGATAAGGAGCTTTGCTTTTAGTCGAGCCTTAAAAGGTGGACTTGGTCGTTGCCGATTTGAAATCTCACGAGATTAATTTTTGGCATGTTAATATTTTGTTTAAGTTTTAGAATTATCCTAGATTGTTTTGGGACTTTTTAGGATCAATTTGGATGAGTTTTGGAGGTTCGGGGGTGATCGGAGGAGAAGATAAGATCGAACGAAGAAGATAAGAATGAAAATTGGATAAGGTTGATTTGCTGGCATCGTGGCCGCGTGAGCACGCTGACAACTTTGTGATGAGTCATCTTTTCAGTTCGCCACTTGTCGTCGTTTGATCAATTTGGCTGCCGACTTACCTTAGGTCTTTCTTAGGGGCTAAGGAAAGGTGGTAGTATATATATGCAGCATTGTGAGAGATTTCATCGGTCTTTCTCTCCATTTTATTTCTATAAACCCGATACTTTATATTTTGTGTACGAGATCGATTTAGTCTGTGATGCTTTGGGATTTTGATGAACCGACTATGTAGGGTTGACGTGTTTGAATCATAAATCGATTTTATCAGAAGACTGGGTGTTGCATCGATAATTTTTGGTGTTGGGTTTTATCTCAATTTGAGGTAAGGGAGACTATGCAGTACTAATTTTGTGTCAGTTTAATCACGTGATCGTTTCTAATATATTTCGTTTCTTGAAATATGTTTTGTTATTACTTGTTATTGTTTCATTTTGTTTATCAAAATGGATTTCAAAATAGATATGTTTATCATGATTTTAACAACATGATTATGTGAAATAGTTTAGTGATATTAGTCAGTATCTTCGGTCTCATTGGCATAGTTACAATTGTTGTTGTTTAGTTGGTGGGCTCAGAGAACTGAGTGCTAACTATTGAGATGTATATGAGTTCCATGTTCTGCCACTGAACCCGAGCCCGATAGTGTACTAGACTGTGAAATATGATTGAGTAGTATGTTTTGATACTTCGAGCATGAGTACCATGATTCGATCTTTATACATTATTTGCTATAAGCATGATATTTTTTTAAAATTATGTTTTGCCATTGAGCATGGGTTATTGTCCATAGTTTAATTTCATGGACAAGAGTATTTGACTCATATGTTTTGTTCTATTCTGTGTTATTGTTTATCCTCTCCCCTAATAGGCTCACAAGCTCACCCCCCACCAGTTATTTAAGTTTTGTAGGTTTGATTTGATCAAAGTGCGCAGCAGAACCGTGGCTAGCTGCGAGGTGGGGTAGAGAGCGAGCCTAGTGATTGATTTGAGAGTAGAGATTTTTGAAAAGTTGGGATGTATCAAGAGATTGTAACCGAGTTAATTTTTATAAGATGATGATTTTTAAGATCTATGAGTTTTTTATTCTTTTCGCTGCAAGTTTAAGTTGACTCTGATTGTGATTTAAGGATTAAAAAGCAGGTGATGGCCTCGGGTCGTCACATATACACACACAAACTTAGCTGAAGCTACAAAGAGAGAGAGAGAGAGAGAGAGAGAGAGAGATTAAAAAGGGGCTGAATTATGATTTTAGAAAGAGAAAGGAATTGGTTTTTGAGAGGTTTTCTCTCTCTAAGATAAACCCTATACTGCTCAGCGCGAATGAGAAGTTGCAAGATGGGTGCTAGGTGGAGCTGATGAGAATGGAGAAAGCTGGTAAGCAAAAGGCTTGTTTGTATACGTGACAATTTATTATCGGGCGCTGTCGGGGGTCAATCTTATGATTCATTATTCAATCGACATCATATAACATATTAAAGATAAAGTTGCCGGAGAAAACGATGCCATCTGTTTGTTGTTTTTGAACTGGTTGGAAGAGTGAGAGAGAGTAGGTGAAAGCCAAAATGAAAGGGGGCAGCAGGAGGTGAAAGCTCATATAACGAGCATATGGTTTTTATATATTTTACGTTAAGAAATAAGAAATGAAAAAAATATAAAAATAACTCCATTTTATCATTATTTTCCTTCCATTCTCGTCAAAATAATTCCATCTCAGCAGTATTCTTCATGTGGATTCCTAGTTATCAAGAAATAAGGGCATTTATTTTCAATTAAAATTTAATGTTTAAGTACCAAAATTGATCACAAATGTAGAGCACAAATGTTCAGTTTAAGTACCAAATTAGAAAATGTCAAACGTCTCGCACCTGATCAGGAAAAGCTGTAAAGTTTAGGGACCAAATTGCATATTAAATCTTTTAGTTACTAAAAGGTCAAAATACATTTAGCACCCCAAAGTATACTCAAAATCCCATAGTGCACCCCAACCTAAGGTTTGTCCCAGAATGGTACCTGACGTTACATTTTTTTTCCCATTTTTCCCCTTGGTCGTGACGGGCGTTAGAAAGATAACAAAATTGATCATGAGTGAATCATGTGTGAGGGTAATTTGTAATTTTCTTCCTCATTCTCCTTTCCAGCCCACCAAACACATTGACACTGTTGCACTGGCTCTATCATTGTGTTAATCGTAGCCAAGCTCGGGGAGGACCAAAAAAATGGCTAATTGAAAGACATAGTTGGCGTCCCCACTTCAAAGCGTACCCAAGAATAGAATGCTTCATTAGGAATCCCTTTCTCCATCCTAGACGATCATCTGAAGCTCGATCTCGCCATCAACGGCGCCGACGAGGTTGACCTAGATCTCAATTCGGTCAAAGGCCACGACGGCACCTTAGTCTGTGAAAAATTGGTGGAGGCCACTTTGGATAAATTCGTTATCGTCATAGAAGACTCTAAGTTGGTGACTAGTCTTGGAGGAGAGGGGAAAATAGAGGGAAACCAAAACAAATGGCCAACATTTACACCCTTTGCTGCTTTACTCCCAACCCTCCATTGTCTTCAACAATTCATCCACCCCTCAAATCATAGTGAATAATTCATCGAAAATTGCAGCAAAGATCAAAAGCTTAGAACCCGTTTGGTCGTGCGTTTTAGCCAAAATGCAGGGATAAAACGCATTTTATTTACAAAAATTGTGTTTCAATGCTGCAGCAAAAAAAGTAGTGTTTTGTTGCGTTTTGAAACGCTGGAATTCCCAGCTTTTTTCCAAAACGCAGATTTTAAAACGCTGTTAGGAAAAAAAAAGTTGTGTATTGAAGTGATATCCCAAACGCATTTATAAGAAAGGACCTACATTTTAAAAACACTGTATTTTTTAAAACGTTGCATTTTTAAAACACTGCGTTTTGTAAACGCTGCATCAAACGGGCTCTTAGTTTGTTACTTCACGCAATTTATAATAAAAATCTCATAAAAGTTTCAACCCAAAGCCCTACACCAATCCCCAAACTTTTGAAAAATTAATTGTAATGTAAGAATTATTGATAAAATCAAGAACTAATTGGACGGAGAAAACCATCAAAATATCTTCAACCAACAATGTGATTGGCAAGAAATAATGGCGACGATGATGCGATGCGACAATGCTTAGACGTTATCAGGATCCATTAAGAGTGAATATGAATCACATCTGCAAAATTGCAGAATTAAATCAGGTCTACAAAACAAAATCAGATCTACCAAAAAGAAATTGGGGTACGACTATGGTGGCAATAATGGAAGTTTTGCCAATGACTTTGACTCCCTTCATCCTTATAAAACTAAAATGATCAAAATATCTTACAGACTAAAGTGAAAATTACAAAATTACCCTTGCACATGATTCGCACATGATCGATTTCGTTATCTTTTTAACGCCCGTCATGTCCAGAGGGCAAAATGAGAAAAATGTAACGTTAGATACCATTCTAAGACAAACCTCAAGTTGGGGTGAACTATGGAATTCGGTGTATACTTTGGGCTACTAAATGTATTTTGGCCTTATTACAAAGTTAAGAAAATGTACCACAATCACGTATACATCGTAGCTATATATATATATATATATATATATATATATATATATATATATATATATATATGGGGAAGTATTTAATGTTTATTTTTTTATTTAACCATCAATGGTTACTCTCATTATCAATCATTGGATCAAAAATTAAAAGTTGAGATTTAATGCATTAAATGACTCACCTACTTACATTAATTGCATTTTTCAACTAACCATTAAATCTCAACCTTTAATTTTTGATCCAATGGTCGATAATGAGAGTAACCATTGATGGTTAAATAAAAAAGTAACCATTAAATACTCTCACATATATATATATATATATATATATATATATTTCTTATTATCTGAGTCCTATAAAAATTTATCTTATTTGAATTTTTATACTATTCAAAGAAGCAACTTAAATCAATATTTGAATTATTTGTTTCCATATTTACCTTCAACTATTAATACATGTTTCAATCCTCATTTATTAATCTAATCTTTAATAACGATTGGAAAAGAAACTATTAAGAAATTCAATCAGTAATTGCATTTGAATTTGAAAAGATAACAATTATATTCGGACATCCTAAAATAGAAATGTAGATAATGTTTATGGGACTGATCCAGCAATAAAATGTAGACAATGTTTATGGAACTGATCGAGTAATAAAATGTAGACAATGTTTATGAGACTGATCGAGTAATAAAATGTAGAAAATGTTTATGGGACTGATCGAGTAATAAACTGACTAATTCTACTAGCACAAGAATGAATCATGAAATTCTTGCCATTAACTGGCAATTATTGATTGATCGTCTTATTATTTAGTGGCGTAATTTGTAAACAGTAAGTAAATCAATAACTCTCAACAATAATTTTGTGGTCAAAATATTATAAATCTTTTATACCATTACTCTAATACTAATTTGTTTTGTATTTCATGATATTTTTCATTATTTTGTAAGAATTAAACAAAATAAATAGAAAAAATAGAAGTAGCACTAAAAAGATCAAAATCTTAAAAAAAAAAAAAAGGAAAAAATATACGAATTACACAACTAATTACGGAGCCGTTTGGTAGCTAGGATTAAGACCGGATATAATTAATAAGTTGGATTGGCAATGTTTGATACACAATAGACGGTCAGGACTAATAGCACGAATTATCCGAATAATGTCATTATCACCTTGTTAATATATCAAGGAAGATGATGATATTACTAGCGTCCTTACTAAAAAAATATGTGGTTAACATTTTTAATTTCAAAATTATCATCAATATATAAATAAAGATTAATGGTGAAAACAACAATAATATCGAAATTAATAATACTGTTTATCAACATCTAGCTACCGAACAAACAAATATTAATGGTGTGCAAAGACTATAAATGATATAATCTATCGGCAACGTTTTAGGACTTTAATTTTTGATTTTCTACTTTTTCTCTATGCCCAACTAACTTTTCTCTATCTCTACTATTTATTTAATCGTTATAAAATGAAAATTTTAAATTCAAAAATACTCAAAAATACCATACCAAAAGTGTGTTGACTCGTCCCACTTATAAAGCTATTTAAGTACCCTCCCTCTATCCCAATGTCACTCCCCACTAGAATACTCTCTCTCTCTCTCTCTCTCTCTCAGTGTGTGTTTCTGACACCTGACACTGCCATGAGATTTAATTTTCGATCGGGTTCAATTCAATACCCCCTCAATTCATCTCATTGCCTGCCTGAGCTCTCCTCCTCCCTTTTTTGACCTTTGCTAGCTTAGATTCATAGACACCCACATTTTCTCCCCCTCTCTCTCTCTCACACACACACACACACACACATCTTTCTCCTATAGCACATTTAATTCAATAGATTGGCTGCAGAGGATGGGTGGAATCATCAATCGTCGGAAAATGCTCATGTCTTGATAACCCCATTGTTGCCCCTGAAGAACAATAACCAAACTAATCAAAGGTCTGTTCCTCTCTATCTCTCTCTCTCTCCATTTATTGTCCATAATATTCCATCATCACTTTGTGTTTTTGAAGTGTTCAAAAACTCCATAATCTCGATCATTTCAAACCGAACATTCCTCTTTTTCTTTCATCACATACCCACTCTTCAAACCCAGAAAAAAAGTTGGTAAAACAAAAAATTTAAGGAGGGAGTAAATTTATTTATTATTTTATTAGGATGGTATTACGGTTACATTTGTGTTGATCTAGTCTTTTTTATATTCTTTGTTATGCGTAATTTACGGTTTTACTATTTATTTTTTCAAGTGTATATTGAACAGCTGAATATCCGGAAATTTGGTATTTGTCTCCTATCTATCTATCTATCTATCTATCTATCTATCTTTTATAACGGTTAAAGATGAGCAAAAGCCAAAAAAGTGGGATGTAAATAATATTTTAAAACTTTTGCTAAAAAGCTGATCGATTTCGTCAAAGGTTTTTCTCTCTAATTTTACTGGAGGAGTGGACAGATGATTTCTAGGAGCACTAACTTTCTTTTTCATGTTCCCTTTTTGATCAAAATATTTCTTTCGTCTCAAAATGACTACTTCACTATTTTTATTCTTATTTTTTCTTACTCATTTTGGGATGGAGGATTGGAGGGACTAAATTTTTACTCTCTCCTCCATTCCCCGAATAAGTTTCTTGTTTTAATTATTTTTTAAATAAAATTTTAATATTTATTTTTTTTAAATCATAAAATACATAATTTGTAGTAATTTTTTTTTTGTGTAATAAGAGGTAGGAGTTACATTTTTATGGTTTTTAAAAAAATATACGGTCAATTTTTCATATGAAAAATAATAGATTTAACTTTAATAAGTCAAAACATGACATTTATCTAAGATTGAAGAGAGTATTATTTATATTTTCTTTTTGGGTATACTATCTCACATTTCAATTTACTAAAACACGGTGGGTCGGTTCAAAGAAATCGTCCTCCAAGAATAACCATAAAATGGTTTTTTTTTTTTTTTTAGTTTTTGCCAATCTTTTTTACTTGACCGAGCTACTCGATCCGATTTATAGTCTCCATCGCTACTTTAAATGGGTCAAAGATGTGGGTTTTTTACAATTTAATGAAAAGATACATTTGTTATATGATTTCACCAACTTTTGTATTACGAAAATGCACAGAGATTTTACTGACTGAGCAATTGGTGAGGACCACCATTAGTTTTGATTTTCAAAATTTTAATTTTTTACCATCTTCATTTTGAGGTCAATTTTCTTACACGCCTGCACACGAACAACACTGTTTAGACATGTGTTGTTGCTAATTTGTGGACCATTTACTGGGTCTAAAATTTCGTTTGAGTTGATGAAGACACAAAAACAGTTGTGCTATATTCATTGCTTGATTGTCACAAACTAGATACACAGTCCTAGGTTGGTTGGTTGGAACTCCAAACCCTTTGTGGATTCCAATGAGCAAAATAAGTAGTTGTCCCAAGTGCTCGTTTGGTACAAAATAATCGTGATTCTTTTTCATTGAAATTTGTATAAACGATATGGAATGGAATGACCATTGTTGTTCTTGGCAGCTCCAAATTTTCCACTATGAGTTTTGGGGTACTTGTGCGCGCTAGATAGATGACTATTTATGACCCTACAATGTGAAAAAAATTGCTCGAAAGTTGAAAAATTATACGAATCTTCTGTTATGATTTTTTTTCCTTGGTTGATAGCTTTGGATGGCCTACCTAATCATCTCTTGTTTTCTCTTAATATTGTTGCCAATGTTAGGATTAAAAATTCACTAGAAAAGATGGTAATCATGAAGAGAAGGCTCGCTTGCTGTACCTGGGACAGAGGAGTCAGCATTGACTTCGATCAACAAGATCGTAAGCTCTCTCTCTCTCTCTCTCTCTCTCTCATCTGATACTTAAATATGTTTATCAAATTTTATATTACTAGTGTTTTTAGTTTAATGTCCCGTGATTTATGCTTTGTAATTTCTGTTTTTGTCTCTATATTAGACCCGTGGATTAATTTGCGCTCTTAACCACTGAAAATTGTCTAGACTGTGATAGTAGTACGCCTACCACATGGGGTTGAGTTATAATACTACTATCTTTGAAAGAAAATAAATAATCTAGAATAGCTAAAACATCTTATTTCTTGACTTAAACTCTAGCTACATACTACCCTGTCTCGGGTCTCCAACTCGAAATCAGGGCTCTCTAATAAGTTCAACAATTGCAGCACCCACCCTCAGAACTCGAAAGCAGTAATCTTTGTGTTGATTTTTCTTTTTTCCTTTTCCTTGCCTGGAATTTTTATTTTTATTTGAGACCCCAACTCAGCTCCCTATCCCATCCTCTCTTAAAGTCACTTTTGAAGCAAGTGAATTTTTATAGTTCAAAGGCTAGTTAAGAAAAGCGAAAACAGCATACTTCTTTCATGGTTTTAGGCCTAGAACCAGGAAAGTAGCATAAAGTGATAGTGCACAACTTTCTCTTCGTCTAAAAAGAGAAAAACTCGAGAACCTGTAGGATGAAAAGTATATTTTATTTAAAAAATCGTAATATTTGAAATGAGAAGTTCTATCACGAAAGTCATTCAATGTGATTGTCCAAAACTGGGTATGAAAATGCAAGCACCCGTAAAGTTGAACTTGACAACTCCCTTTCAAATCGTAAGGTGCACAGTGGGGACCAAGTTATTCGTTTGGGTTCTTGCAATGGCACATGTAAGGACCCAAAAATTTCAAATTATTTCACACTTGTCACGAAATAAACATTTTTAAGGGATGATGAGAAGGGACCAGAAGGAAGAAATCTCGTGTTCTTGTGTTTGGAAAGGCATAAATAAAGTGACTGTGATTTATCAAAGGGCTCCATGACAGAAGCTGTGGAAATTACAAGGTTCTAATTTATGATGTTTACTCAATGAGTAATGCTACGAGTATCTAAAGAGTACCAAATTTTTTGCACCAAATGATGTGTCAGCTGATTTGGTACAAAAAACAAAATTAAAAATTATAATTAATGCATCACATCACCACACATCATTTAGTAAAAAAAAATTGATATTTTTTAGGTATCCATAGCATTACTCTTAATAAATAAAGTGGGCCTTATGTTAGTACGGTTATCACTTAATATTATCAGTCCCATTTCATGAGACAATGAAATAACTAGGTGGGCACACAACTGATAGTTATTTTCTGCATGACTTCTCTTTTCAATAGTTATTTTGGTTTCTGTTTGGATATATATATATATATATATATATATATATATATATATCATCTCCTATTCTGGGATTCCTTTGTTTGATCCATCCTTTACTTTTCTTTCTGTTTCTATGCAGCCTACAAGTTTTTAACTTAGGAAATATTATTTTATTTTTTTGGAGGGGGGAGGGTGGCCAATTGTTATGGTCATCTGGTGACAAAGTCACAAATATTAAAGTTGGACCAACAGTAAACTCTTTTAAAATTTAAAAAAAAAAACAACAAAAAAGATATATTTTGTGTGTATTCTATTTTTCATATCCTAATTAGCCAATAGAAGTGAATTAATTTTATATGAAAATTACAAATATTTCAACATCTGTAAGCAAAAATTTTGATTTTTTATGTTCAATTGATTGAGTTTTTTGTGTCAAGTAATTTGTTGGCAGATAAACAAAGCAGATTTAAAAGGCATCAATAAATTATTTTTTTTTTAGATTTGAAAAACACATACAATGTGAATTAGTATAGCATCGAATATATATCAACCGAGTTTTGAAATTATTTCATTCATTATTGATGTAATTTTGGGTGTTTGTATAAAAATTCTTTTCCAATGATAGTGTATCCAAAATATATTCATGTATGCACATGGGGATTTGGCCTGCTGGCTTGAGCTCATGGCTTCTAATCTGGAGGTCATGGGTTCGATCCCCCCAGGAGTTAGAGGAAATACTTTCTCTCCCTAGGATTTATCTCCTAGGAGTTAGAGGAAAGGCTTTCTAACCTTCATATATTTGTGCGTGCATGTGTGTGTGTGTGTGTGTTAGGGAAAAGGCTTTCTTTCCCTAGGATTTATCTCATAGGCGCTTCTGTGTGTGTGTGTGTGTGTGTGTTAGGGGAAAGGCTTTCTTTCCCTAGGATTTATCTCAGCATGTGTGTGTGTGTGTGTGTTAGGGGAAATGCTTTCTTTCCCTAGGATTTACCTCATAGGCGCTTCTGTGTGTGTGTGTGTGTGTTAGGGGAAAGGCTTTCTTTCCCTAGGATTTATCTCATAGGCGCTTCTGTGCGTGCATGTGTGTGTGTGTGTGAGTAGAGAAAAAAAAAAATATATATATATATATATATATATATATTCATAGAGATGTTAAACGGGCTAGCCCTATCGGTTTCGCCCTAACGGGTTGTGGCCCTAACGGTGCGGCTAAACGGTCCAATTTTTCGGGCCACTAATATTGCAGACCTAACCCTAACCCTAGCGGGTTTCGAGCTAAACGGGCCACTATCGGGCCACGATTAAAGATATGATATAACAATATTTTTAAATAGTGAATCGATAAATCATTCATAACTTTGATATTTTCTTATGTTTTTCAAAAGAAATATAAACTAGACATTTTTTTACATCGATGTGTTATAATTTCCAACTTGTTTTTCTCAAAATAAATAATGTAATAGCTCTACTTAGCAGTTCTTTCCAAAAAAATTATTTATATTTCAGTATTTATTCACAAGTACACAAAGAAGACCTGTAGTGCAAATGATAAATGTGTTTGACTTTGAATTAAAAGGTTGTTAGTTTTATTCTCATGGTGTTTGTTTTACGTATCTCCTAAACTTTTTACGGCCTAATTAATATTACGCTGGCTGGCGGGCCAACCCT
This sequence comes from Platycodon grandiflorus, assembly GCA_016624345.1. Taxonomy (NCBI): domain Eukaryota; kingdom Viridiplantae; phylum Streptophyta; class Magnoliopsida; order Asterales; family Campanulaceae; genus Platycodon; species Platycodon grandiflorus. The sequence continues at coordinate 37,879,746 of CM028362.1, forward strand.
GAAACCTAGCGGGCCGCGGGTTAAACGGGCCAGCCCTAACGGGCCCTGATTTTAAACGGGCCAAAAATATTGAGCCCTAACCCTATTTTTTTCGGTTTAAACGGGCCAACCCTACGGGCCGTGGCCCTGTTAACATCTCTATATATTCATGTATCTATGCTATTGTTAGTCAAACCTTCATATATTTGTGCGTGCATGTGTGTGTGTGTGTGAGTAGAGAAAAAATATATATATATATATATATATATATATATATATATATTCATGTATCTATGCTATTGTTAGTCAAACCTTCATATATTTGTTCCCGTGACTATAACGCGTTAATTGAATCTAGAGAGAGAGATGTTAAATGCACCCCTAAATGGACTTGTACCACTCTATCTGTGTATTACTAATGTAAAGGGACTGGTGTGCTATTGGACTTTTTTAGTGTGCACTAAAAAATAAAATTTAATTACCGTCTTCCAAAAAAATACCTGTTGGTTTCTTAAGTCAAATAATCCCTGTTTCTCAACAAGAAAAAAAAAAAAAAGAGTCAAATAATCAATTGTAGCAGTTGTTTCAGCATGTGCTTGCTTACATCTAACTAGTCAATACTAGAAATAATTTGTGTCAGATATTGTTAAGCAGAATCTGCATTATATGAGGTGGTGATTGTTTCATAAAGTAATCTACTCTTCTCTAGTCTCATGTGAGTAGGCAATGGATTGACATAACTGCTTACTATTCTTCACTTGAAACTTTAAGAATTTCCCTACTACCATTTTCCCTGCTTCCTCAGCTAATAGCCCAGATCTTAAATCCATCTTAATCTTTGAGTCAAAAGTATTCCCGATAAAGAGGACGTGGTGTAGAAACAACCGTATGACCAATAAAGTAAAGACGCATCTTCCGAGATCATATAATTATGATCCATCCTTTCTTACATGAATGAGCCTTCAAGTGATCAAAGACATTAATCAGGATCCGGTGAATCTGGGCTGTTCATCTGAAAAAGGCACAGCATCTTAATACAATTGCTGCCAACAAACCTGAAGATAAGAGGGCGAGGTGATGTTTGTGTTTGAGTGAGTCAATTTGGTTATTCAGAATACAGTACTAGCCAGCATCTCCTGTGTTTATATTTCCTATGCCAAACATTGAGAACATCGTAAAACTTTGTTGCAAGAAAGCCTTAGTTTTAACTTTTCTTGTCACATTTATTTTTGTAAGAAGAGTCCATATCGTACATGTGTCATCTGCTTCTCATACATTTTATGCTTAATACAACAACTGTCGTTTCTCCTGAATGAGCTACAGAAAAGTAAGGTTTTGAATGAAAATTTTCAGGAATAATGACTTATAATGGCCTTGAGAGCTGCATTCTCAATGCCAACTCATACGAAAATGAAAGTGGTACAAGCAGAAGAGATGGATGTGCCACGGACTCCCAAGATGAAGATGACTCGAGCTGTTCCTCTAGCAATAATGTTTCCAGCTCGTTCTCTTCTCATTGGACGATGGTGAAGAGGGATGAGCAAGGACCAGATGAATGGGATTACTCGGATAGCCCACAAAAATTTTATGTCAAGGAGAAACCATCGTATGCTGTCCAGTTCTCGGATGTTGAAACAATGAAAGAAAAATTTGCAAAGCTATTGCTGGGTGAAGATTTTACAGGAGGATGCAAAGGGCTCTCTGCTGCAGTAGCCCTCTCCAACGCCATAACTAATCTTGCTGGTAAAATAGATAGCTTTGGTTTCTTACCTCAAGACCTAATTGCTTTAAATTGTCTTTCTTGTCAGTGAATATCATGATTTATTTTACTGCAGAATGCTTTTTCTAAAACATTTGACCTAGTGTCAGATCACTGGATTTTCTGTCAAATTTAATTGCATGGACTGATTTTCATATGGACCTCGATTTTGATCCGTGGTATTGGATTCACAGGAACGGTTTTTGGAGAGCTATGGAAATTGGAGCCTTTGTCAGACGAGAAGAAGAGCAAGTGGCAAAGAGAAATGGACTGGTTGCTTTCCCCCACGAACTATATGGTTGAGTTGGTTCCTGCTAAGCAACATGGAGCAAATGGCAGGACCTTAGAGGCATCCCTCTTACTCTTTTTGGCCTAAAAATGAAAATTTGTAATTTTTCCTTTCACAGATATGAAATTAAATTTTGATTCTCACCGGTGCAGATAATGACACCAAAAGTTCGTTCAGACATTCACATGATTCTTCCAGCACTTCAGAAGTTAGACTCCATGCTTATTGTAGGTGGTCGTTTCACTCATTAAACTCGACTGAACTCCCTCACTATGTATCTTTATAATAGTGTAAGCTCATTACGGGTGAATGTTCTGAACCAACAGGAAACACTGGATTCAATGAAGAACACTGAATTTTGGTACGCAGAAGGGGGTAGCCGAGCAGAGGGGAGGGGGAGCAGTGCAAGACAAAGCAAAAGATGGTGGCTTCCCTTGCCACATGTCCCCATGGCTGGGCTCTCAGATATTGAGAGGAAGAAATTGCTAGATCAGGGTAAATTAGTCCACCAAGTATTGAAGGCTGCCAAATCTATCAACGAAAATGTCCTCCTTGAAATGCCAATACCATCGACAATTAGGGAGGCACTTCCCAAGGTAAGCAACCTTTCTTAATTCTTCTTGAATCACTTGATCAGCTTCAATAAGCTTTATGAAATTTTGCTGGATTTTCTTGAGCGCACTTATTGGAAAGAGTCTCCTTTAGCTACTTAAATGTGTTTAAGTTCAGACGTACTAATCAACTGAGAAAACTAGAATATGGCCTGCAGAAGATTGCCTTGAGCAATGATTTAAGCCTAAGCTCTTTACAAGCCAAGTGATTATAATCTATATATTCCATGAAAACATCCATAAAAATAAGTGATCTATTTGAAAAACGTGATGATGTGGAAAAGGGGACGTTTAATGAACAAAAAATTAAGTTCTGCTGCAAATTTTATCTGATGACTTATAATCGTATTTCATGTTTACAGTCTGGAAAGGCAAGCCTTGGTGATGATCTTTACAGGATACTGAACAAACAGTCTAGCACAGCTGCTGAAATGCTCGATTCACTCAATTTGAAATCTGAACACAGTGCCCTTGAAGCAATGAACAGGTTGGAAGCAGCAGCAGTTACCTGGAAAGAGAGAATTTCAGATCAAGCCAGCGGCATATCTCCAGTTCGAACATCATGGTCCTTTGTAAAAGATCCAATATCTGAGCTGGATAAGATGGGACGTCTATTGAACCGAACAGAAGCTCTTATAAAGCAGCTCAAAGTCAGATATCCAAATCTTCCTCAAACTTTTCTTGATGCTACGAAAATCCAATATGGCCAGGTGAGTATGCTGCTTTATTACCTTCATCGGAGTTCTACTTTTTATCCCCATCCACTCAAATCATAAGTAACTTCAGCTGCATTTTCATTGATTCAAGATATTAGCATGCTAACTGGGATATACAAGAATACGTAGCACTTAGTTTAGGCTACTATTCAAGATATTAGCATGATGCCTTGGATCTACAGGAGGTTAGCTATGAATTTAGGCTCACACCCAAGAAGCTGCTCACTTTGACTTTGTCACTATGGGAGGAGGGAGGGAGGGAGAGAGAGAGGGAGCGGACCTATAGACCTAGCCATCTAAACATTTTATTTTATTGGTAAGAAAAAAAGAATTAGATTAAAAGGGCAGATAATTAAGAAGGATGGACGAGAGATTCATCAAAAGAAAATACTCTTTTTGTCTCAAAATTGTCCTTTTCCTGAAAGAAGTTTGTGCCAAACAGTGTACCTTTTTGTATTAAGTTCTTAAATTCACCTTTGTTATTTACGATGTCTCAATGTGCACTTGCAATACTTTAGTGTAGTCACTCATAGCATTCATTTATATGTAGTAATAGAATGTACTAATATAATGGCCCAAAACTCAACTTACTTAATTTTTGCAAAAAACTAAAATATAATACTCTCTCTAGAATTAATTATCAATTATTTTAATTTATTAAAAAAGCAAACAAAAAGAAGTTAAGTATTCTCTTCATGCAAGCATCATAATGGAGAAATAACCAGAGACCCCTACCCTAAGAATGAATATGCACCATATTCGTAACTGATCTCCATTCTACTAGTTGATATCTTATATAACTGAAAAGAAGTAACCTTTGTTGTAATCTTCTTTTTCACTTTAGGATGTTGGTCACTCAATTCTAGAAGCATATTCTCGCGCTATTGGAAACCTGGCGTTCCGCATTCTTGCAAGGATAGGTGACATTTTGCAAGAAGACATTCTGAGCAATCCCAGTTCGCCCATGCCAACATGTTGCTTCCCAGGCGTAAATCTTTCTACAGTCTCAGATATGCCAGTATCTAGTCTCCGTGTGAGGCACTCGCTCATTGATCGGATGAATAGTGTTGATAACCAATCCTGCGACTCAAATGCAGGGCTGCCATCTGATTCAGAACTCCCATTTAGCGAACCTAAATCAAGTTCAGTGATTGCAACACCTAGCCGGGGCCGTGTATGGTGTATAGGCAGAGAAGCTTGTAGTAATTAATCTTCTACAAACTCCCTTGATTGAAGGAATGTAATTTTGAAGGTGAATTCTGTAAATGAGATATAATATGCTTAATGAAATACAACATTTTTGTTAGGTTTGCTCTACCTACAGAGTGATTTCTTTCCATGGTGATGTAGAGCAATGTGCCAACAAGGAAAATCACCAGTAACATTTAACGAAAATTGCCATTTCACCAAAGGTGCTCTGACACAGTTTAGAAAATAAAAGCCAAGGTGGTATGCAAAGAGAAAGGTGAAATAAATATAGAAGTGCTTCCCAACCTACCGTATTAATAAATGCCTCCTAGAACCGAGAGTCATAGAGGGTACCAAGATCAGAGTCATAGAGGGTACCAAGATCGGTATCCTGGTTACACTCATCTTGAAGAAATGAAGAAATCAAATAGCCCAAGTCCATGGAGGAGGTTGGTTCCTGATCTATCACACTGAAATTCAAACAGAATGGCTAACTTTCTTATATAAGAAGGAAAGGATTGATCTCTAAATGATTGCTCTGGGCTAAGGTAGCAAAGTAGTCAATAGATCCTTGTTGAAATAGTTCACGTCAAGATCGAAAAAGAGGTTTGAATTTTGGACTGTCAGATCTTTGACCATCTGGGACTCATCGGATCAGTTCATCTCTGACTTTCCTTACTTTTCATCCTTGAATCCTTCCAGGTATCTCATGCAACCTCTTTCAGAATTTATGTAATTTTCCCAAGTGGGCTATAGTGAGACCGCATGCCACCAGACTTACCATATTTCCCATGGATAGGTTTGAATTAACAATGTGTTTTTGATATGAATATTTTGAGGCCATAGAGGCAATTAGCAAAAGCGAAGAGAGTTTGGTAGGCTTCACAACCAAATAATATAATTCATGATGCAAGAGGGAATGTACATATATTAGTATAAACCAAAGTCATGACACTGTTTTGAAGATATTTTTAGTTTAGGTGGTTTTAATAAGATGGCAAAAGAAACTGATACTCAGAAGGTTTTAAAAGATCTTGAACATAACATCTGATCTGCATAAAACAGCATTGTGGCCAATCTCCAAGTCCAAGAGCAACTGTGCCAAGGGTGAACTAAGCAACTACAACAGCTGCCCTCTTCAACCATTTTGCAAATGTGGAATAGCAAACCTTGAACTTTGCTACTGAACTTCTATAATCCCCAAAAAGTAAATCCTATTGACCATTTGCATAGTGTCTGGAGAATGTCCTCTTAAGAACACTGCTTAAAACCACCAGATGGACAGGCTGTCTCACGAACTTCCTCCACCACATCCAACCCACGGCTCAAATTATACTTACTGGATGAGAAATGTAGGACCTACCTTTTGGGCTTTGTCTAAGCAAAATGTAATCAGCTATCTTGCATCTCTTAACGTCTTAACTCACTTTAATTCAAAAAAACATCACTCAACTAAATAGGAATGGTTACATCTTTTTCACCATTCTGCTTTGTCAAAGCTGGGCAATATGGTCTGTTATAAGAACCTATCTTGCCTTGACAATTTGTATGCATGTTAATTGAAGTCTTCACATCCTTGGCATTAAAGTTATCTTGCATCACTGTCGTCACTGGTTCAGTTATTATTGGTGCAAGTTCTTTAGGTCAAGCAGTTCCAAAACAGCTGCCCTCAATCTATCTACCATAGTAGCATCTTCAACCTATATATGTTTGTTTCTAATTAATACCTTTCTCTTATGAGCACATCACATTTCAATAATAAATTTTGGCATACTTGCTTATGAGAATATTGTTTCTTAGTCGCTCAACTTTTCTTTCATAAAGCAAGGTTAGTCTTAAAGTTATCTCAACCTGAGCCAACCAACACCGTAATCAATGAGCTATAACCTCTCAGTCTAAGATTCTTAATACCTCATTTCCCACTAATGAGTAAGCCTAAATAACTAACTGCAATCATTAAGGCGTCCTTTGGCCTTTGAGCAGTAAACCTATTCTAATGGTTAGCATCAGTATGCATAGTAGAGTATGCATGTGTTGACAAAAGTTTATTGAGTTTCCTTATGTTAATTCAATTGCCTAATCTTAGACAATACATTCAGATGGAAGCAAATTCCATTACTAATTTACTTACCATCTTATAGCCTTAAGAAATCCAAAATATTAATCCAACTATACCAGAGACTGAGCCAGCTATCATACAGGTTGATGAGGCCATCAAAATGGAACAAACTCATGCATCACAAGTCCATCCTCTCCCCAGAAAGGAGATATTCTGGAGCAACTTAACATTGACAATGATAATATTACACTTCCATGGTGAAATTTCTAAGGTTTCTACAGCTTAGATCTATCATCAATCCACTTGGAGTTACCACCCTCAGATTTTCTCATTTTCATTGTTACCTCATAAAATATTGCTTTGTAAGCCCATAACATAACTTCCCCACCATTTTCACACTGGATAATGGCCTATCAAACTAGAATTTTCTGGCTTCTGCTTCATGACACGAAAACATATTAAACCTCACACTTGTTGGATTTGCTTCATTCCCGAGATCAGATACACGGGCAATTATATGAACAAAATAGTTCATGGAGATGATCGACATAAGATGTAAAGCCTGTTTAACAATCTCGTGGAACCATGCTTAATGACAATTCAACCCATAAACCAATTTTGCACAATGTTAAGGTACGTAATAAATAATTTAAATGTGAGCATATTTTAATGCAAATGCCCTTAAATTACGTCGGCTTTTGTGCCATTTATGTAAAACAACACATTAAACATAAGGTTTAGGTTCAAAGGGCCAATGACATGAACATAAACAAGTCCAAACCAAACCCTATAACTGCAAGTCAGGCTCACATTGTCGGCAATCATGTAAAAGGAAGCTCAACCGTCCTCATGGAGATGCTACAAGTCTTTTGCAAATTTTTATGCATTTCCCTACCCAACTATCCATGTATGAACAAGACATCCAACCAATCAGCATATTTCTCCAAACTTTAGATTGGCACATAACATGATAGAATTTCGGGAGTTTAGCATAAGTAATGGCAGATGTTATGTACCTAGATGCAGAGTCTCTTAGTGTGTGTGTGTGTGTGTGTGTGAGAGAGAGAGAGAGAGAGCAGGGATTGGAATAGTAAAATATGTTAATGCAGCTTATTCAAGATGAGATTGTACAAATATATGTGCTGTCTACTTGTGCATACTGGCAGCCATCTGAGCTAGTTTCTATTCACATCATTATTGTTTTTTCTTTTAAACTGTACAACGCATATGCACAAACTAGAAAATCTACTCAACCAATTTTGTTGAACCTAGTAACCTTCAACACAAATTTAATTTGAATGCTGGCACTTACATTATTCCTCAAGGCGCCTAAACCAGTCGGCAATGGTTCGGGAAAGGACTTTCGTATCATTTAGCGAAAGAGTCTTGAGCCCTTGAGCTATGGCATCTGCTGGAGTGTAAACATAGCCTGCTTGCAATTTTGGTTCCTAATAATGCACACACACATAAAACAAATTAAGAAGTACCTTGTAGACTTTGGTGATCATGTAGAATCAAAAGCATGCGGAGAAGCAAGTTGTAAGGATAAAAGTGCAAGGAAAAATATGCATACAGCAAGAATCTTCACACTTTAGATGATGGACCTGATGATAGAAGTTATTATTGATGAATATTTTAGGGCAAACATACTGAGTACCTCTTCCCCTGGTCCACATGTCTTTAGGCTTTTATATTGGATCAGGAAAGTCTCAGATTCATTCTGGAGTTCCTGGTTTTAGCAAGGTAGGGCTGGTGGCAGGAATTCATCACTGTAGGTATATTCTGAGGCAGGTAATTATGAATGGTCATAAATATTGCCAATTCTTCAAAACTGGACCTGGACCATTTCCCATAAATATTATTTCTTCTCATTTTTCAACTTCAAGTAAAAGTTTCTGGTGGCCATCAGACTATGGCTTAGGAATTTAGAGTAGATCTATGTGGTCACAATTGTGGTTGATTGAGGTGAAGGGAAGAGGTTGGTAATTGTAAAATGAGCCTCCAATTTGAAAATTTACAAAATTTTACAATTTGAATGAGAACATTTAAAAGTTGTACATATGGGATTTCCATTCACAAACACCCAAAGATACAAATTAATTTTGTTCTTGTCAATAAGGTTACAAGTTGTTGAAGTGGCGAAGGGATGGGATGATGGAAGGTGTAAACATGGTTATCCTTGAATGGTGAAGCTGCTACAATGGTTACTTTCATTTTCTGACTTACAATTACGAGTGGTGTGGTTCATGATGTCGGATTATATTGAATTTTGGTGAACGGTAATAAAAACTTGGAGATGTAGGGAGCTGGTTATGGATCTAGAGGGTGGGTTAGGATGGGTGGCAGTGGGTCAAGTAATAAATGAATGCAGTGCGATAGTGGGTATTGTGATGATGAATTGAAGGGAGACAGAAGAATGTGAGGGCGGTAATTGAAGAAAGTTTAGAGAAGTGATGGATGGTAGGACTTTTGGTCTGGGGTTAAAGAGTGCCTAGGGTTTTTTGGAGTTACGCTATTAATACGCTGTAATGGAGGGGAGGTGGTGACAATGAGTGGAGTTAAAGTGGAGATGGTGATGATGGAGGAGATGAAGATGAGAAACCTGGTGACATAGAATCGAGGTTTCTTCTTGGAGAGAAGAGAGCTGCAGTATTCTTTTGGGAAAAGTTTATTAAATTAATTTGGGTAATCATCTTGTATAGCCCGAAGTTCAGTTAGTTGTTTCGCATTGCCTTTTGGCTAAAGTCAAATGGCTGTTTAGCCTTTCTAACATTTAAAATAAGTAGATACAAGATGGGCACGTGTATTTTACACTCTCATCTCTAATGACCTGAAACCAGGGCATTATACGGGTATGGTCCAATAGGGAATACACATCGAACTTGATATATCAGCATACGAGTCTTGTGCAGCAGGTGTTGATAAAGTTTACCCAAAATCTATTGTTTGTAGATTAGCTATCCTCTATTTCTTTTGACAACTTTCCAATCAAGTTTACGTCGTACACTAACCCTCCTGTGCTAGATGCACCGGGGCATAGTGGACATCTGAAGCCAGTGAATAAAAGTGTATTTGTCTATTAGTTGTCTATCCAATCCAGAGCCAAGAGGGAGGAAGAACGGGGAATGGCTCATTACAGCCGAAACTCCTACTCTCTGCCGATGAGTAATCTAGAAGTTTTCACTTATAAAAACATGAAAGAAAGTATGCAAATTAGCTACCTGTATGCATGGTGTGATATGGTTACCACTCAATAACACTTTTTCCAGTGTTCCGCCTATTGACTCCACACGAGGGTTCAAAGTCTTCTCAAGGAGATCTGTCTCATCAATGGCATCAAAATTGAATTTCACCTGAATGAAAAAATAAGGTAATGATATTACTAACTAAAAAGCAGCAGCAGCAGCAGCAGCAACAACAAATAATAATAGTAAGATAATAAAGCATCTGGAGAGGACAGAAATACCAGTAGTGTTTTCTTAATATTGTATGAATTCTGACAACAATCACGATTCTCGGATGGTGATGGCTTGAATTCTGAGATCCCTTGAGCCACCTAAATTGAACAAATATCAGTTTTTGTAATGTATCAATGTTGGATGTTGCCAGTCAAGCACTTCATAATACATGTCATTAAAAGAACAATGTAATTTTGAAGAAACAGAATCATGGAATTTTGCTCAGAGGAGCCCTTATGAGAGAGCTGATTTAGACCAAGTTGGACAACAGTAATAAGAATAGCTGCTAAATGTTAACTAGAGATGATCCTTCCAGCTTGCAAGCCTTTTAAAAAGCAATCGAACAATTCACTCACCATGAGTAGCGGGCCATTATGTTGCAGATTATGAGGTAAACAGTAAACAAAATTCTAGCAAAAACAACGACATGCAGTGAGGAGAAGGTGGTTCAAGATTGAGGAGGACAGAGGTAACATAAGAGAAGCTGAAGGAAGAGAGAATGAGAGATGGGGTAGATACATAAACAAAAAGGCTTTAGAGACTAAATAGAGAGGACTAGAATTTTGGTCACTGGATCTGGCCTGTGGATGGAAGGAGAACATATTGTAGAGTTTGTATGATAAGAGAGAGGTAATCATCGAGAAGCATTTTAGTTTTCATGGCAGATAGATGGAAACTTTGGTGATAGAAGAAGCTTGGGTGGTAGCAAGTTGTGGGTGGAGACGCTATCGCAACCAAGTGAGAGGTAGCGCAGAATAAGGAAAAGAGAGAGAGGAGAAGGCAGAATTAGGATATTAGTAATTCTGTAGGGGTATATTGAACGTCTAAAACTTTCCTTTGACGGCTTCAACCTTTTCGGTTACTTTAACTAGTCCATTGCAAAAGGGGGTAATGCCAAAGGGTCCCTTTTTTTCAATGAAGACGCTTTTATGTATATGAACCATGGATAAGAGGCTTAGTATAAATCGCCTGTTGAATGTACTTACCTAATAAAGCACAGAAAAACAATCTTTACCACTATGTTGTGTACATGGTAACATAACATGCTATCGTAAGTCTGGTTTCTAAAGGCCTTGGGATTTAGCAAATAACCTTTTTGCTCTAGTTCACATGAGTTATGAAGACGAGATTTAGTATCCTGTTAGGTTTTTGGATGGAAACCTCACGGGATGAGGCTTTTTGACACCTTTTCTCAAACGTCAATAGGATTTGTATATACAAAATTACCTTGATAGGTCTTTTGGAACCTTAAGCAAAGTTTGACAGGTAAGAAAGTGATTAACCCGTTTTTTTAACATGGTGTCAGAGTTGAGAGTTCTAGCTTGCAAGCTCTTGAGTTCGAGTCTCCCTGCCACACTTGTTTCCCCCAGCATCGTCAGTGCACAAGTTGGTAGCCTATTTGGTTGTAATATACCTCGGTTTCCCTCTCCACATGTTAGCGTAAGGGGAGTGGTAAAAGGATAACTATTTTTGGGCCCTCTGACTAACAGCTTGAACTTTTAAATTAGTTGGTAATTTAACAACTATCAGCAGCCATCTCTTACATTATATGGCGCAGATTACTTATCTTCATATATGAATCCTCTTGAATACTCTAGTCTAAGGCACCGTTCTTGTTTAGAATAGTAATGAAGACAGTGGATCCAGCTTAATAAATCAACCCACTATGGGATGTGGGACTAAGTCCAAGTACCTAATTCCGATTTCAGTGCCTACCATTTTCCTTTTCTAGGTCAAGGAGCAAGAGTATTCCTATTCTAGCCAGGTAAGCTAATCAACTATCTCCTGTCCCTGTGTACTTTCTCTTCTCTATTTCTTCAATCGCCTTCGCTCCAAAGCCTAATGGGATTAAGAGAATTTTAAATGATTACCATGTCTACACTGTGCCTAAATGAATCAGAAGCTGTGTTCAGGTATCAAGCTTGAAGATCTATCACCTACTTATGTCTTAAAGTCTTGATTATAATTTATTTCTTGAACTAATCCTTTATGTAATTTCACAAAATTCAAGGTTAAAGACTTGCAAACTATCTGTAACTCAAAGTCATACTGACCAAATGGCCGAATAGTAATGAAGACAGTGGATCCAGCTTAATAAATCAACCCACTATGGGATGTGGGACTAAGTCCAAGTACCTAATTCCGATTTCAGTGCCTACCATTTTCCTTTTCTAGGTCAAGGAGCAAGAGTATTCCTATTCTAGCCAGGTAAGCTAATCAACTATCTCCTGTCCCTGTGTACTTTCTCTTATCTATTTCTTCAATCGCCTTCGCTCCAAAGCCTAATGGGATTAAGAGAATTTTAAATGATTACCATGTCTACACTGTGCCTAAATGAATCAGAAGCTGTGTTCAGGTATCAAGCTTGAAGATCTATCACCTACTTATGTCTTAAAGTCTTGATTATAATTTATTTCTTGAACTAATCCTTTATGTAATTTCACAAAATTCAAGGTTAAAGACTTGCAAACTATCAGTAACTCAAAGTCATACTGACCAAATGGCCGAATCCACTCCCCAAGTCTCATAAATATTTTCATATTGGGTCACTGTATCAAGATGTGTCATCGACTCATTAAGCTCAATGTGACATTCACATAAATAAAGCTAGGGCTGGATCAATACATCTCAAAATCTCATTTCAAGTGTTTCATTTAGGCAGAAAAATACCTGATTGAATACTGATGGCAACTGATCGAAAAATTTGTTCAAAGAAACCATAGCTTCTGGATCATAGTCGGGTGTCATCGTTACAGCAGTATCAAGCAGAACTCTCCAGGCATCTCCGTTGTTTATGTGAGAAGACGAGTATTAGAGAGTGGAAACATAAAAAGAATAAGCACAAAGAGTCAAAACACTGAGAAGTTTATAGCTAGGAATAGCAACAAAAAAAAAAAAAAATCTTCAAATTCAGCACGTAGTAAAGAAACTCTCTGTTGGATTACTGTCTTGAAGCATCCTGAAAAGTAAAGGCATATGGAAAGATGGTAACCGATCAACCAAGCCGAACTTCCATTCCTCATCATATGAAATAACCAAGAGGAAGCTACAGCATATTACTCCTTGACAATAGAGTATGGAGCATCTAAACAACGAGCGGAAAGCAACAATCATAACTCCATCACTTGGGGATGCTAAAGAAAGATATACAGAATAGCATAGAAAATCTGGCAAGTGTAGTGAGAGATATACAGAATAGCATAGAAAATCTGGACCAATATTTATATAATAAAGAAGCAGATTAGAAGTCCGACTGCAATCTACCTGAGGCACTCTTAGCCATCAAATTTATCGGAGATGCTTCCATAAAAGGCATGACCTGACTAACTAGAGGTCCCAACTGCATAGAAGAATTTATGAACAATTCAAATGCTGAAGTCAGAGAATTTCAAAAGAAATGATGTGCTAGTAAGCTAAAGCACCACAACTGAAATTAGAATTACCAATTTCTAGGCTGGTTTACTATGTTATTCTTCGGTTTCAACAAAAGAACATGCATTACTAACAAAAAAGGGAAAATTATATAAATGACCATCATACTACCGTTTGGTAACCGATTTGACCCCGTACTCCCAATATCCTAAATTTAACCAATGTACTCACAAATTGAGTCCAATGTGGTCCCTCCCGTTAACTTTTCATCCAATTTTCTAACGGGGCTGCTAACGTGGTTAACGGAGCTAATTTATGAGGGGTATTTTTGTCCTTTCCTTCCAAATCTCACCACCCCCACCCACGTACACTCTCTCTCTTACCAGAGAATTCACTCTCTCTCTCTCTCTCTCTCTCTCTCTCTCCCAACTCCTTTCTTTTTCCCCTGCTCTTCTCCAATGCCCCTGCCCTCTTTGCAAATGCCTGAACATGACCGAAAACTCCCATTATCACATTCGAACTCGTCAAAGATTCATCCCCCTCCCTCCCATAAAACCCAGTTCTTTTTTTGTATTTCCGGAACTGTAAAACATTGAATTTTTTACCACTCCCAGAATTTTTGTTCTCGTTATTCTGTCGGTAAGTAAATTATTCATCAGTTTCCAATTTTCAATTAAGAATCACCGCTTGATGTGTTTCGTCTCTGCTGCTTCCATATTAGCTTGCACTTTTGCTCAGTCTCCCCTCTTTTTCTCTTTCTCTCTCTCTCTCTCTCTATACACGCACACATATATACACATTTTTGTTAAGTCAAGTAAATCTTTCTTATTGGCTAATTCCTCTTACAAAGTTCGATCGGGGCTAGCCGAAATGACCGACGGCGGCGGCGGCTTACTTGGCGGCAGAACCGATTCAAGCTCCGTCTAGCAATGGCGTTGACGGCGGCTCTTTTCTTTCATCTCAATTTTCATCTCTGTTTATCTCTCAACAGCTAAGGCATTTCCATTTCCTTTCAGTTTTGTTTTACTTATAAATAATTTTTTTTAAAAAAAAAAAAAAAGTAAAGAAATGTAATTTGGGTGGGATGCAGGCTTAGCGCTGTTGAGATTTCGGGAGGGAGTTACGAGAGATCCGTTTGATGCGTTGCCAAACTGGAATCGCGATGAAATGGAGTCTGACCCGTGTAATTAGTTATGACAATGGGGTGGGGATGGGGTATGAGAGAGAGAGAGAGAGAGAGAGAAAGAGAGAGAGAGAGAGAGAGAGAGAGAGGTGAATTCTCCGGCAAGAGAGAGAGTGTATGTGGGTGGGGGTGGTGAGATTTGGAAGGAAAGGACAAAAATACCCCTCATAAATTACCTCTGTTAACCACGTTAGCAGCCCCGTTAGAAAATTGGATGAAAAGTTAACAGGAGGGACCACATTGGACTCAATTAGTGAGTACATTGGTTAGATTTAGGATATTGGGAGTACGGGGTCAAATCGGTTACCAAACAATAGTACGATGGTCATTTAGATAATTTTCTCACAAAAAAACATGCATTAATGCGAGTCAAAAAGTTAAGGAATTTACAGCAACTGCAAATCTTAAATCTCTCTCTCTCTCTCTCTCTCTCTCTCTCTCTCTCTCTCTCTCTCTCTCTCTCATCATGAAACTTGCCCAAGGTTCCTTTTTTCTTTTTTTTTTAGAAGAAATTTTATAGATGAAAGAAGAAATACAAGAGGACGGATCTTCATTCCCTGAAGTGGATGTGACAGTGTATAACAATTATTAGCGAAGACGTGGTTGTAGTTTACAAAAGAACATGCATTACTAACAAAAAAATGCATTACATGCGAGTCAAAAAGTTAAGGAATTTACAGCAACTGCAAATCTTAAAGTCTCACTCTCTCACTCTCTCTCTCTCTCTCTCTCTCTCTCTCTCTCTCTCTCTCTCTCTCTCAAATCATGAAACTCGCCCAATTGTTCTTTTTTTCTTTTTTTTTTTTGAAGAAATTTTATAGATGAAGGAAGAAATACAAAAGGACGGATCTTCATTCCCTGAAGTGGATGTGACAGTGTAAAACAATTATTAGTGAAGACGTGGTTATAGTTTCATATATACATATATGGAAGTGCTTTCCATATCTATTAGATTAAAAGGATCAATCGCAAAGAGTTTCCCACCCTGCAACTTTTCCTTAGTAAGAACCAAGGAGAAGGGGATAGGAGTCTGATGCAGCGAACATAAAAGAAAAACAATCTACCAGATAGGCAATAGAGAGGTAGACTGATAACCAAATCACAAGCAGCAGTAGCAAAAGGAATACGAGAAGGCCCTCGACGACTTCTCTCCTTGAGATAAAAATCAAAACAAAGACAAAAAATTGAACATAAAACCCTAATTTAGTCACTCTTTTAACCCCCAAGTAATTGTAATCCTTAACTTTCAGAAATACCCCCTAAAACATAAAAATACGACTATCGTGGTGTTGGAGAGCACATCTGTATATGGCGCTCTATTTTGTGTTCTCTTCTTTTACACTGAACCAAACACAATAAAGAGCCCCTTTCCTTCCACTCTTCCAGTCATTATTTCTCTCTGTAACTAAAGCAGAAGATTCCTGATTCCTGACCCGTTTCTTGCACATTCCATAAATCCACAAGAACATTATATTCCCTTGGTATTAGGCGACATAACCAGGAATAATCAGCCCCAAGAGAACCCTCTTTCATGCTGCCTGACATCATCTAGAATGATTTTATCTTGCACGAAAGTTGCTTTTCAAACTAGTCCCACAAGGTACACTAGATGAGGTAGGAAAATGGAACTTCTATTTACATTCGAATAATTACCTCTTATATGCACCCAAAAAAAGAGAGAAATCTAAGAAAGTAGAACAATGAAGAAAGTGGTCCAAAAAGCTAAACACGAAAAACGACAACTCTAGTCAGGCTAGAAATACACGAGAAACTTGAGCAAAAGTTCAAATGTGATTAACTGATTAAGGATCCGTGCATAATAGTCTATACTAACATTTAACCCAGCTAATTTGAGTTAATTTAAAATAAAATAAAAAACATGGTAAAAACTGAATATTTGAGGTAGCCTTGATCACTGAAATACTAGCAATACATACCAATATATAATAAGAAAACATTATTACCAGCTCAAAGTAAGGTACTGCCTCTGAAGCTGGCCTGTTGTTGTATGATATGACAGCATTAGCCTTCCAACAGAGATGGGAAATTTTGTTACTGTCCAATATACATTCATTTATTTAAAAACAAAGAGTACAAACTAATGGGTACGATCTCTATCTAAAAACAGAAGAAAGTCGAAGAATCTCTAGTAATAACTCCAGTTTGTCTAGCCCAAATTAAGCAAAGCAAGGATACCAACCTTTGGTATCTTCTCTGAGAAATAGCTTCCTGTGAGTACTTGGAGTAATGCGCCATTACTGCAAATGGGATCTCATGAAATAAATATATACGAATAAGAAGATGATAAGATGTCTCCTAGTTGGTGTCTGTAATTAAATGCCAGACAGATTATTTTAGCTGCTGCTCACTTTAATAATGACGTGCAACTGAGTTAAATTATAAGGGTCTTGCTAACAAGTATCCCTATGGCCCTTGTAAGGTTTCCCTTAATGGAAATAGGTAGCACTACCAATATATTGGGATTATTCTCAATGCACATATTTTCATTATAGGAAACCTTAACAAGTGCCTCTACCAAAATCGAAACTATGAAAAGCACAAAATTGTGGATTGACAATAAAAAACCTTCTAATGTCTTAGAAAAGTAGCATGTGGAGAATAAAATAAGTAGTAAACTGACAGGAAGATAGATATATGAGATCACTTATTATTTTAACCACTTTATTACTTTAGACACTGTCTTAGTTAATTTCCCCTGCAGGTTATGTAGATCGTGCCTACTTCAGCTGGTGCTTTAAAGATATTCATTCATAGTCAAGATCATCATAATCTTTAACAGTTCAGTATGATGATTATTGAGCACTTGTATTGACAGTAGTCAATGAGTACATTTCTGGCATGCTATTTGTCCGGGAGACTCTTCATTATTCATTAGATCCCCAGATCTATTTGTTTTGGCTAGAGATAGAGAAAGCCAGTATGGCTGATTTGGTGGTTAGTAGACCCTGGCATCAATGGGATGATTGGAGTCGAGAGGTTGCAAGACTATGAAGTGGAGGGTGCTGTAATTGCTTTTCCTGAGCTATGAAGAGTATTATACTAGAAATCTGGAGGAAAATCCTACACCAGATAGATGATGGGTTATTTGTGCAGTGTGCTTAAATATAGCCTTCTAGGCAAGAATAATATCCTTGGACTTTTGGGTGGATCGTGGTAGTCACTAGACCAAGTGCCTGGGTTACCGTGCTCGGGTATCAGAGTGGCCTTCAGCCAAAAATCTGGGTACTAAATGTTTTAGAGAACTAAGTAAAAACCTAATGGAGATCATTGGTGTGTGAAGATCATTACTAAGGTGGCATCAGTTTGGAGGATCCCTGCTTCGTTCTTAATTTTATAAGGTGCAGGGTCTTAGCTTGGCCTCCATCTTATCAAGGCGTAACTCTTGGGGAATCCCAGAGAACCCGTTCTGGACCTTGTGGTTGAGAGATTGACTAACCGTTTTGATGGCTGGAAGAAGGCTTTCTTTTCACTAGTGGGTAGGATTACTCTCGTTAGATCCTTTTTATCAAGTTCCCTTTATTTTCTTTCCCTCTTTAGGATCCCTGTTAGTGTGGCTGATGGTATTGAGAAGATTATGTGGGACCCTGGAAGCGGTATTTCAATTACATTCAACAGCCACTACATTGACACCCGTTAGAACATGAATCCCAAAAAAAAAAAAAAACGTAAATCTAGGGAAGTCACCGCTATGTGACCTGTTGTACCTCCCTCGCGATGTTGCAGATGAGCAAGGGGTATCACAGCTGCACCTGGCAAACGGTTTGGATGAGTGGGTATGTGTGATGACCATGTTTTGGACCAGATTGAATGGCAGAAAAAGGATTCATGTAACCGGTCATCCTCAAGTGATATTAAGGCTGAGTTGAGCCACTACATTGACACCAGAACCAGGATCCAAATCCAATCATGGTGAAGTTTTACCTACTTTACTTGTGTACTCTTGTTGCTCGATTAAGACGAGATTTTCTACATTACTATTTAGTTGTCCAGAAAAGTGCAAGAAGCTATCAGGATACTACACAATAAGCAGATTAGCAACTATAACTACAAATCGCAATATCTGATCCACCCTGAGTATCTAAGAACTTTCTTAACCATGAACATGCCTAATTCTAATAAGGGTATCAACCAGTTTTTTGAAACACAATTTATGGCTCTGCCATAATGAAAACAGATTCAACGCGATAATTTTCAGTCTGTCTTATTAGTTATTATACTTCACTCAGCAAATCCCATACTGCGTAAGACTCGTTTAAGGGCAGTCTAAGGGTGGGGATAGAATCTTTACATCATGGTAGGTGTGAGTTCATGTGGCTCAATAAAAATCCTAGACAGGAATAACTAGGCAAGAAAATGAAGAGCGTGAAAGTAGGATGACCAGCACTAACAGTTGGTAACCTCCAGCACAAAAACGATGTTAAGGATGATCCAAACCCTATGACAACATGTGTTTAGCTGGAGGATAAAATACTTTCAAAAAAATTCCTAAAAGATGCATCGTAGAATCAACTGCCGTATCTTTTCAGTTCAAGAAGTTATGGAGTTGGCTATGTGTTGAAATAGTTGCAAGTGTTAAAAGTCAAAACAAAATGCACTAAACCAGATACATAGCACTGCTCTTACAAATTACAGTAATATCATTGTAAATATTGATATGTGATGGTACTCATCTTTCAGGACAAACGACTAAAAGAACATCTAGAGTAAGGTTAAGTTTATAAGTAAAAATTGTAAACCGAACAAATAAGCTAAAGATGAACTCAACTCACCTATGACCAACAGAATAAAGAGGAAGGTCAACAAGTTCAGCAGCCGTTATGTCACTGTCTAGCAATCCAGATGTTAAAATAATATCCAAGCAGGAATGAAACCTCTCAAAAACTTCTTGAGCAGCTTGTGAGTGATCAAAGGTCACATTGTAGGGGACAGAAATAATGAGATAGCCTTCATTCGCCAGAAGCCCAAGAAGATAGCTGCAAATATAGAACACAAAGTGTCAAAACTAACTCAGGTATTGAAGTTTTGGTATCTACGCCTAACACTACTACCTTCCCCCCATTCTTCACCCCCTCCTCCCCCTCCAAATAAAATAAACCAAAAACCAAAAAAAAAAGGATCTTATTTTGACACTGCATAATCAGCTTGACTATTTTAATTCTCCGTCCATCCCAAAATCATTTAGAAGAAAAAAAATTTGTCCTAAAATGAGTGTCATCTTTTCTATGAATTTACTAAATTCACATTTGCCGACTATCATTTCATTAGTGTCTGATTGCAATGCTATAATGTGGACACTAACGGCATTCACGTATATGTATTATTACAATTACTCAAAAGTCAACTTTCTTAATTCTATGAAAAATTAAAAAATGAACACTCTTTTGTGGACTGAGGGATTATTATTTTCCGACCAATTCATTATTGAGTTTTGGAGAAGAAAACAACATTCGTAACCTACTTTCACCGTCCAAAATGAATGTAAGAAAAAATGTTGTCCCAAAATGAACGCCTATACTAATAAAGTTACTAAATTCACCTTTCTCAACTATCATGTCAAAGTGCACTTGTAATTAGGGCTGCAAAGAAGCAGAGCTTTGGTGTGTTTGTGTTTTGGCTTGTTTAATTAACGAGATTTAAAAAAAGCTTGAGTTTGGTTCATTTACTAACCGAACGAGCTTGAGCCAAGCTTGCAAGGAGCTGAAATTTTTCGCGAGCTAACGAGTTTACCTTGTTTATTTTAAAATATATTAAATCCAATATATTTTTGAATAACTTAACATTTTTTTCATACAAATCTAATAAAATATATTTCAACGTTATAAAATTATAAAACAATTGTATCATGTGGCAAAATATCGAAATTATATAACTAAATATTTTATAACTTTAATAAAAAATACTTATATCTTGTATAAATATTAATTTTATTTATAATATTTTATAAACGACCGAGTGGAGCTTTAGCGAGCCGAACATACTCGAGCTTGAGCTTGGCTTGTTTACCTAACGAACCTAAATATCAAGCTTGAGCTTGGCATGTTTGCATAACGAACGAGCCTGAACCAACCCGCTACTGCGTCAAGTTGAGCTAAGTTCACGAACTCTTTAGTTCGCTTGCAGCCCTACTTGTACCAATATAAGGTGGACATTAAAGATATTTATGTATATGTGCAACTAAAATTGCTTAAAATACAACTTTCTTAATTTTAGCAAAAAACCAAAATACTCATTTTGGGACGGAATAGGTACATAAAAAGCACCACAAGAGCCCTAAAGTTTTATTCACTCCGTATCAAAATGAGTGTCTGTTTTTAGTATCCCTTTTTAATTCTTTACAAAAATTGAGAAAGCTGACTTTTTATGTCATTTTAGTAACAGTAGTGGTAGTAGTAGTATACATATGTATTCCAAGTGTCCACACTATAGCATTCCAAGTGTACATTATAACATGATATGAATTAGTAACTTCCTACAAAAAAACTTGCAAGGACACTCATTTCGGGAAGGAAAATGTTCCATAAATTGACACTCATCTTCGGACGGAAAGTAGACTTTATTTCTCAAATGAAACCTCAAAGTGATCATGCTGACTTGAAAAGTCAAACTTCGATTTTCGTTTCACAAGAACTAAGGCAATGGAGATTGAAAGTAATCAATAGTAGTTGTCAAGAATCAACTTTATCACCTGTATGTAACTTCAGGAACGGCTCCAATAAAGGCACCACCGAGGAATTTGATAATTGCACGCGGCTTCTTACCCTTGGGAGGAGGAATCACCAGACAAGACCCAACCCTTTTATATATCTTACTACTACTAAGACTAGCATTGTTTTGAACCGTATAATTTGCTCTTCCCGCATAGCCATTTGAAGACATACTCAGAAGGGAACTCGGAGCACATACCTTCTTATAATTATTTCTATTCCATGAAAACCCGCACCGTCGTTGACGCTGTGACGGCTGCCGGAGAATTCTAGGGGTACTGTGGGAGAAATATGTCAAAATTTTAGGGTTATAGTTACTGGTTCCCATGAATGTCACCGCCATTTTCGAATTCAACTGAGTAAAATTTGAATCAAAACAATTCATGAACAAGGATTTTAATTTTCAATTGTTGTGGCTAACTGGCAGAGTAGAGAGAAATGACAACAGAAGGGAGAGCGATGGGGGTAATTTCGTCATTCCATGTGGTTTTAGGACTGACTATAGTAGCGTGTGACTGTGTGTGTGCGCGGGAGGCTATACGTGGATCCCCAAACCCCCTTGTAAATGGGAAAGAAAATGAATATTTAAACAAAAAATATTTACTACTATTAATTAGGAAAATAATACTGTACTACTATGATTCGGAATTTCGGATAGCATACAGTAGTAACTATTGGTCTAACGTCAAATTTTTTTTTTTATATCCTAAATCTATCTTAAATCTCCAAAAACTCCCAACGCGATTCGTTATAACATTAATGGAATGATGATTTTGCAATCGAAAATCACCATGCCCACCACATTTGCTCCCGTAGAGCAACCTGCACCATTCTCACTACCAACAAGCAACATTATCACCAATAGCCACTAATTCTAAAGTCAAAAAAACACAAATTAATTACGAAATTTCACTATCTCTAAAATCTAAAACTTATTTTATCTCACTGTCTCTTAAATCTAGTTCATAATGTATCACAATCTCAAATCATCACCACCTTCATCACTGGCACTACAATTATAATGTGTATCCTTACAAAAGCCGCCACTGCCCACAACCCAAATTGAACCCTAGTCTCAATCTCACTAAACGCAACGATGTAGTCAACATTTTTTGCGACCTCTCCCATTCTCCTCTTCCATTATCTCCCTCTTTAACCCACCCTCGCACCCCCTCATCTTCACTACCACCATCCCCAAACTACCTCTCTCCTAATATTTAATTTTTAAAAAATCTTATCTGCATTTCAATGAGTTGAAAAATATTTTTACATGAATGACTACCTTTCCTAGACTATTCTAAAAATATTTGAGAGAAAGTGTTGTGGTGTTTTAGAGTGAGGATGTTGTAATGAGTTTTATTTTTAAAGAGAAACTTTGTAATTAATTTGTATTTTTGAACTTTGGAGTGGATGGTAGGACTGGTGGTTGCTAGTGCGTATGCTCGAGTTAGGTGTGGAAGCGGGAAAGGTGGTGCCGATGGTGGTTTTAGGATGCTACGTAATCATTGTATTAGTGATACATAATGGAAGTAACCGTTTGGGCTAAAAAAAAAAGAGAGAGAAATGTAGGTACAATGACATAAATGAAAAAATAAAGTAGATTGGTAAACACGTATCTGAACCTAAGTACAGTGGTTAAAAAACATAACGTTAGGCCTAAACTATTTCAATTACCACATTTGCAAGATGACTTGGAAATTGACCAACTAAGATTATCTTGTTCTTTCACTTCTTAAATCATTTCCTCTGGACCAACCTTTGATTTGGAAAATTCTAGCAATACAAAGAGAAGAAAAAGAATATTAAAAAAATAGGTTTCTTTTTTTCTTTTTCAATATAAAAACAAAAATAGGGTACACAACTCGTAACTTTACCATATCTTAAACCCCTATTCAACCTAATAAATTACATTAATTATCTAGTTTGTGAGACTCAAACTCCAAGCTCCTGATACAAAAAATTGATTTCTTTGTCAAACCGAACTCCCAACTTTTAAAATGAAAAGTTGGTACATAACTAATTGAGCTATGTGAGACCCCAAAAATTATTTATTTTGATTTTAGAGTATAAACAAATTTAATACTATTTTAGCAATTTGACCAAGTGATATTTTATTAACTCTTCTATGTTATCCTAGATAATAAACTAGTAATTTTTATAAAATTTGACTAAATTATATATTTGACTCTCTTTTAATATTTCACACTATTTTAAAGAAATAATAACATATTTATTATTTTAATAATAAATAGTTTACACAATTTGATTTGATTATGTACGGATAAATTGGTAGGAATCTTAGTTATTAAGAATTGAAGTGGGTCCCTCATGAAAGTTTCATCCATTTCTCTCTATTTGGTGAACCGACCTAGGCTGATTTTGAGGGAGTATCTATATAACAATATCACTCAGTTTACACGCTTATAATTGATAAAAGTTAATTATCGGCTCAGATTTACTGAGTTACTAAAATCTAACGGATACGATTCGATTAAACTTTCACACGTGTGAAGGCAGGTTTCTACCCCTCTCTCTCTCCCGTTCCCCCAACTTGCTTTCTTCTCTTCCAAATCCCTAAAACCTCACTTCACCAGCTCCACTACCTCCGCCATCACCGCAGTAATGTAGATTACTCCGCACCGCACCAGCTAGCACGACCGGCACCGGCGCGGGCTCCACCGCGGTCAAATAAACGACAGTCGACAACGACAACCACAAGACTACTCCGGCGGCGGCTCGGGTGGCTCGAATTCAATAGCACAAAGATCAACGGAAATGGCAATGGTGTGTCCAAATATCATCATCATCATCAGATGGTGAATGGAAGTGATGATGATGGAGGGGAGGGATTTAAGCAGGAGATGCGGGATTTGGAGGAAATGTTGTCAAAGTTGAATCCTATGGCTGAAGAATTCATGCCGCTGTCCATAGCTAACCATAGGCCTCTGTTACAACCTGCTGGACCTTTTGGTTATACGTCTAACAATTTTGTAGTCCACACTAACCCTGGCTTTTCCAATGGCGATTCTGCGATTGGCGAATTAAATCAGTCCAAGAACATCTTCCTCTGTTTTCGGACAGAACACTGTCAAGGTTGATTTGAAGCTCAAAAATAGTGTTTTTTGGTAGAAAAATTATGCACAAATATAGTACTAAGTTAGGATAATATTATGAGATTGATTTTAAACAAATTCGTAGCTTAAAACAGAGATTTAAGTGGCCAAAACAGCTCAAGAACAAAAAAAAAAAAGGGATGAACTAAAAAAATTTGAATTTGATCAAATTCGTGTTTTATGCATAAAAATTGATACCCAAAACATGATGAAAGACTGTATTGAAATCATTTATACATCAATTTGAATTTTAAATCTGAAGCAACGATATTGTTGAGGGTATTTTAGGAAGAAAATTTTCAAAATGCCTTTTAGCGGTTAAAAAAAAGGTGTACTGGAGAGAAAAAAAGTTTGGAAAAGTGGACCGACCAGCAATTTCTCCTATTAGTATATAAGTGAAACAAAAATACTACACTGATTACCCAAACTGGCAAACCTAAAACGTATTTTGTGTAGTTAAAAAAAAAAATTTTGGTAGAAAAAAAGAAGGCGGAAAGGCTGGGCGCCAAATTTTGTTTACACAAAGGAATGCCCAACTTTGGTCTTTTTGACTTCTAAGTTCCAAATTTGAGTCTTGAATCTCGATCCATCTTTACCTCTAAAATCCTTCATAGGTTTCAGTCAATCAAATATTCTAACTGATTTCAATCTCGCTTGCTCGCTAAAACTTAAAGTTAACGGTAGATCTTGCAAAAAATCTTAGCGAATTCAACTCAGTAACTCAATGAAGAAAAAATCTTGGCAAACCATTGTAGATCAATGGTTCATTGGTTCTAAGTTTGAATCTTTCGCAATTATTGGTAAGATTTTACTACTTGTAAGAGTTTTTATTTTATTTATTTTTGGGGAAAATTTCAATTTTTATTGGGTGTTTTGCCGTTTTGAATTTGATTTCTTGCAATTTTCAAATTTAGGTTTGATTCCCCACTAATTTTGTTGTTGTCGCATACATTTGCAATATGTTGTTAAATATTATTATGATAATTTGATCTTAATATTTTCTTGTGTATGTTATGACTTGAGTCATTATGTATGGATATTGAATTTGATAATTAAATATGGGCCCTTCCTTTAACTTTACCCCGCGCCTATAAAATGCTAGGAACGACCCTGTTTGTGGTGCATAAGCCTCTAGCTTTAGACAAAAGGAAAATATAGAATGAGGCAAGTTAGGGATGTATTAAGGTTTGAGACAAGCTAGGCCGAAGTAATATCCTGAAACGGAACGATTAGAAAATAAACACTTATTCCTTTCATTCTAAAATAAGTTTCTTCAATTGATTATACATGAATTTTAAGAAAATGTTTGACTTTATGTAAATTTACTTTAGTGTTCCTCAATTTATCACTAGTAATATTAAATTAATGTTATTTGTTTATTTTTCCATCTCATAAAAAAAATATATGTTAAACAATCAATTTAATTTTTTTTAAATAAAATAATTATTTTAAAACGTCAAAAAATAAAATAGAGGTAACTTATTAACGGGAATACTATTTTTAGAAGAGAGTTGCTATTTACACCCAAGGATTCACTAAGGACACCCCACCCAAATATTTTCCATCACTTAAAAAACTAAGTACACTCCCCCTTAATTTCCTATTATATCCTTACAATAACTTTTCTAAAATTAACTCATCCTACTAACTACACCCCACCCTCCTTCTTCCTTCCCCCCCCCCCACTCGTACACCCCACCCTTCTTCTTCCTTCCACCCAGCCCGTCCCCTTCCTCTGTTTTTTTAACACCCCCTACCTCCTCCTTCCCACCACATATCCCCTTCCTATGTTTTTTATTTTTTTTTAATTTTTAAACACCTCATTCCTCCTCCTTCCCACTACCCACCCCATTCCTCTGGTTTTTTTTTGTTTTTTGTTTTGAACACTCCCTTCCTCCTTCCCACCACCACCACTCAAGGTGTCAAGCCCACCCCCTTCCTCCTCCTCCTTTCCCCCCACACCGTCAAGCCCACCCCTTCCTCCCCCTCCCCTCCCTTTCCCCCCCCTTCCACCACCAGTGCAACTCGCCTCCCCCTCCTTCCCCCCACACCATTCAAGCCCACCCCCTTCCTCCCTTCTTTCCCACCTACCACACAAGTCAAACTCACCAATGCAGCCTGATTTCAAAATTAGGTATAAATTTTTTTTTTTAGTTGTTCAGTATCCTTACGGAACACCTATAATAGTGTTCGGTACCCTTATCAAATACTAACATTGGTGTTCGACACTGATAAGTGGGTATTTTACTCATTTATTGGGTATTATTCGAGCTTAGATTTTACTAATTCTCGAGGTTTTTGTAATCTAATGTTTTGTTTTAGTTTTATTTTGTAGTTTTAGGGTTTAAAGGGCCAATCATGCAAATTTGAAGGACTTTGAAGCTTATTTAGAAATTCAGGGGGTCTTTGTGCAAATTCCTGAAAGCTGAAGGAAAAGTTGAAAATTCTGCCATCAAGAGACGGCTGTGGCAGCCTTGTTTTCCCCTTTTTCCAATTTCTTTTGGTTTCCTTTTTTGTATTGGATTCTTTTTCCCCAAAAAATATTGTATTTTAGGTAGGTATAAATATATCCCTTTTAGGCTAGGTTTAGGGTTAACAATCTTTAAAGCCGTCAATAGAGAATTAGACAAAGGAAGAACGAAGAACGAAGTTTGTAATTTTGGATTCAAGTATCAATTTCTTGACTCTTATTATTAATATTCTTCTTCTTTCCATGCTTAATCTGATGAATCTTTTGTTTATTATTATGAGTTTTGTTTATTTAATTATGAACTAAATTCATATAGCTAGGGTAAGGGGTAGCCAATTCATGAAAGAGTAATTTTGATCCGATTAGGGTAACGATCAATTGCATGATTGTGTGAGTTTTAATTCTTGTGCTTAATGCTTTGAAAGACTGGCCACCTTTTAATTGTTTTCAATTATGTGGATGAGACCGAGAGGAGATTCCATATGATGGATCGTAGGAATTATTACCATGGATCTAAATTCATGCTAGAGATAGATGAGTTGATACATGCAATTAGCCATAGATCGTCTCGAAAGCTAAGAGAATTTCATAAAACCTAATGCGTTGTTTTCTAACTAAATCTACCTAGAGATACGTAGGTTGTTAGGGAATAATAGGATTGATATTGCTCGAGAGAGAATATTGATTAAATTAGGAAATTCCGTTGTCACACAATAGTAATTGATCGGAATCCGAAATCGTTGATTGTTACTCTGAAGTGAATTGGTGAACCTAAACCCTAGCGCTTTTCTCTCATTGAATCCTTTAAAATTGTTATCTACTTGCTTTCTTTAGTTTAATTAGTTTAGTTAAATTCAAAACAACTATCTTTCACTCTCTCTAGATTAAAGTTTAGAATACCAAAGTTTGATTTTGTTCCAGTCCCTTGGGTACGACAACCCCTCATATTTCCACTTTATTACTTGAGACTAGTACACTTGCTAGTAGTAGGTATTCATCACATCAGACACCCTTATCGAACAACACAAAAAATATTTAAATTATAATTTATAATAATATTTTTATAATATATACAATGAGTGTACTCAGTAAAATTCTAAACTTAAATAGCAACCCTTTTTTTTAAAAGGAAATCAATAGAATGATAGAGTAGGGATAGTTTCTTGTAATTCATTTAATAAGATAATTGCTATTTATATCCAGTAAATATTTGGTACACCTTTCAAAATATTTGGTACCCCTATCAAATCCCGTTTGCACAATTTTTATTTTCGGTAGGGGTGCCAAATACCAAAGGTACTAAGCAATTTATCATGTGCAAATAGCAATTCTGTTTGATATAATGGCAGGAACCGGAAACACGAAAATTATCACGGTTACCGGAGAGACCCCAAATTTATGCAGAATCAGGCTCAAGCTATTTGACTCTTGTCGGAGAAAGGACAAAGGCACATCTGTTCTCAGCTTCTTCAGGTAAGTCCTTACCCTTCTCTCTCTCTCTCTCTCTCTCTCTCTCTCTCTCTCTCTCTCTCTCTCTCCCTCTCCTTCTCTATTTGTGCATGAATAAATGCCAGACCCTGAATCCAAAAACCCTAACAAAGCCTTGAATGTTTCCGATAAGCTTCTAAAATCTCTCATTTCTGTGATTTGTATACTTTTGATTGTTGTGGAATTTCTAATTGAAAGACATTATTGACCCAATTGGTCAATCAAGATTAGCAGACTTTAAACTAGTTCAGTTTAAGTTCAATCAACATTATTGGGGATGTCATTGGATGTTTTGTTGTACTCTGTGTGTATGTGGGTGTTTTCCCCCTAATTTGTTATCATGGAATAGACTAATTGGATTATCTATGAAATTTCTCATTTCCATCGCTAACTGTAGTACTCCCTCCGGCATGTTTATATTGGTCACTAAAATATTCCTAATAAATGTCTCAACAATCACCCTTTTGTACCCTTTATTTAGTTAGTTAATATGCATTATTTACCTTGTAAATACTCAACTTGGTTAGGGGCATAATAAAAAATTAGACAGTTAATGTGCAGTGGATTTCTAAGTAGCCAAAAACTTTGAGAGTACCAAAAAAGGGAATAGGTCATCATATATGAGACGGAGGTAGTAAAATTATCAAAAAACAGAAATTTCTTTACTGGATTAATTTTGGACAAACTGATACTTTTAGCATCCCAAAAAAATAGTCCAAGTTTTACTTTTCTTGGTCAACTTGATTAACCTTTGGTCAGCAATTTACAAAAATTTACTTGTTCTTATGAAATTTTAAAGGTTCTTATTTATAGTATTCTTAATTTGTACCAATGATTGAAATTTCATTACCTAAGACATAGTAAATGTATGTTAAATAGTGATTTGACTTGTCCTAGGTTGACTTTCATATAAGGAAGTATGACTATATATTTGGGATGGAGGAAGTATTTTGTAAAAACAGAAATTTAAAAGGTTTAATTTGTCTGTGTATTTGAATGTATGTGTATATGTATGTAAGTTGTTTTTATACAATGTAGTATCCAATGTTTTCATTGACCAATTAGTGGTCCAGATATCAATATCAACAACAATGCTAGGGGTAGATGGCAAGCATAAGAAGGATATAATTGAGCATTATTTAACTGATAATCTTGCTTTGGACCGAACAAAGTGGCGAAAGAATATTCATGAAACCGCGCCCAAGTAATTGGAGCAGAGTTTGAGTTGAATCGAGTACCCATTGTTTTCAGTGTAGCAGTATTACTCTTGTCCTGTGTCAGAATCTACCATGTTTGGAATTGACGGATAATAACCTGTTTCAGTTTCGGCTGCTCTTGATGATCTTTTTTATGATGATTTTTTAGAATGTCTTCTCTCATGTAGCGAAAATGTGTCATATTTATTTTTATTCTTTGCAGTAGATTTTAAGTGATGGGTTTGCCAAAATTTACACGCCCTAAAGGAGGTGATGGTCAGTTGAGTCCTAACCTTTATGTCGCCAACTGTGGGCCAGCTGTTGGACTTTCTTTTGATGCTATCACATCGGCTTTTAGCACTTATGGAGCAATCAAAGGAGTGTATCCTGCCGACGAGAGCGGTACTCGAGTTATTGTCTCTTACTATGAAGAGACTTCTGCCCAAGTGGCCTTAAAAGCATTGGACAGATATCCCTGTCCTGATCTTGGAGGCCGTTCTTTGCACATCCGGTATTCAGTACATCAACCACATTGCAAGGTACCACAGTTCACTTACTTAAGCTTCTTTTATTTTAGGCTCAGATTTGAAGTTGATTTCTTTCATAAATACAAATCATTTTTGTAGCAGCAATGCATGGTTTCGAGGGTTATAAGATTGTCATCAAGTACAACTCTTAGCCGTTGTGTTAAGACATGGATCACATCCTAGTAGGTTATTTTTGGCATTCATATATTTGTAGGCACATTTCTGCTCTTCATTTCTGGACTTACGCACTTGAAAAATGAACTTTATGGTACAATATGACCATTTTAATGCTACAAGATTTGGAGGGAAAAAAAACCAAAAGAAAAAATTGGCATTTTCATTAGCCACATATAGGCAACTTGTCTATGCAGTTTGTTGATGCTGTGAGCTTGCCTATGTGTGTACAATTTTCATGATGGGATCTTAGTGGGTAAAAGTAGTCTCTTCTCACATAATGTGGTAGTGGCAAGCTGCTGCATATAAATAGTTACTATATTTTACTTTATTTTGCTATTTTTGCTATGTTACTTGTTCACGAATGCGTCTTTTTTCTTTTAGGCACAAACCAATGATTCAGTTCAGGTATCTTTGGAAGCGTCAGAATTGAATATTCCTGGTGTCTACTTGATGCATGACTTTCTTTCAGCTAAAGAAGAGGAGGTTGCATAATTTTTCCTTTTGAAATATCTGAGCACTTGGGCTTTCTTCTTTATTCATAGTTTGATTACTGCTGTAGATTTTGTCACCAGAAGTTTAACTTCTTGCAAAGATGTACGCATGCATGTATTGATTACTTCCTTTTTAATTTTTTAGGAATTGCTTGCAGCTGTTGATGCTAGGCCTTGGCAAAGTCTTGCGAAGAGAAGGGTTCAGCATTATGGGTATGAGTTTTGCTATGAAGTAAGTTCTAAAATAAATGTAGAAAAAGCTTTCCACCTTGATTGTATTGACCCTGATGGACTGGAATGACACGATTACTCTCAACCATAAATGACACGCTGAGACAGAGATTTCCTAAACTTAGGACAAGATACAGTGGGGACTGATTGCACTACATGTTCGCATATAAACATGATATTTTGTTTGGTATCTGGGAGATCAATATTGAATTTTGCCTCCCTTATCAGTTTTCAGGTGCAAAATTTCCTTTCTGTTATCTTGGAGTCCCATTGGACGGCAATCCTGTATTACGTCTTTCTGAGACCCGGTGGTGGAGAGGGTTGCTAGTTGGCTTGGCGACTCCTGAAAAGCGAGTTTCTTCTGACTTGGGGTAAAAACTACTCTGATTAGATCATGCCTTTCTAGCATTCCTACGTTTTTGTCTTTGTTTAAGATACCGGTTAAGGTCGATTCCATCCTTAATAACATGACAAGGGATATTCTTTGGTTAGGGGTAGGAGAAGGGAAGAGTGATCATCTCGTCAGCCCATTGATGAGGTTGGTTTAGGTTGGGTAAGCTAGTGCTCAAGAATGCCTCTTTAGTGGCTAAGTTGTTATAGCAATGTCCTCTTGAAGGCGTTGAGCAGGTTGATGGATAGAGCTGTTTTGGGAGGTTTTTTTAGCGGATTCAAGGTGGGCAGGCATGATGTTTCGGAGACTAGGGTGTCCCACTTGTTATTTGCTGATGATACTTTGGTGTTTTGTGGGGCTGAGAAGACTCAATTGGGATTCTTGAGGTTGGTGCTATTATTTTTCCAAGCGGTTTCGGGTCTTTGAGTTAACATCTCCAAGAGTGAGATTATTCCAGTAGCTGAGGTGGCAAATGTGGTATCTTTGGCTTCCTTCTTCGGGTGCAGGGTTGCTAATCTTCCTTCTACTTACCTTGGTTTACCTATCGGTGCTCCCTTTAGAAGTAAAGCCATGTGGAATCCTGTGATTGAGAGGTGCGAATGGCGTTTGGCGGGTTGGAAGAAACAATTTTTGTCTAAAGGAGGGAGGTTCGTTCTAGTCAGAAATGGGCTGTCTAACAGGCCCACATATTTTCTGTCGATTTTTGTGCTTCCTGCTAGTGTTCGTAATAGACTAGAAAAGCTTGAGAGAGATTTTCTTTGGGAAGGTCAGATGGAGGATCGAAAATATCATTTAGTCAAGTGAGACAAGGTTTGTGTCACTATGAAGTTCGGAGGGTTAGGCATCAAAAACCTCGAGATCTTTAACGAGGCGTTACTCGGGAAGTGGTGTTGGAGATACTTGTATGAGAAGAATGCTTTGTGGAGGGCAGTAGTTAATAGTAAATATGGATCTGGGGGCCATTTTTGGTTTCCTAACTCGATTTCAGTTCTGGCTGGGGTGGGGGTTTGAAAGGAATTATGAAGGGTTGGCCTAATTTTGAAAGGTTCATTTCCTTTGAAATAGGGACGGGCTCAGAGATTCTTTTTTGGAAAGATAAGTGGTGTGATAATTCGGAGATGTGGAGAGAGTTTCCCAACTAGTTCAACATAGCCTCAGATAAGAGTGCTTGGTTAGCTCTGTTTTACAGGTGAGAAATGGTAAGCTGAGTTGGAGTCCGAATTTTCGCAGGAATATTCAAGATTGGGAGATGGCTGACTGCTGCGATTTTTTGAGGCCTTGTATTCCCAGAGCGTGGGTTCTTCGGTTGATAGAGTGATCTGTAGGGGGTCCAAAAGCAAATGCTTCTCGGTGAAATCTTACTATCTCAAACCGATGAATTGCGAAAGGACTTCCTTTCCGTGGAAGGTAATTTGTAAGACCCTAGCTCCAATCAGAGTTGCGTTTCTTGCTTGGGAAGCAGCTCATGGTGCCATTCTCACAGGTGACAATCTGCGAAGACGACAAAAAATTTATATTAACTAGTGCTATATGTGCAAAGGGAGCGGAGAAAGTGTTAAACCAATGTTGCTTCATTGTCCGGTGATGCTGGAGTTATGGAATATGCTATTTTGCCTTTTTAATCTGTCTTGGGTGATGCCAAGCACGCTTTTAGGTTTGTTCAGATGTTGGTGCTAATTTTGCTGTCGAAGGAGAAGGAACTTTGTTTGGAGAGAGAGAAATAGGAGAGCGTTTGATAATGTGGAAGGTTCCATAACCTGCTTGAAAGATGTTGTGCTGCGTGAGTTGTTTTTTTGGAGTGCAAGGGCTGACTCCCATGTCCTTTCTGTGAACGCTAATTTCGTAGATTTTGTGCATAACATTTCTTTGGATAGCTAGTCTCTTTTGTTTGTATACCTCTAGTGTACAAAGGACGCGTCACCTGCGTTGACGCTTTTTTTTATATATACCTTACTTATCAAAAAAAAAAAGTCCTCTTTATTCTAATTTGGAGAGTAAAATTTATTGTGAAAACACTCTTTCCTTGCACTCAATAAATCTTTTAGCCTGATTATTGACTATTAACACTTTTGGCTTACGTTATTACTTGAACTTGACAATTGACCTTGAATGTGTTAGTACATTTGGCCACATCAAATCATGATAGTATTATGAGAACTTGATTTGATCTTCGTTATGTTAACACATTGGTCACGCTGAATAACAATTGTAGTAATGCTTTAGATTGATTATTTTGGTAAATTGATATTGTTGAAGATTAGACTTGATTTATATTGTATATGATGTGAAAAGTATGTCGATACGTGGCTGAATAGCATTGAGTCATTAGTAAGCCTCTATACTATTGGTCCTTTTGCCTCTTCGCACATTGTATGGAGAATACTTTGGCAACTAGAGTCGTAGATTTGGGCATGACTCATGAACTATGGTCCCTACATGTCCGAATAAGAAAGAGCTAGTAAGCTATTTTGGCATTGTACTCAAGCTATGGCCACATGGTATTAAGGTTGGAGTATGGCATAAATTGAAATATTTGACAACTCAACTTCCTAGGTTAGGTAGACTTGGCAATACATCATCTACAATAGAACTATACAACACATACACACACAACTTCCTTGGTCTCATTTTCTACCACTGATCCTCGCAGGTGCTCTTTTAGATTGCCAAGTCTACCTAACCTAGGATAGTTTCCTCCAAGGACAATCACATTATGTGATTCTTACTGAAGATAATTTGAGGGCTAGGAAGAGGATTTATGTCAATTGGTGCTTCATGTGTGAAAAGGATGAAGAGAGCGTTAATGCTGTTGCATTGTTCTGTAGCTTGGGAGGTTTGGAACTTTTTGTTTCGTCTTGCCAATGTCTCTTGGGTTATGCCAAGGACCATTAAGGAGCTGCTTCGGTGTTGGTCTCTCTATAAGAGGAGGAGGAGGAATGTCTTATGGGATGCAGCTCCTTTGGCTATTTGCTGGAATATTTGGAAGGAGAGGAATAGAAGGGTTTTTGAGAATGTGGAGGTAGATATTGGTCGGATTAAGGTGGATATTATTTGGGCTCTTCGTTACTGGTGTTCTGAATCTAGCCTGAATTCAGGGAATTCTTTTGTTGATATCGTGGACAGGATTTCGTTTCTATTGTAGCTCTTTGGTAGTAGTATACTCCCTGTATACAAAGGACTCGTCACCTGCTTTGGCGATGCTTCTAATATAATTCTTACATATCAAAAAAATAAAAAGGTTTTTGCAGTGTTGGTCGTAGGTGGAGGAAGTGGGTTAAGGGGTGCCTTAGTTTAGTTAGTTAGTTGTTGTTGTTGTTTCTTTTATATTATTATTATTATTATTATTATTATTTTAATATTTTGTGATTGGCAAATGTGAAACCTAAATCATGGTTTTCTCTCTCTGGAGAGCTTCATTGGGTTACATATATTTCCTTTCCTTTTAACCCTTGTTGATGTGTTGAGTAGATTAGGGCTTCTGCGTGGGTTTGTTTGAGGGGTATCCAGTTTGCTGACGAGGCTATCCTCTTCGTAATTTGTTTTTGTTCTATGGACTTCTCATCTGTCCTTTTGTTTCCTTTGTTAGTTTTAATGTGATTTTCTTTTGAATTGGTTGTATAGTGCAGTGTTTTTCATTTTAGTATCTTGGGATGCCTTTAGGAGGTGCCATTGGTTTCTTTCTGATATCTCGTCGTAGATCGGTGGCTAGGCTTCTTTGTGGGTGGAGAGGGCCCTCTTCTTGTCATTAGGTGGGAAGATTACTATTATTCACAGGTCTTTCGAGTATTCCAATGTACATCCTGTTTTTGTATATTCCATCAAAAAATGGAAGTATCTGTTTTTGTACAAAGTCCTGGTTTAGATTGCCTCATATTAAGAGACGGTGCAACATTATTACTGTTTTAAATTTTTTTTTAAGGAAACAGGGACGGCCCCCTGCTAGATATTATTAAAAGAATAAAAAAAGTATAAATCCTGGCCCTTATAAATGGGAGGACAAAGGAGCCTAACCTCGAAAAGGAAAACCAGTATAGCTTATAAATGGGAGGACAAAGGAGCCTAAGCTCGAAAAGGAAAACCAATATAGCTCGAGGAAGAGTGCTAATGGAGGGAAAGGAAGAGTCTAATTGAGAGCAACAAGCAAGGTTAGCAAGACCGTCAGCAGCCGAGTTTGCTTCACGATAACAGTGTCTGAAAACAAAACCCCTATCTATTTGCATGCGAAGAATGTCTCGGTATAAGTAAATACATTGCCAAGGAGGAGAGTGGCTTTTAGAAAACCAATCGCAAATACTTTTAGAATCAATTTCAATAATAGCACCATTGGAAGCTTGAGCATACAACCATTTGATACCCTGGTGGAGAGCCCACAATTCCGCCAAGTTGTTGGTACAATCCCCGTAAAAGGAAGCATAAGCATAGACAAGATCCCCTTTGAAATTTCAAATAATGCCCCCACCCCCTCCTAGCCTAGGATTCCCTGTACAAGCTCCATCCGAGTTCAACTTGAGGACACCAGGAGGAGGTTTTTCCCACTTGACAGTTTGGATCACAACCTTCTTCTTTGGCCCTTTATAAGAGTAAGAACCCAAAGGGGTGTGAGAAAATTGGAAATTGGCAGCCATAAGAATGTGATGCAAATCAGTTTGAATCGAAGAGACAACCATAGAGACAGGCCGAATAGAGTTCTCAAACAGTGCAAGATTACGGCGTTTCCATAGATGCCAAAAAATTAAAGAAGGCAATAGCGTTGTTACCGTAGTTTTGGAATCCAGCCACCAAGAGAAGCATCGTTGCTCAGTAGAGTTGGTACTCATCAAAATCCCATAGATATTGTGGAAATACAACCAAACCGAGACAGCAACAGCACTGGTAAGGAAAACATGATCAAAAGTTTCCAGCTCGCTCGAAGCAACATTATTACTATATTTTGGGAGTAATCTGGGAATTTACGCCCCAAATATTGTACTCCCTCCGTCCCTAAATTATTGTCTTCCTTTCCATTTTTGTCTGTTCCAAAATAATTGTCTTGTTTGAAAATTTTCCTTTTTATTACATTACTTTTACCATTTTACCCTTAACTTTTTCTCTTACTTTAATTATGGACCACATACACATGGGCATTAAAGGAAATCACACATTATACCAATATTAATAATCAAGTCAATTGTTTTTTCTTAATCCGTGTGCTGGGTCAAACAAGATCTAATTAAGGGACGGAGGGAGTAGTATGGTTAAGGATATTCTTGGAAACTTAGATGGTTAAATGCTACTACTACACTATATTTTGCAGCGACTAGCTTATTTTGTAAATTCTTTTATCCAGCCAGGCCCCAAAAATAGTCAACTTCAATTAGATTGCATTTGTGTTATTATACTTGCACCATTTTCATATCAAATTTTATGGGATTGTAGTTTCTCTTTGAGGGACAAAATTGATGCTTTTGCTGGACAAGCATGATCCTTTTGCTGCTTTTGAAAATTATCTTGAGATATAAATTGATTATTAATGTGGGACAAGCATAATGCTTTTGCTGGTTTCTTGATGACTTACGTCATAGCAACGGTCACATACTGATGAAGCATTTTGTTTCTCCTTTTTGCTGCAGACTAGAAATGTTAACACCAAACAGCATCTGGGTGAACTTCCATTATTTGTTTCTACCATACTAGAAAGGATTGCTTCATTTAAGAAGCTTGATGATGCTGCAGATGTAATCTTGGACCAATTGACGGTATGCTTTCTTTCTGCATTCTGTAGAATTATGTGTATCATTCTTGGGATCACACGTTTACATCTTTTTCTTGCTAAGTTTCAAGTGTTAAATACAGCTATCATATTTTGCTATTTGTTTTCATGCTTACAACCAGTAGTTTGCTATAATTTTGCTGAAGGTTAACGAGTATCCTGCTGGGGTTGGCTTGTCCCCACATATAGACACTCATTCAGCATTTGAGGGCTCAATTTTCAGCCTTTCACTAGCAGGGCCTTGCATTATGGAGTTCAGAAAGTACTCAGAAGGAGACTCGCTATCGAAACCTACCTCCACTACTGACAGGGAAGTGGAGAATTCAGACAATAGCTCAAATTTTGTGAGAAAAGCAATTTATCTCCCCCCTCGATCAATGCTCTTGTTCTTGGGGGAAGCAAGATATGCCTGGCATCATTACATTCCACACCATAAGGTACATCTGATAAGTTGTCGACTCTTTCTGTAGTGAAGTCGTTGTCATATACTTCAGTTATGTTCTGTATCCAGTCGATTAGATTGCAGATCAGTGAGAGTCAATTGACA
This sequence comes from Platycodon grandiflorus, assembly GCA_016624345.1. Classification (NCBI taxonomy): domain Eukaryota; kingdom Viridiplantae; phylum Streptophyta; class Magnoliopsida; order Asterales; family Campanulaceae; genus Platycodon; species Platycodon grandiflorus. Next base: position 37,917,465 of record CM028362.1, read on the forward strand.
AAACGCAACCATTTACATTTTCTTTTTCTTTTCTTCCATTTATGGGTCAGTAATCATGTACAATTTCTCCTGTCACTCACAAGCACAAGAGAAAGGGACGCAGGATCTTCAAGTTCATCCTTCTTTGGAAGGACTACTCGTGGTTTTGCTTATGTGCACTGGTTTGGTTTACGCCATCTCCTTGCCCCCGAACTACCCTCATTTTCAATATCATTCCTCCGCCTCTTTTTTTTTTTACGAGTTCCATTTGTTTCTGAAGATACAAACATCCAGGGACCATTAATTAGATATCTTGATTTATTTAATTCTATTGTTTATTATCTACTCCTTATTCCTTGGATACTGGGTTTTTTCCTTTTCTTTTCCCACGTAGATTTCCTTGAAGAAAGAGGATATAAGAAACCTTTGACATTAGCTTTTCAACTTCATTGTAACATGGGACCGACTTTCCTAGGTTTGGTTGATTGACATCTCTTGCAGAAATTTTACGAGTGTAGATTTTTAATTTCTTGATTGGGGTGCAATGAGATGGAATGAAATGCTGATCCCTGTTCTTAGATTCTTTTTCTTCTCCCCTTTGATGGATGTTTACTGATATGTTTCTATAGGTTGATGTGGTGAAGGACAGCGTGATTAAAAGGTGTTCAAGGAGAGTATCCTTTACATTTCGCAAGGTTAGTGGAGTTAAAGGCTTTGGTATGTTGTTTTACTGTCATAGTTTACTGGTTTTGATATCTAAGGTCAGTTCTATAAACACTGTTTATGCTTGGGTTGGGTCAGTAAGACATGAGTCATCACTCTTTATTTCATCTCATTCTCTATTTAACTGGTAGGTTTGCGGATTTGCGTGTGATGCTATGTTTGTAAAAAGGACAAAAGTTTGTAAATTTTCGTATATCCGGTGGCGTTTCAGAGAAGTATAGCTTGTATTCCCTTCTCTCCTTTTGTTTGCAATTTGGTCCTCTCTGTCCTTTACACGGGGTACCCTTGGAGAATGATAAGGTCCTTTGGGCCCATTTAATCCTTTGCATTGCCTAAGGTCCTAAGCATTCAAATTCTTATAAAATTGCTTACACATTTCAGAAAATATACTAGCTTGAGCAAATCATGCAAATGGGTTGTTTCTAGCTCTACCCCCCCCCCAAAAAAAAAAAAAAAGAAAAATAAAGCATCGGCTGCACAAAAAAGAAGTAATTTCTAGCTTCATGACTTTTGGCCTCTGTAACTTGAACAAACGTTTTGCTATTAATGGTGGATTAAGGTTGAAAGCATAGTTATTAAGGCGGAAGGCAAGAGGCGGGCGAGTGGTACTTTTTTAGGGCGAGAGGCGAGGCGAGATGCGGGCGACCTAAAGGCGAGAAAGTAGGAAAAATAGTATATATATTTATTTATTTTATTGTAACAAATTCGAAAGCATGTATATATGACAATAATAAAACCTCAAATAAAAAAAAAATCATGCAACCAATAAAAATTAAGTCATGGAATACAAGTAAAAGTTACTAATTAGCAAGGATCTATACTCTGTTTGTACTCCAAAAACAGACTAAACAGAAAAGTAGAAGAAAAAAAGAAGGAAAAACTCCAAATCCTGAAGTAAAAAGAAAAAAGTTATAAAAAAAAAAAGTCCAAGAAAAAAGTACAGGACGCGCCACCTTTTTTGGTGCTGTTGGTATTTAATGAAAAAAAAGAAAAAGTTGAAATGTCCAAAAACCAAAAAAGTCCAAGAAAAATAAAATAATAAGTACTCTGTTTATTTTCACTTTTCAGCCCTGGTTGAGACTACAAGAGAGAAATAGAAATAGATACAATAAAAGAAACAAAATAGATAGACTACAAGAGAGAAATAGAACAAGGAAAAAGAAAAAAAATGAAAAGATGAATATGAAACAAAGAACAAGGCGAGATACGAGAGACACCTGTTCCGGAGAGTTCGCAAGTCGTCAGGGGTTCGGCTCGTGGTCGCTGTCGTTGTTGCTAGGGCTGGTCGCCGTCGTTGTTGCTAGGGCTGCTGGTTGCACTCACAAGAGGCAGTCGCACCCTCTTTCTTCTTCCGCTGTTGTCGCCAAGTTTGTCGAGTGAGTCGATTTTTAGGGTTTTCTTTTTATTACGTCGATTTGGAAAAAAAAAAAGATGTTTGGTAAAAAAAACGTCTTTTGGTAAAAAAAGACGTCGTTTTATGTGCCTGTCACGAAGGCGTCCCTTCTCTCCACCTCTCGCCTTGCTCGAAGTCGGCGAAGGCGAGCGCCTTTACACCGCCTTCCTAAAAACGACTCGCATGTTCATAATCGAAGCGGCCATGCCTTGCCTCCTGCCTCCAGGCGCCTCGGGTGGCTAAGGCGACCACCTTTAATAACTATGGTTGAAAGGGTCTATGGTTAGGAGCAATGTGAGTTCAATTGCATCTAAATGATTAAATGAATAATTGTTTTTTTGGGAATGTAGCTAGTAGCTACTAGCCTAGTACCAACTACCAACCTGTTGTGAGGCGTGAGACAGCCCGATTTATTTTACTCCCTCCGTCCATAAATAAGTGTCCGTTTTTGACTTTTCAAAGAAATTAAGCAAATTGACTTTTAAGCTATTTTAATAACATATGTACATTAATGTCTTTAATATCCACATGTAACATAGAAGTACACACTAGGACATACTAGGACATGATATGTGTCAAAGGTGAAATTAGTAAACGTACACAAAAATGGACTCTCATTTGGGGACAAGAAAATTTTAAAAATGGACACTCATTTAGGGACGGAGGAGCATGTTCTTTTTGTTGGTAAAGAAGACAAATCTTGTTACGACGTGAAAGAAAGGTCTAATCAGCCAGCGATTATTTTCATACATGAATGCATGTTACTTGCAGCGCAGAGTAATGTGAAAATGACTTGGTACTTGGGAAAAAAAAAGACTTGGTACTTGGGGATGCAGTACAAGTTGAGGACAGGTGTGAATCATTTATGAATGGTTGCCTCCAGTTCATGAAAGTAGATCTGGCACCATTTGCATGAAAATGTGTAGTATTTGAATCATGTCAATACCTGTGCACCTTCCATTAAAATGTTTGAATCTGGACTTTCAAATGTTTGGACAGTTTCTCTGCTTTGTCATACTTATGATCTAACTGACTAGTAAAAGTTGATGATTTTCACTTATTGTAGGTCAGGAAAGGACCATGCCGATGTGAATATCCTCACTTCTGTGATTCTCAAAGATAGTAATGTTTTTCATTCTGAGCCAAGTTGCGCCATAGGAATGAAAGATTTTGATTTTGGAATCAAGGATAAAGCTCTCACTGGTTTAGTTGGTACTGGGCAACACATTTTTGGATCTGGGAGATTGTTGCCGAAGGAACAGGACATCCATTTTCTCATGTGCATCAAAGGTGGCAGAAGATTTGAGTAGAATAGAGTAGTCGCTGAAAGTTTTTAGGATGAATACAACAAAAACATACCCTTACAAATGACACCCAATGTCCGAAATCAACCTATAAGTCTTAAGTCCCGATCCCTTCTATCCGTGCCTTCATCCAGTTTCCCCCATAAACAAGTATTGTTCATTTCTGTTTATGGGTTGGATTTGGATCGTACGAAATCCCTGTTCAACAATAGTTGTTTATGTGAAACAGGACGAAGGCACGGATAGAAGGGATTGGGACTTATAGGTTGATTTTGGACACTGGGTGTCGTATCGACATGGAAAGATGCCTCTATGTTCTTGATTGTGCCCAAAATCTTGTTCCGATAGGAAAGTTGCGTGTATTAGAATAACGAGGCTGCAAAACATTTATATATTCTCATCTATTAGTGTTTTGAGTTAACATTAATAGATTCAGAAATTTTACAAAACTTTTAACATGTATTCAAGTTCACCTTTGGGTAATTCTTAAATACGCATGCAACATAATTGATGCCAAATATAGGAAGTCTTAACGAACAATAATAGTATTCATTGGCCAAATAAGTTATCTATTTTTGGACGACCTTCTAGCAAATAATTTGTAATCTCAATTGGTCAATATATTGTTCTTGTAATTCTTTAAAGGCATTTATTTACTAATATACGTAACGTGTGAGATATTCCATTCATCTCTCTTGAAACAGGATTGGCGCCAAAAGGAGATGCTGCACTGCGTTCAATCCTGGAAAAATTGAAACGATTGCGAACCCAAATAAAATTTTTTTTTTCTTTCTTTACGGTTTGAAGAAGGATTAACAATTTAATTTGGAAAAATTATGGATTCACAATCTACTGTTCTGATACCACATGTAATAGTTTCCATTATGGAATGTGAAGATATTAAGAGGATGTGACTCAGCCATGCTCAAGAAAAGCATTTATAATTTCTTTTTCGTTGGTGTATGCAACTGATAGTAAGTCGTACAAGTAGGTATGTGTGAGTATGAACCTTGAATGAAAGGAATTGAGTTCTATTTAATTTGTGTTTCTGTTGAATTGTTATTTAGTTTTAAATATTCATACCGAGTCTCTTTCGAAATTGAAATTGGTGTCGCTTTAGGTGAAAGCATGGAGTTTAAGAAAACAGACCCTTTCTGTGCGACAATTCAAATATTTATAGAAAAATTTAAACCAAGTGTGACATTTAAAATCTTGACACACTAACTTCGCAACTAAGATAATTAAGTGTTGGAATTACTTTTTGATATCATGCCTTTATTCTGATAAGGGTAAATAGCTTTAATGGTCATTAAATTTTGTAATTAGGTCATTACACAATTTTTTTTGCAATCGGTTTATGGCAATCACAATTTTCTTCCAATTGAGTCATTCCATTAACGGACGTCAAAATTGTTATTGGGCCAAGGTATGTGATCGCACGTGACACAATTAGGGTGACTCGATGGCCCAAGGTAAGTGATTGCACGTGACACAACTAGGGTGACTCGATTGCTAGTTTGGACGATGGCTTGGAAAATGAAGGTCAACAAACGAAAAAAGTACTCGCCTAAAAACCCTCCATGTGCGAGGCATGAGGGTCATTAAGCGAGTATTTTCTTGCTCCTTTACCTTAATTTTTCAAGTCATTGATTGAGTCAGTAGCCGAGTCACTAAAGTTATGTCGCATGTGGTCATGTGACCATAGTCCGTTATCTATTTTGGACCGTCATTAACAAAATGACTCAATTGCAAGCAAATTGTAGGAACAATAACCCAATGTTCATTTAGTATCCCCAAGAACAAATTAGGGTAAAGTTTAGTGACCAATAAAACTATTTACCCATCTGAAAAAGTTACTTACTCTGTTATGCTACCATTTCATATTTGCAAATCAACATCGCTAGCCTTACAACTAAGGCTACAACTTTTGTTACAACTAAAAATGACAAAGTTGTCTTTTTCCAAAAATAACTTTGCTATTTTTTTTTTTTACATGAAAACTTTTAAGAAATTCTTAATTCATTCTCAAATCTCTCTCTTGGATTTTGATGGCATGGTTACCATTCAACAATGCCTTCATGCTCCCTCCTCCATCTTAAAAAAATAAAAATAAATAGTTCTACTTTTCCCTTTGGTTGTCTTTAAAAAATAGTTCAGTTTTTTTAAAATAGAAGTAATAATTTAGTGTAATTTGAAGAAAGTATAAGCAAATAAAACTATATGAGGTATGGATTGGTATTAAAATTGCTTCTATAAAGAAAATTTATGTTTAAACACAAATACACACACACACACACAAACACAAACACAAAATTGAATTAGAGCATAGATGTAATATTAACAGGTTGCATTGGTTGCATTAGGGTCTTAAGCTCTTCCTGGAACCTCTCCATGGCTGGAAAAGGCAACCATATCGGCACCAGAATCCCATCCTCTCCTTTAGTGTTCCGAAACTTGGCGTAAATGCTCCTAAAGGATGTACCCCCAACAACAGGTCCACCATAAACTGCCTTCCCCCATCCACAGTCCACCTCTTCAAACCCGAGTCGCGAGGTGTCAGAAACAAGAAAGTTCCACGACTTTGCCAACGGAGGCCTGCCCTTGACCACCATAAGATCTACCAACGACCTCATATACTCCTCAGTTACTTTGGCCTTGGCCTCTTTCATTAGTCCCAATGCATAAGCCAACGAATTCTTACATAAGTCTCCTGCCTTTGAGACTGCTGCAGGGGAGGCAATTGCATTCCCATAAAACCCACCAGGCAAGTCTAGGTGGTTTTTAGAGCGCACATTCATCACGCTCGTAAGGCGTACAACCTTGTCCGGATCAACTTGAAGTGCTTTTGTGCGCAGTTTCCATACACACGCCGTGATCCTGTCAAATGTAGAACAATGTTGTGGCATATGTTTCCGAATTGCTCTCATCTCTTTTGAGCCAAAGAAGAACGACCGTTGGACTAGTTCTTTGTCATCCATGGTGACTAGTGGATCTTCATCATCCCCAACCTCCTTGTACTCGTGATGTTCACATGTAACATTTGGCGGGTTTCGTGCATATATCAGCTCCCTATCCCAGACAGGCAGTATAGAAGGTGCTATCGCACCTCGTGCCATCTCTCCAACAGCGTTCAAGAACTGGACTAAGCCCAGTCCATCACTTATTACGTGGTATATGTTTACAGCAAAGGCGAATCCTCCGCACTTAAATCTAGTTACCTATAATTTCAAGAAAGTTAGCATATATAGCCAGTAAAAATCGTACATTTTGTGTGTGGAGACTGACCTGAATCAACAATATAGGGGAACTGAAAATCCCTCCAGAGCTGGGAACATCATACAGAAGATCATCGGAGTAAGGACACGGTGGTTGAATGGAATCACCCAAATCCTCAAGCCTGATATCGGCATCGGCTTCCACAAATAGAACCCCTTGGCTATTACAATCTACCACAAGCTTATACTGATGATGATCATTATCAGGCTCTTCAAGTTTAATCACCTTACCTGCATACGGATAGTAATACACAAGGACTTTAGCCACTGCTTCTCTAATAACCTTGACAGGATCTTTTCCTCCCATCAAAGCATTGCTTTGATAAAACATAATGATCGGGAAACGAGACCAAAGCTCTCGCTGAGTATCTATATCTGAAAGTTGCTTAGTTTCTTTCGGGGTTGGCCTGGCCGGCACAATCATCTCGGCTTGTTTGCGACGCACCGAGAATGAGAGTTCCATTTTATTTGATCAACAGCAGCAGAAGCAGAAGCAGAAGCAGAAGCAGAAACAAGAAGGTGATAAAATTAGTACTTGAACGCAGTATTAGAAAGATAGAAACCAATATATAGCCCCAAACACCCCCTCTCCTCCTCTCAAGAACTGCAGGCCCACGGATGGAAGTCTCTTCAGACATTGCCATTTGGTGGAATCCTCTCATCTGACATTTTCAAAAAACTGTGAGGTCAGGTTGGCTTATTTGTTTTAGACATTTGTCACCTAACAGAATCCTCCCATCTAATTTTGTGGTGGGGTGGGGGGAATCCTCTCGTCTACCCCCATCGTCCCAAAATAAGTGTTTCCTTTTAAACTTATATAGGATTTAAAAATAAATTGACTTTATATAATTTTTCTTTAATATTTTTAAAATATATATTTTTTATTTTATAAAAGTTGGAAGGGACACAAATCTTGCCTTTATTATATGATGCCTTTTGGTGCGGCTAGAACAAATTGTTTGAACACCTTAGTGAAGTAACAAATTGTTTGAACACGTTAGTGAAGTACCAGAGTGGCTATGGTGTAGGGCTTGAACACTCAATCTCTCTGTTAAAAGAAACAACGGTGCCTTTGGTGAGACATGAACACCAGACCTTTTTAAGTACCAGGGAAGGGTGTCGTCCTCTGGTGAGGTTGAACACCCGACCTTTTTAAGTACCAGGGTGTCGTCCTTTGGTGAGTCTTGAATACTCGATCTCTCCGTTAAAAGAAGTGACAGTACCAGTTGAGCTAGACCTTGTTAGTACTTTTAAAATACTTCATCTGTTCCTAAATTATTGTCTTGTTTGTCCTGGATTAATAAAACGCGATTGACTCTATTAATAATATTTATATTTTTGTAATTTTCCACTTTTACCTTTGTGGAAATGAGTAAGATGAATGGTACTTTCATTAGCTATACATTATTACTTTTTAAATTTTTTGAATAATAATATATTTCGTCCAAATTTTTTGAATAATTCAAATTGTTAAGAGTAATAGCGATACTTGATTGATTATAATTTTGAATAATTCAAATTGTTAAGAGTAATAGTGAGACTTGATTGATTATAAGTTCAAAGTGTCAAATTGTCCCATGTCGTTAATGAGTCCCATAAATTAAGAGTAATATTTAATAGGACAAAATGGTAAAGATATTTTTCTAAAAAGAAAAGCTTCAAAACAAAATTTTTTAAAATAGACAAAAAAAAAAAAAAACCAGAGAAAGACAACAATTTAAAAACAAATGAAATATTCTTTAGTAATGTCAAATCAATAAGACCCTTCTTTTAGAAACAGGATTACATTTCTGAAATAAATTAAAAAGAAAAGATTTTTTATTTTTAGAACAGATGGAGCATTTGTTTTTTTGGTGGCTGTTAATATAATTTGTGGAGTGCCTAATGTAACAGTTCAGCTTATGATGATATATCTGCAGGCGTTGACCTAGTATGTCTTTTAACAAGTCAACGGTTCTAAGAAAAGAATAACAGAAAACCATGACAAAAACATTTGGGACTTGTTTTCCCAACTCCGAACGCAACCAAAAACTGCAAAATGAATAGTTAGTTATGACTACTATATTTAGTAGTTCCTTTGGGATGGTCGGTATTGAAGAGGAAAAACAAGTAAATTCCGTTTCGGTTATTCCACAACCATGGGAAAACGCCGCCACGGCTCTTAACTGAAACATCTTGCTCTTGCAACCAAAATATCCGCTGTCTTTGAAATTCGTCTCATAAGCCAAGACATTCACATAGAACACTAAAGTCGCACCATTAGTTGATACAGGAAATCAAATGATGAACAACATTTATAAGCCGTATGCCATAATACAACAATTATACCATATTGCTTCTCTTCATGAACTCCGTGAGTTGTTTGCTTAGATCAACACTCAGCGCTAAACTGTCCTATCCATCACCAAAAACAAAACTTCCATAATTATCAGAGTTCTAAACCTGCTGTTTCCCCTGCAAAAGAAAATTCAGAAAAACTTTTTAACTTTTTTATTATACTAAAGCAGAAAAATGAGAGGGGCATCCTTAACATCCGCATTAACCCACAAATCATCTTGGTTCAAACGGTAACGTTATGAACACAAGGCTGCCCAAGTGAAGGATGTTTTGACACATCCAAGACGACATAGCATGTTGCATACCATTTGCTAACGACGTTGTTATTGATGAGACGAAAACACAGTCAAACCACAAAAATGTGTAAACTAAGGAGTAAGCTGAAAAATATTGAAAGGTTTTAATGGCAGAAGAAATACTAATGGAAGAAAAAACAAACTTCAAAATGAACATATATGTGATACGTAAAAATAGCCTCAATAGGAGAAAAAAAAATGAGAGAATATTGCTTGAGAAGTTTTGCGCATATACACTGTAGATCAATTGTAACACCAATCAGAAAGTGTGATAATATTCAACAACTGTAATAGAGGCATGGAATGACCAAACCTAATATGGACGATAACAATTAAGAAGAATATTAGTGCGTGTGGGTTGAGTGATGAACTTGCTTTGGAGATGACAAAATGGCAAAAATGGATTCATGTAGCCGACCAATGCTTTGGACAAAGATTGAGTTGACTCGAGTATTTTCAACACAAGGTAGTCCCAAGAATTTCAAGAGATAGCCTTTTAGACAATAAAAAACTATGAGCAGGCTCTACTTCAGTTAACAGCAGTGTCGACATAAAACCTAGCTACATACAATCCAAGTGTAACAAAAAAATTGATCACAACTATATGACACAAATTCAGAGGCAAATCACGCCTCCGCGACGAGGACAACAAACTCCGTTGAATCTGGGGATTATGATTCACAAGTTTGTGGAGGTGAGATCCATGAAGTTTAAAGAGAAGACGCATTTCGTGGACTATAATTTGGTGCAGAAGGTTAGGGAGGGCACGTGTATCCGTGATCACGGCTTCTGGGGTAGGAGGAGATAAGGTTGAAAAAGATGGTGGTGACTGATGTGAGCTTGGAGTTAATTGGGAAGTCCTTCAGAACTTTAAGGTGTTGCTGTTGTCGTCTTGTGAGAGTTTACGAGCTTGCTGCCATTGCAGGTGAATTTTCTTGAGATCTATTACGGGGTGTGTTTTGTCATTCGGTGTTTGAAACTTTACAGGCAGGTTATATGTTTGTGGATTATGTTTGAATCATTGTGTGAAATGTTGGGAGGGTATGGAAATTTTTTTGAATCTTTGGCTTCCGGCCAATGCTGCTTATTATTGTTTAAAGTGCAGAGCTTGAAGATGAATTTGTAAAGGGTATTTGGTCAATTCACAATAAATTTAACAGGAAATATTGACGGTAACAGAGGAAGGGCTAAACTGGCAGCGAAAGCCAAGCTTGAAGACCATATGCATTAAAAAAAAAAAAATTTGGTAGGACCAAGCTTATAAATAGTGCCAAGTTTAAGGACCATAATATTTATCTAATCCTTCAAAAAATTCAATCATTCAGTTTTAATTATGCAATAAAATGTCTAAATATTGATCTGGGACTCTGACAGTATTGGTGTCAGGAGATTGATATTGTCATCAAGAAATTCAAAGATTAAGAAGAGAAGGAGCAGGACAGGACCAACGCAGTTCGAATACGAGTAGTTTTACGGAAACCTTACCATGCATGCATTTAATAAAGTAGTCCAACTCTGAGAAGCATAATGTTCTTTCAACCAAAGGCAATGGCTGTTGAAACGTAAAGAATTCAAAGTGATGACGGTCCGGATCATTTCTTGGCTTCGCAGTTTCAACTATTCTCATGAAACCATCTCTATCATAACATGGAAATGCGTTTTGACCTGCTACAGGCAACCCTCTTTCCCAGGCTGAACTTAAAACCTGTAAGAATGAAAAAGACAAGAGTAACCTTCATCATGAACCGTAGCCCGGAAAAAGGAGGTAAAATAAGGAATGAACTAAGGGATCTACCACAAATTCTTCTAATTATTGCAAGATATGTGTACAAATTTTACCTGACAGGACATTGAATTGATTTTCATTTCCCTAAAGCAGCTAATCATCAAAACTAGAGAACTACCTATACAGCTTTAGAACAGAAAATGGAAAGACGAAAGAAACCCAATCAGCCATTACCTGCCAACTTAAGCCTTCTGGATCAGCGGATGCTTCGTCAATTTCCTGGGATGTCACCTGCAGCCCCAAGCAGACAAACTTCACTGTGACAGAGTGTTTCTTAAGAACCTCAAAAAGAGGAGAGTATCCATCCTGATTTGTTGGGTTATAGTATCCAGCTGTGAGCTCTGCTGCATGGCTTGTAGATTTATACCACCAATAAACTGCTGGAATCTGCACAAAAAATTTGATCACGTACAATTCACAACATACAAGAAACATTAGCTCTAACATTGCATAGTAAAAGTAGTGAATTAAAACTGCATGAATCTTGCTAGTCGCAAACTTTTGACAGGTCTCTTCAGCTTTAGGCTCAACTTTATTTATTAATCCGAGCTTAAGGGTAAAGAACATACACAAGAAACTTTTAAATGACTTAAATGCACCAAACATTTACCTTTATAATTATCCTTATATCCTCAAATGCTAGCCTTGCAAGGGTCAGGACATAATTCACGTGTTCTATTAAGGACTGAGAATACCAGTGGAGGAAGAAACGCCCATAGTAGCTGTCATAATCACCTCGTTCACAGAAGAATCCAGTTTCATGTGGCCTAGAATTGTAATGACCAGCATTATCAGGCCCTCTTGCCCAGTAAGAGTGCCCCCGCAATTTTGCAGCTTTTTGAAGATTCTGCTGTGAATATTTATCATAACACTGCAAAAGACTGAAGTATGTTATAAATGTATTTAAAGGATATATGACACTACATAGTTATTACGCCTGAAGCATTGACTTTCAATAAAAGTGAACATAACTTGATATAGCTGAGAATGGTTACCATCCATCAACCCGCACAGATGAAGATGAAATACATTGAATACAATACTGTTTTGCGACTAGATTGAACAATAAATACTATCACTAACGTATCGAAGCAGAACTCAGTAGTTAAGTACGCTGTAAGCACAATGGTGACTCTGGCAGGCAAGATGAGTTCATACAAGACTATTTTCCTTCCATCTAAAACAGTCTACGCGAATAAACCTCCTGAATGATGAAAATAAGAAACAGAAGATAATGCTAAATCACGAGTTAATCAGGAAAAACTAAGGCTTTCTTTATTTGTAGTATTTTGTATCAGTTCATGATTTATATCAGGAATAGATTGTTTTAATATTTGAATTGTGATATTTAAGATATGGAATTCTTGCTTGGTGAGGACAGAATTTATCTAGTCGAATTCTTTCTTGTTTATGAATTGTCCATAATAGAAGGAGATACTGACATGATACGTTGCAGCAATGTTCTTATGAGAGTGAGATTCCCGGCCTAGTTTGAGTTGGACATTAATATGACTGTGCAGTGTATGATGACATATTAGTTTGCAACCCTTTGTTTCAAGGTCTGCAGGACTGGGAATTGCTATAGGAGTTTATCGGCCTGTTCCATGAGGTTGGTACCCTGGTCGAGGTTGAATGCAGCATAGTTATTCCGATCTTATCACGCCATCAATGGAAACGTAAACTTTTGTGACCAATTATGCAAATTATATTTCCTGTTAGCTTCTATGTAAACAAATATCACAAATCGAACTTTCCAGTAGGTTCATCGCCACCATGTGATGCAGAATAGATTGAGATGCAATAAGATTCATGCTTGCAATAATATAGGGATGTTAAATGCAACTTCTAGACAACCACATTTATTTTGATCACTAGTTATTCATATACTTCAATTTTTTCCTCTTTCAATTCGGCACATAGGGGTTTTAGTTTTAAAGAGTACCTACTAATATCTTACAAACCAGTATAGGTGATCCATCTATTCGCTGATTTGGGACATATTGGTCTATGCCACAACACACATATTTTAGTAAGCAATACAACAAATTGGAGTCATTCCAATGAAATCACTTTCGCCATAAATCGCACAAAAATAAGTTAAAATACTCCATAATTCAACGTGTGCGAAGTGCTTCGCTGCACCAGGTACAAAGCACTAGGTCTGAAACCTAATTTTAGGTTCCAGAATTTATAGTGCTCAAGGTCTTAAATTGAGCCCTCACCTCTTCAAAATACCTTATACACCTTTAAAACCAAAAAACCAAGCTTGAGCAGAATTCAGAAAGGCTACTACGTGCAAATTAGAAACCTATAGCGCACAAACAACTAAATGAGGCATAAAGAAATCAATATATGACTGTAGCTAGAATATTAGGCATGACACTTGTAAACAATATCAAGATACAAAAACCACCAAATGGGCAAGCATGTTGCATCTAGTAAATCTAATGATCCAGCATCTTTCTTAGACAACATAAATTCATGTGTGCTCTACTGCTCTTCATGCCTGAGAGTTACGGTTCTGTCCTAACATCACCACAATCTCATATGCAGAGCCTCTGAAACATTCAAAGTCGGCGTTGGAGGACCTACATTAGTCATCCTTACTAGTTTCTAATAATTAATGTGATAATTGATTAGATCAGAAATGCACAATAAGGGGAGTCCATATAAGAAGCATTAATCATGCTTTTCTCTTGTGAATTACCCGTCTTCTTCATCGATTACAAAGCAGTGAATATCTTCTATCTCGTAATTCCCAGTAGTGACAGGGTAGCAGTTCCAGTAAGGAATTTTTTTTGCTGTCCCCTTAATGAATGCTTCCAAAACACTTTCTATTTGCTAACAGCCTAACATACCCAAATTACATTGTATTAGCCAATTTAAGCAAATAAAGCCAGAGGTTAGGTCTAGCTCTCACTCAGACACTCCCAGTTGGATTAGGCAAAACTGTTGATGAAAAACCTTCTTCAGGAAAATCAGAAATTATCACACCACTGGATGAGGTGCACTACACAAGATTCGGAAAGAAAAAAATGCAGTGACTTGGAGTTTATTAAAGAGCTAGCATATCCTAAATAGCAAGATTATTCTGATGAGCTAATTCAAAAAGAGGAGCAATCTACTATAACATGCCAAATTGTAGTTTTTGAAAACCAGTTAGTTCCTTTATAGTCAAAGCAAGATGATAACAGGAAGACAGAAAGTGACAGTATGTTCGACTCGTTAGGGTTCAATGCAGAGTGGAGAAACAAACAGCATGGTTTGCTTTAACAGATACCTGGAACTCACCAATACCCGGATATCTCCATCCCATCCTTTCTGAAAAAGAAGGGTATTTCAGTTCTCCTGAGGCTCCTAGTCCTATTTCAACAGCAGTAATAAGACCTTCAGCAAACTAATCATCAAACTCTGTTCTGAAGCTTCTCATGAGATCAAAATAGACCTGCAATACCAGAAATGCAAATGAAGAAATTACCAGATAACCTGCAGTTCATTAGAAACCTGCAACTCTCGCGATGGCACAAGCCTTTACAATTGCAAGTCATGTCGAATTAACAATTCATGTTCTTATACATGAAGTAAAAAATGAAGTATACCTAACAAGGACTAGAGACATATTTAATAGTAGACAGAGTTACAGAAGGTAGCTGATAAACAGAGTGGCTCCAGGGGTTCTACTTCTACACCTTGATCATATCCATTCAATTTAATGCAATACTCTACAAGAAAACAGAAAGAAAAAAAACCAACATGAATAGTGGAGCAGCGTTGTAAACTGGGCCAAAAAGTTAAACACTGAGCAAAAATAATCATAAAGTACTAGTTAGAGAGGGGGGATGAATGGCTAGAAGAAAAGATGAATCCATCACAGATACTCCTAAATTATAACTTTTTTTTGAATGTTAAGGTTACCAAGGATAACATCAAATCTCATGAAACATCCACTGAGCACCCATCAAAGGGGGAAAATAAATAAAAAACAGAAGAAAAAAGATGGACTCAATGACTACCATGTGTAACGAAGCTAAGAAAATATCGAAATCCCAACCATGTATCAGGTGTACAACAAATAATCAAATTAACATAATGCCAAGACATCATTTCAGAGGTGGAAAACAAAAGAGTATTGACTAAAAGTTATACTGTGCAGAAATTACTAAAATCATACTAATCAACATTTTAATACCTCTACACCAGTTCTTCCTCTCAGGACTCGTTCTTTGTCAATGCCCCAAGATAGGCATTCAGTATTTCTCCTTCCTACTCGGTCTGTGAAAAATATATCATGATTTTCTTTTCCTATCTCAATAACCCATTGGGGAAGGGATATGAGAACGCCACCCGAATCATTTCCCCCGCACTCGTGAAAAGCCAGTCCAACCTAGAGAATATAAAGGGATTTCAAGAGTTATTGCAGTTCTCTAGAGGAAATTACAGTAACTGAGAATGAGAACATATCATATAGATCTTGCAACATCTACATTCACAAACCAAGATAAGATTACAGTTAAAAACATATGAATTGATCTTGAATCTCATTGGTGGTTCACAAATAGACCACAAACCTGAGCCCCAAATGATGAATGACAATAGAATCCTAACCAGCAAATTCAGAAGATTTAAGGAGAAAACGAACTAAAAATATGAGCAGTCACACTTGATACCTGCAACTTAAGCTCAAATTCTTGTATGATTTTAAATAGTTCCCTGTATCCAGACCATTCATATTTTTGCGGGCTCCAACCTTCGACAATACCCCACCAACAATCTACGACCACGCCATCTACATGTAATGACTTCAGATGGCTTAGCTCCTGTCTAACACCTTCACGATCAAGCAACTGGCAGAAATTGTTGATTATACCAGTCTGCACAGTTAAATTAATGGTGTTCAACATTCAGTACGATTATCAGAATTCGCATTCATGAAGGTACATGACAAATGGCAAGGTATGATATCATAGAGGTGTACAAAAGCATGAGGAGAAGAAAAAAAATAAAGTTAACATGAACAAATATTTGGAATTCATGGATAACCAATGAACCAAAACCAAAACAAAGAAAATCAACCACTTACACCGAGCATCACATAAACAGGGACATAGGTCGTCCCTAAGAAATGATTCCCTTGCTCCCCAAGTTGTACTTCTTGCATTAGCTGCAATATCCATAAGAGTCAAAGGTAGTTTAATGTACAGCTTGAACCAGAAACATATTATTTGCAAACACAGAAGATAGAGTTCAACATTCTGATAACTAGTAACATGTGACCAAGTTGAATATTGAAGGGACACATGTGCCACTTATCTCAATTATAAAGTTCCCAAAAATGTAATTTGAGAACAATGTCAAAATTTGGCCAACAGCTCCTTAATCATTGATCCAACAATGGGATTGGAGATCAATAAGGAAGATTTTCGGCTTGGAGTAATATTCCCACTTCTAACATAAGCCTTCTCCCACCTCCTGCCATGCCCTCAAATTCCTAGAACCCCAGACGTTCAAACTAACTAGCCTATCCCTATCCAAGAATGAGTTTTAGCTAATATTTGAATGTTTTCCAATCCTATCATTATATAGAGACTTGGCAGTGATGATGAAGGTTAATGATCTTTTTTGTTTTTCATATCAATTGTAATATGTCATATGGCATGGCAAAACATTGCCATAAAATCTAAGTGCTAGAATTGAATTGTGATGCAGATGTGCCCTTCCAAGAAAGAATAGTTCAAATAGAGAAGTATCCACACGGTGAAAATGAGTGAAACCAAAAGGTGGAAATGAGTTGAACCAAAAGGTGTTTCTTGATGGAATGTCCAACAATGTAGATATCTTCTACAAAAATATGCATAAGGCCAGTTAAATAACCTGGTCAGGCTCCAAACATTCCGGTGAGTTAATCGCACTGCTACTTGTAAATTTATCACCTTCTCTATCCCTGTCTGGTACTACAACCGAATCAAGAGATGCTGGAGATAGACTCTCATCAATTCTGAGAACTGACGGCTGAAAATCTAGCGATGCTTTCATAGAACAATTCTGTAAGGAACTTCCAGACACTGGACTTTCACCAGACCTCACCGGAAATGCACCCTGTGCAAAATGAGAGGTTGATTGATTCAAACTGCTGTATAATGTTACAATACTAGCTAGCAATTATCCAGATATATATATAATTGGGAATACCAAAAACCAGAAAAAAAAATCCAGAAAAAAAAACCAAAACATTTTTGTCCGAACTAACCCATTTTTCACCTGCAAGTCATTATTACCATGAAAATTTCTTTCACTTCTGTTTTCAACAAGCACAAATAAAAGAACAACAGAAACACACGTTGAAAATGAGTGCATCTCATGTTTGACATGGAATGCGGGTGTCACGAAACAGCTAACCCATAAGAAATTTCCCAACACTATCAATAGCATCGAGTTTCAACAAAAAATCCAATACATAACCTTTCAGATCTAAATATTTATGGAGAAGGGACCAAGGAGCTGCAACCTGGTGCTCCCTAAGAACTAATAGACTACTGTAATTCCCCCAAGAAAGATTTGGACATCCAATTAAATTGTTGTATCTTGGCCCTTTCTTGTGAAAATCTATAATTCCTTCTTGTCCTTGTACAAGGACAAGAACGCATAAGACCACCTGGTAGTGTATCCTTTGCACTTTAGGAACTGCTAAGTTACCAACTGATCTAAAAGCTTAAGGTGTTTGATAGGGGTGACAACATGGACTCACAATATTTCGGATAACAAATGCAAGCATGACGACTCGAACCCAAGACCTTGCCAAACTAGACCTCTGATACCATGTTAAATTACCAACTCATCTAAAAGCTTAAGGTATTAGATAGAGGCCCAACAATATATATCAAACTCAACAGGAACCACTAGCAGCTTACATTCGAGATTTCTGACTCGCAATTGTCTCAGTGTCTTGATACCAACAGTTGGGGCAAGAGTAATAAGAGTTCGAGTAGGCAGCTACTGAAACAAAATTTGTAACGGCAAACAATGAAAAAAGAGCAAGAAAAATAAAAAATTAACACGTAGATTTACGTGATTCACCCCACAAATATGAGTAGGCTAAGTTGATGAGTGCCTCTCATTTTCTTCCTTAAGGGCTATGGGTTAACGCACACAACGACTCTCCACCTTGACTACAACCACTTCAAGAAATTTGGTAGATATACTTCTGATGTAGCAGATTTCTTATAATATGGGCTGGTTATTTACTTGTAATTAGTTTGCTTACTTTTGAATTGTTAAAGTCAAGTTTTTATGCTCTTAAGGCCTATTAGAGTAGTTACTAGTTTAGGGGTTGATTTGGGAACTTTTAGACAATTGAGGGGAAACTTCTGTAAGTTATGTCATAGTTTTACGTAAGGGTTATCAGAGTGACGTGATTACAATTTAATTTTGAGCTTTGAGTTTTATCTCAAGGATAACAGCCGTCGAGGGCCTTCTCTTATTTCCATGCTTCTGCTACTTGTGATCTGGTATTTGATCCACGTTTTATTGATCTCTCTATTGCCTATCTGCTGGAGGTGGAGTCTCTTCTACCTTTGGCTAAATTATTTTTGGTATCAAAACACGATTCGGATACCTGGAAACAACTCTGAGTTGATACGATGAGAAGAGGACTTCTAACTCAGACACAGAGATGAGATTTTGGGGGTTTAACCCATCGAGTCGCCACCCTGGTAGAAGCAGTTCAAAATTGGGCAGGGAGCAACCTGTTGATGGTCATGACTCATGAGCCAGGAAAAGATCGACCGTTGCATCCCAAAGATACGCTAGAAGGAAACTTTGGTGAAAATTGTCTTAAAAACATTGCAAATAGGGTTGTATCGAGACAACAAGGAAACCCAAATTATAGCGAGCAACAAGTGACCAGACATCACAGAGAAGAAAGTTGTGATTACGGGGAACATAGTTATCAGTATCTAACGATACGATATAAAAATGGGAGTAATTGATACATATCTTATGTGCGCATCCTATTTGACTACGTATCCTACGACAGTACGACACATTATTCATATCTTACAATACAGTATTGTATCTTACGATACAATAGCGTATCTTACGATACGTTGTTTTCTTGTAATATAGACTCGCACCAAATAAAAATACATTATTATTTTTAAAAAATCACTTTTTCTTACAAAGTCAGCATATAAAAAGTCATAAAAAATCTGAGCTTTTAAAACTAAATTATTTCTTAAAACTTTTTTAGGTTATCATTATATTGATTATTGAATAATACTTCAATGTAAATCAGTGAAACACAATCTTTGAATCTTAACTTACAAATATTATGGTTCTAATGATTATAGCTTTGTCATATATTTAATAAATACACTTATATCTACTTATAGTTCCTACTTCCTATATATATATATATATATATATATATATATATATATATATATTTCAGGTGGAATATCAAAAAAATTGTGTATTTCTATATGCAAAGTGTATCCTACGATACACAGATTATCATGAAAATGAAATTACGATTCACGTTACGTATCCCGATTTAATAACGGGGAAAATGACGATGTTAAAATTTCTGAATTTGAATCTTTAAGCAAAACAACCGTTGAAGATATGATCACTTGGAATTCTTCCCGAGTCTCTGATGAATACCTGGACGAGGATGATACAAGTGAGATAATATTTTCTCTACTTTGATTTAAAGGTGTTAAACATTGTGGCATTGATCCACAGTTTGATGGATCCCGAGACTTTTTCCACTAAGGTCAGCACACATTGTGTGAATTGGGAAGCCCCACAAGTATTTGATAAATGTTCTCAAAGATCAAATTTGGCTACTCTTGACTGTCCTAACATCCATGTTCAACCTTGTTCAATAACTAATATTAAGCCGGTAGCTAGTGAAAAAGTCAGATTGTATTGTGATGAGAATTATTATGATCATATTTGGGAAGAATTAATGGGGAGCTGATCAGGATAGGTTTGCCATGATGGATTTGTGAGGCATCTACTCTGAAGATACATGCTCAATGACCGCTTCTACATTGGCCTGCGTCCGAGGAAGAAGTCTCCAATCCAACTTCTAAGTGCAAAACTAATCAAGGTTACGTTGATTCTGCAAAGAACAAGAAAGAAAGGCCAGAAAGAATTATCTGGATTACCGATAGACAGTGGAAAATAAGCTGAAATTGAACTCAGTCGGTGTTGAGTTCTTCCCAGCGAAATTGATGTTGGCCATTTCTTAGAATATGGGCGGCTATTTACTTGTAATTAGTTCTTTAGTTTTGAGTTGTTAAAGTCGGTATTTTTTTACGCTTTTAAGGCTTATTACAGTAGCTAATTAGTTAGGGGGTTGTTTTAGGAACTTTTTTGACAAGTTAGGGAGCATTTCTGTAAGTTATGTCATAGGTTTACATAGGGGTAATAAGAGAAGGAGAATAACTGTTCAGGGCCTTCTCTTATTCCTTTGCTTCTGCTACTTGTGATTTGGTATTTAATAAGCTTTTTCTTAATTTCTCCATTGCCTATCTAGTGGAGTGTTTCTCTTCTATTTTTCGTTTCCTTCACTTCAACAACTTCAAGTTATTTTATAGATGCACTTCTCTCCTTCAATTTGCCCTAAAGGGAACATTTGAGTTGTGAGAAGCAAGTACCTGGGTATAATACCCAGCAATGGGTGTGAGAAACCCAACCCTCAGTGGTGGGTACGAGAAACCCAACCCCAAATGGTGGGTTTCAAATGCCCACTATTAGTGGGTATTTCATACATGTGCAAAACTAATACCCATGTGCGCTTATCCATTGCCCTAGGAAGATGCTTGCTTACCAAACGTACCCTAAGGGCCCTTAAATGCAGCTAAAGACCAATCCAGAAAACACTCAAAGGAAGACCATTAGGACCTCAAATATGCAGCTGCCCGAACAAACTCCAAATCCAAGACAATCTAACTCTTCAACTGATCCATGGGCACTGTCCCAAGAAAACTCTAGGTCATTATTTAATAAACATACTTAATCCCTTTGTGATACAACATACAAGTTACGAGCCACCATTACCCTAAACAAATTTCAAATTAGCACACTTCATAAATGTTTCTTAAATAACAAACTAGACGCTAGTCCTTCAATGTTTATACTTCTCTTCCTTACATTACCCACAAACGAAGCCCAGTATAATCAAGATACCAACCATAATGCACACAAAATCTGTGGTGTTCTGTAAGCAACAAATTACATCGATGATTAACAAGAACCCTACTCCATAAGCATATTCAAATAAATTTCTTTTTTGCATCAATTGAAACAGGGGAAATACCACAATCTCCTAAGTCCTACCATTAAAATATGCCAACTTATCAAGCAGACAAAACCACCCATTCTTGCTGTCAAAAGTGCCACTATTCCATGATGTAAAACTAACTAAACACTTAATTAAATAAATTAATCAATACAATTGGGATGACTAACAATTAAAAAGAACTCCCTGCATCCCAATAGGAAAGAGTCCACCACACTAATATTAATATAATTCCCTTGCTTAATAATTTTAACGAAAACAACTAAATTATCGTCAAATATTTATCTAAAAATTAATCAAATTGACCAAAAAAAAAAAAGTCTAAGCGCTCTCCTTTCGGGACGGAGGGAGTAAGAATTATGGCATACCATTGGGGAAGGGCGATAAGTAGTGCCATCAGCCTCAACGGTCCAACCAGCTTCTCGGGCAAGGGCAGCAAGGACGTCATTCATGTCGGCGCGTGCCGGGAGAGGGAAGTTACCGTACTGCCGGAGTCCAGCTAACATACGGCTTGTTATGGCGCGGCGGTGCCGTTCCCGGAGCTTTGTTCGTTCCTTTTCCTTTTCTCTCTCCTTCCTTCCCTTGCCACTGCCACTTCCACTGCTAGTTGTTGTGGTGGCGCCGCCCATCGTGGCGGCCGCAGCCACCGTGGCGGCGAAGCCACGGGGACGGCGCTGCTGAGGTTGGACCTGAGTTCGGGGGTGGGAACGGGGATGGGGATGGGGATGGGGATGAGGTTGAGGTTGAGGTTGAGGGTATGGGTCGGAGCTCAGGTCGGATTGGGGGTCCAGATCATGCTTCAGATGGCCGTCGTTGCTATTCATTTTTGCTGCATTTTCTAAACTAATGGCCTCTAAACTTGGTAGTGTGTATCGGAGCAAGCCGAAGCTTTCTTTGCTGCTCCCAAGTTCAGCTCCGCCGTAGGAGTTAAAGGTAAAGTATTAAATTGAAGGGAATTGCTATTCCAACCCCCATATTTGCTGAGTTTATCCCCTTTGTAATATTACAAAAATTGCCACAATATAAAAAGACTCTTTTATCCTTAAAAATTTTAAGAACCTAAGATATGCAAAGACAACGTTGCCGCCTAAGGTATGTGCTCGCATTTTGGGTGTGCTCCCGCACACTACGTGAATACCGGCCCCGCCTAGCATCAACTGAATCGGAGACCGCGGTGAAATGATGGGGACATGACCTGAGATGGAGGAAATGCTGTTAGATCTTTTTTGATTGGTTTGAAATTAGCCTTGGTTTCGATTTTTGATTGAATTAAATTCATTGTTTGTGATTGTCATTGTTTATTGTTTTCTCTGTTTCGATCTCTTTTGCTTTCTATTTTGGATCTACAGCTTCAGATTTGTTGCAATTTGGATTGAGTGTTGGCGATCTGATGGTACCTTGGTAATTAGATCTTGATTTCATCTTTTAATAGTGCAAAAAAGAAGAAGAAGAAGAAGAAGAAGAAGAAGCAAAAAAGAAGAAGAAGAATTGGGAGTTTATTGTTAAAGGGTAAAAGAGGAAAAAAATGGGGGTATACTTAGTAATATAGGAGGTATAATATTTGAAGGGGGGGGGTAGACTTAGCAAATGGGTAGACTAAGTAATTTTGGGGGTAGGAATAGCACTACCCTAAATTGAAAAGAGCCAATAGGACCCCCTATTACCTTGACTTTAATGCTTTTCGACGTTATTTCTTTGAAATAAACTTTGCTTATTATCTGTGCTCTCAATCAATGTTCTAAAAGTTGCTAGGCGAGCCTAACGTGCGACAATGCCTCGTGTCTAGGGGTTAGACGCGACTAAGTGGTGCTTAAGCGAGACTAGAATTAAGATATAATTATTTTGATTTTTGATTTTTTTTAATATAACCTAATTAACAAGAATTAAACTTTAAAATTTACTAATAGTAAATATCATCAAATAGATAAATAAGCTAATTATCATTCCAAGGTTAAAAATAATACAATAATAATTAATAACTCAATACATTATATGTCCATAACACCTGCTGTAACAATCTAAATATTATTAAATAATCTAAATTAAATTTTTATATATAAAAAGGACCTAAAACGACTTCATTTTGGGCTAAAATTTTTTTAAAATTAAAAATTAAAAAATCAGTGCTCTAGGCGTCCACCTAGAAAGTGCCTAGCGCCTAGATGACTATTTGCTTGATTTTTAGGCCCCTGGTGGTGCCTAAGTCGATGTCGCCTAGGTTAATTTTTAGAATACGGCTCTGAATTGATCCTTCTTTGAAATAGACTTTGCTTATTATTAATTGGTTCAAAGTACGCTAAATTTGCTTGAAATTCATCCTTTTTTGAAATAGCACGTTAAATTCGTTAATTTGCTCGAAATTAATCCTTTTTTGAAACAGACTTTGCTTCTTTCGAAATTAATCCTTTTTTTGAAGTAGACTTTTCTTATTATTGGTTCAAAGTACGTTACATTAGCTTGGAATCAATTCTTCTATTAGCGAGTCACATCGTCATGTGACTTGGGCATGCAATTAACCAGGGATATTTTGGTAATTTGATACTTTAGAAATAACTCGTGAATCCCCTATTGCCGCTATCAATTCTCCCTCCTCTTCCTTTAATACGAGAACAAGAAAATCACCCCACACCATCGATGTCTTTGGCATTGATACCCAAAAACCCCAAATTGTCCGTTTCATCTCCTGTTTTAAAATATACGGTGGCTGCGACTGCGGCTATACATAGGTCCCACCCTATTTTTCCATAACCAAGCCACATGAGTCCTCTCATTCGAACAATTCCCAAACTACTATTCCAATCTTCATGTGTGAATCTGCATGGAGTTGATCACCCACAAAAACAACCCAAGCATCCCTGTACCGCCCCATCAAACTTCTTTAGTGGCATATATCAAGTATATCCTTTTGACCCGCAGTTATCTTTTATAGCCTTTAACCAACAATTGATTTAAACTTTCCAAAAATACCCACTTTCAAATAACCAAATAGTCTTCTCAAACCTAAAAGGTCATACAACATCGCATTATCTCTCCCCTCCTCTTCACCTTCAGATCCTACTGTCACTCTTTCCTCATTCAAAACCTTTGGTGAACATTACGTCTTGCTATTTTCATGGAAGCAATGGTATGTCCTTCTCTCTCTCTTTCTCTCTATCTCTATCTCTCTCTCTCTCTCTCTCTCTCTCTCTCTCTCTCTCTCTCTCTCTCCATTCTTATTTACACACATTGCAACAATTGTTTCTTCTTTTTGCACACATACTGCCTCTATAGTTCGTTGAATGACCCTAGGTCATTTGAACAAACCTTAGGATGGTTCGAACTCGTTGAACGACCCTAATGCAGTTCGAAACCCTAGGGTCATTTGAAGGACTCGTCAAACAACCCCGTGACTTGTTTTAAAAAATAAGTTATTATGAGGTTTTTAAATAAAAAGAGGCCTTAAAAGATGTTACTTGTTCAAAAAAAGAAGAAGAATATATTATAGAGTTTTTAAATAAAAAGAGACTTTAAAAGAGTAAGTGAGGCTATATAAGAACTTTGGGGGTTTGACTAAGTCATACATGAAGAAACCCCAAACTTCTCACGTCATATATGAAGAAACCTTGTTTGACCTATCAACCAAATATTTCCCTTGTTTTTAACAAAGAGATTATCTTTCCTTTTTAGGCCGTTCCACAAAATGTTTACTTTTTAATATTTTTTAATTTTTTAGGAGTTACCTTTATGATTTTATCTTTGATTTGATTCTCACTTTAATTAATGGGCTCTACTCTCACATGGGTATCCTTGAGAAACGCACACTATCCCTTCTTTAGGAACAGAGGGAGTACAATTTAGTCAAAAACTATTTTGGTTCATTTGCTTCAAATCTAGTGTTGTTAATTTTTTCAATCTCACCAAGTGATTGTATTGGATTGGTTCTTCAATTTAAGGTTTTTCTTGATAAACTTTCCTATTAACAAGGGATAATCATATTTTTAAACAGCAGTGGAAGAAGTTTACATTGATAGTCATTGATATTTTGTTTATTTGGTATTCAAGTTTGCCAATTCTCAGAATTTGATGATTTGGGTATCATGGTTTCGGAGGATTTAAGGTTCTGGCGGTAAAAGTTTGAAACTCGGTTAGTGGTGGTTGTAGAGGATGAACTGTAGGGTGTGTAAAACCACATGGGATGTGGCTAAGAATGATGAGTGACGATGCTAATAGGTCTGGTGTGGGGAGGGGTTATACAATAAGGTTGAAGATGAAGTGTAAGAAAACATTTTTACCCCCTTATCATTTAAATGAATGACATGACTACTTGTGTAGGTAATTTGACAATAAATTGGGATTCTTACAAGTAAATTTCTAATTTCAACCTTTAAAATGTTGATGTGTGAGTTCACATGATGATTACCGAACTGCAACTTATTTGCATCCACGAAAAGGACTGATTATGAGTAGTTTTAACGTACTTTAAACCACAAGTAAGCAAAATCTATTTCGAGGAAATAATAGCCAAAAAAAAGTCAAAATCAAGGTACTAGACTACTAGTGATGCAAATTAGCTCAATTAAAAAAAATGTGGAGATTACATTAATTTTCGATTGTGAAATTCATTATCTCTTTAGGGTATTCGATTATGTTGGAGTTTTCGTCTTTTTTTAAAAAAAATTTATGTCCTAAGGGGGCATGGGAATAAGGGATCGCACCTAATACCTTACACTTAGTGAAGCCCTAACTCTACCACTGGACCACCCCTTAAGAATAGTTTTTGTCATCTTAAGTGTGGATTGGGAGGGCTTTTATGCTTCAGTACTTTTCGTTTGTTTTGTAGGGGGCGAAAGCTTGTGGTGATCATTTGTCTCTTGCGATTCAAATTCGAGTTTGAGGTATTTTTGAGATGTTAGTGTTTCCCATTGACTCTTTTTGGGATTGGGTTGCGGCCGTTCTTGTTAGTCTATATTTTTCAGCCTTTTACTTCTTCTGCATCTTGCTTAATTTGCTTTTGTGAAGTCCATGGTTGGTTGCTATCCTCGATTCAAAGGTATTTGTTCTTGGAGCTCGTAGATCTTTGCGATGTGAGTAATGAATGGTAAGTTTGGTCTCTCTCTCTCTCTCTCTCTCTCTCTCTCTCTCTGGCTTTGGCATTCCTTCATCTATTGGAGTGTTTTGATGATTTGAAAGTGGTGCATTATATGGTGTAATGGCATCGGCATGGGCGAGAACAGTAATGTTGACGACAATTAGGGGAGCGTAGAGTTTTTCTTCTTCTACTTAAGTTTTAGTGTTTCTTTTGATTGGATCTTGTTATGTTTGGGTGTATTTTGGTGTATGGATGTGGGCTTTGGTCTTTGAAGGTGTGTAATCGAGAGTATGTGGTATCTAGTTGAGGTTTATGGATTTTTTAGGCGTGTTTCAAAGTTTGAATTTGTGTATATTTGGTGTATTTTTGAGTTTAAAATTGGGTGTGAATGTTTTGATCTTTGCGAGTTTTGGAGTCTTGACGTAATATTCTATTAAGGAATAGGAGTATGATTTAGTTTTGCCGATCAAATCTCAAATAGTGGCTAGAAAAATTGTCTTGGATTTCAGACTTTCAGAACTTGTCTTCATTAATTGAGCCTTCCGTTATTCTTAGGTAAAACCAAAGGTTGCATGGGAAAGAAATACAATTATGCTACAAGGTTATAATAATATTGGCATCTCAGAGAGAGAGAGAGAGATGCTTATTTTCAAACTACACGAGGAAAGAAATAAAAGATGAATACAAACATGAACCCCATCCTTTATTACTCAAAAATTGAGTGAAATAGCCATTAGATATTGCATAAGTTACACCTTAACTGAATAAATAATTTTAAATAGAAGTGATCAGTGATAACAAAAACAATAACCTATAATTATATTTAATGATAAATTAAATCAAAAACCACTACTAAGAAAAAATACACCATACCATAATATCCAATGAGAAACCATAGTTTTCCTGATTCCTATTACAATTTCTTCTTTGTGCAATAAAATCTTGAAGGCATTGCAGGGGAGACAATATAGCATGACATGTAAGATGGCCAAAGAAGTTGAAGTAAACCGGTGAAAATCAGAAAGAATAGAAGTTTCAAATGGAACGTCAAGGACCTTATTTGATAGTAAAATTTGCTTGGATGAATGATCTTCATAACTTTTCTTCAGCCATGCTTTGTTCTGAGGTTGAAACTAAAAGGTTCATGGCAAAGAAAGATAGTTATGATAATGCAATGGAATTATGTTTTTGAAGATATGTATATAGTTTGTGTAAATAGAAAATTATTAATTTACGAGAACTTTACTTACATAATCGCCATTGGAAGATGGCTAAGTTAATGGAGGTGGAGGTGAAGCATAAATGTACACAGGTAGTGGAGGTGATTTCACAGGTGGGGGAGGTGATTTATAGTTGTAGGGAGGAGGAGGAGATGACGAAGGTGGTGGTGGAGACTTGTAGATGTAAGGGGGAGGGGGAGACGGGGATGGTGGTGGTGGAGACTTGTAGACATAAGGGGGTGGGGGAGACGAGGATGGTGGTGGTGGAGACTTGTAGATGTAAGGGGGAGACAGGGATGGTGGTGGTGGAGACTTGTAGACGTAAGGGAGTGGAGGAGACAGGGATGGTGGTGGTGGGGACTTGTACATGTAAGGAGGAGGGGGAGACGGGGATGGTGGTGGTGGGGACTTATAAATGTAAGAGGGAGGGGGAGATGGGGATGGTGGTGGTGGAGACTTGTAGATATAAGGGGGTGGGGAAGACGGGGATGGTGGTGGTGGGGACTTGTAAATGTAAGGGGTGGGGGAGACGAGGACGGTGGTGGTGGGGACTTGTAGATGTAACGGGTGGGTGAGACGGGGAGGGTGGTGGTGGGGACTTGTAAATGTAAGGGTGGGGGAGACGAGGATGGTGGTGGTGGGGACTTGTAGATGTAAAGGGGTGGGAGACGGGGATGGTGGTGGTGGGGACTTGTAGATGTAAGGGTGGGGAGATGGGGATGGTGGTGGTGGGGACTTGTAGATGTAAGGAGGAGGGGGACGGGGATGGTGGTGGTGGGGACTTGTAGATGTAAGGAGGAGGGGAGACGGGGATGTTGGTGGTGGGGACTTGTAAATGTAAGGGGAGGGAGATGAGGATGGTGGTGGTGGAGACGAAGATTGTGATGGTGGGGACTTGTAGATGTAAGGAGGAGGGGGAGACGAAGATGGTGGTGGTGGGGACTTGTAAATGTAAGGGGGAGGGGGAGATGGGGATGGTGGTGGTGGAGACTTGTAGACGTAAGGGGGTGGGGGAGATGGGAATTGTGGTGGGGGAGATTTGTAGTAGTATGGTAGTGGTGGAGATGACAATGGTGGGGGTGGGGACTTATAGTAGTACGAAGGTGGAGGTGGAGGTGATAAAGAAGGTGGTGGTGGAGACTTATAATAGTAGTGCGGTGGTGAGGGTGAGGGAGGTGGTGGGGACTTGTAGTAATAGGGTGAAGGAGGAGATGGTGATGGAGGTAGTGGAGATTTATAGTAGTAAGGGGGTGGAGAAGATAGAGAAGGAGGTGGTGGGGACTTATAGTAGTATGGAGATGGTAGGGATTCGGTCGGTGGTGGTGGTGACTTGTAGATATAAGTAGGTGGAGGTGGTGGTGGGGATGTATAGTAGTAATAAGGCGTAGGAGTTGGCTTTGGTTTCTGACATTTCTTGTAAGGAGTCTTAGGAGCATAGGCAAATGGTTTTGCAGAGAGAACAACTCCATATTTGGTCTTGGACTTAACCTTGAGCTTAGCACCCTTTAATCCCGAATGAAGATTCGTTGGAATATTGCATTTTGACCCCTTCGGTGCACTGTGGAGTTTAGCCTTGCATGCCTTGCCTCCATATTTTCTATAATCGAATCCCTCAACCCTAATGCTATATTTGCCATTGATCTTTGTCTTACCATATGCCACAATTTCCTTCTCATCGGTCTTGCAAGTGATCTTCACAACAACGTCTGTAACACAAGCATTGCAATAATAAAATTAACTTTCGTACATGTCAACTATATCATTTTTTTAAAATTATCATAATATCTGTGATATAAAGAAAAAAATCATGCTTTACAAATCAAAGTTCTTTTTTCAAATAAAAAGTGAGCAGTGACAACAGAAAAAATAAGAATTTAAAAGGATTTAGTAATACCATTCAGGTGCTTCTTGTTATGAGATTTCACTGGATATTTCCAATCATAGCATTTGTAACAGTAAACTTTTCCGACCACTTTGACCACTAATGAATGGTGGTGTGGGTGGGGATAGTAAGGGGCTTGGGGTGGTGGAGAAGTATAGTAATATGGAGCAGGAGGTGACTTGATTGGTGGTGGTGGAGAAGTGTAGTAGTAGGGAGGAGGAGGAGATTTGGTTGGAGGTGGTGGAGATTTGTAGTAGTACGGTGGTGGTAGGGAATGTGCGGGTGGAGACTCATAGGGAGATGGAGGAGATGGAGAAGGTGGTGGGGGAGACTTGTAATAGTAAGAAGGTGGAGGTGACGGTGAAGGTGGTGGCGGTGACTTGTAGTAGTAAGGAGGTGGAGGGGACAATGAGGGTGGTGGTGGGGATTTATAGTAATATGGTGTTAGGTGTGGTGCTGGAGAAGGTGGCGGTGGTGATTTGTAGTAATATGGTGGTGGTGGTGATGGAGAGGGTGGGGGAGGAGACTTGTAGAAGTAAAGTGGAGGTGGAGAAGGAGATGGAGAGGGTGGGGGCGGAGACTTGTAGTAGTAAGGTGGTGGTGGAGAAGGAGATGGAGGTGGAGGAGACTTGTAGTAGTAAGGTGGTGGTGGAGAAGGAGATGGAGGTGGAGGAGACTTGTAGTAGTAAGGTGGTGGTGGTGAAGGAGATGGTGGTGGAGGAGACTTATAGTAGTAAGGTGGTGGTGGAGAAGGTGAAGGTGGCGGTGGAGATTTGTATATATATGGTGGTGGTGGAGAAGGTGATGGTGGGGGTGGAGATTTATAGACGTATGGCGGTGGTGGTGATGGAGAGGGTGGAGGAGGCGACTTGTACACGTAAGGTGGTGGCGGAGAGGGTGATGGCGGTGGTGGAGATTTATAGACATAAGGCGGTGGAGGGGATGGAGAGGGTGATGGCGGTGGTGGGGATGGAGAAGGTGGAGGAGGCGACTTGTACACGTAAGGCGGTGGTGGAGAGGGTGATGGCGGTGGTGGAGATTTATAGACATAAGGCGGTGGAGGGGATGGAGAGGGTGATGGCGGTGGTGGGGATGGAGAAGGTGGAGGAGGCGACTTGTACACGTAAGGTGGTGGTGGAGAGGGTGATGGCGGTGGTGGAGATTTATAGACATAAGGCGGTGGTGGGGACGGAGATGGTGGAGGAGGTGACTTGTACGCATAAGGTGGTGGTGGAGAGAGGGATGGCGGGGGTGGAGATTTATAGACGTATGGCGGTGGTGGGGATGGAGAGGGTGGAGGAGGGGACTTGTACACATAAGGTGGTGGTGGTGGTGGTGATGGAGAAGGGGATGGCGGTGGTGGAGACTTGTAAATAAAAGGTGGTGGTGGTGACGGAGAAGGTGGTGGTGGTGATTTGTATGCATAAGGAGGAGGTGGGGAAGAGTACATATAGGTGTCTGCGGAGACCGCTATAATATTGTTTGAAACAACCAATATGGCAAATAATGCCACTACTAATTGTGGCCGTAGTAGACCCCACGAGGGGTGGCCACCTTTAACTCTCATCGCTGGCTTCCCTGAAAATTGCGCCACTCCGGCCAATGGGTAAGAATTGATCAGACCGCTATAATATTAGTTTAGAGGTGATGAAAAACCATTTGGATATTGACTAGTATTTATAGTGAAATGCATGGTCGACGAATTTTTGTGGCTTTGAAGGGAGCTGTCAAGCATAGGATGATTGTAAACTGAGATGGCATGTGCCCAGCGGGAATATACAAATTTTATAAGGTCTTGTTTGGGGCACTTAGATTCAGGACCCCTTTCTTAATCGGATTTTATATTTAAATAATTCCTTTTCTCTCCCACTTTGCATGTGCATGGATGGCTCGACGCATATTCGATAACGGGACGACGACTTTGAAGGTTTCATGGTTAGCCAGCTTAAATAAGGTAGACCTTTTCGTTAGTTTGATTAAGGATTTTTTTTTTCTTTTTTAATAAATTTTATTTAGTTGTAGAAAGTAAATATATAACGTTTCAAAACATTACTAAATGAACTACTCGTCCCTTATTAAGAACCCGTTTGGTGCAGTGTTTACAAAATACATGTCTTTTCTTATAAATGCGTTTGAGATATATATCACTTCAATACGCAACTTTTTTTTTTACTAACAACGTTTTAAAACCTGCGTTTTGCGAAAAGGTTGGGAATTCCACCATTTTTAAACGCAACTGCATTTTGAAAATACTGCTTTTTCTGCCACAGCATTGAAACACAACTTTTGAAAATAAGCTGCATTTTATCCATGCGTTTTGGCCAAAACGCACGACCAAACAGACTCTAAGTGTTTTTTAATTTTTTTTCCCTAAATAAGTCTCATTTTTTTTGTATAAAATTACCAAATTCATGTATATGTATTACTAAATTAACATACTCTCTCCGGCGCAAGACAAGTGTCCATTTTTGTTTTAGAATTTTGCCCAAAAATGAGCGTCTATTTTTTCGGATTGGATCCTCTATTACAAAATAGTGTTCCATCTCCTATTCCAACCGTTGGATGTGCGCCACATGTGCATGTGAATAAACAACATTAATTACCCCGTGATTTTTTATGCACATGTGGCGCACATCTAACGGTTGGAATAAGAGATGGAACACCATTTTGGAATAGATGATCCGATTTGCTATTTCGTAATGAAATTGCTAAATTCACGTTTGCCGATGCCAACTATTATATCTCAAGAGTAATGCTATGGGTACTTAAAGAGTACCAAATTTTTTATACCAAATGATGTGTCAGTTGATGTGGTGCAAAAAACAAAATTAAAAATCATAAGTAATGCATTACATCAGCTGACACATCATTTAGTGCAAAAAATTTGGTACTCTTTAGGTACCCATAGCATTATTCATATCTCAATATGCATTTGCAATACTATAAGATGGATAACAAGGGTAGTTATGTACATGTACTACTAAAATGGCTTGAAAGTCAACCCTCTTAATTTACTTAAAAAATTAAAAATGTACTCATTTTGGGACGGAGGGATTAGAATTAAGTTTTTTTTTTTTTTTTTTGTATTTAGGGAGGGAGGTAGCATGCTCATGTGTTGTTATTTCTTTAAAATACAAAAATCAAATAATTAAAAAAAAAGTCTAAATATATCTCTTCTTTAGAACGATTGGAGTATCAACTAATCAGTTTTAATGAAGAAGGCATTATTTCAAAGATAATTTAAGAAAATTACACAACTTCGCTTGGGAAAGTAACCATTTTCTTGTTATATCAACTTGTTTATTTCATACATAATAAGGGGTAAACTTAAAGGGTCTGTTTTATTTAGGGACTTAGGATTTTTTATTTTGGGTTTTGATTTTTTTCTCTCTCTTTGGCATACATACCTGTTTTTCTCTATCTTTCTCTTACTTTTTTTTTTTTTTTTCCAATAATTACAAAACAAAAATTCAAAACCCAAAAACCAACCTTAAAACCAGCATCCAAACGCACCCGAAATTGACTAGAGCATTTTTCGAATGAATTAGATCGCAATATATGTGAGTCTACTTAATTTTTTAAGATTCTGGAAATTTACAGTGACTCCATTCTTCTTGATGATTTAGTGACCTGATCTTGTGATTCTAGACTTTCTCTTTATGTGTTTTCATCAACTTTCTTTCTATCTCTCTCTCTCTCTAAGATTCTGGAAATTTATAGTGACCTTCGACTTTCTGTTTTCATCAACTCTCTCTCTCTCTCTCTCTCTCTATTATTACAAAAGAAACTCAAAACCTAAAAATAAAGTTACTAAATCAATCACGATGTCAAACATATATACCAAATATGTTTTACATAACTCATAATGGCTTTGATTCCCTCCTTTCAAATGTAATAATTTAGTTAATGATGTTATGAGGATTTCTTACCCCTGGATGATTGTAAAACTCTAATTTGCATATATATATATATATATATTCTATTTTCTCCACACACAATATAATTAAAAAGAAGAAAAAGAAAGTGTAACCTCGCCACAGATTGCTCCCCTATATCTGCAAGTTTCCATGCCACTACGGGTTTAGTCTTATCTACTAAGCCAATTATTTATCTTAAGAAAATAAAAAAAAAATTGTAAAATGTAGACCAAGAAAGAATTAAGATGACAGTCAGTCAGTCTTTCATTAATAATTAATTTTGCATTTCCTGACAGACAAAATAATGGAATGTTTGTTTTTAAAAAAAATATTCAAACACTTGCCATGCATAATATATAATTCTGAAAAAGAAATGCAAAGTAATGATGTATCTGTAGACTGTAGTTAATATATAGTGTTGTAGGAGTACTCGCATGGAGCCGACCAGAATAAAAATTAATTTGCATGCATGTTTGAGCTCGATCGATCTCAGCTAGCTAACGATCTGAAATTGCAACTCGATCTTGTGGTGAGAGGTGCCGTACGTGTCTGTCGTAGTATTTGATCAAGATAGCAACAATTCAATAAATGACGTGCATGCACGATAGTATGTATTGGGGAATGATCGAGGTCCAAAAAATGGTATAAGTTTGGATGCCGAATTTTTTTTTTTTTTATTGAGCGCCATCTCTATCTATTCATTTAATAAGTTGACATGATCCATTTCGATTGCAATTCACATGCACCACGGAGAACCTCTCACCACATTGGTCCCAAATCCTAATTATGAGCTATATATATATATATATATAGTTAAAATTCTATAAATTAATGCCCTTGCGACCTGCGAATATTATTAATTTAATGAGATATTGATAAATTAATAATTATTAATTTATACATTAAATAATAATTTATTAATTAATTAATATTTTATTAATATATCAGGTCACTATTTCTTTAAATGAATACACAATTTAATTACTGTGCGTCTTCAATCTACCACTTAATTTATCATATGCTTCATTGTTCATATACTATATTATTGTATTTCCTATTTAAACACAAGAACAACTATACTAACATAAACATATCATACAGACAACAATGGTTTCTCATCTTAAATGTGTGAAAAAATCAACGAAAATCGTAGAACATTATGCAAACACTACAAGGATAATTCAAATATCACTAAAAAACAATTGCAACAATGACTCTCTACGAGTGGATTATTCAATATATAGA
The DNA here is from genome assembly GCA_016624345.1 of Platycodon grandiflorus. NCBI lineage: Eukaryota > Viridiplantae > Streptophyta > Magnoliopsida > Asterales > Campanulaceae > Platycodon > Platycodon grandiflorus. Next base: position 37,952,193 of record CM028362.1, read on the forward strand.
AAGAACATGTGAAAAAATAAGAAGCAGATATTGAATAATCCACTCATAGAGAGCCCCTTTGCAAAACGAAGCTCTTACAATGACATCACATTGAATAATTTCTTGTTGAGCTACGAGAAAATCACACCAAAAGTTCTTACAAAGATAAGAAAAATCAGAGAAGAGATTTAAGGTGACATTAATTTCAACAAAAAACAAAAGACAATCTAGTCATTTTTTATGAAGTCTTCATAAATCACTAATGTACTCTTATGTAATATATAAGGAGTTACTCCCTCCGTTCCAGGCAAAGAGTCTACTTTCTTTTTTAAAAAATCAACATGTGACTAAATCAAATAAAAAAATTCATATTTTACTTATGTTTTAGAAAATAAAATTTTTAATTAAAAACTACCTTACGAATACTATGGATTACAACTTTCATAATTTTGTAAAACAACTAAATTTATGTAAATTATTGGTCAAATTTTAACTAAGTTGACTCCAATAAGTCAAAAGTAGACTCTTTGCCTAAAACGGAGGGAGTATTAATTTATAGGGAGACGTTATTTCCACTACATTTTTTGCTAATCCACTACATCACTAATTATTATATTAAATAAATACATATTTGGACAAAACTAGCCCTTCAATTACTTGCTCATATTAAGTTGACTAAAATTACTTTCCTAATTACCTTCTAACATTATTTTTTTAGTTCAAAACATCAATGAACAATATATATATATTTTTATTTTCACTTTAAGAAATGTGCTTAATTAATTAAGCTTATGACCGACGTCATGTTACATAATAAAAAACTTAGAATAAGTAGGACATTCTGTCTACCAAACTTTGAGAAAATATGTGATATTTGGTTATAAAAATAAAAAAGTTAATAGTTCGATTTAAAGGATATAGTTATAAAAATTTAATCCAATGGGAACACCATAGTGCGATATAATATCGTAAAATTTTAATATAGTGTTATCTGAAATTAATTATCAGTTTAATACATACCATATTGCTATTATTAAATTGATTTTTTAAATAATATTGTTTGTATTAAATTAATTGAGCAAAGAAATGAATCGCAAATGTATATTTCAAGATATTCTATGTCTTTTTTTAAAAAAAAAATTTAATAAAATATTCAATATTTTCTAAAATTTTGGTAGACAAATGTCTTATTTTATTTTTTTGATATAGAGCACGAGATGCAAGTTATAAGTACAATTGACTAAACATATTTTATGCATCATGACTTAGTCATGAGCTTAATTGATTAAGCATATTTTTTTAAATAAAAATAAAAACAACTATATTGTTAATCGATGTTTTGATTTAAAAAATAATGTTAGAAGGTAATTAGGTAACTAGGTAAGTAATTTTATTAGTCAACTTAATATGGGCAAGTAATGAATGGGTAGTTTTGTCTAAACATGTATTTATTTAATGTAATAATTAGTGATGTAGTGGATAAGTAAAAAATGTAGTGAAAATAGTCTCTCTCTAATTTATATAATGCATGGGGTCTCTATAAGTAATTACATATATATTATTTTATAAATTTAGCAAATTATTAATTTAGCATGTTGTCCCCAACTCGGGACCAACTAAAAATATTATTTAAGAGAGATTATCAATTAATCGAGTTTTAATTGTATGTGGAAGCTTAATTCGTTTAAAACTAGCAATTTGAGTCTAACTTGAGAATAAGTAGAAATTATTACTATAAGTATATAAATTATACTCCCTCTGTTCAAGACAAAGACTTCACTATACTATTTTAGGATGTTCCACTTTAAAAAATTATCACTACAATCTTCATAAAATTTTTAAATTTACTCTCCATATGTGGTACAAACTTATTAACTATGCTATAATATTTTTGTAATTATAACTAACTATAATACTACTTAGATCCCTTAATTATTAAATTTTTCAAACGTGCACTCTTTGGGTGGAACGGAGGAGGGAGTATAAAGAAAAAAGTGCAAAATGAATGTTTTAATTATCTTGATATATATTCTTGGTTTAGTCACTGAACTTCTGAAATTTTGGTTTGGGTCCTTAACGTTGATTCCCAATATAATATTGCATGTAGGTCGTTAAGACTAATTAAGGCCTCCCAATATTTTTGTGTCGTTAAATAGTTGTGTTAATTGCATGTAACCTCTTTTTGAAGTGATAAAAATGTAAAACATGTTAAAAATAAATTAAAAAAATATTAATATCATAAAATTGAAGGACTAGATAGTTATAAGCCAACTCTTCAAATTAAGTCGATTCATCATTTTCATTGGTCATTTTCATTCTTGACTACGTACATTAATGTTGAAACCCTCTAAATTCAATACTTTGATTGCAAGACAGACAGGGTCCAATGTATATACCTATGATGATGTTGCACTTTAGGGTACTGGGTGTTGAATTTTGCATCCAATTCTATTTTGTTGGTATCATGAGGGAGGGAGGAGGGTACTCAACGTCAAGTTTTGCTAGCTAGAATTTAGTATCATCCACCACGCGCGTACAGATTTAATTTTTTGATGGCTTTTTGATCATTATTTCACACCTACTCTCAAATGGCCAAACCCGATCAAATAATTAAACCCAGCCATGATCTAGCTAGCGACTAGGGTTTTGGACACGACGTACGGTGACTCATGAGGCCGGAGTACTTTGCAAATATTAGAGAGAGTTTTTGGCTTTGGGAGTCCTGATCGAGGTGTTCAATTCGTTCTAGCTAGCTAGGTCTCTTAATTCCTCCTATATATTGTCTCTCGAAATACACCTCCCCGACCATGCATTGAGAGTCCTCCTAGAGTTCAGCTGATCCCCTAGTCTAGTCACTTTGGTGTTTGGGTTCCAAATACATCTACATCTCACATGCTTCTTCAATTCAAGAAACATTAGAATTAAAACATTTACTAAACCAAAAATAATAAGTCTTCCGTACGCATGCATGCATGCAGTTGATAACTCAGGTCAGGTGGTCCATGATCGAGCAATACATTATTCAAGATCATAGCATGAAATAAAAAATAAAATAAGATCAATTACCCCCAAAAAAAAAAAGACATATAAATGCTGGAATTTACATACAATCATGATGAGTTTAACTCTCAATCATGCATGGGTATATTATTGTTGTACTAAATCAATAGTATATTCTCGAATTAAAATGTTTTTTTTTTATTAGAAGCGATTATAGGCTACACAATTCGGGATAACACTAGTCAGTCGTACCTAATTCCTTTCCCTAGCAACGAGACTCTTTAAGTGTGATCTCAGCATGAGGCCCATCCTTTCATTTAAATGAGTCGTACTCCCTTCGTCCCTACTGAAAATATATGTATATTTTAATTTTTTAAATGAAATCGAAGTTTCTTCGTATAGAAATTTGCCAAAGATTTGCTTATTTTTTTTCTCAACAGCTATATACCTAACATGTTATTCATAGTAAATTTAGTGTTGACAAGGCAATGATTAGTCTCACCCTATAAAATATATCAACAACACATTAATGTAATTGAACAAACACTAACCTTGTCATTTTGGGTTAAAATTTGGCTGCTTTTAGGGTGCTTTAAGTTGTAGTTGGGGTTATTTATTTTGAAGTTGTAATTTCGGAAGTTGACTTTTGCGTCATTTTAGTAACACATGTACATTATGTTCTTAATGTTCACATATAACATTAAAAGTTCACACTAGGACATGATATGTGTCACTGTGAAATAAGTAAAATTATGCAAAAATCGACACTAATTTTGGAATTTTTTTTAAAATAAATACTCATTTAGCGACAGAAGGAGTTGTAACTAGTGGTTGGCTGTTCAAGAAGCCTACTTAGGGAGACTAGAAATTCCCCATGAAAACTTTGTGTCTTCATGAAAAATATCCCATTTTTAGGTAATTGAAACAAACACCAACCCTGCAATATTGGTATATCCATTTTGGAATGTTATTGAGGTTTATTTGTCTGTAATTATTTTGGGATAAGTACACTACTAGTCTCTGTACTTTTGAACTTTCTTGTATTAGTCCCTATACAATACAAATGTACATCAGTGACCAAAGTTGACCAGTTTTGCACGTCGATGGTCCCTGAACTGGTTGTCGTTAGAATCTAATCCGTTAAGTAAAATTAGAGGGATCAAGTTATACAAATTGAAAGTTTAAGGTATTAACTGAATATCTTTTTTTCCTTTAATACTTTTTAATGTAGTATTTTAATAAAACAAAATTAAAATTTCTCGCTCTAACAAAAACTCTCTTGCATTTTAATTAGTTGGCTTCGGCTCCGGTGGTGGCGAAAGCCACTTTCGTGGTAACTAGGCCCCTTTCTTTCATTGTCTTCGAAGAGGTCCCATTTTATTAGATATAATTTATTTATTTTTACTAGTATAAAGGGAGACAAAAAGAGCCACTATTGTAAATGGATTAGACAATTTGAAGAAGGAATTTTTATTATTGGACCAAATTATGGAAGAATTATTTTTGAAATTGTAATTGGTTTATAATTGTTTGAGATCCGATAAAAAAACTTATGGATCCCATCGTTGGATTTTCAGAATTTCTATTGTGTATTTGTGTGTATTTTTGTTTTTGGATTTTTTTTATATATAATTTTCTTTAGTCATAAAGGTTTGAAGCATAAAAGTAAAAAAAAAAAAAAGGATGTTCAATAACACCCTAGCCTTGTGTTTTGTACAATCTGACCTCTTTCATATTAATTAATAGATTAGTTTCCAACGACATCTATTTAGGAACCTCTGGGGGTTTAAAAAGGTCAAACTTTTGTCACTAACATGCATTTTCGGTGTACAGAAACTAAAACCAAAAAGTTCAAAAGTAGAAGAACTAGTGGTGCAATTTTTCCAATTATTTTTTATTTAAAACAGTACTCCTAGTCGGGCTAAAAAGAAAAAACTAGAAACAGAGTAACATTTGAGACTAACACCATAGTGAAATGGCTATTTATTTTTGGGCAAACTCCACAATTCGTCCTTGTACTTTTTGCATTTTTTTGTAATCGTCCCTGTACCAAATTTTTTTTTGAGACCATCCTTGTACCACGGACATTGAGCATGATTGGTCCTTCCATTAAATCTCATTAACTTTTTTCTGTTAAGTCGTTCCACGTGCCTTGCATGTGCTTTTCACAAAGGGTAAAACAGTCATTTCAATAAAAAAGTAAAGGGACTAAAAGCACAGGGGGTGAAGCTGAAAAATTGGTTCATCTTCTTCACAAAAACCGCACCTGTTCTGTGATGGATTTCAAAAAAAATTCCAAAGCTTGTTTATACAAGCCTCGCCAAAACTTAAATACAACCACATCTAAGACTCCCCCTCCTCTGATTCTCTCTCCTTCTACTTCCTGCTCACAATCACCCAGATTTGATTTTTAAACAAATGGGTGTGCTATGGCGTAGCCAGTGCAGAGGGCTTGAATTTCATGTAAGTGCAGACGTCCTTTTGGTGAGATCGGAGAGGGAAGCTACGGAGGTGAAAAGAGGACGGTCGTTAGGTCCAACGTCGAGTGACTTATTGTTCACGTCTTCGGCGAGGAGGCAACTGCGAGTGTCGTCGTCAAGGAGGTTGTTGACGGAATCGTCGATGGCGGGGGCGATGTCCTCAGGCTGATACTTGGTTTTGACTCTGGATTTGGTCTTATCATCCTCCTTTAACTTGGATTTGTTATTCTTACCCTTGGAGCCTGATGATTTTGCTTTTGCCAGAGAAGTGGTGGTTGTGGTGGTTTTGGTGGTTGTTGTTGTTGATGTAATGGTGGTGGGAATAATAATGGTTTAAAGATTCGGTGAACACAAATTGTTGTTGGGGTTGGGCTATTCAAAGGCCCTGTCGGAGCAATGCTTGTTTTCCAAGTCCCTGTATCCTCCCTGTTATGTTACATAGTAAGAACAGTGGCAAAGAGATGGGAATATAGCTGACAATTGGTCTCTGTACTATTTCTAAGAAAATGACTACTTTACCTATGGGCCAAATCACGTGACATGCACATGATTCTACTTAACGGAAAATAATAAACGAAAATGGACGGAAGGATCAAATGCTTAAAAAAATTGAGTTCAGGGATTAGATACGCTCATAAGGGACGAATACAAAAAAATACAAAAAGTACAGGGACGAATTGTGGACTTTGCCCTTTATTTTTTGGTTGTGACTAGCTGCGGAAGAACTCGAACAAGTTCAAGCAGAAGCAAGTGCGAAAAAGGAAACTAGGAGCCAACCGAAAATTCTCTATGCTGCTCATTGCCTGCGAGATGATAACAGTAGTTCAATCACAAGTCTTTTGAAATTAGAAATTTTGTCTTCCAATCTATGTTTGGCAACTCGAACAACTTAAATTTCATGAAATTCATTTCGTTCATTCAATTTCGAATCTAAAACTTAGAATTGAGTTGTCAAACCTGGCCTAACGGAATCTTTAAAGGATTCTGAAATCTTTGATACAACGAATTATGAAAATTTCCCCAGAACCCCAAAGCGCATAGCGGAGAATTACTTAAAACTATGAAATTCAGATCCAAATAATATTAGGCTTAGATATTGCGGAGATATGCTATTTATAGATTCTTAATGAGCTGAACATAAGACATCAGAAAATTAGAAAAAATTAAGATAGCTTTGCTCTATTTTGCTTAGCCTTCTTCCAGCTTTTTTAGAATCTATCAGTGTTAGCCAAGTAACACGAATGCTTATACATGCATGGAAAGTGGCACAGCTCCTTCTTACTAAGGTCACTAACACTCTCATTTCATAAGTGATCACGCGAAAAGGAGTTATAGGTGACCGCGCCTGGTTCACGTGTGTAGTCAAGTAGGATTCTGGATTACGTTGCAGGGATTGCTCTTGAAGCGTAGGTAGCTTAAAACCTGTGATCAACAAAGAACACCGTAAGGGGTGCTGGGTTGTCTAGCGATAACCCTCAGGCGTGAGAATTAGCAATACTTCGACGGAGAGGTAAAGCTAAGAGAATATGTAGTAAGCAAGTAATTTGCATGTACCTTATGAGGCCTGTGAGGGTGCTTATTTATAGGGAGATAAGTCATAATCTTAGTTGGATTTAGAATGGGAGAGATATGATCAAGTCCCATGTCTTTCGGATGACGTTTCCTTGTATGCTTAGGACTGAGATACATTAGAGTTGCAGCAGGACTCTTCCGAGGCAAGAGATGATTCCGTAGAGGACTCTCCTTTGCCGAGCTGAAAGGGGTTATGTCGAGGTCAGCCTGGTATGTACCCAGGTCGCTCGATGTTGATGTAGTCAAGGTCGGCCTGGTATATGTCCAGATCGCTTGATGCTGATGTGGTCGACCTGGGATGTCCCCAGGTCGCACTGTAGGTCCTTGTATCAGTGTGCTGGGAGAGTATACTGGTGAGGTAGGCAACCTGTCGCAACGTGATTTCCAGGTCGTCATGTCGAAGTGGGCTCATGTCACCTCGGCGATTGCCCAGTTGGAGGCCATAAAGTCGCAATGTATGCCACGTGTCCAGCTGAAGGCTGAGGTCGTTTAGTAGCCCCCTACTTCTCAAGGAGAGGATTTATCCTCGAGGTGTGAAGTAATTGTGCGATGTGTTGAGCTGATCAGTTCCTCGTGAGATTGCATGATTTTAGCTCGTCTTTGTACTTTCCTTGGAAAATCGTGCGCATTTAATGGATGCAGAGCTCGTGGCTTGTCAGACGATGCTTCTTTTTTAATTTTAAATTTTTGGTGGTTGACATTCTTGGTTCAAAATGGCGTCGTGTCAGGATCCGCGTGTTTTTGTGTGGGTCGACCCAGCCACTCCGCTATATAAACGAGTCTTCACAGTTCCCTTTCATTTTACCAGAGTCTTCCAAAATTTTCCGACACCAGGCGATTTTCAGAGAACTCTCTGACCTTCAAAAAGCTTCAGATTCCAAGCCTTCTCTCCGCGTTTTCTTGCTTCTTCAGGACCCTAGGTTAGTTTCCCTTGAACCTTACTCCATTTCTTTCCGTTTGTGGCCTGTTTTCTTGTGTGTTAGTGACTGGCCGATTTTTGGGTAGAGCTCCGGTGACTTTGAAATTTTAGGGTTCCGGTCACCATTGTGCATTCCTTAATTTTCGTCCAGGTTGATCTGTCTAGGTCGATCCGTCCAAGTCGCATAGCCTTTCCTCCATAACCATTTTCCCTTCGAGCTCTTCCTCCTCGTGTTCTCTCTCTGTGAACATGAGGATCAAACGTGCAAATGAGGGTCCCATGTTTACCAGGTCGTAAAAGGGTCATGCGATCTACAAGACCGAGGTTGGCGACTGGCAAGTCGTTCTGCCCAGTGAGGCCAAGGTCCTGCTTACTGCATGGGGTACAAATTTGGACGGCCTGGTCGTCCCAGCTGACGATCCCTATAAGGTCGACGATATTCCCTTCGGGACCTCGATGAGGATCATCGAAAAGTATGATGTGGCTATGACTAGCTTGCTGTATCTGTATTTTAATGAGCACTAGGTAGCTAGTAAGGCAACGGGGTCGTCAAGGGTTGCTACCTCGACTTCATCCGCCTCTTTTCTAGACGCCAGTCACGTCTTAAAAGCCCCTCGGAGTAAGAAGAGAAAAACCAAGGCTGATGTTGATGCCAGTGGTGTCGCAAAGCGAGCCTTCCGAGATTGGAGGAACAAGATGTCTGTCGCCGACCTAGGTGTATGGAACGCTAAGTACCCCAGTAATTTTGATGACTATCGAGGCCATGTCCCTGATCCCGAGCTCGGTCTTCTCGACCTGAGGAATATGCGGGGTCGAGTGGGCTTCTATATGAGCTTCTTCGAGTTGGGCCTTCGATTCTCCTTGGACCCTTTCATCTGTGAATTTCTTAATGTTACTTCGACTGTTCCCCTTGATCTTTCCTGGAACACTATAAGAATCCTCATTTGCTTAGCCACGAGCACTCGTATACTAGGATTTGAGCCGACCTTGACCCTTTTTTGTCATTATTTCCATCTTGATCGAAACAATAATCATCTTCAAGCCAAGAGCCAAAATTACCGAGTTAAGCTATTTTCTGACCCGCCTGGCAAGGTTTCAGGCTGTGCTGACAAGGTCATCATGGTCGAGAGTCGACTTGGGTGGAACTTTGCGGTGCCAACCGAGGAGCCCTATACCCTGGTACATCACTCCGATCTCGATGAATATGATAGGTCGGCCAAACAGGCCCTAGAGGCTCCTCTTGACATTCGAGGTAACACACAAGTCAGGTGCTATAACTGGAAGAGGATAGTTCAGGATGAGAACCTTCTTGTTATTGCCAGGCTATCTCCATTGAAGGTTAACAGACTTGAGCCGATTTGCACCTTTCCTCCTTTCGAGAGTTTCCCGGGGTGGATTCTTCACAAAGACTTCGTGCTTCATCAGCATTTTTCGTGCTGTCATAGAGATCCGGAGAGGGGTTGTGTCCATAGATGAGTCCTCAAATGTACTTCTTTTGTGATGCTTCTTTCCTTTTTATTTATGCATACATGTTTTTTCAGTGCTTGACCTTTTTGTTTACTTGGCAGAGATGGAAGATGTAGATACCATGAGGAGGAGCTCGAGCAAGCGAGCTCAGGCAAAATTGGATCGATCAGAACAGCTTGGCCGGGCTCGTGTTGCTGCGACCTTGGCGGGGACCGCCGAAGTTCTTCCTATCATAATACTGTCGGCTGATAAAGGCAAGGAGAAAATGTTGAGCTTGAGGGCTCCCACAAAATGTTCCCTGTCTATATCGGTCTCTGCCCCAGCCAAAAAGTTGAGGGTTGAGGAGCCCGCAGATGCTGCTGAGCCCGTAGCGCCCCTTGAGATTGTTCGTCCTTCTGGGCCCAACGAGATTGCTGAGCCTGATGTTACTAGGCGAGCTTCTCCGGTTGGGAGTATACGGAGTGTAACGAGCCCTTCCACCGAGGTGCACTCCGTTCCTAGTTCGGTTACCCCTCCGCGGGCTGGGCTTGTATTGAGTCCTAGGGCCCACTCTCTAGAATTTGGAAGGAAAGCTGTCCTTAATATTGCTAATGAGGGATTGAGTGAATCCTTCGACGATTGCACTCTTTCTCGCCTAGCTGGTATTATGGGGATCGACCTTACCCACCTAAGATTTTTTACTGGATAGATCCCCACCTTTTTGCTTCCTTACTTGTCTCTTTTCTGATTTGCCTTTTCTTCCACAGTTCGCCGCTGGTATCAAGTCCTTTACGAAAAGGCTTACTCAGGCTCACAAAGATGGGCGCGAGTCTGCTGAGCGTGTTGCTGAGCTTGAGAAGGAGAAGCAGGAGAGTGTCGCAAGGTCGAGCTCGAGGAGGCCCTTGCTCGTATAGCTGAATTCGAGGTTGCTGCTGCCAGGGCCCAAGAGGATATCAAGCTGAGTCAGGATCTGGCAGCCAACAAGATTGAAGAGGTGAACCGTGTTGCCGAGGAGGCCGATTGGCTGAGGGAGGAGCTTGCTATGGTCGTAGCTGAGCGGGCCCAGCTTCGTGTCGAGTTGAAGTCTGCTCAGGGAGATGCTCTTACTGCTCAGGGGGAGCTCACTAAGGCAAAGTTGAGCTTTGAGGGCAAAATCAGCGAGCTGGAAAAACTGTTGGTCGAGGCGAGCTGTTGCCGCCTTCAAGAAGAGCTCGTCCTATATGGACGAGATCCTTTCATATTATGACAAGGGCAAGGCCCAGATCCTTCGCGTCGTGGCAGCCTGCGGCACTCATCTTCGGGACTTGGTTAAGTGGGGGAGTGCCGAGTTAAAGGGAGACCTAGCTCGTAAGGGGCACGAGCTCGTGCCGTATCAACCTGAAGAGCTCGAACTGATCGGCAAAAAGGATACCGAGTTGGGTCGTGATCCTTGGGTGCCTCCCCCCTCTTTTGACAATAATGTGCCTTTTCTGCTCGAAGCCCTTGCCGATGGTGACGAAGTTGATTTTGACGGGGATTTTAAGTTGGAAGAGTTTGAGGGGGCCAAGTCGAATCAAGATAAGCATGCCCGATCCGTTCATGAGGCTGGGAGCCGAGCTGACCCCTAAACCCCGCTGCGTCGGGTTTGATTTGGCCTGATGGGCTTTATAATTCAAACAATTTTTTGTTTTGTATCTTCGGCCCTTTTCGGGCTTGTAAACAATTCGAGTTGTATATATGAGTATTTGTTCAATCGTGTCTTGTTTATTTTACTCAGCATTTTTGCACTAGTATTTTCTGTTTTTTTACGATCTTTATCGTGGTGGCGGGTAGGTCGTAGGATGACCTCGACGTGGTCGAGGTGCCTTTTAACTTACGATTTTCTTCAACATGGTGAAGAGTAGGTCGTAAGGTGACCTCGACGTGATCGAGGTGCCTTTTAACTTACAATCTTCTTCAACGTGGTGAATAGTAGGTCGTAAGGTGACCTCGACGTGGTCGAGGTTCCTTTTAACTTACGATCTTCTTTAACGTGGTGAAGAGTAGGTCGTAAGGTGACCTCGACGTGGCGAGGTACCTTTTAACTTACGATCTTCTTCAACGTGGTGAAGAATTGGTCGTAAAGTGACCTCGACGTGGCAAGGTGCCTTTTAACTTACGATCTTCTTCAACGTGGTGAAGAGTAGGTCGTAAGGTGACCTCGACGTGGCGAGGTGCCTTTTGCACAACTTTAAGGAGAGTAAATTTGAGGTAGACGCAAGATAAGAGAAATTCTTCTTTTATTGATAATTTCTGAGAATGCATTACATTAATGATAGTATTTCTTCAAGTGATTAGCATGCAAAAGGTTTTTTAACAGAGTGTCATCCTGTTCAGCTAGCCGGTACGTCCCTTCTCTGATTATGCCTGTCACTTTGAATGGTCCTTCCCAATTAGGAGATAGCTTGTTTCTTCCAGCGTTTCTTCCTGTGACCTCAATCTTTCTGAGTACCCAATCCCCGATGTTGAAGGATCTCGCTTTAATTCGCTTGTCGTGGTAAGCCTTGGAGAGCTGTTTATAGTTAATCATCCTTGAGTCCTGCCTCTAGTCTTCTTTCCTCTAGGTAGTCGAGGTCAAGCCCCCGAGTTGTCATGTTGTCCAGCTCGTCGAAATGTGCTACCCTTAGGGTTGGTAGTGCCATCTTCACTGGAGCCATTGCTTCTGATCCGTATGCCAGTGTGAAAGGTGTCTCCCCTGTTGAGCCTCTGACCGAGGTGCGAATTTCCCACAGTACAATAGGTAGCTCGTCGAGCCACTTCCCTTTCTTCTCGTCCAGGTTTCTTTTTAAGGCATGGAGGATCTTCTTGTTCCCTGCTTCAACCTGACGATTTCCTTGTGGGTGAGCAACCGAGGACTTCCAATGCTTGATATTCATCTGTTCGCATCTCTGAGTGAACTTGGTAGAGAACTGGGTGCCATGGTCGGACACAATGGCTCGAGGCAGGCCAAATCGGCACCAAATGTAATCATGTATAAAGCTGATTGCCTTCTCCTCGGTTATGGTAGCCAATGGTTTTACTTCTACCCATTTTATAAAATAGTCTACTGCTACTATTAGGAACTCGCAGCCTCCCTTGGATTTTGGGAAAGGCCCTATGAGGTCGACGCCCCACATGTCGAATGGCCAGGCTGCTACCACTGGTGTTTGAGGGACTGATGGCAGTCTTGGGATATTAGCAAATCTCTGGCACTTGTCGCACTTTTGTACGTAAGTCTCCGCGTCTTTCCGCAAGGTCGGCCAGTAGTAACCATGGAAGATAATTTTATTTGCTAAAGATCTTGCACCTGGATGGCCTCCACATACTCCTTCATGGACTTCAGCGAGGAGGTCTTCCACTGTCTCTGGTCGGACACATCTGAGTAGTGGCTTGGTGAATGATCTTCTGTATAGTATCCCAGCAATCACTGTGTAGCGAGCTGCTCTCTTCCTTAGTAGCTGGGCCAAGTCTTTTTCTCTAGGCAGTGTTCCTTGTTCAATATAGTCTTGTATTTCATCTATCCAGCATCTTTCTGTCGGGTTGATGGGCATGGCTTCCTCCCTATTCACTGATGGTGACTCGAGGGTTTCCAACCATACATCTTGAGGGAGGTCGTTGATGTCCGATGATGCAATCTTGGATAGGTGATCAGCTCGCGTGTTCTCTATCATGTCCACCTGTTTCAGCTCCCAGTATTCAAATTTTTCCAAGAGGCGTTTCGCAAGCTCGCAGTACTTGGACAATGTGGGGTGATTAACCCCATACTCCCCCCAAACTTACTTCACGACAAACTGGGAGTCACTGAAGATGACGACCTGGCTGGCCCCAAGCTCTAATGCGAGCTCTAATCCTGCGATCAGGGCTTCATATTCTGTCTGGTTGTTAGATGCGTGGAACTTGAACCGTAGTGCCTTACTGAGTTCCCTTCTTGAGGGTGTAAGGATAGGCTTGCACCGCTACCTGCCTTGCCTGACGAGCCGTCTACATAGAGGGTCCAATGGCGAGGTGGCCGAGGACATGACGAGCTGGCTATTTTTATTTGTTGGGGCGGACTGGCGGGGTTTGTCGAAAAGCTCGACTTGGCCAGCGTGGTGGCCGGGCTTTGATCTTTTTTGACAAATGACGTTTCAGCGATGAAGTCCGCAACTACCTGAGCTTTTATTGCTTTGCGTTGCTCATATGTGATGTCGTATCCTGAGAGCTCAACTGAGCACTTTAACATTCTTCTAGCCACATTCGGTTTGTGAAGGATTTGCCTGAGTGGGAGGTCGGTGTATACCGTTAGGGTATGAGCCTGGAAGTATTGCGTCAATTTTTTTGCTGCTATTATCAGGGCCAATACTACTTTCTCCACATTTAGATATCTTGTTTCTACATCTGTGAGTCCGTGAGAGACGTAGTATATCGACTTTTGGACTGCGTCTCTTTCACTGAATAGGACTGCTGCGACGGCTGTGTCTGAGGCGCCGAGGTAGACGTAGAGGTGCTCTCCTGGTACCGTGCTTGTCAATAGTGGCGGGTTGCCCAGATAAGTTTTTAGCTCAGTAAAGGCTTTGTCACAGTCTTCGTTCCAGGAAAACTTTTTGCGTCCTCTCAACGACTTGAAGAATGAAAGGCTCTTTTCTGCTGACTTTGCTATAAATCTTCCAAGTACCATGATTCTTCCATTCAGCCGTTGTACCTCTCTGATCGAGCTGGGAGCCTTCATGTCGACAAGGGCTTGAATTTTTTCTGGGTTGGCCTCTATACCTCGCTCATTCACCATACATCCCAGGAATTTGCCTACCTTCACTCCGAAAGCACATTTGGCTGGATTGAGTTTCATCTTGTTTTTCCTGAGGTTCGAGAAGGTTTCTTTCAGGTCGTCGACATGGTTGGCTTGCTTTGTCTTGATGACCATGTCGTCAATGTAGGCCTCAACGTTTCGTCCCAGCTGGTCTCCGAAGACCTTGTTCACCATCCTTTGATAAGTGGCCCCTGCATTTTTTAGCCCGAAGGGCATCATTTTGTAGCAATAGATGGCTCCTGCCGCTCAGAAGGCTGTCAGCTCCTGGTCGGCCAGCCACATGCATATCTGATGGTACCCTGAGTATGCGTCGATGAAGCTGAGTATTTTGTGACCTGCGATTGCATCCACAAACTGATCTATCTTCGGTAGTGGGTACCAGTCTTTGGGACAGGCTTTGTTCAGGTCTGTGAAGTCGACGCACATCTTTCACTTTCCGTTGGTCTTCTTGACCATTACCACGTTCGTGATCCAGGTCGGATAGAAGACTTCCTCAATGATGTTTACTTTGAGTAACTTGTCAACTTCTTCCTTGATCGCTACCTGTTTTTCGGGAGAGAATATTCTAGGTTGTTGTTGGAGAGGAGTTATGGTTGGATCAACATTCAGCTTGTGTACAGCGAGCACTTCACTGATTCATCTTGGTCAATTTCCAGCCCGACCTTGATTTTTTGTTCGGGGAAGTCGAAGTTGATGACCACCTCGTCAAGATCTTCATGTGGCTGGATCTCAGGCTGATCCCTTGGATCTAGGCTCTCTACTGTGACAACTTTGTTGGGCTTCTTCATGTCACCGTTGGTGACCTGGTATGAGTCGGCCTGCTCGGTATTCGAGGTGGGCACGTCGGGCAGGTCGTCATCCGGGCTTTCTTCCTGGTGCGAGGTAGATAAGTCATTTCCTTCGAGCGTTTGGGTGATCGGGGGTGAGTTGGTGTGCTCGGTGTCCATTCCGGACACGTTGGGCTCATCGTCGTCCTCATCGACCTCTGTGTGCGGGCTGGAGGAGCCAGCCCGTGCTGACTGCTATGCTCGGTCACTAGAAGGGCTTTTCTCTGTGCCTTCTCTGATTATTATTGACTTCAGTCGCTTGTCATCGAGGTCTACTTGATGGGCCTCTTCGTGGACCGAAGTCACCTTCATTTTCCCTTTGAGCCAAGCTTTCTCGGCCTTCTTTTCCTCGAGGAGGTGGTTCAGAATGCTTTTTGGGTCATTCCTCATCTCTCCGACCCCGTTGTCTGTGGGGAATTTAATTTTTTTGTGAGATGGGGAAATCACCATCTTGAACCTTGTCTGGGTTGGGAGTCCCAGAATGGCATTGTAAGGAGAGGGAATATCGAGGACTAGAAAGGTGATGACCTCGGTGCGAGAGTTGTCTTTGGAACCGAGGACTACCTTGAGGTCGACTGTGCCTTTAACAGCGACCTTATGCCCGGTGAAACCTTCCAGCTTTATTCCACTCGGAGTCAGATGTGAGCTTCCTAGTCCTATTGCCTGGAAGCACTTGTAAAAGAGGATGTCCTTCCCTGCTCCCGTGTCGATTAGTACTCGCTTTACTCTTCCTCTGCCAATTTTGGCCTCAATGGTCAGAGCATGTCCCCTAGCGGCAGGGTTGGCGGCCAACTCGCTGAGCAGGAATGTTATTCCCTTCTCTCCCCAAACTTGTGGCGGGCTGACAGTTTGGTTGAGGCTGTTTATTGCCATCTTCAGCTTTGTGCTCGATCATTCTTCTGTAATTGTATTGACCAGGACCTCGTCCTCGTCGGCATTTGTCGTCGGGGCCTGATAAGTGACTATTATATAGTCATTTATCCTAAGTTTTTATATACTTTTACACAGTTAAATTACCATTTTCATCTCATTTTAAATACATTTTAGTTCCTTTTTCATATTTATTAGATTTTACGCTTTTTGGTATGTTTCATACATTTTTAGACAGGATTTGGAGTCTTTTTATGATCAAAGAATGCTTAGACACCTTTAGATGCAAAAGCATGGAAGAGCAACAAACAAATCAAACTCACAAACCAAAAATCAGATGGAGCGGCCGTGCAGCCAAAAGTGAGCGGCCGTGCACAAGGCCATTTTTGGTCTCAGAGCATGGAGCGGCCGTGTAGCTTAGAGTGGAGCGGCCGTGCAAGATGTCCAAAATCAAATTCAAAATTGGCGCCAATTTAGCACGACCGTGCAACTCCCTTGACTCGGCCGTGCAGGTCGCGTCTGCAGATTTGAAAAGGCACCTTTTGGAGGCACCTTCTTGAAGAGTTCCCTCCCCATTATAAAAAGACCCATTGTACTCAGTCTTAGACACGAAATTTCATCAGAAATTGTTAGAGATTAGATACAAGTACTCACTACATTGATTTCCAAAGATCTTTCGAAGATTGAAGTCTATATTTGTTCTTGAAGATTCCTTTGGGAAAAAAGGCAATAAAAGTGAAGCATTACTCCAGCCATTCATCTCTCATTACATCATAAGTTTCTCTTACTCTATCCTTTATATTATTGCTTATATATTTTACATGGCTAGTGAGTAATCCCCCTTGTTCTTGGGGTTGGAAACTCAAAGCATAAAGCGTTCATCATCTTAAAATATGAAAGTCTTGTCCTCTATCTTCATCTAAACAATTTCTTTATATCAATCTCTAAATGACTTACATTTTGGAGACATCCAACTTGTATGATTCAGTCAATTGAGAGAAGGACCTAGCGGTGAATCTCGGTTGACGGAACCATATAAAGAAACTGGGTTCCATTGATCACGAAAGTAGTTCAACGGCCTAGGGATGTTCCTTTAATGAAAAGTATGTTGACTCTCGTTCTTAATGGATTCTTACTAATTATGGTCAGCTAGAGATAGCCGGAATGCCCGTTTGTGACGGGCGGGAGTACCATAAACGGAAATCTCAAACGGTTAGGACATAATTAGTGAAGAATACAAACGCTCTTGTCTTAACCCAAGTAGTGTAAGCCTAACATACCATCCTTGATTTTTATGAAAACCTTTATTTTCTAAGACAATGACTATTTGATGAACAAATTATGTGCATGATTTCCAAATCCCGAGAATGTTTCGTCATATATGTTTTATTTAAAGTATTTGCTGTTTATGTTTCTTTCCATTTCCAAAACCAATCTTTATCTCCCCCAATCTATTCTATAATTTTAATAAAGACAAAAATAATTCCTAAGTAAACCCTGTCTCTGTGGGATCGACTCGTACTTGCACCCGCTATATTACAATAGCCCGTGCGCTTGCGGATATTAAATAAACCGTTAGGTTAGAAGCCCAACAGGGCCTCCCTTGGTCTTTCTCTGTTGTTTCTTCCTCGCTTCTCATATCTTTTGAGCTCCCCCCTGTTGATCAGCTTCTGTATCTCCTTCTTGAGCTGAATGCAATCTTCGGTTGTATGCCCGATACCGTTATGGCAAGCACACCTTTTGTCAGGGTTGCGAGGATAGGGAGTCTCTCGAAGTGGTGGAGGTCGGCCAATCCTGTTTTTCTATAGCAGCATGTTCATAATTTGCTCTCTAGTCGTGTTCAAGGGGGTGTAGAACTCTTCTTTTTGGCCCATTTGTTCTTCCCCTTGCCGTTGCCATGTCCATTGTTGCTTCCCTTCTTCTGGTCCCCAGATTTGTGTTCATTCCTCTGTTTCTGCGTCCAAGAGGATTTTTGGTCCTCCTTTTCTTGATCTGCCAGGGTCTTTTTGACATTCCCAATGTTTTGTGCGGCAGTGTACATCTCCGCACTAGTAGTAGGGGGTCGCATGCCGATTTCAGATAGGAGCTTGGTAGATCGGCATCCAGCTTAGAAGAAGGCCATTATAGTTTTATCGGGGACATTCAGCAACTTTTCAGCGACATGCTTGAATCTGTCGAGGTAGCTTTCCAGGGACTCACCAGGTCGCTACTTAATTCCACAGAGATCAGATTCCTTTTTGGGAAGGTCGCCTGCCGATAAATATTTCTTCAGAAAAGCCTTCTTCAAGTCGTACCAATCTCTGATGGAGCCTTCCTCCAGTTCTTCGAACCAGTTAAGGACGACCTCCTCAAACGTGCTGACAAATACTACACACCACAGATCCAGGTCTCTGGTGCACACTCCCATCTTTGCCTCGTAGCTCGATACGTGGCTTCGAGCATTTGTGTTTCCTGCATAACTTTTCAGAGATGGCAGCTTCAGGCGATGATTTGGAGGAGTATCCCTGATCCTTATGCAGAAAGCTGCTGTCACGTTCCTTGATAGCTTGCCCTCGTTACCTCTTTCGAGGGCTTCCAGACTGTCTTTCATCTTATGTAGTACCTCGTCTTCCAGGTCACTGCTCCTGCCCCTCCTTTTAGACAAGCGGTCGTGGCCGTCGATCTTGGAGTATTTATGTGAGGATGCATCGCTGCTGGAGGTACTGTGTTGGATGGACTTGCGTTTTGACCTGTAACTGTGGTTTTCCTGCGTCCTTCGAGGTCACTCCTCGTCACGCTCCATCCGGGAGGACCTATAAGATTTGTCTGTGCTGGGATGTTTAGCTCGGGTCTCTATTCTGGAATGTACGCTTCCCCTAAGCCGCTCCCTGTCTGGGGTTCCCAAGTGATCTTTGACGCTAGGTTTCTGGTGCTCCTTCACCCTTCGTCCAAGTCAGTTTTTAGCACTCACCTTGGGAGCATCAACCCTAGACCCCTCATGATGACTGTCAGCCCGCAGACCCCTGGGCTCGCTCCTACCAGGTCGATCATCATTGTGATCATATCGAGGAGGATGAGAGCTTGGGGTTGGTAGCTGAGGTGCCTGGGCGGCTAGTTTGCGGGATAGTTCGTATTCACGTACTTCTAGCTCTCTTTGTTTTTCCAAGAAAGCCCTTTCCTTTCGTATGTGCTTTAACTCGGCGAGGTCGATCTCTTGCTGTGTAGGAGGCAGCCTGTCTCCCATCATGATGAGGTCGTCCTTATCCCCTGAGTCCTCGCCGTCTGAAGAAGTGGGAGTTGCTGTTTGACCATCCCGGTTCGTACTAACTGGTCCTTTAGCGGGCTAGGCTGCCTTTTTTCCTAAGGCTTTCTTCTTCATCGCCCGAGCCAGTTTCTGAGCTCGGGTATTTTGATGAAGAGGAAGCCTTGATGAGGGCACAGCCGGTGATTCTTTCTCAGGCTGCTCAAGAGGTTAGCCCGTGGGCGGAACGGCTGTAGGCATGGCTGGGGTCATTGCTGGAGCTGCCTGCTTGGAGACTTGCTTGGAGGTTGTCATGATTGATCACATAAAAACTTTTTGGTCCCGGCAACGGAACCAAATTGATCACGCAAAAAAGAGTTATAGGTGATCGCGCCTGGTTCACGTGTGTAGTCTAGTAAGATTCTGGCTTACGTTGCAGGGATTGCTCTTGAAGCGTAGGTAGCTTAAAACCTGTGATCAACAAAGAACACCGTAAGGGGTGCTGGGTTGTCCAGCGATAACCCTCAGGCGTGAGAATTAGCAATACTTCGACGGAGAGGTAAAGCTAAGAGAATATGTAGTAAGCAGGTAATTTGCATGTACCTTATGAGGCCTGTGAGGGTGCTTATTTATAGGGAGATAAGTCATAATCCTAGTTGGATTCAGAATAGGAGAGATATGATCAAGTCCCATGTCTTTCGAATTACGTTTCCTTGTATGCTTAGGACTGAGATACATTAGAGTTGCAGCAGGACTCTTCCGAGGCAAGAGATGATTCCGTAGAGGAGATGATTCCGTAGAGGACTCTGCTTTGCCGAGCTGAGAGGGGTTATGTCGAGGTCGGCCTGGTATGTACCCAGGTCGCTCGATGTTGATGTAGTCAAGGTCGGCCTGGTATATGTCCAGGTCGCTTGATGCTGATGTGGTTGACCTGGGATGTCCCCAGGTCGCACTGTAGGTCCTTGTATCAGCGTGCTAGGAGAGTATACTGGTGAGGTAGGCAACCTGTTGCAACGTGATTTCCAGGTCGTCATGTCGAAGTGGGCTCACGTCACCTCGGCGATTGCTCAGTTGGAGGCCATGAAGTCGCAATGTATGCCACGTGTCCAGCTGAAGGCTGAGGTCGTCCAATAAGTACAAATTTTTTTTTTCCTGAAGCAACCATTACTTCCCAACTTCAACCATATATTTAAAACTAATTCTATGATCTTTTACGAGGAAAAGAAAGCAATGAAGTATATGTTGCTGAGAGAAGAGATGCGCGTGATATGATGTCTATGACTGAATAGTAGAACTAAGAATTTGTCAAGATTATTACATTAATTCTGGCATGAACAGAGGTGCAGATTAACAAGGGAATAAGCTACGATCCCAAAAGTTGTTTGATGTCTGATGTAAGATGCATGACATATAAGTTGGGATGCATATTTGGATTTGTTGGGATCCTTAGCATTACTCTTAAGTTATGAGTGAAAGATGGATCCTTTTGTAAGTGTTAGAAACAAGGTGATCAACTCAGACATACACTCAGCCAAAACAATTCAGAATTTTGTCAGCAATTGTTATAGAACTTCTGCCTAAAACCAATAGAATACCTAAGCATGCATATATAGTAATACTTGAAGTATTTGTTAGTGGACCGTGTATTATTATTGGCAAAATATACAATTGGGCCACCGTACTTTGGACAAGGTTGCAATTCGGCCACTGATTGTTTGAAAATGTTAATTGGGCCACTATACTTCAGTTATGATGCAAATTAACCCATTTTCTAACGGGCGTTAGAACATGACGTTAACTTTTAGTGAAATTCCTAGTTTGCCCCAGGAAGTTAGACCAAACCCATCCTTCCGGTCTCCTTTGCCAGCTCTGACGAAGAACCTGACCAAGCGCTTGAGGATTGAAAATTCATAAGGAAATTTACCTCCCTTATTTTATTTTTCCAATAAGTTAATTAAAAAATAGTTCATTTTTTTATTTTTTTTTAATAAAAGAAACCTAAACACAATGCATTAAATGGAAATCACATCACACAATTATTTTTCCTAAATATTTACTCCATGAAACATAAATAAATGTCAATAAGAAAATTACACTTCCCAAATTATAGAAAAAAAAATGCCAATCAATCGGATTCTTGTAATCCCTCCAAAACTACTGACCCAACAAACAACATGGTTGCCCCGACTGCAAAAGCCCCCGCCACCACAGCCTATACTGCCACCAGAGCTGCCGAGTCATCCAGTTTCAAAACAATGGCTAAGATCGCACTAGTAAAATGGGCAGGGCCGCCGAGGCCAAAGTCGTCGGAGATGAGCTAGACACATTCTCGAGGAGGTTAAGCAGTCCGAGCTCCTCTGCCTTGGAGAAAACCCCCAATTTCTCAATAGAGGAGAGTAAACCTAAATTCATCCGCCTTCAATAACAACCCCGCCTTCTCCACGTTGCTCAGCACCTTTCGATTTTCCAGCTTCTTGAAGACGTCTATGTTCACCTCTTCGCTTCCTTCGTAGAATAATCCCGCCCCAAACCACTGCTTTTTCAAGGCGCATCATATTTATTGAAAATGGCGGTGAGTTCTTAGATTCAGGCTTTGATTGATAGAATCTTGACTGTTGGGGTTGTGAAATTTAAGGTTTTGTGTTTTCCGTCAAGGAATTTCATGATTACTTGATAAATTCTCTCCATGATTGATCCAATTGAATGAATTTGTGTGTGTATAAGTGCGGGGACTGTGGATCTAAATTTGAAACACCAAAAATTTTCATTTAATAATTAGATCTTGATCCATAGTGGTGATGGTGGATGTTGGATGGTGAAAGGTGATGACTTTCATAGCAGCGGTGGTTATGATTTATTAGTGGATGAGAACGATGGTTGCCGGGTGGTTGAGCGGTGCGATTTTGGTGACGGTGATGGTGATGGTGATTGGGTTAGGGTTAGGGTTTGTTTTCTTGATTAGAGAAGATGAACATGAAGATGAAGATAGGGGTAAAATGGGTATTTGACATATATACTTAACGGTTGAAATAACGTCCATCCAAAAAATGGGTTAATTTGCATCATAACTGAAGTATAGTGGCCCAATTAATATTTTTAAACAATCAGTGGCCGAATTGCAACCTTGTCCAAAGGATGGTGGCCCAATTGTGTGTTTTGCCATTATTATTTGTAAACTTTTGCTTGAAACCAAAAAGATTAAGGGGCTAAAGTGGAGTCATGAAAATTATGGTATTATGGTTAGGGTTTAGGATTTGGGGGTAAAGGTTCAGTGTTTTTTGTCTAGGGTTTACGGTTTAGAGTTTAGGGTTACATTAGATTTGTTTGGATTGATTTTTTTTAGAAAATTAAAATATTACGTTAGTTTCTCACTTTCGATATCCAATGTTTTCCATAATTGAAAATCAAAATGTAAGTATGCTACCCTATTTTTCAAGGAATAACTGTTTTTTTTTTCAATGTGGATTATGTACTTTGTTTTTTACACATTATACAACACTTAGGTTTGCGTACTTTGTTTTTGAAAAAACTACAATTCAGAGCATTATAAATGGAGCTTCCATTTTCTAAATGCAGCATATGGAAATGTTGGGTCGACCCAAAAGTTTGAATTCTGAACCTCTAGAGCTAAAGTTTTTGAATTTTCTAAATTTATGGGTGAGATTTAGCCAATACATTAAAATGTACTTATCAATAATTGAGATGACAACTTCAAAATTACGTAATTTTATGAGCTAAAAACAAAACCTACACCCTCACCACAAAACATGACAAACTTAGTGGTGCGCGGTAAGGGTGAGCAGAATTTTTTTTTTAAAATAGGATCGAACCAATACTTTTAATTTGGTTCCGATAAATTTTGTAGAACCGATCATTTTATTCCAGTTCTGAATTTATTAAGAACATAAATATTAGTTTGATTCTGATTTTCTTTTTTTCAAAAACTGGACCGAACCAGTAGGTGGCCTATTAAATTGTTCGGCCAAGTCCTGGCACTCTGCTCATACTACTGGAACTCCTTCTTCAGACGAGTCACTGCCCGCCGAAACCGCTTGCGGCCGCTCTTAGACTACCGAAATCGACATACGTTTCCTGTCCCATTCAGAAACATCCCAACGTCCCCCGCCCACGGCATTGCCCCGTTTGTGTGCAGCTGCAGCAGAACACTTCTTCGGCCTCCTTCTGCACTCGAAATCAGGGTAGATTACTTCTTACAATGCAATTGCCAATCGCAAATTCCGCAATTAAGTTCTTCTGCCCTACATATTTGTTTTATCATTTGTTGAATAGAATGGCCGGCCATCCATAAGAACTAGCAACATAGAAATTAGACAGGTGAATTGCCTTTTTTTTCTTGCGATTATATTGTTACTTGAACATTATTCTTGTTTTTCTAGAAAAAAAATCGATATATATTATTGCTACTGAAATTGATTGGATTTTTTTCCCCTAGATAGATGGCGTTTAGAGGGAGAGGACGTGGACGTGGATTTGGTGGTGGTGGAGGCTTCCGTGCTGTTAAGCAAGTTCCATTTGAACTCTTCCCTGTAATCAACTGACCTGACTACTTTTCATTTCCACTTATTAGTAATTTCTTTCATCATTCGTTAAGCTTGCTGCTGCTTGTTATCGCAATTCGCAAACCCCTATGAATTCTTACTGCACGTGGTGGACTTATTTTCTCTATTGTTAGAATTTACATTTCAGCTTATAAAATTGTAGCCGCTACTAGATAATACTCCCTCCGTTCCACCCAAAGAGTCCACGTTTGAAAACTCTAATATTTAAGGGATATATAAATAGCATTGGAGTTGATCATAATTACAAAAAATGTTTGAGCGTGACCAAGATGTTTACGACATATGTGGAGGATAAAGTGAAAAGGTTTATGGAGATAATATGCATAATTTTTTAAAGTGAACTCTTTAAATAATGTACAGCCTTGACTTAATCTCTTTTTGATTTCTGAATTATGCAAATACACATCTGGAATATGAATGTAAGAATGAAGTTAGACTTGCAAATTGCCTGCCCTTGGAAAATATATTGGTGCTTACTGGCGGTAGTGTTGAGGCTTTCATATATTTGAGGGTGGAGGATATCCTTTGAAACAAATATGGAAAGGAAGGTTTCTTAAGTGTTTCTTTTGTTGCTATCTGTTCAGAAATGTAATTGACATTGCAGTACCATCAATTTTTAGTAAATGTCCTTATCTTTCTAATATTCCAAACAGTAGAAGAAAAAGAATAAATAGATCATTGCTCCTTTCTTTGTCCTGAAATTTATCATAAGTAGGGTGAGGCCGCAATCACTTCTTTTCTTTGCTCCCCCCCCACCTTCTGAGATTCTTTTTCCTATTAGTAAAATGCAAAATATTTTCAATTTTTTGTAAGACTTTGCCTTCCTTTGTTTGAGTGCTTCCATTGATCTTCATACCTTCAATTTATTTTCTCTCTTATATTTTGTTAGGAGGTCACTGGTCAGTATGTGATGGAAATAAAACTTAAGTTTAAAATAAGAAACTAGCGATACAAATTCAACTTTGCCATTATCCCTGTAGATCGCAATTGATTATGTTGAAAAAAGTGTATTTTAGTACGAAGGTTATAAAAAAGTTGATTACGCAGTTGAGACGGAATTCATTGGATTGCCATAAGTTTGATCACAGAACTTTAAGCAAGCTTTCCACCATTGGTGCACCCTGTATTTGGTGATTTTTCAATGCATTTTCTGTATCGTTATACTTAATGCTATTGGTGGTGGAAAAATCTTACATGTTGTATCTTGGTCCCCCTTTTTTGGAACTCCTGGCTTTGAAATTTGACACCTTTTTCCAGGCTCTCCTTTCTTTCTTTATCTCTTATCTAGATCTTAATTGTTAAGGGCTATAATTACTTATCAAAAAAAAATTGTAAAGGGATATAATTTGGCTAATTCACATGGTCTTCTCTACGTAATAGGTCACCTTGAGATAAGCTCCATCACCCTTGTGTACTTTATACTATGAAATTGTACAAGAAAACTAACCTTGATACCTGAGAGTGTAGGACCTATGTAATAAATCTTCTTTTTGTTACAAAAAATGCATGTATTGTCAATCTAGTGTGTTAGTTTGTACATCCAAATACTTAGCATTTGATGCTCTATCATTCCATTCTTATCTGTTTACCTAAAAACTTTTAGGCTCTATGTTTGATCTCTTCGTATAAGCCCTATGGCCAATTGAAGGATTGTCTCAAGCATGAAGGAGTGTTGAGAGACGTCGTGATATTCTGTTTCTCTGTATGATCTATCAATATTATATTGAATAACATATTACCCTATGCTGAATTTCAGGAAATTCCAGACTTAACTGATGCCAAAAGTGTGGAGGAGGAATGGGCTTTAGCTAGATGGGGCTCAAAGTTCCAAAGGTTTTGGAATTCTTCTCCTTACTATGATGATGGTGTTGGTGAAGCCGCGAAACGTAAGCATTTTGTGGTTTAGATTTGTGGAAGAAAATTATTTGCATCCAGACCACTAGCGTGGCAACTCCATGTGGTGGTCCTAGCCACTAAAAATTAAACATGTGGAAGGTGGGAATCGAGAAACATCTCTTCAAAAAATTTGGTGCAAGGACTTACTTGTTTTGTACGTACCCACCACTAATTGTTTTGCACCAAGTAGTTTTTATGTCTTTGGAGAAATATATACTCCATTCACACCTTTCAAATGTCCAATTTCTAGTCGCTAGGGCAACCACTTGGGTTGCAAGCCTGGTCCTGTTGCATGTAAGTTTTATCCTGTAAGCTTTTCTCCTGCTTTCTCTTGGGAGATGGAGACAGATCACTAGATGGAGTTGCGTATCTTAAGTATTGATATAGTTTTTTTTAAGTGGACTCTTCTCATATCAGTATCTATTTTTGTGTGTGCATGATTGTGTTTGGTTGGCGTTCATGTGTGTTTGCTTTCATTCCTTTTTAGCTTAAATGTAAAAAAAGAACTGGTAACTTGAGTGATTCATGTTCATCTCCACTAAGTGCTTTTGTAGTATGTCAGTAGTGGCACAGCAGTGCGCCCTGCGAGGAAGTACATTTGTGTGTCCATAGGTGGAACTAATAAGACACAAAGCTGGCTATTGGCCTCCTTAACTTGTGGTATAATTGGTAAGTGCTATTAGTATGCGTCAGTTCTTTGAAAAGTGTATGGCATAAACTGCAGACCCCCTTATTTCTGTTAGTATTAGACTTCATCCCTCCAAAAACCAGTGGTCATATTCAATATTTACGCTTTTTGGTATTTCCAGTCTAAGGTTTTAGTTCTAAAACTTAATATTTAACTAATTTGGCGACACTTACACCAGTGTCGACACAGACACATGGTTTCAGACATGGAAAACTTCATCAAGAATATTATATATATATATGTATATATATATATATATATATATATATATAATCTCAGCCTTTTATTTTTGATCCAATGGATAATATAATAGTAACCATCAATGGTTAGTGAGAGAAAGGATGCGCCACCTGTTTTGGCACCTGTTTATTTATACTTTTACTTACCAAAAAAAAAAAAGGTTAATGAGAGAAAGTAACCATTGAAAACTCCTCTATATATTCATTTCGTATACTTGACTGTGAAAATTTTCATGTATTATGTATCATCTCCATCCTACTGATGCATGATTTCTGTTTGATTTGTTTGGTGAGCTACGAAATATTTCTGATGGTATCTATAGCGAGTCCTCGCTAGAGGAAAAGAGAAATAAGAAGTTATTGTTTCAGATGTTACTTATCAAACGCACACTACCTTTTCAGCTCCTATGTTTTTTAGTTTAGATGTACAATACTTGCAGTTATTATGGGGTTTTCCATATTCATTGATGACTTATTAGCTCCATGGTTTTGTGATAGCGTTGTAGAACTATTTTTTGTTTGGTTCCTATACCTTATGTTCATACTTTATTTACATCAAATATGTCTGGTGACAGAAAAGGAAAGCAAAGAAATAAAAAGGTTCTCTGACAAGGATTCAGAAAGGAACAAGCGGAAACCCCCACTTTCTGACTTCATAAAGATGACAAATGAATATGTTCCCGCAGAACTAGGTAAAGTTGTTTACTCGTGTGTATTATTTTTTTTTCGAATGTTTTATTTTTTTTATATAGTCTATCTAACACCAATAATTTTCTTTTATCAAACAGGAGAAAAGAAGGAGAGACATAAGCAGAAGAAAGTACGTTGGAATCCAGATTCAGGTTTATTGAGTATCAATATGTTGTTTGTTAGAAATGTAAATATTCCTGGGAATTTTCTCTAGAATCCAATTGTTTTTTGCTTTAGTTCATAATGTATGAGCCTAAATAATTTTCTTTAAACTCTAAGACTGATTTCACAAGACATGTATGCTCATGCTGCTAGAGATCGTACGTATTTATAATTTCCTTTATAACTCTTCGTTATATGTTCCACCAAGTCTGCATTTAAGTTGCAAGAAAGGACTTGTACCTTATTAGGTAGGTCCGTTAGTCTTAGTCACCCTTATTCCACTCTTCGTAGTTTAGAACACTCAAAAGACCAAAGAAGTGAACACGTGTTTATTACTTGATTTTTGAGGGGATTTGCTACAAATGAGGCCTAACCTATTTATAAGCTCCTACCTCTTCAATTAACGGTTGAGATCTTCTTCAGCTATAATAACATTTCATACAAATGTCCAAGATTTTCCAACCTTCCTCAACTATTCTAACCTATTCTAGAATAGTCCACTGATCTCTACTTATACAAGAGACCTTCTACCAAAAAGAACATTCTAGAGTGCTCTAGGACAAACTAAAGGATGACTCTGGAAGATTCTGGACAGTTCTAACAAGAGTGCTCCACACAATCCCAAACCATTTGATTTGATCTCGAATGGCAGTCCAGTCGGCACACATATTAAACCTCTCAAAATAGTGAGGGGGTGACATTATGCTCACTTGACATTTTACTTTGTTTGCTGCCTATGGCCAAAAAAGTTTGTGAAGATCCTAGCTAGAAAATAACATGCATTTACTGTTTCCACATGTAGTGGAGGACTCTTAATTAAAATAAAAAGATGCAGTGGAGGGACTTATGGTCTACCTAGTATTTTGGTTATAGAGATAAGAAGATTTTACTTGAGTGAAGATAAGAGGATTGGTTGATCCTTCTGATTATTGAACATTATTTTTGCTTTGGTTAGCAATATGTTCTGCAGATATATGATATAACCATTTATAAATGCTTCTATTACTCGTTGATTCATTGCTTTAGTTGAATGATCTCTTAATATTTTAATAATCTGCTTCTAGAGGCACACAACTTACCAGAACTAGTTTCTGTAACTAATCAAGAGTTTTGTGTGACAGACCTACAGAAATTGGATTTATTTGAGCAGCGTGAACAGCGCAATCAGGTAAACGAGTTTCTTCTTATTATCCTCTCAAAATCTTGAGGATGCTTGAGCTATTTTAGAGGAACTTTGAAACATGGGCAATATCCATTTTTTTAAATAGCCTTTGATATCAATTTTTTAATTTTTTATGCTATTCTCTACTTCAAATGTCTAGCTCCAAGATGAGAAAGGAGAAAAGGAAAAGAAAGAAGGCGAAGAGGAGGAAGAAGATGATGAAAACATTGAAGAAGACGAAGAAGAAATGAGCGATGATGATTACAATCAGGTTTCTGATTAACTTTAAATTCTACACTTGTGTAAATGTGATTCCCTCCACTTGTTTGATACTCTGTACATGAATTGAATATCTTCATTAGGGAACTGCTCCACCCCGGGGAAAATTTGCTTGTTCGAAGTATTTGTGATTTTCTGGTTGATCAAATCCAATAAACCATTGATCAGTTTTCAACCATATTCTTAAATGTTTTAAGTTTCTACACCCCGAAAAAGAGTCCTATTTTGAAAGTCAAACTTTTTAAAAGTGCATTTTTTTTTATATTTCATTTATTGCATAATGTTGCATCTTTTCTTGTATGACATGTAAGAGTGACATGGTGTTTTTGAAATAAAAGATTTTTTAAGAGTGACGTGGTGTTCTTGGAAAAACAATGATAATATATTGTTAAAATTTAGAAATGGAGCTTCTTCCTTCCCCTTTTTTCTTTTTTGGGGGTGGGGTGGGGGTGTGGGGTTGACAAATTAAGATAGTAGGAGTTTGTATAGGATCAGTTTTATCCTCATTTTCCCTTCTGCTTTCTTGAAAAGAAGATTAACCCTCTTGAGTATCGTATTAAAGTGTACACCCGATTTTCAAAGTCTCTGAATTATTGGTTATATTATAGTTACAACTTGCAACTCAA
The DNA here is from genome assembly GCA_016624345.1 of Platycodon grandiflorus. Taxonomy (NCBI): domain Eukaryota; kingdom Viridiplantae; phylum Streptophyta; class Magnoliopsida; order Asterales; family Campanulaceae; genus Platycodon; species Platycodon grandiflorus. Next base: position 37,981,611 of record CM028362.1, read on the forward strand.
GTTTACAATAAATTGCTCCAACCTGAAGTGGAGGGTGCCAAGTCAGCATATGCCCATCAACTTTAATTAATAAGAACTAATGGGACGTTTAGTGACTAGGCACCCTCCAAGTTAAGTCGGATAATTTTCTGTAAACTAGAGTTGTAACTCTAGTTGTACTCGTGACTTATTGGTGATTCTTCCTGGAACAGTAATGTTCTTTTCTTCTTTGCAATCTGCTAGGTTTATTCACCATATTTTGGACTCATCGTTCATAACTACTGAAGTGGTGTCCGATGCTAATGTCCGTGTCTTGCTTGAATACTGAAACTTTACTTGGTTGGATAACTTGCTTACGCAATAATCAAAAGTCTCTCATGAGCTGGTAGAGCATATGTTGAGATACTTTACATCCATGGCTAAGAGATAGTAGCCATGGTTTTGGATCATGGGATTGGAGCACCTGATGTGAAAAGAGTTCTGCTATCTCACATGTGCCATATTATTTATGTGTGTTATACATTTATGTATGCCTTTTGTGAAATAACAATGGATTGTTGATTTTAAATGTCTTGAACTTTTGTGCAGAACATAGATTTTGATGATGATGAAGACGACTTTAACATGCCTGATGACAATGATGGTGCACACTCTATATCCAGAAACACCTTTTCTATGCAATTCTACTTTCATGTGCTGTACTTGAGTAATGAAAAGTTTTGGTACTCCCTCCATTCCACTCAAAGAGTCCACATTTGAAAAGTTTAGTAAGAGATATACAAGTATACTTGGAGTTGGTCATAATTACAAAATTGGTTGAGCATAGTCAAGGTGGTTTATAACACATGAGGAGGGTAGAGTTGAAAGATTATGAAGATTAAAAGTATAATTTTTAAAAGTAGATTCTTTAAGTAGAACATCCCAAAATAGAATAGTGGACTTTTTGCATGTTGTTATAATTTTTAAAAGTAGATTCTTTAAGTAGAACATCCCAAAATAGAATAGTGGACTCTTTGCATGAAACAACGGGAGTATCAATCAGGCAGTTATCCACCAATGATGCTTTATTTGTTGCAGATGAGGCTATATTATGACGTATAACTGCTGCTTGCTGCTTAAGGGGATGTTTTCATCAGCTACCCGCAGCTTGGCAGACAGCACATAATTTGCAAAGATGTAACCCCTCGTTCTTTCCTTCTTTACAAACTGATGAACCCCAAGTACAAACGTGTATCTTTGGCCAGTTTTTAGTTTTTTCTGGAATAGAAGCTTCTGTTTTTTTTCCTTTCTTTTTCTGTTATGGCTCTTGTTTAATACGGATGTCCCCATTGTATATCCTGTATAGGAAGAAGACCTGTTCTTGGTTTATTTGGTGCTAGTTTGGTTCTTGAGAAATAGTAATTTTGTATAAACATGGGTTAGATCTTTTCTTTTCATCTTCCTTCTTACGAGCTTGTTGTGAGTAGCATTATCCAATCGACCTTTATTAAGAAAACCATAAACAGACTCGATGCCTTCTATGTTAATCAGCTGCACCTTTAAACTTAGCACTGGCCTTCTCAAATTTGTGTTTGACGTCCCCTTGCACAGATTGCACTTGCTCGGCTAGCTTCTCAGCAGGCTGACTGTAAATTGGTCCCCACTGCAATTTCCGCAAGGCCTCCAAATAAAATTAAGAATACATGAGTTATTCAAAAAAAAAAAAAATTTTGAAGCTTTAATTGAATCACAAAAGGGGGCTATTGAGAAATTTTTCAATACAAATAAGAAAGTTAAGAATACATGTGATTGCTCGTTGAATGAGAACAACTTAATGATGTGGACATGGATGAAAATGAAAATGGAGAAGAAGTATTAGTTAATAAACAAGAAGGAGAAATTAATAAATTAGAAGAATCCACCACTAAAAATATATATACAATCCAAGTCAATGGACAAATATTGATACAAGTTTCAGAAATTTATTAGTAGAGAAAGGTTATGTTAGAGTTACTAATATAGATTTTACAAAGGATGAATTTTCAAAATACCTTTCTTCATCACTTTACATTCAAAAGTTGATCAACGGTGAAAAACGTGAAAGAAGATGGTTAATTTATCCACAAAAAGCATGAAAGATAAAGTTTAAATAAAAATATACAGTAATAATTTTAATAAAAAGACCTCATTTTAGAGTTTACTTTAGGCCCCCAATACTTATATTGGGAGGAACGGGTATTGACATGTACAGGCCAGTGTTTTATAGTGCTGTTTGGCACACATAACATCTAGACGCCAAGTTAGCTAAATCTCTTCTGAGCTTAGGCCTAAAGTAACGATAACTCATCACTGCTGCAATGGCTTTATCCCTACCAAGATGTCCAGCTAATCCTTCCCCATATAAACTACTCCCTAATAACCTTTACACATACGGACGTACAAGGCAAACATAGTTGGTCTTCCTTCATGAGAAACCTCAAACACCTTTAACATGCTCAAGATGCTCCTCCTCTTTGCTCTTACTATATGTAAGTACGTCATCAAAATAAACTAGGACAAAATGACCAATGAAAAGGCTTTAAGTACATGGTTCATCAATCTCATGAAACTGGTTGGTGTGTTGGTTAAATCCGAACCGAAAGGCATAACTAACCATTCATAGAGTCTGTCCCTCGTCATGAACGTAGTTTTCCATTCATCTCCGGGCCAAATTCTGATTTGATAGTAACCACTCCTTAGGTCAATCTTGATATACACCTTTGACCCATTTAATTGATCAAGCATGTCATCTAAGGGGGATTGGGATTGGGATTGGGAATTTGTAGCCAATGGTAATCTCTCATCTTCACTGGCAGCTGATTCTTTACCAACTCATTGACATCTGTTGCCCCTTTTCCCCCATCAATAAGTGTATTTTCCTGGGCCTCCTTGCAATCTTCCACCAACTCAGTCATATTGTGTTGTACGGTTAAGAAGGTTTTCTTCTCTCCTTGTTGAGCCTTAGGTCACCTTTTCTCCCCTTAAGGTACTAAGGTGCATCTCACTCCCTTCCTTTTCAAGTTGAAGGCATTCATTCCTTCTACCCAAATGTACAGCATCCACATCAAATTGTCACGGCCTCCAAATAAAATATGCCAAGCATCATATCTACAAAGGAAATGATAGAGCAATACAATCTCTTTACCGATTTGATTTACAACTAGCTTTAAGGTGTTGTACAGTACAACTACCTAATGCATCCGCAGTTGTATTATACAATACCTTAAGGCTAGCCGTAAACCAAATCTATAAACATATTCTGTTAATGTAGCATTACTCATCTACAAAAGGTAATCATGTCAACCCATGACCCAATGCTACATGAAGCACTTACTAATCAGGTCATTCCCACGATCCAATACTATATGAAGCAGCACTATTGCTAAACCGCCTAAGGTAACAAGGGCATCTGACTTTTCTTCTTTCAACAACTCTACAAGAGTACGTCAAAGAGGAGCACTCCAAGAAGAACAAAGAGCTTTCCCAAAAAGAAGGCATTGCCAGATTACGTTATGAAGGCAACTTATTAAGACATTTAAATTTCAAAAACCAAATTTCAGTGGCACATTCAAACTAGGGCAACACAAAAAACAAGGCTCGTTAATCTCAGCTAATGAAACTATGTCAAACAGAAGATTGCAACTGAAAAGGCAGCTAGCAATTTATATTATGATGGCTCATTTGTCAGAGTAACAATAATGTGCTTACAGAAAGAAGCTACACATTCTCTATCCCCATTAAATTCTAATCATTCCAGTAGTAAATCAATGAATGTCATGAATGATTCAGTCCTTTTCGACCATGCTTCGATGCTCTATTGTGCAGCCAGATAACTGAACTCAAGGCAACAACCACCATGGCCAGCATAGAAGATCAAACCCCCTCAAATCATTAGCAGGGATTAGCTTCTGATTCTCACCAAGGGATAGAAGCTCTAAGTTCCAGACTTTCTGCTAGTTTCAAAGAAACATAATGCGAGTTAGCTGCTAATTCTCTGCAGGTGAAGAATCAGTTCTGCAGATATCGCCGCGACAAAGTGGGCATATCCTGTAATAACCAATTGAAGTCAGCCAAAATGTTATAGCAAACATAAATCATTTAGAGTGTACTTAACAGAAACACTTGCAATTTGCATTTATGCTTTGGCTATTTCTTTTTTTCTTTTTTTTTTCTTTTTGCTTTGGCTATGACTTGAAGACTTGGTAGTGATCTTTAGCTGATGTAAACACTGGTTTATCTTTTGAAATCCACCATTTCCCAAGGTTTTGTTGCTACACCATGGTCTTGAAGCTCCAATGGGGATACATTTTTTTGTGTGCTATATGCTGCATTTTTATGGTGCATACTTTGAATACAGTGTGATTCAATGGTTTTCATATGGCAGGATGGTGCTTAAAATTGGGATTTCAATCACTGGTTCTTAGGGTTGTGTAGGGGTTTGTTTTTTATTAATTTGGATGGTTGCTAAAGAAAATTGTAGTCTAATCCATTAAAAGATTCATAAAATTTGATTTTGTGAACAAAAGAGATTTTTTGTTGGAATTTTGTTCACAAATATGCACCAATTGAGACTTTCTCGTGACAAGAAATGCAAGCAGATGTTTGCACCTGTGAATTTCCTTGAGCCATTTGTCTACACATGATTTGTGAAATTCATGATGGCAAGGCAGCACCCGAACACTGTCACCGTCCTCATACTCAACAAGGCATATGTAACATCTGTTAATGAATTACACAAGGAAATGGTTAATAATATAAGAACCAGGTCAAGAACAGGATAAAATATAATATTCTGCGACAAAGGATAAAATTTGATAATTCAATGAAATAACGTAATCTAGAATTTCCCTTACGCAAAAGATGAAATACGTCATAGTGACAATGACAAAAATAAACACTTTAACTGCGACCAAAATATATTGACCGACCTATCACTTTAACAAATTGGTGCTTTATGGGCATGCTTACTGTGATTGTACAGGTACCATCCAACTGAATTTGAACGGATTAGAAAACAACCGCAGATCTACAACCAGAACAATATAATATCTCCTCCAAAAAATGGCTTTTCTCTGGCTTGCATCGCCATTCCGTGGCAAAATTAAAATCCCTGACAGTTTTGATCTTCTGAAAACATCCAAACTACACAAGGAAACTTTTGAACCAGCACCTTCTTCTCTCATTCAATTTTTTCTAATTTCTTTTCTGTTTGTGCCAACTCTTTTAACTCATGGCAGCTCTGTGGCATTGGAATTCTTCAGCTGCAAAATTATCTTTACATTTCTGTGAAAATTTTATTTCTGAAAGTGCTGCGCACTTGTGATTTGCTATAAATCCCCACGCTCTCATTCTGGTATCCTCGATTATGACTTATGACCAGTTTATCTTTCTTCCCTCCAAAATTTTGACAGTTATCAGAGCATATATTGTTTATCCACCTACTTGTTAAACTTTTATAGTAGCCAAAATGCTCAGCCATTTACTCTAGTCCACACCTTCACTCCAACAAAGCCTCACACTGTACCTGATACCATGTTTGTGGAGCAGCGACTCCCAAGTAATCACCATGCACGTTTCCCCTTGCAGGACACTATAACAGGGCAGGCACTCACAGGGCTTCCTTAAAGGAGACGGTAGCGCCTAAAGGCAAAAAGTTTGCGGTTGAGCATGATTTTGTGACAATCTATAGGATTAGACTAGCGTGCCTCCAGATGATGCCAGGTTGAACTTGATGCTTTCTCAGATTAGCTGCATGAGTTACTTTGATTTCTACCCCATGCTTGATGACTATCAGGTTTTTATTTTTATTTTTTATAAGTAAATATATATATAAACATGCGTCAAAACAGGTGACGCGTCCTCCGTACACTAGAAGTACACTCTACCAAAAGATCTAGCTAATGGAAAAACTATTCACAAATTCTACAAAAGTAATGAGAGGTCTGGCCGAATCACTCTCTTTTTCTGAGCACCAAAAAAAAAAGTATGGAGCAAGGTGTTTCTTTAAATAAATCATGGATCCTTCCTCATTGTCAAAAGCCCTGCGATTCCTTTCCATCCAAATGATCCAGCATACACCCAATGGAGTTGCCTCCCAAATAATGTTCCTCCTCTTCCGCCTATACAACGACCAACTCAAGAAAAGCTCTTTAACAGACTGCGGCATAACCCATGAGAGATTAAACAGACCAAACAGCAAATCCCACAACTCTGTCGCCACCGGACAATGAAGCAACAAATGGTTAACACTCTCCCCACTCCTCTTGCACATGAAACACCAATCAACGTAGATCATGTGGCGTCTCCCAAGCTCGTTTTGGTGGAATGAAAACTGAAGGGTCTTCCACGTGGAGTACTCAGAACGCTCAGAGGGACTTACAGCATACACAAACTTTAAACTCACGCAGCCATAAAACATATGCTCAAGAAGAATTATATCCTTCCGACAAGTGTGGCCTACAGGATTAGTGGCACAACCTTAGGTAGACCTCAAAGTCAAGAGTATGTCACTAGGTTTGAAGAGCTAATGTTGAACAATAAATCCAACGAAGAATCTTTGAGAATGGTGTCCAAATTTAAAGCCTGTGAAGATAATTGGACTGCCCACATTTTCTAGCAGGTCAAGAGGTGGAGGTTACTTTCTATAACCCTTAGCGTTCAAGGATGCCCAGAAGGCATTTGAGGTAGATAAGTTCTGCAGGTTTCCCAATCGAAGGGGAGTGACTTCTCAAATTGGAAAATCCTCAAAATTTAGGGCTATGGGCAGGTTTGGAGTATCAGTCTCAACCAAGTGTTAGCAACTCCAACCAGTCTTCACTAATTGTTTTACGATAGAATTATCGTCAGAGTGCTTATGACTGAACTACCATATCCAGAAGTGGGGATTTTGCCACCCTTGACTATTGAGAATCATCCGAATAGCTGCTCCCTATAGAGTGCTGCCTTGATTATAGGTCCAGAGGCTTCTCCCCGATATTGACCAGGTAGTTGGCCACTTGGCCCATTAGACACTCATTCTAAGGATGAGTAGGAGGTTGCCTAGGAGGAACTAAGTGCTAGAGACAACAACATGAGTGTTATGTAGCCAACCCAACCAACAATGAGGCTAGGAAATTTATGCTATCCTCTTCACTTGCTTTAACTGTGGGGATGAAGTCAAGTTGGCTATTGATAAAGGTAAGATCTACGAATCTGGTATACCAATTTGTTGTCATAGGTCGAAGCTTAAACCCAGCCACATCTTCATCCTTGTGGGAGTCACTTGCCAATAAGCCATCTCTTTGTGTGTTTAGGTGTTGCCTAGTTCCAATCCAGCTAGGGGGCTACTCTGCAACGCGCCATGTGCTACCTATGAGGGTAGCACATGGGCTGTCAGGGCGTCCTTGGATTTATGATATCGTTGCTCATAAATTTTAGAAGGAAACATAGTATGTGTTTAGGCGCCATATTAGATCAGAGAGCGTAGGTAATGAGGCATAATTTTGGCTTTAGTCCTAAACTATTAACTAGGACCAAAGAATATTCACCCCTAGTTCTTCTCCATTAATTGCAAGTTCGTATTATTTCGTTAGCTATACTTCATATCTTATCTTGTATAAATCATTAAAAGCTTTAGATTTAGCCTCCTCACAGCTTTTCTTTTCTGGCACATTGATATCATTCAAAATCTTCCTAATTTCTAGAATTTTACAAAGTTTACCAAAATCTATTTTTACTCTTCATTCCACCACCATGTTTCCTTATCTATGCACCTTCTACCTTTTAGTTTCTTCAAGACCCTCTTATTAACAGTCTCATTAAACATTCAACATCCTATTTTGTTAGTACTACCCTCTGCGTTCTATGCTAGTTCATTTACCATTGTATCCTTAAAATGCATCCCCTTTCCTAGATTTCTAGTCACTTTTCTAAGTGAACGATTTTTAAATGTTATATCAAGCACCATTGTCATGTTGCAAGGTTAAACTCTCTCCTCATTAACCTTACAATCTTTACGAGTTAGACAACCTACTTTTTTAGTCAAGAAAACGTCTTTGACTTCTAGTGAAGTTTTTCTTGTAAGGTTTGTTCCCTGTTTTAGGACCATGTATCTTCTATTACTAAGATTGTAATTCGAAACTAAGATTGACCCCCAACAATTATCTCTATCTTGAAATCCACATCCTCCATGCACCATGTCATACCGACATCACCATTAATAGCCCCAACAAACACTATTTCCCCTTCAGTAGTCCTTGAATTAGCTCATCCATAGTTTCCAAAAATTATCTCTAGTATACTCATCAAATCTAATTCAATCCATAAGCACTAATTACATTTTATCAGTGTTATTCCTTCAAGTTCTTATCTACTATTACACCAAACCATTTTTATGCTCATCTGTTCCACTATAGTAAGATTTGTACCTTATTTTTGGTACTTCTATAGCTTTACTCCCTACCTATCTAATAACTACCATCACTTTCCCAGCCATACGTCCTCTATTCCAAGTCGCTATAGTAAGATTTGTACCCTATTTTTGGTACTTCTCTAGCTTCCCTCCCTACCTATCTAATAACTACCATCACTTTCCCAGCCATACGACTTTTCTTCCTCTTCATCCTTCCATTGCGTTATGCTTATGGCCTTCCCAAATAGTGTTACCGAAGGTGCCCAACAGTGATTCACTCTAATTCTCCTGCAAGCCACCACTAAACCCTCCTCTTCTCCCCCCCCCCTCCGACCGAACCCCCCGAATTCCTTTCGTAGAATAAGTTATTTGATTATATTAAAATAAATTTGCTATCAACCTAATTAATTCAAGAGTTCATTTACTTCTAAAAAAAGAATAATTTTGTTTATTTTATAATTAATTCAAGTGTTCATTTACTTCTAAAGATAGAATTATTTTGTTTATTTTATAAGTGTGTCTATAAGACAAATGCAACCCATGTGCACAAGGGGTCATTCACTCTAGTTCTCTTGCAAGTTACCGGTAAACACATCCCTCACCCCCACCCCAACTCCCACTCCCACCCTACCCACACACACAAAATCACCAACCAACCCCCCCCCTGCAAAATATATATATATATATATATATATATATATATATTCCTTTCATAGAAATAGCTATTTGACTATTCTAGATCATTAAGCTTATATTCAACTACACTTTCTATCAATCTAATTAATTCAGTTTCCATTTACTTCTAAAGTCTATAGAATTACTTTATCATTTTATAAGTGTCTATAAGACAAGTAAAACCCATGTGCACAAGGCATATACAAAGGAAAATGAAAAAATTTCCAGGACGCTCTTCTCCTGGATTATCAGAAGCTCCACAAAAACTATTTACCTCAAGCTCCCGGCAAAAGTTCTCCTAAAAATTTTAGCTAACAAAAGAATCTGGTGCAATAATCCTTTCATTATAAGAATAGACAACACCCATTTGCAAAAACACCTTTGACCACAAAATAAGTCTTTTCGGAAAATACAAAGCACATAACTTGGGAAAAGACCTCAAGTATAACTTTAAGGCTGTAGCACATCCAAGAACCAATAAACGGTTGCAATACTGGTAGCAAGTTGCCTCATATAACACATTTCCAGATATTCAAGGTTACAAGTAGATAATCCCCACACCTGCGCCCCTCCTGTGCCCCTTGGTACACAATACATAAGTAAACTTGAAGACAACTGAAGAGAGATTTTTATGTGAGAGAACTTCCCAACTCCCAAGAAAAAAAAAAGACTTCCAAATTTAGAAGTAAATAGTGAAAAAATAAGTTGGCCGTTCATTTTTTTGCTATTTTATATTAGTTGGCATAGGTAGAGAGCTTATATGTACTATGATGGGTGATCAACTAGACCTGAACCCATTGCCACAACCATGTTGAGCTGAAATTATACATAAAAGTCTTGGGAAGATAAGAATATAATAACTGGTATTCCTAATAATGTAAATTGAGTTTTTTCACTTTGAAGTATATACTTCCTTTTTGGTTGCAAGAAAAGCCAAAATTTTAGTAAGGCGAACTTACACAAAATTGCAAAAGAACTAGAAAATTATTTCTTAGAACATATTCCCCCTCCATTCAAGAAAAAAAAAAGAGTCCTTTCCATTTTAGTTTGTCCCTAACAAAGAGTCCCAATTCTAAACATGAAATACTCTTTATGTGTCATACAAAAAATATACTCCCTCCGTCCCTAAATTATTGTCTGGGTTGACCCGGCACACGGATTAAGAAAACTCAATTGACTTGATTATTAATATTGGAATAGTATTGAAATAGTGTGTTGTTTCCTTTAATGCCCATGTGTATGTGGCCCATAATTAAAGTAGGAAGAAAAAGTAAGGGTAAAATAGTAAAAGTGATGTTCTAAAAAGGAAAGTTTCAAACAAGACAATTATTTAGGGACGGACGAAAAAGGAAAGGAAGACAATAATTTAGGGACGGAGGGAGTACAATTTTCAGTGCAGTTCAAAGATATATATTTAAGTATAAGTACAAAAAGTTTGACTTTTCATATGGGACTCTTTGTTTTGGATGGATGGAGTATAGTTCTAAACATAGTAAATTAAAGTCGAAAATTTTTGCAAATACCCTGATGTTTAGGGGTTTAGCTATAAAGAAACCAACTTATAAGAGGAGTAATGTGACCCAAAAATAAAAAAGAGGAAAACTGGAACTGCTTCAGTGTCTTTGCCTTATTCCATTAAGTCTTTGTCACTCGACCAGAATGATTGCTGTAGCCATGATTCAAAACATTGCCAGAACCTTGCTAGATGGTCAACACCAGAAATTTGTATTTCAAGAAATAACTGTGCTAAATTTGGTGCTCCCAAAAAGCCTGCCTATGACCTAGAACTACAGGGAAAGTGATTGCCAAAGTGAACAGTCTGGAGGATTATACACACAGAATCAATCTCCTTAAATCATGAAACTGTAATAAACTGAAATTCAATGAGAAGGAAGCGGAAATACTTACTGTACATCCTCGTCGTTCAAATGCTTTTGCGATTTGCAGTAAAATTTCACAGGAAGTGCTTCCACAACTTCAATAGGAGCAGGAACAGAGCCAATAGAAGATAGTGAAGGCCGAGAGGACAAAACTACTGATTGCTGGTGAATTTCATCCAGAACCTAATTAAAATATTTGAAAAGGTTTAACTCATATAGATGAGACAAAAGGACAATACTGAAAGTTTCACCCTCAGAAGAGGTAACCACCTCAAAGAGTGCCTCAGCCAGTAAAACAATTCTTGATATGCTTGCTCTCGTGCTGGTACCGTCATTAGAATTACTATCTCGAGTAGTTAGACGGCATGAGCAACGTCCTGTTCGATGTTGGCCAGAAAAGACACAGGACCTCTCGTGACCAGACATATTCTCGAAACGACTTCCCATCCGCTGCAGTGCTCGCACCTATAATATGTTGCATTTTTCTATGTGTTACATAGCAATACAAAACGCACAGCGCAAAAAATTCCCTAGAAGACTCTTTACAACTGAAATCTATAATAAGGAATTATATGAGAGAAGCATAGCTAGCAAGAGCACATAAAAAGTTAACATGATGACCCTAACAGAAGACAGTACAAAATCAGAAATCATACAAATGCCATGCATATCCATTGGCACAGCATTTTTTTTAAAGGACTACCTATACTTTATGCTCTCAGCACAGAAGAACGATGACTATAATGACCAAAATTAGCAATCATAAGATCCTTTTTACTCTTATTACCAAAAGACTTCACTGCATCTACCAGTAACTTGTTACGCAAGGCAGAAATTTTACAAACCTGGGATCTTATTCTTCTTCTTCTTTCAAGGAAGTTTGATCTATTTTCCAAAAGGTCATGATATCTGGGCTCTCTGGCACGCGAAGTCTCCACTTCAAAATCTTGCCTGCCATACAAGGAGGAAGACATAATGGATTGAGAATAACCAGAAGAAGATGGCAAGCTTATGGCATTGTCATTGGATGCCTGCACCCCTGTTCCACTGCCCAAACCTTGTCTCCTACTACCTTCACTAGTATTTACAACTTCGCTCTCTTGTTGCAAAGGACAAGATATTAATTCAGGAAATGATGATCTACGAAGGACTCTGTCACGGAGCCTCCCAACACTTAAGGTTCTGCTAAAGCGAACATTCCGTTCCACAGGTTCTCGAGCTTCAGTTCTATCAGCTAGTCTTGTCTCAATACCATCTGATAAAGAAGTATTTCTTCGAGAATATAAATTTACACCGAATTCAACTCTGTTATTTTCAGTATTTCTAGCCACTTCTTGGGTAGAAACTATCTGACTATCTTGCAAATTACCAGAAAATCCAGAAGACGAAGGATTCAAATCTAAGTTAGCAGCAGCAAAATCATCATCCTGAGGTCTGGAAGACCTATTAATGAGGCATGCAGGGAAAAAATCACAACCTTGAGAAGTTTTGTTTCTACGGACCAAGTCATTGGAGGAACCTTGGTGCAGATGACGCAGTTCATCATTTGATAATGAAGAACTTGTTGAAGATTCAGCATAAGCCCTTGAAGACCCTATACTGGTTCCTCTACTTAGCCTGAAGCTGAGATTACCAGGAAGAAAACTAAAGCGAGAAAGAAAGCGACTTGAAGAGTTTAGTGAGCGAGATGATAAACCTCGCGAAGAACTAGCACGGCATCTGGAGACACTATTGGAGAGGCTTGATTGACCCCACTCATCAAGCTCAATGTTGGAAGAAACACAGGCCATTTCTTCAGGGGGTTTAGCTTCAGCATTTCTGTAACAATCAGCTTTCACTTGCTCTGAGTCTGATTTAGTCTCTTCTTCACAATGACATTCACTACCATTTTCTTTGGCCTGATGACCAGTAACCTGAAGGGTAAAAGTCAATATTAATTCAATAAACCAAAATAGTAATTGTATATAGGAAAGGATAATAGAAAGCAATTTAATCATGACCACTGGTTACTGTATCTAACAGCCAAAACCCCAAGTAGTCACTGCAACCTTTTCAACAATATAGCCCTAACTTATGTCAACAACTCTGACCAAATGTAGAAGAAGTCGTTCATACTTCAATTTTACAATTATCACAGTGGGTTTCATATCCAATCCACAGTCACATGTTACCTTTAACAGCTATCCATAAATTAGAAAAGCAAAAAAAATGGAAGGGAGAGAGAAGAGTGAAAATAATTAACTTCAGAAATTTGAATAAAGCAAAGCAGTTATACCACACAAAATTATAGAGACTAAAGGGCCTGTCTACTCCCACCAAGAGCATGCTAGATTAATAATCAAGGGACTGCACAGATAACAGTGATACGGTACTTAACTAGTAATTGAGTAATCTTGCAAACAATAACAGGCTCAATTTTGGTGACTATTTGTTTTCCTACAAGACTCATCACTTAAGTTAACACCATGATTGACTACTCTGACCATACTAAAAACAGGCTCATTTGGGTATTTCTGTTCCAACAGAGATAAAGACCTATGTGTACATGAACATTGAATTCCTAAAAACAACTACAGGGTTCCAAAATATTGTTCAGGCTGCGAGATGAAGCATTATTACAAACAAAAAAGGACTTCCCAGATAGTATTGATAAGATACTTAACTAGTAATTAAGTAATCTTGCAAACAACAAGAAGCTCATTTGGGTGACTCTTTTCCTACAGAACTCATCACTTAAGTTAATACCGTAAGTGGCTACTCGAGCATACAAACAACAGGCTCATTTCGGTATTTCTGTTCCTACAGAGCTCAACACCCATGTGTAAATGAACATTTAATTCCTAAAAACAACTACAGGGTTCCAAAATATTGCTCAATGCCGCAAAATGAACCATTAACACAAACCCAAAAAAAAAACAAATGTAATTCCAACAGATTTTAGCAAAGAAACTACTGCAAACCCAATTCAAAGAATCCAAGTCTAAGTTCTACAGAAGTCTCCCAAGTTCCCAACACAATGCTATACCCTACAAAAAGAACCCCATCATGGGTTCTGCCCAGTATCGATTATATACATGCAAAATTAAAGAAATAAAGAAAAAGTGAGCAAGATATCGAATTGACCTGCTCGTCATTGTCACTGTCACCGCCGGGAGATCTAGAGTTTCCGATACAAGAAGATTGGAACACTTTGCTTCCCTTCGAATGACTCCTCCGATGATCGGACGACGATTCCGACGCGGCAGCATTGGATTTGCTACCGCTCGATCCCATCTTAATCCAACCCACAAACCCAAAAAACCTCAAAAACCCAGATACAGCTTTCAAGAACTCTCTCACGCCATCATCACAGAAGCCCCTCCTGAAAGAGATTCAGATCCAAAACTTCATGATTAATTGTAATAATGATTGCATTTTGGGAAGACGACCAGATAGGTGTTATGTGTGTGTAATGTACTCACTCATTTGTGTTTACTTGCGCATACTTTTGGTTATTTTAATGGGGAATTTGTTGTGCATTTGGTGAGTTTGTCTGAGAGAGAGAACATGGCGTCTTCTCTGCCAGTTTTTGGGGATTCAAATTACAACTTGGTCGGAATGGCCTGTACATTTGCACGTGCGGTGCACGTGTCTTGAAGTGTTGTAATTTGAAGAAATATCATCCACTTCACGTGTGGTTTGGTTCACTACCAAGGTGACCCCTTTCTTTTTTGGACTTTGGATAGTCTTTGGTGTCAATCTTTGTGCTGAGTGTAAAAACCCCCTCTAGATTTGTTACAATTTATGGGTCTTGGTATTTAAATAGGTACATAGAAGGTAAATGATAGGTCGGTCCATTTTCAAACATTTGTAATCGCTCTAGTTCACTCATCTTTTTTAAAAATCGAAAAAAGGCATTTTTGAGGCAAAAAGACGATTATGCCATTAATGAAAAAAAAACACGCGCGCTTCAGTAACTCAAGGTATCGCGATAAGTAATCCAAGGCATCGCGTGGGTTAATCATCGTGATGAGCAACCAAGGCATCGCGATGAGTAACCAAGGCATCGCGATGAGCAACCAAGGCATTGCGATGCACAACTTTTACAAATTGGGGCATCGCGATGCAACAATTGGTGCATCGCGATCATCGCAGCGTGCCTTAGGGAACAATCGATGCACGCCTTAGCGAGCAGGGGGGCTAACTGAAAAAATTGAACTGCCGTTGCTCGCTAGGGCGAGCTTTCCGTTGCTCACTAAGGCGAGCTGTTGCTCAAGCCATCCATTTCAGTTTATTCACAGAGACAAAAAGTGATGCTTCACTTTGTACATCGCGATACTCCACTTTGTGCATCGCGATGAGCAACAAATGTATCGCGATAAGTAACCAAGGCATCGCGATGAGCAACAAAGGCATCGCGATGAGCAACAAAGGCATCGCGATGAGCAACAAAGGCATCGCGATGAGCAACAAAGGCATCGTGATGAGCAGCCAAGGCATCGCGATGAGCATCTAAGGCACCGTTTGAATTTCAACCACTGGAGAAAACTTGATTTTCGTTTACCTTTCGGGGGCGTTGCCCCAGAACTCCCACGAGGGACGTTGTCCCCTTGACCCCTGCGACCTGACCGGGAAGATCGATCCCCATTGCGTTGCCCAGCATACTGCGATTGACGAATTAAATCAGTCCAATAACATCTCCCTCTGTTTTCGGACAGCACACTGTCAAACTCGATTTGGAGCTCAAAAATAGTGTTTTTTGGTAGAAAAATTTTGCACAAATGTAGTATTAAGTTAGGATAACATTATGAGATTAATTTTAAACAAATTCGAAACTTAAAACAGAGATTAAAGTGGCCAAAACAGCCCAAGAATAAAGAAACACGGGATGAACTCAAAAAATTCGAATTTGATCAAATTCGTGTTTTATACTTGGAAATTGATACCCAAACATGTGGAAAGACTATATTAACAACATGAAATCATTTATACATCAATTCGAATCTCAAATCTGAAGCAACGATGTTGTTGAGGGCATTTTAGGAAGAAAATTCTCAAAGTGCCTTTTAGTGGTTAAAAAAAAAAGGGTGGACTGGAGAGAAAAAAAGTTTGAAAAAGTGGACCGGCAGCAATTTCTCCTACATAGAATCCTAAAATCTAGCCAAGCCCATTACATGCGTAGATCCCTAATTCTTATAGCCTACTAAGACATGTATCTCAAGATTTCAGCCCACTAATACATGATTACATCGTGTTTCCTTAGGTTTGGAGGGTTATTTCTAGGAAGAAATTTGGGCTGGTCCACTTTGGACATTTTCCAACCGCTTTACACTCCAATACTTTTTTTAAACCGGAAAAAGGTTCTTTTCTGGCGAAATGATGTAAATGTCATTAATGAATGGGAGTGCGCTAAACACTGGTTACACAAGGCATCGCGATGCACAAGCTTAGCAACACAATACAACGATTGAGCATTGCTATGGATCAATTTTGGCATCGCGTACATAACCTATGCATCGGGTTTTACAATTGCCTCGCGATTATACAATTTGTGAATCGCGTTAAATAGCCTATGCATAGGATTAACTTATCTACTCCAATTCTGAATCTGTGCATAGCGATTCCAAATATTTTGCATTGGCAGACGAATTTTGTGCATCGCCTGAATCAAAAGATGCATAGTGTGCATTCACAAGAAAGACCATCTCCATATATGCCTCCTTTGTTAAATATATACCTTAAAGAATTAGGAATTTCAAAAACATTTACGGATATTATGCTAAATGATAAAAAATTACCTAACAACACCATGTTTATGAAATATTTCAAAGCTAAGTTATCAGATTCAACATTGCAATATTCACTTGTGATTGATTAGATCATATCAGGTAATGTTTTACAAAAATAGAATCAATCAATCGAATAACAAGATGACAACGTATGGGAAAGAGATCGAATTTGAAGGGAAGAAAAAAATTGCAAAAACTTGGCGGAAGAAACCAATTCGATTGTCGAGGAGCATTTCAGGAACGATACTACAAAGGGCCTTTTTCCTGTTAAAAAAAAAAGGTGACTAAAGCGGTTAAAAACTTTCCAAAGTATACCGGCCCGCAATTTTTCATTATTTCTAACTAAATTGCACATTTTAGGCACGTCGCTTCGTTATTGTCAACTTTGACTAGGTCTTCCTTCATTTTTCGCAGAGTTGGTTAAAGCTATACCCTAACTTAGTGGAGTTTGTTTCTCTCATGACTTGGATTTCTATATAGCTTATGGTCCTATGTTGCACTACTCTTTAGCTAAAGTAATATACAATCTAGGCAAAATCCATATTTGGGCCACCCAACTATCCACAAAGTTGTAATATCCGACCACCACAACTTCAGCAATGTTATTTGGGTCACTGTACTATCTTTTTCTTGCAAGCGAGCCCATTATTTGGATGAGCGTTAGTTCAGACGTTAACTTTGAGTCAATTTCCTATTTTACCCTTAAAAATGGACAATTATACCCTTCATCTGTGCTGTGTATTTGAAGAGAAATTACTCCCCAAATTGCAAGCCCTAAGGGTTGGAATTCAAATTGTGTGGAAGAATGGGGATAATTATTTTAAAACAAAAGAGCCTTGACTTCAACGCTATTTATCTCTAACACTTGATGTTTCTTTACCAGATTGGGTTTGGATACAAGTCCTCCACAATCCCTTTGATGATGATGAGGAAGACAGGGGTATAATAGGTATTTTATTTTTACTTAACGGCTGAACTAACGCCCATCCAAAAAATAGGTCGCTTGTAAGAAAATGATAGTACAGTGGCCCAAATAACATTTTTGAAATTGTAGTGGCCGGATTGTAACTTTGTGGATAGTTGAGTTGCCCAAATATGAGTTTTGCCTACAATCTATTAGCTGTGAGTTTACACACTATGCCTAGGCCTGCCCTTGGCTATAAGGCAACTCCTACGACCTAACTTTCTTACAGCCAAGCTTATACGGCCTAGACTATTTTACAATTTGGATTTACAGTATAATACCATCTTTAGTCATAAGGCCTCCTTGGCCATAAAAATAGAAATTTTTAATGACAAAAAATAGCAAATATTTATTAAAAATAGCAATAGATCCTAAATTTACTTATTACCTTCGAACTAGGGAAATAAACTTCAACCCAAGGCCAAAAGCCTTCTTGGTCGTAATGTTTCTTCTTGCAACCTAGCATTACTTCGACCAACAATAATGCAATCAAAATTTGAAATCCCAAAAAAGTCATTTTGGGTTGTAAGCATTGCCCCCATGCCTTTTTCTTTTAATCTAAAAGATTTAAGGAAAGGGTGATTCTTTTTGGACCTTTTTATAGGTTGTACTCCATCTTCCATGATTTTGATCTAGCTAAATACTTTCTCTTTAGTTAACTTTATCTTAACTTTTGGTTGAAGGCTCTGTACCTGCATAATTTTAGTTAACACAGGCCTAACAATACATTTGCCTAATGGAGGATAGTTATTATCTTTTTACATTACTTAGTTGTATTTGACCCTCAGTTCGATTATTTAGTCCATTATAAGCAATGGTCCAACGACTTGGTCCAATTGTTTCTCAACATAATTGTCTATCCCACGCGGCGAAGTTGTGTATAAGTTGAAAATCTGTCTAAGTGGAGACCACGGTCCTCTTAAACAACTAAGTAAAAGAAGAATAATCATCAACCCACGATTTGATTGCCAACAACAATTGTTGTTGTCATTTGAGTGTTGGCTATCTATCACAAAAAACAGATTAAGTAGAGACCAATGGTCTGCTTACTCACAAAAAATAAAGTGAGCTTTTGAACACACACAAACACAATTAAGACTCAATCGATGATCCAACTCTCTAAAATTTTAACAATAATTGTGAGATCTACAGTTTAGCGTCAACTTTATTTAGATCTAAAGTCTCTTAGAGTTATTTGGACGAACCCAATAAAGGAAAGCTCTAGCCTTCATTCTGCTTAAAAAGTCGAGATAGTATCTGACCAAGCTACGCACACGGCCTAAGTCCACAACTTGTTAGCGCTTGGGGTTAGTGGTGACCATTGACACTATCAATCTCTTTTTGTCTTCAAGTTAAAGGCATTAACACGCCCGCAAACACAAATGCAACCACAAGACCACTGGTAATAGTGGAAATTTACCACAAATATTTAGATATGTGTAAGACCATATGCATTAACTTGCCACTCTTAATTCTCTTAAACTAATTGGCTAACAATTGCTCATGTCAGTACGTGCTCCTCAGCTTCATAAAGCAGTTTGATTTAAGGAGAAGCTACAATATGTGGCATCCAAATTTGAAAAGGTCTTTTCGAGCTTAGTGCCTTAGCAAATAAGGGGAACCCATTTAAGGTTTGTTTTTATGGTCAAAATCCTCTAGTTGATATGTCTTCCCTCGTTTACCCCTAATCACGTTCTCTATGCTTATGGATTGCCTGGGAACTAAGTTGAATTAGGGTAGATAACAAATAAGATAAATACACTATCCAATAACACGACCTCAATGACACTCGTAATGCAAACACATTTTGAATTAGGGCCTATTTAATTGAGCTGAAATGTAGCTGATACCTGAAGACATATGGTCCTTAAGAGGTAGCCCAGTAGTACAGCTGAGACTTCACAAAGCGTGAGGTCACAGGTTTGATCCCTTTCCATGCCCCCTTAGGACATAAAAAATAAAAATTGATGACAGATGTGTTGATGAACTGATACTGTGTGATTTAGTTTTTTCAAAGTGCTCCTGAGCTGTTTTATGTTAGTGTAAATAAGGGTAATCTTAGATGTCACGACCCGACCCAAGATCCTATATGGAATCTCATTCGGTTCGTGAGACGGGACACAAAATGCACAGTTTCAAAATCACTTTTCGTGCAAAAATCCTGTAATGCAAGTGTATGTTTATTTGAAAACCAAAACAATATATATCACGGCACACAAAGCCGGAAACGATCACATAACGTAACCAACAAACACACGAGCTAAGAAGCTCGGGACTAACATGTAACATTATCAGAGTGCGCGGAATATAAAAATAAGCAACATCATTTACAAAGCCTGACATCCACGTCGGCATCTACAAAAGAATATGAATGCGATAACAAGTACGGGACTTCTACCCAACTTTACAATGTTTAAATAACATGTGTACCCTCGGCCTCACCAAAAGAAAATACCAGGGCTCAAGGAGCACTACCAAAAGAAAGACTGCAGACGACGTCGGACAACAACGAACGATCACAGGGGGTTTCTCGCAGGCTCGGGATCTAAGGAAAACAATAAACAATGGACGGGGTGAGTTATAAAACTCAATAAGCTACTAATGCAACAATATGGCATGCGAGATGCAAGCAATAATAAGAATTGCTTATAACATGGTTGACATAACACAATCATTTCCAATCATCATCACATCGAGTAATTCATAACATAAGTCACATAGCATGCAACTCACATAGGTGCGATATGTAACACATATAAAAGGATACTGTCGAGGTACACCTCCGACATACCAACTTCCAACCAACCAACCAATAATACCAAAGAAGAAATCGTTGATATCGTACCCGATCATCGAACCAAATAACAAAACCAAAGTGAACCGTTTTCCGTATCCACGTCGACGTGAAGACTCGGTCCCCAACGACCCGAGAAACAATCACGGTATAGCTTACCAAGGTCGCGTTTATTCCGTACAACACTTAGCGCTATAACCCCTACCGTGGCCAACGGTAGGGCAAGGCCCAGTGTATTGGCCTTCGGCTATTACGTAGCCCCGGCTCACGTAATAACCGAGCGTCAATACACCTCCAACAAATATGCCATGGACTTAAACAATGCTCAAGTAGATGTTTACTCGACACATTAACAAATCAACCAAATGTTCAAGTAGATGTTTACTCAACATTAAATAAAGGCATTATACTCCAAAGTAGGGAGTATAACGACACTAACAATAACATGTTAATGTACGCCAATAATTCTAGTACACATAGCCATATAATACCAACATCAATTTAACACAATACCAATATACGTGTATCGCGTAACCAATCCCCCAACGGGTCTCTCGAGTATCCAAAGAGCTCACCAAACACACACGTGGTCACATTAATTATCAAACCCTAACCGACTCCGTTAGAGTCATTTTAGGTTACTAATGATAACGAGTTACGAAAATGATCTTGCACTTTAATCCTAGCATATTATCGCCCAATATCGAGTTTTCCACCATCATAGAACAATTAGCAACATATTTCACAAGCCCAAAAATGGCATTCATGTCAAGAATCACATTCTCACTACTCTAGCATGTTAACTTCGCATATTAAAAGTCCAAGATGTCATATGAGACATAAAATAAGAAGAAGAGGGGGTAGTAGCTTACCTCTCGTCGAAAAAAGTAAAGAAAATGGAAATCTAATCGGTGGAAAAGTTTCTCCTCGGCGAGACCTTCGCAACGGCGTGCTCGGATCGTCGAGACTCCTTCACAATCTCAAGAAGCCCTCACTTTCTCACTCTAAACTCTCTCCTTGCTCTCTCTCAAGACTCTATCGTGTAAGGGGAGAAATGAGAGTGTTGAACACTCTTTTGATGACTTTAAGTGGCTGAGAAAGGGGTGTGCCTCGGCTTGGTGACGTGGCCTAACAAGGGCCACTCAATTTAAACAAAAGAGGGTTTTTCGCGCAAAGAGTTCAAGCTGTTGCACCTCGCACGGCCGTGCCAAATAAGCTGCACGGTCGTGCCAACCTCGCACGGCCGTGCCAACAAGGCTGCACAGTCGTGCCAACCCTAAATGGCAAAGTCTGGGTCTGAAATCTCTCGCACGGCCGTGCCAGAATGGCTGCACGGTCGTGCCAACCTCATTTCGCAAAGCTAACCTTCTGGACTGCCTTGCACGGCCGTGCCAACATGGCTGCACGGTCGTGCCAAGGCTTATGTGCTCAAAACAGTTTGGTTTCCCTCCATTTCCTAGGTCCGATCACTCCTCACTTGTAGCACGTCTCAAGCACGATAAATTATAAGTTTTAAGCAATAATATAGCACACGAAACACATGTAATCATTTATGATAAAATGATGCAAATGATGAGATGAGATATGCAAAATATACATATGAAATTATATATGATGAAATGATGCAAATGAGGCGGGTGTTACATTAGACATGAAAAAAATGAAAAGAATTTTAATTTGCAAATAAGTGTAATCTTGAAATATAGAAAGTTTCATTAAAGAAGAAGACTTTGTGTTTTTGAAAAATAAAAATAAGGACAAGTCTAGTGCTTACAATTTATGACCTTAAATGTATTTTAAATGTCCTGTACATGACTTATCATCACATAAGTCAAATCAAACACCTAAAAAATAACTTATGGTAAGTCATAAGGCATAATTAAATACAATGCAAAAGTGTTAGGTCCATGTTGATATGCTCGGAATATAGGCTAGAGGGGGTAAATAGTCTATGTTACCTTTATATAAACATCTCATCCAATTTTGAAATATGTTTAAGAACAGGGATGAAATAATTATCAGGCCAAGTCAATTTGCTTTAAACACAACATAGCTGATACAAAGAACGATTGATGTGCTTCAAAATACACCTTCTACTCTGTCACAATAGACTTGAGGTCTACTGGAAAATTACAATTATAATGTTTATTGATGAAATAAGAGTTAAGTAGTGGAAAGAATAACAACAAGCATATAACGTAAACGATTAAAGATAGTTGTGCATAAATTTATACAAGTACGTCATAACATCAGTCTTGAATCTTCATTAGATGCATATATCACTTTCCTCAAATAGATTGCTCAATATATAAAACATATATTGAAGGATAGACAAGTAAAGGCTGAATGTAAACAAACATATTTTACATTAAAATTCAGCAGAGATTTGCTTTAAGGCAAACATGCTTAGTACATCAACCAAGACTCTCTAATCCTAGCAATCTCTGGAAAGAAATGGGAGAGCTTAAGAAATTGAAATTAAATTTATCGAAAATACATTGGAAGATGCATTCAACATTTAGTTTGTTGTCTTCATGTAGTATCAACTCGATATTTGTTATGAGAAGACAATATTATGGGTTGTTCAAATATAAAATATTTGAACAACTGAGTGCAAAACACTCGACCCACTATGATGACAGATAATTGCACAACCTACAACTCTTACAATAGAATGTAAGTCTGCTGGTCTGAATGCAATGTGGATTATTAGGCTCTGGTTCTTCATCGAACATCTTTAAACGGGTTCAGTCTTTAACGGATGGTTGGATGCTTAGTCTGTAGCTATGGATGAGAGGTATAGCTGCTGAAGAGACTGAGTCTTTCGAAGGAAGAAAGAACTCAAACCAACAAAGGAGTTCTTGGTTAAGCTCAGCTTATTTTCCTTGGGAATTTCAGATTATTCTCTCACAAAGTGTTTGTTCTTACACTTGTGTTTTTCTCACTTTTTGTATTCTCACTATACTTCGCACACATTTGAAGAGGGATGATAGGTTTCTTTTATAGGCTGAGAGAAGGGAGGATCCGTTGTTTACTTGGATTGATATTGCACGTTGGAGAGGTTCGTTCTTCAATGTATCAGAGTGCATTTGTTATGAACTGTTAGGTATAAAATCTTAATAAAGATTTGCTCTTGATTTCTGTCTGTGATTCAGGCTGAGAGACGATATGACGTGTCGTGCAGGCCTGTGTTGTAGCGCACAGTGATTGGTCTTTTATAGAATGCGTCTTGAGGACTGGGACCAAACACGGAAGAGGAAATGTCTAATGGATAAGAGTGAAGGCTTAGACATTCGATGCGTATCTTTAAGCTATCAAGGAGATTTGCAGAGTGTCCTTTGCGAATCTTTATAAACTTTATAGCTTGGAGAATGACCGATGTTTCTCTTTGAACTTTGCAGTAGTCTTTTAGAGAGTATGGCTGATACTAGAGTAACTGCCAATGTAGAACTGCTTGAGTGAAGTTTGTTGGAGAGACATTTACTGAGGAGATGTCTGCTGGTGAGACATCTGGCGCTTATAGAGCTAATCCATTGGTAAGGTCATCATAAGTAGGTAGGACAAAGACTCAGACATGTATATAGACTTTCTAGTCTAATGACCTATGCAATGTTTTAGCAAGTTGTCACGCTAACCGGTACGCAACCCTTTTAGCCACTTGTGAAACATGCATTGTAATGGGAACAAGTAAATCACTATGTAGGAATATGAAAACATATACATTAGTTGTTTTATAGGCATATTCCTAACAAAAAGCCCAAATCAACCAGACCCTTAAAATTTTGATCGATCCGGTGTATTAATCTTGGTATGACCCGCAGAGTTTTGATGGATCCGATTCATGCCATGTCATGATCCCACTATGACTCTAATTCATTTTCTCCGCTTGATGAGGCCCATCAACCTTTGTATTTAGCTCTATTGGAGCTGCTCTAAGAGCATCTCCAATACCATGTCACGTCATCAGTTCATAAATCTTTTATCTTTAAACATATTCTCCACTATAGATAAACTTATATAAACTTTATAGCATAGATCCACTATTAAATATTTTTTTCTTTAAATTGGTGAAAAGTTGCCTTGAAATCTATGAAAAGTTAAAAAAGACAAAGCATGAAGCGGTTCATCATCAACTGATTCATGACAGCTCAGCAACCACTATAGTTGCAAAATACTCCCTCCGTTCCAGACTGTTCTATTTTGGGATGTTTCACTTAAGGAATTCACTTTCACAAATTATGCATAAAATCTCCATAAATTTTTCCACTTTACTCTCTATATATGCTATAAACATCTTGGCTATTTTCAAATATTTTTGTAACTATAACTAACTTCAATACTACTTATATATCTCTTAATTATGAGAGGCGCTAAACACCCTCAATGCGCTAAATACAACACCCCTTGGCGAACATACTATTTTGCCCATATTGTTAATATTATTTATGTTATAAATTTAATATATATATATATATATATATATATATTGACGAGACTCCCTACACTAGGCGGCCCTCCATTGTTTCGGTTAACTACGTTAGTTTTTTTTTTTTTAAATTTACAAATTCAACCCCTAAAGTTTTAAATTTCGTTTAATTTTTAACAAAACTAACAAGATCCGCCATCTTTAGGCAGCCTTCCATGGAAGTCCACCACCCCTAGGCAGCCTTCCTTGATACATCCACCTAGACTAGGCGGCCTTCGTTTTGTTTAGTTATTTTTTATTTACAATTTCAACCCCTAAGTTAATTTCTTTAAAAATTTTAACGGAACTAGCGAGATTCGGGTTGGGGGGTGTTGTATTTGTTAGAGGTTGCCACCTTGAGGCAACCTTCTTTCTAGAGGGCACCACCTCGAGGCAACTTTCTTTCTAGAGGGCCGTCACCTCGAGGCAGCCTTCTTCCTAGAGGGTCGCCGCCTCTAGGAGGCCTTCTAATTTTTATTTTTATTTTTTATTTTTAATAATTGATTAACCAAAATAATGGGCAAAATAGTTTTTTTTTAGGGGGTGTTGTATTTAGCACTTTGGTGGTGTTGTATTTAGCACATATGTTAATTATTAGACTTTTTAAACGTGAACTCTTTGGATGGAACGTAGAGACTAATTATTTTGGGGGGAGCGCTATTAACACCCCTCTTTCCTCTAAATATACCCCTAAAATTTAATTGCAAAAATGTCATTGTGTAAAAAAACCTCAAAGCCCTTTACTTTTCCCCCTTTCCTTCTTCCCCTCCCCGCCCTTCTCTCCCACCACTGTTCATCTTCCCCTCAGCCTTCTTTCCTCCCCTACTGCAATCTCTGTTCTACCCCTCCCTTCCCCCTTTCTATTTTTTTCTTTTCTTTCCTTTATCACCTCCCCTCTCCCTATCTTTTCTTCCCTCCGAAATCACACCACCAAAACACACCCCTTCTTAAAAAAACTTGGCGATTTCTCCGTTCGGCCATAGCTAACCGAACAATACTCGGTTGTTTGGTCAACCATAGCCGAACGAGATTTTTTTCTGGCGGGTTTGAGAAGAGAGTGAGGGAGGGAGGAAGGAAGGAAAGAAAGGTACGAAAAAAATAAGGGAATGAGGCAGGGGAAGAACCTTTTTTTTCTTTCTTTCTTCTTTCTTCTTCCTTCTTCCTGTTTTCTTCTTCTTTCTTTTGTTGTGCCTGTGGATTGGGAGGGTAGGGGGTGGGGTTTGGGTTAGGGCTGAAGGGTAGGGATTGCGGGATTGGGGGCCGTGCCTGTGTATGAGGGAAAGGGAGTGTATTGGGAGAGTGGATGAGAAGAAAGAGAGAAAGGGTGTATAAAGAGGGGTAAAATAGGAAATATAAGGGGCGTGTATTAAGTAATTATATTGGTATAAAATAAAAATGATGGATGTATTAAAAAAAGTGGTGTATAAAGAGAAAATAGGGGTGCTAATAGCGCTCCCCTTATTTTGATGGATAGGACTTGTGAATCTTTACAATTCTCCCCATTGGGGCTTCCCTAAATTGGGGACAACATAGACTTTCTACCCTACTCGAGGGTATAAATGTCTTCTTTTGAGACAAGTCCAACTGGTCAAACAAACCGGAATCGTTCTAACAGACGGGTGGCAGCTGGCGCCGGCGGTTTGTGAAGGCGAGCTCAGGTCTGTCGACTCCGACTATCCTTTTTCCCTCCAATGGAGAGGCTCTACTTTTAGACACTTTCTTGTTTTCAGCCTTTCCCTCCTTCGTCAGTCTTTTGTTTTTTGTACTGAATTACACACACACACACACACACTCCATACATACAGTTTTACTTGAATTCTCCAGTTATGTCATTTGTTCCATGTTCATTTACCCTTAAATTTTTAATTTTTTAATTTTTCATAATTCTCCAAATTCATTTTTGTTTATATTACTCTATTGGGTTATTTTTTGGTATAACATTGCACATTATTTTTTGTGAATTTCCGAGAACTGCGAAAACAAAGAGCCAAAAGACTATGGCTCACTTTTGCCATGCTATTTGAAGTAATATTCCTAATAGTATGGACAATTATGGAAATCCAAAACTTTTGGGTTGAAGCCCGTTAAAATAGGCTTTAGCAGTTGCGCTTTAGCAGTTGCTTGCTAGTAGTATAGAATATAGATTAGGCGTTTGATGTTTGGTCTGCTAGTGATCAGTTGCTCGTTAAGAATTACTTGAATATGACTACAGAATACCTGATATTAATTAGCTTTAGAGGATGCTTGTTAGAAATCATATTGGTGCTACATTGCTTTGTTGAATGTCAAGTGTAATTAAGTCTCTTGGTAGTTGGAGTTATCAATGTTTTAGGTCACTTTGGATGAGTTCCCGAGGCATCACAAGTTAGGTACATGGATAGGTATGGTATGGTTTGGAAGCCCAAGCCCAAGCCCATGGGTCATGTGCAATTCAACAGGCTTGCTTTGGGTCCAAGGGTTATTGTCCTTGGTTAGAGTTAGATTAGTATTAGTGTTACTTTGTTGTTAATAGAGTTGTTTAGTTGTTAGGAGTCTTTCTTTAGTTGGTAGCCCTGGGGCTATAAATAAAGGATGTAATCATTCATTTTAAGGGGAGTTGAGTTTTAAAGAATAAGCTTGTGAGCTTGTGTGTGTACTCTTCTGCTGATCCCTTGCGAGTGTAGGTTCCCCTTAAAGAGTTAGGCTTTTGTCAATGATTTATGACCCATCTACTATTTTTGGCTTGAGATAGGTATGTCTTAGTCCCATGATTGACATGAAATTTGATTGTCAGTATTACAAACTGAGAATTTGATGAAGAGACTTCTTGAATTATGTCTTCATGGCTGGTAATTTTTTGAAATGTAGGTTGTATTGAATTGCACTGCACAATTTGTTGCAAGTGTAATCTTGATTTCCCTTATAACCCAAGGTGATCAATTAGTTTATCTCTTTTTTCCTTTCCACAATTCTTAAGACACTCTTGATCCTTTCTAATCCATTGCACTGCAAAAGAAGATTTATTTTTTGACACTAAAGGTTATTCTTGCTGTTTGATATGTTTTATGCAGTAAGAGTTGTTGGCCCTGCAGTTCGCAGTTGGCGATAAAGAATTATGGACTGGACTTCTGTACATAGAAATTGGGACAAGTGGGCATCTAGCAATGTTGGTTCTTCTGGTCAGCAAGCTCAATCTGTTGTATGTCTTTTATGATCTTCACCTACTTCCTTATTATGCATATGGGTAAATAACTGCGAATTTGTTTTACAACGTCTAGGTCAACCCTTGAAGGCTGCTCTTCTAATAAACTATGACCCGACTGGACCTTCTCGCCTATTGTCTATCATGTAAGATATTTAAGATATTATTTTCTCTTTGTCTTGCAATATAGGCTCTTTTTTTCTGCCCCTTCGATGGTCTCTACATGTTGATATATAAGATTCATGAAATGCACAGTTTGTCATAAGAATGTTAAGCATCAAATTACGAGGAATTTGAAGTTTTATGATCTGAATAAGCTCATACCCTTAACAAAGGGTATCAAGTGGTCATTTTGTCTTTGTTGTTAGTAAGTAGCATCTAACTTAGCTTGTTTCTTAAACTGAAGTTCTGTGATAACGCTGATCTGTTAGGGTATCTTTATCTTGGTGTGAACTTGTTTGTTCATGATTGGTGTCGACTATGGCTTTCTTTCAGGCTAACTGGAATGCTGTTAAACCTGATCTTTTGAGGGTTTTATTTTATTCTTGTGCTAAGTAGTTTATTTTAGTGCTCGAAAAATTGGGCTAGGTGCCCCCCAAACACCGCGACTAGGGCTAAATCGGACAAAAAATCGCCATCGTGAGAAATTGCCGCCGACGCGGCCTTGGCGCCGACTAGTCGGCGTCGACGCCGCCAACGCCCAGCCCTAGTTCCATGATTTTAGGCTTTTACGGAGAGAAAGTGATTACCTGAGGCGTGGGAGACGAAGCGCCGCCGGTGAGAGAGAGGGAGAGCGAGAAAGAGAGAGAGAGAAAGAGAGAGCGAGAAAGAGAGAGAAAGAGAGAGCGAGAGAGAGAGAGATTGCCGTTGTCTGAGAGAGAGATTGCCGTCGAGATCTCGTAGTTGTGTCGTCTGTGAGACAGAGAGAGAGGTGTCTGCGAGATTGAATTTGTGAGAGAGAGAGAGGCGAAGAGCTTTTAGTTTTAGGGTTTTTTCAAAATAACAACCTAACCCCTCAAGTTATTAAAGTATTTCCCCTCCCCCCTTAAGTTATTAAAGTATTTCCCTAAGTATTTCCACTCTCCCCCTCAAGTTATTAAAATATTCTCCTTTCCCCTCCATTTTGAAATGATAGTGAATTTGATTTTAATTTTTAACATTTAACTTTTAATCTTGTAATGTGATCATTACTTTTAGTTTATTTGGTCATATTTAGCTATTTACTATTGTTGCAGCAGGTTTGGTATGGACGCATGGTGTAATTATGCCTCGATTTCTAGGCCCCGACTAAGCCCCTAAGCGCTAAGCCCTCCTCTGGCGACTAACGCCCGCCTAGCGATTTTTATAAGGTTCTCATTTCGTTACTCGACTGCTTAAAAAGATGTGACCCGTTACAATTAGAGATACTAGACCTATTTCTAGGCCAATTATGGTATTGATTATTCTGCGTAGTATCTCCATGAGGTGAGGCTCCAAATGCCTTTGTCAGGGCTGCTAGATTTAGATGCAGCACTTGGGGCTAACTAGGTGGTAGAAACATGTCTAGAAACAGAACAGGCCTGGTTTTTAACATTGATTTTGAGAAGCTATGCGACAAGGTGAACTGGCATTTCCTCGATTTAATCATGATTTTTCTAGGGGTTTAGGGGGGTCAAGATGATCCCAATAATAAGAAAATAGTGCGCTTTGTTAATGGGTAGTGGTCTGTTACTCATTTTTCTATGGCTTTGGGAGGTAATTCTTGATCTGTCACCTTGTGGCATATGGTAGTTGAGGGAATGTATAACCCTTTAGATCGATGCAAGTGTGTATATCTTATTCTTGGGGGACGATTAGCAAATCTTTCAAGTTCCTCCTTTCTTTTCTCTCTTTTGGGTTCTTGTCACAGAGGCGGTCTTGAGAGCATTGCCACTTCTTAGGTGTGGGCCTTGGTGTGATTTACAGGCCTAAGGAAGGCAGATTAGGAAGCAAATTCTTAATAGCATCAACCTTGTGGGTATGTGCTTGAGTGATATTCTCTTAAACCTCATTCCCTGTGATATCTGGTGAGCAGGATCAAGTTTGATTTGCAACAGATGCTGAGATGCTAATATCAAATCTTTAGTTACTTATGGTGTGGAATTTACTTATGTTAATATCAAAGTCCTTCCATATGCTAGATTAGTGGATGATTGAGAAAGACCATTGGTGTGGGGACACTCCATTATTTCTTCTCAAAATCTATTCATGATGCTCCTATTATTACTAGATGTTTAATCAGGGAAGGGAGTGATATCTCCCTGGATTTTCATTTTCATCACAATCTCAGTGATAGGGAAGCACATGAGCTTGCTAATGTAATTTCCTTTATTCTCTTGTACCTTGTAACTTCTTCTAGTGATCATTGCTCTTGGTGATTGGATGCTTCTGGTGATTTTTCAAGTAGGACAACTTGGCTGCTTTACTTCTATTGTGAAATCCTAGTTTTTCCTGCTTGATTATTTTAATTGGAAGGCTAAGGTGAAGCCTAAGCTTAAGGCCTTTGCAGGGTCCCTTTTGCTAAATTGTTTTTACTCAAATGATTGGAGGCAGAGGCTTAGACATTTCAAGGCTTTATTCCCCGATAGATATGTTATATGCAGTCACCAGATAGACACATTGGTGTCAAATGCAAGCAAAAGAGAAATCAAATTGGCATTCCATTATCATTGGGTTTTTTAGTATCACTGTTTTGGTATAAGATGATTGTATTGTATGTAGTAGGAACAACTTGGGGAATAGTAGCTGTTAAGAATTTTGCTATTTTATCTAATTAGTCATTGCTTTAAGAGAATTATGGTTTTCTTTTTTGCCATGTAAATATTGATGTAATCCCCTGTCATTAAAAACTATTTTAAACTATTGTTGCGAATTGTGCGCTTGTGTGTTCTTAACCTGGTGGTGTTCTTCTCCTAAATCCTAACACACTTAAAATGCATAATCAATCCATCGGTGGTGTGCTCCTCCTCCTCCCTTCCCTTTTTTTATATGCTTGTTCTTGTCCTCCGTACTTTATCCTACACCATGCATGGTTGCCTTTTCGATTCATTCCTCAGCAGCTTGGAGTTTGTGAGCATGCTATTTAGTATGATGGAGGAATCTTTTGTTTTCCCTTGTCATCTTCCTCCTTCCTTCCCTTTTTTCTATATGCTTGTTCTTGTTCTCCGTACTTTATCCTACACCATGCATGGTCACCTTTTCGAATCATTCCTCAGCAGCTTGGAGTTTGTGAGCATGCTATTTAGTATGATGGAGGAATCTTGTGTTTGCCCTAGTTCAGTAGTGGGCTTGCTTCGTACAAACTCTAGGGGTTTGGTAGAGGACATGATGGGAGCATTTTACTGCTGTGTTGTGTTTGGAACTCTTGGGTTTTTTGGTTGGGGTGGAGGCTGGGATATTCCAAGTTCAGGCTTTACTGCCTCTGTTGTCAGAGATAACTTGGTACTTTCTGTCTACTTTATGGGCATTGGATATGGATTCTCTTAGGAGAGTGGCTATTTCATATCTTTGCAAACACTGGAGGGCATTGTTGGTGCAAGCATCTTGTTTCATTTTCATTTTTGTTGTTTTCTGGTTTTCCTCTTGTAAGGTTGAATACTTTTCTTCATTTACTGAACATCCTTCCCTATAGATAAAAATCTTCTCTTATCCAAAAAGAAAACGATGGATCACAATAGAGCATTTATGTTTCACGAGATGTCCAGATCCCTACATTTTACATGTTCATGAAGGGAATATGTCCGTATATTCCAGCATGGTAAAGAGAAGTAGAATGGAACTTTCTTTTTGCTTCAACTAGAAAATAACCACTTGGCTTTATTACAATCAAATTTGATATGAGACAGAGAAATACATTTTAAGTTATTTTCCAAATTCATTTTGTTATTTCTGTCTCGTCGAATCTTGGTGTTGGATCCATTACTGAACCATAATTTCTCTTAAACTTATAAGAAAGTTTTGTAGATTTTAGTTTGTCTTGGGCAGTCTAAAGTTTCATCCTCGAAAGAAGATATAACTTGGAAATCTAGTTAGCCCATTCCCGTGGATTATACAGCTGAGTTATGATCCTCCTGTTTACTTTGCGTGGCCCTCAATTTCATAGTAATGATTTCTGAAAGAAGTTGGATAGTTTTCTTTATCCATTTCTGTGTATTCTAATCTAATTTCTTTTTCTTTCAAAAAAATTAAAAAATAAAATAAAATTGTGTGTATTCTGCTACATCTTAACTCAATATATGGAGTGACATATTCTTGTTATTAGACTGATGGGGGCAGGGCTATCTCAAGAAAAGGCTTTTAATTCTAGGTAATGAGGGACCATCCCAAGCCTTTGATGCTTAATTACTAAAACCTGTCAGAATACACATTGTATCCCAGTAGTAGTTACTGCAGAAAAGCCCGGTGGCAAACAAGAATGCAAACTGGGCCCAGAGTGATGCTTTATGCTTTTTTCCCAGGACAGATACATTTAGTTCTCCCGACCAATGTGCATGCACTAGTTGCTACATTAATGAGCATTAGCTATCTGGTCTCTGTTTAATTAGAAAAATTGGGATGTTATTTCTATTTGTTATTAAAGGAAAAACACAAGGTAGAGCTTGGAAATCATATACCAGCATGACATAATAAATCCTATATTCTGTGTCTATGCGGTAGCATTCCATTGCTGACAATTATAAGTTACC
Source organism: Platycodon grandiflorus (assembly GCA_016624345.1). NCBI lineage: Eukaryota > Viridiplantae > Streptophyta > Magnoliopsida > Asterales > Campanulaceae > Platycodon > Platycodon grandiflorus. The sequence goes on from CM028362.1 coordinate 38,014,427, forward strand.
CATCTCTTAATGCTATTTATTTCAAGAGATCTGTATACATGCCGCTCCACCATAACATGTAACTAAAAATAAAAATATATGTGATGCTATCATGAAGTTTCAGCCCACCAAATTTCTGCTTACATCTTCAATCTGCTTTATTCCGAATAGTGTATATACATTTCTTTTGACGTTATCCCCACGTAATGTTCGAAAAAGAAATTGATGCATATTTTTTAGTGCTGTCAAGAAACAATACCAGTCACTTTAAAACTTCAATGTATCTTTATCTTGTTTGTTACGTATAGCCTGCTGGTAAACTGTGCAAAAGCTAATGGTCTGCTGGTAGAATTTTGAAGGTTGACTTGGTGCTTTTAGCGCAGAGCAAGAAGGAATACAGGCTGATCCAGTTGAAGTGGATCAGTTAGTGAACTTCATTAAGCGAAACAAACTCCAGACTGAGAGCTTCTTTGTTGGGCCAAATCAATGTGAGTTCTGCTATTAGATAGATAAATCAATGAATGAAAACTTTGTAGCACCTTTCATCAAACCTAAATCAGTACAAAGAAATTGGGTTTTGCCTCTACTATTGGTCTGTTTAACCCAAATATCTGACAGTTGGTCATAATTTATTCTCAAATTATATTTCTACTCTAAAACTTTCAATTATTCTTAAATCATTACACTTGTCCTCACAGTAGCAAATTGGTCCACCGTCTGAAAAGACATCTGCCTTATGTATTCAAGTACTCAAATATCATATGCTTGAAGATTTATATCCTCCGCACATTTTATGAAAATCTGTACGGCTCTATCACTAACAGTAACGAAGCCACATACACAATAAAGGGGTCTTGACCCCCTTTAGGTTTGCAAAAAGAAAAAAGAACAAAAAAAGAAGCCATTTTGCTACCCAACATTTAGAATTAATGACTTTTTTACTTCTAAAAACAAAAATTTTATCTTATAGGAAAAAATTGCACTAGTTATGATTTTGACCCCCATTTGAGCAAATTATGATGCTACCCTGTAATTTGTACCACTAAATAATCTTGACCCCCTCCAAACAAGATCTTGGTTTTTTTTTCCATTGATAATTGGAGGATGAACAGATTAACTTGTTGAGACTCTGCACGGAAGTTAATATTGGTATAGAAAGAGAGAAGGCTCACAAGAAGTCAAGAATGCCAGATTGACATCCTTTGTAAATTTCTTGGCTCGTAAGCTTTCAGGTAGCAACATTCTGGGTGTGGATAATGTTATTGTTACCAAAAAATTGTTTGCCAAAACCTTATTAAATCAGGTGATTTGTTGCAGTCTCAGTGGGCGTATCCGCCTGGTGATGGGACCTACAATTTTGTACCAATCACATTATTTTGTTAAACTTTTGATAAATAAATTTTGGTGAAGATAGCATTACCCTTCAGGTGTTAAGTGTTTTTGAGATTCAAAACTTACTAGACATGTGCAGTAGCTATTGTTCATAGATCTTGATAAATAGTTAAACAGGTTGTCATTTGGTATTGGGTTTCTAGCTCTTAGCCAACAAGAGTATGGGGCAAAAATTGAGATCACTAAGATGTCGAACTAAAACTTTAGAGAGGAGGATGAAAGCAAAACAAAATGTTAGAAAACAATGTAGATGGCTGAATATGAGGAAGTTTACTGTCCAAGAGTATGTTAGACTTTTTTGGAGCAACCTCTTTGTCTACAGTCTATGATCTGGTAAGTGACTAGTTTTGAGGGATGATTTCAATGTGGTTAGATTTTTTTGTGAAAGGCATCTATGCTACTCATTTGTGGAGGTTGATTGCTGATTATTTGGACTTTACATGTAGTCAATGGACCACTCTTTCGAAGGTGGTCAATTTACTTGGTTTTAAAATGGGATCAGTCCGTGCTTTCTGTGGATTGACAGATTCTTAAATCCCCAGATTGGAGTTTTTAGCAATATCTCAGATGGGTAGAGGATTTTCCAGAAGTGTCTCAGGGATGCAAGATGCCACCTAGGCTAATGATCATGTGACACCGTTTCTAGGTAGCAGTGTCAAGTTTCCATTCGTGTTTTGAGAATATCTGGATGAAGGATCCTGATCTTGTAGAACCTGTAAAGAATTACTGGACGAGTTATTAGACCATTGGGTGGTTCGGGCTTGGTTTTGGTTCAGAAACTCTTAATGGTCATTGAAAATCTTAAGATGTGGAACAAGAAGGTTTGGAAATATGCAGGCTTATATTCCTAGAGCATTTGGTGATATTGAAGTCCCATGTATTTCTAAAAAGCATCTTGTGGGAAGGGATGAACTAAAGGGGCAGGTGTGCAGTAGAAAATATCCTATGCCCTGTGATTTCTCTTTTCTAAGCTAGAGGTTCCCCTTGGGGGTAATGGAGCTTACTGTTTTTTTGGGACCCCATTGTGTATAGAGTTGCTCGGCATCTTGATGGGTGGAGAGGGGGTTATTTCAATTTAGAAGACAAGATTTCCTTGATTCGGTCGTATCTTTTGGGCATTCCTAATTACTTTCTTTCCCCTTCTAATAATCCTCTTCAAGTGGCTTCCACTGTAGAGTAAATGATGAGAGATTTTCTTTGGTTTGGCGTGGGGTGGGAAAGGGGGATCATCTGGTGAGTAGAGAGTTTTTGTGTAAGCTTGCTAATGGGGAGGGATTTTGGAGGGGGGCGGGGTTTGACTCTTGGTAATTTGGTGTTCAAGAACTTCTCATTTGTGGCTAAATGGCTGTGGCAGCTCCCCCTTAAACCTGACTCTCTTTGGCATCATGTGATTAGAAATAAGTTTGCATTTCGTCAGAATGGTTGGGATGCTAAGCCGGGAACTTATGTGATCCATGCAAACCCCTGGAAATTTATTTCTGAATGCTAATTACATCCCTCGCTCCACATTCCTTATGGAGTCGGTAAGGGCAGTCACGTTCGTTTTTAGGACTCTTGGGAGGGGTAGGCCTCTTAATGTTTATCATCTCTTTCTTTTATCCTTCTAACATGGAGCTCCTATTTCCAACTTTGCTTTTGAGAATGTGGTAGTTAGGGCTGTAGGTGAGCCGAGTCATTTCGATGCCTCGACTCGGTTTGACTTGGACGAGCCTGAGACGACTCGACACGAAAGCCCTAAATGAGCCGAATCGATTTGCAACTTGTCAAAATAATCGAGCCGAGCCTAGGGGTTCTCGAATCGTCTGGTTCGCGAGCTGACTCGAATTCGACTCGTCCCGAGTTGACTTGAGTTCGACTCGCTAATTGTTCGTGAAACCCCTTCATTATGAGTTCGAAACCCTTTGCATTTCGCCCTTTGGATTTTTGAAATAGAAGCCAGAGATTAATTAAAGGATGAAGGAGCAATATTCAGTAGAGATTCTTAAGAAGCAACCCTCATCTAAAGATCATCAACTCACCAAATTGTTGGGGAACAGAGTCAGATCTTCGGGAAGAGAAAGTAAATTCAAACAAAAGAGAGATCCAATCGTGAAATCACTGACAAGAGAGAGACGATGCATCTTCATCCTTCAGATCCACTTTTTGATTTTTTCCTTATGATGAAAAGTGTCTGATCTGGGTTTTAAATACTTAGTCTTTTTCTTTTTATTTTCTTAAAGGTACTCATAAATTGCTCATACTACATGGAATACACAGCCCACTAAGTCTAGTCCAGGTGTGCATTTGGGCTACAAATGGGCTAACGGTTTGACAAAAAAAGAAGAGGAAATGGGCTAAACAAATATCTATTTTGGGTTTTTGTATAGGTGAGCTACTTGACCAGGCTCGCGAGTAGCTCATGAGTCCAAGTGAACGGAGTATTTTACCTTCCCCAAAAGCTTGGCTCGAGCTCATGAAGGCTCGGCTCGTCAGTCTCTTAGGTGAGCCAAGCTCGAGTTCGAGAAATACTTGACTCGCCCCTAGTGGTAGTGGTTTGTTCAGATTTTCATTTCTTTCAAAATGGTAATGATCTCGTTCTCCGGGCACCACTGCTGATAGGTGTGTTTGGAATCTTGGTGGGTTAGGTTTTTATTTCAGTCTTTCTTTGAATGGGTTTCTCTCTGTCCCAGTCCCAGAGCCCTGAGCCTTTTCCCACTGATAAACTCATTTGGTGTGCTAAATGCCCTCTATAATTAAAGCTTCTGTCTGGTCCCTGGTTCATGAGGAGCTCAATATTAATTATTGTAGGCAACGAAGGTGATCCTTTAAAGCCATTAGCCCAGATACATGTTTTATGTGCATGCAGGCTCGCGAATCATCTTTTCCGCCACTGGTGCTTATGGATCTCTTTGTTCCCTATTTGTCATAAGAACTGGGTCCGCCCCATGTGATTGGTGTTCTCCCCCAGAGTGATTGGAAACGTGGACTCTTTACAGTTCTTTGGTGCATCTTCTGGACTGAGCGAAACTCCAAATTTCTGCAATAATAGTTTATCCTTTAGCTTACTGTGGGGGAGCTGTGTGCTTTTAGCCTCCCTTTGGAGTATGGCTTTTGCGGACTTTAGAGGGATATGGTTTGACGACCTATGTGGGCTGCTTCCTTTTCCTGATTCTGTTTTGTTTTTCTAGTCTGTTCTCTTTGTCTTATTTTGGTGGCTAGGGTCTTACTAATGTGTTGGGTGGATAATTTGCCCACCACTATATAGCTTTATTTGCTTGTACTAATACAATTCTCTGTTTCTATCCATCACAAAAAGAAAAAGAATAGGATTTATCTTGGTTTATATTGATGCAAGTGTTATACACTGTCTGTCCCATAAAATAAAATTATAAAGTAATCCTATTTCCATTTTAGTTTGTCCCAAAAAAAATTGTTCATTGTTCTTCCAGATTTGTTCTTACTTTCCAAAAACATGGTGTTGATCATGCGTCAGATGAAAAATATGTAGTTTTAGTGCGATTCAAAGGGTCCATATGGAAGTAAATTTATTATTACTGTAGAAAGTTTTGCTTTCAATGTGAGACTATTTTTTGGGAAGGAGGTAGTAATTAAGTAATAGTCTGGTGGTGTACCTTTACATAATCTTCGTTTAGGCATTAATGATACCTGGTAATGAAGGAAATGGACATTGTTCATAGTCCATGGATCTGGTGAAGTTATTAAATTTGTCTTTTGTGAAGTTAATTGCTAGTCTAAGAAATCAGGATTGAAGAATTTGAGTTCCGAATCTTGGCTTCGTAAATCACTTTGGGTAGAACATAGATGCGAAGGCCTCCAAGTAGTGTACCTATATAACCTTTGGGATTGCCTTGTATATTTTGCTGAACCCTTATGGGATGATCAGTGATTCCATGTATGACTATTTATTGAGAATTCGTAACCTTATCAATTCTTAACTTCAACACGTGACAGACCCTAGCAAGGCCTAATATACCCTTGCCATTTCTGTTACAAATTTTACCTTAATTAATACCAAAACCTCTCTATAACACCTTTTTTGGAGTTGTTTGTGGTCAATACTTGTAAATCAGCTAAATTGAATTCCTTTCTCTACAGTTCAAAGTCAACAACCTTTCTAGCTTTCACCTTGTAAAAGTATAAACTGTAAGACTTTTCAGTTACCAAAAGCCTAACAAAAATAATTGAAGTTTTTTGTAGTTTTTACATCCCAACCTTCTAACACTATGGTTGTAGGCACGTGGCAAATGTGCCATATCTGTTAATGTTTATTCATGTATCAATCACTGCTGGCATCTTCTCATCTAAAGTTTGGTCTGTATGCAATGTTTGTGACAGATATTGTCACAACAATTCATGAGAACTGGTTCGCTGCAAGGTGCATGAACACTTCAAAACCTTCTGGAGAAGGCGCTATTGTAATGCAAACACCGTCATTCATCTTCGTTGCTTTGTAAGCATCTTACATGGTTAAATTAAATATTCAGTTGGCTTCTTCCCTTCAGTACGTTGTACATAGCTTCTCAAAATGCTGTATTATACTCCTTCCGTCCCAAAAAAAGTCTTATTTCCTTATCGAAAAGACAACGTAAGACAATATCAAATCACTATTTAACATACATTTGTTTTGTCTTAGGTGATCAAATTTCAAGGATAAATACAGTATTAAGTATACTATCAATAACAATTTCTAGAATTTCGTAAGGATAAGTGAATTTTTATAAATCTTTGGTCAAAGTTTAATCAAGTTGACCAAGAAAAGTCAAAGTGAGACTAACTTTTTTTTTTTTTTTTATATAATGAAAGAGAGTATATTTTATGTGGACCTGAAAATTTGACTGTTCAGCGAGCAATTCTGTTTCATTGTGTCATTGAGCTGCTACAGGTATGAGGGCTCTATTGGTGCAGCATCCCGTGCTATGTTGGTTGCTGATCAGTTTGCATGGCAGTTATGTCGAAGAAATCATTGACTCATCATGGCATGATGGTGTGTTTAAGTTTGTAGCAGAATTGATTTATCTCCGTTACTGCTTATTAAGAATGCTAAGCCACTCGGATCTTATATTGGTTCTCGTGCACTATACTACTACCAGATTGATTACGAGGCATGCATCATGCTTTTAGCGGGAAACTTTCAGCTGGATGTGCTTGGATCTTATCATTTTTAGACTTACTAGTATGGAAGCTGGAATCGTGCCCAGTTGAATCGAACGAGATAAGTGATTGAGGGTGGATGTTAATTTGTACACTGATCACTGATTTTATGATAAATTTCGTTGGTTTAGATTTTCCTGTTGAGTGGAATTTCTTAAAGAAGCATTTCTTTATGATGATAAAGGATTTATTTCTTGAAAAAAAAAACTCCGGGAAGGAAAATTTTCTACTCTGTGTTGTTTGGTTATCTCCCGACTTTATTTGCAAACAATTTTCTTACCTGTTTGCGACTTAGATAATGAAGACGAAAACATAGCAGTTCCGTTGTTTGTTTTCGGGCTGCAAGACGAACTGGGTTCTTCAAGCAACGAACCTGGCTTGACTTGAATTACTCGGTTTCAAGTAACCAAACCTGACTTAACTCGAATCACTTAGTTTGACGCGACCCAATTGAGTTGGCCAAGTTGTGATTGGTGCAGCTGTGTGGCTTGTAGCTATTGAGTCGAATGAAGGCTCCGTTTGTTTCATGAAAAATATTTTTCTTATTTTTCGGTGTTTAGTAATGCTAGAAAAATATGTTCAATGTAAAATATTTTACAGTCAACTTGAAAATGAACCATATACTTACGAAGTCATCCAACTCATTAAATTGCCAAAAAAAAAAAAATGTTTCAAAAGATTGCAAAAAGACACTATTGTCAATTCTCTTTCAAAAAACTAATTAGAGGTGCTGACATGATCTTTCCTTGTTCCACACACATCAACACATCTGTTACTTTTTTTTGACGGAGGACTAACGGTATGTCTAGTAGCTGCCTTTTGAAAAGTTCATGAGTTTTTTTTTTCGCTAATTTAACAATTTGGACGGTATAGTAGGTACTTAAAATAAAATTCGGTGATTCTTGTGGTCATTAACCCTTATAAAATATTATGGATTGTAACTTTTACACCTTTGTAAAAGTTAATAATCTATTTAAATCTTCGATTAAATTTTTATCAAATTTACCTAAAAAGCTAAAAATGAACTCTTATGGTCGGAACAAAAGGAGGAAAGAGCCTCAATTCAGTTTGGGACGTCCCAAAATAATTGTCTTCATGATCTTTTAGGTAAGTATTTCTAAACTAATTACTACCTCCATTTCAAAATAATTGTCGTTTTAATAAAAAAAATTTGTCCCAAAATAATTGTCGTTATAGGATTTTAAGAAACATTTACACATATTTTGCCAAAATTACCCTTATTTATTACTCATTAAAAAGGGTAGGTAAGAAGAAAGAGAAAAATACTTTTACAACTTACCTACAATAATTGAATTTAAATATGGATAGATAAGTTTTTTTGAAAGCTTCATCTGTGTACTAATTACTAAAACGACAATTATTTTGGGACAAAAGTAGTATTTATTATAGTGAATAGTACAAAAGAAGTGGGTCCCACTGATTTAACGATACATAATGAATATGTGAGGACATAAAAGAAAAAATAATAAAGTTAAATACTTTTTTAAAATTAGTGTAAATTCAATAAAAAAAACACTTATTTTGGGTATAAAAAATGCTATGTTTACAACTCTTTCTATAACTATTATTACAACTATACCTTGATGAAGGACAAAGGTTTTTTGAAAAAATATAATTTTGTCCTTCATTAAGGTTTAATAGTAATAATAGTTGTAGAAAGAGTTATAAACCTAACAAAGTTATTTCAATATATGTTGAGTATAACGCTATCAATTATTTCAAATCTAAAATACAAATATTTATGAGGAAAGAAAATGCTAAATTACAAACGGATTTTCCATGTTAAGAAAATGGCTTAATAGTAAAAATACTAGATTATGAATGATGAATTGATGAAAAATAAGGATATAATCATTACATTAATGAACTAATTCATCAACTAACAACTAGTCGAAATTTTGAACAAATTGTAGTTATCTGTCAAATAGTTTTAGTCAAGAGGGTTAATCGTTGGATAAAATAGTTTTAGGGAGTGAATTGAAAACCCTGAAGCAAGCGACAGGATTAGCCTTTTACAGACTTACAGTCACATCCTTGAGAATTGGCTTTGTACACTGAGACCTTTATAGTTTCAAAACTATACCTAACATATTGCATTTTCTTTTTCAAATTCCAGTCCCGGCCCGGGTATATGCTGGTCGACATTGACGTTAGTATGGGAAGTTTGAGCTATTATATTCATTACCAATTTAGGAAATCTGACCATCATTTTGGGATAAACCATAAAGAACGAATAACACTTATTTTGGGATGGCGTAAATAATAAGTACACTTGAGGATAAAAAGTTATAGGGTTAATGACACTACTAGTCCTCGACTATGATCGATTTCATCAGTAGTCTCTTAACAAAAATTTTCAAATTTTAGTCCTTTGACTATAAAAATTAGACACGATTGGTCCTTTTGTTGGATGCCGTTAGAATTTTTCCGTTAAGTTTGTCTTGTGTCTAACACGTGACTTTGGTTAAAGGCATTTAAGGAATTTCACGTGCAAAGATATTTTTTAATACTTAAAACAAATTTTTTCTCTCTCCCGCCCCCCCCCCCGGCACATCTTCATCCCTTACATTGTTACAAAACTCCACCCACCCACCAACGAACCACCTCCCCATCTTCGACTCCGGCACAAGTACCGACATCTCCCTCCCTCCTATAGCCAGCAGCGACCCTATCAACCTATCTCCGACTTCCCCCTCTTCAAGTCTCTCCCAACTCCAAAACCTATCTCCAAATCCACCATTTCTCAATTCCTCTACAAATCCTTTTCTTCTTCGCCGCCCTCATCAACCACTGTATCATGCTGTTAATCCAAACAAATTGCAAGCTCAACCCCCAAAAATTAATTGATTCGGTAGTACGGGTTTCTCAAAAAATTAATTAAATAGTATTGGTGGGTTTCTCTGTTTGTGTACCGACGTTCAGTGCAAGAACCGGATCGACACTCTGAAGAAGAAGTACAAGGTTGAGAAGGCTAGGGTTTCTGAATCCAACGAAACCCTAGCTAGTTCATGGCCGTTTTACTCCCGTCTCGATTCCTTAATTGGATCCGCTGTTACTGCCAAAAAAGCTTACAGGAAACCTCCGGCTACGGTAATGCAACCGGTAGTTCTCCTGCAGAAGCGGCCGCTTCCTTTGGCTGTGGATGACTCGTATTTCCGGAGGAATTACTCAGCGGTCGCAACAGCAGCGGCTAGGGGTGTAAGTCGGAACCGCCAAACCACCGAATCGAATCAAATTGAACCGAATCGGTCGGTTTGGTTCGGTTTAGGGTTAAGACGGTTCGGTTTAGGTTTGAAAATTTTGTAAACCGAGTGGTTCGGTTCGATTTGTGGTTTTTGGTGCCAAACCGAACCAAACCGAATCGAACCACCATCATTTAATTTAATTTATTTTATATATATATATATATATATTTATATATATATAAATATATATATAATTTATATATATATAAATATATTTTTATATCTATATATATAAATATATATTTTTATATCTATATATAATTTATATATTTATATATTTGAAAGGTAAAAAAAAATTAAAAAAAATTAAAATATATTTTTTAAATATTTAAATAATTAAACCGCGGAATCGAATCAAACCGATCCGTTCGGTTTGAAGTTTGCAACGGTTCGGTTCGGTTTGAAAATTTTGAGACCGTTAGGGGGTGGTTCGATTTTCGATTTTGGCTCAAACCGAACCAAACCGAACCACTTACACCCCTAGCAGCGGCAGCTGCTGAGGATGAAGGAACTGAAGAGGATGATGATGAATCGGAGGATTTGGGGACAAGTGAGGAGACAGGGGGTGAAGGAGGAAAGAGAAAAGAAGGCGAGGTGGAAGGGATGAGGAGGTTGGCTAGGGCAATTGAGAGGTTTGGAGAGATATATAAGAGGGTTGAAGGGGAAAAGCAGAAGCAAATGATTGATCTTGAGAAGCAAAGGATGCAGTTTGCAAAGGATTTGGAGGTTCAAAGGAAGCAGCTTTTTATGGACACTCAGGTTCAGCTTGAGAAGATCAAGCAAGACAAGAGGACAGGATCTGATGGTAAGGGATAATAGTGTCGGAGCTCGGAGATAGGTTCATGGGGGCTGGGATGCCAGAGCTCGGGTGGGGACGTCGGAAAACATAGACGGTAGAAGGGGATGAAGATGTTGTAGGGGGGTTGGGAGGAGAGAGAGATCAAAGAGAAAAGAATAATTTTTTTTCACATAAAATTTCAAAAATGCCCTTAACTAAAGGCATGTGATGGACACATGACGGACTTAACAAAAAAATACCAACATTCAACAAAAGGACCAACCGTGTCTAATTTTCATAGTCAAGGGGCTAAAATTTGAAAAAAATTTCTTAAAAAACTACTGGTAAAATTGGTCATAGTCGAGGGACTTGTAGTGTCATTAACCCAAAGTTATACTAGCATGTGAGCAGTATGGGTGGGGGTTACACACGATCAGTAATGAGGCGGGGAAGCAGGCTAATACCAAAAGTACCCCCGGTTAGCCGCCCCTTTCTTAATTATAGGAAACAGCATGCTCATACCAAAAGTACCCCGGTTAGCCGCCACTTTCTTAATTCGGATATTTCGTATTACCCCGGCCAATGCGAAAGCAATTCACAATTATCAAGCCAATTCCCCACATCCCTACCATTTGTGATCATGAAACTCATTTTACAGAATTCAAAATGTTGCAACTCAATTTTGATAAATGCATGCATGTGAATCATGAATACGTGATCATATTTTTCTTATAAGAATTTTATCAAAAAAACTAAATAGAGATAGAGAGAAAGACGGTGCAAGTAAAAAAGTAAAAACACATCAAACAGAAAAAGAAACCATATCCACAAGCACCCAGTAACATTATAACATTGGTATTCAAGGCCACATGCCTTCTTTGTCTCTGTAAAAAATTTGGTAAAAAAGTTTCAAACTAAATTGAGCAATGCCAGCACACAACACAACGCCGCCAGGCAATTTTCCAATGAAATTAGAGGTGGAAAGCTTATATAGGCCCATTAGAGGCTGATTCACTTACCGGATATATATTATAGAAACATAGCACCAATATGTCACGGAACAAGTACAAGAAAAGTTCAGTAACACAATACTATTTACATCACAAACCACATACCTAATTAGTACTCGATCGTTTGCACCATGAAGTCTTAACAGTTTTTGAACAGCAGAGTACAATACAAAAAAAGAAGCACCACCTTTAGGGTATAGTATTAAACACCATGGGATAGCAAAAGTTGCTTTGTACCTAATAGTAATAGTAACAAAAGCTAGCTAGGTGATGATTCTTCAAATCTCGCTCATCCATCCAAAATAAGTCCTACAATAACCGAAAAGGTCATTCTCAAAAAGTTGCATTAATACAAGCAAGACAGATAAAGCTGATATATATATATATATATATATATATATATATATATGGGAGAGTATTTAATGGTTACTTTTTTATTTAACCATCAATGGTTACTCTCATTATCAACCATTGGATCTAAAATTAAAGGTTGAGATTTAATACATTAAATGACTCACCTACTTGCATTAATTGCATTTTCCAACTAACCATTAAATCTAAACCTTTAATTTTTGATCCAATGGTTGATAATGAAAGTAACCATTGATGGTTAAATAAAAAAGTAACCATTAAATACTCCCCCATTATATATATATATATATAGGAAACAACAAACAAAGCCAAAATTGTGGTTTCCACAACTTCAGTTAAGTACCAACTTATCTCTTGGCTTCTTTAACATTATCACTACTCGAAAACCACCCGTATAGGATAGTGACTACAAAGGCATCAACAAGTCACTACAGTGAACATCAACATAAAATAAAATATGAACTTGTAAGCCTACCTCTTTTTCTCTCTCTTCTCCTTATCCTTCATTACAGCACAAGTTTGAATCCTTTTGACAAAAAGTCATCCCTACAATAAACAAAGATCAAAGATCTTATGCACAAATGTGATATACAACCTTTGTCGAGAGAGTATTTTTGGCTGTACAGATCTTGTCCATGGCTGAGCAATGGCACATGACTACACTACAAATAAAGATTCATGCAGATCCACTCATGATGTTAACAGTTGACACTTGACAGAATAATAAATCAGAACCTTACCAGGAACTTGCAGAACATAAATTGGGTAATAAAAATTCAAGTGTAGGTCAGTCATTGATTTGACAAAGCTGTCTTACCTTTTGGAGAAGAACCGAGCGATTGAAGGAAACCTCGGGTAAAAAGAGAAATTCATGAAAGGCTGACAATTCCTTTGGTGTGCATTACTATGTGAGATATAAGGGATATAACCATGTGTAATTTCTATGGTGTGGCTTTTTTATTGTTTTTATATCATGTTGCTTTGTTATGAGAAGCGAATTCTATGAACCTCCAAGAACATGCGTAAAACTAGAGTCATATCTCCTCAACTTCAAAATGAAGATGTATATTAAAGAATTTCGGGAAGTCAATGAAATATGTCAATATGCACCTGAAATGAGTGAAGTTTCGGTGACTAATCATTAGTGTATTTCAGCTATTGTATCCACTATTTCCGGGGGTCCTAAACAAACTTCCCATTTTCCTAGATGCAGCCGCAAGGACAAAGATTACAGAGAGCAGCACTTAAAAAGATAACTAAATGGACAACTGCATAAGTACTGCATTGTATAAAAAACATATATAAGTTGCATGAAATATAAACAAATCAAAGCAGCTTGAATTACTGTAATAAATCAAAATTCAGGAAAGTTATACACAGCCAGTATATTCTAAACACCAAACAGTGGTTGACAGAATTTTTCTAGCATATGAAAACAAATTCGAGAAAGACAGATCATGTAGGCATCAAGATCAAACCTCTTTTTTCTGCTGGGCTTAACATCAACCTCCTTGTCCTTTCCGATATCATATTCATCGACCTTTTTGACATCATCTTCATTGTCCTTTCCGACTTGTTTCATTCCATTGATAAAAAACAAGCTCTCCGTGTAGCTAAAAGCTTCGAATGAAAGTGCTTGAGCACCATCAATACAGAGTCTCTTAACTTTACCAGTTTCAGGGTAAAACAAGAACAACTTCCCATCATCGTTCTCAAACAGAAGCTCACCGTTCTTTGAACACTGTATCGGCCTTTTCACACATTCTGAAGTCGGCCCAATAGTGTACTTCTTGCTCCAGCAGCAAGTTTCCTCATCTAAGACATTGACATCAACCATCTTATTTGGTTCTTTCCCAGGCGAATACACCATAAAAGCAAGAGAACCCTTCAAATCCACGATACGAGCAGTAGTATCAGAATTATCCAACGAAAAATCCATCACAGGCAACATCCTAAACACCTCGTTTACAACATCAAACTTAACCATACTCTCACGAAATCGAGAATCATCTTCGCCAATCTCCTTAACAATAGCAGTCCAATATGGGTTTCCGTTAACAATTGCATTGCACCTGTGTTGTTGCATAAAAAACGGAAAGTTCATCTTAATCATTCTCCAGGTTTCCGACTTTGCTGAGTAAACCTCAGCCCGACCCAGTTTGTCGGATCTTTTCGTACGGAAGAACTCAATCCGAACGACTTTGAAATCATTGTTAACTGTATCAAACCCGAGGCCCAAAGAGACATGGCGAACGTTTTCGGGAACGGGTTTCTTGGTAGAAAGAGGAATAGCTTTCCACATTCTGGTGGCGGGGTTCCATAGAACGATCATAAAACCTAAAGGCGGGTTACAGAGACAGACAATGCCGTTGCAGGATCCGACTAGGTCCATTTGAAAGAAAATCTCGGGGAATGGGTGCTTCGGAGTGAGGAGAGTCGGTATAGTGTTGACGCGGACGAGAGTGACGACATGATCGTGGTAGTCGGAGACGCTGTGTACGACGAGGGAATCGTTGGCCGGGTTGGCATTTGTGCGGTGGAAGTGAGTGGAGATGAATTTAGGGTTTGAAAAGAGGTTTAACCAGGGTTTGCAAACGCACCTGAAACGAAGGATGTATTTGACGGGAAGCCTCGAGAGTATGTCGGTGACGATACCTTCGGGGAGTTTACAGGTAGATATTGCAACGGATCGGCCGGTTTTGCTTCGCCCGCCTCGCCCTCCTCTTCCCTTAGGCATTTTTCCGTGATCGAGTGGGTTTACAGTTTTTTGTGTGAGGGGTTATGTGATCGAGTGTGTTTCTTATAACAGTTCATTTGTCAGCGGCACAAAATCTGGCGGTTTATTTTGATGCATTATTTTTTATATAAAATTAAATATTCGTTAAATGACTATAACATTACTCCTCTTTAATAATACACCCTTTGTCAAAAAAAAAAAAAAAAAATTAGAGAATTGCTATTTACACCCACAGAATTATTGAATACACCTCTTAACAAAAATTATAAAAATGCCATTATAAATTTAGACATAAATATCCTTTTTTTTCTTCATTTTTTAGGTTGTTCGGCACCCCTACCGAACATTACTATGGCTGTTCGGCACCCGTACCGAACACCCATAGTAATGTTCAGTGGTGCCAAACACTCATAGTGATGTTCGGTAGGGGTGCCAAAAATAGTATTTTTTTAGTACAATTTTGGGCATTGCAATGCACACTTCGCAAGTGTAATGTTGTGCATTAGTACTGTTTTGTGCATCGCGATACACTTTTGATGCATCGCAAGTGTAATGTATACCGTACATCAAGTGTAATGCACAAATAGTTTTTTTGTGCATCGCGATACATCAATTTTGTATATCGCGATGCTTAGCGTGTCTGTTCCGTATTTTTTAAGGGCATAGACGACATTTTGTAATAAAATGTTATTTTTCGGTTCGAAACAATTATAAGAAACTAAAGCAGTTGCAAATTTATTAAAAGGTACCGGCTCAAATTTTACCCAAATATTTTCTCCTATTTTTGGTATTATAGTGTACGACTATTAATCGTGGTACACTACATAGACATATCACATCCCGAAACCATAAAGTATTTTCTCCTATTTGTCCTTTATTTTCAGCCATTAACATGTTTATTTTTATTTCTGTCGCTTGCATTGAACGTAGTTATGGAGTATTATTTTGTGAAGAATGAAGTGCTAAGGCAGTTCGGGGCTCCTTATCTTGGCAAAACTATGAACAAGGTTTTGCTTCCTCGAGTCGAGGTCAATGGTATACTCCCTCTTCCCAATTTGGGGGGGGGGGGTCCCATTCTAAACTAAATCATCCATTCAGAGCGATCATTCATTATACAAAAAGTTCCTTTTTTATAGGAGTATTTTAATTCTTTCTTTTTTTTGGAAAAATAAAGTTTTAAAGTTAGAATAACATGCAAGTTATACACTCTAACAAAGTGTCTCCGGGCACTTCTTATGAATCTATATTTGAAAATGTTCTCAAGAACAAGAACATTTTGGTGATGCTTCTAACGCATCTGACAATGCCAAAATTCGCACGAGGGGCTGAAATAAAATTGATAGTAGGATATATCATATTTGAGCTTGGAGAATATACACAAACACAATCACCGTGCAATGAGTGTCCCTCCCTGCAAAGCCCATTCAACGTGAAAGTTTGTACCAAATTTTAGAGAGAGAAAATGGCAAATAGGGAGGGGGGGGCTTCTATTTATAATGTTCAGTAGATGAGGTGCATTATAGGTATTATTATTCCGCGTGAAAAGAATGGCACGTGAAAAACACATGTTATGTCTTGGACGACGCCAGAATGAACTCTTAAAAATAAATTTGAAGCTATTACCGCCGGAATGAAAATATATAAATAGTAGTAGGCCTCATTAAAAAAGAGGTGAAATTTTGTTAGGGCAAAAAATGTAATTAACCCACCCAGTAAAGGTGGCATATGACTGTATGACTACTTTTTTATGTTTATTAGAGTGACCTACTTTTTAAGAGTCTGGAGGGTTTTTTTAAAATAATTCTTAAAATAAATTAGGTTTAAAAAACTTCTGTTTTGAGAAAAACTGAAGATTTTAACTTTTTAGAAACGCAGTCTTGTTTAGAATTTGTGAATTTTTCTGTCACAACACTGATACACAATTTCTACAAATAAGTTCGGTTATATCCATGCATTTTACCAAAATACACGACTAAACAGGTGAACAAAGTTGTCTAGGGGTGTAAAGAACTAATTTGCATAGAGATTTCTTTTTTGTATTCTTTGCTCAAAATGTTATTCGTGTAATGGAAATCGTATTATGTGCTAACTAGTCATACTTCTTGTTGGTTTTCAAGGGAGACGTCAGTCAGTCATCACTTCAAAGTAGCAAGTGACGTCTTCACTCTTATAACCAACAAAGAAGATCGAGCAACCCATCATAGAAGTTCACAGGTCGAACAAAGTTGAAATCCTCAATGATTGATTATTTTCTTTGTTTTTCTTTTTTTCTTTTTTAAGAGGAAGGGCACGTACTAAAAAACATTACACGTAGGCAAGATTATTTAATTGGATGTGTGGGGAGGGGCTCGGAAAAGAGGAAGACTACCCTTTCTTATTGTGTAGCTTATCATCGCTTCTTATAAAAAACATAGAAATAAAAAAGGTGACTAATACTTCATCCGTTCCAGAAAAAGAGTCAATTATTCCACTCAAAGAGTTTACTTTAAAAAATATGCTTACAATTTGGTTTAATATATAATTTGGTCCTTGAACTTCAGAAATTTTTTTGATTCAGCTATAGAACTTTGACATTTTCTATTGTGGTCCCTAAACTGCCATTTAAGACTTACAGTTCGTCCCTGGAGTGACGGCCGTCACTTTTGACGCTAATAAATGCCCAAAATGCCCTTACTAAATGCTGAATAGGATTCAATGTTGTAAAAAAAATGCTTATTTGGAATTAAAATTTTTTTTTTTGACTTAACTAACTCTTAGCCTGTTGACCATATCTTTTTCTCTCCTCTTTCTTTCTCTTTCTCTCTCTCTCTCTCTCTCTTTCTCATCTCTCCCTCTTGTTCTGGCCCTTCTGGGTTCTATGCCGAATTAGAGAATTGGCGAAAGCTCTTTCCCCTTCAAGCCATCGGACCAGATTTTTCATCAAATTGATGTAGCTAATAAGGAGTAAGGAGTACGACCCTGAGATATAATCCAAAGCACCAGAAAAAAATTGACTTTTTCCATGAAACCATCTCTAGATCTCAACCCTTTCCCATCACCTACCCACATGAATGGGACCTAATTTTTCCTGCCCTTTCCAGGTTAAGATCGAAGCTTAATCACCATATCAACAATAGCATGCCCATATATCAACAATAGCAGACCCAACAAACAAATTCAACGAAAACCCATTAACAATTGTGTGCCCATATAACAAAATTCCAGAATCTTCGTTTCTCTTTTTTTTTTTTCTCCTCTATCTCTCTTCTGGGTTGGAGAGATTGATGAGGAGGATGAGACTTCAGATGATGAAGGGGATGAGTTGCGATGATGGCCGGCGGTGGCTGTGGCTCAACAAAGGCTTTCACCAGAGAAGCTAACAGAGATCCCACCATTTTTTTCGGCAGTGCCATATCCCCAACAGTGCCACCTCACTCAACCCTCTCCTCAAACTCCCTTGCAGGTTAAGCCGAAAGAAATGTTCAAGAAAAACAAAGCCAATATCATCAAACACCTTATGCGCATACCTAACCTTTGCAAAATTGAGGTATACATCAACAATAGCAGACCCAACAAACAAATCAAATGAAAACCCATTAACAATTGCATGCCATATAACAAAATTCCAAAATCTTCGGTTTTTTTTTTTCCCCTCCTCTGTCTCTCTTCTGGGTTGGAGAGATTGATGAGGAGGACAAGACTTCATATGATGAAGGGGATGAGTTGCGATGATGGGCGATGGTGGCTGTGGCTCAACAAAGGCTTTCACTGGAGAAGCTAACAGAGATCCCCACCAATTTTTTCGGTAGTGCCATATCCCCAACAGTGCCACTATCATTACCATCTTCAATTGAATCTATCTCCTCCGTATCAGAATCTGATTCAATTCCAACAACACATAGACCGCCGACGCGTCCTTCAATCTCAACCCCAAGACCTAGCCCTAGCTCATGTGCGTCGTCGTTCAGGGCATCGAAAATGGGATCCAAAATCGTTTTAGTTGAGAGAGATAGTGAGAAAGAAAGAGAGAGAGAAAAATGAGAAGAGAGAGAAAGAAAGAGAGAGAGAGAGAGAGAGAGAGAGAAACTAGAAGAAAAAAATATTAATTCCAAATAATCACATTTTGTCCACCGTGGAATCAAAGTCAAGAGCCATTAAGGGCATTTCGGGCATTATATACATTTATTAACATCAAAAGTGACGGCCGTCACTCCAGGGACGAACTGTAAGTCTTAAATGGCAGTTCAGGGACCACAATAGGAAATGTCAAAGTTCTATAACCGAATCAGGAAAATGTCTAAAGTTCAAGGACCAAATTATATATTAAACCTTACAATTTTTATAAAACTTTCAATTTTACCCTCCACATATGGTACAAACATATTAACTATGCTAAAATATTTTTGTAATTATAACCAACTTCAATATTATTTATAGATCCCTTAATTATTAGACTTTTCAAACATGGACTCTTTAAGTGTAACAATGGGAGTAATAAATTTCAAAGCAAATTTATGACATAGCATAAAACACTAAGAAAAATTTACCAAATTTTAAATGCAAAAAATCAATACTCTTAAATTGTCTCAGTTCAATACAAACTCAATAAAGTACAATCAAAATACGTTCACTTAATACACATACAGCGCCAGTTTAAGCCTTGATCTAAAGAGAAAATATATATGATTTTAGTTTCATAAATAATAAATACATCGCTTTTTTAAAAAAATTTATTTATGAAATAAATAAATCTAACGAATACACCGAGAACAAAGTCATGGATCAACGGTGGTCTTCGCTTATTGCATAGACTTGATGAATCACTTTTTCTCGTCATAATTGAAGCTCCAGTCCATATATAATTTCAGAGTAGCAAAGAATTGTATTGTATACTGTCGCAATGTATCTAAATCAATGGATGCTCTTTTGGGTCGAATACGCGATTGTGACACGTTTTATCACACGGGTAAGCGCAATCTATCTTCTGAAATGGGCTTCGGTCATAAAACCAGTCTCCAATTGCCTTTGCAATTGTCTGCAGTGTATATTTTCAACACGAACGCAGAAAGTTAGATATGCAGGTCGGAGCATGCAAATGTGGTTGAGTTAGGAGCAACGAAGAATATAACAAATATATCGGTTTGAGAGGGGGGGGGTTGGAATGAAACTTGAAATGCAAAATAGGATGAACGAGCCGGTTGGTTACCTTATTGTTCAACAGCGGGGAGTCATCTCTCAACCATGTCTCCTGCATTTCAGTTTGACAGTGGGCGTAGCATGAGTTGATAAACAATCCTCTAGACAAGGAGCTGCCTGCTGGCGTCAATGCACGCAAGAACTCTAACCTGAATTCTGGAGTTAACCAAAACATATCAAGAGTGAATATTTCGGGGAAATTTTAGTGAATTGAAGCATGACCACAGCTAAAGGTTTTAAAGAGCTTATGATAGTGACCTTGCATCAGATTGAGCTGGCTCGGAGAACAACTGTTTATATCAAGTTTGCAACTGTGCCAGGTGCCATGGGGATCAGCAACCCCCCGGAGCCAATATATTCTTTATCTGTAACACATCAACTTAAAGAATTAAACGACTAAACACCAACAATCTGGATAAACGAAAGCATTATTGATTGTCTTACAATGCAAAACCGACCTATGAGGCTATGAACCAAAACATATAAGATTTCAATCGTGCCAATTCATTCAATCAAACTTTCTTAACATGGATTGATTGCCTCAACCAGCAGGACAATAATTAAGAAGCATACATGAACATCCTCAAGAGGAAGAAAGTTGCTGACATATGTGAAGACAAAAACAATTATTTAGCATATTAGAGGTTGTCTAACCTGCCATGAATCGTAGGCTGCATTTGTAATAAAAATAGGTGTTCGGATTTGTTCCACCATGTTTTGCGGGAAAAAGCACTGCAAATCACGTGTATTATTATCATCATTCAGAAGTAACAGGAAAACTGCGAGGACGCTCGATCTTCAAGTAAATCACTCTTACCAAACCAGGACTCATTTTTGAAGTACAATATGGAGGCAAATTCTTTTCTGATCCCTGCAGTGGAAGTCAAGGAAATATATCAAAAGAAGAAATCACATCTCAACTGAGATTTAAACAAAATTTGCGATGTAATTTAGAAATTGGCGCCTACAGACGTACAATAAGAGAACTTGACTAACTACAGACAATTGATGGCCTTGGAATAGCAAAAAGTACTAAAAGAATATTGGAATCAACGAGCATAAGTGAAATCTAGAGATGAAGATTATGAACTACAAATTATAGACCTGACAAAATTGGAAGTCTCAACTGAAAAATCATAATAGTAATTTTGATTGGGGGGGGGAGAGAGAGAGAGTACATGTGTGGCAACCACTTGACTATAGAATTCTTCAATGTGTTGCGCTTTGGAGACATCTTTCCTGTTATGGAGCAAGATTATGTTCTGTTACACACTAGGAGAAGAAATAGCACAATTCTGCATTTTAGACAACAAGGCTATGCTACAAGTCTAGATGAAAGCTTACACGTTAATGAAATAACCGGCATCAGCAAGGCATTTCACTTTTGTGCTAGCAGGTACAAGCGCTCGGAAGCGATCACAATGCAGTATGGAGGTCAAGCCGCCAGCCGAGCAGCCAGAGAGAATAGCCTATCATACGAACAAATTTACATGTTACCAAAGACATCAAAGAAATATAAGAGGGAGAAAGAGAGAAGGAAACACTAAATGAGCAATAAATCATACATATTCAGCATTCTTCATTCCTTTTGCTAAAAGATCTTCAATAACTGCAAGGAAAATCCTTGCTCCTCTGTAGTGAAGTTTAGTAACCTAGAAAAAAAAGCTGTATTATTGGGAATCGTGCAAAAACGGGTAACAGTAGACATAGACTGGACTACATGCTCTTCATCAAACATGCTTACAAGACTAGTACATATTTCTAAAGCTAATATAGTAACTATGAACAAATTTCTTCTATATCTGATGAGAATTAATAGAACTTACAGGATTGACAGCTTCTACGTCACCGGTAAATGATGCTCCATCACAATACCTAACCTTTACCTTGTTCCAATTATAGAAATCTAAAACATGCAGAAATTTGGTGAGACCAATTTTGAAGAAAATGAATTAATCCAAACAGAAGACGGGAACCCAGAAGTCTACCTGGATTAAATTGCTCTTTATTGCTCAACATCCCTGAGAAAGCAAGTTGTTTCACCATCTGCTTGGAAGAACCTAAGCGGGTGTCCCTACGGGCAAGGCAAGTTGTAGCATTGTTGCACCATCCTCCTCCCTAAATTCATCAGAAAAACAGATCTTAGAGAGAAAATCCCCTTGAAAATGTTGTAACCTTCGAATTCATTGATAAACTAAAACAAGGACATCCTACAAGGGGCATACCTCTAGAAAACAAAAGCTAAAAGCCACAACAAAATCTTTTTATGGATTCCCAGTTCTGACAAACTTAACCAATTCTCATAGTTCCTCTCCACACTCTTCCAAGAAATCATTTTCAGTATCACGAGCAGTCAAGTATACTAGGTCGTGTGAAAAAGGAGATAAATTTGTTCAAAGACATCATGGCAGAAAGACCAACCTCAATATGAACTAACCATCTGTCAACTCCTGCGCCGAATCCCGGAACAAAATGGTATGCAGGCGGACTCCCATCCAAACAGACTGCAGAAAAAAACACAAATTACAAATGCAATTTAAACAGGAACACTGAAATATTGTATAAGTGAACATAAATCAATGGTATGTATTCTTAACAATTTTACCCGCTCCCTTGGCGACTGCATTCTCGAGATAAGTAATCCCAACATAGTAGGCTTGGGTTTTCAGCAAGCTAAGTACAACCACAAGTGTACATATCCATTGGGCTACCCTGTTATTCATCATACTGAAAAATCTCTAATTTGTCAAAAAAACTTCTCACATTAGAAAGAAAAACAATAAAAAATTAGAACAAAAAACAGAACATCTGCAATCAAGAATTACTAATAAGAATCAAACAAATGTGTGTGTGTGTGTTTCTGTGTGTACTATTAATCTTTCCTGGAGGAAGCAAGGGTTTTAGTTTTCACATTATTAATCTATCAATAGTTTTCGAAATCCAATAAATACCCGTGATTAGTACACCCTCCAACATCAAAAATCATGTCTACTCCTATAGATTAGTTTTGTTAATTCAGTTGACAAACACACACACACATAGACACATATTTGAATGCACAAACACAAGTAAAAGAAGCAAAAATGTAAGCATTACAGTACAGATTTTGTTGGTGAAGAGTTTATTTCTTTCAACTAGTTATGGAAGTAGAAGCAGCTGATACGAAAGAGAAATTTGAAACAAATAAGTAAGAAATTATATACCTGAAACAAAGGGAAGACAAATTACCCAGACGTATATACTTTGTCTAAATTTGAGTTTGGGGATCAAATCAAAGCAAAAATTCAGTAAAGATATTGATCCAAAGCTCCAAAATTGGGCTCTTGAAATAAGCCCAACTTCAAGCAGTAGCTTTCCTGAGCAAGAATGCCAATTTATACAGCTCCATGTGTGACTAAAATACTCCCATGGGTCGTCTAAGTTAAAAAGTCTAATAATTGAATGATATACGAGCTTCTGCTTCAGATAATTTATTATACGCAAAAATAAAAGTGAAATGTTTTAGATAATTTGTTACACGCAAAGATAAAAGTGACATGTTATACAGCTACATGCTTGACTAAAATAATTGTCTGCTTGATCAAAGTTAAAAAGGTCTAATAATTAAATAATATATGATCATTTGTTTAATATGTTTATTACACACAAACATAATAGTGAAATGTTTTGTTTTATCAATTGACATGTGATCTAAGTAGTAATGAAGAACAAGTTTGATCCCGACCAAATTATAGTTTTTATTCCAAAAGTTAAGAAATAGAAAATTATAAATACAAGTTTTTAAACATAAACTCTTTCAATGAAATATTGTAAAAATAAAATAGTATTTCCTTCATTTTTTATAAAAAAAATTCATTAATTCTTTTTAAGTCGCTTTAAAGAGTGTCTATTTTTTATTTTTGTGATGTTACTTTTACTATTTTATTTTTAATTTTATTTAATGAATCCTCCCTTTCATATATTATTGGATACAATAAAATATATAAATATTTTTAATAAAATTAATTTTTAAAAATTTATATGTCAAACTAACAAAAAAGATTGATAAAAGAAAAGAGTAATTTTTTAATTGTATTAAAGGAGTAATAAAAAAAACTTGGTTTTTTTTCTTTTTTTTAAATATTGGAGCAGAGGACCCGAAGAAGAAGAGTCTACCACCGACAGTAATTCTCGCTCGAAACCCAGGAGGTGAATAAATATCTGTCGGATCCAAAACCCGCCCCAAGAAACCAACAAACCGAATCTTATCTTTTTACGCGCCCTGTATTAATTGTGAGACAGTGAGAGATTGGTGAGGAGTTTTGCATGGGGAAGTCAGAGCCATAATTGGACGAGAGAGGATGATTAGCCTTTGAAAATAAAACAACATTCAAAAAATTGTTTATTAGTAAAAGTATATACCCCTTTCTAAATTATTATCTTGTTTGACCCGGTACACAAATTAAGAATAAATAATTAATTTAATTATTAATATTGATATAGTGTGTAATTTTTTTTAATGTTCGTGTATATGTGATGGTTAATTAAAGTAAAAAAAAAGTAAAGATAAAATAATAAAAGTGATATTTTAAAAACAGTTTCAAAGTTGCCTTTAGCATATGGCAAATTCACCTATTAGAATAAAGTATGTCCTCAACCAAATTTAAGGTAAGTACAGCACACTTTAACACTTACCATCTCAAAGTCTAAAAATATACTGTATATGATTAGTGTATCACACTGTGTTGCTCTAATGAAATGTCATGACATGACATGACATGACCTGACTGACCCATTAAATTAAAGTCAGTGACAGTGAACGACGGTAATTGGATGATTACAACGTGAGTGAACCAATGAAAATACTATAACTCAACCCAATTCGGATTAGTCCTCACTCAGGCATGCAATTTATTTGATTGATTTGACTATATATACTTTTGCCATTCTAAAATTAAGTGTTTTCTGTTAGCTATATTGGTGTCAAAATTATTAGTGGAATCCTTTTCTTCTTCTTCTTCTTCATTCTTTTTTACGAGGTTTTTTTTTTTAGATATTTGGTGAGAATTAAATACTGAACACTTCACTAATTAGATGGTTTTACACAGAAACTTATATCATGACACGGTAAGATCGAGTCTTACATTATTAGCATGAATGAAAGTGATTTCCCAATATTTACTCATTCTCACTTAAAAAATATTTATTCAGAAAGTGATACCACGTTAGCTTTTCATTTTCTATAACTTTTTACTTTTATCTTTTAAACTTTTTTTTTAAATTTATTTTATTGATAATATATTATATATATATATATATATATATATATATCACCATTGTTTTTGCTTTGTTAACTGAATATTCTGTCCTCTGTAAACCTTTTTGGTTAGGACTTTTCAGGGTTTGAGTTTGCTCACTTTATTAGTAAGCTGTCACCACTCATCACTCTTAGTGGATGATGAACCTTTTATGTACTGTATGTAAATACTTTACTCCCTCACCAAAAAAAAATTATAAAAATAATAAAGCATCATATTCTAAAACTTTTTATTAATCATTTCACAAAAAAAAAATGAACTTTTCATTAATATATTTTAATTTGTGACACCTAAGTAAGTACGTAACCGCAATATTATGCTTTTAAAATAAAATATATAAAAAAAAAAATTTCCTTAATTTTAGAAATGGATTGTTTCCTATGAATATAAACTCTATTTTCGGAGGTAAAATATAACTACTTTATGGAAAGAGAGTAATACTAATAGACAAAAATAATACTCTCCTTTGTTCCCTAAAGGTCTCGTATAGAAAATCAAATTTTTAAATTTCTATTTCTATGTCTAATATCTTCTCTAAATTGCATTAAAAATTACTACCTCACTCCCTAAATTATTGTCTTGTTTAACTTTTTTTTTTTGTCAAATAAGATATTTTTCAAACTTAAATTTGATGTATATTATTTCTTTTTTTTTTTCAAAATCATAAAACACGTAATTCGTAGTACACAAGAGAATAATTTAGGTACGGAGGGAGTAATTCAATTTGACATGCTTGTGAGATATCATGTTTTAAGGGATTTCTTTCTAAAAAAAAGATTAAAAAAAATTATAATTTGAGTTTGAAAAGAAAATAAACCTTTTTTTAGACAAAATCAAAATAAAATATATTTTCTCCATCTCAAAATGATGTCTATTTTATAAAAAAAATATTTGTCCCAAAATAAGTCTTTATTAATTTGTAAATTTACTAATTTTATCTTTGATAACTATCATGTATTAACGTAGATTTGCAACACTATAGTATGGACGCTAGGCGCATTACTATATATGTGCTAATAAATAGACTAAAAGTTAGCATACATAATTTTAGTGAAAATCTTAAAAATAAAAACCATTTAAGACAGAAGGAGTACGATTACGATGTTAGCAGATCTGATCTAATTGTAGGAGGAATAAGAGTGTTTTGACTAAATATCGAGTACAATAGTGATATCGTTTGGTGTGGTATCATCGTTCAATAATTTTGTAACAAATTAATAATTTTATCTTTAATTTTAATAATAATATCAACAAAATATTGATGTGTCATGCTATTACTCCCTCCGTTCCAAAATTACATGTTTGAAAAGTCAATAATTAAGGGATATATAAATAGTTTTGAAGTTGATCATAATTACAAAAATATTTTAGCATAGTTAATATATGTGTACCACATATAGAGGGTAAAATTGAATGTTTTATAAAAATTATAGACATAATTTTTTAAAGTGGACTCTTTGAATGGAACATCTCAAAATAGTATAGTGGACTCTTTGCATGGAACAGAAGGAGTATTAAACTATTCTCTCTTTGTTCCAGACAAAAAATCTACTCTCTCCGTCTCTTAATTATTGTCTTGTTTGACCCAGTACACGAATTAAAAAAATAATTGACTTGATTATTAATATTGGTATAATGTGTAATATTTTATAATGCTCATGTGGCCCATAATTAAAGTAGGAGAAAAAGTAAGGGTAAAATAGTAAAAGTTATGTCTTAAAAAAGAATATTTTCAAACAAGACAATTATTTTGAGACAAACCAAAAAAAAAAGGAAAACAATAATTTAGGGACAGAGGGAGTACTATTTTATTTTAAAATGTTCAACATAAAGAGTTTACATAAAAAAATTATCATATAATCCCTATAAACTTTTCAAATTTACCCATCACATATATGCTATAAATATATTGACTACGCTCAAACATATTTATAGAGATGATCAACCCTAATACTCCATCCATCCCTTAATTATTGTCTTATTTGATCCGACATACGAATTAAAAAAAAATAATTAACTTGATTATTAATATTGGTATAATGTGTAATTTTCTTTAATGTCTATGTATAAGGGTAAAATAGTAAAAGTGGTGTCTTAAAAAGAAAAGTTTTCAAACAAGATAATTATTCTGGAACGGACAAAAAAAAGAAAGACAATAATTTAGGGACGGAGGAGAACTATTTATATAACTCTTAATTACTCCCCGTTCTACAAAGTGTCTAAATGTTTCATTCAAAGAGTCTAGTTTATAAAAAAAAATTCTACAATCTCCAGGACATTTCAATTTTACCCTCCACATTTAATATTAACATATTATTTATGTTCACACATTTTTTTAATTATGACAAACTCTATTGCTAGTTACATACTCCCTCCGTTTTAGGCAAAGAGTCCACTATACTATTTTGTGATGTTTCACTTAAAGAGTCTACTTTCAAAAAATTATGCTTATAATTTTCATAATCTTTCATCTTTACCCTCTACTTGTGTTGTAATCATCTTGGTTGTAGTTAAGTATTTTTGTAAGTATGACCTACTCTAATGACATTAATTTATCTCTTCATAATTAGACTTTTCAAACGTTGACTGTTTGGGTGAAACAGATGAAATATTCCTTATTTATTAGATTTTTCAAATATGAATTCTTTGGATGAGACGGTGGGAGTATTAAATTTCTTAAACGTGAACTATTTGGATGAGTAATACTATATGCTTAAAGAGTATCAAATTTTTGTTCCAAATAATGTGTCAGTTGATGTAACACCGATATGGTTCAAAAATATATATATATATATATATATTATAATTAATGCATCATATTAACTGACACATTATTTAATATAAAAAATTTAATACTCTTTAGATACTTATAAAATTACACTTTAGATAAAAGTGCAGGAGAAATACTCTATCAACAATATCTCTGTTGCACCCTATATTTTCTCGAGCGTTCCGGAGCGCTAATGTTGGATTGTGAGAGCATGTACAATGGGTGGAGAGCTTAAGGGGAGCTTCCCACCATTTTCAATCAATTTTATTACAAAATATCCTTAAAGCTACCCATTAGCTACTTAATCAAAAACTCCTTCCAATGGTGGCACAAACTCCAATATTTTTACATCTTACCATCTTTATCTCGTTTCAATTAATATCTTTATATATTTATATATTAAATTCATAAAAATTAATCGATGTCCAAATGAAATAAACTAAGTCTATTTATAGATAAAAATGTGTGTTTTTAATACCAAAAATAAAAATAAAAAATAATAATTTTTTATAACAAATTTCTTGATGATCTACGACGTGTCGGAAAAAAATTTTTTTAAACTTTAAACTAGTTTGAGCTCATTTAAAACTAAACTATGTCGTTTTGAAGAATTTTTTTTAAAGAATCATCTTAAGCTACGGTAGCTTAAGATGCTACCCAATCCCACTTTTCCCAATTTAGCTCCCATGTAGCGACTTTGTTGGATCAAAAGCTACCGTAATGTTACTCTTTAGATGCTCCGTTGTTCATGGTCTGAGAGCGATTTACAATGTGAAGTGAGGGGTTGTCCTATCCTAAATTTAGTGGGCAGGGCCCGCCGCAAATTGACGGTGGGCGTTTGAATGTCTGTCGTTTACGGAACAAATGCAAGTTGGGAGCACATGTCATTTGTGAACCACCGTTCCAACAGAATCTAGCCTTACATTTATTTCTTACCTTATACTTTATTATTGTACTTAGTTATTGAATCCGTACTCCACAGGTTTAAATTAATTTCGAGATTAATTGATAAATTTTTAAAATATTTTAAAAAAATTATCATTATTCAATATCAACGTTTGTTAATTTAATGTATGACAAAAATTAAGTGTTATAAATATATACAAATTAGTAATTATTTATTATAATATTTTTATTTCAGAATAAGTATTTTTTATTAGAGGTCAATATATATATTTTTGTTTCTAATCTTTTTTTAAAAAATATCCTTTAATGATATCAAATTGTTGAGTTTTTTTTCCTTCCCATTTTGCATTTAATAAAGATATTTTAGACATATATTTTAAGATTTTTAATGAAATTAAAAATAAAATAATTACTTTGAGACATATTAAAGAAAAATAACTTTTTTCTGAGCAAAGGAGAATTGTTTAAGAATTGAATATAATTATATTTTTTAAATAATTGTTAAAGATAATTCAATGATTAGAAAATGTTTAGTTGAATACTATATTTACATATTTTGATACAATGTCAGTGTGAAAAAAGAAACTTACACAAATATTAAAAAAAAAAAAACAGAGCATCAATTTTGAATGAAATGATTTAAAATTTTGTTTACGTATCACATATTATAGACATTATTTTAGGACGTCTTAAATAAGAATATGAGACCTATAATTTGACATAGAGAGAGTAATATTTATAAAAAAAAATTTAGTTGATTTAAATTATAGAATGACTTATAGAATAATTTAATATTTTCTTAAAAACTTTACATATAGTATAATTAGTTGAGTTGGTTTAAGGTGTATATTTATAATTAAAAAAGTACGGGTTCAAATTCTATTGACAACATTATTATTATTATTATTTAGGAGAAGGTATTACCTTAATAGTAATACATATTCTTAAACTTACTATTATTAGATATAGTTATGAGGTGATAAATTAGAAATATGAAAAGTCATTTCACTTACTTACTTGGAGGCTTGAGAATTAAGAGAAATTCAAAGGATAGTGATGTATCACAATATTAGACATCCTCTTTAATATATATATATATATATATATATATATATATTTCTAACCTTTATTATATATTATTTTATTTGACATTTTGTAAGCTTTACTTTGGGTTAAAAAGTAAAGTCAGCATGATATCAAATGCAATATTACATTATTTTGTGTATAAAATTAGGTATTTATTATGTGTACATAGGATTACCTAATAAGTACATAATATTGTGCACAAAATGATGTAGTGTTCTGTATGTTATTTTATTTGTCATCTTATAAACTTCACTTTGAGTTAAAAACTTAGGCAACATATAATAAGTTACATTATTTTATACACAAAAGTAAGTACTCCATCTGTTTCACCCAAAGAGTTCACATTTGAAAAGTTTAATAATTAAATAATATATAAATAAAACTAGAGTTGATCATAATTACAACATTGTTTGAGCATAATTAAGATGTTTATAGCATAAGTGGAAGATAAAGTTGAAAAATTTATGGAGATTGTAGACATAAACTTTTAGGTCTCGATTGGTACATGAAAATGGAATCAATTCTACAGAATTGATTTCATGGAATTGATTAATAATGTTTGGTGGTGCAAGAATTATATTTGGAGTAGGAATGAATTAATAAAATCTTGGATTGATTACTAAAATTTAAGGAATCACAATTCTGATGAAGGAAATAGTATTTAGATTCCTAATAGTTAGAATCCATGTAAAAAGATAATAATATCCTTCTATTAGGTCAAATATTTGCTTTATATTTAATATTTCATTTGGTTTCAACTAATTTAGGACCTTTTTTTTTTAACTCCTCCCCGTTGTTCTTCGACTCTTTTTATTAGGTCAAATATTTGTTTCTTTTGTTTCAAATGTTTAAACTATTTTTATTTGAACTTCTTTCATTATAACGTTAATTTTTTTAATTTTAATTTAATATATTTTTCCTACTTTATTAATGTTGAATAATTTAAAATTTTTACAAAAATTAAAAAACAATGAAGAACTTGTTATTTTTTGGAGTAATAATAACGTTAATTTCTAATTATTATCATGAGAGTCATTACCACTACATTGGGGTAATGTTGTCAATTGACTCATTTTTATCTCTGCATTCTAAGTTGTTTTGTTTTTTTACCAAATAATATAATAACAATTTGTACAACATTAGTAATATGTTACCAAACATTTTTAGAAATTATCTTGCAATCTATTTCTGTGAAATCTCATTACTGGTAATCGATTCCACGAAATTAATTCTGTTTTCGTATACCAATCGAGGCCTTACATGAAATATTCTAAAATATTATAGTGAATTCTTTGCCTTAGACGTAGGGAGTATTCATTAAGATAACTCTAATATTACTCTTTATTTCCCAGTGTCAAATAATATATATATATATATATATATTATAAATAATTAAATGACTCGTTTATGAGCATATTCGCGAATCTTATTTTAATATTTAAGCTTGGAGCCAAATATTTTTGCTTAAACTAGAGCCATTTATAATTGAGTCAAATTTAAATCAAACCTTCAATAAGTCAAGTCAAAAAAATTTATTTGCAACCGTATTTTAAATTAACAAATTTGTTGATTGACAACCAGTGGTCATTTACTAGGGACGCATTACGTTTCATCTAACTTTCTATTCATACGCGTTTAGTCATTATAGTAGCTCACTCTTTCTGTGCGAGTTCCTTTTTTTTATTTTTATATATTCTCATGATTTTTTTTTCTTAAAAAGGTTAAAGAGAATATAAATCTTATCTCAATCATTATTATTCGTCTCTGTTTGGTAAATCTTTTTAAGTGTCAAGATGTCGTTTCTGATGAAACTTCAACACTCGACCTCTCCGTTAAGAGAAATAAATAGTATTACTGTTAAGAAAAGTAAAGAGTACTACTTAAATTAAAAGTCGCTAATTTATATATTCTCTTGATAAGATGATAAAATCCATAAAAAGAGGCAAGTGATAACTTTACAGTTGCTCATTCCCTTCGAGAAATTTACTTTTTCCTTTTTTTTAAAGTAAAGTACTATTGAAAAGTTGGTATTTGAGGAAAATTGATAAAGAGGGGGCATTATTAAAGTGAGAAAAATTATTCGATAGAGGAAAGGGAGAGAGAGAGAGAGAGAGAGAGAGAGAGAGAGAGAGAGAGAGAGAGAGAGAGGAAAAAGATGAATACCATTAATTATTACTCATTTTTTGAAAAATTAATTTTCCATTCAAAAAAATTAAAGTTAAATTTTTAAATATTAAAAATCTAAAAACTTTTTTTTTATATTTATTTAAATAAAAATGTATTTTTCTTTTTACTGATGGTAATAGTTGTAAAAAGTGCATAATAATAACAATGATAAATGAACAATATTATTAATAAGAAGTACAAAAATATTATTTTTATCATCTTAGCATTTTTTAATTAACAAATAATACCAAAAGCCGCTTTAAAAATTCACGCCCAAAAATTTGTTCTATTCGTAAAATTTAAAATTATTTGTTTGGATATTTTGATCCTATTTTAGCTTGGTCCCCATGACAAGATATATTAGCTTTGACCCTCCGTCGGTTACCATTAGAATAATTCTGTCAAAAATTTTCAAAATACCCACAATGCCCTTGCTGTGAGAGTGAGAGAGAGAGAGAGAGAGAGAGAGAGAGAGAGAGAGAGAGAGAGAGACAGCAAATCACCAAATAAGTCGTTATTTTAAAACCCCAAATTAATTAATCAACTAAAATTATGTAAAACCCACTAACTAATCAATGATAATGGACGCATAGAATGGAGACACTGAGAAATTAATTAGTTTTCACAAATATCGGGCTATGAGCAAGTTGTAGAGGATGAGAATTTGCCAGGGTGATAGATAGAAGGACTAGGCTTGTATGGTCGGTGTCAACTGACACTTGCGGCAATGATGAAGTTAGGATAACTGGGGTGAAGCGGTCGGCTACACAGCTGCAGAAAGATCAGGTCGAACTGGAGCACCTACATCGCGAACGGGCGCACGTAGAGAGTCGAGAGCTCGAAAAAAGGGAATTCGAGATCACTAGAAAGGTCGAGGCAGCAGAGCAAGCACGAAGAGTCCCTCTCAAGCGGGAGAGGACACATGCAGAAAGGCTGCGCAGTCGCGATCACGGATCCCGAGCTGTTGAAGCCCCTCGGGCAAGCGCGCATAGCAGGTTGCGCGAGAGTGCCACGAACAGGCTCGAAAATCGGGTTAGTGCAGCACCCAAGGCGAGTGTGTACAGTCGAGTCCGCTTCCCAGAGGAAAGGGAAAGGCCCAGAGGCAGTGTGCAGGATCGACTCGGGGCTCGAGCACGCTCCCCCAGCCCGCAGAGGTCGGATAGCACCTATAAGCCTGAGGTACAGTCTCGGCGGAAGGGATCCCAAGGCGGTAGGCGAGGGCGTTCGCCATCTCCTCAGGGAAGCTCCCCGGGGACAGTCGCTTCATCACGAAAGCGGTCAAGAAATGACGGACGCGACAGACGGAGCCACCGGGAGTCTCGAGCTGACGATACTCCAGATAGGGCCCTAAAGGTTTTCTAGGAGAGCTTAGAGGCTCTGAAAGGGGGGAAATTAGGCCTTCCCACGCAAATATTGGAGAGTCCGTTCTGTCGACGGATTCAGAGAACGCCACCTAATCCCCGGCTGAGGCTTCCTGACTTTAAGTCGTATGCGGGAAAGACGAACGCCCAGACGCACCTCTCCAGCTTCGAGGCCAAAATGGGTGTCTGCACCACAAAGCAAGACATGTGGTGCAAAGTTTTCGTCAACACGTTCGATAAGACCGTGATGAAATGGTTCAGAGAGCTCCCTAAGGAGTCCGTGACGGACTGGACCGACGACGGTGATTGGAGGAGGAAGTAGGACATGTTAGAAAATCGATTACAATAATATGAAAATTACAAATTACAAAATTGAAAAATCAATAATATTTGATTGGAGGAGGAAGTAGGACATGTTAGAAAATCGATTACAATAATATGAAAATTACAAATTACAAAATTGAAAAATCAATAATATTTCTAAATAAAGAGATGACGCCCGCGTGCGCGTGAGAGAGGAGCTTGCTTCTATGCTATACAAGATTACTCCTTACAAAAAAGGAGTTTGTATATAACCTAGTCTTGTCTTTACTTTCTTTTCAATGCGGGACAAACTCACTTATCCAACTTCAACCCACCTAATTTAGACCTTAATATCTTCATCATCCAAACATCATTTTGGACGAATAAATATATAATTTCGATGTTCTCATGGAGTAGAACACATTTTTACAATTATCTTTTTCATTCGACAAACAAACCACTAATAAATTTGTGCTACAAGATGTACAATTTTCTTCACTTTGTACAATTTTTCCAATAGGACATAGCAATGAGATTTTGTCGTGGATTTGGTAGCGATGAATTCGTGGAGGAGACGGTGATTGGGTGGGGATGGATGTGTGGCCATATAAGGGCGGAGGAAGTATTATCCGGATAACTCTTTCTTGGCTAAATTTAATACTGAAAAATCCTTCTAGGTAAATTCTAAATAGTGAAAAAGATAGTTGAAGAGCCAGGCCCAAACTTTGGGTCCAAGGTCCAAGCCTGAGATATAATATGGGTCTAGGCCCATCAAGCAGCGGGCAGACATGGAGCAACCGAGCGGCTTACCAACCTGGTCATATGCGAGCGTAACTCGAAGTCAATGATCGAGTCTCGACCAGATCCAATGGCAGATATGTTGTATAACGCCCGAGATAAGGACGTGGCATAACGTACGGGGACGGTTGAGCCCGACGGTTACGCCCATTACTCCCGGCGCTTATACTCATTACACCAAAGATTCATACCCACGCCCGGGTAATTATGAATGGACGTTACATCATAGAAGAACAGACCTATAAAAGCCTTGGACTCCTTCCAAGCAAAGGTACGCATACTAAGACTTGAGCTTACACTCTGCCAGATTGTGATTTGAGCTTGCAACTTACTCTCACACCGGAGTGTCTTAGCAGGGTCGCCCGCATTCACCTAGTGTTTGCTTCTTTTCTTAAACAGATCATACTAAGCCCAGATATCCTAACGGACAAGCAAAATGCAGACGTGCGATTCCTCGGCATCGCTTGGTTCCGTTCGGAAACTTTTCTTGACCGTTTGTACGCGTTTTGTTGGGTTTGATTTAACACTAGCATGGCCGGAAATGGAAGGGACACCTTGGGTGACAATACGGTTCCGGGTCATTGGGGCCAAGGAGGCTCGGCTTTGCCACCTCCCCGTGATTACAAACAGACCACACTGTCGCCTTCGGACGAGTCACGTCCTCTGCTTCTACTCGAAGGAAGGCCTTCCGATGTGAATCGCCAACCCGAGCAATGGATTGAACTCCGCGCACACTTGAACGCCAAGAGGATGCAAGTCACCCGCACTGACCTGGTTGATCGATGCAGCTCGCCCTGCAGCCTTTAGCTAATCGCGGTGTACCTAAGTCAAATGTACGCCCGAATCGGAATGCCGCTATGGGGCACACTGCTCCGGCCGAGACACGCTCATCCCACCCGTGGTTACGGGGCGCGCGAAGTGAAAGGCCTCGCTAGCCTCAAGGTCGCCCGGAAGACGGCGGATGATGTGATTAATGTGGATAGCACGGAACAGTCGTGCCCGCAGAGGCCGCTAAGGATAAGGAAAAGGTCCCGCTCGTTCGAGTCGCCGCGGGCTAAAAGTGTACATGACCGCTTGGTATACGCAGACGGTCAAACACGTGGGCGACCGGAGGGCTCCGACGTCGGACAGAGCGAGAAGCGAAGAGGCGAATCCCACTGCATACGCCCAGGGATGTTGGGCGAAATCTCATCGAAATAGGCGCACGCCCTCACCTAAGAGGAGGTCCCCGGGCGTAGGTCGGACCATCATTCTTCGTCCCAAGGAGAAGTCATCGGCTGAGCGGTGCGTCAGCCCGCGTTCAACGCATGAGCCCGATGAAGCGATGAAGGAGATGCAATTGCGCTTGGAGGCCCTGAGGCCGGTCGCACAGACCTGGATACGTGATCCCGGGAGAGGAGAAAGACCCTTTGGCGTATTGATTGTGGCCGCACCTACCGATCCGTATGTTCCATTGCGCAGCTTGACAAGTATTCGGGAAGACAAATGCTCGTGATCACTTGCAGGATTCGAGAACCGATCAATATGGTTACCAAGGATCCTACGCGAAGTGCAAGGCTCGGTTAGACGTTCCAGGGCAAAGCAATGACGTGGTATAGGAAACTTCCTCGCGCATCGATCACCGGTGGTCGGATTTGCGGAGTAAGTTTCTAGTCGAGTTTGCAATGGCAGGGTTACGCCCAAGGCTAGAATGGACCTTTGCAAGATCGACAACGGGATGGCGAGACAGCTTGGGAAATACCGGAGCGGTTCCGAAGATGCTTGAGAAGGTTGATGACCGACCGATAGGGAGGTCACGATGTGTTTTATTGGAGGCATGAGCAGGAACGGGCTGAAGGCTGAGTTCAGCATGAGGGAACCGTTGAACCGGGCGGAGATGTTTTCTCGCGCCCAGAGTTGGTGTGTTACATTCGAGGAGGACGCCGAAGGGTCTAAAAAGAAGGATAAGAAGACTGATAAAAAGGATGATGGTAAGGATGCTGCGAGCAAGAATGGGTCGTCAACGGGCAAGGGTTGGCGAAGAAATCGTGCCCGGGGGAGTGATCGCATGGATTTTGATCCTCTCAACACTACTCGGGAGGCTATTATGAATGAAATCCGTGCCGAGTTGCCACCTGCAGATCCGTTGGACCCGGCATTCGAAGCCCGCAGGGATCGGACGAAGCGGTGTGCCTACCATAATGATATAGGGCATGGCACGGAGGATTGCATGCAGCTGAAGAGGGAAATTCAGAGATTGCTGAACCAAGGGAGGCTAGATCGCTTTCGTATGCGACCAGAGAATAGGGATCGCAGGGATGATCGGGAGCCTAGGGAGGAACCTCCGAAGAGGGGTAATGTTGAGCGACGAGGTCGGTTGAATGTTATATTGGAGGAGGAGCCTAGCCTCCATCAGTTAAAATCTCAGATTTACACCTTGAACAAGCTGCCCTATGTGCCAGTCAGTGTGGGGCCTGACGAGGAGACTATACAGTTCACCAGGAGCGAGCTGGCAATAGGCAAGCTGGCTTCCGAGCAGAATTTGGTGGTTGAGGCCTGCATTGATTATTGGGATGTGGCCAGGGTGTTGATTGACACAGGAGCTTCCAGGGATGTCTTGTATTATAAGTGCTTCAAGAATCTGGGGTATGCTGACAAGGACTTGAAGCCGTATAAAGGATGCCTGGAAGGATTTACTAACCACAAGGTGGCTGTCAAGGGGACCATTGAGTTGGAAGTGATACTGGGTGAGGGGAGTAGATCCAGGATGGAGAAAGTCTTATTCTTAGTGATCGACCTGAGCTCGCCCTTCAACGCAATTCTGGGCGTCCCCGCGATGGTAAAGTTTCAGCTCGTGGCATCGGTACCCCACCAGAGGGTGAAGTTTCTGACTGCAGGGGGTGTCGGCGAGCTGAGAAGTAGGCCGCAACAGGTGATGAAGTTTCTGGAGGAAACTCACAAGGCTAGGGGAAAGTTGACAATCAACACTCCAGAACGGACCGTCACGATGACTGAAAAGGAGAAACTCACTGTCACGACTTCCATGGACATGAGCATGATTTTGGCCGTTGATGGGGATGAGGAGATGGTGAGTGCAGAGCCGAGCAGCAGCTTGGATACTCCACAATCACAGTTGGAGATCGAGACTCTTCAAGTTAGGGAAGCTCCAGATTTTCAGCCTCACGGTGACCTGGAGGAGGTCATCATAAATCCTGCCTATCCCGAGCAGAAGATCAAGGTGGGCAGGGGAACAACACCGGAGGGCCGGGAAAGGTTGATAGCCTTCCTTCGGCAGAGTTTGGATGTGTTTGCTTGGACTGTGGAGGATATGAGGGGTGTCAATCCGGAGGTAGCATTGCACAAGCTGAATGCGAGCACGGATTTCAAGCCAATACAGCAGCGGCCAAGACAAGACTACGTAGAAGGAAAAAGCCATTCGGGTGGAGGTTGAAAAGCTACTCGCTGCGGACATCATTGAGGAAATTTATTACCCGACCTGGTTGGCAAATGTGGTAATGGTTAAAAAAAGCAATGGCAAGTGGAGGATGTGTGTAGATTTCACTGACCTGAATAAAGCTTGCCCGAAGGATTGCTACCCATTACCAAGGATTGATGTGCTGGTGGATGCCATTGCTGGTTTCGAAATGTTGAGCTTCATGGATGCCTACTCGGGTTATCATCAGTCGATGGACGAGCAGATAAGCCATTGACGCTTTCCGAGCGCAGGGGCTCAGTATTGTTATAAGATGATGCCCTTCGGCCGAAGAATGCGGGGCCACGTACCGAGAATGGTGAACAAGGTGTTTGCACCACACCGGGCAGAACGTGGAGGCTTATGTGGACGACATGGTGGTCAAAACCAAGGGCCGCGACCATATATCCGATTTGGAGGAGACATTTAACAACTTGCGGAAGCACAACATGAAGCCGAATCCCAAGAAGTGTGTTTTTGGAGTACAAAGGCAAGTTCCTCGATTCATGGTGAACGAAAGGGAATAGAGGCAAATCCAGAGAAGATCAAAGCTCTAATGGATATGAAGGAGCCGACTTGCATTAAGGAAGTGCGGCGTTTGAATGGTCGAATCATCGCCCTTGGTCGGTTCATCTCCCGATCACCGAGAAGTGCCGCCATTCTTCAAGATATTGCGAGGTAACAAGAGCTTTGAGTGGACGGCTGAATGCTCGAAAGCTTTCCAGCCAGCCTAAAGGATTACTTGGGTGCACCTCCTCTCTTGAGTAGTCTGTGGTAGGCGAGTGTTTGTATGTTTATCCGCGGCCACCGATCAGCCGTGGCCGCAGATTGGTTAGGGAAGAGGTGGAAGCCAAAACCAGTACTATGTATCAAAGGCTTTGACTCGGTTGAAGCTCGTTATTTTAATGCAAAAGTTAGCTTACTCGCTTGTTGTCTCAAATAAAACTGCGAGCTTATTTTTCTCGCACATGAGATTGTTGTGTACTCGACCAACCTCTTCGAAAAATCTTGCACAAACCGATTCCTCGGGCAGTTGTTGGCATGGTCAATTGAGTTGACGAGTTTCACATTGACTACCGGCCTCGAGGGCGATCAAGGCTCGAGCCTTGCGACTTTCCGTAGAAACAACTTTTGAGGTAAAGGATAAGGTACCAAAGGTGAGCATTCCGAGGCCAGACCTCTCCTCCCGCACGACTGCACGATTGTTGGCGCTGTTCGTAGATGGGGCAAAGTAAGGATGGAAGTGGCGCAGGGTTTTGCTCGTATCTCCGCCGACCGACGAAGAATTCGAGGTCGCTTTACGATTCAAGTTTCTGCTTCCAACAATCAGCCGAGTATGAGGCCCCGGTCGCCGGTTTGGAGTTAGCGGGACATGGGTGTGATTGCTTTGGTTATACACAGTGATTCCCACTGGTGGTTAATCAAGTTCGAGGAGTATGGTGTGAACCATCCTACTTTGGCTAAGTACGCGAGTTGGTGAAGGAGGGCTAGGTTAGCATTTTGGGAGGCACGGATTGATCGGGCAGATAATATGCAGATTTCCTATCTAAGATGGCCACCGAGGATATTCAAGAGTTGAGTCCGAACGTGGTAGAATATCTGGATTGCCCGCAATTTCGCGAGAAAAGGTGATGGACATTGAGTTGGCTCGGAGGTGTTGGATCGATGAGATACGGAGTACATTGAGCAAGGTTTCGCCCAAGACAAAGGTCGCTAGAGTCATTCAGAAGCGGTCTGCTCGCTACACGGTGGTAGGAGGAGTTCTGTACCGAAGGTCTTTCTCGAAGCCATTGTTACGATGCGTGCGACCAGAAGTGACTGAGAAGTTGCTAGCAGAGGTCCATGAAGGAGTTTGTGGTGGACATCCAGGGGCAAGGACTTTGGCTGACAAGATATTGACCTTGGGGTTCTATTGGTTGACTCTGAGAAGGGATGCTGAAAACTATGTGAGGAAATGTGACAAGTGTCGGCGATTTGCGATATACCTAGGGTGCCTTCTACCGAGCAGTCTAGTAGTGGCATCCTGGCCGTTTGATATGTGGGGATAGATCTTATTGGACCATTTCCCACGAAGGGAAATTGCAAGTATGTAATCGTGGCAATTGATTACTTCACCAAGTGGGTGGAAGCGAAACCTCTGCAAACATTACCGAAGAGAATGCCATCAACTTCGTGCATGACTATATCCGGTGTCGTTTGGGGTCCCACGAGCAATTGTTTCGATAATGGCACTCGGTCGACCGATTTACGAGGCTTGTGCCAATTTGCATATTAAACATTGGAAGTCCTCGCAGCCTATCCTCGGGGAACGGGCAGCCGAGGCCGCTAATAAACGAGTATTGCATGCCCTCAAGAGAAACTTGGAAGGTCGAGCAGGAAGATGGCTAGACGAGTTACAGTCAGCACTTTGGGCAGTCAGGACAACAGTCAGGGGGCCAACTGGGGAGACACCTTTTGCCCTGACTTATGGGTCGGAGGCCATGGCACCGGTTGAAATGGCTTTGCCTAGTTTAAGGGTGTCACATTATGATGAAGGGCACAACATTACTGCTCGTCAAGAGGACCTGGACTTATTGGAAGAAAGGAGAGTAGAGGCTCGAATGAAAATGGTGAATTATAAGCAGCGAGCAAAAATGCATCATGATAAGAGGGTGCATAAACGGGCATTTCAGGTCGGGGATTTAGTCCTAAGGAAGATTGAGGCAACTGGGCAAAGGTTGGAGCGAGGAAAGTTGTCACCGAACTGGGAAGGGCCTTACAAGGTTGTTCAGGTCGTCAAGGAGGGTACTTATAGGTTACAAGCTCAGGATGGAACAGTGTTAAAGCATCCGTGGCATGCGGATCACCTCAAAAAGTATTATCAGTAAAGTTGCTTGTTGACATTCTTGCTTAATGAAAGTTTGGTTTTCAACGTTTAATGAGAATCATTTGTGATATAAGAATGTGCTCTTTGTGGACAATAAGAGTGGCTCACGGAACGAGCAGAGTCTTGGTTGGGAAATCTTTCATTATGAGGTATGTGAAGCGACCTCAAAGTATGCCTAATCTAAAAGACTTGTGTTTGTTTAACCTTTGGGATGAGCACACTCATTAAGTTAATGTCTGAAGTCATTGTTTGCTCGTGGAAAGAGCACATGATTTAGTTAATTTCTTGAGTATTGATAAGTGCACCCTGGTTTAAAGGTTATCCTTGATTAACGTTTGATGTTACTTGATGATCGCGAGAGCGAGCAAGTAATTTAGTTAATCTCAAGGCTGGTTATTGTAATGTTGCTTATTGCTCGGCGGGTCGAGCAGGTGACTTAGTCAATATTTAAAGTTGTTTGCTTAGATAGCGAGCATATGACACATAATGGCAGGAAGCATAAGGAGTTGAGAAAGACAAAGTTTTTATAACATTGAAAATAATAGTTACAAAATATTAATACAAAAGACACTGGCTCACAGCCGAGAGGGCACTTGCTCAAGAGCTACATTTAGGAGGCGAGGGAGATCTTGGGCATTGGCTTGGGATGTCCCTGTTGGGCTCGGTCGGCTTCGCTAGTCTTTTCTCCTTAAGTGCCTCCAACACGCTCTTGACATTAACGTCCAAGGCCGGAGGGGACCAGCTTCCAAACCCTTCTCCCGATCACTTTCTTTGATAAGTTCCGGCTCGTCGGCCGTGAAGGGGACCCGGGCATGGCCGCGACGAGCATCGACCATAGTGCTCAGGACCCCATTCGGCTAAAGGTCGATAGTAAGGCCAGGGTGACCGCTGCCCGCTGCCATCCTCAAGGTATGCTCGAGCCCTTGCCTATAGTATGGCCGCATACCCTGACCATACTCATCAGAGTCCATGAAAGCTTGAATGATTTCCTCCTTCTGAACATCGCTTACTTGGGAGCTCGGGCGGTCGACGCTCAACCTCCTCTTTAAGGGCGGCTTCTCGGCTTCGGCCTCTTTTGCTTGAGCCTCCAGTGGGAGATTCGGGAGTTCGGGGACTCCTCGTTGACCCGGCCGTATCGAGCTTTCGACAAGGGCCGCCTTTTCAACCTCGAGCTTGGAGGCGTCGCCGGTGCGATCAAGCACTTCTTTGTCTTTAGCTGGCTCGGAATCTTTTTCACCAGAGGAGGTTGGCGTCTTCGATCTTCGCTCGGGCGCAGCCCACGGCTCCATCGGCGGCACGC
Organism: Platycodon grandiflorus; assembly: GCA_016624345.1. Taxonomy (NCBI): domain Eukaryota; kingdom Viridiplantae; phylum Streptophyta; class Magnoliopsida; order Asterales; family Campanulaceae; genus Platycodon; species Platycodon grandiflorus. Next base: position 38,056,591 of record CM028362.1, read on the forward strand.
GTGGCCGCTTGAGGTATTTGGTCGCAATCGAGGCATATGGCAGAAGTTAGAGCATGAAGAGATAAGTCAAAGTAAAAGAATTTTTACACAAGGGGTTACCTCGCACATGGCCATGCCCCCATCACCGATCGGGGTGCTCGTCGATTCTTCACACTCCTTGTACACCCGAGTGCACAATCCTCTTCAAAACCCTTGCCCTACCAAGGCGACGGGTGCCCTCGGGCCTTGGATCGATGCCCGAAATTCTTGGCACATCGGCCGTTCATTCATCAACCGCCGCGCCGCACGGTCCTTGGGCATAGTAAAACCTTCCGCCGCCGGGAAGGTTGTGGCGTAGCGGGGTAATTGGGGCGGATGTAGGCGCCCGGCGCTTCCGGCCTCTTGGCCGCGAGACCGCACCGAGCGATCGATTGGGAGCCCGCCTCAGCACCCCTCTTCCGGCTGGATAATACTTGGGTATCCGGAGAAGCGCGATCGGAATGGGCGACATCTCCTTGCGGGAGATTTCCGGACATGAACAAGAGGCCGGGACCACGCTAGCGCCTTGCTCGTAGCCTTAGCAGGAGGAGCTCCTTCCTTGGGGGTGCCGGTAGGCACTTTGGGGAGATTTTTGGATCTTGGCGGCCGAGCTCGCGGCGACGATCGCCGTCCTTCTTACGAGCATTCTTGGCCTTCTCCAGGACATCAATGTTCATCATCTCTGCGAGGCAAAGGAAAATTGGTTAGTATTCGGGTATAAAGGGTGAGAAGTGTTAAAGGTGTAAGGGCCAACCGGAGGGTGAAAGGGGGTGCGGTGGTTCCCGTGTCTTTACAGCTTGACACTCACTCGGGAAGCGTACCTTGATGACGGCCCCAGCGGGGTGAGGTCGCTCTTCGACCATGGTAACTCGTGGAATAACCCCTCCACCTCGTGCTCGAATGCCGGCGAGCCTCGGGAAGTAATGCTCCGTGACCGAGGCTTCAGTCAAAAACCAATCTGGTCGCGGTCACGGGCACCGAGCGATCTTCGCGTCCATCGACGACTCTCACCGGAGGTAAAGGCATCCCGATTGTAGGTAGGCACCTTGATATGAGTGGAGGGAGGAGAAACGGCCATCTGCTCGAGATTCGACCAAGAGAGGCTTGCGGTCCCACTTGTCGGTTTATTCGGGAAGGGGAAAACGGTTTGAGTGCCCCAGCTTGCTGCGGCCGAGATTCGGCCGAGCTCTTATCGGTGGAAAATTGGTATAACTTTCGAGTAGGAGCAGGCAAGGCTCGTAGCCGAGCGGGCAGTAACGATAAGGATACTAGAATCCTAACGGTGTTGAGCATAAGATCGCGAGGAGCGGCTTGGGCCAAGGTTAGGAATTCGACGAGGAAGGGGTCGAGAGGTAGGCGCATCCCAACCTTGAAGTAATCATAAAGAATACCATTTTCTCGCCCTGAGCTCGGTATTCAGAAGGGTCAACCTCAGGGTTCATGACGGTCACCGGTAGTTGGTGGAATTGATTCCCAAGGAGGAGAACCGGTTCGGGTTTTCTCGTCGTCGTTGAAGGATTTCCAGTGGTCTGGAGAAGATGCTCGACGAGAGGCCTGGTGTCCACCACGGGCAGGACGAGCAGAAGGGGTAGGCTTTGGTGAGCTCGTTCCCACAACTTCGTCCAGGTTATGGGTTGTGGTACGAGAGACCACTTTCGTGACAATAAGGTCATCATCACTATCAGTTGAGCTTGTGCTGGTCGAAGAGGAAGACGATGACGGGCTGGAGCTGGTGCTCGCTGCATGACCACGATCATAATCATAGGCTTCTTGCGAATTGGTGGCCTCGGAGTCGGTGGCTTCATCGCGTAATCTACGGGGGGAGTCAGAACCTACAAGGATCGAGGAGGAAGATTGGTTACAGTCTATACAAAATCAAGGGAACCAAAGGGAAATTTCTAGGTCTACGGATAGACTAAAGGGATGGGGTTCTAGCGGTCAGAGATAAACCCTAGGTTCCTCGATCCAGACTAAAAAGGAGGGATTCCTTCTATTGAGCGGTAGAAAAAGGAGAAAAACACAAAATGTACAGCAAATAATAAAATCAAAAAGGAGAATAACTTACTGCGAGACATGGTTGCGCGCGAGTTGAAGAGCTTGAGAAATCGAGTAAAGATGGTAAGTAAACCGGTGATTGCAGCGGCAACAAACACGGAAATGATTTCGACGGCGACGCAATGAGAAGAGAGAGAAGCTCTGGAGATCGCAAGGAGTTTTGAAATTCAAAATGTGTAAAAGTGATTTCTCAAACCAGGGAGCTTGTATTTATACCCTAGAGGCCGACGTCATCCAACCGTCAGGGAAGGACTGCAGGCCTACGGAGGTAGCCCATGGGCCTACGCCTGTAGGTCATGATAACGCCTCGGGAAGACGCGCCGCCTCCATCACACGAGAACCCAAGCGTCGTGACAGTGTCTTCCACGAACACGCGCGCCGGGCGGCTTCTCAAGACGATCCCGAGTGGTAATCACGGACCATACGTTCAGCTTCACTTAGCATGGCAAAGGCAACGAGCAATGCTTCCTGCAGCGAGCATGAATACTCCGCGAGCAGAAAGCAGGGGGCCACTGAAGAGCCAGGCCCAAACTTTGGGTCCAAGGTCCAAGCCTGAGATATAATATGGGTCTAGGCCCATCAAGCAGCGGGCAGACATGGAGCAACCGAGCAGCTTACCAACCTGGTCATATGCGAGCAGAACTCAGAAGTCAATGATCTGAGTCCTCGACCAGGATCCAGCGAGCAGGATATGTTGTATAACGCCTGAGATAAGGACGTGGCATAACGTACGGGGACGGTTGAGCCCGACGGTTACGCCCATTACTCCTGGCAGTTATACTCATTACACCAGCATTCATACCCACGCCTGGGTAATTATGAATGGACGTTACATCATAGAAGAACAGACCTATAAAAGCCTTGGACTCCTTCCAAGCAAAGGTACGCATACTAAGACTTGAGCTTACACTCGCCGATTGTGATTTGAGCTTGCAACTTACTCTCACCGGAGTGTCTTAGCGGGTCGCCCGCATTCACCTAGTGTTTGCTTCTTCTTAAACAGATCATACTAAGCTCAGATATCCTAACGAACAAGCAATCCAGCCCAGCAAGCGTGAGATTCCTTGCAGCATCAATAGTGGGAGATATAATATTGTTATTATTATTATACGTTTAATAATTATTAGGCAATGCTACTTACACTTTAATTTTTAACGAAAACACTTTACCTACTGTTTTATTTTATTTGTATGCAATGCTTTTTACGGAAAAATGCTATAAATGTAGAATGCTGGAGTAACATTTTTAGTAGCTAAAAAAAAAAAAATTAAATACACCCATTTTGTGTTTGACATCTCTGCTGAATATCATTTAGTACGCTTATATTTACATTCGACAAGGGTCTCGAACACCACAATATGGTGTACTCATCATTTTTTTAGGTATAAATAGTAACCCTCTTTTAATTAAGGCACTTTAATTAGTGTTTTATTTTACATATACATAATACTCACTCCGTTTCAGATAAATATTTCTACTTTTTATTTTGAAATGTCTCAACTAATATTTGTAAAGACTTTTGATTTACTTATTCTCTACCATTCTTCTTAATATACCCTTAAGATTTCATTTTATATAACACATCTCAAAGAAACTCAATTATTTAAAATAGTTGAACTCAATTAATGTTGATGAGTATTATGGTCACAACACATTTTATATCATATCATTAATTATATTTCTTAATTTTTATATTTTATTTACTAAAAATATTTATTCAGGACGAAGAAAGTACTTTTTTGTTTTATATTATAATGTTTTTTAATTGAGATTTAAAGTGCTAATTGTAACATAGCCTAATGTCAGTAGCTAGTACGTGTACGGTGTACTAATATAGGTTGAAGGATGGGTGTCATTGATTGCTAGAGGGTGGACCGGTACGTAATAATTATGCGCTACTTGACATTCTAATTTTTTAACCCAAATACTTCAAGTACGGCTTTATTTTATTTATACATAATAATTTTTGCTCTCTACTAATAATATATGTTGGAGGATAAACTGGTAGATAAAAAGCATGAGCTTCATTCATGCATCTGTGATTAATCATAAATCGAACCGACCAATTTATAAAAATTTTAAATTGTAATTGAATCACCTTAGTCTAAAATCAAACAAAACCTCTCGATTTAATTTAGTTCGGTTCAATTTCACAGTTGGGCCATTCAAATTTAAACCCCTAGTGCTAATAGCATAGCCGAATGTTAGTAGCTGGTATGTGTAGTGGCATGGGTTAAAGAATGACTATCATTGATTGATGCATGGAGGATAAACTGGTAGATAAAAAGCATGAGCTTCATTCATGCATCTGTGAGACTCTGGTGTACCACGTTAATTTATTACATGATAGTTTTATCCAATTAAACTAAATCAGCACCCTTCGAATTTAGGGTGGTTATAAATCATTTTACACACCACTACGAATATATAATTAGTGCGTTACATCATATCACTTTACTTACTTAAATGAATTAACTTTTCTTCCACAAGATAAGTCTATAATTTGGACATTGTACTTTACTAGAAATTAATTACAGTTTGAAATACAATTGTTTTCGTAGGTCTATTAGTATTTCTTTTCTTATCGTCAAATCATAGGAGATTCAATGGAAACGTTACTTTCTCTCCACTTTTGACACTTAAATTTTAAATTTTCTTTCTTTTTGGATCTTTTATGAAGTGATATTTTCGGTGCTCTTATGTTTCTAACTAACACGTATATTTAATCAACAATTGATAATTTGATAAAACGCAGGCAATTTTTAAACAAGAAAAATAAGATGTACACACAATTATATGTGTGTATTATTATTATTGTTTTTCTAATAATTTAAGAAAAAGTCAATTAGTCTTACGTGGTTTAACACACCAATCGAATATTAACGTTTAGGAGGACATAGTGTGAGGTGTCTTATAACCTTCCTTAAATTTAAGAGGCTTATTTGATTTTGATTGGATAATAAATGGTAAATGAAACGTTACACCACTTTATTATAATAACTTAGTGTGACAGTTCCGGTGAATAATTTTCTAGTTATAGTTACCTAGTTTGTTTAAAGATAATGAGAAAGATGAATGATATTCTTACATGGGCGCTAAATGACGCATCCAATTGTGCTAAGCGTCGCACCTTTTTAATGAATTTTTATAAAATATGACAAAAATGCCCTTAATTAATATTATAATATATAATTAAGATTGGAGTTCATATTAGAGTTCATATTAATGGTATTGACAAATAAATATATTGGTACAATTCAGATAAAGTTAACGGAGGATGTATTATTTAATGTACTGTTTATTTACACAAACAAGCCTTTATTATTAATTATAATTAAGATTATAGTTCATATTAATGTTAATGACTATTTTACGGTACATTTTTTTTATTTATTTTTATTTATTTCATTTAATTAAGAATTTTTTTTTCTAAAAAATAGAGCCGGCCCGGCCCTATAGGATATAGCCGGCCCGGCTATATAACAAAATGCCGGTCCGACCATTTGTTATATAGCCGGGCCGGCACTATTAATGTCAAAATTTTTTTTTAAAAATAAAATTGTCTTGGCTCTATTCTTTTTTTGCTAAATTTTTTATGTTATATTATTTATATTCAAAATACAAATGATACCTCTTTAAAAAGGAAAAAAAATGGAAAAAAAATACAAATAATACTACACATTTTAATTCAATACGTGTCTAAAATTAAAATTGTATTGGCCCTATTTCTGTTTTTTTTTTTGCTAAATTTTTTATGTTATATTATCTGTATTCAAAATACAAATGATACCTCTTTAAAAAGAAAAAAAAATGGCAAAAAAAAAAAATTCAAATGATGTTACACTATTTAAAAAAATATATACAAATGACAATAACAATTACAAATTAACAATGTTTAAAAAATAAAAAATAAGACCAATTACAAATTAACAATGTTTAAAAAAAAAAAAAAGGACCGGTCCGTCATTTTTAAAAAGAACCGGCCCGGCTCTATTACATAATGCCGGTCCGGTATTATGTGATTGAGCCGGCCGGCTCTTTTTAAAAAAAAATTCTGTGAGTAATCTTGTGACTAGGCATAAGGGCAAATTGGGGGTGAGTATAGGTGAGTTGGGCCGGGAGAGGGCAGATTGGGGGGCAGATTGTGGGGGTGGGTGGGTGGGTGGGTTGGGATTAGTTTAGTTTTTGTTTTTGTTTTTTAATTAGTTTAAGGGTAAAATAGTAATTTGAGAATAAGGGGTGCAATGTTTAGCACATTTGAGTGCAACCTTTAGCATTCTCCTATTCTTATTGGAATACCATTAACCACAATAACCCCCTAAATCCCACTTTATTATTGTTTTAAGATAATGAGTTAACCCTTATTTTTGACATATCATTATAAGTAAATATTTTGGGAAAAAAAACCATACACCTTCCTATTATATTTTTGTACATAAAAGTCACAATGGGTGTGTTTGACATAGTGATTTTGAAGTAGATTTTTTGGGTTTTAGATTTTCCTCTTGTAAGGATTGAAGAAAAAAAATAAGAGAGAGAGTCAAAAACCAAAATCCATAAATCTTGTAAGGAGAATATACCTTATGTGTTTTGGCATTGGTTTTTTAGGTTGTTTTTGGGTTTAAATTTGTTTTTGTAATAATAGAAGAAAAAGTAAGAGAGAGAGAGAGAGAGAGAGAGAGAGAGAGAGAGAGAGAGAGAGAGAGAGAGAGAGAGAGAGAGAGAAGTTGATAGAGCTAAAAAGAAAGTCAAAAATTAAAAACCAAAGTTTTAAAACTTCGTACGAATAACAGACCCTATGATATGTTAGGTAAAAGATATGTAGACTCCCCAACAGTCGAAATTCCATTTGAAAGATGAATAAAATTTGGTCAAATGACTAACATTAAAGGACTTTGATGCCCTTAACTATTTATTTTTCTCTAATTTTTTTTTCTTTTGAGAAAAATTCATTTTAAATAAATCGTACTATCCGAACTAATTTTTTTTCCCCCCCTTCAATTTAACCATGTATATTTAGTCTCACTATCTTTTTAACCAATTGACTTGCTGTCAATCAAAAATAGCGGAATCAACTTCTAGGGGTTATAAAGATATCAGGAATTCTATTAACAAGTACCCTTACATCACTTGTTAAGGTTATGCATTGAAAATTATTCGCAATGCATTGAAAACATTCCCAATCCATTAGCAGTGGTTTCAATTATCATGTTAGACTATATTTGGCTACTCAATGGCAAGTTATAGAATTGAAATTTGATGAACAATTTGAGCTCCACGGAATTTAAATTGTTCTTCTAATTCTAATTCCGAGCTTTAAAATTAAGCATCCAAACATAACATTAGGAAAATCGTATAAATATTATAGGGGCACTTGCTAATAAAACTCTTTTCTTTTCTACGATGAATGTTAAATTATCATCAATAATGCTTACTTATTTAGAACCAACCCCAAGTTTGAAACTATAAGAGGGTTGGTTTGAGTCAAAATTGCTTTTGATTTTGAGCGAAATTGAAATATTGTCAATCAAAGTTAGGTTATAACGGTTGATCCATTCTTGTATATGAATATGAATATGATGATGACTTTCAATCTGGAAATCATTTTCAGGAATTGACCACTCCACATCCTTATCCTTGTGAGATGAAGATTGAAACCTTATCTGCCAGCCTAACAACTTTCATCAACTTAAATCATAGCCAACTCATATGTTTGGCTTTATGCCACGATTTGAACTGCGGATGTTAACATGCATGTCCACTCACCTTGACAATGCCCTCAATTTCTTTTCACTTGATGTGAAAGAGGGTGTGTTTGGCTTCGCAACTTAGACCACGTTTGGTGCACGTTTTTAAAATATAATTTTTTTTCTTATAAACACTTTTGAGATACTATTTTAAAACACAGTTTTTTTTTATATGCGTTTTGGAAAAAAAAAATTGAAAATTCTAACATTAGAAAATGCAACATCGTTTAGAATCTTTAGCATTTTCTACCACAACATTGAAACGTAAAAAAATGCAAATAAGATGCGTTTTGGTGGTGCGACCGTTGAGTATTTGAACATTGTACTACTAAAATGACATAAAAGTTAACTTTCTTAATTTCTGTAAAACCTTGGTGATCACGCCAAAATAAATACGGGTGACCACGTCAGATCCGCGTATGTAGGTAGTTAATAGGTAGGATGTCCCGGCTCTCAAAAGACTTGTCTTGTTAGTACTTGCCTGTCGTGGACTTCCTGAGACTTCAACTAATAACAGAGAGAACACCGTTAGAAAGTGTCGGGGGTTTTACCCGACTATTACCCTCAGGCGTAAGAGTCAGTATCGTGGTAAACATGAGGAAAATGGTTGATGTTTAATGTCAACGGTCTTCTATTGATCACTAAATGGCAGAGTAAATGTGTATATTGGTAGCAAGTGTTTAATGCAAACAGACAATGCTATGGTGTATTTTTAGGAGTAAATGTGGCTTAGCCATAAATAAATGTGATACCTGCTATTTATAGCTGAAGGTGGCGTGTAAATGATATGAATTTGACCACTTGAATGCTTGGGACTAAACTGCTCATTAATGAGGCCATGTCTTCTGTCAGAATAAAGTAGATAAATAGAAGCTTCCATTTTAAGAGGAAGAGCTCATAAATGCCGTCGTAGCTTCACTGAGAAGGAATATCTTCCTCTAATAAGAATATCCTGCCCCTTTCAGGATAAGTGCTGACATGCAGTAGACATTAAATGCCTGATGTTGACTCTTATGCGAGGAAGATAGAAGCTCGTCTCCGAGGTGACTACGACAGGAGGCGAGGATGATCTCGGTTGGTAGCTAGGATCTTCTAGGTCATAAGACTACGACGTACACCTTTAGATGCCAAGCTCGTTGGAGACCTCGGTTGGGGACCTTAGCTAGGGACCTCAGCTAGGAGCTTCGGGTGACCAATGTTAACGTGGATGTCAGGACCCACATGAGGTTGACATAAAAGACACGTAGGATGAGAATTTGGGAGGATCCCATCACTTGGAAAGAACATTCAAGCGACCTGTGAGCATTTGAATGAGTTCTCAATTCTCGACACCACAAAGAGAAAAAGAACAAAAAAAAAAGTGAAAGTATTTCATGAAAATAGTTCTCTTCTGTCCTAAATTGAGTGTATTATTTATTTATTTTTAAAATTTTGACGCAAAATAAGTGTGTTTTTATGTACAAACTTACTAAATTTACCTTTGTTATTTATGATGTCCCATTATGCAATTACAATACTATATTATGAATACCTAAAATATTTACGTATATACACTATTAAAATAATTTAAAAATTAACTTCCTTAATTTAAACAAAAAAATGAAAAAAAAAAAAAAGAAGTTCGATTTACGACGAACAGAGTAATCCACCTTAACCTATCTTTGTTCATACCACTACTTCAATGGATATAGCCATATAGATCCATGGGCCGGCAGCCCAAAGGCTTTGCCTACTGCTCCTAATAACCATGGCGGCTCTTACAGCTTTTATTCAGCTCAAATTTTCCAAAATGCTCAGAGTTACTCTCTTGCTTCCTCGCCATCCCCCGGTTTCCTCATTCCGAAGGTACGCCGCCTATTCGACCATCTTCATTTCTCTCTGTTTATTTATAAGATTAATCAATCCAATTTCATTTCTTGCAATCCACATTGAAAATAATCACAAACTCCAATGTGGAGTAATTTTCATTATGCACCGTTTGTTTTCCGAGAAAATTGCCAACCAAATAGAATCACTCCATTAAATTGAGCCTAGTAATTACTGTACATTGTTTTGTACTGCATTGATACAAAAGCCACGTGACTGTTGGAACATGTCAAATCAATTCTAGTAAACTGTTTGAGTGTGAGTAGACCACACGTAATCTCGTACTCCCTCCATCCCTAAGAAAATTTACATCACTCCCTCTGGTTGTTTCCAAAAATATGTTCACTTTCTAATATTTCCGTTTTGGGATGTATTTTTTTACTCCTTTCATTTCAAAATAAGGGTCTCCTATTTTATTTTGAAACGTTACAAAATAAGTCTCCTTTCCACTTTATAGAATTATTCTTTAATCAAAGTGTCTATAATGCTTATTAGTTGTGAGATTAATAAAGAGGAGACTCCAATTTGACACCATTAAGGGATATTTTGAGGGTATTAAAGGAAAATTATAAGGAGTTAACTACTTTCTTAAAACCCGTGCAAATTCAATAAGAAACATTTATTTTGGACGGAGAGAATACTATTTTATCCTTGATTTGCTTCCTACTCTAGTTAATGGGTCCCACTCTTAGACTACTGTGCATATATTTATCATTAGAGTCAATTAGCTTTTCTTGATCTTTGTGCCGAGTAAAAGAAATTTTTTTTTTTGGATCAGAGGGGGTACTTATTAGGCAGGCCCCCCCATCAATCATCATAATTTTGCACTTAAAAAGTATGGACAAATTCAAATGAACTAGAGCTAGCTTCTTTAACATTTTGCGGTAATTTGTTCTTTGGATATTAATATGGGGTCTTTGATTTTGTAGCAAAATTTGTTATAGCAAAATGAGTACAACAGCTGAACTAGTATTCCCCAAGTTTGTACCTGTTGAACAGAGTGAAATTACTTCAATAAGCAAGCCTGACGGTATGTATATTGCTGTTAACTAAGTTCAGTTATCTACCAGTAATGTGCTGCCTCTGTTCCATTTGAAGAGTCCGTTTCTCAAAAGTCAATATTGTTAGTAATACATTGCCTTGAGACTGATCATTATATTCTAATTTCCCTTTGATATTCCAACTTGTTTCTTGGAGAATTAGGGTTTTAGTTAGAATAATCTGGAGGCTTATAGCTCAGTTTTAGAGAAGGGACTCTTCAAGTGTCATAACCAAAAAGGGTAAAAGGGACTGTCTGAATGGGACAGAGGGATTATATGTGTGGAACACTTTGCTGTTCTATAGGTTTTATTTGATGCTACCTTCTGTTTTTTATATTAAGAGGGCGCCTAGCATGCTCCACTATGACCAGTTTCTTGGCTTTCACCAGCCCCTGGGCATGCAGCCTTAAGGCTGGGATGGTAGGCCCGTCCGTGACCCTGCAGGGGTAGTAGGATCATGAAATGGTCTGCCCTCTTTTATCATTCACATCAATGCCTACTAGTTTCTAATTTATATGCCTTGTCCAATTATTGCCAAATTACAGGCTTCAAATTCCGTCTGGTCTCATATAACATTCTAGCTCAGGTATGCATTCCCTTTTGTGTTGTTTAAGTTGTGAAAAGTAAATAAGCTTAATTATTACATTTTTGTTTTCCTTCTGTGGTCTATTAGTTCATTGTAAACTGAGAAATTTACAAACTACGTATGTTTCTTGGTGGAAGACATCAAATTCAGTTCATGTACTGAGGATGCAAAGCATTTTAGAGTACAAATCTTCTGGGTTATATTTTTTTGATAATAGATATTATTGGCAAAAATTTTATTTTCTTTTCTTTTTAAAATTTGAATCAAACTACTGTCAAGTAGCTTATATTGTTTTGACTTTTCTTTTCTTTACTTTGAAAAAAAAAGAGTAACAGTTAAGTAGCTTACAGTATTTTGAGTTTATTTTGCTCCTCGTCATGTGCCACTTGGCTGTATTTTGGTGATCTACTTCCTTTCTGTATGTACACTTCGCCAGTTGTCAAACCTAAGTTTAGTGTTTTGTCTGTAATAGAAGGGACTACAAATTAACACAGTATACTGAAATTGATGAATTTTTTTTCTCTTCATTACCTTTAAATTATGGCTAGTTTACTTTCCCTCCTTTCCGCTCAAAGAAGCCATTCAAAAGGTCAAAATACCTCACTACCCTTGGAATTAAACCATTATGACAAGCTTATCATGTTTTACTCAACTTTTTTATTTTTTTGGTAGGAAAAAGAAACATTGTTAGTAGAAAGCAGAATAAATAGATGGCCAAAGCGTCTACCAATAGTGGAAACAACTACAAACACTAGGCCTAAAACAACAAGAAAAGGGGCTACACTAAAATTGCCTTCCTTCCCTATGAAGTACCAACAGAGCAATACTCCAAGAAGCACCAAACGTTTTACTTCTGGGGAGGCTAGGCAGGGCAGCTGATCCCATAAACTCAAACATACTCTCTTGTTTTCAACTTTCTTCATTTAAAAAAAAAATTAATATGGGGAAAGTTAGAACATCATAAGAGTATTCTTATGCTTAATTTTTGAAATGTAACCCTTTGAATTGAACATCCCAAAAAGGCAAATAGTACTCTTTGGGCGGAAGCGAGAGGGAGTATTTCAGTTGTAAGCAGCCTCAAGTTGAAACCTATATTAAGTAATGAAAGTACTTGTGCCTTTAAGAAGTTACCTTAATTCTTTTTGGGTGCATGCAACATAGGGAAGCAAGAAAGTATCAATATTGTTTCGGTTACACTTTAAAAGAGGAAAAATAATATTGTCTTGTTATTATTCCTTCATTTCTGTGTAGTAATTAGGGAAAACTGGATGAACTTGGATTTTGAAAGATATCCACTCCACATCATAGTTTGTGATGGTATCTTAAAAGAGGAATTTTAATTATGGCCCTAAAGGTGAACCTCTTATTTTAAATGGAGAAACATGATGTTTCTAACTGTAATGCCAGTTAATTTCTTGAGGTACTTGCTGGGCAGGGGGATTTTCTTAAAATAACCTTTATGATTTACTTTGTTCGGAAACATGCTTATCTAGCTAATTTAAAACCTTCTCTTAATTTTCATTTAAAAAAAGGCATAGAGCACTTGTTTGAGGAAATATTTTGTTTTACTGCAAATTTCGGATTACCTCATCTAACAGTGTTGAAGGTGTTTTTCCAGCTGTTTTCTAACCAGCCTAAGCAAGAAAAGATGGGTCTGATATGTGAAAATATTATGCTTAAGTGTTGTACTGGAATTATGTGTGCAGTTAATATGCAAACAGAACCATAAAAATGTTTTTAATCGAGGGTACACTGATATATATTCATCTTTAAAGGAATTCAAAAAGAAATGCTTAAATCAAACAAAATGCAAGCATCTCAGTCTCTCTCTCTCTTACACACACACACAAACACACTAACTGTTATCCTTATGTGAGAACCTGTGTTGCATTTGTGGGCATTGGCTATGCGTTTTTAGAAGAACAAATAATTTAAGTCATCTTATAAGAAACAAATTGTTTATTTCCAGAATCAAAGTATTATGGAAAAGAGAGATGGATCTTGTTAAATAGAGACACCAATATGCTTTAATTTAATTTACCATCACTTCAGCTGTAATCAAATTTGGTCAATTTGTTATCTGACATCATTACATGGAACATTTCCATACTTTTTATTTATAGAAATATGAATATTTCACCACCACCCAGCCCCCACCAGCCCAGAAGTTGTTGGTATGCTATTTTAATTCTTTCTTGAGTTAAGCATTATGTTTCTTTGTGTCCTTCAACTAATTCAGTGACATAATATTCTATTTCAATAAAGAAAATTTTATATACATAGAGCTTAAGAGTTGCTGGGCAATGGGTTGCAATCTTTGTGCTATTGCTGCATTGCTGGATACAGAGCAAAACATCTATTATTTCCTTTTAGTTTTACTGAGACAGCTCTTGGGTATGGTTTGAATTTTGTATGCAAACAGTCATTTTGTGTGACTGGAGATGCATGAGGACATACAAATGTTATCGAGGGAACTAAAAATGTCCTAGAGCTACCATACGAAGATCCATGATACCTATGTGTTGCGTCGTTCTGCCATGTCAATATGGGTTTCTTGGTGTATATAGGAGGTCTTGGGCAACACAAGCAGGAATCAGCTTTTTCCATTTTCCTCAGTACAGCTTTTAGGTTACTTATAATGTGTGTTTTTGTATCAAGAATCAACAAAATTTCACTTCCACAATCCAAATATGCAAGCCTACGTGCAAGAAGAGTACTTCATTTCCACAATCCCTTCACCAATAAAATGATTTCTTGAATGTGAAAGCCATTCTTATTTTTGAGATGAACTCATCATGTTCAACTACTTTCCAAAGATTAATTGCAGTTTTTCTTTTTCAATTTGCAGGCATATGTGAAGAGTGCTTTGTTTCCACACTCTCCATCACCTTGTCTCAAGTAAATCTCCTTGCTTTTCAAATAAACTTTTGAATCTTCTGTTTTCAATTTCAATCCCAGCTATTTTCATCACTTCTTCTGAGTGATTATTTCAAAATAATTCTCTCACATAGTCTTCCTGGGGATTTCTTGTGTCTGTACTTCTTTTGGGCTGATAGCTCAATCATGGATTGTACCTAACCCATAGGAAGAGGCCGAGTAATACATAAAAGATAAAAGGATCAGTTAGATTTTCTTCCTCAGATATCATATCGATACATGTTGGAGATTATGCTTTGTCGCGATGATGAGATCCATGCACAATTCTTGAGGTTATGATAACTCTGATTGTGGAAAAATTGGAATCAACTTGTATAGTACATATATATTTTCTCAATGGTGCTATTTAGTGCTCTTAGTCTTGGATAATATTATAAGCAAGAATCAAAAGTTTTAGAGAAAGCCATCTTGGTTGTGCCATAATGATAGATCCTAAAGTATACTAAACCTTACCCAATAAGTTTGACCTTGGACCAACAATAGGGTGATAAAGCCTTCTGTCCCTATGAGTTAATCATCCTTACCTAACTGGCCTATTGATCCCTTAAAATGAGCAATTTGATTTAGAATTGTGAAATGGAAAAGGTGAATGACTTATCCAAGTAGTTTCCGGCAAAGACCTTACAGCACTAAAGATGATGAACATTAGCTTTTTCGCTTGATAGAAACCATGATGATCTAATAACATCATCTGGAATTTAGGCTTTATTTTAAGGGAATAGAAAAACACCTTTCTACAAACAATATAATTAAGATTATGACTCAACTTACTCAAGTAAGCTGAATGGTTATTGGCACTAACTTGGGTAATATGGTTGCATTCTACCTTCTCGCGTACCTTTTCTATTGTTGTGTTCCCAAGAGAAAGGAAAGATATTTTCTTTTGCCTCATGGTTTTTCTTTTGGATAAATTTATGCAGTGAATTGGGGCATACAATAAGCGGGAAATGGGCTACGGCCCTAATAATTAACCCCCCTCCAAATCTTCCTGGTGCATGTTGAAGGGCAGGGTAAAGCAATTAAAGAACAATATACCAGATCAACGAAAATAATTTTAGTAGGTTTCAATTTTTTGCACATTCTCTTCTTTAGTATATCCAAAGTTCTATTTTTGCTTCACATTGCAAGTTGGTAATAAGATAAACACATTATTTTTTGTTACTACTCTGAAACCCCATAATCAATACTTCCTAATTGAAAATTTCTTAGGTCCTACTTCCAGAACTGATTCCTTTTGTTTGATTATTCTGAGATTTTAGTATTTGCTTTACACTTTCTGCTAATAGATCTGTCTTTGATTTGTGTGGTGTTACATGGTAAGAAAGTGTCTGCTATTCCCTGTACATCCCTTTTATAGAACTGAAGGGCATTTAACAATATATTAATTCTATGCGTTGCCTTTTGCATGAAAACCTGTCTATGTGGATAATTCCTTGTTAACTTCTGCTCAAGTACTTACTTCAGTGTACAACTGTCACAGGTGGAAATCTCGTTCCCAGTCAATTTTAGCTGTTCTCAAGAGTCTTGAAGCTGATTTCCTTTGCTTACAGGTTTCTTCAAGCTTCTTCTATCTAGTATCCTAGGGTTATTTGATAGACTTTCTTTCTGGTAATTGATTATGCTATCATTGTTGATCTGACTATTGATCTTCTCGTATTAAGTTATTTATTCACATTTACCATTAGGAACTGGATGAGTATGATACCTTCTACAGAGAAAATATAGAGAACAATGGTTATTCAAGTATCTACATTCAAAGAAGTGGACAGAAGCGTGATGGATGTGGGATATTCTACAAGCCCAACAAGTACGTTTATTATTTTTCTTGATTCAAAATAATGGATAGACTTTTCATTGAAATTATATTGATACAACTGACATAGAGGTGGCACTTTGTGCCCATGCCCATATGTCTGTGTTCTTATACCCGCTCAGATTGTCCGCATAATAAGGGCATGGGCATCACCAATTTCCCTTGTGGTCTATAATGGGCATGCCAGTCAAAACCCATCTTTTTAATGGCGAAATTGGGCATGCTCATTAACGCCCAATCTTTTTGCCCCAAAGATATCAAACTCATTTTGCATACTGGAAATTCGTTATGCTACCTCTGGAGTACTGCAATGTTGCCTTCATACTACCGGCTTTGATCTGCCTATGCTGCCTCTCTCTTTACAACCAGTGCTGTTGCCCTTCCATTGCCATCGTCTTTGCCTCTTCTATCACCACTGCCTTGCCTCTTCCATTTCCACCACTTTATCCCTTTCATTACCAGTGCCTTCGTCCACCCTTCTATCAATCTATCCTCCATTACTATAGTCTCTGTCTCTTATATTACTGCCACTGTCGTCTGTTCCATTACTACCTCCACAACTGCTGCCAACCCCACCATCTAATTTTGTTGAGTCAAATCCAGCAATCAAAGTCTTTTTGTATAAATGATAATATAGTTAAGTTAGAGAAAATTAGCATAACCAAGATATGGGTAATTATAGACCTTGAGGTCCTTGGTTTCAATCCCCATACCAACGGGCCATACTTATCTATCAAAAAAAAGATATGGGTAATTATAAAAAAGAAGATACTTGAATCAGGCAAAGAATAAGAGGAGATAGTTAGATCTTAGAATTCTTGAAAAAAGAAGAATAAAATAAACCTAAGATAAAGAGCGAGTAACTATGTGAAGTTGTATAGGAAAACCCAGTTTGTCAGCAAACAAAGATTTATTCATTTCCTAAATTAGGGACACAAATATAATGGTTGATACTACTTGAATTGTCATGGTCAATGCTAAGGTTTGCGGTCATTCATGGCAGTGAAGGGGGCATGATGGTGTAAGAACACAGTTGAACTGCTGATAGTTGTGGGGAGGGTGAATTGTATTGCGACTGAAGGTGATTGAATGTCTTTGGACTATGGAGTGAGATGATGGCAGGGATGGTGGGGCTGGTGGTGACTGGGTGAGGGAGGAGGAAAAGAACAGGTGCTGACGCACGAGATGTAAGAGGAAAGAGAAGAAGTTAAGCTTTTAAAGGTGTTTTAGCTTAAAATTACATAAGTATCCCCTGTCCGTGATACCCAAGTGGCCATTGGCTGGCTCGGACCATTTTACATCCTCTGCCCAGCGGCGAGCAGGCAGCTATGTGCTTGCTGTCCACTTGTGTTTAACCAATATCTGCCCATTTGCACTCTCTAAGTGGGTGCAAAACCCCAATCGTGATAACAAAATATATTGAGCACATTTTAATCTGGACAACAAAAAACCTCAGGAAATAATTCCCCAAGATTTCACAGGGTCACCCACTAGCCAAGGCTATGACTTGACAATAGAGATGGACTTGAATAGCATTATCAAGGAGTTACAAGCACATTAGTTTCTATTAAGAAACTTAAAAGCCTTTCCTGCTCAATCTACAAAGATAATCTTGCCAACAGAAGCATGTATTCCTGCTAGAGACTAGGTAGGAAATCAAAAACACTATAATGAACATACTAGGTGATTAATTCGAGTGATTACTATCAGTCACGAGATGCTAGAAGCTTTTATAAAGGTTCCTCGAGATCCAAAAGTCAACTTAGAAATCGCCGTGGGATGAATCTTGTTAGGTAAGTTGGAATCCCCTCAGGTTAGGATTGGAATCCTCTTGGCTTTAAAAATATTAGCCTATATATAGGTTTTAATCTGTCTAGCTCAAATAGAGAGAATAAGATAATTGAGTTAGTACTATTTCCTCTCTCTTTTGACTTTTCACTTCTCTCTCACACACACACACACCCCCCTACACATACACACCGCTTTACATTATAAATGTTGTGTGCTGATTAACATGCTATCAGAGCAAGAAGGTGTCGGTTAAGGGATCTAAACCCAAGGAAGGTCACTGGAAAGTGACTGGAAGCTTGCCGGAGTTTTCCAGAGGTTGCCAAACCGGCACAAACAAAGTTTCTGGAGCTTGCTCAGAATTTTCGGGGTTTGGTTTTCTGGTTTTAAGGAGTTTTGAGGTGGTTTTTTTGATTCATTTGTCAGTTTCTAGACCACAGTTTGTGCCTAGGCGGGGTGTGGATGTTAATCAACACACAACAATTACGTAAAGAGGGAGGGAGAGAGAGAGAGAGAGAGAGAGAGAGAGAGAGAGA
This sequence comes from Platycodon grandiflorus, assembly GCA_016624345.1. Taxonomy (NCBI): domain Eukaryota; kingdom Viridiplantae; phylum Streptophyta; class Magnoliopsida; order Asterales; family Campanulaceae; genus Platycodon; species Platycodon grandiflorus. The sequence goes on from CM028362.1 coordinate 38,074,977, forward strand.
GAGAGAGAGAGAGAGAGGAAATAGTACTTACTCAGCTATCTTATTCTTTCATTTTGACCTGAACATATTACAACATGTATATAGGCTAATAGCCATCCTAAACCCAAGAGGATTCCAATTCTAAACCTGAGAGGATTCCAACTTCCCTAACTCTCTCATTTAACATCTATGTTCTTCTTGTTACATATGAAATCAACTCTTATGACCCGAAAACAGAAATAGATTCTAAATTAGGACATGACTAGAAAACAACACTTCATCATTATCTTTCCATGCCTTGGGATTTTCCATCATGCCGAGCTTGTTACCCATGAAATCAACTCTCACGACCGTCATATGAAAACAGAAGTAGAGTCTAACTTAGGGTACAATTAGGAAACAACACTTCATCATCATCCTTCCATACCTAGGATTTTCCATCATGCTGAGCTTGTTACGAATGAAATTAACTCTCATGACAGAAAAATAGAAATTAGGACACAACTACAAAGCAACACTTTCATCGTTATCCTTCCATGCCTTGGATTTGCCATCTTCCACCATCGTTGCTCAAAAAACTTGTTCGACCAACTTGTCAAATCAGCCAACTATTTTCACCTAATTTAGAGTCTCTGTTTTCTGTTTTTTGGTCGCAAGAGTTGACTTTGTCTGTAACAAGCTGAGCATGATTAACTTGAGGGGGAGTGTGAGGAATGTTGGACTCCTCATTGTATATACATATATATATATATATATATATATATATATGTACATATATGTATATATATATATATGTATATTCTCTCTCTCTCTCTCTCTCTCTCTCCGCCCCCTGGATGCATTATAATTGTTGTGTGTTGATTAACAAATCCAACTCTAACTCTAATTGATGATCTAGTACGATTCAGTCACTACAAACCCCCTTTCCTCATTACCAAGAATCCGAACCACCTGAAATATTTAAGAGATAATCTTCTACAGAAACAAAAATATGGTGTTTTAGGGTCTGTTAAAAATCCCTTTGTCAATAATCCTTTAAGTGGAATAATCTATAAAAAAAAGTTGACTCCAAGATATCTTTTCTTTAGAATGACTGTTATATAAGTGAATTCAGTGCCTCGTGGTGTTTGCACCAAGGGGATCCTCTTTCTCCCTTTCTTTTTACCCTCGTAGTGTTCTAAAAATCGGGCTGCCACACAGGCACCGAGAAATCAAGCAAATCGGCCAAAAAATTGCCCAGGTAGGAAATCAGGCATGAGATGAAGTTAGTGAAGCCTTTTATTGATTATACCATTTCTTTTTAATTCACATGCTCTTAGTATTGTTTTCGGGGGTTGCTTGTTGTTCTGTTTGATAGCCTTTTAAATTTTATTTGATGTGATCAATTTGATAATTGATTCGTTTGTCTACTGTGGGAAACTTTCTGACTAGTTAGATTTTAAGTATGCACAACCTTTGTTGGTGGTGGATGCTCTGTCAAAGTGATCTTAGCAAGAGCATTTGAAATGTTTACAGCGTGCAACAAAACCATATCAGCAAAGTGCCATGAGTTGGTAAAAATTCTGTAGTTGTTTCCAAGAGGTGCTTAGACTTAATTGGATCATCTTCCCAATGAATGTTTCACGTCATGCTCCTTGGGGACCATGCTCCTTGTGGACCTTGCTTAATAATTTAGATGATGTGATAAATGCTCCTAATGATAATACTTGTTACTTTTAAGGTTCCATGTAAGTGCTTGAAGTTACTTCCTGTCAAGCCGTCGGAAACCAAAGAAGTTACAATTAATGAGCCAAAGGATAGTCACCAGCACTAGGAGCAAGCCAAGAAAGCATCATCTGAAGCCATAGAAAATATTAAGAGATTGAGCAAGTAGGTGATGTTCTTGGTTCCAAAAATATTAAGTTGTCGTTGAAGTGCCTTATATTGATCCTCATTCTCAATGGTTTCTTTGATTCATTCACCAACTTGACCTTTGTACTTCCTTCTAGTGTTAGATCTCACTTGGCATTGCTGTTTGACCTTTGAGCATAGGGACTCTAGGCCCTGGTACATCATATTCGTTTTCATATGCTTGTATGGATGAAGATCAGGATCTTATTTAGGTTGATTCCAATCCATAAACAAACCAGCCAAGAAGCTCGACTTCATGAATCTTTTTTTTTTTTTGATAAGTAATAATGCAATATAAACAAAGCGTCCAAACAGGTGACGCATCCTTTGTACACAGGAAGTATACTTAAACAAAAGAATTACTAACTGAACAATTTTCCAATATTTCTACAAAAGAATCCCCTAAATTGGAATCACCCACTGTGCACCAAAAGCGGCGAGTCCTTAAAACATTCTCCTTGATTAGAGAAATATCAGACTCAACGTTGTCGAAAACCCTACTATTTCTTTCCTTCCAGACATGCCAGCAGATTGCCAACGGAATAACGTTCCAGAGACTATTCTTTCTTCTTCGCTTATGCAAAGACCACCCTTTGAACAACTCAGAAATGGATCTTGGCATCACCCACGACAGACCTACTAAGAGCAACAAGTAATTCCAAACCTCCCTAGCCAGCGGACAATGTAGAAGAAGATGATTAATAGTCTCCTCATTTTTGCACATGTAACACCAGTTTATATGAATTCTCTTTCGAGCTCTCAAGTTGTCTCCAGTCAAAATAGCTTCCCTCGCAGCCTCCCAAGCGAAGAAAGCTACCCTAAAAGGGGCCTTCGATTTCCATTTCTCCTTCCAAGGAAATGAATTTCTAATAGATTCTTCCATCTTCAAATAAAAATCTTTACCGAGAAATTCCATTGTTAGAAGTCCAATCATATGCTTTTACTTGGAAAATGATGTTGTGTGTGCAAATTTCAATGTAAGGCCTTTTATCACACATCTTCTCGTAGATAAAATCTATTCTCATTTGGTTTTTCGATTCCTTTGCCCTTTATGCTTGCAATTTTTTTAGTTCAGAGTTGGTCATGGAGGAGAAAGTAGATTACAATGATCTTGTAAACTTGATTCAAGATGAAGCAACATTTTGCATTGATCAAGATAACAGTACACTTGCTCCTGAAAGTAAAGATGATGTACCCGAAGAAGGTATGTTTCGTAGTCCAAAATATCCTCGACACTTAATATATGGAATATGTTTCTAGAGCGGACTCATTATGTTGTAGTATAAACTAAACATAAGCCACAACCAAAATAAGACTAGAACATAACAAAGGAAAAAGGCCAAAGAGAGTGTGCGTTGAAGTTAATTCGATTCCAAGAACACTTTCCTCTTTGAATTTGCTTTTCCTTGAGGTTTTCATGGGATGAGCATCTTAGCTTGTGGACAAAATTATATCACATGTCAACTTTCTGTGGAAATTGAATTGCATAAAGGAGTACCCTCTTTGATTTTTGATATCATAATAGGGTTGGCTGATCTTGAACGTTACATACTAATGAGTCTTATGGTATTCCTAAATTTTACATTTTAGTTCAATAAAGTTTCTTTCTTGCAACTTAATTAGGCTAATGAAATGTACATTTGGCACGAGGCAAAGATGGTGTACCCAAGGAAGGTATGTTTCTTAGTCCAAAATACCCTCGACTCTGGAAACACAGTTAAACTTCTTTAGAGCTGACCCATTATGTTTTACCCTAAACGAAACATATGCCCGGACTGGAATTAGACTTGAACATAACCAAGACAAAAGTCCAAAGAGAGGCAGGTGAAGTTAATTCGATTCCAAGAATCCTTTCCTATTTGAAGTTGCTTTCCCTTGAGTGTTTCTGGTGTAGCGAAAACTAAGCAAGACTGGACTGATTATTCAATTAACAAGCAGCAAAAGCAAAGGAAAAAGAGAAGCCGTCACTGGTTGTTCTCCCATGAGATAATTACCAAAATAGAACTCCAAAACTGAACCTAAATCCTAATCCCGTCACTCTTATAAACCCTACATACATAGTTGTCAGTATCTTACGATACACGATACGTATCTTACGATACGATACAAAAATAGGGGTACTCGGTATCTTATGTGCGTATCCCATTTAACTACGTATCTTACGATACGTTATTTGTATCTTACGATACAGTGTCGTATCTTACGATACGATGCGTATTTTACGATACGTTGTTATCTTCTAATATAGATTCGCACCAAATATAACTATATTATAATTTTTTTTTAAATTATTTTTTCTTACAAATTCTGCATATAAAGAGTCCGAGATTTTACTAAATTAGTGAGACACAATCTTTGAGTCTAAACTTACAAATATTACTGCTCTAATCATTATATCTTTGTTAAAATTTTAATAAATACTTTTATATCTACTTATAGTTCCTACTTATATCTAAAAATTATGTATATCTATATGCAAAGCGTATCCCACGATACACAAGACGTATCCGGAAACGTATCATAAAAATAAAATTACGATACATGATACGTATCCCGATTTAACAACTATGCCTACATATACCTAGTCCTAACTTCCTAAAATACCCTCATGACTAGTACAAAATATTTCCAAATCAACCCCTAAACAATTAGCTGTTACAAAACGCCCTAAAAACACAGAAAACCTAACTTAACTGACTCAAAAACTGCAAGATAAATTCAGGTTAATTGCTAAAGCCCTTCAATAAATATTGATCATCTTTGCGCTGCATCAGTTCGCACCGTTTGGGAAGAACTCCGCTCCGACGAGTTTAATTTTAGCTGTATCCCATAACAAGGACAAAGAAACAACACATCACTGAGCATGTATCATAGCTGTCTTGAGATAATATGCCCAATGCCTCCATCGTGCCAAATTTATGATATTGGCGTTCCATAAAATCTTTCCAAACAAGATCATAATTCTCCTCACGACAACACAAGCCAAAATTTTCTGTCGCGACCAACAGAATGTTGATTTTTTTTTACATAATTCACCACCTATGTTAGAAAAATCACGTATATCAGGGATGACCAAATATTCTCTCTTTGAACCTTTGTCGAATGCTTGTGGGGCTTCCCAATTAATACCTTGCTCCTGACCTTCAATTGAGAAGGATGAGCTCTGCAAATTTCATCTAACAATTGATGGGCACCAGTGTTCAACTCCTTCACCGAAAAGTTGAAAGGGTTCTTCCTCATCTATGTCATCTTCAATTGGGTATTCGTCTTAGATAGGTACAGAACTCCAAACAACCAAATCTTCATGGTGTGCATTTGTTAAAGAATCAACAGATCTAACTTGAAATTTTTGGCTACCGTTAAAGAATCAGTCGCTTCTAACTTTAAAGCTTCGTCGCAAGCACAATTTTCCTCTGCAGTATTGATCTGAGGGTTGGGGCTTTCATGCTTCGTGCATATAACTCTATTTGAGCCTTCTTCATCGTTTCCGATTAATATTTAGCTTGCGTATCAGCGTATCCTTCCGTTAAATATTTAGAATGTGTCGGTTGTTTTTTCCTGGCACACGACCATTACCAGGTTCCTCCCTTCGCAAGAACTACATCTCTTGCTTTAGGCAGCTACTTTACTGAATAATTCTAGCAAAAGTTCATCCCTCTGCTTGTGTGTAAACTCGTCCTCTTTCACCATTTGTTTTGTGGCGGAGAGTGCATCCTGGAAAAACTGAACAAATTGAAACAGGCTCTGATACCAAAAATGGTGTAGCCAATAGAAAGCAGTAACAGCACAGCAATATAAGTGAGAAAACTAGCTAGTCTGGACTGATTATTCAATAAACAAGCAGCAAAAGCAAAGGAACAAGAGAAGCTGTCATTGGCTGTTCTCTCATGAGATAATTCTCAAAATAAAACTCCAAAACTGAATCTAAAACCTAATCCCGTCACTCTTACGAACCCTACATAAACCTAGTCCTAACTTCCTGAAATACCCTCATAACTAGTGCAAATATTTCTAAATCAACCCCTAAACAATTAGCTGTTACAAAAAGCCCTAAAAACACAAAAACCAAACTTAAATGACTCAAAAACTGCAAATTACATTCAGGTTAATTGCTGCTAGAGCACTTCAATAAATATTGATCATTTTCGCGCTGTATCATTTTCACAAGATGAGCATTGTCAGGTTGAGGACATTTTAATAACATGTCAACTTTTTGTGGAAACTGAATTCCACATAAGAGTTTCCTCTTTGATTTTGATATTGTAAATGAGTTGGCTGATGTAGAACGAGTAATGCTAGTGACACTTAATGAGTACCTAATTTTGTGTACAAAATGATGTGACATTCTATGTGTCATCTTGTTGGCTTCACTTTTTAACCCAAAGTGAATTACACAAAATAACAAATAAAATGAAACATAAGATGCCACATCATTTTGTGTATAAAATTAGGTACTCATTAAGTTCATGTAGCATTACTCGATGTAGAACATCACATGCTAATGATTATTAGGGTATTCCTAAATTTCACATTTTAATTCAATACAATTGATTTCTTGGAACTTAATTAGGTTATTGGATTGTACCTTTAGCATGAACCTTGTTCCCTTTTTTAAAAAAATCATTTTTTTGATTTGCTTTTTTCTAATTAAATTGCCTTACATGTTCACTTGATAAGGGCGAGCCTTGGGGCAATGGTAAGGTTGTGATTTGGAGATCACTGGTTCAAACTACGGAAACAGTCTCTTTGCAGGGGTAAAATTACATTCATTAGACCATTCCCAGACCTCCTTATGACGGGAGCCATGTGGCCCATCCTTTTTACATATTCACTTGGTATATTTTAGATGAATGTTTCCACAGTAAAGTTTCTGAAGGTTGACACTTTCATATTCACTTATATTAGTACCTCTTTTTTCTGAAGTAGGGCTGAAAAATACTCGTGGAGATACTAATGATCCGCGTGTACGATTACAACGTGATTGTGTGGGAGTCATGGCCGCCTTTAAACTGAAGGATCCTTCTCAACATTTTGTCATTGTCGCAAACACACATCTTTACTGGTAATACTGATTTTCAATTACACCCATTTGCTATCTGGATTTCTCTTGCTTTTTTATTTCAGCAAACCATTTTACTTTCTATATTCTGTATGTTCAGACAATAATCTATTGGAATTGACTTTTTCTGCCCAGGGATCCCAAACTGGCTGACGTCAAGCTTGCACAAGCGAAGTATCTGTTGTCACGCATAGCTCAATTCAAAACGATGATATCGAACAGATATGAGTGTACACCATCAGTAATTATTGCTGGTGATTTCAATTCAGTCCCCGGAGATAAGGTTTGCCTATAATTCCGTATTGTTGCACTTGTTCAGATTTAAGATATTTATTGTCTTTGACATTCTACGTCCATATAGTAGATTTGTGTTTATGAGAGTCTAACTGATATCTGCTTTCCCATGTATACTCATGCAGTACCAAGAAAAAACTTTCTTTACTTTGACATAGAAGGAAGAGTAGTCCTTAAAGCAAAATCCTGTATATAGGTTACACACCTCCACCCCACTCTCAGATACGAACAACATCTTGATTTTGTCGTGATGCCATTTTTTATTTCCTGGTAATGTTCTCCCCCATTTGTCTGTCAGATGGGAGATTTTTTTGCAAAGTTAGGGATGAAATATTTGTTATATTTGGGAAGTTTGGAAGACTAATGGTCTGTTGTACTGGTGGGAAGCAGATGATCCATGCCTTCACTTGAGGCTCACTGCATCACTATTTCTCTAGTCCATGGCTTGGTCAACCTGTGAGGCAATGACCCTCTTCTCAGTCGTTCAATGTATTAGGCAAGGCAGCCATGCGTCTTAGTATTTTCCCATTGAAAGGTGTAGGTGACCTAGTTTCCCTCCAAGTTTTTTGGGGCACCAAAGTAGTTTTTGGTAAATTGCCTTCTCATAATTTAGGAAGTAGCAATATCGCCTCCATGTCAAGTACTAAAGTTGGACACAAATTTATTGACTGTACTAGAATCTCCGTCCAAAAAGTTACAGTAAGGCTCTTTCTTTTCCGAGCTTTGATTTAACCATGAAATGGTTGAGCTAATGTTACATAATAGAACAAAGGCAAGTAATGTTGAGAAAAGGTCAAAAGACTAAATGCGCGTGCCTAGCTAGTTAGAGGGTAATGGATCAACTATTTGGGTAATTGCTAAGCGTTAAATGGACGCCCTTTAAAGGCCTTGTCAATTTGTGGCTAGAATGTGCATGCCATTATAACCTGCTAGCAATAATGTGTACCACTGCCCAATTAATTGCGGGTGGACAGGGTGGGCATATGGATATGGGCAAAACTTACCACCTGTGACTCGGATTTACTTTTAAGTTTTCCTGTTCCCAGAAAAAGTAGGTTGAGTCGCAAGTCAGATAATCAAGTTATATTACTTGGTCATTTTTCATGCTATGCATTCCGTCTCCATTTAGAATTCGGACAATCTTTGAGAAATACAATTCGACCTTAAGCGCTAATAGCTGATCAACATTCAAAACGGTTCTCAATGAAGGAGAATATCATGCAGCTTTTAAGCTTATTTTTCAAATGGGGACTCTGATTTTGGGATGCTCAATATGAAAAGTGGGACTCCAGAGGTGGGGATAAAAGGGTTAGATTAGCACTCAAGGATCTTGATCAAAGTGCAGGTTTCCCCACCCTGTCTTGCCACCATTCTGCTGTAACTGAATGTTAATATTTGAATTAATCTATTCAACTTTTCCTTTGGTAAGATTGCTTGCAATGATGTTAAAGAGACCATTTCTTGCCATATAAGAAACAGAGATGGTAATATTGTTGTTTGAATTAATCTATTCAACTTTAGTCAAAGTCTTTTCCAAGTAAAATCATGGGATCAGTTCTTATATAATACTTGTTTCAGGTGTATCAGTACCTTATATCAGGCAGTTCAACATTGGTGCCTGCGCCGGAATGTTCAGAAGACCTACCTATTCCGTTATCTAGCGTTTATGCATATACAAGAGGAGAACCACCATTTACAAATTGTACCCCTGGGTTCACGGGTACTCTTGATTACATATTTTTCACTCCTGCTGGAGAAATCCAACCAGTTGGTTTCCTTGAACTTCCAGAGGCTGAATCCCCTGACATAAATGGTGGATTACCAAATTATTTTCATCCAAGTGATCATCTTCCAATTGGTGCTGAATTTTTGGTAGTTAAAGAAAAGAAAATGTCATTGTGAGGATCAAATCTCATCTGTCTCTGGCTCAGGTGGATAGCTCTTTTGTTTTGTTTTGTTTTGTTGTCTTTTTTTTTTTTTTTGTGTGGTTAAACTCTTGTTCTCTATTTCTGTTTTCTCATTATTCAGGAAACTCTTGTACTATCTTCGCGACTTATTCGATTAGATCATAGGGACAGAGTGGATGGAAGAACAGTTCTAATTGATGTCATAAGTTTTCACCCTGATTGGTTAGATATTTACGTTTAGAAGTTGTTTTCAATACTAAAAGTTACATCTCAACATTCTTTGACTCTAAAAGAACCTTATATCGAAGGGTTCTAATAAATTGGAATAAAATCCTTCAGATGGCTTGGATACTGTATACTTTGTGTGATTGTTTGATTTTAGTCATTTAGAACAGAAGAACTATGTTATGGCTTCGTGCATGAGGGCCTCACAGACTTCTGTGGTGGGTAACAGGGGATGCTGATATGAACAGAATTAGAAGAAGAAAAAGGACTAAAGAGTAATTAGATAGAGAAGACTTGGGGCAATTTTCTTCGTATTCTTTATTCCTTGAGAAAACAACTATTTAAATAAGAGCAAGACCTACAAATTAGGAACACTAAAGACATGGTCTCCACTACTTGGCTAACATAAATTAACATGCATCATGGCTACTAATATGTAGTACATTAAACCAATTAACATGCAGAATACTAACTCCATGCATAACACTAGCCCACTAACATGCACTACGCTAACTCCTACTTGACATGGTTGTAATTGTATCATTCCTCCCCCCTGTTTGTATCCTTGTCTACAAGGATGAAGTGCCCTTCCGAATTATACGGCGGTCCAGGACCTGTTCTAGTTTGGTATATTGGAGGGTCATCAACAATCATAGACAGCTGTGGCCGGTGACACCTATGGCCTGGGACAAATTTTTCATCACAATAATAACAAAGGCCCTTTTCACGTCGCTCACGAGTCTCCTGGTTAGTGATCCGTTGGAAGGAGAGGGTGACCGAGTCTGAAGCATTTCTTGGTGGCTGGGTTGTACCTAGAATGCCTAGCGTGGGATTGGTTGTGGCTCCCATGGAATGCAGCGGAGTGCGGGCAGAGTTGGGGGTGTTCTTCTGTAGCAAATTGCGTTCTTCCACCAATCGCGCGACCCTAATTGCATCAACCAATGTCTGGAGTTGCTTGATGTTGACATCCAAACGAATATCATCCCTGAGCCCAGCGATAAAACAACCAACGAGGTGAGATTTCGGAAGGCCATCAACTCGGTGAGAAAGTCTCTCAAAGGCCTCTTGATAGGCTGACATAGAGGAGGTTTGGTGAAGGTGAGTCAAGGCCTCTGAAGGGTCTTCATAATCAGTTGGTTCGAACCGGAGAAGGACTACCTTAGTGAATTCGCACCAGCGCTGCGTAGGGGTGATCACGGTTCGATTTGGTCTATTTTTTGTCAAAAAAATAGCGAACCAGAACCAGACCAAGACTCCGGTTCTTAAAAAATTCAGAACCAGAACTAAACCAAGATGTACGGGAACTAATACTTTGGTCCAGTTCTAATTGGTTTGTTCTTGCACATTTTTCAGTTCTGAAAAAATAAACCCTTTTTATTTTTTAAGTTGACAAACAAATAATAAAATCTAATATTTCATACGACAATAAAAAAGCATTTAATAATATTAAAATGTTGAAAATACAAACAAGGCCACAAAAGAAAAAAAAAAGAATGATAGTACATTGATCATTCAAAAATTAAACAGGTTTGAGCTATTTATTACAATCTAGTACATGCAATATAAACTAAAATAAGAAAAAAGTAGGTTTGGCAATATCAAGTCTGTGTTTGTGTGTAAACGACAAATAGAAATATTACTAAATATTATTTTATACCTAGGGTTTAGGTTAGGGTTAGAAAATAGCAATTTTATTTTTTAAACATTAATTTATTAATATATATATATAGATTATATAATTATATATATATATTTTAAACATTAATTTATTAAAATATATATATATAGATTATATATATATATATAGATTATATAATTATATTATATATGTAATATACATTGGTCCGGTCCGGTTCAGAACCAACCTATAATTTTTAAAACCGGGACCAAACCAAATAATCGGTTCTACTAAAAATTAGAACCAGAACCAAAAGTATTGGTTCTGTCCGGTTCCATTGGTTCGATTTGTTTTAGAAAAAATATGCTCACCCCTAGCACCGCGATCTACGAAACTTCGTAAACCAATAGTGCCATTGCAATGTCGTGCCCTCCAAATAAAAGGTGGCTAACTGGACTTGTTGGTCAGGACCTATGGTACGAAACTCAAAGTATTGTTAGACTTTGTAAATCCAGCCACCAGGGTCTTCCCCATTGAACTTGGTAAAGAACAATTTTAGGTTGGTGTGGTGGTTTTCGGGGCCTTTGTAGGCGGCTGAGGCAGAGGTGGCATGTCACGACCCGACCCGAGATCCTATATGGTATCTCGTTCGGTTCGCGAGACGGGACACAAAATGCACAATTTCAAAATCACTTTTCGTGCATAAAACCCTGTAATGCAAGTGTATGTTTATTTTAAAAACAAAACAATACGTCACGGCACGCAAAGGCCGGAAATGAACACATAACATAACCAATAAATAACCAACAACCCACGAGCTAAGAGGCTCGGGACCACATATCATATCATCAGAGTACGCGGAATAATAAAGTAAGTAATGTTTACAAAGCCTGACATCCACGTCGGCATCTACAAAAGAATATGGATAAACCACATGTACGGGACTACTACCCAACTTTACAATGTTTAATTAACATATGTACCCTCGGCCTCACCAAAAGAAAATACCAGGCTCAAGGAGCACTACCAAAAGAGTGACTGACGACGACACCGCGGCGACCGATCAGGGGTTTCTCGCAGCTCGGGATCTAAGGAAAACAATAAACAATGGACGGGGTGAGTTATAAAACTCAATAAGCTACTAATGCAACAAGATGGCATGCGAGATGCAAACAGTGATAAGAATCATATATATATATATATCATGGTTGGCATTATATAATCATTTCCAATCATCATCACATCAAGTAACTCATAACATAAGTCACGTAGCATGCAACTCACATAGGTGCGATATATAACACATATAAAAGGATACCGTCGAGGTACACCTCCGACAAACCAACTTCCAACCAACCAACCAATAATACCAAATGAAGAAACCGTTGATGTCGTTCTCGATCATCGAACCAAATAACAAAATCAAAGGTGAACCGTTTACCGTATCCACGTCGACGTGAGGACTCGGTCCCCAACGACCCGAGAAACAATCACGGTATAGCTTACCAAGGTCGCGTTTATTCCGTACAACACTTAGCGCTATAACCCCTACCGCGGCCAACGGTAGGGCGAGGCCAGTGTATTGGCCTTCGGCTATTACGTAGCCCCGCTCACGCAATAACCGAGCGTCAATACACCTCCAACAAATATGCCATGGACTTAAACAATGCTCAAGTAGATGTTTACTCAACATTAAATAAAAGCATTATACTCCAAAGTAGGGAGTATAACGACACCACAATAACATGCTAATGTACACCAAATAATTCTAGTACACATAGCCATATAATTCCAACATCAAATTCAACACAATACCATTATACGTATATCGTGTAACCAATTCCCCAACGGGTCTCTCGAGCATCCAAAGAGCTCACAAAACACACACGTGGTCTCATTAATTATCAAACCCTAACCGACTCCGCTAGAGTCATTTTAGGTTACTAATGACAACGGGTTACGAAAATGATCTTGCACTTTAATCCTAACACATTATCGCCCAATATCGAGTTTTCCAACCTCATAGAACGATTAACAACATATTTCACAAGTCCAAAAATGGCATTTATGGCAAGAATCACATATACACGTATCTAGCATGGTAACTTCGCATATTAGAAGTCCAATATGTCATATGAGACATAAAACAAGAAGAAAAGGGGTAGTAGCTTACCTCTCGTCGGAAAAGTGAAGAAAACGGAAACTAATCGGTAGGAAAGCTTCCTTTCGTCGAGAGCTCCGCAATGGTGTGGTCGGATCGTCGAGATTCTTCCACAAACTCACAATGTCTCCACTTTCTCTCTCTAAACTCTCTCCTTTCTCTCTCTATGTTCTATGGCAAAGGAGGATGAAAATGAGAGTGTGTAACACTCTTTAAGGGTTTTAAGTGGCTGAAACTCTCTCTCTCTCTCGGTTGGTGACGTGGCTAATTGAGGGCCACTCAATTTAAAATAAAACAAGGCTTCTCGCGTAAGCCATTCACCCTGACATGCTTCGCACGGCCGTGCCAGACAAGCTGCACGGTCGTGCCAACCTCGCACGGCCGTGCCAACAAGGCTGCACGGTCGTGCCAACCCTAAAATTCTAAGTCTGGGTTCTGGATGGCTTCGCACGGCCGTGCCAATATGGCTGCACGGTCATGCCAAGCTCAAATCGCCATATCACCTCTCGGAAGGCCTCGCACGGCCGTGCCACTCATCGCACGGTCGTGCCAAGGCTTGTAAGCCAAAAACAGTTTGTTTCTCCTTCTTTTCCTAGGTTCGAACACACTTTGCTTGTAACGCACCTCACACGCGATAAAATACAAGACTTAAGCAACAATATAGTACACGAAACGTATGAAATCAGTTATGACAAAATGATGTAAATGATGATATGAGATATGAAAAATACACATGAAATTATATGCGATATAATGATGCAAATGTTGCGGGCGTTACATTCTCACCCCCTTAGAATAAATTCGTCCGCGAATTTACTTATCAACTCCATTGAACAACGCGGGATATTTTTCACGCATCTCCTGCTCAGTCTCCCAGGTGGCCTCCTCAACATTGTGATTCCTCCACAACACTTTCACGAGGGGTATGGTCTTTGTCCTCAACACTTGCTCCTTCCTATCCAAAATCTGTACCGGTTGCTCAACATACGAAAGGTCGGGTGTCAAATCCACCGGCTCATACTCCAATACATGTGAGGCATCCGTCAAATACTTTCGCAACATCGACACGTGAAACACCTCATGAATACCTGACATCGATGGCGGCAATGCAAGCCTATATGCCAACTTTCCAACCCTTTCCAAGATTTCAAACGGTCCAATATACCTCGGGGCCAATTTTCCTTTCTTACCAAACCTCTTAACCCCGATCCGAGGTGAAACCTTCAAAAACACGTGATCGCCAACCTCAAACTCAAGATCCCTACGTCTATTGTCGGCATAACTCTTTTGTCTACTCTGGGCCGTTTTCAATCTTTCCCGAATAATCTTCACACTCTCCGCCGATTCGTTAACCATTTCCGGACCCCACAACTTCGCTTCACCAACTTCATCCCAACAAATCGGAGAACGACACTTCCTACCATAAAGTGCCTCATACGGAGCCATCTCAATACTCGACTGATAACTGTTATTGTAGGCGAACTCGATCAATGGCACATGCGAATCCCAAGTTCCCTTAAAGTCCATCGAGCAAGCTCTCAACATATCCTCAAGTATTTGAATTGTTCTCTCGGACTGTCCATCGGTCTGCGGGTGAAATGCTGTACTCAAGTTCAACTTCGTCCCCAAAGCATTCTGAAGTGACTGCCAAAACCGAGAAGTAAACCGCGGATCTCTATCCGATACGATGCTCACCGGCACCCCATGCAATCTCACAACCTCCTGAATATATAATGAAGCAAGCTTCTCTAACGAATCCGAAATCGCAATAGGAAGGAAATGGGCCGACTTAGTCAATCTATCGACAATAACCCAAACAGCGTCATGACCTCGTCGAGTTCTCGGTAACCCTGTCACAAAATCCATTGCAATATTCTCCCATTTCCATTCCGGAATTTCCAAAGGTTGTAACAACCCAGCTGGCCTCTGATGTTCCGCTTTAATCCGTTGACAAGTCAAACACCTTGACACAAACTCAGCGATTTCCTTTTTCATTCCATTCCACCAAAAATTTTTCTTCAAATCTCGATACATCTTGGTACTCCCGGGGTGAATTGTGTATTTAGACTTATGGGCTTCATCTAACACTTGTCGTTTCACCTCCTCAATCGCCGGTACACAAACTCTACCCCGAAACGTCAAAATACCATCATTATTCATAGTAAAATCCGGGGTCTTACCCCCACCTAACTCATCAATCACCTTCTTCAACTCCGGATCACTCTCTTGAGTCTCCTTGATCCGTTGGAACAACACCGGAGTAGCCCTAATATTAGCAAAAATCACCCCATGGTTAGATTCACTAGGACCCCAATCACGAATGTCCTCAAGCATCTTCCATTCCCTAGTCATCAAGCAAGAAACATACGCCTTCCTACTCGCCGCATCCGCCACAACATTGGCTTTCCCCGGGTGATACAAAATAGTACAGTCATGATCCTTCAAACGTTCCATCCACCTTCGCTGCCGATTATTCAACTCCTTTTGCGAAAATAAATACTTAAGACTTTTATGATCAGTGAACACCTCAAATTTAGCCCCATACAAATAATGCTTCCATTTATGAAGAGCAAAAATAATCGCAGCCAACTCGAGATCGTGTGTCGGGTAGTTGTTCATACCGAGTCAACTTCCGTGAAGCATAAGCAATGACCCTTCCGTTCGCATCAAAACACAACCCAAACCTTCCTTGAAGCATCACGTAGATCACAAACCCATCATGTCCATTCGGCAATGCTAAGATAGGAGCCGTAGTCAACTTTTCCTTCAATTCCCGAAAACTTGCCTCACACTTGTCATTCCACACAAACGGCTTATTCTTTTGTGTCAAAGTCGTCAAAGGGGTTGCAATCCTAGAGAAACCCTCTATAAACCTCCGATAATAACCCGCTAACCCCAAGAAACTCCGAATCTCCGTCACCGACTCGGGCCTCTTCCAACTCACCACAGCCTCGATCTTTGTCGGATCAACTGAAATCCCCTTGCCTGAAACTACATGACCCAAAAATGTTACCTCCTCCAACCAAAAGGCACATTTGCTAAACTTAGCATATAATTTCCTTTCCCTCAAAACCGTCAACACAATCCTCAAGTGTTTCTCGTGCTCCTCCCGAGACTTCGAGTACACCAAAATGTCATCGATGAAAACGACCACAAAACAATCAAGATACGGCAAGAACACCCTATTCATCAAGTCCATAAACACCGCGGGTGCATTAGTCAACCCAAAGGGCATAACCACAAACTCAAAATGCCCGTATCTAGTCCTGAATGCCGTCTTAGGAACATCCTCCCTTCTAACTTTCAACTGGTGATAACCACTCCTAAGGTCAAGTTTGGAGTACACTACGGAACCTCGAAGCTGATCAAACAAATCATCAATGTGTGGGAGTGGGTATTTATTCTTAATTGTAACCTGATTCAACTCCCGGTAGTCAATACATAGCCTCAACGAACCATCCTTCTTCCTCACAAACAACACCGGTGCACCCCAAGGCGATACACTCGGTTTGATAAAACCCCGATCAAGCAACTCTTGCAATTGAATCTTTAATTCCTTCAACTCGGCCGCGCCATGCGATACGGTGCTTTCGATATCGGCGCGGTACCCGTAACAATTCAATACAAAACTCCACTCTATCGGGAGGCAACTCGTAGTCATCGGAAAAGACATCCGGAAATTCCTCACGACTGCAACATCATCCAACATAACCACCCTTTTCGATTTATCCACTACACACGCCAAATACCCCGAACAACCACGATGCAACAACTTACGGGCTTTCAAAGCCGAAATAAGACGAACTCCACCCATACACTTATCACCAACAAACACAAAGGACGACATATTCGGCACATCAAAAGTAACAAACTTCTTACGACAGTCCACAACGGCATGGTGCGCATGCAACCAATCCATTCCCAAAATTACATCAAAGTCCCGAATAGGCAAAACAACCAAATCAGCAGGTAAATGGTGGCCATCCACAACCACATCACAATCATGATAAACATCCGAAGCTACTTGGCACTCTCCCATCGGAGTAGACACCTCAAGCACATACGGCAAAGATTCAGGCATATGATGCAAATGACAGGCAAAATGAGATGCGATGTATGAATGCGATGACCCTGGATCTATGAGAACTCGGGCTTTAACACTAGAGACGAGTAAGGTACCTCCTATGACATTGTTGGCTTCGGGCACTCTATTCTGGTCTAGGGCAAAGACACGACCCTGGACTCTAGGGCGACCCTCGTTGTCCCTCTTAACGGCCACATTCTCGCACCTCCTTGTTGGACCCCTTTATTCCGTGGGCAATCCTCGGAAGTGCGTGCCATCCCCACAAAGAACACATTTCCCTTGCTTCTTCCAACATCGGTCCTCAGTATGACCCGTCCTCAAGCAAAAATTACACGTCATCCCCTGGGCCCGCTGCCCCTGTGCGATGTTCCCCTGATTTCCCGTTCTCTGTTGGTTCTGTCCCCCTTTGCGGTTGTTATTTCCCTCTCTATTACCAGTCCCACGGTTACCCTGATTTCTCCACCTCGACTGTCCCGACTGTTGACTTCCACTAGTATTTCCCCGTTGACCTCCACTGGTATTTCCCTGCTTGGTACGGTGCTCCTCAATGTCGTGCTCAATCCTGTAAGCCTTATCCACTGCTCCCTGATAGCTTGTCAACTCAAGCGGTATGAGTTGCTTCCGGTACTCAGTCCTTAACCCCTTCACAAACCGGTAAACTTTCTTCTCCTCCGTTGGTAGTAAGTGTGTGCAGTATCGAGATAACTCAGTAAATTTGGAGGAATACTGAGCTACCGATAGACTCCCCTGCTCCAAACCAAGAAATTCCACTTCCTTCCTCGCTTGGATCACGTCCGGGACGAACTGATTCCGGAACCGCTGCAAGAAGAGCTCCCACGTCCTTACTGTCTGATCTTGTACCCAACTGGCTTCCAAAACCTTCCACCAATGTTCGGCCGCATCCTCTAGCTTGAATGTGGCGAACTTGATCTTTTCCTCATCCGTACATCCCAATGCTGCAAAAACTTTCTCCGTCGACTCAATCCACCTCTCGGCCTTCTCCGGATCTGGTTCCCCATTGAAGCTTCTTGGTTTCATCTTCAAGAACCTTTCCAATCTGCGATCATTCTCCCCGACTCCCCCGGTCGGTTGCACTACTCTCTGACCGCCCACTTGACCCTGTCCATCCATAGCCTGTCGGTTCATGTCCATTGTCTGTCGGTTCATCTCCATCATTGTTTGCATAAAACCTTGCATGGTGTGCATGAAGGCCTCATTCTGATGCATAGGACTCTCTGACGACTGTCCGGTAGCTTGGTTGGGAGATGGGTTCGGTCCGGTTCGACGGGTGTCCCTTTCGGCCTCCGTGGCCCTACTAGAACCCGCTCCATTTCGAGTTTCAACCATAATTGTTCACCTGCAACAAACACTCGTCGTTAACGACTCGACACACTCAACCAACCCCGCCTAAGCCAAGGATACCAAATCCCAGCCGAGCTAACTTATGCTCGATACCAATCGTCACGACCCGACCCGAGATCCTATATGGTATCTCGTTCGGTTCGCGAGACGGACACAAAATGCACAATTTCAAAATCACTTTTCGTGCATAAAACCCTGTAATGCAAGTGTATGTTTATTTTAAAAACAAAACAATACGTCACGGCACGCAAAGGCCGGAAATGAACACATAACATAACCAATAAATAACCAACAACCCACGAGCTAAGAGGCTCGGGACCACATATCATATCATCGAGTACGCGGAATAATAAAGTAAGTAATGTTTACAAAGCGACATCCACGTCGGCATCTACAAAAGAATATGGATAAACCACATGTACGGGACTACTACCCAACTTTACAATGTTTAATTAACATATGTACCTCGGCCTCACCAAAAGAAAATACCGGCTCAAGGAGCACTACCAAAAGAGTGATCGACGACGACACCGCGGCGACCGATCAGGGGTTTCTCGCAGCTCGGGATCTAAGGAAAACAATAAACAATGGACGGGGTGAGTTATAAAACTCAATAAGCTACTAATGCAACAAGATGGCATGCGAGATGCAAACAGTGATAAGAATCATATATATATATATATCATGGTTGGCATTATATAATCATTTCCAATCATCATCACATCAAGTAACTCATAACATAAGTCACGTAGCATGCAACTCACATAGGTGCGATATATAACACATATAAAGGATACCGTCGAGGTACACCTCCGACAAACCAACTTCCAACCAACCAACCAATAATACCAAATGAAGAAACCGTTGATGTCGTTCTCGATCATCGAACCAAATAACAAAATCAAAGGTGAACCGTTTACCGTATCCACGTCGACGTGAGGACTCGGTCCCCAACGACCCGAGAAACAATCACGGTATAGCTTACCAAGGTCGCGTTTATTCCGTACAACACTTAGCGCTATAACCCCTACCGCGGCCAACGGTAGGGCGAGGCCGATGTATTGGCCTTCGGCTATTACGTAGCCCCGGCTCACGCAATAACCGAGCGTCAATACACCTCCAACAAATATGCCATGGACTTAAACAATGCTCAAGTAGATGTTTACTCAACATTAAATAAAAGCATTATACTCCAAAGTAGGGAGTATAACGACACCACAATAACATGCTAATGTACACCAAATAATTCTAGTACACATAGCCATATAATTCCAACATCAAATTCAACACAATACCATTATACGTATATCGTGTAACCAATTCCCCAACGGGTCTCTCGAGCATCCAAAGAGCTCACAAAACACACACGTGGTCTCATTAATTATCAAACCCTAACCGACTCCGCTAGAGTCATTTTAGGTTACTAATGACAACGGGTTACGAAAATGATCTTGCACTTTAATCCTAACACATTATCGCCCAATATCGAGTTTTCCAACCTCATAGAACGATTAACAACATATTTCACAAGTCCAAAAATGGCATTTATGGCAAGAATCACATATACACGTATCTAGCATGGTAACTTCGCATATTAGAAGTCCAATATGTCATATGAGACATAAAACAAGAAGAAAAGGGGGTAGTAGCTTACCTCTCGTCGGAAAAAGTGAAGAAAAACGGAAACTAATCGGTAGGAAAGCTTCCTTTCGTCGAGAGCTCCGCAATGGTGTGGTCGGATCGTCGAGATTCTTCCACAAACTCACAATGTCTCCACTTTCTCTCTCTAAACTCTCTCCTTTCTCTCTCTATGTTCTATGGCAAAGGAGGATGAAAATGAGAGTGTGTAACACTCTTTAAGGGTTTTAAGTGGCTGAAACTCTCTCTCTCTCTCGGTTGGTGACGTGGCTAATTGAGGGCCACTCAATTTAAAATAAAACAAGGCTTCTCGCGTAAGCCATTCACCCTGACATGCTTCGCACGGCCGTGCCAGACAAGCTGCACGGTCGTGCCAACCTCGCACGGCCGTGCCAACAAGGCTGCACGGTCGTGCCAACCCTAAAATTCTAAGTCTGGGTTCTGGATGGCTTCGCACGGCCGTGCCAATATGGCTGCACGGTCGTGCCAAGCTCAAATCGCCATATCACCTCTCTGGAAGGCCTCGCACGGCCGTGCCACTCAGACTGCACGGTCGTGCCAAGGCTTGTAAGCCAAAAACAGTTTGTTTCTCCTTCTTTTCCTAGGTTCGAACACACTTTGCTTGTAACGCACCTCACACGCGATAAAATACAAGACTTAAGCAACAATATAGTACACGAAACGTATGAAATCAGTTATGACAAAATGATGTAAATGATGATATGAGATATGAAAAATACACATGAAATTATATGCGATATAATGATGCAAATGTTGCGGGCGTTACATGGCATCGGGTTGGGAGAAAGGGTTGATATCGGGGTGGGGGGTGGTGCGCAAAGCTTGTAGCTCGGTTAACACCGTTTGTAGGGTAATATGAATTTGGTCGAAATTGGATTCATGCCGGGCTAACGCTTCATTTATATCATTGCGAAATTCAGCGTTGGACTTCCCACGGGTATCCATTGAAACCGGCTCTGATACTAATGATATGAACAGAATTAGAAGAAGAAGAAGAAGGACTAGAGAAATTAGATAAAGAAGACTTGGGGCAATATTCTTCATATTCTTTATTCCTTGAGAAAACAACTACTTAAATAAGAACAAGGCCTACAAATTAGAAACACTAAAGACATGATCTCCACTACTTGGTTAACATAAACTAATATGCATCATGGCTACTAATATGCAGTACATTAACCCACTAACATGTAGAATGCTAACTCTATGCATAACACTAACCCACTAATATAACCCACTAACATGCACTACGCTAACTCTTCCTTGACATGGTTGTAACCGTATCATTCCTCCCTTTTTTTTTGCATCCTTGTCCGCAAGGATGAAGTGCCCTTCCGAATTAGGTGGCGGTCCAGGACCCATTCCAGTTTGGTATATTGGAGGTGATGGGTCATCAATAATCATAGACAGTTGTGGCTGGTGACACTTATGGCTTGGGACAAAATTTTCATCGTAATAATAACAAAGGCCCTTTTCACGTTGCTCACGAGCCTCCTGGTTAGTGATCTGTTGGAAGGAGGGGGCGACCGAGTCTGAAGCGTTTCTTGGTGGCTGGGCTGGATCTAGAATGCCTAGCGTGGGATTGGTTGTGGCTGCCGTGGAATGCAGCGGAGTGCGGACGGAGTTGGGGTGTTCTTCTATAGCAAGTTACGTTCTTCCACCAACCGCGCAACCCCAATTGCATCGACCAATGTCCAGGGTTGCTTGATTTTGACATCCAAACGAATGTCATCCCTGAGCCCAGCGATAAAACAACTAACGGGTGAGATTTCGGAAGGCCATTAACTCGGTGAGAAAGTCTCTCAAAGATCTCTTGATAGGCTGCAATAGAGGAAGTTTGATGAAGAGGCGAGTCAAGGTCTGTGAAGAGTCTTCATAATCAGTTGGTTCGAACTGGAGAAGGACTACCTTCGTGAATTCGCTCCAGCGCTGCGGTTTGCAAACTTCATAAACCAGTGGTGCTATTGCAGTGCCAGGTCCTCCAAATGAAAGGAGGCTAACTGGACTTGTTGGTCAGGACCTATGGTCCGAAACTCAAAGTATTGTTCGACTTTGTAAATCTAGCCACTAGGGTCTTCCCCATTGAACTTGGGAAAGAACAATTTTAGGTTGGTGTGGTGGTTTTCCGGGCCTTTGAGGGCGGCTGAGGTGGAGGTGGCATCGGGTTAGGAGAAAGGGTTGATATCGGGGTAGTGGGTGGTACGCAAAGCTTGTAGCTCGAAAAATAACGTTTGTAGGGTGACACGAATTTGGTCGAAATTGGATTCATGTCGGGCTAACGCTTCATTTACATCAATGCGAAATTCAACGTTGGACTTCCCACGGGTATCCATCGAAACCGGCTCTGATACTAATGATATGAACATAATTAGAAGAAGAAGAAGAACTAGAGTAATTAGATAGAGAAGACTTGGGGCAATCTTCTTCATATTCTTTATTCCTTGAGAAAATAACTATTTAAATAAGAGTAAAGCCTACAAATTATGAACAGTAAAGACATGATCTCCGCTACTTGGCTAACATAAACTAGCATACATCATGGCTACTAATATGCAATATATTAACCCATTAACATGCAGAATACTAACTCCATGAATAACACTAACATAACCCACTATGTAACACCCCGACACATATTAGTAGTCTCTCGTTATTGACCTTGAAACCCTTGGAGAATGAGGTGTCATGCTTGTTAAGTGTGACGTGTTGAGTTGAGAACCATATTTGATACGTATTAATCTACATTGTGTCGTGCGTTGTTTCTGTATTCGTTCGAGACTATTCTCAACCTTGATTAACATCCGTATACGTTGTTCATCTCCCCATCCCATTGACCTAATCTTGGTTTGGACTCCTTCACGATTGATGATCATATTAATCTTGTCGTTAACCCGCATGCCAAGTCATTTCAAGTGTTTCATATGCCCCGATTTGTACTCAAATCTTTATATGGTTGATTGCATGAGCATTACGTTGAACTTCTAGCGCTGTTTTTGGACATTTCGGGAACCTTTCTCGAGTGTTTCGACCCTCCCATAGACTTAGAATCACTTTGGGACCATTCAGAATCATTTCGGGAGCGTTTCGAAGCATTTTCAGAGAGTTTAGAGAATCTAGACACAGAGCGATCGCCCGGGAGATCAGAGCGATCGCCCTGCATCCAGAGGGCAAAGCGATCACCCTGCCCCGACTCTATTCGTTCGATTTTCGTTCTTTCTCAGTTTTTCAGTGTTTTTAAGTGGTTTAAAATGCCCAAACAAGCCTGGGATTGGACCAAACACCACCTACCCATGGATTAAATAAGATAACCCAACCCATTTACCCTCATTTTTTCCTCCAAACCCAGCTGAGTTTAGAGAGAGAGCAAGATGAGAGAGAGTAGAGAGATAAAATCGCGATATCTTGAGCGTTTGAAGTCGGATCGACGATCCATCTTCACCGTAGCGTAAAGGGCGACGAGGAGCACGTTTCTAGCTAAAAGGATTGTCCGATCTGTTGAGGAATCACTACCCCACCTCTTCTTCCACATTTTTAAAAGAAAGAGAATGCTAATTTTGGGGGTGTAAAAGCTTAATTCGGACTTGGATTGAGCTTGGGATCGACGTTTGGACTCCGTAGCAGTGTAGAGGTCGCGGAGGAGTACATTTCCACCCAAAGCCCCTTGGATTTCGTGGAGGATTCACATTGTATAGTAAGTTACTAAACTTTCTTCTTAGATTTCAAACATCGTAGAGTAGTATCGCGATGTTTACGTGTTACACATGTTGTATACGAACTCCCTACATGCTATACTTGTTCAAGATGATCTACTAACATGCTAAATGATGGGTATTGATGAATTGTTGTTAGTTTTGTGGTCTCCGAATATTAGAGACTTGTTGAGTTCGTTGTTGTACACGTTGTTGTTGTTATTGTGATGGTTGTTGTCTTCGAGTATTAGAGACTCCTTGAGATTGTGTTGTGAACATTGTTGTTGTTTCCTGAGTTGTAGACTCGTGGGTTTGTTTTATAGTTGGGTTCAGGCAGTAAAGTCGCCGATGACTTGTTTTAGTTCTATCGAGCATGTGTAGCTCATTGAGATTATAATCGTTAATATTCTCGCGATGACTTGTGAGATTTACATGGGTAGTTTATACCCCGAACGTTGGATATTGTGATTGACACGGTTAATTAAGGATGATACTACAGTTTGTTATGAGGTTTAATTTGTAGATGACTAACTTTAGTGGAATTGTATAGGACGTAAAGATTTTACGTCGTGTAATGTGGTAATGAGTAGTATAAACAGATGTAGGTTGTATTTTAGTCTCCTACGGTGTGGGATGACGAATTGTTGAGATCGTGACCCAATAGAATTTGACTTGGGTTGACTTAGTCAAACATTAGTGGATTATAAAGTACGTTGAATTGCTGACTTAAACCTTATTCCTTAGCAAGGGTTAATTATCTATATTAGTCTGTCCATAAGTTTTATCGAATAGTCATGCCCCTTAGTGCACGATATTTCACATGAGACGTATAGTCTCAATCATCAATTGATGAGTTGGGTATATTCTAGGTAGTCAATGTACACCTTGGTTATTGTTTCAATACGGACGATGTGACTTGTAGGGAGTCGTGATATGTATAACGACGAAAATGAGATGGAATATATATACATGAGATGGAGTGTATTGTGATCATAGGATACCATAAAGATCCTAAGTTGAGTGTGTTAGTGACGCATTGAATTATGATTGTAAGTACGAGTAGACTTACGTATGTTGCGATTGTGAAGTCTAGAGATTGCGGACTTGGATGATATGTGGTATTTATGATTGTTCTAGTAAGCAATAGGACAATCATCCTACTTTGATGATTGATTGTGTGTTTAGTATTTACAAGCACATTATGTTGATTTGGTATGTGATTCAATAGAACACATTATGGTTTGATTTCGTTAAGTTGTGATTCAATAGAACACATCATGATTTGATTTATTAAGTTGTGATTCAATAGAATACACTTTGATTAGTTTAGCATGAGTAAACATCTACTTGTGCAATGCATCGAGTCCAGCTGGCATATGTGCATTGGAGGTGTATTGACGCTCGGTTATTGCGGGAACAAGGGCTTCGTAATAACCAAAGGCCAATACATTAGGCCTCACCCTACCGTTGGCCACGGTAGGGGTTTCTCTAGCCATACAGTTGAACGGAATAAACGACGACTATGCATTGTCGATATCTTTTATTGTATGCATTGGGATACATACACCAGCCCTTTGTGATACCTATAAGTGGCCAGAGCCGTATTGTCTCGGGTCGTAGGGGATCGAGCAATACATCGACGTGGATACAGAAAATGGTCCACAACGGGTACTTGTAGATCGTGCTTGACGCAATCGGGTACATATATTTATTCTGGAATACGAGCACCGGTCCCTTTGTGATTTGTGTACGGCAGTAGCAGCACATTCATCTATTTCTGTTCGCAGGTTGATATTGGGAGATGTGTCCAGCATCAGCGGCACAGTTGTTTATTATGGTTCTCTGAAGCAGAAGCACAGTAATCTATTATTATTATTATCTTGTGGATAGCAGCAGAGGCATCTTTTATAGTTCTGTGAAGCAGTAGCATAATCATCTACTACGGCTTCACGGAGCTATAAGATCGGAAGTGTTACAAAGAATTTCGGAGGTGTACCTCGAATCCACCATATCCACCTTTATGTGTTTACGCTTTATGTGCTTTCTATACGAACGAATGTTGGTCGTGGTCTCCAACCAGTGCATGACGGTTGGCGGCTACCGAGCCTCTTGTGATTATAGGGTTGGTTGCCTTATATGTCATGTCATATTGTTGCATTAGTAACTTACTGGGTCTTCGACTCATCCCTTCCATATTTGTTTTCCTTAGTTTGCAGGTTTTGAGTTCCAGTGCAGTGAGACTTTAGTTCGAAGCTTCTCTAGTTATATTTAGTTAGTATTTTGTATTTTTCTCTCGTACTGTGAGATCGTGGGTTTAAGCTAAGTTATGTAAACTTAGTATGTCGGGTAGAAATGTTGTATTTTATTTAGTTGTATTTTGGTGGCGACTTGTGGAGACGGCCCGTTGTACCTTATTGTATCAGCAGTAATTTTATTTACTTCCCTTGAGGCTTTGAGCCGTTTATCTTTAGTTGTTTTCCCGAGCATGTTAGCTCGTGGGTTTCCAGTATTGTTGTTTCTCCAGCTCGTGTTTGGCCGTGGAGGTTTTATTTTGTTGTTGGGATTTTTGTTATTCGAGTTTTTGAAACTCCTATTTTATTTAGTATTCCACTGCTTAGTTTGGTTTGAGCTTTTGTGGCTCACTTTATTTAGTTCTTTCAGCTACTCTTCTTCGGTTTGGCGCTCCGAGTTGGGGTTCAACATCGAATCTCGGACTCGGGTCGCCACACACTAACATGCATTACGCTAACTCCTCCTTGACATGGTTGTAACCGTATCATTCCTCCCCCATTTTTACATCTTTGTCTGCAAGTATGAAGTGCCCTTCCGAATTATGCGGCGGTCCAGGACCCGTTCCAGTTTGGTATATTGGAGGTGATGGGTCACAACAATCATAGACAGTTGTGGCTGGTGACACCTATGTGCCTAGGACAAAATTTTCATCGCAATAATAACAAAGGGCCTTTTCACGTTGCTCACGAACGTCCTGGTTAGTGATCTGTTGGAAGGAAGGGTGACCGAGTCTGAAGCGTTTCTTGGTGGCTGGGCTGGACCCAGAATGCCTGGCACGGGGTTGGTTGTGGCTGCAGTGGAATGCAGTGGAGTACGGGCAGAGTTAGGGGTGTTCTTCTGCAGCAAGTTGCGTTCTTCCACCAACTGCGCAACCCTAATTATATCAACCAATGTCTGGGGATGCTTGATTTTGACATCCAAACGAATCTCATCCCTGAGCCCAGTGATAAAACAACCAACGAGGTGATATTCCAAAAGGCCATCAACTCGGTGACAAAATCTCTCAATGGCCTCTTGATATGCTGCCACAGAGGAAGTTTGGCGAAGGTGAGTCAAGGCCTCCAAGGGTCTTCATAATCTGTTGGTCTGAATTGGAGAAGGACTGCCTTAGTGAATTCGCTCTAGCACTGCAGTCTGTGAAACTTCATAAACCAACGGTGCCATTGCAGTGTCGTTCCCTCTAAATGAAAGGAGGCTAACTAGACTTGTTGGTCAGGACCTATGGTCCGAAACTCAAAGTATTGTTCAGCTTTATAAATCCAGCCACTAGGGTCTTCCCCATTGAACTTGGGAAAGAACAATTTTAGGTTGGTATGGTGGTTTTCGGGGCCTTTGAGGGCGGCTGAGGCGGAGGTGGCGTTGGGTTGGGAAAAAGGGTTGATATCGGGGTGGTGGGTGGTGCGCAAAGCTTGTAGCTCGATCAACACCATTTGTAGGGTGACATGAATTTGGTTGAAATTGGATTCATGCCGGGCTAACGCTTCATTTACATCATTGCGAAATTCAGCGTTGGACTTCCCACGGGTATCCATCGAAACCAACTCGGATACTAATGATATAAACAAAATTAGAAGAAGACGAAGAAGAAGGACAAGAGGAATTAGATAGTGAAGACTTGAGGCAATTTTCTTCATATTCTTTATTTCTTGAGAAAACAACTATTTAAATAAGAGCAAGGCCTACAAATTAGGAACACTAAAGACATGATCTCCACTACTTGGCTAATATAAACTAACATGCATCATGGCTACTAATATGCAATACATTAACCCACTAACATGTAGAATACTAACTCCATGTATAACACTAACCCACTAACATGCACTACGCTAACTCCTTCTTGACATGTTTATAACTGTATCAGATGCATCCTTGCTTATCTTTACCTATGTGAATGTAAGGTACGATTACATTCTTCCTTCTTTATTTTCTTAATATCTCTATATGCCCTTATGAAAATTATACATGTATAATGTATTACTTAATAAGAGCGTAGTGCTTAGTAAGAAATTGTAGTCAATCAGTTAATAATCAGGGATGAAAAGAGATCTAAATTAGGGTTACAGGGTTGGATAAAAGTGTTTGTATTTTGGGATTCAATTGCATTGAAAATAAAACTAGTACGAAATTAAGGCCTTCGACCCTAACTGCAATTTTGGGCAAACGACATGGTACTAAAATCATTATAAAGTGCAAGTAGAAAGTATATGATGAGTATTAAAAGAACGGGGGGACCTTAACCACAAATAAGTCTTTTTTGAGTCATATTGTTCTAATTTAGCACAATTCCTCTTATACGAATTCACTCCCTAGTTTATGTTCTAACTTTATTTTTTCTATTTGACAAGAGAAGAAAAGTAACCGAGCAAGATTGGCCTAACGAAAAGAAGAAAATACCGCACTTTATATGATTGTAGCTTTCAAGTCTTGTGTGTGTGACAAAAGAGAGAGCGAGGGAGAAGGGTAGAGAGAGAGAGAGAGAGAGAGAGAGAGAGGGGGGAGGGAGATGGAGATGGAGAGGGAGAGGGAGGGAGGGGGAGAGTGGGAGAGAGGGAGAGGGAGGAGAGAGAGAGAGAGAGAGAGAGAGAGAGAGAGAGAGCAAGTCTATATGCACGTTTTAATTAAAGGGCTTACATATGGGATTGTCAGTTCCTGTTTGCTCCCAACATTCGAATTTCTCATTATCACACGCCCCAAATGTGAAAAAATGTTTCTTTCTAGAACTAGAAGATAATTGCCTTATATACTAGAACTCATCTTGACACCACTTTCAAACCTCCACTGATGAACCCATCAACGTAAGATAATCGTGCTCGATCCGTCTCCTCTCGATCGAGTTATGGCTTTAACTCCACGATGACTTGTGAAAATATATGCCGTCCATTTTTAAACCAGCCTGTAAATATGCAGACATGGCTCCGAGAAGTGTTATGGGTAAAAATATGAAACAAGTAATCTATCCAAAAAGGAAAGAAAATAAACCCTACTCTTAATAGCTGCGCTAACGTTAGTCAATAATCGCTGCACTACTACTGATACTTTAACGATGGTCCATATTCTTGTTTCTCAATCTTGTTTAATTACCCTATAACTCTAGAAAGCCCCACCCTCTCACAACTCAGCCCATTAACACATGGTGGGTTGGTCAGAGAAATCCGTCTTACAGAAAATATCCGTAAGACAGTCTTTTCTAAATTTTTCCCTAGCTCTAGACGAAGCATATCCCTATAAAGCTGCTTTCCCTTTCAACTACTTTCTTCAGTTTCCTTCCTGCCAATCTGTTGACTTGTCATAGCTCCTCTATGTTTCTCCCTTGGTCTACGCCCCAAGTCTGTGTGGACAGAAACATATTGCAAACATGCCTTGGCTATTTTAGATGCAAAGTTGAAGTCATAATGGCAGTAAGCCAGTAACATCATGTAGATGTTGAGGCAAAAGTTCGACTAATATGTGCTCTCTCAACTAACACCTGTGACGTGAGACTATTCGTTAAGAATTCACCTTTAAAAGTGTGCTGTGTGTCTGGCTTCTCCTACCCATCATTGTTGTCATTCCCCTAATCTGGTTTTGAAATCAGGCTAGCCTTTGGAAGGCTGCAGACCAAGCAAAATTTGAAGTTATATTCACCAAAAAATCTATTCTAAAAGCTACCGAGCTTCTTTTTGAGTCTCGTATTCTCACGTTCTCAATTCTTGACCTCCTTTCCAGGCGTTTTCCTGTTACCTATTTCTATATTTCTACCATTCACCACTAGTTGACAACTTTACCACAACGATTGAGGCCCTCAAGACTTCCCTCGCCAAGTCTCTCACTCAATTCTACCCTTTTGCATGCTGGCCAAATAGTTCAAAACCCAAACACCACCGAGCCTGAAATTGTATGCGACAATAGTGGTGCTCTGCTAGTGGAAGCCCATGCAAGTCTCCCTCTTAAAGAACCCGACTCTACAATCTTGATCAATCTCTTCAGGGAAAGCTAGTTTCAATTAATCACATTTGACCATGTGCTAGGAGATGCTAGTGCCTTCGGGAAGTTTCTTGTCATGGTCAGAAATAGCCATGAAGAAGCCAATCTCATGTGCACCAGATCATCTTAGACACCTTCGTGCTAGATCTCCCCCGACTTGTGATCCCTCATTGGACCAAACTTTTGTCTCCTGCACCCTCGAGGAGATAGCCAAAATACCAACCAAAATCTTGCTCAAGCATCTTTGTTATGTTGACGTCTCGAGCATTAATCATTTGAAAGACTCGCATGCATTGATGGAGCCAAAATAACCAAAATCGAGGCTTTCTCTGCTTATATCTGGAAGGTTATGGCAAGCGTGATTAATAAAGCCGAGGAAAGATGTCAGATGGGTTGGTTGGTTGATGGAAGAACTAGAATGTTTGGAGATCCCACTAATGAATAATTATATTGGGAATGTCCTGTCTCTAGCTTCTGGCGAGGCAAGTGTCATTGAATTAAAGCAAGGATCAATGTCGGAAGTCAGCAAGATCGTTCACGAGGCAATTTCCAGAGTAACGAATGAAGCTCATTTCTTGGACTTGATCGATTGGATCGAGTGCCAAAGGCCTGGCTTGATGATGTCTATGATTGTGTTAGGACGAGGTGGCCCTGCCGTTGTTATTTCATCGGGAAGAAGATTTCCAGTGGCTGAGTTGGACTTTGGCTTTGGGAGTCCGGTGCTTGGTACTGTGCGTTCAACAATAGAAAGGATTGGAGTTGGTTATATAAACGAGAGGCAAAGTGCAAAGGGTGACGGTTCCTGGACTACTTCTGCAATCTTGTAGCCAGAACTGGTAGCTGCGCTAGAGTTGGATTCTGATCGCATATTTCAGCCTGTGAATGCAACACATCTTCAACTCTAGACCTTATCTCTCATGGGAGTGAATCAGAAGAAGCAAGTACTCTTGCACTGTACATATTTCCTGCTGGAGAAAAAAGTACCAAAAGCAATTGTTGATAAGGTTGAGGTTTAAAAGGGTTAGAAGAACGAGATGATACATTAACTCGTGAAATAGCTTTAGAGGTGACACTCATTTAGTGATGGACAGTACTATTAGAGGCAAAACTCGCTTAAAGAGTGAGGGACAGTAGTAATCTTTACGAGAGAGGAGGAAATCAATCTAATACGCTTCTTCTGGAGCTAAAGCATGCAGAGAGATGGACAGTCATATTAGAGGCGACACTCGTTTAAAGAGTGAGGGACAGTAGTAATCTTTACGAGGGAGGAGGAAATCAATCTTATACGCACATGTTTCCCTCTTCTGGAGCTAAAGCATGCAGGGAAAAGTCGACCAGGAAAGGGAAGAAATAAACCTGCAAGCAGCCGAATCTTGTGCTCAGAGTAAAGATAAATAGGTTGGATTGGTGATGTTTTCCTGTAGTCTGTCTCTAGTCTTGGAAAGTATATAACTATATAAATCCAATTCTGACTATTTCTCAACCAATGAATGCAAACCATCTTCAAATATGAAGCTGATTTCTCAAGATGTATGTAAATCAGACCATGCAAGTTCCAAGGCGAAAGCATACTGGCTACAAGTCCTTTTTTTCTCATGCAAGAGAAAGACTCCTCAGAAAAGCTAATGCTATGCTTGGTTCATGTAAAGGTTAGGAAAATAGGGAGGAACCCGGTTCACTGTGGATGACCATGGAAAACGGGATTTAGAGGAGGGGGAAAAAGCAAACAGGTGAGTTTCACACATCTTCTCTCTTTCCCTTCTTCGTTAAACTGGACTAGATTTGAAGTTCTGCACATGAGTTTTGTAAGTAATAAGAATACAGATTTTGAGCGGGGTGAGTTATATAGTAAAAGGCTCGACAATTCATAACATCCAATGGAGAAAAACTCTCACTAATCAAGTGCATCATGAAACTGAAACGATTCACAACAACAATCTAGTCGTCTTACACAAAGGAACCCAAGAACACCAAGGCATGACAAAATCCTTCTGCAAAAGAAACGATAAAATTATACTCTCTAATCTGGCCATCTGTCATCAATATAATCAAGAGCAAATCACCTCAAATTCCCACCTTTATTATTGATTATGGTCTATGAGAAACATTTGCTTTTCTGTACATGGGAACAAAAGAAACACCAGCTGCCTCCGCAGTCTAAGAGTATACTACACACACAGTAATAAGGCCTAAAGCTACTTTGATTACATGATTTTTTTACCCACTTCTAACGTACCCACAAACCATGACAAAGGGAGAATACTACAAAACATGATTTTGAGATACAGATTGAATGAGAGACTGGTGTACATATTCTGTACAAGTTTGTATGCATACTTGTAATTCTAGCATGGTTGCATTGCGTCACTGTCCATTTAGAACTACTTCATCATTTCCGTAATGGAGCAATCCTTCATTTTGAAACCATTCCATTCCTGAACAGCCGTGAAGTCAACCAGGTGGCAACAGAGTTGGAACTCTCTCCACCTCAGTTCTGCTAGATACCTTTTGTGGTGTTCCAAAAATGAAACCAGTGCCCGTAAACATGGCTTGGACAAAGTACGTTTGAACTAGTATGTCACTTCAAGCCAAAATAATATATCAACATGACAGTGGCCAAATGGCTCTAGTACCTTTGGACCCCCTCCACCTCAGTTTCAGAAATAGTTTTGAAATGAGCACAGAGGGGCTACGAACAGATTCTCTCAGCCATTTTCTGCAGACGCTGCACGAGCATCTATAACTAGCATTCAGGAAAATAAATGAATTCCTGGGTGTATAGGTCGAGTCGACCACCTGCTCATTCCTGAGAGGTAGCAGTAGAGGAGGCACCGGCTCCAGGCTAAACCTCTGTTTTGCCTTCTTGAGGAGCCGCGTCCCGAGCAGAATCCCAAGGAAAACATGTAATGTGTACATCAAAAAATCGTGAGGACCTACACAGATGCCACCATGCTTTAAACTATTATCTGCAGTTCTTGAAATAGTATGCAAAAAATATATATATATCTTAGGACTAAAATTCAGCAGAAAATTTATTTTCATTAATACGACATAAGTTAAACAACTTGATACTATTACATGAAACTTGCACATCTGGGAGAAATGCAAACATGTCAGGGAAAGAATACCCACATCAATGAATGTTATTCATAATAATTTTCTCAATTTTAACACCCAACATATTTGTTCTACAATGAAGACCACCAAGTGCACAGTTAGGAAATGTGATAGTATAAATATCAAACGTAATAGAGATTGGGGTAGACCAAAACTAGCATGGATGACAACAAATAAGAAGGCAATGGATGAGTGTGAGTTGAGTGATGAACTTGCTTTACACTGAACAGAATGGCAAAAAAGGATTCACGTACCCGCCTTGTAATTTGTGTATTCGTACTCATTTTCCTATGTATGTAGCCATGTGCATGTGTCTGGATTTTTGGATATTGATGAGTCCAAAACGACAAGCTAGTCAGTATTGGATCGTAAACTAAATAAAGCAAACCGGCTATAACTGGGCTGAGTCCTATATTTGTTCCAAAATAGACATAACCAATCTCTCGTCAGATATTTATTTCATTGTTTCGAATGGAAATTTATGAAGAAATATGGGAATGGATGTGACTTCCGATGCCACCGCTAATAACTTTTTCCCGTTCGGTTTCGGCCCTTAAAACATTTTCGTTCTTCTCTCGCTTCTCAACATCAATTTCAGATAATCATGTAATTTATAATTACAGGACCAACTCAATGAAATGGATCCAAGATCATTTAGAGCCACTCTCTCTACCAACAAACATCAACAAGGAATAATAACAAGCTTGTATAACTACACATGAGTATCCAATATTAAGCTTTACTCGTTAGAAAAACCCAAAAACTGAAATCCTCTTTCCTATCCCCGACAATTCTCCAATTTCCACATCCAAATTTTCTCAAACACTATCTTCAATCTATGACGGAAATAGAAGCTGCATCAAAGAACTTCTCCCCTTGCAAATCTGATCATCATCATCAGCACAAAGAGAGTTGGAGCATCAACAAGAACGGATTCTTATATATTCGTATAAATAAAGATTGATGATATACATATACACATAACACTAAAGCATGTTGTGGCTAGAGAATAGCGGCTGGATGCGAAGTTGAAAAATAAAGTGGATTTCTTAACGTGTGATCCAACCATTTGATGAGAAGAGCACACATGTTGAATGTTTGGCTCTTAGTTCTTAATCTGCAAAAACCAAGGTGCTTTTGGGAAAAACATAATCAAGCTCTTGCACTCTGTGCATTCAGATGATGTCTGCTGATTCAGATTGAAGGTGGACTTGGCATCAGACTCGGTCAACTTGACGCTGAAGGTGGTGGTGTTACGGAGAAGAGGAAGTAAATTCCATTCGGTGGTGGCCATGATCTCTTGGTTTCTTCTCTATTTCTTTTTTTTTTTTTTTCAGTCGTACGAATCATCCCCATCTGTATTCATGATTCTGAAATCAGATGTGTGTGTGTGTCATGGTCACACAGAAACTTCTGAGTGCCTACAATTGCATGTAATTAAAAATTGGTATATGTCAACCATGTGGTGCAAAAGGAGTGGTTTATGATGAAGGTGGGAAGTTCGGCCTGGAGTTGATCAAGAATTGATATTTAAAAGAATATTAAGTGAAATCAAAGGAAGGAAATGGCAAGAATTTAAGGTCTTTGGGCCATTTCCAAACTTCTGTTTACATTTAACACAAATTAGACAGTAGCACGGGATGTTAAATCCATACCAAAAACTAGCATGGAGAGTCTTGGAGGAAAAGTGGAAAACCAAAAACCACGGGGCCATTTCTAAGAGTTTCCCCTTCAGTTAAAAAGGCAAGCCACATTAACGCCCAATTTCTACAATCAAGAAAGTAAGTCCAGCTCAGATGGAAAAACAAGTTCCAGAGTAAGAGAAAGGATAAAATAAGGACACAACGTGTTTTAAAACTGGGGGTGAAATACAAACACTACCATGAGATCCATCGGATTGAGATAGTCCCTAAATAGCATGGATCATGGATGTAAAGAAAATACTAGACAAGATACTGGGTTCCCAAAAAAGCCAAGAAGGTGATTCACACCATGCCTACATGCATTTTTAGGATCGAATTTGGAAGCCGTGCCAAACCAAGGGCCATGTCAGAGCAAACATATCTGTTTGCTCCACTGCATCAATAGTTATTATATTAAACAAATACATGTTTGGACAAAACTACCCTTTAATTACTTGTCATTTAAAGTGGAGTAATATGTTATATTTCCAAATTACTTTATAATTCTCAACACAACAACAAACAAGATAGGTATTTTTTTTTCCGGAATAAATATATTTAGTCAATTGTGCTTATAATTCGCGTCTTGTGTTCTTTTATCAAAAATATAATATAATTAAGGCATTTGTCTACCAAAATCTTAGAAAATGTTGGATATTTTATGAAAAAAATAAAAAATTTAATTTATTTTAAATAAT
Organism: Platycodon grandiflorus; assembly: GCA_016624345.1. Classification (NCBI taxonomy): domain Eukaryota; kingdom Viridiplantae; phylum Streptophyta; class Magnoliopsida; order Asterales; family Campanulaceae; genus Platycodon; species Platycodon grandiflorus. The sequence goes on from CM028362.1 coordinate 38,110,659, forward strand.
ATTAGTTTAAAAAATCAAATTAATAATAGAAATATTGTTGGTAATGAATTGATTAATTGTCGGTTTCAATCAATTCATTATTAAATTTTAATTTAATTGTATAAGTAGATAAAAGGTACTAAAATCGTACGATACTTTAAATTTTTAAAATTATATCCTTCAAATCTAACTATTAATTTTTTATTTCAATAATTAAAGATCACAGATTTTCTCAAAGTTTCGTAAAGTAAAAATGTCCTTATTATATTAATCTTTTTATTATGCAACATAACTTCAATCATAAGTTTAATTTATTAAGCATATTTTTTAAAGTGAAAATAAAAAAAATAACATATTGTTTATTAATGTTTAAATTAGAAAATAATGTTAGAAGGTAGTTAGAAAAGTAATTTTATTAGTTAACTTAATATGGGCAAGTAATTAAAGGGTAGTTTTGTCCAAACTTGTATTTGTTCAATGTAATAACTATTAATGTAGTGGATAAGTAAAAAATGTAGTGGAAATAGTCTCTTCCTTAACTGTTTTGTTAATTTAGATATTACTCCCTTCGTCCCTAAATTATTGTCTTGCTTCCTTTTTTTCTCCGTCCCAAAATAATTGTCTTGTTTCCTTTTTAGGACAACACTTTTACCAATTTACCTTTACATTTTCTTCCAACTTTAATTATGGGTCACATGCACATGAGTATTAAAGGAAACTACACATTATACCAATATTAATAATCAAGTCAATTATTTTTTCTTAATCCGTGTGCCAGGTCAAACAAAACAATAATTTAGGGACGGAAGGAGTATTATTTAACACTCCCTCCATCACAAAAAAATTCAGCCCCACTTGACAAGTCAAACTTTTTAAGATTGTAGATTTAATTGTACCTCCTTTAAATTGCATCAAAATTATACCCTTTTTAGAAATAAGACTATTTTTTTGGGACAAACCAAATAGGAAAGGACTTTTTGTTTTGGAATGGAGGGAGTAATTGATAGTGTTAGCCTGGTCCTAATAGTATTATTCTAATCCTAGTCCTTTCCAAGCAATATGAGGCAAGTAGTCATAGCATATAAATAAGATGTAGTCCACAAAGTTAATCAGAGTTGATTATTGATTAAGATTGTGCTTTGAGCTAATTGTATGTTCTTCTTTCACTATCTTCGTTCTTTTATTACTTCTAATTCTTAACTTTCTTTCGCTTCCGCCATTGTAAGGGTTCATTCATCATACAAAAGCATGTTCAAGACCATAAACGAAGTAGTTTAAAATGACAAATGAGATTCATCAGTTAAACAAATAACTTCAAAGAGAATAAAGAATGTGATTTCCCGAGGAAAATAAAACAAATTTATTATGATGGCAAAAACATGAAAGGCGTTATGATGACTGATCCTGACTGCAAGTATCTACTAAATCCATTACAAAAAGGGCGTATAAACCACAAGTTCAGCACTCGGAAACCATAGCAACACCAAACTCGATGATATATGACAAAAACATCTTCATTTGAGTTTCTAAAAGATTAGCAAAATTTCGGGACTAATAAGTTGACAAAGACAACTCTTAACACTTTATCCGATACAAAGGTTCTCGGACACCATTTCGCCTTTTTCTCCTTTTCGATACAAAAAGATGATATGTTAGTAGAGCCAAACCACAGTTACAAAGAGACAGGCGAGAAGTTTATCCAAAGACAACTTATTACAGGGTTCTATAACTACCCTGGGAAGTCCGAGTAACAATTATTACAGCTTCATTTTTTAATTTAATTTATTTTTTTATTGTATCCAACTTCAATTTGTTCACTCCAAATATGTGGAGTAAATTTAAATCACCCAGTCAACTGCATGATAATTATTAAAAAATGAATCTTCGAGTAGAACATCCCAGAAAGGATGTAACACTCTTTGAGTCTGTGGAACAGAGAGAGTACTAATCTAGTCCTCTTCACATATAACTCAAAATACTCAACTCAACCTTTGTCCCAATCACTTGGGTCAGCTACATGAATCTTTCCCGCCATTCGATTCGATCAAAGCAAGGTCATCACATATAACTCAAAATACAACATGTATTGTTTGTTTTTTCTCTGTCCAACGGAGAGTATTAATCCAGCCCTCTTCACATATAAGTCAAAATACAAAATGATTTTTTGGTTTTATCACTATGATTTGGCGGGTATGGTAAATTATGTAAAAGAGCCGTGTCTGGCAGACTGGCACGCATGTCACATGATAATAGGGTTTCCAGAAATACAGTAGGATTTTGCTTCTTAAAGGCCATTAATTTACCAAAGTCACATAAGAATTTGGTTACTTATATCAAATCAAGATATGTTCAGAAAAGAGAGCATGAAAGTAATTACTGGAGTTTTTACAAGAACTTATATCCATCTGTATTTTAGATATTTATTTAGATGTTTTATGTATACGGCCATGACATCATGTGTCTATGTAGACATTTGACACTCACATCCATGTCCAAAAGTCATAGCTATTCAAAGACCTTTATTTTAGGTACTCACATTGGCAAAGCAAATATTGTGTCACAGTTGGTACTTTTGCATACTATTCAGTTTTTTCCGTAATTGCTCCCCCTTCTTTTTCCAATCAACCCTTCTTCCCTTTCTGTTTTTTCTTACAGAACTATATCTCTTCATAATACTATACATATATAAATAAGCACGCACATCAAAGAATCTGTTCCTCTTTAGTTTTAATTCACTCATTGCAGCCGCCCCAGTTCCCTTAATTCCCAATTCCTCAGCTTTACCCAAAAACAGAAATTGAAAAAAAAAAAAAAAAAAGAATATCATGATCAATCTGTTAAACACAAAGTTCAGAATTGAGAAAGATAACAACAGATAGACAAAGAAATGGTGAAGGAACAGACTTACCTCCAATACCAGGAACCCTGTCGCCCACTTTTCACCTCTAAATCCAAAAGTGTGTCTTCAGTCATGTGCCATTAACAAGTCAATCCCTAGAGTTCAATGAATTTGTCATAGGTCTGACTGACATGGAAAGTATAGTATAAAATTGGCATTCAAACGCAGATGAAAAACCATTGTGTCATTAACAACTTGATTGCTAAAGTTCCATGAATTTCATATGACATGGAAAGTAAAGTACTCCCTCCGTTCAGTCAAAGAGTCCACGTTTGAAAAGTCTAATAATTAAGGGATAATGAAGGGATATATAAATATCATTAGATTTATTCATAATTACAAAAATGCCTGAGGATAGTCAACATGTTTATATCACATGTAGAGGGTAAAGTTAAAAAGTTATAAAGATTTTAGCCATATTTTTTTAGAAAGTGGACTCTTTAAGTGAAACATCCCAAAATAGAATAGTGGACTCTTTGCCTAGAACGGAGGGAGTATAAAATTAGCATAAGTCCAAACATATATGAAGAACAGTTAACATAATTTTTAACCAAAAAGTTCATTGGAAAAATTAAGTACCACCACAATGGGAATACGATTAAAATAATTGCATATTCGCCCGAGGAACATGATCCTATCCCCAATGAATATCCATCTTGCATGTAGCAACCAGGTTTCCTTTCGAAAATCCCATATACTGGTCCATCCCAATTGAAGAGGTACGTAAATATGACCAATTTTAGGATGGATATTTTAACATTTTTTTATTTAGTTGGAGCAACCTTTGAAAACTACTACACTAAAAGTACTATAATTCATGTGTTCTATAAGTTATAAAAAACCAATTAAATCATCACCAAATATGAAATCCAAAAATTTATCAAATTGACCAAAAAAGTCGGTGTACCTCTTCAATTGGGATGAAGGTAGTAGCTTTTAGGGTCACAAGCAGGAGCCTTACTGACAACCTATGTAGCCTATGCCAGTACAAGTAAACCAATACATACATCAAGGCAGGAGGTCATGATATATCATGCACTGAACTGCAAATGACTAAGGCGCCTCGTAAAGTATGTTCCACCAGCAGGTTTCAGACCACAAATCAATTTGAGAACCTCTAATACAAAAGAAAAAAATCAGATAAATAGTATGGACAAGAAATTAGAAGGGGAAAAAACAATCTGTTCATAGTGGTCAAGAGCAAAACTACTTGTAAGTTCATGTTTCAGGATCCTTTTTCTAAAATGTGTGACAGTAATCAAGATTGTAATTCCAAGAAAGTAATTGATGCATTGATGTCCATAAGTGCTAAATGTCGCACCCCATTTTTACTAAACGTCGCACCCAGCCTGCGAAAATTACCATATTGCCCTTCACTCAATGTAAGGGTCCTACAAGTAAGTCTTCTCATCTGTGATCACATTAGTTTATTGTTTTATGGCAGACGGTTGAGCTGACTCGAAAGTCTTTATGATCTCTAACAGTAACAATTGGGCTAAAATAGTGTTCAGATCTAGAGATCACAGTGCAGCTATTTCTTAGGAATTTGCTTGAGAAAAAATTAAGTAGACTGCAATTTGCAAGGGAGTTTGGCCTAGCATCATAAATATTATGCTTGTCATTTTTCATTTGCTACGCTGACTGATGCAATATTTTTTCCTTCATAAGCAAAATCCATAAAGAATGCCAAAGGGAATTTTGTTTGCCAAGACACGGGGCAGACGGGAAGCTAAATATGAAGCAAACCACATCAAGGCAATGATTACCAACAAATCTTATCACAACTGCAGTCACCAATCAAGAATAAAGATTTATTCTGGCTATCCTCAAAGAAAAATGGAAATGAGTGTCCTTACAGCACTTGATAGAGTTCCTTTTTCTTAGTTGGGGAAGATGACCTAATTGTTGAAGCAATTCCATTGTTTTCACACATTGGCATGAAAATGAAAGGGTGAACTAACCTACCTATCTAAGCTCTACAACACTCTTTCAGTTAAGTACGCCCTTTCTAAGACACACCAATATATCTGAGAGCCCACTCCATGATAACAGACACCATAAAAGATAACAGTACTAAAAAAATTACAGCCCATACTCATTGAGAATATTAATTTCAAGCTCAAAATGGACCTAAAAACTTTCAAAATAATCAAATGGTTAGTAAATCCATAACCCTCTCAGACTAAGCCTTCTACCCCACATCAACAGAATCTTCTACTCAAGATATTAACAGCCTCTAAACCAACCCGTTAACAATCATGGAGAGAGAAGACAATTATTTTTTTTTTGATAAGTAAAAGATAGTATAAAAACGGTGTCAAAACAGGTGACGCATCATGTACACTAGGAGTATACACAGACCAACAAACTTAATTAATAGCAATATTATCCACAAAATCGACTAAAGGATGAGCTGAAGAAGGAAGCTTCTCCGAACACCAGAAGAAGAGAAAGTTAAGCAGGGACTCTTTCAAAGAAGAAATAGAGGAATCCACATTCTCAAAAACCCTCCTATTTCTCTCGCACCAGATTGTCCAGCAAAAACCTAGCGGCGCTGTGTCCCACACGCAGCTTTTTCTCCTCCTTCTGAAAAGGGACCAACCTTTGCAAACAAGGAGGGAAACATCTTGTAGCCATAATATTTAGTTCTTTTTTCCTTTTTTTGGTTTTTTTTTGGTTTTGGGGGGTGGGGGCTCATTTACTAAGCATAATCAAATTAAATGCCATAATAAAGTGAAGCTCTAGCCTCTAGGACAATGCCCCTTCTACACCTACAATTCAAATCCTTCACCAACTCGTAGTGACCCTTTTTTTCAAAAAGAAATTTTAACTCCACCTATGCTGTGCTTAAAACAACCTTCACACAAACGGTCCCAAGCCCAGAGACCAACAGCCAATGTAAACTCTTTCGGAAGACTTCATAGAACATCAAGAGATAAATTTTCCTGAGATATAGAAGACAATTCACAAGATGGTGGACTAGGCATCCACAGTCCACCTAACATGAAAGTGGAATAAAACAAAGAAAAAATTTAAAAAAAAAAACTAAGAAAGTAACACTCTACAATTACTATATGTCAAACCCAGATAATCATGTTTGAACTTCGGAAATATTGTCTTCCAATCCCACAATCAGCCTGCTATAACAACTTAGAAATAAGTGTTCTGAGGATTAAGGATGATAAAAGTGGAATCAATTCTCTTTCTGGCAAGAGCCATTTGCAAGGAATCCAGGTGAAGTTAAAAAATAATAATAACGAAAACAAAATGAACTTGCATCAAATCAGCCTTGATAACATCCAAACAGGTGTGAACAAAAGTGACATAAATAAACGACCTGGCATCTTCGCTTTATTCCCAACCAAATCCTCAATGGGCTTCCTCACATCCTCCTCAAAAGGCATCTCCAACTACCCACTGCTCTCACTCGATAAGGGGCTCCAATCAAATCCCAAAGATAATCCTGTATACTAGGATATGCCCTTATTTAATGGTATTTCCTATACTTAATGCATAGTAGACTAATAAAGAAAACAAAAGAATTTCATACATTCATAGTAGCTTTAATATCCTTCTAAAGACGACACCTTAACTTCTTCAATGCACCTCCTACCAGAAACCCCAGCTAATTGGTGCATACTTCCATTTCACTGAGAGGGCAACAATTCTAATATCACCAAAACTCCTCAGCAATCTTTTCCAAAACATACTTCAAATATTGCATCAGTCCACCTGACACTGTCATAATCCTCTGCTACCTCAATCACTACCACCTACTCTTGTGTAAATAACCAGACAAACCCCCAATCAACCATAGCATGTGTTTCAATCACCATGTGAACTCTCTACAAAGACCCAACATATGAGCTTAATGAGTAAGTTTACTTTTTCTTTTGCATTACGAAAGCTTGTTCTAATCATAGCTATAAAATATCCACTTTTAATTTCTCTACTAAAAAAGTAAACTTTAAAAAAAGGAAGTACGGATTGCATCATGACATCATATTTTTTGTAGGCATGCATTCATTTAATATGATGCAACATATTAACAACTTTAAAAAAAGGAAGTACAGATTGCATCATGACATTATATTTTTTGAAGGCACAGCATTCAATTAATATGATGCTACAGATTAACTGCCATGTCACATGTGTGCTAAGGATATAAGATAAATAGGGAATAAACAACTAACCACAATAGAGCTATAATAACGTCAAATTGTTGGACTGTAGTTCAAGGTTATGTTTGTACAACCATCAGATAGACATAGAAAAGGCTCCAATGGACAAGTAAAGAGTCAAAAATTTCAAGAGCGAGTTGACCTAAGGAAATGGCACTATATATATAGAGAGAGAGAAATGACTCACCAGATTAGAATTGGAAATTTATCAAGCTGTGGCAAATTCACATTCAGCAACCACTGTCAACCGCATTCCTCCCTGTGTACAAAAAGATAGTGTGACTCTCCTCATCTTAGGAATGGCAAATTTGGAGAAGAGTCTAAGCTGATATTTATGTGCAAAAAGCTTTTCTTTACGGAAACAAATAGGAGAAGCAAATTATAGTCTTATATGTGAACCAAGGCCTTTCCAAACAAAGAGGGTAGTTCATTGCAGCCCTATAATCAAAAATCAGCTTACCTAACAAAATTGAGTGATGAAAGAGTAAACGCATAAAGAAAAGACCCAGCACCGCACAAAGAATAAGGATTAACAAAACTTAGTATATAGTTCACTTATAAGGTCAATAACAAATCTTAGAAAGTTGCATCCAAATATAGACTAACATAAATATATCATTTACAATCTAAGAACTAACCTTTTAACAGTTCCTTGATCATTCTTGATTTCTAATTGTTAACTGCTGGTTCCACCCATCAACTAAGGTAGTGGATGTTATTTCATCTACAGATGCTTCACTCTCAGAAATATGATCGCATAAATTGAAGGCTTCCACTACCTTCCCTTCCTTGCACAGCCCATTTGTTAATGTATTATAAGTAACAGTATCTGGAACAATTCCCTTTTCTTTCATCTCCGCAAGGAGCTTAGCAGCTATGTTCACTTCACCTGATTTGCAATACCCCTCAATCATGATGGTATAAGTAATCTTATTAGGGTGTATCCCATAAGAAGACATATCCTGCAATATGCTCCTCACTTCATCCATCTGACCTAGCTTACAATAACCACCTATTAATGCAGTATAACAGAAAACATTTGGCAACAAACCCTCCATCCTCATCTCATCAATCAGAAGTTTCGCATCTTGAACACATCCACTTCTGCACAATCCATTTATCAGAGAAGAATATGTGATAGAAGTTGGCAAAATGCCTCTGCTCCTCATATCATCACGAAGTCTAAAAGCCTCTGTCAAATTTCCGCTTCTACAGTAGGCCCTAATAAGTGTATTAAAAATAACAGAATTCAGCTCAATTTTCTGACTAATTAACTCGTTGAAGAGACTTTTACCCTCTTCGATTTTCTCATCTTTACAAAATCCATCTATCATGACTCCATATGTATGGACGTCAGGAGTCAGGCCATGCTCTTTGCAGTCATTCATAAGCTTCATAGCTTCATCCATCTTACCCATCTTGCAGAGCCCATGTATCAGCAAACTTTGAGTAAAAGTGTCTGGTAAAATTCCTCGTTTAATCATCTCTTCCCTCAGTTTAAAACCTTCCTCCAGTTTACCCTCTTTGCAACACCTTGAGATCACTGTGTGATATGTAATTCTGTCCCACTGTAACCCACTCTGTTGCATCTCTTTAAGAATCCTGCCAGCTTCTTCTATATTACCTGCTTCACAAAGTCCATGAACAAGAGCATTTGAGGTAACTATGTTTGCAGCAAACCCTTTCTCTAGTAGTCTAAACCAAAGGTCAACTGCTTCTGAATGCTTTCCCTGCTTACACAGGCCACTAACTATTGTTGTGAGCAAACCATCATATGGTCTTAAATTCCTTAATAACATTTCGCTAATCAATTGGAGCGCAGAGTCCATCCTAGAGTTCATACAGAGCCAGCGAATGACAGAATTAAATGCACCAACATTTATGGATAAACTCATTGAAAGCATCTCCCCTAAAAGTTGTTCGGCTTGACCCATTTGATTAGCCTTGCAAAATCCCTGAATAAGTGTATTAAAGGTAACTGAATTAGGATTAAAGCCTTTTGACAACATATCATCCCTGACCTGCAACGCATTCCTCATATTTCCCTTTTTGCAATATCCGTCAATCAATGTATTATAAACAACTTCATTTGGGACAAACCCCTTGTCAGTCATTTCTTTCAAAACAAAATTGGCATTATCGTATTTCTCCATTTTCATAAGCCCATTAACAAGCACACTGTATGTAATAAGATTTGGGCTCACACCATCTTTTATCATCTTCTCTTTGAACCGCAAAGCTTCTTCCAAATTCCGATCCTTGCAAAGACCGTGAATAAGATTATTATAAGTTACAACATTCGGCAAAATACCCATTTCCTCCATCTTAAAAAATAATTTCATTGCATCTTTAACCTTCCCTCCTTTGGAAAATGCATTTATAGCGGTGGTGAACAAATAAACATCGGGTACAACAACTCTACTAACAATGTTGAAGACCTCGTAACTTTTCTGAAGCATATTTTCCTTAACAAGAGAACTCAACAGAAAATTACAAGTCATCAAAGATGGGAGCAAACCCTTACTACCTAACAACCGAAACACATCCAACGCAATCTCAAATCCAACATTTTTGAATTGTGTAGAATAAACATGAACCAACAAGTCAAATGTCTTGCCGCCAATAACAGGATCATTCAACTCGGAACCCAAATGAAAACCCACCAAGGCCATTGTAATCTCAAAATGCTTATTCTTAGGATCACTAAGCAAAACAGGAAGCTTGCCGTCAATTAACCGAATCAAAAGCAATCTAGCGGTACCATCATGTTTCGAAGCGATAAGCAAACGAATTAACAAGCAATAAGATTTAACAGTGAACTTAAATTGGCAAGATTCGGAGGCAAAATAAAAGAATTTCAATGCAGTAAGTGGGTTAATCGACGACCGAACGTCGAACAAAAGAGAATCGAACTGGTGTGGGGACAAACGTGATAGTATATCATTACATTTAGATGAATCTAGAGATGGGTTTGAGAGAATTGAAGTTACCCACTTGAGGAAACTCTGATCAAGTGGCTGTGGTTGATTCCGGGGCTCTAATGGCGGCTGTGGTTGTTCTGGATTTGATTGTGTTGGTTGTTGGCTGTTGTGTTGGTGGGTAATCGAAGTTAGGAAGGCTAAAGGTCGGTTCTTGAAGGGTGAGAATTTCAGGAATTTTGTTAAATCCATTAGGGGGTGATGAATAATGAAGAGCAATAGATTAGATTTATGGGTATTGCTTGTTGGGCACGAGCAGCGCCGCCCTTCATGGATTTGATGGAGGTTGTAGTTGTAATGGTGGAGGCGGAGCCATGAGTTTCGGTGGCATTGAGAGGAGCGGAAAGAGCCACGAGGAGAGAGTTTTGGGTCAAAAGTTCAAAACCCGGCCGTAATGGTGGCAGGGCGAAATCAGGGTTTATGGAAGAAGGACGACCATATACGCTTTGGGCCTTGTCAAAAAGTCCATCACTCTCCGTTACTTTTTCCGTCAAATATTGGTTTAAGGAGTATATAATTTGGTCCCTTAACTTAACACTTATTCTTAGTTTGGTTTGAGATATTTGATGTTTTCTATAATGGTCCTTAAACTCTATTTTGGACTTACAATTAGTCCCTCAATTGACGATCATCAATTTTGCCGTTAAATTTTTAGTAAAAAGACGTTAATACCCTTAATAGAAAATAAATAAATAAAATTGAGTTTTTATTACACAACTCGTAGATACACTTTAAGCGAAGAGAACGAGTTACAATTTCATAGTTAGGGTTCTTTAGAAGGGGTGAGTAAACCCGTCCATCGACCAGCAAGGGCCCGGCCCCCAAAGCCCGTGCCTGCGAATTGTGTAATAGTTCGGAGCTTTCAAAGTTAGGATGCCCGTGACTCGGCTACTACCGGGCCTGTAGACACCCAGAATTCGTACACCTACATTATACGAATTGTCTTATAAATAATTGTTTATTTATAAATGGACTAACACTTGTTTCTATGATCATTTTAGAAGAACAACATATCAAATAGGACTAACGACGTCCAACAAACACAACAACTTCAGTTAAATTAACATCAAAGGTCAAAATTGAAGATACAAAGCTTAAAGGAGCTAAAGTGCAAGACATCAAAGCCTGATAAAGGCAAAAAAAACAACCTTGATGCGCGGCTGGCAGACTTGGTGCGCCGCAACACCAAAAACAGAGTTTGGTGCGCAGACACCAAGCCTGGTACGCCGCGCAACAAACCATGCAAATACACATAAAGTCAAGCCGCTTGACTGCTCTGCAAGATGGCCGATGGCTGTGGACTTCGGTGGCAAAATGAAGCTTCGTGATATCTTGGGCCAAAGAGTAATCATAAACAAATCTCTCTCAATCCTTCCTATAAATATACCATCTCTCCCTCTCTCTCACAAAGAAGATCAATCTCCCTCAATATCTCACTCCCAAGCTCACTCACGGTAGAAGAAAAAAAAGAAGAGAAAAGAAAGAAGAAAGAAAAGAAGAGTTCACTGCTTTTTCCCTTTCTCTCACGTACGCACACATACACGATAAACTCACAAACACAAACACACTATGTGTTCTTAGAACACAACTAAAACACAAAATGTAAGTCTTCCTTTCCTCGTATCGATAGCAGTGGAAGCAAAACAGTCAGGCTACGAGCTAGCTTGATCAAATATAACATAACGGCTTAGAACTTGGCTCGAGTTCTGTAAAACGACAGAAGGTAATCCCTTCCAATCGTTAGTTTATTTATCCGTTTCAATATGTAAACATGTTGAATGAATTGCAAATGTGTATATATTCATTTCGGTACATTTGATATATAAATACATGTATCATATTCATTAATTTCAAATATCGAAATATCCGTTTTTATTTATATAATTAATATTATATATATATATATATAGATACTAGATAACTAAAAAATTTATTTTAGTTATTTTCGTTAAATATAAGTACATATTATAGTCATTTTGTTTATTTTGTAATAAATAAAACATGTATACACTTTATAACATAAACGGAAATATAAATCTCCGTGATATATTTTCTCCAGTCAAATAGGATAACAAACTCATGATAATTAAATATGAGCATGCAATCATGTAGAGACCGAAAGAGCGAGTTGAGTGCGTAAAACCTTCCCAACTCGTAACTTAGCCTCCGGACCCACAATTTCAGTTTTTCTCTCGTTTTCTTTATAAACGAGAGTGGCGACTCTGTACTTTAATATAAATGTGGCATTCACATTTATAACATTTTTTCGGGAGTCCAGAGTGAAAGGCCCAAAAACGATCTACGGATCGGGGTGCTCACAGGGCCCTTAATTCTTTCCAGACCGTTAGGCCCAGCCCGGCCTGCGAACTACAAAACTACGTCGTTTTGTACATATATACGTATTAATGCCTTAATGCTTCAAACCTTATCACTTTACTAAAAAAAAGTGCGTCCGCCGCTATCGACGTGAGTTTGTTGGTGCTAGTATTCACGTATATTAGCTGTCACATTTTTCATATGATTTGAAAACTGAGGTTGTTGGATGTAATAAGTGTCTTAAAGCCTCGTATAATTGATTTGGTTTAAGCTTTGATATGGATAACTAGCTAGTTTTTTATAAGCATCAACACAAGATGATTTGCAGTTCTCTCTATATTCTGTTCCGAGATTGCAGAATTCATAGATACAGTGACAGATTTCTTTTGTTTTGAGAAGTAGAGTTGTTTAAGTTGCTCATGTACATATGGGACAATGAAGCTTGTTGACCCACTGGTAGAAAACTTCTTGGAATAAAGAAGCATAGATAATTTTATCTTGTATTTAAAGTAGACTGTTTAAGTTGCGGTGGGATATGGATCAAAATTTGATAAGTATAAAATTTTTAAAATTTGGTATTAAATCGGTAAACCCGTTAAGTCGAGCCTATGAAAAATCCGCGTAAAGCCCATTATATTTATCCCGCATAATTAAAGCCTGCATGTAATATTAGGCTTTTGATAGTTTCATGGGCCTACACCGGGCTTTAGGCCCGTGCACACCCCTATTAAATCTTTAGTACCAAATTGATCAAGAAAGCATCTTTAGTACCAAATTGAAGACAATAAGGTACTTCAATTGAAGTATAAAGTGTACACCGAGGTATGTCTATTTTGTTTTATAATTTTTTTTTTTTTGTAAATATAAGGGTTTCGAGACTTTAGTCTGTTTAAAAGGATGATTAACTTTAGTCTGTTTAAATGATGCTTATTGTTTATTAATGCTATTTCGAGTTCATTGATGTAGTTTTCAGTTAAGTAATGGAGAGTAATTGCAAACTCTTTGTCAAACTCCCCATATTCCATTAATTAGCATCACCATGAGAAGAAAGTATGAACACAAATTTCCTAATAAGAAACTCTCGGGCATCACAAGAGGTTATATAGGTCTAAAAATGCTCAAAGTAAGGGGTGTACAAACAAGACACATATGAAACCATTAGAGGGGCCATCAAGGCATCCTTATTAGAACAAACACACATCTAAACAACATCACAAGAGGTTATATAGGTCTAAAAATGCTCAAAGTAAGGGGTGTACAAACAAGACACATATGAAACCATTAGAGGGGCCATTAAGGCATCCTTATTAGAACAAACACACATCTAAACAACATTACAGTACATAATATATCGACATTCAGACTGTCACCGTTAGTTCCCTTTCATTTGACTTCCATTTTAGAGATTCCTCCTACTCATTCACATTGAAAATTCAGTGCACTATGCCCTGCAGTTCAAGTAGACATTGCTCTTTAGACACATTTTGGACTGCCATTTCATATCAAATACAAGAATACTTCTAAATTAGACTAAAAACTTGGCAATTGTAGAGATTAGCAACCAAACAACTGCTTGTCATGATAGTATTAGACTTTTCTTGTATTCTCATGAGCATCAATCCAATACTCATGGTTTACACATCAGTATGCATGACAAAATGTACTGTCCAAAGTGCAGTTGAAAAGGATGGTATTAGCAGTACTAAATGTACAGTTTCTCAGTCTGAATCTAAATGAGTGACTCTTCTTTCTGTTAAATTGACAGTTTGGATGATCAATCTATGCTATTGTATCATCTATGTGACTTGTAATCTTCCTAAGAATCTGTCTACATATCTATGATATCAGCAACTCGAAACCAGAAAAAAAGTTCGACATTGCCTAATGCATCAACTAAAGTTCGAGCTGGCAACTGCATGTTGTCAGGTTCGAAATACATATTGTTTCTGCATCTGACACTTCAAAGTGAGACTCATCTTTGCATTACATGTCGATGATCATCTACGCCATCTTGTTGTATCTATAACTTGTAATCTTATTTTAGTGCTACATACCTTTTTTTCTTAAAGCTATGGTATATCAGCAACTGAAACTATAACATTTGTATATATATGCATGTGCGTGTGTGGGTGTGTGTGGATGTGTCATTTTGTACGAAGTTAAGATCAAGTTGGCAACAATATGATCTTGATAATGCACAAAATGGCGCGGTCAGGAACTCTCTAGGAATCTTATCGGTGTTTGGATATCTGGGCTTGAGCTAAGGACCTGAAATGACAAAAAGAACACGCTAGGGTGAATGCAGGGGCTTGCCCTGCTAAAGCACTCCGGCGTGAGAATAAGAACTTGCTTATCAATTTGACAGAGCCTTAGCTTGTGAATAGTGAACGTACCTTAGACCAAGAGCTGGCTTGGCTTTTATAATGAAATGGAGTAATTAGTGGGCTGATTTTGAGGGGTGTCAATCACCATAATTGAGGAGGAGTAACTGCCGGGTGTGATTGGGGTTAATCCCTGATTTCCAGCCTGTGATATTGGGCACGAGTAAACGTGGCCCGTGATTCTTGGAGACAGTTACTGGCCTGCTTTTTCGTGCTCGTGTGGTGATATGCTCGCAGATTGGATCATGCTCGTGTGTTCGCTGCCTTCCCGGATGAAGTCCCTGCCCGATTATGTCCTGACCGGCATATCCGGGCATCAAAACATATATGTGTCATCAATGGCCCCCTGCTCCTTGTCCAAGAAGTATTTATGCTCGTGGCGAGGAGCAATCAAGGCTTTGGGAGCGCGACTGGATGATGTGACTCATGAAGTGATCGAAAGGACAACCGCTTCCGTTTGGGAAACCGTGCCTGTTTGGTTTCGAGGCGTATTAAATGCGGAGGGTAGGCCCAGGCCTAGGCCTGTAGGCGCCCGTTGGAGGCCCAATAGCCTTGGAGGGAAAATGTAAACCTTAAATAGCCTTGAGTGCCTCCCTTTGCCATTTTTACAGATTATTTTCCCCTGCTAACGCCATCGCTGCTAGAGTTTTTCGTGGAGCTTCCATCCTTCCAGAATTCTTGCTGCCTCAGTTGCTATCTTCGCGAGTTCATCCTTTTTCTGTATTACAAACTCCAGGTATTTGCCCGCATCCTTCTCTCAATTTCTCTGTCTTGCTTTCGAGTTTCCTTTTTTGGGGGTATCGTCAATAGCCATGAATCGGCAATGGGAAGGATGTTGTTTTGTGAGCGTTGATCCTCAGATGAGGAGAATTTTGCGTTGTGAAGCCTCTGAGAGGGTTTAAGCCGCGTATAGCGATAGATCTTAGATTTAGGGTTTCTTTCCTCCTTATACCTCCTTTAGTTAATGCCATACTTAGCTAGTCTTCTTTTTCCCCTTGTAGTGATGTCATCCTCCGTTAGTCTCCGCGATGCATCTGATTCAGAGGCCACCCATTCGGAGGAGGCTTTTGACTACGATCGTGAGCAAGGCTTGAGCGAGCCGAGTTCTGAGTCCACCCCCCCAACTTCTCCAGTGAGTGATTCTTCTAGCGAGGTCCAGGTCACCCGAGTAGTTGAAGCCCCGAGCACAGATGACGATTCAGCGAGCTCGAGCTCGCCGAGACTTGCTCGGGCCCGAGCTCGTGGTGTCCGATCAAAGCCAGCTTCCCTTTCAGGGACCTCAGATGATTTGTGGAGGTCTTTCGATGGAGATAGGGATGTTCAAAACTGGTTCTCTACATTAGGGATAGATGAACAAATGTATCGCGTTAAAATGCTCGATCCTCGGATTGACGATGTGGAGTTTCGCGACTACACAGATCGGGTGGTCTTCTTCTACGAATTCTTTCATGTGGGGTGGCGCTTGCCCCTAGATCCCTTTATAGTTGAGTTCTTGACGGCTTCTCATGCCGTCCCCTCTGACCTCATGTTGAACACGGCTCGAGTTCTGAGCTCGTTTGTTGTATTGTGCCGCCTGCTCGGCTTCGAGCCATCTCTGCCACTGTTGAGGAAATATTTTGTGTTTAGCACGGACAAAAGGACACAACGTATTTCTGCCCGCTCAAAGCCGAAATGTCCTCGTCTCTTTAGTGACTTCCCCAACAAGACCGAGAAGTGGGACGAGAAGGTTCTGCTCGTGGAGTCACGACTTGGGTGGCCCTTTCCCCCAGCTACCGATAAGGCGGTGCCTCCAAGAGGGAATGTTGACACTTCATCGTCGGGAGATCGCGAGCTGAATGCTGCGATAGAAAAAGCTTTAGATATTGACGGCCAGACTCAGGCTTGGACTTTCGACTGGAAGTCTTTGACTGGTGATATCGAGCTCTTGCGTCTGGCCGGTGTTCATCGTCTGCCCGTTGGGGGAGTTCCCGCCAGGGTAATTATGGCTGATGAGGTGCCACACCCTGTTTGGGGTCCTCATCCAGATATGGTTTTCCCAGGCGATTGTTCAGCCTGCAAAGAACTTGGCGCCAGTTACGTTGCGTCCCTGGATCCCTCTGGTCTGGCTCTGTTTTTCTGTTTTTAACTTAATATTCTCCCTGTTGTCGATCTAATGCTATGTTTTGCTCGTAGAGATGAAGAAGGTAAACGTTGACTTTGCCAAGAAGGCTAAGAGGGATGCTGGCGAGGGTCGATCTACGCTTTCTTCTCTGCCTCCGGTGGTGGTACCTAAGGTCCCCTCTGGGGATCCCAAAGTGGGTCCATCTGGGATGGTCCTGGGCAAGTCCAAGGCTCCGGCGACCGCTACTCCGTCATCTCGGTCGTCTCCTCGGCGCTCATCGGCCGCTCGCTCGGAGGATGTCTCTGATCCCACCGCTCAGCAGGACCCAGCTAGCTCAAGTGGTACTCATGCTCCATGAACTGTGTATTTATTCTGGAGGTCACAGGTTCGAAACTGGGTACGCCAGTTTCAGGGTGTGAGGAAGTGCAAAAAACCTGCTGCCAGTGTGACACCACATGAACCACACTGCCAGGAGCGGGGAGACCCCTGTGAGCTTGATTGATCGCCGGTCCAGAACCTCTAGCGGGTTCCCGGAACAATTATGTCTCATCAGAAAAGGCGCCCTTTTTTGTTGAGGGGATGACCTTCCTTCCGGGGGACTTGCCCGGAGACAGGACTTGCTGCTCGCGGGAGCCGGAAGTCGGGTACATCCGTTTAAACTCATGATCTCCCCACCCCTGGCAGTGGGTTTTTGCCTTCCTCATGCCCCTGAAACTGGCGAAACCCAGTTTCGAACCTGTGACCTCCAGGAGAAGTACACAGATTGTGGAGCATGAGTACCACTCGGGCTAGGGAATCGAACCCGGGTCTTCTGGGTGAAAGCCAGATATCCTAACCGCTGGAACCAACTGATGATGCACAAAATGGCACGGTCAGGAACTCTCTAGGAATCTTATCGGTGTTTGGATATTTGGGCTTGAGCTAAGGACCTGAAATGACAAAAAGAACACGCTAGGGTGAATGCAGGGGCTTGCCCTGCTAAAGCACTCCGGCGTGAGAATAAGAACTTGCTTATCAATTTGACAGAGCCTTAGCTTGTGAATAGTGAACGTACCTTAGACCAAGAGCTGGCTTGGCTTTTATAATGAAATGGAGTAATTAGTGGGCTGATTTTGAGGGGTGTCAATCCCCGTAATTGAGGAGGAGTAACTGCCGGGCGTGATTGGGGTTAATCCCTGATTTCCAGCCTGTGATTTTGGGCACGAGTAAACGTGGCCCGTGATTCTTGGAGACAGTTACTGGCCTGCTTTGTCGTGCTCGCGTGGTGATATGCTTGCAGATTGGATCATGCTCGTGTGTTCGCTGTCTTCCCGGATGAAGTCCCTGCCCGACTATGTCCTGACCGGCATATCCGGGCATCAAAACATATATGTGTCATCAGATCTACATATAGATATTGTCATGATGAGAAGTGAAAGTATGTATAGACACTCCTAGTGTAGCTCATTGACTCGCTTAATTCTAGGACTTCTGCATTATGATATACTTGAAACTAACTATATTATGAAAAGTGTTTACCTTTTGATTGGGCTTGCCTAGCCCTGAATCTGATCAGTCCTGTTCATTCCATCACCAATTAAGGCACCCCTGATATGATGAAGTTCATTGAGGACATTATTCATATCCACGCGATTGTTTGGTGATTCTGCTGAGCATGCCAGACCGATTTCGATCATTGAAACAATGCTTATTAGCATTTTTTCTCTTCCACGGGAATAAGTTTCGCTGTTCACGTGGTCTGTATTCATCTCTATTCCATCTCCTTTGCCATTGTCCTCTTCTTTTGCTACAGCTGTTTCGCCTCCTGTGAACATATATGGATCTGCAATGTCCATAACTTGATTGGGAAGTGCCATCTTGGCATAGTTATGGAGATTTAAACCGTCCTTGAACATCTCATCGGTTGGTCTTCTTCCTGTGAGCATCTCCAGCAGTAGAATGCCATAGCTGTATATATCTCCACTCGTAGATGCCTTTCGCCCCATCCCATACTCTGCAAATGTTTCAAAGCACGTGTGACAGTTAGTCATTGAAAAGATAACTTGCGGAGAATGATATCGTACGCTTTTTGTTACCTGGCGCTGCATAGCCCGTAGATCCTTTTATCCCAATTGAGCTAGTTTGCTCTTCTGAAATGGTAGCGGCTATATCTGGAATGAGCCTTGCTAATCCAAAGTCGCTGACATGAGCAGTGAGGTCATTATCAAGAAGAATATTGCTCGGCTTCAAATCACAATGAACAATTGCTGTTTCACAAAGGTTGTGTAGATAATGCAGTGCAGAAGCCACATCGATTGCAATATTCAGTCTCTGTAGAAGATTTAGAGTCCTCGAGCCATGCACATCGCCAACTTGCGGATGCAACCACATGTCCAAACTTCCGTTAGCCATGAATTCGTAGACTAGAGTTTTGAAATCATTACCTTTAAAATCCAAGCTGGAGCAGTAAGTTAAGATCTTGACGAGATTTCTGTGTCAGATGTTCCTTAGTGCCCTGCATTCGGCCATAAAGCTCTTGGAAGCTTTACTGTTTTGAAGGTTGAATACCTTCACTGCAACTAGGCGTTCTCCCTGTTTGTTAAGCGTTCCTTTATAGACCGACCCAAAACTTCCCGCGCCAATTAAGTTCCCTAACGAAAATCCTGCAGTTGCATGGTAGAGTTCGTTGTAGGAAACCCTTAAAATCTTGTCAAAGCTTGAATCAGTAGAAGCTGGTTCATTTCTCCTCCCTCTTCTCCAATACAGAATAGCACAGGAGATTATTGTTATTGCCAAACAGAACGTAACCACACTAGCAATTGTGATCATGGTCTTGATTGATAGTGGCCTTCTCCGTTTCTTTACATCAACGAGGCATGATGGGAGCTGCAATTCAGGGATACCCCCACAGAGTTTACTGTTTCCAACCACTGATACTGCACTGGCATTTCTGAAAGCTCCTTCATTTGGCACTTCACCCTCGAGTTCATTGAAAGAGAGGTTCAGATACTGCAAAAAGGGAAGGTTCACGAGATCCTTTGGAATTGGTCCGGACAAGAAGTTTCGAGAGAGGTCTAATTCTCGAATACCTTTTAGAGAAGCCAAAGCTGATGGGATGATTCCTTGGAAAAAGTTACCCTGCAGGTACAAGTATTCCAGGCTCGAACAGTCGCCAAGAGATGCTGGAATATCTCCAGATAAATTGTTCTCGGACATGTCCAGTGCATTGATGTTTTTCATCTTACCTACTTCCACAGGCAGCGAACCGGTCAATGAGTTTCGGGATAAGTTGAAGGATATTGATAGGGAGGAGATACTGAGGAGTTGAGGTGGTATGGGTCCGGAAAGTCCATTTTTTGACATGTCCAGGAAGTTTAAGTTTTGACAGTTTGCAATACTTGAAGGTATAGTGCCTTCAAGTTTGTTATTTGACAGTCGAAGTTTGTTTAGCTGTATGAGGTTGCCCAACGAGGACGGAATTTTCCCTTCGAATTTGTTTTCGTAAAGTATCAACGACTACATCTCTTGGTATTTTCCGAAATAACTTGGGATAGTGCTTGAGAGGAGGTTATTAGCTAATGTTAATCTGAGCAAATTTGGCAGATTTTCTAGTCCGGATGGGATCGTTCCGGATATATAGTTTCCTCCCATACTGAACTCTGCGAGTTGATTACTGAGATTGCCTATTGACTTTGGGATTTCACCTCCTAAGTTATTGTCGTTGAAGTAAAGAATTCCTAAGCTGCTGTAGTTTGACAACGACGTGATAAAATTCAAGTCATCAGTAAAGTTACTACCAAGAAAGTTTGATCCGAGATTGAGCCATTGGAGATTTTGAAGATCACCGAGGTTACTTGGCACACTTCCCAAAAAATTGTTTTCCACGAAATCAAGTAATTGAAGCTGAGAAGCATTGGCAAGTGAAGCTGGAATTGCTCCTGAAAATTGGTTTGAACCAGTACCGAATAGTTGCAAATTCGGTAGAGTGAGGCCTATCTCGGCTGGAAGACTCTCGGTGAGCTGATGATTTTGTGCAGTGGAAACGACAAAGAGTGTTGAGATATTGTAAAAAGACGGAGGGATTGTACCAGTAAGATTATTGATTGCGACTGCAAAGAAAGTTAAGTTTCGTAATTGGCCCATCTCAGTTGGTATACTTCCTTGCATGTTGTTTGTTGCTAGAGATATTTATCTGAGCGATGTCAAGTTCCCAAAGGAACGTGGAATCGACCATGTCAAACTGTTTGTACCGAGCATGAGGCGAAGAAGATTCTTCAGCGAGCCAATCTCAGGAGGGATATGACCAACCAGATTGTTCTGATACAAGTCTATGATTGCCAGCTCTGAACAACGGCTCAAGTTGACTGGAATTGATCCTCCCAATGTATTATTTGTCAAGTTCAGCTGTCTCAGCCTGAACAGGCGGCCGATTTCTGCAGGAAGTTCACCGTGAAAATCGTTGTCCTGGAAGTAGATTGTTCTTAGGAAACTGAGGTTTCCAATGAAAGGTGATATGGCTCCGTACAAGCCCAACCCTCCTAGATTCAAGCCTACCACTCTCTCATGTTGGCTGTTGCAGCTAACACCTTGCCATTGGCAAAAGTGGCGAGAATCATTCCACGAGTTCAAGAATCCTGATACACCAACAGTTATCTGATTCTTGAACTCGAGCAAGGCTTGTTTGTCAGTCTCGTTCCCAAAAGGAATCGCAGCTGAAAACTTTTGACACAAGCACAGCAGTAATAGTGAAAACCAATAAAAATTTCCTACTTTCAGTTCCATTTTTGTTGAAATTAAGGATCTTATTTCTTTCACTGATCACTCTCTCAGCTGGTTTCTATGTATGGAACCTAGCTAGCTAGCAGTAATTCTTATATGCCTATCGTCCATAAGATGGTCTAATTAGTCTGAACGCTCACGGAACAAAGTCAACTGCTACGCTCACTCTTTTACTTAAATTTCTTTACTTATTGTTTGTTATTCTGATGGATGCATCATTGCTGATCAAAAAGTCTAAGAATGACAATTTCATTAGTATCTTAGCGTAACTGGTACGGACTGTTCGGGTTTTTGGATGGTATGCGGCCGCATAGGGCGATCGCGTGGCTCACTGGAATGTATGCGGCTGCATAAGGCATCCGCACAGGTATTCTGGAAATCATGCGGCCGCATAGTGCGTCCGCATGGGAATCTTGTGAATCGCATGCGGCCGCATAGTGCGACCGCATAGCGACGGTTTTAGGGTTTTCTATTTTCTTATAAATAGTTGTATACCTAAAAGAGTAAAAGGTTTGTACAAGGATTAAGCCTCTAATAAAATTCCGACAGTCTGTTGACCCCAATCTCTCTCTCTTTCGATTCCCAACTGCTTTTGTGTGTTGTTTTGTCAATTGTTTCCGCTGCGTTGCACAACAACTGGTATCAGAGCAAGGTTAGCGATGGCTGGAGTTAATGCTATCACGGTGCAGTCCGATGTTCAAAAGTTTGATGGGCATGGAAACTTTGCGTTGTGGCAAAGACGGGTGAAGGATCATCTGGTTCAAGCTGGTTTAGGGAAGGTTCTTCGGAACAAAACTAAACCCGCAGATATAGAAGAAGGACCATGGAAGGAGCTGCAAGAACGGGCTGTGTCTTCGATACGGCAGTGCCTTGCAGATGGAGTGGTGTATCATGTGATTGATGAAGAATCACCAACGAAGGTTTGGGAGATCTTGGAGGCTAGATATATGTCGAAATCCTTGTCGAACAAGTTGCATCTTAAGCAAAAGTTGTATGGGCTTAAGATGGCGGAGAGTTCAGACCTCGATTCTCACATCCACACGTTTAATCAAATACTCAACAATTTGGTTAGGGTGGAGGTGACATTCGAGGAGGAGGACAAGGCTTTGATGTTGTTGAACTCGTTGCCTACTTCTTCAACATATGAAAACCTTATTACTACGTTGACGTGGGGGAAGGATACTTTGGAATTGCAACCGGTCACAGAAGCTCTTTTAGCTTTTCATAAGCGGAAGAAGTCCGTTGATGAACCTGCGGGTGAAGGATTATTTGTGAAGGAGAATCAGGAACGTGGGAGAACCCAGTCCCGGGATAATTCGCAAAGGCATAATTCTCGTTCGCAGTCAAGGAAGAAGTATAAGGGGAATTGTTTCAAGTGTGGGAAGAAGGGGCACAAGAGGCAGGATTGTCCGGAGAAGGGGAAAGATAAAGCAAGTTCTTCAAAGTCAGTTAATGTGGTTGAAGATTGCTCGGATGATGTGGATGGTGATATGCTCACGACTTCATCAGCTGTAGAGCACCCACGAATCTTTGGATTCGGATTCAGCATGTTCTTTTCATGTGACGGCGAATCGTGATTGGTTCGATACCTACAGGTCAGTTAATTTTGGTATAGTTACTATGGGTAATGGTGCTACATGTAAAATTGCTGGCATAGGAACTATAAGAATTAAAATGTTTGATGGTGTGGTTAGAACGTTATGTGATGTTCGACATGTACCAGAGGTTTCTAAAAATCTGATTTCATTGGGTACCTTGGATACAAACGGTCTTACCTATAAAGCTCAAGGTGGAGTTTTGAAAGTTGTTAAGGGTGCTATGGTGGTGATGAAGGGTGAGAGGGGCTCTAAAAATATTTACAGGTTGCTAGGGAGCACGGTTGTAGGTGGAGTAACATCCGTAGAATCTGAGGTAGATGTTGATACCCTTCTATGGCATATGCGGCTTGGCCACATGGGTGAAAGGGGGATGCGTGAACTTCATAAGCGCAAGTTGTTGAAGGGTGTGAAGACTTGCAAACTTGAGTTTTACAAGTATTGTGTTCTTGGAAAACAAAACAAGGTGCAATTCAAGACGGGTAAACATACAACAAAGGGCATCCTCGACTATGTTCACTCAGATGTGTGGGGGCCAGTTAGAACAGAATCAAGAGGTGGACATTATTACTTTGTCACATTCATTGATGATTTTTCGAAAAAGGTTTGGGTTTACTTCATGAGGCACAAGTCAGAAACTTTTGAGAAGTTCAAAGTGTGGAAAGCTGAAGTGGAAAATCAAACAGGGAGAAAAATTAAGTGTTTGAGAAGTGATAATGGGACAGTACACGGATGGCGAGTTCAAGAAATTCGTCGAGAGCATGGAATCAAGAGGCACTACACAAGACGCAGACACCACAAAAAATGGTGTGGCTGAAAGGATGAATAGATCTATTGCGGAAAGGGCCGGTGTCTACGATTCAATGCGGGGTTGGCAAAGAATTTTTGGGCGATGCGGTGATTATGGCATGTTTCTTGATAAACAGTCACCTAGGGCTTCATTGGATAACAGGTTTGCGGAGGAGGTATGGACGGGTAATGAGGTAGACCTCACCGATATTCGGGTGTTTGGGTGTCCATCCTATGTGTATATTCCTGGTGAAGAGAGGTCGAAGCTTGACCCAAAGTCAAAACAGTGTGTCTTTCTCGGTATGAAACAGTGTAAAAGGATACAAGCTTTGGGATCCCAAGTCAAGCAAGGTGGTGATCGGTAGGGACGTGGTCTTTGATGAAAAGGCTATGTTGAAGTGTACTCAAGATGATAAAGAGAAGGTGCCGAAAACAAAGGGAGCGATAAGCGGTTATTAAGGTGGAGTTACATGAGGATGAAACGATACGGATCTCACTCTTCCGGATTCGAGGTAATTACACAGAAACCGAAGAGGCTAATACTTCATTGGGAGACCTAAGAGAGTAATCAAACCACCGTCGGTATGGTTTTGAAGACATGGTTTCATATGTTCTTGTTCTTAGTAGTGGAGACCCAAATTCTTTTCAGGAGGCAATAAATAGTCCTGAAAAGGATAAGTGGGTAACGGCTATGACGGAGGAGATGGAGTCGTTGTCTAAAAACGATACATGGGATTTGGTGGAGCTTCCTAAAGGGAAGCGTGCTATTGGTTGCAAGTGGGTTTTCAAGCGTAAAGAAGCGGTATCAGAAAAAGAGGGGGAAAAATTCAAGGCTCGATTGGTAGCAAAGGGATATTCGCAGCGAGAGGGGGTGGATTATAATGAAATTTTTTTGCCTGTTGTTAGACACACTTCCATTCGAATTGTGTTGGGTCTTGTAGCGCATTATGATTTGGTGTTGGAGCAAATGGATATGAAAACTGCGTTCCTACACGGTGAGTTGGATGAGCAGATTTTCATGGAGCAACCACATGGGTTCACGGAGCCCGGGCAGGAGCGTTTGGTTTGTAAATTGAAGAAATCACTTTATGGGCTGAAGCAATCTCCGAGGCAGTGGTACACGAGATTTGACTCCTACATGATGAGTATTGGCTACAAGAGGTGTGAGTATGATTGCTGCGTTTATGTGAAGAGCCTTGATGGTGGCTCATATATTTTTCTGCTACTTTACGTGGATGATATGCTTATCGCGAGTAGAAGCAAGAACGAGGTCAATCAGTTGAAGGCCTTGTTGAGTAAAGAGTTTGACATGAAGGATTTGGGGGAAGCCAAGAAGATTCTTGGGATGGAGTTTCGCCGAGACAGGAAATCTAGGAGATTGTGGTTGTCTCAAGCCGGCTACGTGGAGAAAGTGTTGGAGAGGTTCAATATGCGGGATGCAAAACCTGTGAAAACACCATTGGCGAATCACTTTAATTTATCTGCCTCCGATTCCCCGAGTTCGACTGAAGAAATTCAAGGTATGTCAAAGGTTCCCTATGCAAGTGCAATGAGATGTCTCATGTATGCTATGGTTTGCACTAGGCCAGATTTGGCGCAAGCTATTAGTGTGGTTAGCAAGTATATGGCGAATCCGGGCAAACAGCATTGGGAAGTAGTTAAGTGGATTCTCAGATACTTGAAGGGCACTATGGGTTATGGCATCATGTTTGAGAAGCAGAGTGTGGAGCTTTCTGTTGTAGGGTATGTAGATTCTGATTATGCGGTCGACTAGGGGTTATGCGTTTACACTCGCAGGTGGACCCATATGTTGGAGGTCTATGATTCAGTCTATTATTGCATTGTCTACAACGGAAGCGGAGTACATGGCTGCTGTTGAAGCTGCAAAGGAAGCCTTATGGCTTCGAGGCTTAGTCAAGGAGTTGGGTATTCAGCAAAGTGGAGTGAGGTTGCTTTGTGACAGTCAAAGCGTGATTTTTCTAGCAAAGAATCACATTTATCATCAACGGACGAAACACATTTATGTGCGGTTTCACAAGATCCGGGAGTTGATTGATATGGGTGAGGTTGTATTAGAGAAGGTTCACACCACAGAGAATGCTGCTGATATGTTGACAAAGTCGGTTACTACTGACAAGTTCAAGCATTGCTTGGATTTGTTACACATCTCTAGCTGTTAGAGATGGGGAGGTTCGATGTCTACACAGGTGGTTCGGGTATTGGTTCCTTGTATTTTCTGTTGGGTTGGGCGAATGCTCGCCAAGGTGGAGATTGTTGGATGTGATGGCTCGATGCCCCCTGGCAAGAGGCCGGCGCTCTCCGAGGGCGACCGCGTGGCTCACTGGAATGTATGCGGCCGCATAAGGCGTCCGCACAGGTATTCTGGAAACCATGCGGCCGCATAGTGCGTCCGCATGGGAATCTTGTGAATCGCATGCGGCCGCATAGTGCGACCGCATAGCGACGGTTTTAGGGTTTTTTATTTCCTTATAAATAGTTGTATACCTAAAAGGTTTGTACAAGGATTAAGCTTCTAATAAAATTTCGACAGTCTGTTGACCCCAATCTCTCTCTCTCTTTCGATTCCCAACTGCTTTTGTGTGTTGTTTTGTCAATTGTTTCCGCTGCGTTGCACAACAAACTGGTTTCTGAATTAACAAGATAATAATATCAGTTGGATGATAGTTACGGATCACTTGCACATCATTACCTTAGCGTGGTTGAAGAATGGCTTTGCATATTTTAAGAAATGAGGTTGACATGGAATGGAGATATATACAATATATGTAATAAAGATATGTTATCCATTGCCAGAAAGTATGAACTACGATTTCTTCGAATCTTCTGACAGATTACTGCCCTTTTTCCTTAAACCCCCTATAGCTAACTTACTTTAATTCTTTCTACTCACTCTGCATAAAATCCTTGCGATTGTTATAATGAAAGTATATCATGTTAGAGAATGCTCATATAAAAATGGTAGGATTCCGAATAGGAAAGCTCGGTTGGCTACGTTGGTAGTAGGATTCTGAACAGTTTTTGTTTTATTTTTTTCCATTTCTTTAACAATTTTGAACTTTGATTTATTTCGTCGTTCTTAGTTGTTGGTTTTGGTTCGG
The DNA here is from genome assembly GCA_016624345.1 of Platycodon grandiflorus. Lineage (NCBI taxonomy): Eukaryota > Viridiplantae > Streptophyta > Magnoliopsida > Asterales > Campanulaceae > Platycodon > Platycodon grandiflorus. Next base: position 38,137,755 of record CM028362.1, read on the forward strand.
AAAATATTGAGTTTTGGTGTTTGCTTAAATTTTTTATTTTGATTTTCTCTTTAGTTTTGACATATGATTGTTGGATTTTGCATATTTTGATTTAAATTAAATTTTGGCCACTCAAATTTTGTGCTTTAATTCGTTTGGTAGCGGAATGAGCTTTCTCTTTATCAAAATTTAATTTAAATAAAAAACTTAAAAAAAAAAAAATAGAGGCAAGCATTATCAACTTAGTAGCGGAGTGGGCTTTCTCTTTATTTGAGAAATTGGAAGATGGAATACTTACCAATTCGAATGCGTGATGCAATATTCTAATACTCCATTCTAAAGGCCGCAGCACTCAGCAGCAGCTGTTGAATCAACTATTCAAACAGACGCTTAGGGTCGTAGGATTCTGTCGGTCTGTATGGTTAAGTTAATTTCTATACACATGATTTATTTAATGAAAGTTGCTTGAAATTTTATTAGATACGACGTAGGGGTATAAGCCTGAACCGTCGATGGGCTAGTTCTGTTCGGTTTTGGGTTAGGACAGTTCGGTTTTGATTTGAAAATTTTATAAATCGAGCGGTTCGGTTCAGTTTGCGATTTTTGGCTAATTTTTATTATATATATATATATAATAAATCGAATGGGCTAATTTTTATTATATATATTATTTAGTAATTAGTAATTAGTAATTGAATTTAACAAAAAAATTGTTGTTGTTTGCCTACATTTTGATTGAATTATTGTAATTTTGAAGATAATTTTTTGACTTTTAATTATTTAGTTTGTGTAAAAGTATTTTTTTCCTATTTAAAAGTTATGTTTTTTTTTGAATATTTAAATAATTAAATCACCGAACCGAACTAAACCGAACCAAACCGATCGGTTTGGTTTGAAGTTTGTGACGGTTCGGTTCGATTTGAAAAATATGAAATCATTAGGGGTAGTTCGATTTACGATTTTGGTTCAAACCGAATCACTTTCACCCCTAGTTACAAGGGTGAATAACTAGTTGGTGATTAAATTTTGTCTTTATTTGTAAGTGGGTAACTAGAAATTTTTTTTTTTGCAATTAGGTTATTGTAGTCATAATTTGTTTGCATTTGAGTTTTTTCGTTAATGGCCGTCTTAAATAGATAATGGACTACGGTTATATGTGACCGCACGCGACACAACTTTAGTGATTCAAAAGGTCAACGAGCAAGAAAATCATTGTACAAACCTTGACTCAAAAGAGTATTTTCCCACTTGTAGACCTTCATTTTCCAGATCATCATCCAAACTGATAGTCGAGTCATTAAAGTTATGTACGTGACCCTGATCCGTTATCTATTTTGAACGATCGTAAACTGAGCGACTCAATTGCAAGCAAAGTGTGAGTACAATTACTCAATTACATATATATATATATATATATATATATATATATTTGGTGACCTAATTGAAAGGAGTAATGATATGGGTACCTAAAGAGTATACATTTTTTTGCACTAAATGATGTGTTAGCTGATGTGGTACAAAAAATTAAATTAAAAATTATAATTAATATATCACATCAGCTGACACATCATTTGGTGTAAAAAAAATTAGTGCTCTTTAGGTACACATATCATTACCCAGTTGAAAATTAAGGTGAAGTTTTGTAATCATTTTAGCTATCCACCCTAGATTCAAATAAACATTTGGTCCCTCAACTTTCAATTTTTTTATTTTTGTGGTCCTACTACATATTTAAACTTTATTGGTTTAATCCTACTATTAGGGGTGTGCACGGGTCCAAAATTCGGTATGAGCCCATTTATGTGCTGTCTTCAATTTCAAAAGCTCAATGTAGAGGGCTTAAATCAACAGGCTTATTGCAGGCTTTACACGAGCATTAAGCGGGTTCGGGCTTAACGGGCTAACCAATTCACTACCAAGGTATTTGTAATTTTCAGCTCAACCCAAAAAAAGAAAAGCATAGTATGTAAATAAACATTACAACTTCATCCAAAAATTGAAATTAGAAAAAAAAAAAAAAGTGAATGAGACTCCCTATCCTTAACACATAACATTAATCAATTACTAACACACTATATTAGTAATTAACAACTTAAACTATTGTCAATGAATACAATTTCAAATAAACTTCTCAAATTTTCATCACTTTAAAGACTTCAACATCATGCAAAACTGGAAACAATCACATACAAACCCTTCTCCAAGCAAACTTCCACCAATCAACATTTGTTCCTCAAATCAAATCCTTCCAAAACAATCCATGTCCAACCAATGTGTGTGTACATACTGTAAACATACATCTATATCCCTAAATCTGAAGATCTATTAAGAAAAACAAATAAATTTGGGGTTAATAAGAGAGAAACTAAATATTGAGCTTTATACACACATATAGATCTAAATTAATGAATCGACATATTTGTAAAAGAAAAATTGAAAACAAAATGTATTAATTCAAATGCATAAAATTGAGATCTGGAGAGAAATCAAGAAAACTAGTTGAAACCTAGAATTCAAATTTTTTTTTTGAAACCCTAACTCCAAAATAAATAAATAAATAAATTTGTTATAAAAAATAAATATTTAAAAAGTTAAAATTGGACAAAACTAATATTTGCTAAGAAATCTAGAACAGTAAAAAGTCTTTTGAAGTCCTAGCTTATCTAACCTAGATCCACACACACACACACACACATAGAGAGAGAGAGAGAGAGAGAGATATTAGATTCGCACGACGCGACTCCATTGCCGACCACTACTCTAGCGATGCAAGGAATGGCTCGATTACCCGCGTATGATGAAATAAGGGAGGGTGCACAAAGTATGTGTAATAGAGGGAAGACGGTGGCAGAGGAGAGAATTGGCTAAGCGAAAGGAAGAAGGGAAGACGCTTGATTTCTTTTTCCTTGGTAAAAGACGATGGGTTCTCCTAGGGTTTTTTATTTCACAGTATACAATTCATACACACTAAAACGACGTTGTTTCGGTGTATGCGGGCCGGGCTAGGTGGTGCGAGCCAAAAGATATCTTAAGCCCGATTTAGGCCCAAGCCCGCGGCCTTTATGTCTCCTAAAGCCCAGTAGGAGTCATACAACCCATGGGCACAGGGTGATCGGGCTGGGCTTTGGCGGGCCATGCGGGCTGAGCGGGTCAATGGGCCATTTTGCTCACCCCTACCTACTACTTAGTTTTAGCTGTCAATCTGCCTCACTTGCCATTGCCATCACAATTTCTGTCAAAAAATGAAATGTCAAAATTGCCCTTATTGGTCAATGGTAGAGATGTTAAAAGAGTCACAGCATGTAGGGCTGACCCGTTTAAACCGAAAAAAAATAGGGGTAGAGTTCAATTTTTTTGCCCGTTTAAAATCAGGGCTTTTTTTGCCCGAACCGTTTAACCCAAGGCCCGTTAGGGCTGGTCTGTGTAATATTAATTAGACCATAAAAAGTTAGGACATATATAAAACAACCACCATGAGAATTAAACCCATAATCTTGTAATCCAAAGTCAAACACACTTATCATTTGTACTATATGTCTTCTTTGTGTTCTTGTGAATAAATACTGAAATATAAACGAAACTCTTGGAGGAGAATACTAAGTAGAGCTATTTCAATATTTATTTTGAGGTAAAACATGTTAAAATTTAAATACAGTGATGTAAACAATATCTAATTTATATTTCTTATAAAAAAAACATAATAACTTATCTAAATTTTGGGTTGTAAATAACAATCACTGCTCATTTTTTTAGATATTTATGAAGATAAAATTAACATCAATTTTTTTAGTTGTGACCTGATAGTGATCCGTTTATCCCGAAGCTCGCTAGAGTTAGGGTTAGATCCGTAATAATAGTGGCTTGAAAAAATTGGATCGTATAGGCCGCGGCCCGTTAGGGTCATAGCAGCCCAAAATTGCTAGAGCCAGCTCGTTTAACATCTTTAGTCAATGGGCTAGCAAGTTGTTGCCACAAGGAAGGGCAATGTCCTTGCCCCTTCTTCACCGTCATCCTTTTTCATCTTGCACTAACACCACGCAGCCACGGGTCATCCACCAACCAGTATACTCCACCTCCATATCCACCACCATACCCATCATTTTTTGACAAATTCACTACCGAACCCAATATCTTACCCAAAAAATATATATATATATATATATATATATTCCTCCATTCCACTCATAGAATTCATGTTTAAAAAGTCTAATAATTAAGAAATATATTAAGGTCATTACAATTGATCATAATTACAAAAATAAAATACAACAAAGATGCTTACAATATAAGTGAAGGGTAAAGATGAAAAGTTATATAAAAATTGTAAACACAATTTTTTAAAGTAAATTTTTTAAATAAAACATTACAAAATAAAATAGTGGTCTTTTTGGCTGAAACAGATGGAGTGATAAATAAAATAACAACCCAATTTAGTTGACAATAAATCTGAACTTAGAAAAGAGTGGTGAAAATCAATCACCAAACTCAATTTCATTGCTCCACCAGGGAGGCAAAAAATAATTATAAGCTTAACTACCCTTAGCCTAAACCAACAAACTTAAATCATGCTTGAGTAATTCACTCCCCTGGGTGCAGCAACTGTCATACTATCTTCTCCTTTGTGCCCGTCTGAGTATTCTAACTCGAATCCAACAAAGTGGAAGTGATAAAGAATCTGTATATTTGAACACACACACACACACACACACAAAAACTCAATAGTGAAAAGAAAAAATATTTGTAATTCTTTAAAAAATAAATAAAAAATAAAAAAAAACAACCACCAAGAAAAATGACAGTAAAAATGTAAGAAAAAAAATTTGTGCAATCAAGGGAGTGAAAGAAGCTATAAACCTTGAACACTTGTCAGTGAGTATGCAATCCTCCTTAAGGATACTAGTGGCATAATGGATAAGCAAGTGAAAATTCATCAATAAGTTTGTGCTCTTATTAAAGCTAAATATAATATTGCCTAGTTTAAATTTTGTACTATAATTTTTAATTTATGTAGTTTCTAATTGTTGTGCTATGAGTTTACGTAATATTCTAATTGATGCAATTTTTGGGTTATGCGATTTCAATTAATGTATTTTTTATTCACATAATTTATGTGCATTTTAAATATTTTAAATGTGTCTTAAGAAAACTAGCTGTTGTAATATATTTGATCTAAGAATTAATTGAATATGTTTTAAAATTATATATATTTTTAATAAATATATTATTTTCAAATATATATTGTGAAATATACAAATTCTCTTAAGCCAGCAGCAGGCTCGTTATCGCAAGCGAAGACCAAAAAAGAATATGGTAATTAAATTAGAACACTAATGTAAATTAATCCCGAGTTCGTTTCTTACTGTTTTAAAAGCAAGAAAACTCATAATAAAGCTTCTTTTTCTTTTTTTCTTCAGATTATCGATACTACCCTCAATTTTAAATAAAAAACTCACGATATTAAAGAGTAAATATCAATCATGAGTAGTAATAACTTCCAACTTTCTCACTACTTATAATAATTACTGAAAACTACAAAATCTTAATAAAAATAAGAAAAAAAAAACAGTTATAAAAAAGACAGAGCTAAAAAGGAAAAAAAAAAAGTGGATAAGCATATGAGAGGTAATAATAAGCTCTTCGTTATGTGTGCGCGCCTCCCTTTTTCTTATTTCATAATTCTTTCTCTTGGTTTTCACTATTGAAGATAATAAAAATATCTTTTTTTTACGTGGCACAAGCAAAACACGTGGTCATGCTTAGCCGGAGCTCGTACGATAGCTTATCTCGATCTCGAGCTTCGAATACAGCTCGGATCCCGAACACATATACCCTTCATCTCGTCTCAACCTCCCCGAGGAGCCCGAGGTGGTTAGAGGTGCCTTCTGCGTCGGACCTAAAAGCCCGCGAAGTCTTGGACCCGGGCTACAACACTGAGACCCTGAGGTCTCCATACCGGGAAGCTGAAGAGAGTCAACAAAACCTGCCGCATTTAAGGCCTACCTGCTATTACATCATCCCAGGGCCACAAACCAGCTTTTCATTGGTTGAAAGAATGACTTGCTCTCTAAGTAAAGCTGCTTCTAGAAGATCTACACATTCTCTAATGAAGTTCTATCCTCTTCATTAATGCAGGTCACTTCACCTTAAAAGCTCATTAATGCAGATTGTGGCTGCCATAAATGGACATGTGACTGCCTGTCTCAAGTTGACACCTGACAGACCCACCTGTCCTAAACCAACATTCTTCCAGTATAAATACAAGGTGATTGTCTTCATTTATGACCTAAGTTCAAATTAAACACACACAACTACTAAGCCTCCAAAGCATTCAGTGCATTTACTCTCTGAGAGCAGCCTGAATCCTCACCGGAGACCATAAATTTTATCAATATACTGATTCTCTCATTGGAGGGCTTTAGCTGGACCAACGTCTAGCTCCCTAACGGTGCTTCCTTTCATTCCAGGTATCTACCGGAGGACAAGTTTCATACACACTTGTGCCTATTGAGAGCCGGGGCATCCTACCAACGTACTAGCTGCATACGTGGACTTTGACAGATCACCAGAACACTTCAACTATTATGTTTAGTGTTCTCTATTTCTCATTTTTTTTATTTTAATTATTTCAAAATTAAAAAATAGAAAGAAAAAAAAAACCAACGACACAGAAGAAATATTCATTTATACAAATGCATGTTTATATTAAAATTTTACATACATGCTAAACAGTACCCCTAAAAAATATTAAATCACACCCCCCAACCAAAGTGACCTTTCTACCCTCCCCCTTTCCCACTCCCTTTCCTCAAACCGGTCCCTCCCTTTCCCCAACAAGACACCGCCCCCTCACTTTCCCTCCCCAACACCTAAATGACACCCCCTCTAAATGACACCCCCTATATAATTATTAATATATAATTTTATATAATTAGTAATATATAATTTTATATAATTATTAATATATTTTTATATTTAATTTTATATAATTTGGTAATAGTTATTAATAGATAATTTTATATAATTAATAATAGGTAATTTATAATAACTAATAATGGGTAATTTTATATAATTATTAATATATAATTTTACATAATTATTAATAGTTAATAGATAATTTTATATAATTAATACTAAGTAATTCTATATAATTATTAATATATAATTTTACATCATTATTAATAATTTGGTAATATATTTATAAATAAAATTTTCACAAATTAATATATAATTTTAGTTTATAAATTATTAATATATTATATTATTTCATATTATTTAATTTTAGTTTAGAATTTAATTTTAATTTTAGCTTAGAAATTATATATTTACTAAACAATTTTAAATTTTAAAAATTATAAATTTAATTTTAGTTTATAAATTATTAATATATAATTTCATATAATTTAATTGTAATTTATAATTTTAGTTTATAATTTAAAATCATTTAATAAATATATAATTTCAAATTATTTAATTTAATTTTATAATTTTAGTTTTTAATTAATATTATTTTTGATTTAATTAGTAATATATTTATAAATAAAATTTTCACAAATTAATATATAATTTTAGTTTATAAATTATTAATATATTATATTATTTCATATTATTTAATTTTAGTTTAGAATTTAATTTTAATTTTAGCTTAGAAACTATATATTTATTAAAAAAATTTAAATTTTAAAAATTATAAATTTAATTTAATTTTATAAATTATTAATAAATAATTTCATATTATATAATTGTAATTTGTAATTTATATAATTTAAAATTGTTTATTAAATATATAATTTCAAATGATGTAATTTTATCTTATAATTTTAATTTTGAAATTAATAATATTGTTGATTTAATTAGTAATATATTTATAAACTTTAATTTGAACAAATTAATATTTAATTTTAGTTTAATATATAATTTTACATAGTTTAATTTTAGTTTATAAATTATTAATATATAATTTTAGTTTATAAATTATTAATGTATAATTTCATATTATTTAATTTAAGTTTTTATTTAATATATTTGTTTATTTAATAGAAATAAGATTATATAATTTAATTGTAATTTATCATTTTATTTTATATGCAATAAAATATATAATTTTAGTTTTGAAATTAATATAATTGTTGATTTAATTAGTAATAAGATTATTAAATTGTATTTGCATAAATTACATATATTTATGGATATTTTAATATAATAATTATATATTAATTACACAATTTAAAAATTTATTAGCATAAATAATTAAATATTACTTTAATATTTTTAATTTTAGTGTATAATTTCATATAAATTAATTTAATTTAATGTGATGTTTTACATAATTAAGTTTAACTATGTAAATTAAAATTAAATTAAATTAAATAATTTGAAATTATATATTTATTAAATGATTTTAAATTATAAACTAAAATTAAACTATATGACAAAATATATTAATAATTATATAAAATTAAATATTAATAATTATTTAAAATATATATTAATAATTATATAAAATTATATATTACTAATTATATAAAATTATATATTGATAATTATATAAAATTATATTTTAATAATTATATAAAATTATATAAAATAAACTGAAAAAATTTTAAACCCCTAGGAGGGCGGTCTTAATGTATTAGAACCCCAAGAGGCGGTGTTAATGTATTAGACCCCCAAGGGAGGCGGTGTTAATGTATTAGACCCCGGGCGGCGGTGTTAATGTATTAGACCCCAAGGGGGCGGTCCTCCATATTCCGTTAAAAACTTAACGGATCCGTTAAGTTTTTAACGGAATTATGAATTTAAGAGGCTAAATTAAAAAAAAAATTATTTTTTTAACGGAATCGTCTAAAAAGTGAAGGGGGGCTAGTGTGTGGAGGATGGAGGATGAGGGGGGCTTGGTGTGGAGGATGGAGGATGGGGTGTTTCAAGGGCAAATGTGTAACTTCCATGGGAGGGGGGGTGTGATTTAGCATGTTAGGGGGGGTGTTATTTAGCATCACTCAAATTTTATACTCTATTCCACACAAATAATCTACTTTTTATTTTTGAAAGTGTAAGAACCCCATTTTTGAACATCGTTGATGGAAACGACGACGTCTCTAACTTGGATGCGTTGAATACACTTGAACCTCAAAATGAACTCTCAATTAAGCACAACAAGAGTCGTCACTTCCGTTTATCAGAAAAATGGAAGAAAAACCTAAATTCTACAAATTTGGGACTAAATTATGAGTTGGAAAGGAGTCAGACACCCAACTTGTCCTTTCGGTTTTGGGGTTGCTAGCATGCTTGAATTCATAATGTGTTGGTCTCTCATTGATGGTTCTTAATTTTACGTGTCATGTCGGGAAAGCACCAAAATATCCTAGTTGTTTCATATACATAACTTGAGTCATAAAAGAGTCCCAAACGTTATGGGATCAAAGAAATTTCGGGAGGTCGAGATTAGCATCCTAGGCATCAATTTGTCAAATTGGGTCAATCGGAGTTTAACCCTAAGCAAGTAATCACCAAATGAACATCAAGCCATACTTAATGAACATTGAAATGAAATCTAGCATGATCACATATTATACCTATATGAAGTGTGGGTGTGAGATTGGGGTTTCTACCTACCAATATTTATAATAGAGTTAATTAATTTTTTTTAATTTATATGCCCAGTCAAACAAGATGATTATTTAGAATCGAAGGGAGTAAATATAATAATAAAACTTATTATTATTATTTGGTTTTCTAAGTTATAGTGTTATACCCAGGCCTAAACCCCTAATCCCCAAGGTACGGTCCGGCACTAGAAGCGGAGACCTTTCCGAAGGAAGTTTTTGCGTACACAATGTTTCGAACTCGAGACCTCTTACTTAAGCAACTAGAGTCCCTTTTACTCGGGCTAAACTCGTCGATATTTTTATTTTTTGAAAATTACATTAAAAATACAATAAATTACAATTCTTATGATTTTATAGAAGAAATAAGAAAAATCTATATAAATTTCATTAAATTTTAATTAAATTATACTCCCCCCGTTCCATGCAAAGAGTACATTTTTTATTTTTTTGGATCAACTTAGCTAAAGTTTGACCAATAATTTACATAAATGTAGTTATTTTTACAAAGTTATGAAAGTTGTAATTCATAGTATTCTTACGGTAGTTTTTAATTAATGAAATTTTATTTCTGAAAACATAAGTAAAGTTAGTAAAATTTTGATTTAATTTAGTCACATGTTGACTTTTAAAAAAAAAAAGTGAACTCTTTGCCTGAAATGAAGGGATTATAATTCAAGAAAAAAAAAAAAAGACTATTTGATCGAGAATCAATCCCACGAAATGCATACTTTGAGGGAAAGTAGGAAACCACAGTCAACACTACTCTCCATGCTTGCCACGTTCCCTCCTCTATTATTTGACTGCCAAATTTAGTTCCCATCTAGAAAAAAAAACTTAAAAAACTGACAAACACGCAAAAAATGAGCTAAAAATGAAAACGAAAATTGAGATCTCCAACATTTACCTCTTTTAAATATTATTTATAGTGCTCTTAAACTACACATAAATAGCTAGTGTGTCGGCCAAGTGCCAATAAAAAATCACAAGTGGATAACTAACCTAAATCAGCAGAGTTTAAAATTACTACTTTTAATCAAAATCAGCAGAGTTTGAAAATAAGACATGTATAACAAATATTCACATCAGCTAAATTATGACTTAGTATTAATACTTGACAATAATTTAAACTACTGATTAAATGAAACAAAATGTGACACTCATGACAGAAAAAGTGAAAAAAAAAAAAGAAAAATGAGGAGATTTCCAACTGGGATTAAAATTAAGAATGATAATTTTGAACCGAATCGTGGATATCCGAATTAAAATGAACCGAAGTTGATAGTTATTAAGTGGTTTGACTAGATATGAGGCGGGTAACGAGGAATAACTAAAATAAAAAATTGGGGAACGGTTTATTTTTGGTATTAGCAGTACCTGCCCCATTACTCGCTCAATTCCCTGAACGGTTACCCGAACCGCTTATCTAAAACTAATATAATTTTACCTTTATTCATATAAGTATTTACCATATAACCTAGGTATATAACGTTAGATTTAAAATACTAAAATTTTAACATCATTCTCAATCATACGAATTTGCCGCTCAATACGCTTAGTCACCCACTCCTCTTCATCACTTAATGATTTAATATTTGATAAATTTGTAGTGTGCACAACTAGTTAATTAGACTTTTTTAACTTTTACGAAAATTATTATGATGAGTTTAAGAAGAATTATTATCCTTTATCAAGTCTTATAAACTTGATTAAATAGTACTATGTTATTTGAAAATTTATTTTAATCATTGAATTGTTTTAAGCTAAATTGTTAGTTTTTGACTAATTACCCGTGTATATTTCTCAATTAACTGTGACCTGTAAAGAATGAATATGAGGAGAAATAATGATTTCCTGGTGGGGATGGGGCGGTTATGAAACATAAAATTGAATTAGTGAAAAATAATATTATTAGGTTTTTCAGATTTCATTTTTGAACTAACGGTTGAAGAAAGAGAGATGGATGAGTTGCTTGTATAGAATGGTGAAACATTAATGGCGGTAATAATTCATAATTTAATCTTTATTTGAAAAACAATTATTTTAGGTAATTAAGTGTTTCATTATTATAGACTTTTAAATAAAAAGAAATATCAATTATTAATGATGTTAACATTACATATCTACCAATTATTAACGTTAATATTGGCGTACAAATTCGAGCTCACTGAGAGAACCGCACAATGTTTATTTATAAGGAAAAAGCATAATGCAACCCGACACAAACCAGGGTGTAAGCTTTTTTTTTTTTTTTTTTCAAATATTTTTTTTAAGTCTTCCACATAGTATTTCTAAATCATATTGGAGAATGTACAACCCAAAATAAACCAGGTTGTAAGCTTCTTTTGTTTTTTTTCCCATTTTTACAAGGTGTCCGCAAACTAGATTTGAGATTAATTCTCGTTCGCGGTATGAGGTTGCTGCTGATCCAAATGAATTTGTACTTGGTAAGAGTCGAACATCTAGCTAAATAGATCGTTTTACACAAAAACTCAGCGGTGATTTAGAGCCCGTTTGGTGCTGCATTTTTAAAACGCAAATTTTTTAAAATATACATTTTTTTTATAAATACATTTAGGATGTCGCTTCAAAATGCAGTTTTTTTTTTCCTATCAGCATTTTAAAACCTACATTTTGGAAAAAAACTGAGAATTTTAGCTTTTTAAAAAGCAATTTTGCCGCAGCATTGAAACACAATTTTTATAAATAAACTGTGTTTTATCCCTGCATTTTGTCCTTAAGAGATGACTCAGTGGTAGAGTTGTTGCTTTACAAAGAGAGGTCTCAGATTCAATCCCTTCCCACACCTCTTTAGGACATTAAAAAATAAATAAATAAAAAATCCCTGCGTTTTGATAGTACCAAAGGCTCTAAGAGCCCGTTTGTTCGCGCGTTTTGGCCAAAACGCAGGGTTAAAACGCAGGTTATTCCTTAACTTAGCGTTTCAATGCTGCGGTAGAAAATGAAAACGCAGCTGCGTTTTAAAACTCTGGAATTCCTAGCTTTTTCCCAAAACGCAGATTTTAAAACGCAGTAAGAAATAAAAAGCAGCGTTTTGACATAATATCCCAAACACATTTATAAAGAAAAAAGCCACATTTTAAATAATCTGCATTTTAAAAATGCTGCATTTTTAAAACATTGTATTTTCAAAACGCTATATCAAACGGGCTCTAAGTCACTATCTTAACCCAGTGAGATGTAAACTTGTTCTAGGATTTGGTATCTCAGTGGCAGAGAAATGATGTACACTTGTGTACTATGTAGACATAAATAAGAAAGCAGTTGGTACATGTGCATGTGGGAAATGTGGGGCAGTGCCGCAGTTATAGGATTCGGTATCTCAGTGGCAGAGAAATGAAGAGTTTTGGATGTTGAATTTGGGCCAAAATATAAATTGTTTTTTCAAAGTATTCCCTTAATTTTATAATGGTACTTAAAATTAAATATTTTTTATATAAACTCACAATCTTATTAATTATTTCAGTTTGTCCCCTAGTCCCAACGTATGTTACAAAATTAACGTTAAAGTGTGCATGGTCTTTCACGTGCCAGACATTTTCGTCATTTCCATTAAGAAATTATCAGAACCATCCTTTGAACAAGACAAACACATTTGATCATAACCAACAGTGATGTTCAACGGGCTAGCCCTAGCAGTTTTGGGCCAGCCTTAACAGGTTGTGGCCCTAACGGGTTGTGGGCTAAATGGTCCAATTTTTTTGGACCACTAATATTACAGACCTAACCCTAACCCTTGCGGGTTTCGGGCTAAACGGGCCACTATCGGGCCATGATTAAAGATATAATATAATAATATTTTAAAATAGTGAATCGATAAACCATTCATAACTTTGATAGTTTCTTATATTTTTCAAAAGAAATATAAACTAGACATTTTTTTACATCGATATGCTATAATTTTCAACTTATTTTTCTTAAAATAAATAATGTAATAGCTCTACTTAGCAGTTCTTTCCAAAATTTTTGTTTATATTTCAGTATTTATTCACAAGTACACAAAGAAAACATGTAGTGCAGAGAATAAATATGTTTGATTTTTGATTAAAATGTTGCTGGTTTTATTCTCATGGTGGTTGTTTTACGTATTTCCTAAACTTTTTACGGCCTAATTAATATTATGCGGGCTGGCGGGCCAACCCTGAAACCTAGCAAACCAGCCCTAACGGGCTGCGGGTTAAACGGGCCAGCCCTAAAAAGCCCTAATTTTAAACGGGCCAAAATTATTGAGCTCTAATCCTATTTTTTTCTGTTTAAACGGGTCAACCCTACGGGCTGTGGCACTTTTAACATCTCTAATAACCAACCCCGCGATCCTCTGGCAATTCATTAACCCTAAAACTCTCATCAAACATATCAAATGCCATAACACAATCAAACATTACACTCCCTCTACGACTCTTATAAGCCTACCAATTCACAAACCCATTCACTAACACATTATTAGACTAACATTTAGGAATATAGCAAGGTACAATCGCCTTAATTTTCCACAACTCAGTTTGAAGACAATAAATTAAAGCAATTGCGGGTTCTCCCTTATTCAAATCAAACAAGATCTGAACAACTTTAAAATCAAGAATTTTGAAAACAAAACCAAACACAACAACTATATGTGAAAAAATATCAGGAAATTGAAAACCCAGGTAGGAATCTTGAACAATTTTGACTTTCTTAATACTAGGGTTCCAGAAATTACCCTGTCCATGTAAGTGAAGTAGTTTGGGTCAAAGAAACAGATTACCCTTTCAATTCGCTGGATCCCACAATTCGAAGGTAGCCATGGAGGCTTTTGAAGGGGATATCTAGCTGCAAGATTTCATGAAAGGTGGTGGGGGAACGGAGGGAGAAGGAGTGGTGGTGTAATCAATGGATTCGTAGTAGAGGATGAGGGGCTTGTTGTTGTCGTCGGCGTTGGTGGCGGTGGAGGAGAAGTAGAATTTGAGAAAGTCAGGGGAGGCGATTAAGAGGTGAAAGGTGGTGGAGACGGTGCGTAGATTGAGGAAGGATTTGGTGGGGAGGCAGAAGAGGATGAAGTAGATGACATCGCGGTGGAGATTGAGGAAGGTGGTGGTGGTGGTGGAGTGGACTTGGAGTTGGTTGTTTGACATTGGAATTTTCAGACTTGATGTGCCTGTGATGGTTCTGATGATTTCTCAGTGGAAATGACGAAAATGTCCAGCATGTGAACGACCTGGTGCACTTTAACGTTAGTTTTGTAACAGACGTCGGGGCTAGGGGCCAAACTGGAATAATTAGTAACATTGTGAGTTCAGGTGAAAAATATTTCATTTTAGGTACCATTATGAGATTGGGTGAATACTTTGGGGGTTTTAAAAATATATATATTTTGGCCTTGAATTTGGGACTTTTAGGGTTAATGGAACAGAAGATGAATCCAAATTCATTTTATTGAATTAAAGAAAACAAGGGTAGTTTGAGCATTTTTTTTTTAAAAACAGACGAGAAATTTGACGTTAACGGTTTGAAGGGGGAATCTCATAAAGAAATGCAAATCGAGTGATCAGAATGAATTGTTTAGAAACGGAGGGACCAAACGCATAGAATTGTTAAAGCAGATGGACTAAAAAGTTATTTAAGTTTAATATGTATAATCACAATTGAAATTACTTGCTCCTTTTTTTTTTTTAATGTATATGTTTTTTCAATTTTGTTTTAGCGAATAAGTTTTATAATCTTTTCATCTTTAATTAAAACAGTTTGACACGTTTCATTAATGTATTTGTTTGATTTAGATCGTAAACTAAACTAAATCCACCCAGCCTTTATCAGAGGTTCCGAAGTCTACCCATCTTCACATACTTTTATTTACTAATGAGACTCTTAAGGAATCTTTGAGGAATATTTCAAGAAGAAGACTGACTCACTTAGCTTAGTGCCATGTGCCGCGGACAACCCATGTAAAGATAAGTCCGTCCTTTATGCCAATATGATACGCCGCACATGGCTTATCTTTACGACCCATTACGTGAAGACATTGTCGGTCAACGCCGCGCAGCTCCTCTTCTGCTCCCACCTAATCTCTAAACTTGAGGGCATTTAATTTTTATCTTTCTATTAAAAAAACACAAGTTGCACCATTGGTTTTTTTGATAACCAAGCGAAAATTCCTTTCACATGCAACAATGTCACATTAAACGCACTTTTGGAGATAAATTAACTCCCTTGGCATTTCGCGAATCGTACCACGCCAACGGATCTGGGTAAAGTAAAGTCGAGCGAACACTTATTGTGTGAATCTAATCCCCCTTTCTGCTCAATCTCAATATCTTCCATGTCAAGAGCTTCTCTCTAATCGCTTATGACTTGTATTATTTCGTTGGTTCCAAAAGCTTCATTCACTATTTTCTCTTTTGATTGGAGAATTAAAAACAAAAACAAAGCAGTTAGAAAGAGAAATTTTAAAAACAGACAACACCAACTTATACCTCTAGACCACTCCTTAAGGACAAACGACAACAACTCATACCATTAATTGATCATGGAATTTAATTAATTTTGAGCAAAAGCAACCTTAATGGATCAGTTAATTAACATTGAACTAACTGATTTTTATAAGAAAGATTGATTCATAACCTTTTTTCTAGTTAGTAACTTTCTTATGGTACCCAAATTCTACCGTACGTAGGCCACCAAAACCCTCTTGGTTAATTAAATTATCCATATGATTTCAGACTAGATATTTATAACATTATGAGATAATGAAATAATAACATGTCACTGAATATGATGAGAAATTAATTGATAACTAATATTGAGAACATAATCAATGAAACATATGATTTGAAATCATGAGGGGAAATGTCGGATGGTGGGTGATTTTGTGCTGAGAAATTATAGAATTTGAAGTCAAAGTAATTAAAGCACTGATGGGATCCTCCCAAAAACCTATTCAACGTATCTCCCACGTCAGCCAGTGGGCCCCAATTTACATGATGACCAAGACAGCTCGCCATCGAGGTAGTCGAGCATATCAACCAAGGACCATGTCGAGGGCTCGTGGCGAAGTCCCCAACTGAAGTTCGCCGTCGAAGTCACCACCCGAGCTTAACCTCGGCAGATCTCCACCAGTGTCCTCGATTACCTCGGCAGATCTCTACAGGCGTCCTCGCCAAACCTGTACTAGAACCTCGATTCCCAGGCTATCCTCGGGGTGATGTCAACATCAGGCATTTAATGTTTACGGCGTGTCAGCGCATTCCATTGAAGAGGCAAAGACCTTCCAGCTAAGAAAAGAGATTTCTTCACAACCAAGTAACAGTAGGATTTATGGCTTCTCCTCATTCCCCAGGCGGAAGCTTCCATTCTGTCCCTGCAGGCTGACAGAGGGATGGGTTCTCTTCTACCAGCTCCTTGAAACCCAGGTGATTCTCTTGAAAACCCTCCCATACACGCCATCCTTGGCTATATAAAGAAGAACATTCCTTCATTAAAGACTAAGCTGCATTTACTCTAAAGAGACCAAAATACTGAGAAACCATTTATTGCTAAAACACTGAACTCTCTCATATTTATTACCTGAGGCTAACCAGTCCAAGCATAAAACACTATCCACATATTATTCAGAAACTAAGCCTATACTTACTCTCACGCCGGAGGGAAATAGTCGGGCAAACCCCCGACATCCTTGACGGTGTTTTTTGCTGTCTCATCACAGGAACCACTCACACACGACGGTTTGGTCCCGACAAACGACGCCTATTGAGAGCCGGGGCGTCCTGACCAGAAGCTAGCAACACACGTGGATCCGACGTGGTCACCAAAACCTTTTTGGCGTGATCAAGCACGAAGGCCTAAATTGGTACACGAAAATAGAATCAATTATGCGGAATCAATTACTAGTAATGAGATTTTACAGAAATAAATGAGAAGATAATTTCTAAAAAGTGTTTGGTAGTATAAGGAATATAATTACTAATGTAATATAAATTTCTATTATAATATTGTTTGGTAAGAAAAAAAAATAACTTGGAATGCAATGATAAAGTTAAGTCAACTGACAACATTAACCCAATGTAAACACGTACTTGTTATTGACTTTCATGATAAAAATTAGATATTAACGTTATTGCTGCTCTACAAAATAAAAAGTTCTTCTTTCTCTTTCAATTTTGGTAAAAATTTTAAATTATCTAACATCAATAAAGCGAGAAAAAATTATTAAATTAAAAAAAAAACTATTGTTATAATGAAATTTGTTCAAATAAAAATAGTTTAAACATTTGAAACAATTCGAGAAAAATACGTATAATTATTTATTTAGAATAATTACTATTTTATTTTCCTATATAGTTTTAAGTAGATCAATCACCCACTTTTTTTTTTATCATCTCCGATTGTGAAAATTAGCACAACAATTATAAATTATAAACTATTATTAATAAATTAAATCAAATGAGAATAGTTAGAAAAACCTTATGAAGTGCCGAAGAACAACGACGACACGGAGGAGTAAAAAGGAACGGTCGTAAAATTGTTGAAACCAAATAAATTATAAATATAAAGCAAATATTTGACTTAATAGAAAGATATTATTGTCCTTTTACATAGATTCCAACTATTAGGAATCCAAATACCAGCTCCTCTATCAGGATTGTAATTACTTAAATTTTAGTAATCAATTTCAAGATTTTAGTAATATATTCCAATTCCAAATATAATTTTTGCACCACTAAACGTTATTAATCAATTCCATGAAATCGATTCCGCGAAATTGATTCTAATTTCGTGTACCAATTGAGGCCTAAGAGTTCAAGTAACCAATGAAGATGAGGAGTAAAAAGAGTCCAATAAAATTCTTTGGCTTAATTCATACTCCCTCCGTCCCTAAATTATTATCTTGTTTGACCCGATATACGGATTAAGAAAAAAATAATTAATTTGATTATTAATATTGATATACTATATAGTTTCTTTTAATATTCATGTGCATGTGGTCCATAATTAAAGTAAAAAAAAATAAAGATAAAATAGTAAAAGTGTTGTACTAAAAAAAAAACAAGTTCATAATTATTTTGAAATGGATATAAAAGAAAAATAAGACAATAATTTAAGTACGGAGGAAATAATATAGATATTGAGCCATTGGACTCCTCGGAGCCCTCACGGGCATAGCTCAGTTGGTTAAGAGCTAGTAGATTTGGAACAGGACCAAAGATCGAGTCCTAACAACCACAGTGTGGGGGTTTCATCCTCTTGTGAGGATGACTCCTTGTAGGTACTAGGCACGGGTCCTAGCTACTTAATCGCTGAGTTACCGTGATTTTCCCTCTCACATTCTCATGGGGCTGGGGTGTGGGGGCTCTCGGGGGGGAGAGTTTTCCCTTTTTGGAACACAATTTCATAAAGGTAAAAATGTTAACTTTTAAAATTTTTAGCATTAAATGAATAAATTTAGATTTTTTGAATAGGATAATTATAAATTTAGATTTCATAAAGGTAAAAATGATAATAATATTGCTTTAATAATTATAGTAATAATAATAATAACAACAACAACAACAAAATAATGATAATAATAATAATCTTTATTATTTTATGATGTAATCTTAATTATCATCATTACCATCAATAAAATAAAATAAGTCTCTATCCATATGAAAGCTTTTAACATAACAGCATTAGTAGAGACATTATAACTTATGGATGTTTTGATACTAAAAGTTTAACTTTTGGGTATTTTGGATACAAATATTATTCTAAGGATTCTTCAGATATGAATTTTTTTTAATGGGGCTCATTGATATTTTCTACATTATTTTACTTATACGCAATACTTTCTATCCTATAAATTTGAGGAGATTTATGGGGGAAAAACAATTTTAGAAAATAACGTAAAGTAAAATGAAGGAGAAATATATAACTAGAAAATTATTTTCTTGTTTGTGCTGATCAACATGAAAGTTACAAGAAATTTTGGTTCGCAACACAAAATTTTCGCATCAATCAAACGTAAATAAATTTTGTGCTTAATCCATGCCCATGTGACTTGACAGTACCATCAACTCAACACTTTCTGAAAAGAAAATGTTTTTTTTATCAAGCTAAGACACTAAGAGCCCGTTTGTTTATGTGTTTTGGTCAAAACGGAAGGTTAAAACGCAGCTTATTCCTTCACTTAGCATTTCAATGCTGCGTTATAAAAAAACAGCGTATTCAAAATGCAGCTGCGATTTAAAACGCTGAAATTTCTAGCTTTTTCCCAAAACATAAATTTTAAAACGCAGTAGGGAATAAAAAGCTGCGTTTTGACATAATATCTCAAACGCATTCATAAATAAAAAAATCACGTTTTAAATAATCTGTGTTTTAGAAACGCTGCGTTTTTAAAACACTGCATTTTCAAAACGCTATACCAAACAAGCTCTTAGATGACGCTGAGATTGTGTCATAGAAGAGGGTACAAAATTGCTATGCGACAAAATTGTTTCTACGAAAGTAACTGATGATGCTAAAATAATTAAGCGTACTGGGGTGTCAAGTCCAACGTTGTCGTGTTGTAGATATTAGATATCTGACATATGAATCTGTAAAAAAAAAATAATTGTGAGAGGGGCGGGAAAGTTTTCGCCAAAATCCTTTGGCGTATTTGTCAGTCTCGAGGCAATGCTTTATATGTTTCTTATGTCAAAAATGAGATTTTTCTTGGACTGAAAGACGAGGTGACTATATGTACTCGTACGGGCCGAATCATTATTTATTGAAAGTCCATTTACTCGAGTGAAGCACGTACACTTTAGCTTGGACCAAAATATACACGTCAGGGTGTACACTTCTTGTATGCTACCTTCCTTGCATGTCGCCTCATTCCACCACACTAAAGCCGCAAAAAAAAAAAAAAAAAATTGACTAGTACGGTGATAAAAGACTAAAAAGTAACATGGTATGACCAAATTAATCAAAATATACTCCCTCGGTTCGTAAATTATTGTCTTGTTTTTTTTTTCTATCCTTAAATAATTATTTTATTTAAATTTTTTTAGGATAATATTTTTATTATTTTACCTTTATTTTTTTTTACTTTAATTATGGGCCACATGTACATAAACATTAAAAAAAACTATACACTATATAAATATTAATAATCAAGTTAATTTTTTTTTAAATATATGTATCAGGTCAAATAAAATAATAATTTAAAGACGTAGGGAGTATTAAACTTGCAATTTTACTAATATAAAGAATAAGATTGTTGATATAGAGTATAAGGTTGTTGATCATCACATTAACAATGTTACTGATTTAGTGCATATTTTATTAATTTATAATACCAATAACATGATATTACTATTGATCGATGCATATTTCATTAGTTTATGATATCGATCAATAATATATATGGTATTACTATTGTATTCAATATCTACTCACAGTACCCCAGTCAAGTACATATTGGCTCCTTTCACAGTTCGTTAATTTTTAGTTTGTTGATTTTTTTCTTGTTATTTTTTAATTATTGCATAAAAATGAGAGAATGGTAGAAAGAAAAATAATTCTCGTATCTGGTTACATGGTTCATTTTATGGTTAATGAGTTTTTTTTTTTAAAAACAATTTTGTAATAATTGAATAGAAAGTAACAGACACATAAAAATAAAAATAATGGGGTGAATGAGTGAGAAAGTAAAATTCAATGGAAAAACCTACTTCCAGTGTCTCAAACAGTGTGTCCATCTCTAGTATTTTACAAAAAATTACGAAGTGGACTTATGATTAGAGCCCGTTTGGTGTAGCGTTTTCAAAATGCAGTGTTTTTAAAACGCAGCGTTTTTAAAACACAGATTATTTAAAACGCTGCTCTTTTCTTTATAAATGCGTTTGAGATATTATGTTAAAACGCAACTTTTTATTCCCTACTGCGTTTTAAAATCTGCGTTTTGGGAAAAAGCTAGGAATTTCAAGGTTTTAAAACGCAACTTTTTATTCCCTACTGCGTTTTAAAATCTGCATTTTGGGAAAAAGCTAGGAATTTCAGGGTTTTAAAACGCAGCTGGGTTTTCAAAACGCTGTTTTTTCTACCGCAGTATTGAAACGCCAAGTTAAGAAATAAGCTGCGTTTTCATATTATCTTACACATAAATGACTTAGTATCCATGCTATAATATTCTAAGTATGTATTAAATACTAGAGTGTAAATACTTCGATTCGATTCGTTTGGGATAAAATTGTAGGAACATGAACGATCCATTAACCATGAACCGACACATAACTAGATTAAGAAGAGAAGAAGAAGAAGAAGAAGACGGAAGCGTGTACCTTGTGATTCCATGATTGTTCTTAGTCTTGTTCTTGATGAAGTATGAAGATAGTCTTCAAAAGGGAAGGAGTAGATCTTCTAAATGATGAGTGCCCTTATTCTCTTTAGTCTTCAAGTACTTAGGAAGAGTTTGGACTGAATGAGAATGTAATAACTAGTGATTCATAGGCTTGATGGATAGGCCTTTATATAGAAATCCAAGGGGCACTTCATTTAGGGACTACACCTATTGATATATAAGACATTACCATTATGCCCATCATTTAATGGTATACTTATATTATGGAATTCTACATATTACATTATATCCTATACTTTATATTAATCATTATAATATTGATCACTATTTTATTAAGTACTTTCACTAATAATATATGTTTATATAATCCATGTTCTAACAATCTCCCACTTGGATTATAATGACATATATTTATACTTAATAAAATCCTTCAATCATATTTATAACATAAATGACAACCCTTATGTGCACTTTGTTGTCATTCGAAAACAATCCCGTCCATTAGTCATATAAGTATAAGGACTAAAGGGGCAGTCGTTGTAATTGATTCGCAACTAAACCAACATTAATCACATATATATATATATATCCAACTAAATGACATAGATTAAGTATAGATATGTAGCATGAAATATTAACGAATATATATGAAAATGCATATATATATTCTCCAACTAGTCCTACTTTAACCAAATGAGATCAATTTAGAAAAAAAAAAAAAAAAAAACAACACAAGAAAATAGAAACATTATAAACTCCCACTGATTTAAGCATTATCAAAAGTCATTACACCCATATGAGCAACATGCTCGTGAAATACTAAAGGAGATAATGCCTTAGTAAATGGATCCGCTAACATGGAGTTTGTACCAATAAGTTCTATTTCTATTTGTTCATTTTGTACTCTCTCTCTCACAACAAGAAACTTAATATCTATATGCTTAGATTTAGATGAACTCTTGTTGTTGTTGGAGTACAATACCGCGGCCCGATTGTCACAATATAACTTAAGCAGTCTTTCAATACCTTTGGCAATTCGCAGCCCTTCTATGAATTTTCGCAGCCATATAGCTTGATTGGATGCCTCGTAGCAAGCAACAAACTCGGCTTCCATGGTGGAAGTAGTTACTAATGTTTGCTTGGCACTTCTCCAAGAAATTGCTCCACCGGCCAAAGTGAAGACATAACCCGATGTCGATTTGCGACTATCTTGGCATCCAAAGAAAGTCGGAATCGAAAAACCAATGATCTCAAGATGATCCGACTTTGTATATGTAATCATGTAGTTCTTCGTGTTTTGTAAGTATCTCATCACTCTTTTGGCTGCGACCCAATGTTCTCTTCCCGGATTGCTTTGATATCGCCCAAGCATGCCAACAATAAAGGCAAGATCTGGGCGAGTACAGACATGTGCATGCATACATTAGGCTTCCTACTGCCGATGCGTAAGGGATATTTTCCATATACTTGGATTCAAGATTATTTTTAGGACATTGATTTAGACTGAACTTATCTCCCTTAGAGACCGGGGTGTCATATGGTTTACAATTTTCCATGCTAAACCTTTGTAATACCTTCTCTATATAGCTCTTTTGTGACAATCCTAACATACCTCGTGAGCGATCACGATGTATTTGGATTCCAAATACAAAAGAAGCTTCTCCAAGATCTTTCATCTCAAATTTATTTGAGAGAAATTTCTTAGTTTCCTTAAGAAGGTCCTTATCATTACTAGCAAGTAAAATGTCATCCACATATAAGACCAAAAATATAAATCTACTCCCACTGAACTTATGGTACACACAATCTTCACCAAGATTCATTTCAAAGCCAAATGAAAGAATAACTTGGTTAAATTTTAAGTACCAATGACGAGATGCTTGCTTAAGCCCATAAATGGATTTCTTGAGTTTACAAACTAGTTGACTAGTTTGATCCGAATCAGTCACCATTTCTGGTTTCTTCATATAGATAGTTTCCTCAATGTCACCATTGAGAAAAGCTGTCTTTACATCCATTTGATGAAGCTCAAGGTCAAAATGTGCCACTAAAGCCATAATGATCCTAAAAGCATTTTTAGAGGATACCGGTGAAAATGTTTCTTTGTAATCAATGCCTTCCTTTTGAGTAAACCCTTTAGCAACAAGACGAGCCTTATGTCTTTCCACATTACCTTGTGAATCCCTTTTGGTCTTAAAGACCCATTTACACCCAATGGGTTTCACATTCTTAGGTAATGAGACAAGATCCCAAACGTCATTATCATTCATGGATTTTAACTCTTCATTTATGGCATCAATCCACTTATGAGAATTTGGACCACTAATGGCTTCATGGAAGGTGATTGGCTCATCTCCCACTAAACCTAACGATTCCTCATTCTCGCCAGGATACACATCATAATAATCCAGTATAGCACTCCTTCTTGCTCTATTAGATCTTCTTAATGGCACTGGTTCTTCTTGATTTTGAGGGTGTTGAATTTCCTCATCAACATTTTCATGTTGTTCATTAATAGGAGAATTAACGTCATTTTGAATATTATGTTCTTGTCGAATTTCGAGCACAACTTGATTTTCGATAGGAACTATAGGAAGAGGTATAGAAACGAATTCCTCTTCCATTTCTTCAAATTCAAAATTACTATTCAAATTTTCCCCTCTAAATTCAACATCCTCAAAGAACCTAGCATTTCCCGTCTCGAAAAAGGTTCTAGTCTTTGGGTCATAGATTTTATATCCCCTAGATCTTTGAGAATACCCTACAAAATAACTACTAACGGTCTTAGCGTCCAACTTTCCTTCGTTAGGTCTATAAGGCCTAGCTTACTGACAACCCCAAACATGAAGATGATTAAGGGACGGTTTCTTACCGGTCCATAATTCATAAGGGGTTTTGTTAGTAGCTTTTGAAGGAGCTCTATTAAGTAGGTAGGTTGCGGTTTTCAAAGCATCGCCCATAATGAGTGAGGTAAAGAAGTACAAGAAACCATACTTCTTACCATATCCTTAAGGGTTCTATTACGTCTCTCGGCTACACCATTCATGCTAGGTGTCCCCATGGTGTAGTGAGGGACAATCCCACACTCTTCCAAATAGCGAGCAAAAGGACCCGGACGTTGTTCTCCCGAACCGTCATTCCGACCGTAGTATTCACCACCACGATCGGATCTAACGTTCTTAATAGTCTTTTCAAGTTGATTTTCAACTTCGGTTTTAAAAGACTTGAAAACGTCCAATGATTGAGACTTTTCATGAAGTAAATAAATGTATCCATAACGAGAGAAGTCATCTATGAACGTAATAAAATATGTTTGTCCGTTCCATGAAGGGGTAGGGAATGGTCCACATATGTCCGTATGAATTAGTTCTAAGACTTTTGTAGCTCTCAAGGATTCATTTTTGTTTGTACTATTCGTAAATTTTCCCTTAAGGCATTCAATACAAAAGTTATTTTCCGGAGTATCAAGCTTATGTAGTATTCCCTCGGACACAAGCTTGTCAATTCTCCTTTTGGAGATATGACCCAAACGCCTATGCCACAAGGTATAAGAGTTTTTACTTGAAAACTTTCTTTTTATGCCTCGAGAGTTAGTTTCATTATTATGGGACTCATTTAATGAATTGACTGTGTCAAGTAAATATAGATTATCAATGTAAGACAAAGAACTAGTACCAAAAAGCTTTGAATCAAAATATAAATTGCATTTATTATTACCGAAGATGCAAGAATAACCTTCTCGATCCAATGTAGTGACGGAAATTAAATTCCGTCTAAATGATGGAATAATAAATACATTTTTCAAAACCAAAAAGTATCCAGTACTCAAGGATAATCTATAAGTCCCTATGCTTTCCACCTCTACCGGCTTTCCAGCTCCCATGTAGATGAATCTTTCACCTTCATTAGGCGTTCGGTAGTTCAGGCAGTCCTGCATACATGAACTTATGTGAGTAGTTGCACCGGAGTCTAACCACCATGTATACGAAGGATTTGAAACTAAATTAGCTTCAGTACAAACAAAGCTAAATGACATACCTTTCTTAATTCGCCATTGGCGATACTTAGGCGCCGGGCTTCATGTGAGTGGGGTCCTTGCAAAAGAAGCACTTTTTCACCTTTTGATCATTTGATGATCCCTTAGGCTTCTTTGTTGCAACCGCAATCTCCTTACCTTTTCTCTTAATCCCACGAGAAGAGGTAGATGCATAATGTGCACTTTCGGGTTTGGTGTGTTTCAACCTATCTTCTTCCTCCGTGACATGTGAAATTAATTCATTAATATTCCACTTGTCCTTTTGACAATTGTAGGTCGTTTCAAAATGACCAAATTGTGAAGGAAGAGAAATTAAAGCCAAATGCACAAGCAAGTCTTCCGACAAGTCCAACTTGAGTGCTTTTAATTTCGTTGATAGATGAAACATTTCCATTATGTATTCCCTTAGGTTTCCGGTGCCCTTATATCTCATGGAAACAAGCTTCCTCAAGGTAGCACTTGTTTCTGATTTATCGCTTTTTGCAAAGCGTTGTTCTAGGGCATCTAGGAAACCTTTTGCACCATCATCCTCGGAGACACTGTTCAGAAATGTCTCCGGGACTGCATTCTTAATTATGCTTAGGCTGACGCGATTAGAACGCTTCCACCTCTCTGAACTCAAGCGGTCTTCCGCAGTGCTTTTATCAGTTAGAGGGGCAGGAGCTTGTCTTTTAATGCGAGGTCAAGGTCCAAACAGCCTAAGACCATAGTAATCTTGTTTTTCCAAGTTTTAAAGTTTGTCCCAGTTAGCAAAGGAATTGAATTTAAGGCAGTAGTGACAGATGAAGCACTGATCAAATCTGAATGAAGAGAACAAAAGAATGAAACAAAACATATATAAGAAACTACACAATGATTAATTATATCAAAATGAATTCCATCATAATAAAAGATAATCAATATGACATCAAGACTAATCTTTGGATTGCGAATTGACTCACAATTTGATTTATCTTAGGGTAAACAAATAGCTTAAACAACACACTTTAAATACTTGCCTTCCTTTGGGCCGGATCAAGTACAAAAAGTGTCCTAAAGTTTAAGGTACTTGTTCCCCGGTAGTAAAGAATATAAACAATTCACTTTAAACACCCGCCTTCCTTTGGGATGGTTCACAGCATTTAAAATGACCAAAAGTTTAGTTCAATTATTACCCCATGAATATAAATACTTAGTCAACAACAAGGTCTCCTTTGGGAAACAAGCATGTTATCACATATCAACACTTACATTCATCACTTTAACAAATTTGTATTTAAATAACGTAAATTGCTTTGGCAACAATATTATTTAAAAATGAATAAATTTGTTTAAGCATATAATTAATCATACTTTAGGGCACTTAAGACTTTAAGGTAATTTCGAAAATTTAAAGGGTAAAGAAACAAACGAAATTTATTAATAAAAGATAATATCCTTTTGTTCTACCCGTCCATTCTTAAAGTTTTGACAACTCTAAGAACCACCGCGCGCGGTGTCCAGATACTATAATTTATTAGTAAATTATCAAAATTATGGGGCAATATGGCCCTAATACCCTCTAAATTAACCAAACCAAAGCTTAAGACAAAACATGGTCATTGGATGTCATCAAACCCATCGTCAAGGGGAGCGGACGCACCCTATAAAGGGAGCGGACGCTCCCGGACAGTTTCGTCAAATCTGAAACGAAAAGTCACCAATTTTACGCAAGGGGAGCGGACGCTCCCAATGAACGAAACTACGACGACTTGAAACCCGATTTGACGAAAAGGCACCAATTTTACACCCTTTTATGAACAGATTTGAACCAAAATAGAGAGTCATACCATACAACGAGCCATAACATCCAATATCCCACATTTAGACTATCAATTCTTAACTTAATGGTGAATCAATATTCAACCAAAGCAAGTAGATCCGCATACTCACATCACATTTTTAAATGCGTGGCTATGCATATGAACAAACTCACAACGCATCCAAGGATGGTGGCTATGTTCAAAAATGGGATAATCTTACATTAAGAATTGAAAGCCTTGTGAGTAAATTTATAATTTAGAAGTAACATAATACTCTAGAATCTGAATTAGAGTATGATAATTCAAGAACACATGATAAACATAGAATCTTTTCAAGAATTAAAAGCATAAGGCTTTACAAGAAACTCAAACTCAATCTAGTATATGAGTAGGCTCTGATACCAATTGTAGGAACATGAACGATCCATTAACCATGAACCGACACATAACTAGATTAAGAAGAGAAGAAGAAGAAGAAGACGGAAGCGTGTACCTTGTGATTCCATGATTGTTCTTAGTCTTGTTCTTGATGAAGTATGAAGATAGTCTTCAAAAGGGAAGGAGTAGATCTTCTAAATGATGAGTGCCCTTATTCTCTTTAGTCTTCAAGTACTTAGGAAGAGTTTGGACTGAATGAGAATGTAATAACTAGTGATTCATAGGCTTGATGGATAGGCCTTTATATAGAAATCTAAGGGGCACTTCATTTAGGGACTACACCTATTGATATATAAGACATTACCATTATGCCTATCAGTTAATGGTATACTTATATTATGGAATTCTACATATTACATTATATCCTATACTTTATATTAATCATTATAATATTGATCACTATTTTATTAAGTACTTTCACTAATAATATATGTTTATATAATCCATGTTCTAACAAAAATTCGATTGATTGGGATAAAATTTGAGTTCAATTACAGGCTATTAATTCGTAAAATATCAAATCAAACTAACCGTTCAAAATCGCAAATTGAATTGAACCAAACCACGACGAATACATTTACTTTTTAGGAAAATACATTTATCAATTTATTCATATATATATTTTTTCCTATTTTAACGAAAGTTTCATATATACTAATATACATAAACTTTAATTTTTTTATTATATTAATATTTATAATAAAATTAATTAATTATCTCGATAAGACAGATAACTAGGAACCGTGGGAATACGAAACACCAATAGCATGGCCCTCTCATTTTTGTCACCATTATTGAAAATCCGGACCCTAAAAATGAAAAAAAATAAATAAATAAATAATTGAAAATTAAAAATAAGCGTCACCGTTTATAAATCTGGCCACGTAGGGACTCTAACAAACGCAAATCCCCCCACAACCTGTCCGCTAGCCACTTCCCCCCACTTAATATAACCGCCGGAGACCGTTATTTCTTTTTTCCCACGGCCGGTGCGTCTCTTCATTAATTAAATGGCCGGTCAATCCAGAAAATGGATGATTCTGGTGGCCGTAATATGGATTCAGGCATTCACGGGTACGAATTTTGATTTCTCGGCGTATTCGTCGGAACTGAAATCAGTATTGGGAGTGTCTCAGGTTCAACTCAACTACCTGGCCACCGCGTCGGATCTCGGAAAAGCGTTGGGCTGGTCGTCGGGACTGGCGTTGTTGTATATGCCGTTATCGGTGGTGATGTTCATGGCGGCTTTCATGGGATTGATTGGGTATGGTCTTCAATGGCTAGTTATTTGCAACATCATTGTCTTGCCATACTTCTCGGTCAGTTCCTCTCCCTAAGCACATGTACTCATTTTTGCATCCATGACCATGTATGTATGTATGTATGTATGTACATTTTGGTTGTCTTAATTTCTCTTGGGAATTGCAACTTTCCTAAAATAAATTTATTTCAGGATTAATTATCCTCACCTCACAGTTCATAAACAAGTTTCTTCAATTTATTATACTGAGAATGTTTTCGATGCATAGTAAATGTTTTAAATCATTGAAGATGATTTCCAGAGCAATCTATTTACATTAATAGAAAGCTTAAAAAGTGTCACATGGAAAGAACATATTTACGGTTTTGAAGTAATACGCCGCGGCATGCCTTCATTACTGAGGCCAATAGAGGCATACTACTGTATCCAACCAAATAATTTAAAAAATATGGTCCACTTTGTATTACTTTTAACACAATAGCGTATGGCCATTGGTGATGATGAGCTACGAAGGCCTGCCACACAATGCTGCGAGAACATGAAATATTTTCTTGCAACATTGGACACTTGTTAGCAAAATTTAATAAATACTTCCTCCGTTCTCGCGGATAAATGTTCTTACTTTTTATTTTGAGATGTTTTAATTAATGTTTCTAAAATTTTTTGATTTATCTATCTTTTACCATTCTTTTTAATATACCTTTAAAACTTTATTTAATAATATAACACATCTCAAAGAAACTCAATTATTTAAAATAGTTAAATTCAATTAATGTTCATGAATATTATCGTCAGAACACATTTTACAGCACATTATTAATTATGTTTTTTAATATTTATATTTTATTCAGAAGGAATATTTATCCGGGACGGAGGGAGTATTTAGATTTATTATATTTTGTTTGATTTTTTATCTCATTCTAAAAAAGAGTCATATTTCGGCCAATCCCTTTCACACAAGTTCTCACCACTTCGCTCAAGTGAGGAGGTGTGGACTGGTGGTTGGTTAAATCCTACGTAAGCTGGTGGGTCCCGGCAATCAGATTACCCAACACAGAAATATTTGGTGGTCTCGTCTGGTCTGGTCACACAATTTGTATGGTATGGTATGGTATGTATATGTATATGCATCTAGTAGTTTCTGTCCCGGCTAGCTTTATCGGGTAGGTTCTTTCTTATTCTGGAATTTCTATGATTTGTCCAACTCCTACTTTCCTTTTTTAATCATTTTAAAGTTACCTTATAACTACTTAGTTTTATGCATATGATGACGTGACCGTGACATCGACATCTTAGACAATGCACAACGAGGAAGTAAATTTTGGGGAGCTTATCTTCCTTTTCAATTATTTTATTATAAAAATATCATTAATCTATCCCTTTAAGCTATTTAACAAAAATATCTTTTCAACAATGTACAAACTCTAATAAGTTTATATGTCCCATCATCTTTATCTCCATTTAATTTAATATCTTTATATGAAAATAAAGAAACAAATGAAAATTTTGTAAAAAAATAATTTAACGTTCAAATTGAAGCAAACCAAGTTTCTATTTAAAGAGAAAAATGTATACTTTAATACAAAAAATAAAAAAAAAGCATTTTTTTGTGGCTAAAAAATAGCCAAAAACTGGAAATAATCAAATTTGAAGAGAGAGAGAAGAGATGAAAATGGAGGGAAACTTGAAAAATTTGTAAAAAATTAATATGGTGTCCAAATGAAGTAAATCAAGTCTATTATAGTTAAAAATGTGTACTTAAAAAAAAAGATTTTTTGGGGTCGAAAATGACCAAAAACAGAAAGAAAACCTGTTGCTACTGTGTCCGTGTCAGGCAACTTTTTTTTTTTTGTTTGTCGCAAAACCGAAATCAAAACGGTGTAGTTTTGATGTCTTTGAAGCTTAAACTACGTCGTTTTGAAGGAATTTTTTGATAAAAACGTGCTAAGCTCCTGCTAAGCTCCGGGAGCAAAATTTGCTCCCCAATCCTAAATTAAGCTACCAAGATACCCATATGATACCCTTTTGCTCCTTCGTTGGAACCAATGATACCCATATGATACCTTGTTGATCCTTCGGTGTTCTTGCTCTTATGGGGTTTCACTGTGAGTTAAAAAATAAAGTCAATTAGGTGACACATAAGATGTTACATTATTTTGTATACAAAATCAGGTACTCATTAGGTAGCACTAGCATTACTCTAAAAATTTAATGCACTATATTAATCAACTAAATAAAGAGTATAAATAGAAATTCAAAACTTAGACAATGATTGTTGAGATATTTATTAAATTTTTTAAAATAATAATCATTTGTCTACTGGCCAATATGAACAAGACGGAGGGAGTATTTGTCGCAAATAGACTTATGCATTAGGATGAAAATGATATCTAGCCTCTTTTTTTTCTTTTTTTCTTTTTTAACATTCACTCGTTGTTAATCTAATGAATGAATAGCCTTGAATTCAAAAGTAAAAATGCGGATTTAGTTATTCTTGTTTAAAAAATATATATATACGAAAATATTTATATTTAAAAAAAAAATCAAGTTTAACTTGTGGATCGAAGGCTTCTCAACGGCTAGTTTCACAAATAATAGATCTATGATGTCATTAAATCTTAATTAATCCGTGTTTAAGTCCACTCACAAATTATGCTAATTCCAGCTAAAACTTTCCCTGACGTATATAATTTCGTCAATCAAAAAGATGCTCCCACGTATAAAGGAATATTGGAACATGCATTCCGTGTGTGTCATCATTAATTTAGTTTTCTTTTTGTAAGTCGTCATTTTTATGATTCATTATTTGTTGATTTTTTACTTCTTATATTTTATTTTTTAGGCATGTTTAACTTTGTGATTTAATAGCTTGATTTTGGGGTTGAATTTTTTTAATACTATCTTAGTCTTATTTATATTAGCCAACTTTATAGTTTTTAGCAATCGTATAATTATTAACCACTTATAAATTCAATGTACGTTAATATTATCAATGTACGTTAATATTTATATTAACGTACATTGATAATACATTAATATTTATATTAGCCAACTTCTAAATTCAATGTACGTTAAATTCAATGTAAATATTAATGTACATTGATAATACGTTAATATTTATATTAGCCAACTTATAAATTCAATGTACGTTAATATTTATATTAGCTAACTTTATAGTTTTTAGTCGTCATTTTTATGTTTTATTTTGTAATACAAAACATTTTTTGCTTTGTATGTTTTCGACATATTTTCTGTTAAATTTGATTTTTTTGTTTAATTATTTGCTTCTATTGTGTATGTTTTTGAAATATTTTGTGTTAAATATATATATTTTTACTTTATTATTGTGTTATAATGTACATTTAAAAAAATCAATAATTTAAAAAAAAATAATAATGACAAAACATTTATAGTTTGAAATTGGTAATGGGACAATGTTTTAAAACAAGAACAAAGGAAGGTAGGACTCGGTTTTTGGAATAGAGGAAAGATAGGAGAAATTAGTATTTTTGACCATTGTATAAATTTGGGGTAACCGATTTCATCAATCAACTTTTAATATCTAAAATGTGACACCAATGTACCCATGATTTGAGCAATGTGGTCCTTGCCACTAATTGGACATCCAAATTGATGACGAAACTTTCAATATACACATAGTCCACGTCAGCAGCTCCGATATCAATTTCAATGTTCAATTAATGGAAAAGACAACGTTACATTCAAATCATGAGTACGTTGGTTACATTTTGAATATTGAAAATTTGTTGGTCAAATCGATCACTCCCAATTTGTACAATGTTTTCCCCAGAAAAATATTTACACATCTTATGAAAACTATTCGGTGTCGGTATAATTGACCTTATGGTCCAAACTTAGCAAATTAAGTACCACCGACTCCGAATATTTTCTCTATATATTATGCAAAAATTCTTATGTCGTGGTTCTCTTACTGACAAGAGGGTCACCACCCATTAAAGTACTGACCCACCATCTATGCAATTGGATTTTCGCTGTGGGTCACAACTTAATCAAATGATCCCTTTTTATACTATTTAATTTTCTTTTTCCATCCTTACATTTATAAGTTGATTTAAATTTAAATTTAGTCTTGTTCAAATATTTCTTGGTTACCTAATATAGTATAACAGTTAAAATATACCTGCATGAAGGAAAGCTAAATTAATCAATTTGCAATATAATGATATTCTATATTTTAAATAGACTATTGTTTTTGGAACGGAGGAAGGTGTATCTCTTCAATCACATAGAACAATGGTGGGATAGGATTACTAGTTAGAACGGAGGTATGGGGAAAACGAGATGTAAGGAGTGGGTCTACAAGAGGAGTTCCGATGGAGAAGAGGAGATGAACTCATTTGTCTGTGGCATTGCGCGTCTGAGGAGGTTCAACTCCCTACTCAACCTTCTTGTCAGTAGCCTCGTAGATGATCTATCAGAATACAGTGTGCTTGGCATAACCCTCATCCTATTGTTTCATATGTTTGTAGCTGGCATGTGCAGTGCGCCTATGGATGATGGACCGCTGAGTCCTAGCATCATCTTGGTGAACCTGTACACGCAACTTGGTCTTCTTATGCCCATTTAGGCCGCCGTGTAATTCTTGGCGTTCCATTAGAAGGATCTGTCTGTGAAGCCTCATTTTGTGAGATATCGGTTGTCTGAAATTCAAGTATAAAACATATATATTTGTACATATATTGAAGGCCAAGTGCCAATGAATAACAGATGAAGGAAGAATGCTGGAGGAAATATCTTCTCGAAACTTTCATAGCCCTATTTCTTCATATCCTCTACAAGAAAAATACTAGAGCGTATGCCCCTTGAAAAATGGCTAAGCTCGGTTGGTATTCTTGACCGGATCTGTTGGTGGTCCTAGGAGTCAATTTTCCACGAACACATGAGAATCATTACTCTTCTTCCCATTCATCTTATTGTCTTCCAAAGTTTATGCAATTCTTTGATGTTAGTTCTTAACCAAACCGTGTTGTTGAGGGATGGGGGTCTTCCGAATTAAATACAAGGCTTAGAATTGAGTAGCCATACATAGCTTCTAGGATTTGCTTTTCTAGCTTAATCATTTCTCTCCAACAAACAACCAGGTTCAGCCATGATCACATTCATTGACCAGGAATCACCCTCACTCGGTGGATAAGGTTAATTTTTCATGGGGGTTACGAATGATTCTCAAGGGATGACTCAGGATCAACCATTGGTTCATAGTTTTGAACCGAAACCTTACGGGTGAGGTCAGTACCAAAATTCTCAAGAATTGGGGAATAGATACATCAGTGTTTACCTTTATGCTGCACATAAGGCTAGCTTGTGGATCCTTGCCCTTTTTGCATTCACCATATAATATTAAACCTAATTACGATGATTCTGTAGTCATTTCGTTTACTATTTCAAATGGACCCTTTCTAGTCACACTGACTGCACTAGCCCGTCCAATTCATACTATAAGAACGGAATTACAGTCTTACTTCAAATGTTATTGCTAATTCACTTTTGCTTGAACTCATTGCAGGTGTTTTTACTATGCCTGATGGCTGGGTGCAGCATCTGCTGGTTCAACACTGTATGTTTTGTCCTCTGTAATCAACATTTCCCAATTAATCGACCACTTGCAATATCTCTAACGGTGAGCTTCAATGGTGTAAGTGCAGCCTTGTACAACCAAGTTGCCAAAGCAATAAATCCATCGTCTCATGGCATATACCTACTTCTTAATGCATTTATCCCTCTTTTCACATCCATTGCAGCACTTGTCCCAATTCTTCGTCAACCTCCATTAGATCCCCTGCCTCCTGATGCTGTTCGTCGTGATCGACTCATATTTGTCCTGTTAAATATTTTAGCTGTCATTTCAGGCCTCTATCTTCTGCTGCTCCATTCAAATGATTCATCGACAGCTCGCCTACTATTTTCTGGTTCCATTTTCCTCCTTGTCTTCCCCTTGGGCATCCCTGGTATTGTGTATGCTCGAGATTGGTTTCGGCGTACCATATACTCAAGCTTTCAAGTTCAAGGCTCGGGTTTCCTTCTTGTTGATGCTGATGATCTAGAGCTGCACAAAGAGCTCCTCAGCCGTGTAAACACTGTACATGATGAACTCACTTATACTGTAGCTGACAACGGCCTTACAAATGGACTCATCAAACAAGACACTGAAGATAGCAAAGGCTGTTGTGAGACCATAATGAAGAGGGATCGCTTGGTAATTCTTGGGGAAGAGCATAAGGCGGATATGCTTGTCCGTAGGTTGGATTTTTGGCTATACTACTTTGCATACTTTTTTGGTGGTACGATTGGGCTGGTTTACTCTAACAACTTAGGGCAGATAGCACAATCACTTGGATTGTATTCAAGTACTTCGACCCTTATCAGGGTCTATTCGTCCTTTTCCTTCTTCGGCCGGTTACTTTCAGCAGCACCAGACTTCTTGCGAACGTAAGTCAACCACTTTGTTGGAAGAAGCTAATGAACAATTTTGTTATCTTTATGCATTTGTAATTTTCCATGCCCTTTTTCATTGAAATTACTTTTATATTTGTCTTGCATAAGCTAACTATAGAAAATGAAAAATCTATGTGCAGGAAGTTTTACTTTGCTAGGACAGGGTGGCTGGCCATTGCGCTTTTGCCTACTCCAATAGCCTTCTTCTTGCTTGCTTCAACAGGCAGTGAAACGGCACTTCTCGCAGGCACGGCCCTGGTTGGGTTGAGCTCCGGGTTCATATTCTCAGCAGCCGTTTCGATAACATCCGAGCTTTTTGGGCCAAACAGTGTAGGTGTCAACCACAACATTCTCATCACCAACATCCCAGTTGGATCACTAATATATGGATTTCTGGCTGCTGTGGTTTATGATGCCAATGCAAGTTTTGGCCTTGGATCCGTGGCTGATACTATAGTATGCATGGGAAGAGGCTGCTATTTTCTGACATTTGTTGGGTGGGGATGCATTTCCATATTGGGACTAGCTTCAAGTCTGGTGTTATTCTTAAGAACTCGACCTGCATACGATCGTTTTGAACAGAACCGAGTTTCCACTGTATTGTCCTAATGCCTACGCCCTCAACCTGCTTTCAGCGAGTTTGAGCAAAATCGATTTTCTACAGCATTTTCTTACTGCTTATGTTACAAATTTTAGTGTAGAAGCTAGTGCAGGGGACCAACTCCATGTATATGGCCAAGGAAACATACTTTGGATACATTCTCATTGCTTTCCTTCGCTCCCTTTCATGTATACGATTTCATTATGAAGGGATGGAGAAGAAATTGCATGGTAAATGTTGTATAAAAAAAAAAAAAGTAACACTAATTGAGCATTTTTTTGTTTGACTGAGCATCTTTAAAGTCTCTGTTAAGATAAAAATAAACCCTGTCAATTTTTCTCGAACAACATTTTTATCCAAACATCTGTTATCAATTTCAGAACGACGAAATGCTTGGGCGAACATGGTAAACTTTCTTTCTGATAATTTCGTTGTCGGCTGAATGCCCATTCCATGAATCAAGCATTTCAAAGTTGCTAGAAACAGGATTTACAGAAGATCAGTAATCTGGTATGCTGATTGTTCCAATTACGCCGTGTGCATGCATGTAATATATAGTTATATCCTGATTGCGACTTTCAATTTTCCTAATACAGAAAATTAACCAACAAATTAAGAAGATTAATAGTATGATGTGACCTATGGGTACTTACAAAATGTCTCATTTTTCATACAAAGGAATAATCTCTCGTATGCTAACGCCATCTTCCGTGCAGTAAACATGGATAGTGCATATTCCTGGCAAGCCTTCCCTCTCTGTGCTAGCCTGTTTGAACCTTCTGCCACCACCAACTCCAATGCCTCAGTCAACGACTCCACGTTTGGAGAAAACATGAAACCATACTCATCGTTAACAACTATAGTGCCCTTGATGCTAGGAAACCTTGACGCCATGACAGGCTTTCTGCTCATCATTGCCTCCATTAGTGTAAGATCGAGCCCTTGTGGCCTAAGAGTTGGATTCAGGAATATATCAATGGCATTGTAGAAACCCCGTAGCTCTGACGGGTTCATGGACCCCACAACGATGACTTGAGATCCTAACTCCTTGTACCGTTGCTGCCAAGGTCCAGCTCCAACCACAACCAAGTAAACGTTAGGGTGGTTAGCCTGGAGATTGGAAAACGCTTCGTAAAGTAGTGGATGGCCTTTGTCTTTCACTAGTCTTCCAGCCACCCCTAGGACTAAGCTTGCATTTTTGGGGACACCTAGCTTAGTCCTAAACTCATGGCCTAACTCCAAATCCTCTCTAAAGTCATTTTCATCAACACCATTGACAATTACATGTACCCTTTTCGTAGGAATTTGGTACACATCCCTTAACATTTCACCACAACTATCACTTATGGCAACATGGTGTTCATAGCTTTTGAAGAACCTAATTTCATTCAATACCTTAGGGATCACTCCTTGCAAGCTGTTGTTGAATGTTGGAGAAATGGGTTCATTGGGCTTACGAATCAAGTCTTGGTAGATATTTGATTGCACGCTTTCAAGGGCTATGCCATGCCATGAAACCGCGAGGTTAGGAACATTCCGAGCTACATAATGAGGAAGCGCCACGCTCTCTGAGTGAACCACGTCGAATGGTTCACGTTCACTCTCCTCTACGTATTGTTCCCACGCCTTGTTGTAACGCCACCTGCCCGGTTCACCCTCATGGAAATGAAGCACAGGTGACATAGTTTGACTTCTACGGGGACTTGTAGTGGCACTCGAATCTTTACCATCCAAAGGTGGAGATGTGAAGATATGGACTTGGTGTCCACGATGAGATAGAGCGGTGTGGAGAGTATGGGCGTGACGCTCCATGCCTCCTGGGACCGTGCCTATAGGCCATTTCCTAGTGAAGACGGCTATCTTGAGAGAAACCGGTGGGGGGATATCTCCAGGGAATTTTAGACGGTTCCATGAGAACTCAGCGGTACGGAGATCGCCATAGAACGGTTTGTTATGGGTGGAAAAGGTGGTGCAGATGGAGGTGGTGGGGGTGTGGAGGAGGAGGAGGGCAGGGATGGTGAAGAGAACAATGAAGAAAAGTGTGGTGGAAAGGCTTGATTGAAGTGATAGAAGTGGTTTCTTGGGTTTGTTGGGTAAGGCCATAGTGTTTGATTATGGCAAGTGTGTGTGTGTGTGTGTGTGTGTTTCTTGTTTATGTTTAAGTTGGTTTTACTTAAGATGATGGTTTTTGAGTTAGAAAAATTCAAAGCTGAAAAGTGAAGGAAAGTGGGGTGTGGGGGCTTTTTGTGGGAGGTAGGCACGCACTGAAGCAAGTGGGTTGGGTTTGGGTTGGAGTTTTTTGGTTGCTTTGAGTGCGTTTGTCACGCCTCTTTTCTGCGTGGATTCTTATACTTGGAGTTTGACCATAATTTTTTCATTCAGTTGTTTTTCATATATATAGTTGACTGTTTTATTAAGACCAATCAGGGTATACTTGACATAAATCTTAATTAAATGTTGAATACAAGGATTAAATATTCTTTTTTCTTTGTTCCGGTCAGTAAGGTAAGGTGGTTCTTTTGGGTCAGCTTGTGCACACTTTAACTTAATCCATCTCTTCGTCCTATGCATTTACGAAATCTAATACAGTACATTTCAACATAACTTCTCATCACGTTGCTTTTATTTTTCACGTCTTTGCCTTCCATTTCTCCAAGATCTAAATAGAACAACATAAACGAAATAGAGTAATTTTCATTTCCAAATGTTTGTGTTTCCACTAGAATAGTTTTGTCAGTAGTCAAGTTGACCCCAACCGAGTCCGAAAAAGTCAAACCCTTGGGGTTGCATCAAAATAGACGCATTTGAAATGTCCAATTTCGACTTAATGGAAACCTCACAGCTTATTTAGGCAGGATTTTGGGTGCTTTATGAATAATGTACTTTTGACTTGCACAAGTCTCCCTTCCCATTAGCAATCTAAGGGTGTTATGGCATTTTGCTTGGCCACAAATTAAGCACTATGGCAACTTTACTTTCTCTCTCAGTAAGCATGGATGGCTTCGTGATTTCTACTTATATCACGCCACTATAGCGTGCATTCATGGTTAGTAGTATTTCTATTTCACTTGTAAGTTATGGAAAGCTTTGATCAAGAATTAAGACTCCCAAGTTTATTCCAAATCCTCTTACTAATTAGATTAAGAAGAAGAATGGGCATATATGTTAAGAATATTTTTCTGTATTTCATTCATGTCATTTATACAATCGTTACTTACAAATATATAGACTAGAATAAATCTTCTATTTTTGGCTATACTAATTTGGTTCCTAAAATTATGCACTAGTGAGAAGGAAATGATTTCTTTCCATCCCCCTTCCTATAATTTCTCCAATCTGTCAAATTACAACTCATGCCAACACTCCCCCTCAAGTTGATGCATACAGATCCCTTATGCACAACTTGACTAATGCGTTGTAGAACTCTCTGCTGGACACAGCTTTGGTAAGTACATCTGCTAGCTGGTCTTCAGACATGACAAATGGAAATTTAATTATTTTACTCTCGAGATTATGTTTGATGAAGTGTCGATCCACCTCAACATGTTTAGTTCTATCGTGCTGAATCGGATTATGGGAAATATCTATGGCAGCTTTATTATCACAATAAAGATTCATTTCTGATGTGGGTGCAAAACCAATCTCTGTTAGCAACCTTCTCTACCAAAGAAGTTCACACAGAGCCTTGGCCATCCCTCGAAATTCTGCTTCTGCACTAGAGAGCGCCACCACCTTTTGTTTCTTACTTCTCCATATCACAAGGTTTCCACCAACAAATGTGAAATACCCTATGGTCGACTTTCTATCTGAGATGTTCCCGGCCCAATCTGCATCTGTATAGCCCTCGACTTCTAGGTGATCATTCTTAGAAAACAGGAGCCCTTTTTCTGGGGACGACTTCAAGTATTTCAGTATACGAGTTATAGCTTCCATGTGTTCCACACTTGGACAATGCATAAATTGACTCACCACACTCACAGCATATGCAATATCTGGACGAGTATGAGATAAATAAATCAGTTTGCCAACTAACCGTTGATATCTCTCTTTCTCAGCTGGTTTCTGATCTGGATAAATCCCAAGTTTGTGATTCTGGACAATCGGGGTATCCACTGGTCTGCACTCCAACAATCCCACCTCAGATAGTAAGTCTAGGATATATTTTCTTTGGGATAAAAAGATGCCTTGGTTTGATCTGGCAACTTCGATTCCCAGAAAATACTTGAGTCCACCCAGATTTTTCATTTCAAATTCACTTGCCAATTGCCTTTGGAGCCGTAATATTTCTTCTCTATCATCTCCGGTAATAATCATATCATCAACGTAGACAATTAAAGCTGTTACCTTGCCCTGCTGTCTTTTCAGAAATAAAGTATGATCTGAGTTACTTTGTTTGAAACCATACTTCTTCATTGCCAAGCTAAATCTCCCAAACCATGCCCGCGGCGATTGCTTTAAACCGTACAAAGCTCGCTGCAACTTGCACACCTCATTTGTTCCCGTGATTATTGAGTAGCCTGGAGGAATGTCAATATACACCTCTTCTTCAAGATCACCATGGAGAAATGCATTCTTCACGTCAAACTGATGTAGTGGCCAATCTAAATTTGCTGCAAGGGATAACAACACTCTAACAGTATTTAGATTAGCTACTGGTGAGAAAGTTTCTTTGTAGTCTACACCATAAATTTGTGTATACCCTTTTGCCACGAGTCTTGCCTTGTACCTCTCTATAGATCCGTCAGCTTTGTGTTTGATAGAGAACACCCACTTGCACCCAACTGTTTTCTTTCCTTTCGGTAATGGTACTAGGTTCCATGTCTTATTTTTCATTAAGGCTTCCATTTCTTCTTTAATGGCTTGAGTCCATTTTGGGTCTTCCATGGCTTCCTCCACCCTTGTTGGAACATGATGAGTAGAGATTTCATGCCTGAAAGTCTTGAGAGGTTCGGTCAGCCCTTTTGTGGACACATAATTGGCAATTGGATATCGTGATCTTCTTTCTTCACTATCCGGTGAGTAGCGGCTTGGTGGTTTGCCACGATTGTGCCTGTGAGGTAATACATAACCAACAGGAGATTCTATGATATTGGCATTCAGAGAGCTTACCTCAGGATCAATCTCAGGAGTTGGGTCTTCGGGTACTACAGAGGGGGAAGAAATTGCAGCTTCATGATTGACTTCTTGAAGTTCAGGAGCTGGAGGAACACATACTGATTGCATTGGCTCCACATTTAGTTCAGACAAGCCTGGCCAGTCTAGTTCCATCCATTTCAACTCTTCTTTTCCAGCCCCCTGAAGAGGAGAATTGGGTGGGAAGTAAGTTTTGGTTTCCATGAAGGTGACATCCATGGAGACATATGTGCGATTAGAAGTGGGGTCATAGCATCTATAGCCTTTTTGATGTAGTGCATACCCCAAAAATACGCATCGACGAGCACACGGGTCTAGCTTAGTCCGCTGGTTCTTATGGAGATGGATGTAAGCAACGCACCCAAACACACGGGGAGCATCAAGACCGAGGGCAGGGGAGTATGGACTGTAAGGGCTTGTAATGGAGTTTGGAAACCCAACATTTTAGAGGGCATTCGGTTTAAGAGATGCACAGAAGTAGTAACCGCATCAGCCCAGTACCGTGAAGGAGCATGGGCACCGATTAAAAGAGCTTGGGCAGTCTCAAGAATATGTCGATTTTTCTGCTCGGCAACACCGTTTTGCTGAGGAGTTTGGGTGCAAGACGTTTCACGGAGAATTCCATGCTGTTTGAAGTAATCATGAAATTGGTGATTAACATATTCACCACCATTGTCTGATCGAAACACTTGAACCTTAGCAGGAAATTGTGATCGAAACACTTGAACCTTAGCTGAAAATTGTGTTACTATCATAGCATGAAATGACTTAAACGCACCAAAAACTTCATCTTTATGTTTTAGTAAATAGAGCCAAGTCATGTGGGTACAATCATCAATAAATAGAACAAACCATCTGAACCCGGACACAGTAGTAATTGGAGAAGGACCCTATACATCGGAATGTATCAAGCTGAAAGGAGTATCTTTTTTATTCATACTCAAAGGATAAGAAACTCTATGACTTTTTGCTAAGATGCAAGTTTCACATTGAAAATCAATATGCTTCATTTGAGAAAACAAATCTAGAAA
Organism: Platycodon grandiflorus; assembly: GCA_016624345.1. Lineage (NCBI taxonomy): Eukaryota > Viridiplantae > Streptophyta > Magnoliopsida > Asterales > Campanulaceae > Platycodon > Platycodon grandiflorus. The sequence goes on from CM028362.1 coordinate 38,180,410, forward strand.
CAGGTGTTTCATGTAGGTGAAGGACAAGTGTCCTAAACGACGATGCCAAAGCCAGATCTCCTTCTCTTTGACACCAACAACATGCTGCATATGATATGCTCTGCCCATACTGAAATCATCCATAAAATAGAGCCCCCCTCTCTTAGTACCATGCCCAATGATCTCCTTGGTGAGAATGTCCTGGAGAAGATAAAAATTAGGGTATATAAGCACAATACAATTAAGGTCAGATGTTACTTGGCTTACTGAGAGGAGCTTGTGAGATAGTGAGGGAACAAGTAACGTATTGGGCAACTGCAGAGTAGGGGTTAAGGTCACAATTCCTGCCCCAGTGACAGGTGAAATAACACCATTAGTATTGGCAATATTGGTACATTTTGGTAAGGAAGTCCGTGTGAAATCGTTAGCATCAAACGTCATGTGGTCAGTGGCGCAGGAATCCAACAGCCATATACCATGTTCAGCATCCACTACTGGAAAACACGTCTTTACTGTCGGAGATTTCCGACAGTAATTAAAAATTTCCGACTGTAATGATGAATTTACTGTCGGAAGCGTTCCGACAGTTTCCGACGGTAAACCTTCGACGGTAATTTTCTCCGACGCACTGACAGAATTCGACGGAATTCGTCGAATGTCCGACAAAATCTTGTCGGACTAGATCCGACAATAATTACTGTTGAATATCCGACGCATGTTGAATATCCGACGAATTATCGTTTAGCACCGTCGGATGGTCCGACGGTAATTCTTGTCGGATATTCCGAAACTCTACTAACAATAGTGGTGAAATTACCGTGAATATCCGACAGAATTCTGTCGGATGGTCCGACGGTGATTTGTAACGAACATTGGGAGCCAGACAGTAATTACCGTCGGATATTCCGACGTAATTTCTCGGTAAAATAATATTTAAATTACCGTCGGAAGTTTCGACGTAATTTCTAATTAAAATAAAAAAATAAAATTTAAAATTTTTAAATTTGTTTTTTTGCATACGATATAACAATTATATATACACAAATCACACACACCACACTGCAACAAAACTAATTAACAACTAAAACATAAACTAAATTAAAATTAATATATATACAAATTAAAATATATTACAGTACTAAAATAAATGTATCTACTGTGGAGGGTCTACTTGTGGAGGGGGTCAAATAAAATACGCCTAGTAGGTCGCCGCTGCCCCATAACCGCCGCACGCTCTAGCTGCCGGCTCGCCGCATCTGCTCCTCCTGCTGCTGCATTCGCTGCCATCCATCCGCTGCTGCGCTCCTCGCCTCGCTGCAACGCCGCCGAGAGTCGCGTCTTCTCGAGCAGGCACGCTCGGTAGCCGATCGTTTCCGAGGACCGAGGACGTGGTCGCCGAGGAAGAAGTCGATCCGCCTGGTCTAAACGCAAGGCGCGTGGTCACCAAAGCCGTAGGCGATCTCCCTTCTTCTTCCTTGACTCGCAGTGACCGACTGCCAAATGTCTCCGACAAATGGCGTCTGCACCTCAGGGGTCGTCTGGACAAGCCCCTCGGCGACCTGCGTGGACATAGAGTCCTTATAGGCTCTCTGTGTCACAAAAAACATAAAAACATTAATATTAACATTTACCATTAACTAATAAACAAAATAGAATTAAAATATTTTAAGTAATACTTACAAATGCTCTCTCTGCCGTCTCATCGACAAAGACAATCGGAATTAGCACCGGGAGGAGCAGGAGTGGTGTGGGTCGCAAAAATAAATCACCATCGGTACCTCGGTACCGTAGTATCGATTCTACAAATATAATGAATTAAAATTAGCGAAGAACACATATTAAGCTATAACACGATCAATTTATAAGAAAACAATAAAAACAACCTATATATACACTCAAACCCTACTAAGACAGCCTATTTGAACTCAATTCATTCTCATAACAACCTATTAAGACTCAAATCGTTATAAAATAGTCTATTTACCCTCAAACTCCTTCTAAAACAACTTATTTACACTCAGAACCTTCGAAAACAACCTATTTGCACTCAAACCCTTCTAAAGCAACCAATTTAAACTGAAAAACCCTTTCATAAAGGCTTTTGTACACTGAAACCCTTCTAAAACAACCTATTTACACTCAAACCCTTCTAAAATAGTACATTTACACTCAAACCCCTTCTAAAAGAACATATTTGCACTCGCCTGCACCATGGATTTCATAGCATCCACATGGCTACCCAACAAATCAATTTAAAGCATAAGTAAAACAATAACATATAATATGTATGTTTTGAGAATTCATAAAGGCCTATTTACACTCAAACCCTTCTAAAACAGCCTATTGACACTCAAACCCTTCTAAAATAGTACATTTACACTCAAACCCCTTATAAAACAACATATTTACACTCAGTGCCCTGCTTTCAGCCATGGATTTCATAGCATCCACATGGCTACCCAACAAATCAATTTAAATCATAAGTAAAACAATAACATATAATATGTATGTTTTGAGAATTCATAAAGGCCTATTTACACTCAAACCCTTCTAAAACAGCGTATTGACACTCAAACCCTTCTAAAATAGTACATTTACACTCAAACCCCTTATAAAACAACATATTTACACTCAGTGCCCTGCTTTCAGCCATGGATTTCATAGCATCCACATGGCTACCCAACAAATCAATTTAAATCATAAGTAAAACAATAACATATAATATGTATGTTTTGAGAATTCATAAAGGCCTATTTACACTCAAACCCTTCTAAAACAGCCTATTGACACTCAAACCCTTCTAAAACAGTACATTTACACTCAAACCCCTTATAAAATAACATATTTACACTCAGTGCCCTGCTTTCAGCCATGGATTTCATAGCATCCACATGGCTACCCAACAAATCAATTTAAATCATAAGTAAAACAATAACATATAATATGTATGTTTTGAGAATTCATAAAGGCCTATTTACACTCAAACCCTTCTAAAACAGCCTATTGACACTCAAACCCTTCTAAAACAGACATTTACACCCAATCCCCTTTAAAACAACCTAATTGTTACCGGCCTCCACCATGGATTTCATAGCATCCACATGGCTACCCAACAAATCAATTTAAAGCATAAGTAAAACAATAACATATAATATGTATGTTTTGATGAATTCATAAAGGCCTAATTTCACTCAAACCCTTCTAAAACTATACATTTACACTCAAACCCCTTATAAAACAACATATTTGCACGATCGTTCTTCTTTCACCATGGATTTCATAGCATCCACATGGCTACCCAACAAAACAATTTAAAGCATACGTAAAACAATTAAAGCATGTATTAATTAATTACAATACAACACATTAAAGTCCTTACCATGCGCAAGTGGTGCTCGGAGGTGTTGATCGACCCCGAGGTGTGCTTCACCCTCCCCGTGCCACTCGGCCTATTCTCGCGGCGCCGGCGACCCTAGCGTCATCGGAATCCCAACCCTGTATACCGTGAAAATGTTAAAATTGTTATAGAGATACAATATATACAAAATCTCTCATCTATTTAAGGAATGAAATTAAATCAAGTATATTATTATAATGTACTTGCGGCGCCGACATCATCGATGAAATTTGGAGCCCTCGCCCTCCTCTCGGTCCACGCCTCTTAATGTCGTAAATCCGGTCGCGAAACTTCTTCGCGCACATCAACCTAAACGCCTCGTGCGCCTCGGCGTCGAGTGCTCGTGCCAACAATAATGAAGCCAAGTTTAACCAATTTAAACATATTAATTATAAACTTTGATAGAAATTATTAAATTATTAAACATTAACATATTTTATATATCCTTAGAATCCTTACCCTAAAATCATCCCACCACTGGTCTCGGGTCGCCGTAGGCACGCTAGAGTAATGTGGCCGCACTCGTGCCTCATCTGTCGCAGAATACGTCCAAGGAAGCGGGTCGGATCGGGATACCCGCCCGCAAACCTGACAAATATATATTAAACAAATATATTATACAAATATGCAATTAACATTTAACCAATGTACAAGCATTAAAATTTTAAAACTGAAATATTATTACTTACTGCTTAAGGCTGGAGATGGTAACAATAATCCTACCATCTTCTGCAAGTCCACCTGGAGTCGATGAGGACCCAGTCCCGCTCATCGGCTCGTGGGGAGAGTCGGGTGCATCCTCGGGCCGATCCAAGTCGGATCGCCTCCTCTTGCAGTACAGTAGTGTGTACCGTAATGCAAGTAGGTAGAAGTCGGACCTTAGGTGTCCGACTCCTACCTCTACCGGCTCGTCCTGACATGTCTATATATAAATTAGTATATTAATGTTGACAATTAACGCTAAGTTTAGATGACAATTAAGTTAAAATACATAACATAAATTAAAATCTCTCATCTTCATGATAACAAGTAACATACAAATAGCGTTCTACACATGACATTTAATTTCTAACAAAAAATAAAAGAGCCTAAACGGTACATACTGCAAGACTACTCAGAGTCTTCATTCTCAGTGTTTGCATTTTCTTCATTCTCAGATTCTCCAGTCTCAGCGTTTGAGTCGCTACTACAAAACTCAAGTTCTTCTTCAGTCTCATCCTCGGACATCCAATCCTCTTCACCTTCTGTTACCTCGTCGTCTCTTCTCGCATCACCTTCAATAATCGGGATTTCGTCTTCGACGGGAAGGAGGTGGCAAATCAACGGGCAATACTATCTCCGTGCCCAAGGGAGGCACGGGCATTTCATCCATTGGATGACTATCGAAGATACAACGGGAGGTACGGGCATTTCATCCTCTTGATAACATCCTTCTAATGACGATTCTAGTTATGTCGTCGACCGATATGCTATATCAATAGTGCTTCGGCCTTGGTCTTCCAAATGCCCACCATCCCCTCTCATCGCTCGCCGATAAGGGTATGGTGTCATGTAGACTTGTTGTGCTTGTGATGCTAAGATGAACACATCATCACCCGCATGTCTAGACGTGTGCTTCACATCGATTAGGTCAAACGAGTCGTGCTTTTTATACCTCGTACAGCGTCTCGCCACCACAATTGAATAGGACTATATTTTTCCTCCCGAGATATCGTAACTCGATGACTTCTTTAAGGACACCATAATAGTCAAGGTTGCCTTTAAGATTGACACCGCCGTTATCCGTTTGTTTTCCCTCCCGTATTCCTTTGTATGGAAGACATAGCCATTCACATAATATCCGTTGTATAAAGTAACTCTCATCAACGGATTTGCGGATATGTGAGATAATCTCGCGACTTGCGGGTCATTAGGATGCTCCAAAACCCGAAAAGTATTTCATAATAGACATTTTTTAATGATCGAGCCATTAATAAGATGTCTACATATAAATCGAGCCAGAAATGATATTTACATATTTGCGTAACCACGACGGAAACTCTTTCTCGTCCCGATATCTCGCAATTGCCGATATATCATCTCCGGCTTGATCTTCGAACATACCGCATTAGGTTTAGAGTTTATACGAGTTATTTGTGCATCTTGCAACTTTAATTTGAATCGGACGACTATCTAAAATTAAATGAAATTGATAATTAACTTACTTGAGATATTCCTCAACCTCGGGACAATTAAGGAGTATATAGAGTCTCGCAGCCTTCATACTCCTTATTGCTTAGCATTCGAGTCTTAACCGGTTTACCGAGTGGCCGACCGGAGCATTAAATACGAGATGTCCTCATTGACATCGGGCTCTCCACCATCGTAATTGCGCCCAACCCGAGTCAATCTCGTTTCAATATCGGGATGAAAATATTGCGCGGCAAAGGCAACAATTTCCTCTATAATAATAGCCTCGCATATTGAGGCCTCAACCTTTGCCCTGTTTCTCATCTTCCTTTTCAAATGACCGAGATACCTAATTGCGATGCATGACAGATAAAAATGTTACTCAATCTATAACCGACTTTTAAGTATGTTATAGATCATGAAAACGATTATTATGAGACGAGTTATTACCTCTCAAATGGATACATCCATCGTATTGAACTGGACCCCCAACCCTAGCTTCATATGCCAAGTGGACCGGTAAATGCTCCATAGAATCAAAAAAGACGGAGGAAAGATCTTCTCAAGTTTGCAAATCGTCACGACAATGCTCGCTTCGAGTCTTCTCATGTCATCAACCCGCAGAGTCCGGATGATAACGCTCGAATGACTCACTCACTCGGTTAACGCAATCCATATATTGTCGGGCAACAAGTCTCTAAGCGCAATAGGAAGTAACCTGTTCAGAACACGTGACAATCATGACTCTTCAAACCATGAACCTTTCCTTCGTCTACATTTACACAATTTCCGATGTTAGAAGCGTAACCGTCCGGAAGCCTCAATCCCTTCAACCACTTCAACACTAGAAGTCTTTGTTCCTTGGTTAGCACGTATGGAGCGACGGGTTTCACCGTTTTACCATTGACCTCTTTTAGCTCCAAGGCGCCGCTACATATGTCTTTCATGTCCATTCGGGCTTTGGGTGTGTCCTTGGTAGTTGCCCTCCAATCCATAATGGTGTTAAAAATATTGTCAAACACATTCTTCTCAATGTGCATGACGTCAAGATTATGGCGTATCAAATTATCTTTCCAATAAGGCAACTCCCGAATATACTCTTTTTGGTCCAATTATGCTTTACACCAAAATCTCGCAGCCTATCCTTTGCATACATCTTCCCCACCGGTCTTCTCGTAGTTTAGACACCTTTTCATAAACAGCTTCACCGCTCAAACGTCTAGGCGCCTCATCACGCTCAACCCTATTCTTGGTGAATTGCCGCTTCGTGATCTAAAAGGGTGGTCATCCGGTAGAAATTGACGATGACAATCAAACCAACAAGGTTTACGAGAGTGCTCGAGTGTGAACGACTTAGTGTCATCCATACGATAGGACATGCAAGCTTCCCATGTGTGCTCCAACCCGATAACATCCCGTAGGCGGGAAGTCATTCACCGTCCACATCAACGCGGCTTTCATTTTAAAATTTTCTTTTTGAATGCATCCCATGTTTCCACTCCGTCTTCCCGCAGCATTTTCAACTCGTCAATCAAAGGGCGGAGATAAACATCAATGTTCTTGCTTGGGCTAGTCGGTCCGTATGAACAGTGACAAGAACATATAAGGATCACTCATACACAACCACGGTGGAAGATTGTACACGGTAGCTATAACCGGCCAACAAGAGTAGGACTTCGCCCCAGCCCGAAAGGAGTAAAACCATCCGCGCATATGCACAACCCGATATTTCTAGCTTCGGCAAAGAAGTCGGGATGGGTTGCATCAAATTGTTTCCAAGCCAAGCCGTCCGACGGATGAGTCAACACGCCATCCTCGCGGGCTTTCTTTGTGCCAACGCATAGCTTCGAATTAGCTTTAGACGCGTAGAGGCATTGCAATCTCGAGTCAACGGCAAGTAACGCAACCGCTTATAAGGTTCATTCTTCTTGCGTTTCGAACCGCCCTCCGTTTCGGCTTATATCGATCATGGCCACACACGGAACATTCTTTCAAGTTTGAATCTTCCTTGTAGAAAAGCATGCAATCATTCTTGCACGCATCAATCTTCTCATATTTCAACCCAATATGCCCAACCATCTTCTTTGTCCGATAGAAGTTCTTTGGCATCTTATTCCCTTTCGGCAAAGCTTTTTCGGTGCTTTCATAAGACGATTGAAACCGATTGACTAATATTGCAATCGACTTGATGTTTAGGAACTCACCACGCTCCAAAACGGTCCGCTCGAGCCAGGATACAACTTCTCATTGCGATACTCTTTCGCCGTGGAGCAATTACTAGATAAAATTTGTGTATGTCGTCGTTAATTATCGCCGAATTAAGATTATTTAAGAGGAATTCTTGAAAGCATCCAAGGACAAAGGAGTTTTGTAATTCTTATGTCGTTGACACTCTCCATCGTTCATCGAAGCCTAAAAATATTCTTTGAAAAGAGTTCTCGCACTTCGAGGAGCTCACAAGGATTGCAAAGTATCCTTACACTGGAGTTAAGACTAAGCTTTAACAAAACTTAGTAGCATCTCCACCATAAGAATAGTTTTCAACCCTTTTGAGGTCAGTCCCAAGTCCCGAGAACTCTTCTTCACGAGCAATATTTGTAGGGATCTATGAAAGGACTGACACTATCAACGACATAAAGAATAGAATCTCCGTTGTCCTTGGATGCTTTCAAGAATTCCTCTTCTTAAATAAGCTTAATTCGGATAATTAACGACGACGCACATTTTATCAAGTAATTGCTCCACGGCGAATGAAAGAGATACTTCAATTGAAGGATCTCCCATCTTGAATCCAATAAACCTACATTGATGTGGGAAATTTGGGACGATCAGCTTTAGATCTGGGAATGACGAGAATATAATGATAGATACTGATTTAGATAATATTTAGGGTTTAGGCATGGTTTAGGGTTTATATAGAGTTTCGGGGGTTTAGATAGAGTTGAGTGTTTAGGGTTTAGATATGATTTAGAATTTAGGGTTTAGATCGGGTTTAGGGGGTTTAGATAGGTTTAGTGTTTATAGGGTAAAGAAACAAGCGAAATTCATTAATGAAAAATAATATCCTTTTGTTCTACCCGTCCATTCTTAAAGTTTGATAACTCTAAGAACCACCGAAGTGCGACTGGTGTCCAGATATTATAATTTATTAATGAATTATCATCGATGAAATATATGTTTAATTGATTTAAGTCAAAGTTGATTTCTTATATAGCTTGTTCATCGATGAAATATATTTCTTATATAGCTTGACTATTATATATGTTTAATATATATGTTTAATATATTTCTTATAATAGCTTGTTCATCGATGTTCATCCTAATTAAACATATATGTTTAATTGATTTAAGTCAAAGTTGAAATATATGTTTAATTAAACATATATTTCTTATATAGCTTGTTCATTCAACGTTCTAATAGTTGTTAGAAATTTACCCCTCCAGATATTATAATTTATTAATGAATGATCACAAAATATATGTTTAATTGATTTAAGTCAAAGTTGATTTCTTAGCTTACATCCTAATTTTTTAAAAACTTGATTTTTTTTTTAAAAGATAAATATATTTGATTAATTTTAACTGGATACGGTTTAGATATGGTTTAGGGTTGTTTAAGGGTCCAATTTAGGGTTTAGGTTGGGGTTTAGAATTTAAGGTTGTGATTAAGGGAAATTCTGAAACTTTATAGGGTAAAGAAACAAGCGAAATTCATTAATGAAAAATAATATCTTTTTGTTCTACCCGTCCATTCTTAAAGTTTGATAACTCTAAGAACCACCGAAGTGCGACTGGTGTCCAGATATTATAATTTATTAATGAATGATCATCGATGAAATATATGTTTAATTGATTTAAGTCAAAGTTGATTTCTTAGCTTACATTCCATCACAAGCCGACAATATAAAAAGCTAACGGAATCCCAAGTTAACATGCTCGTGATGCACTATTCACGTCAATAAGTCACAAGGTCAACATAAATAATAATAAGAGTTTCGAACTCTAAATACATTCAACGGAACGGATCGGTATCATTGGATACCAATACCACATACTACACATGCTAGTCGAAACATAGAGTGTAACACACTCTCAATGATTACATTCCCTATTGGAGTCTTGGGTAGGTGCGGGAGGGTTCGGTAGGGTCACTTGCTCCACTCGGGTGTCTCACCTAGGGCCACATTCAGTTGGTCCTCAAGTTCTCTCGCTCGTAATGCGTGTCTCGAGTTGAAATAAGATCGGATGCATAACCGACATCTGGCGGTCTTCCTAGTTCGTGCCATCTGCTACAGCATACAATAGAGACATTAAATCTCTAAAGGGAAGTGAAACACATTAAGTGGTTCAACTAAGGCATGAATATCAACATAATACTCTCAATTCTCAACTCAACACAAATATCATGCACGTCGGGTTCTAAGGGCAACCGTGTCATTATACCAACAACAGAGATCTATACATCTAAGATTAACGGTAATATTGTAGCCAACAACAAGTAGATCTAAACATCTAAGATTAATAGTAATCATATTTTTAAAAATGTAATAAAATACTATAAGTTGAACTATAAAAACATAACCATGGTACTCAACCGAAAAATCTAAAAAGTTTCAAATTAAAAAAGCGATATGATCGACATTACATGCATACTATCAGTACTCTTTCCCTCTCCTTTCCTTTCCCCCATGAAGTTCATGAATAAAACAACGCAAAAATCATCGCAGGTCTTGAGAAGACTGGCAAATAACCTACACAATGAACCACTAGACAAACATAAAAACTAAGCTATAAACCAAGAGAAGAGCACTCTCTCACCTAGTCCAAATATGTTTACCAAGGTACTAATCATGGCCGAATACTCATCACCAACACCACTATTATAAACACCAACTAGATGGCAGACCGTGATCCAAGACAAACAAATCATTAAGGACCAAGACCACTATTATAAACACCAACATGTCAAATAAGCTGTGAAAACCTAAAACAGTGAAGAAATCAAGGTTACTAGATAGAACTCGCATATCACCTCGGCCTTAACAAGCCACTAAACCTAAAAAAGAAAAAAAAAAGAAAGGCGACCTCAAGTGTACATTCCATATACGCTTGAAAGCTATTAGCTACAAGCACCAAGTAGACATGAGACTCATTTTCAAGCACCAAGTAGACATGAGACTACGTACCACAAGCACACAACCACACGATTATTCAAACACCTAATAATAAACTAGGGCATATATATGGCATGAAGTATTATAACATCTCTCAACATTACTCTAACTACAATCAAATAATGTAATCATTGATATTATCGTGTAACAATAACAATTATTATTATTATTATTATTAGGAAATTTAAACAAGTGTAACATCGAACAAGCCGTAATAATCTTCCTAGACATAAACCAATATCTCCATCTCCATAACATCTATTCGTTAACTCCAAAGCCAATACATGTATATTGTGTAATGACCAACAAACGATCTCCATCTACATGTATGTGATTATTTATGCATAATTTGTCCCTTCTTATGGGTTCACTTAACCCGACTCCGAACACAAGACGATGGCTCGGTCGAGTTAACAGTCAACCCTATCATCAAGCAATTAGAGTTTTTGTGTGTGTGAGAGAGAGAGAGAGAGAGAGAGAGAGATTGAATAAGAAAATCAAAAGGAGAAACTCTAATGAGATTATAATGTCGATGTGGAGGACAGGTGTAAACATGATTCAAGACTAGAACAGGAAGTACAAAAAGTACACATCAAACATAAACAAATACGCATTAATTGGTGCACCCTTTTGACGAATGGCACAAATGAAAAGGATAATCAAGTTGCTCGAAAAAGTATAGGTTTTTAACTTATACAAGCAAGCACATGGACCTCCACAATTCTACTCACTCATATCTATTAAATATCTTGGAATATTCAACATGCACAAATCGAACATGTAAAAAGATGCACAACTTTAAAAGGCTCCATCATGCTCCTCAAACAAATCAAAAAGCAAATAAAATTTGTTATCTAAATCCAACCTTTACAACCTAAATCTAACATGGACCTACTCATTAGTAAGCATTTCTGATGAATTTTCAGTTGATGGATAGAAATTACCTAGGGAGAGAGAGAGAGGGTGGCGGTGACGGTGGCGCAAGGAGAGCGAGAGGGTGGCGGTGGCGCGGCGGCGGTGGCGCGGCGGACTAAAAAAATATATATATATATATAAACAACAAATTAAAAATCTAGGTTAAAACAAAACATAAATTAAACACAAAAAATTAAAAATTAAAAAAATATATACCTAGGGTTTGAGAGAGAGGGGTGACGGTGGCGCGGCGGGGTGGAGGGGGCGGTGGCGAGACTAGTGAACTAAGAGAGAGAGCACGCTGGAGGGCGGTGGCGTGGCGGCGGTGAGGGGCGGTGGTGACGGTGGGGGCGGAGGCGTTGAAGGAAGAGAGAGGGAGTGTAAACTGAGAGAGAGAGAGAGAGTGTAAGAGAGAGAGATCGAGGAGTATGTGATTTGGGGAGGGCTGTTCGATTTAGGGGTTTAATTTCAATTTACTGTCGGATAACTCCGACAGAAAATACTCCGTCAGAAATACTGTCGGAGATTTACTGTCGGACTCCGACAGTAATGTTAATCTCGAAAATTCTGACGATGCAATTACTGTCGGAGTAGTCCGACAGTAATTACTGTCGGACGAAAAGGTATATTCTGAGAATATACCTGTATTACTGTCGGATATTTACTGTCGGATTATTTCCGACAGTAATATTTATCCCGCCAAAAATTTAACATTACTGTCGAAAATACCGACAGTAATTTCCCAATTTCCGACAGAAATTACTGTCGGAAAATTCCGACGGTAAATATTCCGACAGTAATTAGCGTGTTTCTAGTAGTGATCATCATGTGAACTAAAGCAAGCGCAACCAAGATTACCAGAGTCAGGAGTGGAGGAAATATCCAAACTGTGGGCAACTGGTGGTGTAAAGGACAACTGAGCTGCTGTATGAGCCACTGCTGCGGTATCGAGAGCTTCATCTTTGCTGGATGTGTCACGACGTTTCTTAGCCTGGAGGTCATTCCACCAATCAGGATACCCATCCAACTTAAAGCACGTGTCACGTGTATGTTTTTGATTGCCACAATGGGTGCATTTCAAGCCTTCGAATGTCGTACGGGATTTTTGCTTCCCATTGTGCATGGGAAGGGTGGAGTTAGTAGGCCCAAGTCGTAGTCCTTTGGTGGCGAGAACAGCACCAGGAAGAGCAGCCTCTGCATTTCCACTAATCATAACTTTCTGGCGAATTGCTTCACGGCGGATGTGAGCACATGCTTGCTCAACAGTAGGGAATGGACGAAGTTGCAGCACATCACCCCTGATCTTGTCGAGACGGTCGTCAAGGCCATCCAAGAAAACATACACCCGGTCTTCTTGAAGAATAGTATTGTACTTGTGAATATCAGCTTCACACTCCATTGGATTAGGACGCCGGAAGTCAATCTCACGCCATAATCCTTGAAGGTCATTATAGTATTGCTCCAGGGAGCCTCCAGCTTATTTAAGTTGCGTTACACAGCGTCTGAGGTCATATACCTGAGACGTATCGCTACCATCAAAATAGGTGGTAGCAATAGAGTCCCAAACCATTTTAGCAGTAGGAAATCGAATGAAATTCCCGATCAAAGAGGGATCCATTGAATTGATTAGCCAACCTTTAACAATGACATTGTCGGTGCGCCATTTGCGAAATGAAGGATCCTTCGTTGATGGTTGTGGGAGGTCGCCATTGATGTATCCCAACTTGTCTTTGCCCGAGACATACATCTCGACAACTTGGGACCAGAGGGCATAGTTGGTGTCGTCCAACTTGATGCCAATCGGAGCAGCAGAGGGTTCGGTAGATAGGGTTGGTGTTTGGACTTTGCTAAGAGCTTCAGTAATTTTTGTGGTGAATTCAGTAAACATGGAATCGGACTGAGAGACACTAGTGTGGTGCTCTGTATCAGAGTCCGACATGGTTGGGGAAGTAACTTAACTGTAAGTATTAGGGTTTTCGAGAAGGAGAAGGGCAGACCTAAGGTTAGGCTTTGATACCATGTTAAGAATATTTTTGTATTTCATTCATGTCATTTATACAATCGTTACTTACAAATATATAGACTAGAATAAATCTTCTATTTTTGGCTATACTAATTTGGTTCCTAAAATTATGCACCAGTGAGAAGGAAATGATTTCTTTCCATCCCCCTTCCTATAATTTCTCCAATCTGTCATATTACAACTCATGCCAACAATATATACGTATGTCGTCCCAAGAGTAACCATATCGCGGACGTATCCTAAGCTTAAGTTGCAGTGGGATGTAGGCGCTACGTACCTTTCGATGCTGTTACGGGTGAAACTGAAACAGGACTCCATGTCGAGTGTGACTTGGCTAATTATTTTTAACACCAATCTTATTGCATATAAAAAAGAAAAGAAAAAAAATCCTTCTTGTGCATCAGTTCCTTTCTAGCCAATTGAAGGTCCCTTAATTTTGGCTAGATCCTTCTTGTTACCTAATCTGAGCATTACCAGGGAAAGTATAGGAGACTTTCATCCTTGGTCTAAGGGAAAAAAAAAAAAAAAAGGAAAGGAGGGGTAATAACCATAACATGATAGAAATACAGGAGTTCTACTGTTTTCCTTTTCTGGGCTATTTGATTTAATTAAAATTTGTAGCTGATGACTTATGATTAATAGGCTGATAAATTTGTGCTGTTTGATTTATCTGTTTCAAAGTGCTGATGAGCTGGTTTAAATTTGTATAAATATGTGTAATCTGGACATGAAATGAATGAAAATAAATTTAGTTTGCAAATAAGGGTAATTTTGGAATATAGAAATGCTTCATTAAAGAAAAATGGCTTACATATAAGGCCTAGTGCTTACAACTTATAACCTTAAATGTGCTTTAAATATTTTGTATATGACTTATGATTGAGTTATCATCACATAAGTCAAATCAAACACTTAAAAATTAACTTACGGTAAGTCTAGGCCATATACACGAGGTTTATATAGGAGATTACAAAAGAAAATTCAGTTGTTAAATTACTCTAAAATAGGAAACTGTTCTATCTACCCAAATTCAATCTGTATCTAATATTAAGCTCTATCTAATCAAGTCCCTCAATTAAAAGGATTTCAAATTACTCCCTCCGTACACCCAAAGAGTCCATATTTGAAAAGTCTAATTATTAAAGGATATATTAAGGTTATTGGATTTGATAATAATTACAAAAATACTTAAGCACAACCAAAATGATTACAATACAAATAGAGGGTCAAAATGAAATATTATGAAAATTGTAAACATAATTTTTTGAAAATGGACTCTTTGGGTGAAACATCACAAAATAGTACAATAGACTCTTTGCTTGGAACAGAGAAAGTACTTCTTAATCTATTTACATCCTATTTACATCTCGACAATATCTTATAACATTATAAAAAGGTGAATAAAATTTTTTTTTTTTGGGATGAAGGGAGTATTATGCATCAAACAAATGGAGTACACCAAACGAACCAACAACTGAAGCACAAACACCTAAACAAGTTAACCTAAATATCCCAACACATCAAACATCAAAATAGACCCATTTGAAGTGATCAATATCATCAATACACCAGATTGAAGAGGCCTCTTTGCAGTGTGAGCTCTCAGGTTTGATTTCTTTCCACGTCTTCTTAGGACAGGAAAATAAAAAAAAAAAAAAAAAGCCTCTTTGCTGGATTAAGTTACTAATGTTTGATTCCTGTAGCAAAAAACATGCGATTGTTATGCGACGGATCTAATTTTTTCATACCATTGCATTTTACTTTGCTCGCGATACCCAAGCCATGAGTTCCAGTTTACAATCCACAATATCGACCAAATAACCAATCACCCCACCTCTAGCAGTCTAACTCCTCTTCGTTGTTCTTATCTCCATTCGTCTTTTTTTTTTTTTTCCATATCATCAGTTTCTCAAATCAAAGACTTGAAACTTTCAACAAAAATTTTGCTCATGCTGCCTTTCCTTTGATGTGAAACCAAGCATTCTGTCCAATTGCTAATTCTCTATCGACACCATGATTTCTGACTGGCTTCCCTGTTGCATTACATTTGCCTGAAATCCAAACATTCAACCAACTTGCCATGCCCTCTCAGCTCTGTCCATTATGCATGATTTTGATCTTGCCTTTACTCTTTCCTGCTTTTGCTTCTTCAGTCATAAGACCTTTGATGGCACCTGATCCCAACAATTCTGTTAAACTCGTCTTAAAATTAAGCCGTTAGAGGTGTCCACAAAATATACCACCCTCTAATACAAAGGACTCGGAGAACACACACATATCACTAACACCTTGGTTAAAAGATTCATCAATAGAAAAAACAGCATCCGACCACTTATACCAGCACCTTGAACTAATAACAGAACCACGTCATGTCATTATGATTCAGAAAGTGCTTCTTCCTTCAATTGTGATCAAACTAGCTACAGCAACCACTACAAAACTCACATGAAATGGTATTATCGAACTAAATCTTATCACAGTTACCTGGCTTTTTTCTTCTTCTTTTTTATTATTTTTATTTTATTTTGTTTTATTTTTAGTTTTGAGATGTATCTCATAGTTAGCTGGCGATAGCACTGAAAAAAAGATCAAATCCCAACATCAACAATTCCAGCAGAGCACTGCTGCACTTAATCTACATGTGACACCAGGAGCAGAACAATGTACTTCTCGCACATGGTGCATATGCTTCAACTCTAATGAAACACGCTTGTCCGTCAATTCTTTAAAATGTGATATCTCGCAATTCTAGCATTAACCTGACCAAAACAAAATAAATGCTACTATACCCTTTGAACTAGCTTTTGGAATATTATACCTTCAACTCAGTTTGAAATTCACAAATCACCAGGTCATTTCCCGAAAAAATAAATTTATTCTTCTGTTTTTGGATAGAATAAGAAGATAGCATCTTCCTAGTAGTTATGATCCTAAATATGAAGGTTAAATTGTTGATGCTCTTTATTTGATAAACAGTATGAGGACCGCCTACGAGTAAAAAGGAATGGAGCTTATATATTATATGCGCATTTTGTTCATCACCAATATGGACAATGATAATGGGACTTGCTAAGATATACGGAGTATATCATTATTGCAACGGAGAACTGCTGATAGCAACAAAATACACAATTTCCTTGAGAAGCCTTAAAAGTAAAAGCAAAGTGCTACAGCACAGTGAAGGAACTATCATTTAGTTCATTCATAAACCTCTAAACTAGAAATACAGGTACAACCCCAACAGTTTATTTTCCAATCTCAGTTTTTAATATATATCATGATGATTATTACCTCCAAACTAAACCATTATTCAGCAAAGACTAATTTTAATTACTCCCTACGTTCCGCTCAAAGAGATATTCCAAGGATGAGACTGAATTTTCATACCTTAGTTTTATGGATTAAACTAGTCTTGCTAATTCAACTCTTATGTAATTAGAATAAAAAAACTCGTGAAATTTATAAGCTACTTTTTGAAACAATAATCTTTAAGCGGAAAGCCCCAAAATAGAAAGTAAGACTCCATGAGAGAACGGATGGAGTACTAAATGTAAGATCATTTCAGAAGCAATTCTTTAATAAAGACGACCACACTTTATATTTTGCATCTATCTATCCTACAAACATATCCAAATAAACAGTAGTAAAAGGTGCTTAAATTTATTTGTGATAAAAAAGAGCATCTAGTAGTAGTCATGGTCAGAAGTTTTCAAATCAATGGTTAATCGATGATCCCGCCATTCATTGTAATCAATATCAAGGAAAATCAACTCTCGCTTCAAAAGGGATGTATTTTTCAATGAATAAATGGAAATTATACTTGGTAAAGTTCTGCCAGTATACTTTTTCTCCATGTTCTCAACTAAAAAGAATCTGTATAAACCAATTGTTCAATCATTCCCTTGACTTACAGAGTTATGTGCAGCCAGAAACTTCACCGGTATGCATTCAAACTCTACACGCACATGATAATTTTCTCCCCACATTTTTGTCAAAAGCGATAATTTCTCAAATTCTCTTTGATTATCCATCGAAGAAAGCATTAAGTATACAGTCAACAGAAAATATGACCTATGCTAGCTATAAAAAAATCCGAACAGTAAATTTAAAAAATGATTTCACGTGCATAATGAAACTAAGTAACTTGAGACGCTCAGAAAGATCTTTAAAACCTTTAACAAGCTGGGGCCAAAGCCATTCCCGGTTAGAACTCTCCGTACCTTCCAGTTTGCCCATTGTCTCCACCCTCATTATCTGGCAATGCAAGCTATCCACCAAACTTAGTAAATGACCCCAATTTCATAGACCACATGCTCCACAATAACCACAACTTAGATCCGTAAGAGTCCAAAAGCAAAAACAATACAAGTTAATAAACTTATATCACTGATACACCAGCAGGCTTTGTCCTAAACTGCAGGTCAGTCACTCTGAACAACAAATGCTGCAAAAATAACACCAAACATCACGTAAATTACAACATTCAAACATGCTGATAGGTCTAGGAAAAAAACTAATCAACACACACATAAGACTCCATTCCAAAGCTTAAAGTTAATAAGCTTTAGTGCTTAAAGTCAACTTAAATGAGTTCCTGAATGAAGTTTTGCTTTTTCAAATGAATGAAGCTTGTGTAGTTCAATGTAGCTTTTCGCTTATTACAAGGTTATATTAATTCTCTAAAACAAATAAATAATGTACACCACGTCGATCCAAAAATAGTCAAGTGGACTTTGAACGGTCAAAAATAGGACTAGTTTTTTAGTACTCTCTCTGTTCCAGGCAAATAATCTATTATACTATTTTAGGATATTTCAATCAAAGAGTCCACTTTAAAAAATTATGCTTACAATTTTCATAAAACTTTCAATTTACGCTCCACATGTGGTACAAACATATTAACTATGTTAAAATATTTTTGTAATTATAATTACTTATGTATTTCTTAATTATTAGACTTTTCAAATATAGATTCTTTGGGTGTAACGGAGGGAATAATAACTAGGAGTAATAATAGATAACGAGAATTGTGAAGCAAATAATTGAAATTCGAACCTTAAAGGCATACTTTTAGGGTTTCCAGGCTCATCCGTGTAAGCATCACAATGGCTTAATAACAGTACACAGAGAAAATTGACTAAAATTATAACACAAATTGTAGACATTTTAAAAAATTAAGGAGAAGAATTACGGTTACTTGGATGTCTCGATCGGCGAGAGAGAAAGGTAGAGAGGTAATGGAAGCCATTGAGTAGTCAATTGAGTATTTCCAAACGGCAATGACGGCGTCATAGTCTGCTGGCCAAAAAGGCTCGGCTGCTGCTGATCCGGCGTTGAGCTGAACGGAGTTGAAAATCTGAAAGCGCTCGAGCTCTGCTGCGGCTGAAACAGCGACATTTATAGCTGCTGCTGTAGTTTTTGTTGTGGTTGTTGAGAGACTGGAGTTGAGAATAGTGATTAGCCGAAGCCGGGAGTGAATGGCGGTGTACCGAAGGCTGGGTGGAAGACGGTGTGCCGGACCGGAGTAGAGGAGTGACCAAGGCAGGGGGTGGACATAGTGCCGAACTCCGGCGGCAACTGTATGTGCGTGTGTGTGAGAGAGAGAGAGAGGAGTTGGGAATGGGGATCAGTGTTTTGCCGCCATTTTTTTGGGGGGGAAATTAGAATGAATTTGGAGCTTCCGGACATCTAAAATAAAAATAAAATTGTCGCCGTTGCCGGGGATCGAACCCGGGTCACCCGCGTGACAGGCGGGAATACTTACCACTATACTACAACGACTTTGTTGTGTGTATGTTCTTTTTCATTAAATTTGTTTATTTTAAAATCTTTTATTTTTATTTACAATTGTTAGACTTCTGCTGGAGATAAGAATTGAGTTTTTTTTGTTGGTTTCTCAAGGTAACCTTAGACCCAAAACTCAATACTAATTTCTAAATTAAGTAGGATCATATTGCAGTAAAGCTCTCCTTACCATGCAATTGCATTCCCATGGTTTGAATACGAAACTATGGTTAAGATACAACAACCTTCTACGTACTGATTACACACTTGGTGGTAGATAAAAATGGGTTCTATTTGTTCAAACTCTTTTGCTATTTTTTTTCCTTCAAAAACTAGGGTTTGTACAAATAGATGGTTTTCATTCATATATATATATATATATATATATATATATATTGACTTTTGAAATGGTCAAGTCAACAATGACAATTAAATGAATCACTCCATACAGGAACTCAACAGTGGTTAAACCACTTAACTAACCCTTTAGGTTAAGCACCTTCAATGAATAAGAGTGTTATTTAATTTTTTTTTCTATTTCATTTTATAGTATAAGTTAAAACCGAAGAATTGAAGAAAAATTAAGTGAGATCGTGAATTCAATGATGAAATAAAACCATACTCGTATAGATAAAGTCACACGGATAACGTAAAATGGGATACAACTTAGGAAATGTGTTCACCTTCATTTATTAGGAAGAAAATAAGTGCGAAAATAATGTATCAAACAGTGTGCTAGGTAAGATTTTAAAAAATAATATTTGAGGAGCACTAAATAACCATAAATCTTTTACCAAGTAAAAGATTATAATTATTACAATCGAATAAAAAGTATATGCTGGTAGAAAGCTATTCTAACTTATTCGATTGTAATAAGTTACAATCTCTTGGAATGATTTTGTTTTTCTTTTACCAAGTATTGTCGACTTATTTCAAGAGATTATAACTTATTACAATCAAATTATTAAAAAAAAATTGTGGCAAACTTGAAGCGGTATGACAGTATGCACTGATATCGGTATGTTTCGTTCCAATGACTAAATCGGTACTCAGGTCAATAGGAAATTAACAACTATCGTCAAAATCATTTGAGTATTGCTAGAGGCACAAATTTTTATGCACAAAATTCAGTTAACAACTTCTAGTTAGTAATGTAGTTGTTAGCCCACAAACTAAATAATGAGACCTGCGGTGTTTAATCAATCAATAGATATCAACTTTGTAATTTTGGTGAAAAAATCTTGCCCTAAGAAATAATGAGCCATACTCTTTGATCTATCGTATCTCCAAATTTAGGAATGAAATCATCGTAGGCCAACCTGCAAGATACCAAATTCTAAGTCGGTACAATCTTGCAATATGTGAAATTATGAGAACGATTTCCGATATGAGCTCTCCTTACCAAGTTTTATGGTAGGTGTATTTTCATGAATCGAACTCGAGACCTTATGCTTGGTGATAATCTAAAATCTTAGGCATGGTTATGTAAGTAAAGCAATTAAACACAAAATTATCATATGATTATATATATACATACATATATATATATATATACACAAAGGTTGCTCTACAGTTTACAAGTTGTGATTTACTTCACACAATTTCCATTTTCTTCGTTATTTATGGTTATTTTTCGCTAACACGAACAACTCAAGACTTTGCGCTAACAGCAACAACAGGGGACTGTTTCCAGTAGATCCGACCTCCATTGTTCTCTCGTCTCCCTTTGGCAGTAGATGCAGCCACATTTCTTCCGGCTCCCCTAGGCGAAGAAGCTGGCCATTGCCCGCTAGTGACTGCCATGTCCTTCAGATATTGTATGGCCTCGAGTGTTTCGATTATTGCTGGCATTCTTGGCCTATCTTTTGGGTTTAAGCTCACACATTGTAGAGCAAGAAGGGCCAACTCCTTGGCTCCTTTGACTGAATATTGCCCGGCTAGTCTTGGGTCAATAATGCAGCGCAATCTTCTGCTTCTCGTCAAGTATGGTTTTGTCCAATCTACGAGATATTGCTCGTTCTTCGGTCTAGTTTTGTCCATTGCCCTTCTTCCCGTTAGAAGCTCTAGAAGAACTACTCCGAAACTATAGATGTCACTCTTCGTGGTCAAGTGCCCTGTGCCACATTTTGATCATGTATTAGTATGGAAATCGGGGTTCTGTTTGTACTCCCCTTTTGTTTTGAAACAGAAATAGTAATTTTTGAATTCCCTATGTGAAGAAATTTGACAGTAAAAAGAGTACCGGTGTTAACGTATTCAGGAGCAGCATAACCATAAGTACCCATCACTCGAGTCGTGACATGAGTTTTTGATCCTTCAGGTCCCATTGTCGCTAATCCAAAATCCGATAACTTAGCATTGAACTCCTGCATAAGCTCAAGCGAAAAATGAATTAATCAACTTGAGATATAGCAGCAACAGTTTGTTTGAACAAATCCCCCGGGGGGGGGGAATTAATTTGAATGCGTACTGAATCAAGCAAAACATTGGAAGTCTTGAAGTCACGGTAAATGACAGGTTTCTCAGCACCGTGCAAGAATGCGAGACCTTTAGCAGCGCCTATGGCAATCTTCAATCTTGTGCCCCACGGGAGACAAACAGAGATCCCTGTAACGTAACACACGAATGCTTAGAAATATGTTCATCGGGTTGCATTAGTTGCTAACTCTTGACTCGCTGCATTAGATTTAATTAGATCGATGACATACGCTTGAACAAATGATTTTCGAGGCTGCCACGAGGCATGAACTCGTAGACGAGAAGGCGCTCTTCTTCTTCGCAACAGTATCCGATCAATCTCACCAAGTTCGGGTGCTTGAGTTGCCCCAGAAATATCACTTCCACCTTTCAGAAGAACATACAGATCTAAGCCTTAGCATGGCCATTCAACTCAATTACATCAAATTTAAGAACTCAAAAAATCAAACATATAATTAATTGAAATAGTTTTCAACATGTGTTGTTAGTATATATTCCGTACTTAAGCATCTAATTAGTGTAATTGTTAGATATGATACTTGTTTAGATTTCAAATTGTGTACTAGTATATTACATTTAGAACATAATTTTTTTTTTCTTTTTGAGGAAAACTATGTAGTTGCTAAAACAGCCACTTAGTATTATTATTATTTTTTTGGGTGTCCTAAGTAACGGGACGTCGGAAAGGATCCAACTTGAGACTTTACGCTTCACACAACTTGAGACTTTACGCTTTGTGAAGACCCACCACTAGGCCACCCCTTAAGAACAACCACTTAGTATATACTCACTTCATAAAGAAAAAAAAATCACATTTGACAATCAAATAATATTATGCTTTTACTTCTATATGCTCCATCCGTTTCGACCAAAAAGTTTCACTTTTAAAAATCAACATGTGACTAAATCGAATCAGAATTTAACATACTTTAATTATGTTTTCGAAAACAAAAGCTCATTCACTAAAAAAACTATATAAATAATACTATAGATTACAAATTTTATGACTTGGTAAAAACAATTATGTAAATTTTTAGTCAAACTTTAATTAAATTGACCCAAAAAAAGTTAAAAATGACCTCTTTGGTTGGAACGAAAAGTGTATTTCTTATTATCTGAATTAACATGACTTATGGTGGGATGCGTATTGGGAATATCATTTTTTTTAAAAAAAAAGAAGAATTTTTTTGAAAAATTATAAGTTAAAATTTAAAATGAAACTATTTTTTTAATAAATAAAAATAGAAAATAAGACCTTTTTTAAGGACAGAATAAGCTGACGGTGGCTTTGATGCTAAATTGAAACCCAAACATTGGGCTACTTGTGAGGCCCAATTGTGAATCTACTCGTAGCTATAAATGAAACTGAAATTAAGTCGGCCCACAAAAACATTAAAGAACTCTCCAGAGTCCAGATCAATAGTCCTAGCCCAATTGAAGAGGCTATTAACAATGTTCCGAAGACATTCCCATTTATTTCTATTTTAAATTAGAGCTCATTTGGTTGTGCGTTTTGATCAAAATGCAGCTTATTTGTAAAGTGTGCTTGAATGTTGCGTCAGAAAAAGTTGTGTTTTCAAAACGCAGCTGCGTGCCGGAATTCTTAGTTTTTTCTCAAAACGCAGGTTTTAAAACGCTACTAAGATATAAAAAACAGCGTTTTGAAGTAATATCTTAAACGTATTTATAAAAAAAATGCATTTTAAAAATGCAGTTTTTTAAATGCTCCGTTATTAGTGTTAGACAACTTAGGACACCATGTACAAGATAAAAAGCATTTGAATGAAACATAATCTTACAAGCCACTCGCGATGCCCTTGCAGCCCTTCAATGTCAAGAAGCTTAACAGCAACAGGTTGAGCCTTCAGCCCTGGCCTCATATTTTCATCAACATAACCCTTATAGACCTTTCCAAACCCGCCTTCGCCGAGCAAGAAATTGCTCGAGAAATTCTGAGTTATACCTCGCAATTCACCGAGCTGAAAATCAAACAAATCCGGACCAAAAGTCTGCGCTAAATCTTCAGTGATACGGGTGGATGAAGAACGGCTTAGACTAGAGAACGACAAGCGGCGGAAAGATGGTAACGGAGCAATGTTCTTAGAATAGTCAGACCGCGAGGGACGACAACGGCTAAAATTGCGGAAAATCGTCTGGTCCTCGGCCGAACAACAGTTTGCTGTGAAAGGTATCCATGGCTTTGAGTTTGAGTTTGAATCCTTCATTGTTGCAGGAGAAAAAAGATTAGGTTGAACAAGGAATATATTGGGTAACCATATATGTGATTATGTAGAAACAAATATTTCTTATCTAAAAGGTGATCTAGAGAGAGAGAGAGATTCTTTGTGTAACTGCTCTCTCAACCACTCTACTACTAAGTTTGGGTATTTTGTTCTAATCTTTATTTGGGGTATTGTTTTTGTTACTTGATTTGTCTACTTACGTAATGTCTTCATACTAAAGCAGTCTAATTGTCTGTTCGGGCCTATATGAGGCCCAATGGGCCCATAATGAACCAGACATTTTTAAGTGTGAAAGGTGGAGTAAATGAGGCAATAAAAGAAAGGTAGATTGATCTTTGCCCATGTTTTGAGTTTTGATATTGTATATAGCAAATTACAACAAACACCCTGGAACAAGTTCTGGTTTTCAGTTGCTCTCTTGTCTATTTACATATTCGACAGAAAAACTTCTTGAAGTAATGACCTGAAATCTGATATGACACTTCTAACGGGACTTATAAGGTGACGAAAAGTCCCCTTAAAAATTTGCTGTATATACTATCGTGTATATACCCTAACCTTTACAGAAACCCTACGTGAACAACTTTCTTCCCCTCCCTCTTGTGCTTAAATAGTCACACGTACAACACACACACCCACATACTCTCTCCTAGAGGCCCGTATTTCAGATGTGTTTTGGATTTTGATTCAAATCATTTAAGAATTGGCGGAGATTTTTGAAATATGAAATCAAATTTTCTTTTTTTGTCCCAAACGCACGTACTCAAACAAAACTAAATTCATTTTATCTGTAATTATTTATATTTTAAGTTGTTTGAAGATTGGTGGATTCTTTTGAAATATTAATTTAAATTACATTTTCTCTCTAACGGCCGACACAAATCCCTAGGTTTAGCGAGGCAACTCGAGAACTCAAAATAACTAAAAGGGGTTTATTGTAACTTTCTCTATTTAAATATATATAGTACAATCATCCATGCATTAGCTAGGATTAATGGTACACAAGTAATCCTACATTGGAAAATTAACTTTTTTTTTTTTTATAATGTTTGGTAATGCTTATGAAAAGATTTTAAGATTGCCTTGGTAGCCCTAATTAATTAAGAGAATAAATTAATAATGAGGGTAGTTGGGTACAAAATGGAGCGTACGAAACCTCTCACAACCACCAACCTCGTTTTTTAGCGCCTTTTTCAAAAAGTGTTTTCATAATTAATCCAAACAAAATTTCAGCCTTAATTAACAATTATCTATCCCTCTTATCCAATTCCCTTTTCTTTGTTCTATTTACGTAGTTTTGCCATTGATTACGATCAATCGTGTCAAGAACATTTCTTACCAGAATCACAAGGATAATGCTTTGCTAAGCAAAAAATTTCGTGAACGAGTCTTTACTAAAAATCTCGCGATTAATTAAGATTTTACGTGAATCATGCCACCAAGTGAGTAGACCAGACCGCAAATGTTTAACTTTAAATGCCTGGCCGTAACTTGTTAAAATAACCACTTTATTCGTCCCAAATAAAGTGATTTCAAATTAAATATAACGTGATTCTAGAACAGTGAACGTTTTTGTAAAAATAAAAAATAATGAATTGAAAATTTGGGCAGCTAGTTTATATGTTACATAGATTCGTCATTTTTTTCCTTAGTGTCGACACGTACGTCGTGATAATAAACTATACTTAGTGTAAAATTTCAAAATTTAAGAAAATCGTACACCTGAATCTGGATATATAACCAACGTAGCATAGGATCACATACTTTAATCCCAGTGATCAGGGCCCACAACAGGCATATTTTGGATGATTAGCTAATTAATTAAGGCGGGAATGAATGAAACATGTCACTAGTCACATAAGATGAATGACCAAAAAGCAATTTGCATTCAAAATTATTGGTATATTATCATCTAGCTAGGAGTAGGAGTTGTTCAAAGAGTGAGGTTAGGGATGATGCCTGAGAGATATTCCAATACTTAAAAAGTTTTATAAATTATAAAATAAAAAAAATAATAAAAATCCATTTTGTTTTCCTGCTCCACTTAAACTACCCACCTTGGATGCTCTAATTCTTAATGCCACCCATTTTAACCTTTGCTTAAACCAAGTAAGTACTTCATCCGTCCCTAAATTGTTATCTTGTTTGATCCGGTATACGAATTAAGAAAAAATAATTAATTTAATTATTAATATTGGTATAGTATATAATTTTCTTTAATATCCATGTGTATGTAACTCATAATTAAAGTAGAGAGAAAAAGTACAAATAAATGGTAAAAGTGATGTACTAAAGAGAAAAATTTCAAACAAGAGAATTTGCCAACTCTAGACATATAGGGTATGGTTGTCCTGGGGATTTCGAGATTGGTTTTTAGGTTTTTATATTTTCGTTTTGTAAAGATTGAAGAAAAAATTAAAAAGTGATAGAGAGAAGCTGATGAGTCCAGAGAGAGGGAGAGAAAGTGCAAAATTATAAATCAAAGTCATATAACCTGTTTTTTAGAGTATGTTATCCTTCGTGATTTTAATTTTTTAATTTTATAATTTATCTTTTTTTGGTCTCGCCAGATTCTCTCTATCTCTCACTCACTTTTACTTCAATTATTACAAGCAAAAACTCAAAACCTCAATACTAAATCGATCATTAAGAGTAGTGATAGGGATACTTATTATTATTATTATTATTTAAAAAAAAAGAATTAGTGTGTAATATCACCTTTAATCTATGGCATACTTGACACTTTGATTTTAAGAAATTTGCACAAAAAAGGAGTATCTTTACTAATGGGAGGCAAACACACCCGTAGAGTGTTACACCTACCTAAGGAGAATTTGCCCTTTATAATGGGAGACAATCATTAATAGAGTGAAATACGACATAATTACGAGAATAGCAAAAACAAAGGGTGAAAAAAAAAAAAAAAACATAATGGGAGGCAAATCATTTCAAGAGTGAAAAATTAACTTAATTACCAAAATAGCAAGCTGAATTAGCTAAAATTATCTAGAATATTGAGTAATGTGATTATTTTTTAAAAGAGATAAGTTTAACGTACACCCACAAAGTTTAACTGTTTTACTGTTTTGTCAGTAGGTTCAACCACTAAGTTTTAAAACCAACACTCTACATGCATATAGTACTATTTTCGTTTTAAAATAAATATTTTTTATTAACTATACACGAGTTTTAAGATAATGGTCAATTTCATAAACTATTTTCACTTAATAATTCAAATTTCTTTTATTGGTGTCAAATCAATGAAACCTTCTTCCATTTTTCATCTTATGCTTATTAAGAGTATAGATACTATTTTCACTTAATAACCTTTCCTAAAATAAAAAAGAAATACTTATTTTGAACGTTAGTAAAACAAGAATTACTTATTTATGAACGTAGGAAGTGATTTTGTTTTGTGAATAATGTAAAGAGGCCCGAGGCAGCACCCAGTCTACCAAAAGCCCTGTAGCTTGGCTACCTCAAGCCTGGTTCATTTTTCCTAAGATTCTATCTAACCCAAGACTGAAAAAGAGGAGGCCAGACCAGGGTTGAGAGTCTTGGATGTGGCCCGATTACAGCCCTGGCCTGTCAACTCCGCCCAAGGTTCCCTTATATTTATTTCAAATTTGACATCTAAGAACCGTTTAGTTTGGTGCAACATTTTTAAAACATAGCATTTTATAAAATACAATTTTTTTTTATAAATGCGTTTGTGATATTAGTTCAAAATGCTATTTTTTTTCTAGCAACGTTTTAAAACCTGCGTTTTGAGAAAAAACTGGGAATTCCAGCGTTTTAAAACGCAACTGCAACACAGCTTTTTCTGCCGCAGCATTAAAATACAATTTTAATAAATAAAATACGTTTTGGCCAAAACGCACGACTAAAATGGACTCTAATATATGTCTAGTTTTCAAGACAAAATGCTGTTATATTGCTTAGATGCTCCAATTTGCAATTTTTGCACCAAATGTCTTTCACCATCTCCAACCATTCTATTTCAAACTTTACTCTAAAAAAAATATTCTTTATTATTCTATTTAAAACATATATTTTATCTCATTAAATTTATGTTAATATATTAGCAAAACAAATATGTCATTTATTGAATAGTATATTTTATTTTGTATAATACAATTTCTATTAAATTAAACAATATGCATTAAAAATAAATAATAAAAAATACTTTAAAATATAATTAAAATATTAACAAATTATAATTAAAGATCAAAACACTTGAAAATACACCTGAAATTGAAATACAAATGGTCGATGATCATTTAATTGATATATAATTATAATTAAAATATAAACACGATGATAGATGATCATTTAATTCTCTGAATTCTTATATTCATCCCACAAATGATCAATTAAGGCATCTCTAAGTGTAATATGAGCTCCTTTATCCTTGATTTTTTTTATGTCGCTCGATAAATTGGTGAAATTAGGTAGTTTCATCCGTCATTTCTACATTCGGGGTAGGCGCGTCCATTGCAACTTGAATTTGCGCATCCATATCATGTTCATCATCAATTATCATGTTGTACATTATTATACATGCAGACATTATATCATGTAAGTAACTTTTGAAACAAAAGCGAGCCGGTGCAATCACAATTGCAAATCGTAACTGTAGAACTCCAAATGCACGTTCTACATCTTTTCCACATGATTCTTGTGTCATTGCAAAATGTTTTTTTTTAGGACCATGTGGATCTTGGATAGTTTGCACAAGAGTTACCCATTTGGGGTATATACCATCAGCCAAATAATAGCCCATGTTATACTCTTTTCCTTGAATAACATAGTTTACCGGAGGAGCAATACATTTGACAAGTTTGGAAAAGAGGTTCAACGCTTCGAAAACATTAATGTCATTATTAGACCCGAGCATACCAAAATATTCATAAATTTTATTAAAAATAATGTTAATAATACAAATAACTTTTAATTAACAAGACTTATAATTAAAAATAATGCTAAATTAAATAATACAAGACTTTAAAATAATTAAATACAAGACTTTAAAATAATGCACTAAAATTAAATAATACATTACCAAACAAAAAATAAGAGAGGCCGGTTTACACCTTACAATTAACAAATTAAAAAAGTAATATTAAACAAAACAAAAGAGAGAGAGAGAGAGAGAGAGAGAGAGAGAGAAAGAGGATAGCGCAGCCAAAGTTTTGCACCAAATTTGGCGTGAAATTCAGACTGCTTCAAAAAGACGCAGGGGATAGAGTAGCCATTAGAGGAAGATTTTGCACTATGTTGGTGGGATGGCGCAGAAAATGCTTCCCGTTGGTGTTGCTCTAAAGAATTTAACCAGTGCAATTCAACAAACATTTGTCATTAATTTGATTATCGTAATTTCAAATTTGCACAATATGTAATCAGTTTATAAGCCATATGTAATCTTGTTGGATGCACTCACAACTCAAAATTCACGACTCATAACCCCAAAGATCGATCGATATCCCAACAATATTCTTGTTTATAAACTGATTACCTATTGCTTAGTTGTCATCCAACAATACAATATTGTTTATTATTAGGAAAGTAAGTAAATGATTTACTAAGTTTCTTCTTGTGACAGTACATTCAATTCAACCAAAAATAATTTAAGTACAAAGACTTTTTCTTGTAAAAATGAAGGAAACCAATACCCATCGTGACGATAGATAATATAAAATCGAAGTCTCAAAATGTCAATAATATGAATGAAAAAAAATAGAGATTTAAGCGGCCAATACATGCATCAAAGTTGCTAAACAATCTGAGAGTTCAGAAAAGAGGATCCAAAACAAACATTGGCTGGCGAAAATCTTCTACTCCAACACTATTACAACTCTTGTCTCGAACAACCAATAAAATTATTTAAGAACCAAATGCGACATGAACAAAACCCTTGCTTACATTTTGAGCACTTTCTTTGCTTGCTTACTAGCCTTCTCCTTCTCTTTCATAGCTTCCTTCATCAATTGTTCCTTTTCTCTCGTCGATAAATTAAGCATATAATTATCCATTCCCCAATCTCCATAGTAAGAACTTAACCCTGAAATCCCACTACTCTTAGTACTCTTCTGATCATTTTTCTTCGACGACGATCGCCAAAGGCAACACTTTGGTCTCAACGGCGACGAAGGGGACGATGAGGACGACTCCATGAATGTGAAAAAAAGAATGATGATCAAGGAAAATAAGAAACGAAAATTTTCAACTTGGAAAATATGAAGAGAAATTGATACCCATGTTTTAAGTATGTGTTTTGTATGGTAATAAGTGGGGAAAGATTTTCATTCGATAGTTTATTCTTTCTGCATTTATAATGTATACGTGTATATATATATATATATATATATATATATATATATATGTGTGTGTGTGTGTGTGTGTGTTTTCATCTAGGTGTATATAACTTGTCACAACCTTGCCATGTATGCATTTATTATTTACAGCTATACAAATGTAGGCATTATATTTACATGATTTACGGCTATACAAATATAGGCATTATGTTGCACCATGCACAAATTCAAATTTCAAATCTTGGCTTTTTAATTTGCTTGTATTGCTTCATTAATGATGGAAAATATTCATTTAATTTGTTTATTAGTGGAGAAAAGTGAGGAATTTAAGAAAAGAGCGATACTACATTACACGCTTACCACTCACATTTATACAGATTATTGTTTTCGACTTGTTGTGTTGAATTGAGATTGTTACTACTCACATTTATATAGATTATTACCGCTCAAAACAGGAAGTCGAAAACAATCCGTATAAATGTGACCAGTAAGCCTATAAATGTAGTATTGCTCACTAAAAATATGATGTGGTTTCTGACGGGATCCTCCCAAATATTTACAACGCGTGTCCTCTACGTCAGCCTCAGGTGGACCCTAAAGATTCCCGTTGGCGGTAGAGGCCTGGGTCCCAAGGCCTAGGTCGTCGGCTAGTCAGATCTCGACATGATCCAACAATAACCACATGAATTGAGTGAGAATCTCTCATTCATTACGAGATAGGAAGGATTAACTGAGTAGTGCAAATGGCTCAGGCTTAGCACATGCATCCAGCCATCATTAATGAGTACTGAGTACTGGCATAAGAGCGACTACGCATTTAAATCCTAATCAAACTTTATGCTGCGACTTAGGCGGGTCTTGAGATCCCCGTCGGTAGTAGAGGCACAAGCCTTAGAGCAAACAAGGTCGCCCGTCGCGATCCTCGCCAGCAACAAGGTCGGCTCTGGGGCGAGCAGGGCGCGACCTCGGCACAGATCGACACCAAAACATTATATGCTTACTGTCTGTCAGTACCTAACCTAGCAGAATCCAGACATTCTCATTGGAAGAAGACATTCCTCTAGCGTGAAATTTTGTCGGTATTTATTAGTTTCCCACTTCCCGGAAGGAAGTCTCTATTTGTCAACTTAATTCTGATAACAGCATGACCCCCTTAATGTGCATTCATCTCTCAGTAAGCAGGTGGCTAAACTTGTATCACTACGCACGCCACCTCTGGCTATAAATACCAAGCGCCACTCATTTATGACCAAGGTAACATTTACTCTAAAAAGACAAGTTCAGTGAAGCTTACATTTACTCACTTGCTTACAACCTACATTCATTACTTTTAGTGAGAGTTAGAAACGGCAGTTGGCCAACCACATTCCCTTCATTCAATACACTTGAACTGACTCTCACACCGGAGGGTAATAGTCGGGTCAAACCCCTGACACCCTTAACGGTTCTTTTCTTTGTCAAACTGTTGTAGGCCCCATCATCTCGTGACAACATAGTCCCAACAAGAAGAGCATTTAGAGAGCCAAGACATCCTGATCGTGAGCTAGCCACATGCGTGGATCCAACGTGGTCACCATATTCATTTTGGCGTGATCAGTTTCCAAAAGCAAAAATTGGAAACAAGTTTTATATATTTGGAATGAATCTAATATATATAATCTTTATAAAATTGTACTTTCGACTTGGCTTCTAAAGTCGAGGTAAGGGTTAGTCAAGCAACAAGATCAATATCCGACTAACGTGCGTGATAATCGAATTTTATGAAAGGGTAGAGATTTGGGGAACAAACCAGCATACAAATAAAAAAAACCATTTATATCATTAGTTAGGTAGTTAGCCTCAGACGAGGTTAAAATCAAATAATGTCATGATGGTAAATTAAGATTTAATGTTCAAAAAGATTCCAAGATCACTAACGTCACTCTTATAAGATATTTTTACGGGTAGTTCGATTATCCATGGTCGTACTGTACATGAGTTGATAGTTGAAGAAGAACAAATTTGTTACTCTCTTTGTCATAAAAATGAGTGTTTATTTTTAATTGGCCAAAATACGAAATACTCCCCAAAGTATACATCAAATCTCGAAATCCCCCTAGCCTAATTGCCCCATAACCCCATCTGATGTTGCCAATTTTTCAGTTAGCCTCCTCGCCGTGATGACCGTTAGAAAATTAACGTTTTTGCATCATGTGGCTTGCACAAGGCAATTAAGTCATTTCGTTGTATATACAGACAACACTAAATAAAGGGGGTCAAAGTGTCAAAAAATAAATTACCTATTTTCTTTTAGAAAACAAGAATATTAAAAAAAAAAAACCCCGTGCTCTCTCTCTCTCTCTCTCTTCCCAGACCCCAACGCCGTATTGAGTGAGAGACGGCACTGGGCTTGTCGGTGATGAGGGAGGCAACCGGAGTGATGGCGAGCTCGGCGAGGGATTGCGATGGAATGAGAGCGAAAGGGCGTACTCGATGTGGGTTCGCCGGCGATGAGTTTGATGACCCAATTTGGGCGAGCTATGGCCGGAGATAGAGAGGATGCACAAAGGCACCGATGCCGCCGGATTTGAAGACGGCCATAAACGACTTGTAATTAGAGGCAGTGGCAGAGGACCTTAGCTGGAGAAGGATAAGGTTATGGCCAGTTTTTGGGGGGGGGGGAGAAAAATCGAAAGAGATGGGAGGGAATAAGAGAAAGTGATGTAATTTTAAGATTTTTTGGGTCAAATTGACATGGTTGGATGTGAGGTTTTGGATCTATGAAACTGGAATGTTGGATCTTCGCGAGATAAAACAGATGGTAGTTGAAATGAGGTTGATCTGTTTGAAGGTGGTGGAGCGATAGTGTGTTGGTGGTTATAGAGTTCGGGGTGGTGAATTATTGGTTTTACAGGGAGAAGGAATGTATATCTGTTTGTTTTGCCATTGCCAGCTGTTAAGGATAAGAGAGAGGGCGAATGAAGGGAAGACGACATATGGCGGCTAAGAGAGTGGTGGCTGAAGTAAAGAGGTGACGAGTGGTCATTGGGGTTTGAGGGGGCGCTAGAGAAGAAGGGTAGAGTTTTATTTAGAAGCTGTT
Source organism: Platycodon grandiflorus (assembly GCA_016624345.1). Classification (NCBI taxonomy): domain Eukaryota; kingdom Viridiplantae; phylum Streptophyta; class Magnoliopsida; order Asterales; family Campanulaceae; genus Platycodon; species Platycodon grandiflorus. The sequence continues at coordinate 38,213,965 of CM028362.1, forward strand.
TTTTTCATCACGTTCTATTTTTGTAGATTTTCAATTATATGGGTTTAATTTTGGATTTGGGAATTGGATTGGGCGGTGGGTAGTGGTGATTTGGGTGGTGGTGATTTGGGCTGTGGGTGGTGGTGGTGACAGTGATTTAGGCAGTGGGTGGTGGTGGTGGGTTTTGCATCTGTGGAAGGAGAGAGGAATGAAAAGTTATATTTAAGAAAAAAGCAATTTTATTTTGGACACTTTGCACCCCTTTATTTATTGTTTGTTTTACATATATGATAAAAGATCTAATTGCCCCCCTCGTGCAAGGCACGTGATGCAAAAATGTTAATTTTCTAATGGGCATCACGACGAGGAGGCTAACTGAGAAAATTGGCAACATCAGATGGGGTTATGAGGCAAACCTTAGGCGAGATTTGGTGTATACTTTAGGGGGATTTTCGTATTTTTGCCTTTTTAATTTTACGCAAAAATTAAAAATATAATTTTTTAGAAAATATGTATATGTTCACTTCCTAATCTTTTCCTTTTAGAATATTTGGTCTGTTTGATTTAGCTGATGAAAAATAACTTATGACTGATGACTTATAGCTGATGACTTATTACGAATGACTTATGACTGATGATGAACTGATGCTATTTGATTTAACATTTCGAAGTGCTGGTGAACTTTATTAAGTTAGTGTAACTATTTGATTAATAAGATGAAAAAATCCTGAATTAAAATATAAGACTGAACTACCCTCATGACAAAATGTCCTTGCATTACTATTATTATTTCTTCTTCTTCTTCTTCTTCTTCTTCTTCTTCTTATTATTATTATTATTATTATTATTATTATTATTATTATTATTATTATTATTATTATTATTATTATCATCATCATTATTATTAATGATTATTGATTATTATTATTATCATTATTATTGTTATATTTATTATATGTATTATTATTATCATTTATTATTAATAATATAAATTTTTATTATGATTATTATATATTTATTATAATTATTATTTGTTATAATAATAATTATTATATTATATTTAAATTTTATATTATTATTATTGATTATTATTATTATTATTTACTACTATTTTTCTTATTTGTTATTATTAATTTTATTTATTAATATTATTATTATTTAAATTTTGGAATAAAAAAAGTTTTTCTAAAGAAAGGCTTACATATTTTTGAAAACTAGAAATAAACACAAAGTCTAGTGCTTACAACTTATGACCTTGCATGTGTTTAAATGACTTGTACATGACTTATGATTTATCTTCTTATAAATCAAATCAAGCACTTCAAAAATAACTTAGAGTAAGTAATAAGTCATAAATACATTCCTAAAAGTCAAATCAAACAGGCCATACTTTTTCAATTTTCCTTTTAATTTGCTTCCAGTTTTAAATGATAGTTCTCGCTTTCACATGTGTATCATTAAAAGATATTGGGCCCGTTTGGTACAGCGTTTACAAAACGTAGCGTTTTAAAAACGCAGTGTTTTAAAAACGGAGGTCTTTCCTTATAAATGTGTTTGGGATATCACTTCAATACGCAGCCTTTTTTCTTAGGAGCGTTTAAAACTGCGTTTGGGAAAAAATTCCATTTAAACGCAATGCTTTGAAAACGCCGCTATTGAAACACATTTTTTGTAAATAAGCTGCGTTTTATCCCTGCGTTTTGGCCAAAACGCTCGACCAAACGGGCTCTTAGTACATAATGATATTTATATAAAGTCAATTAATAACTTTTTTAATCAATATACCATCTTAAACGTGATTCAAATATCATGTTTTCAAGATTGTATAAAACTAATTTATGCTTATAACACAAAAACACATTTATTATAACCTAATTTATCGGAAAAGCGTCAAGGGTAGGTCACTTGATATAGTATTTTTTCTGAGAAGAATTCTTATTAGTAATAGTTTTGCTTGTTCTCGGTTGTACTTTTTTGTCTTTTAAAAAAAAAAATTTTAAATTCTTCCCGTATTTCTAATATCTTGATACTCTTAATGAAGTATATCAACATACTCCATCAAAGGTAAGGTCAAAATTCATAATAACAAATGATATTACAAGCTCGAGCTTGTTGTCTTTTTACAAATTTTAATATTAGTGTCATTAAATGGTTTAATGTTGTTAAATTGATGAAGATTCAAAATGATCGTGTCATTACTTAGATAAAGGCGAATTTGCTCGACAGTATAGAAATTTAAGTAAATTTGATATGACGGTACTAACATTAAAACTTGTAAGAACATCACAAGCTCAAGCTCGTAATATCTTACCTCTTACTCTAATACTTCTTTGACCCACTTAATTTTTTTTTTTGTCCAAAAAAGAAACTTTTAAGAGTTAACCTAACAACTTTTATTATTTTCTTAAAAATTCTTTTTTAAAAAAATTAAATTTCTAATATTTATCTCACAACAAAAGTTGTCATGTTAGTACAAATTATAGGAAATACCCGGGTTTGAATTATGAGAATGCAACTGCGTTAAAACTTGATAAGTAAAACTTTACCGCCCTTGTAATTTTACCCGACTTGAGAGGTAGGCTTATTTGTTTAACCTTTAAATCAATCGGCCTGTGGCCGAGTGGACTGAGGGTCGTACCTCAATCCTTATAAGGGACGAGTTCAATCCCTCATTGTAGCCTTCAAATAATAATAAAAAAAGAACAAATAAATAAAATAAAATAAATAGTGAAATTATTATTAGGAATGACAATGGGACGGTTTAGGGACGGTTATACCTAATATCATCCACATTTCTCACTTCAATTTCATTCCCCAAACGGCATACCCACCCTATTCCTTCCGGGAATTAATTTCAACCCTCACATCCATTCTTCACGGGTAACAAGTTAGCAACAGAAGCCGAGAAATTACATAGGTGAATCTATGTTAAATGATAGGAAAATGATCCATTAATTGCGTATATTCTAACAGAAAATAAACATCATCATCATGTTTTAACGTGTTGTACCGTTGACAAGTGTAAAACACTTAAAACTTGTTATTCTAAAATATACTAATCGAATCGTAGTATCACATCACCTACTTGATTCATCATCGTCTTCCCTGAGAATAATTTTGATAGCATCGATGTCGATTCGTGCCGATTCTTGCTTTACCCATTTGACCACCCTCTGAGCCTCCTTGCTTACTCTCTCTTCTTCCTCCTTTGCTTCCTTAAGCCTCCTTTCTTGTTCTTTAACTGAGAAAGTGCTCTTGTCTGTAAGAATCTCTTCATTATCTCTATAGTTTGAAACTTTTTCTTTGATTTCAAACCCAGAAAGACCCTTATTATAATTGTTACCTTTGCTCTTCCTTCTTGTATTCTTTTCTGAATGCCAAAAGCAACATATGGGCAATGGAGACTTCATATTAAGATCAGTTTGGAATCAAGAAAAAGTTGTGTAGGATGAGAAAAGAGAAAGGGTTTTAAGGCAACAAGACTTTTCAAGTCCTACTATTATTAGTCTATATTGATGGTTAAGTTATTGGCAGAAATCTTAATGCTTAGCTAGTGTGGGCCCATAACACCATTTGCATATTTTGTTATTCAAAAGTTTTAATTATGAATTAAATACTCCCTCCGTCTTTAAAAAATAAAAAAAACTCGATTTTTACCTTTTAAGTCGTTCCAAAAAAAAAAATTTTCAGTTTAATTTTTTTTTTCTTTTTTTAAGAGCTATCTTTACCATTTTTTTAATTTAATTTTTACTTTAATTGATAGACTTCATTCTCACATGAATATCATTGAAAAACATACAATATCCTAATAATAAAATTAATTAATTTTTCTCGATATATATGTCAAATTAAATAAAATATTATTTTAGAAACGGAGATGGTAAATATCTAGTTATGACATATGATTTGGTAGAAAGTAACATCAACTAAAGGGCTAGGCATCACCTCACTAAAAATACAAATATGGAAAAAGTTGGCTTAAATCATGGTTTAAGTCAAATTCTTCACCCTTCTTACAAAAGTTAATAGGATCATGCCATGTTTTAAATTATAATTAAAATTATTAAATGAAAAAATAGAATTAATTACTGCGATTACTCTCTGATAGTGGCTGTCTTAGAATCTTAATAATATCTTTTACTTAATTAGGATTAACATAATTTAAGTACACAAATATCAGTTATAAAGTTCCATAATTAAGTGCACATGCCATTAATACAAGAAAAATAAGTAGCATGTAGACTTATTCTTTGATTTTGGGAGTAAAAATATAAAATCCTTACTTTTAATTGCTAACAAATTAGAGTTTCTTAGATATCTTTTCGTGTGTTTGGTGTGATAATTTTGAAGTTGGTTTTTAGGTTTTGAATTTTTATTTTGTATGAGTAAAAAAAAAAGTAATTGAGATTGAGAGAAGTTGGTGGGATAAAGAGAGAGAAAGTCAAAAATGAAAAACAAAGTCCTCAAATCTTCCGAGGAGTAAACGGTTCGATTTGGTTTGGTTTAAGGCAAATAACGAAATGAACCACAAGTCATTGATTCGTAAAATATCAAAACAAATTGAACCGTTCAAAGTCCCAAACCAAATCGAACTTGACCAAACCATGACGATTCGGCTCTATTTTGCAGTTCAGTTTCAGGGTTCGATCTCGTAGTTCAGTCTCTTGGTAAAGACTATAACGTGTTACAGTCTTTGTTTAAGTAACACATATTACAACAAATATTTGTTTAAGTAACACATATTACAACAAATTCGCACCTAGGTGGGCTTGTCTGTCAATTTCTAGAACTTAAAGGTAATTCTCAACCTCAATTTCATTAATCTAGGCTTGTAAGTACTTGAAATTCCAGGGGCTAACTTGACAACATCTAAACAATGTGGAGTCACATGTGGATAATTAAAGACGTGGAGGGGGTTGACTATAACTTGGGTCATCTTCTTCACCAACACAAAACCCAGCAACGCTGCTGCTGCTCACGGGCATGATTTTTTTTTTCTTTTCCTTCCATTCCTTCCAATTGAACTTTCCTTCACCATTAATCTAATTAAACTAACCAACTAGCATAATCCATAATCTCCATATAACAATTTTATTTCGTAAAAATTTCTAATCAAGCTCATGTATGAATTTGTTCCGGCACATGACAGACTTAACGGAAAAATTCTAACGCCATCCACCAAAAGGACCAACCGTGTCTAATTTTCATAGTTAAGGGACAAAAATATGAAAAAAATTTTGTTAAGGGACTAATGGTGAAAGCGGCCATAGTCGAGGGACTAGTAATGTCATTATCCCTTTTTTTTTTAATAACTAAAAGCCAGACAATTCTAATGAGAGCCAAAAATAGCGGGCCAAATAATTCTAATAACTAGTGGTCAAGCCTAACTCCAAAATATAGAACCAAAAATTATACCCAATCGAAGTTTAGCCCAAGATAATCAAAGCCCAACCCAGACTAAAATACAACATTATTTTATTAGTATTATTATTAGGCCAAAATATAAAAAAGACCCCCCAAAATATCCACCAAATCCCACTTTGCACCTAATTTAAAATTTGTGCGTACAAACACTCCACGTTCTAATTTGTCCCACTTTGCCCCCTTGTAGTAACGGTCGTTAAAAATTTAACAGAAATTAACATGTGCCAATCATGTGCTGGTTATTTTGGTCATTTCCATCGTAGGTAAACTAATGGAGTAATACTCATATATTAATAATTAGAAGTAAAAAAACAAATAAAAATAAACTATAATTACAATCCTACACCTGCTAATTACTAACCTATCATCCCCCCTCACCCATCTCCCTGCCACCCCTACGCCCCATGGGCACCACCACCACCACCACCTCCGGTCACACGCACCTCACACCTACCCACGATTACAAACTCCATAATCACCTACTTTATCCTCTCTGTCTCTATTAATCTCTATTTTCTTCTCCATCTCCCAACCAACTCTCACTATTCCAATCTAGATCGTTCGACTAGATTTGCTCACAATCTCTACCCAGCATCTCCACCATCATAAACCAAAGTCACGTACTCATCGAAATCACCAACTTCGCCTGATTCATCATGATTCCAGATTAGAGATCTGAAATTTCTTGACCATCGTGAGATCTATATCTTTGTGACATCGTGGATGATTTCAAGATCTAGATCCAATTTACAGCTTGCAAGGAGAGGTCGATGTTAATTGAATCGTCCACGATATTGGGGGATTTCGGCAGCAATAAGTTAGTAGCGGCAACCAAGAGCGACTTTTCAGGAGAAGGAACCATTAACGATCAACGTCGCGACCATTCCAAAATCAAAAACCGAGCTTCCAATTCAAGGTCCAAGAGTACGTTGCTCGATTTCATGTCTCGGTGTATGATGTGTGGGATGCAGTTGTGATGTAGGAAACAGAGTCCTTTTGCCGCACCTCTTGCAATGTTTTTCCTCTCCTCCCATGTTAGGATTCGTTTGTTCTTCTTGGTTGATCTCCCACTGGTGGCCTCAATCAACTGCGAAAACTTGAGTTTCCTTAGTTGCCTCTGAAAAGTCGCAATGTTGATGCTTAATGACTCCTGGGATGGGACTAAGCTGCCCCATTTAGGTGTTGAGTGGTGATGGCGAATAGAAAGGTTGATGGTGGTAGCGAGTAGTGACTGTGGTGGTGGTAGTGGTTGATGGTTCTAGGGGTGGTGGTGGTGGTAGTGGTTTGAAGTTGCTAGAGGTGGTGGTGGTATAAAGAAAGTGGTGTTGTAAGTTTAAAGGTGGAGGTGGGTTGGCAGTGACGATTTGAAGTGGGTTATCTAACCCACTTCTGGAAAGTGGAAACCAAAAATCCTTGTGTGGAATACATTGTCTAGATAATACCTGTTTTATTAATTTACTTTGTTAAGCATAAAAGTATACATAATCTTTTTTTTTAAGCCAAAAGTATACATAATCATTTAAGTAAAGTATATTGAGTATATATAAAGAAAAGTTTAAATAATGTCATTTTCTTATTCATTTTTGTTTTGTTAAGCAAAAAAAGTATACATATTTATTTTTAAGTAAAGTATATTGAACATACCTATAAATATATATGTATATATTTGGCCCTCTATTTCTTTTTTATTATTAAATAAAATTTACATGTGTGTGTATATATATATATATATATATATATATATATACATATATATATTTAAATTATTTATTGTAAGGAGAAGAAAATAGAAAAGAAACCAAAATAGTAAGCCCAAATTCAAGAAAGGAAAAACTTAAAAGAGAAAAGAAAATAAAATGTAAAATTACTGAAATATCCATCACATGATCCGCACATGCTAATTTCTGTTAACTTCTTAACGCCCATCACTGCAAGGGTGTTAAATGGGACAAATTGGAACGTGGAGTGTTTGTACGCACAAATTTCAAATTAGGGTGCAAAGTGGGATTTGGTGGATACTTTGAGTTTTTTTTTTATTTTATATTTTGGCCTTATTATTATTATTATTAACTTATCAAATTTTCGGGTTATCACATTAACAACCATCTTTAACGAGAGTAGTAAATAAATGTAGTTTTGGTTGAATATGAGAAAATGTTTCTAGAAATTCTATAATGACACTTATTTTGGGACAAATTTTTTTTATTAAAATGACACTTATTTTGGAACTGAGGTAGTACGCGTTTTTTTATTTTTAAAAAATTATATGTAATATTTTATTTAAAAAACTGTTAGTTGAACTAAAAAAAGTTAAACAAAACAATAATTTAGAAACAAAAAAAATACTTTCAAAAGAAAATTTGAATAAACGATAAAAATAAATTTTTTTTTAAGTCATATACAAATTTAAATACAATGGTTAAAAATTACGTGAGACATTTTAATAACCACTACTCTAGATTTTGTGGATAAAAGAAGGCATATTAGCCTCGTACTTCTTTGTTCGACCAAAAAGTTTACTGCTTATTTTTAAAATTTAAATGTGATTAAATTAAATTATAACTTAGCACATTGTAATTATATTTATAGAAATAATATCTCATTTATAAGTACATTAAGAATACTACTCCCTTCGTCCCAGATAAATATTCCTAGTTGACAAAGCAAACGAATTAAGAAACATAATTAATGATGTACGGTAAAATGTCTTCTAACGATAATACCCCCGAATATTAATTGAATTCCACTATTCCAAATAAATGAGTTTTCTCTAGGATGTACTATATTAAATGAAGTTTTAAGGGTATATTAGGAAAAATGGTAAATAATATGTAGATCAAAAATCATTAGGAATATTAGTTGGGACATCCTAAAATAGAAAGTAAGAATACTTATCCGGGACGGAGGGGAGGGAGTATTAATTACAACTTATATAACTTTGTAAAACTAAATATTACCTCCATCTCAAAATAATTATTGTTTTAACAATTTATACGCAGATTAAGAAAACTTTTAAAAAGACAGATATACTCTTATTTATTTTCAATTATTGTAGGTAAGTTGTAGATATATTTTTTCTTTTTTTTTTTACCAACTCTCTTTAATGAGAGGAATAAATAAGGACAAATTTGATAAAATATGGACAATTGTTTTTTAAATCTTATAACGATAATTATTTTAAAACAAAAAAAATTTGCTAATCCGATAATTATTTTAGAACGGAGATAGTATTTTTATATAAATCGTATTTTAATTAACTTGACAAAAAAAAAATATATTAAAAGTGTTTTCTATGGTTGGAAAGGAACGATAAATAGTCAAAACGAAAAGACATGCTTGGACTTTAAAGAGATGCAGTGGGTCCTACTTCCCCAACTTGTTTTAGAAAAGGATTAATATATAATTTGGTCCCTAAAATTTACAATTACTTATAATTTGGTCATAATGTTTTAATTTTTTTACATTGGTCCTTGAACTCACCTTTTGCTACCTTATTAGTCCCTTTTGCCGTTAACTCAAACAGAATTATTAAAATTTTCTTAAAATACCAAATATACCCTTATGAGAGGCTGGGATGCCTAAATGGACTTATTTCTGGTGGGAAAATGGAGAAACACATTAATAGAGAAGGCCTCATTTATTTCTCTCTCCTGCCAGTATAGTGCAGAAACCAGTCTAAACTATTTTATCTCTCTTCTCTCTCTCTCTATCTATTTGATCTCTCTCTTCTCTCTCATCACATGCCCACACAAATAAAGCCAACACCAAACATCCATTTTCAGCACCACCTAAGGCCTAAGAAAGGCCTCCACCAACCATGGCATCTTCATCACATTCTCCAATCCAACCCTGCTGCCGTCTCGGCACTTTAGATCTAGAATGCCCTTGGTCCCCAAATTCTAACCGTGAAACTTGGAGAGGGAGAAAGAGAGAGAGTCGATGTGGATTATGATGGACGAATATCGGGATCGAAAGATGTGCTTATGCGAGAGAGAATGTCAACAATTTTAGGCTAGTTGAGATATTGGAATAGGATTTGGAAAATGAGACACCTAAGGTTTATTTGTTATGATGGCAATGATGATCTATATCGGTGGTGACGGAGTTGTTGAGACTTTGAAGGTCAGATTAGTCACAAGTAAAATATTCAAGATTATGACATTCATTTGTTTGTGTTTTTGAAATGATCATCATCAAAGACTCAAAGTAAAAAAAATAATATCTCTGTCTGAATAAAAAAAAATCAGATTACTTTGACCCATTATCACTTGCCTAAGCACCATACTCCCAATCTTTGTTTGGTCCTGCTTTTCAAGAAACACACACAGTGAGTGAACTACCCAAAAAATTATACCAAGTATAAAAAGCAGCCCGTCACACTTATGATAAAAAGCGGCCCGTCACTTTTTGGTTTGAATGATGTTTGGGCGAGCCGTTCATTGCTACACGTCATGTATTATACGAAACTATCTAAATTATCTTCAATCATATCACGGAACTATCTCCTAACACATCACAAAACTATCTTCGATTTACCGATAAATCCCGAACGGATATACTACTTCTATCCGTAAGCTACAGGATTTGATCGTATCAGTTACAACCCAAAAATTATCTAGGGCAACGCTACTCTGTTATAAATAATACTATGAGACATAGTACAAGGTACACACAACTATACGCTTTTTGCTCCCTGAATTGGCATTATTGTCTCTCTGATATACAATGCTAATTCTCACACCGGAGGGACTTTACAGGGATCCCATGAGCAGTAACTCTTTTCTTATTTTCAGGCCAGCTACAAGTCATTTCACCTGAGTAATTTCTCATCAAGACCACGGTGCAGAAATCGGCATCATTAGTGAGAGAGATGTCTATATTATCACCAAATTCTCACATTTTTTACAGAGAAACTACTCACTATAGAGATAATAGTAGCAACTTTTGGGGAACAGAAAGGGTTGTTTGAGTTTGGTGAAATCATATGGGTTTGGATTTGATCATGGAAAAGGTGGAGGATGGAAGAAGATAGTGAAGAGAGAGATGAAAACAAATGGTTTCTGACCAAACTTATCAAGACCCACTATGGTTGAGAAGGAACCCATTACAGATTGCGAACACTTGGACCAAATTTTGGCTAAAGCAACTGAACTCCAGCAAGCCATCATCACGATAAGAGTAGAAAAAAAGTAGGTGTTGTTTTCGTATTAGTAAACCCTCTTTCCTATTTTAACTTTTAATTTCTTTCTTCCATTTTATATTAATTCTATAAACCTTGTTTTTTCATTTTAGCAACATACTAGCCACGTGGATCTTCATCTGACTCAGCGAAGGACAATTTCGCCTGTTCAAGTTTTGTTTAACGATTTTGTTTGATTTAACGGCACGAAAAACTAATAAGGTAGTAAAAAGTGAGTTCAAAAATCAATGTAGAAAAATTGAAACATCTATAAACAAATTAAGAGTAATGGTAAAGTTTAGGGACCAAATTATATATTAATCCTTTAGAAAACGCCAAAGTGATGAGTTAGCCGTTAGACGAAGGGGCTCCGCATGTATGAATCGTGCTTTACGTACACTGTGACACCAAATTCGTCGTTAAGATCGCCCCACAACCCGTCCAAACCCCCCAAAGGCCAAAACCCTCTCTCTCTCTCACACACACACTGTTGCAGCCATGGCGGATTACTCATTCCTTACAGACAGTGACGACGAGCGAGCAGTAGAAGATCTTCTCTCTCAGGCGATGGATCACTCTGTTCTCGAACAGGTCTCTGCCATCAACTGTTCCTCTTTCACTTCCGACTCCCCTCTCCCTTCTCACCTTGAATCCCGCTTCCGCAAGCTCAAATCCTTCCCCTCCACCACCACCACCAACAAAACCCCCAACAAATCATACCATCAATCCAAATCTCTCAAACCCCAATCACCAGACAAAAATGCGATCAATTCGCCTCCAATTGAACACCCTATTCCGAAAAAGGATCTAAACTCGGAACCGGAACCGAAACCTGGGTCCTGTTCTTCGCCGTCGAAAATGTCTGATTCCTCAATTGATGATTTGATTTTCTCGCCTTCCAAACGCGACCCAGGTGAGAAATTGGGTTCGAAATCGAAGTCGAAATCGAAATCTGGACGTTGGTCATTTCGATCTCGGTCGAATTCATGGACTTCTTCAACGGAATCTACTTCTCCCCCTCGGAAAACCGGTTGCTTTTGGTGTTCTCCCAAAAAGAGTTCCGGGAAAAACAGTAGCGAAAATCGATTTCTGGGGATTGGGCTTGGTTGGGGTAAGGACGATGATTTGTTATCGGATTTGAGTAGTTTTTCGATTAAGGAGCAGCAAAAAATTCTAAAGAAGGCAATGAAGGAGGAAGAAAAGATCAACCGGGAGGCCGAGAAAATTGTGAAGTGGGCAAAGCAGGCGTCTGCCAGGATGAATGTTTCTGGCCTTGAAGATGATGAACATGAGCTAAGTGACAACGATAGCACCAAATAAACAAGTTATTATTGTTCAAAACTTATACATACACATACATATATAATATATAGTTTCCCGCATTTGTGATATATAAATTCATATCATCAGTTATTTTGCTTCTGCCATGTTCATTTGTTTTTGATTATAGAATGTGTTTCACCAAAGTGTGTTAATATTAATATAATGAATTAAGGGAATAGTTGATTGGTTATCCGCTGAAATGTTCTGTTGCTACTTGTTATGCTAGTTTTACATCCCTAATGCAACGTATTTGTGCAAAATTGTTAGTTGTTGAAATCTGACGTTTAATTCTCCTCGCTATTTTATTTTTTCAGTTTAATAGGCATTCTCGGTTTTGGTATAAAATCTTAAGCAAGTGTGGCGGGTAATTTGCTTACATCTGGGACGATTATGTTGCATATGTCGTAATGGAATACCAAATGTTGAGATAGGGTGTTCGTTGCTCTGTTTCAGGTTTTGAAACTGCCTGAAAGGAACATATTTAGCATTTGGACATAACTTATCTCACAACCAGATATTCCCACAATGTCTTCTCGTAGTATAGTCCACCTCATAGATTTCTGCAAGTACTTTCAGGTTTTCTGTTTCGTCTCGCCAATAGTTTTGAGTTCCCATCGGTTCTGTTTCTTCGCGATATTTTTGTATTCTTATGACATCTTTGCTGTGCTTTACCATTTGATACTATATTGTTTTGTACATTTCTATTTCATAAAACTAAGAAACATGGAGAATGCTGTACGAAATGGTGGATGCAAAGAATTCTCAAGCTTAATGTTTCACATTTATAAGTTCCCTCAATATTTACAGCTTCAAGCTGGCTCAGAATTTTCATTTTTATTTTGTTTTTGCCATCTACCATTTCTTGGAGTGACCTCATTTAATATCTCTTCTGCAGCATTGGTCACTGTCCTTTAGATACTAACTATTTGTCCATGCTTCTAATTATGGCTAGATGAAAGTAAACATACAGCTTGGATTGTTAAAATGCTGACAATTTTCTTAGGCCCATTAAAGGACTTTATGTTAAGTTTCTTTCTTCCTTTTCCTTTTTGCATCTTGAACGATTGAGATTCTATTTTGTCTTCTTTTTTTTCTTTTTGAAGGTAACAATGTGAGGAATTTGAACTGAAGTGCTCAACGAGTCAACTTTGCAACTTATGAGCCCAGCTCCATTCCATGTCGTCCTCTTTAGCTCCTTGTTTTAAATTTGGAATGCATGTGATTCACCATAATATGTAGTCCGACGTGACGGTTTCTTTATGAGCTTTATTCGTTAAAGCGGAGGTTTGAATTGTATCTAGCTAATGCATCTTAACGAGAAAAATAATTTGAACTTTGAAGGAATCTCACATGGCATCTCTTAAGCTTATGAATGGATCCATGTTTATCTTCTTGTCATCTAGGTTTTTGCTTTTAGCAGAGTTTCATTGTTCTTTGCCTGTTGGTAAGCTCGAATTGCATCATCCTTGGGAGTCCAAATTCATATCACTAAATAAATAGAGTTCCAATGAGAGGCATTCTTTTGAACCAACTTCCACTTTGTCAAAATAAAATTGTAATGCTTGGAACGTGATGGGACCCCATGGAATTTCTTGGAATATTCCCAGGGCCCACCTGTCGCATGGCATTGATGATCTGATACCAGAGGCCTAAGCATACCTATCGACGTGCATATCCAGGTGGGCAACCTAGGTATGATAGAGGAGAGTTGGTTGACCTTGCCAAGGCCTTGCCGACCTCACGAGCTGACTGAGTTGTCGAGCCGAGCTGCTTCCCCAATAAGCTACCAATCATTCGAACGGGAACATGCTTTGGTCGTGACAACCTTGGTGTGGGCATGTGGTCGTCTCTCATTGGCTCACAAGATACAAGAACAAGTATAATAGACAGTCAAGGCGCGGCCGCTCCTAATGCTCACATGCACCACCCTTATCCTGGCATATGGGAGGTGATCCTAATGTACGGAGGAGTTTCTATTGGTCCACGTAACAGACGAGCTGCAACCTTGTCTCCCACTTTGGGCTATATATACCTTGTCCTGGTGAGTCCTCTCCTCTCACTAGATACTGTTCACACACCAATCCCTTTTCTTCTCTCCCAAGCTCTCATTTTCTCTCCATCTTTCTGTGTTTGAGCTCTCACCAACTAGACTGGGTTCTACTCTTCGGTCTTTGACCGTCTGAGATTGCTAGTTAGCAGATACTTATTCTCACACCGGTGGGATTGAGCGAGGATAACTCCTCTGTCCGGTTTACGGTGTCGTTTCCTTGTTTGTGGTCTCAGGGCCAAGTGCATCAACTAGGTGTCCTTTGTTTCACAACCATTCACCACTGTCCTCTCCTATAGACACCTGGAACCCGATGAGATCACTATTTTGGCGTGATCATAACGTATGAGTGTTAGCTTGTTCTTGTACTTATCAAAAGATAAAATTGAAAATGAGTGCTAATTGTTGTACCACTTTCTCAACTTTAGTTCCTTCTTGTTAGAGGAGGCCCTCGTATTCCTTTTTAATCTGGAGGATTGTGATAGCATAATGTGTGCAAGATGTTTGGATTTTCTGTGTAAGTCCAGGAAGCCAAGGTCTGAAGAAAGTCTAGGAACGAGTTTGTAAAATTTAGAAATTAAATTTGGAGTTTGTCCCCACTAAAAAGTTCAATTTTTGAGTTTAAGCTAATATTTCCATTGTTTTATAAAGATGGGTTAATGACATCACTAGTTCCTTGACTATGGCCGATTCCACTAGTAATTCCTTAACAATTTTTTTCAAATTTTAGTCCCTTGACTATGAAAATTAGACACGGTTGGTCCTTTTGTTGGATGCCGTTAGTATTTTTCCGTTAAGTCCATCATGTGCCCATCACGTGCCTTTCGTTTAGGGTATTTATGGAATTTTACGTACTTCTTGCTTTGTGTATTATTCAAATACTGAATATCCACACATACTCTCTCTCTCTCTCTCTCTCTCTCTATCTCTATCTCTCACTCTCACAGATACACACACATCCACAGACACACCCACACACACACATCCACAGACACACCCCCACATACACATATCCACCGATCTCTCTTCTTCAAACCCTAATCTTCTTATTCCAATCATCTTTTTCGGCGCCGTCGTCTCCCACCGATACGAAGGACAACCCTTTCCCTCGTAGCTGTCAACCTCTTCTCCGGCGTCGTCGTCTCTTACAGGGGATCGAGAAGAACTGGTGGTTGTGGGTTGGGTTGGGTGAACTGGAAATACGGGTTGTGGGTTGTCGTTGAATCAAGGCGACAAGCTCGGTAGATCTAACATCTCTTTGCTTGCGTCGGAGCTCGTTTTGCCCGATATTTTTAGATTTTTGAGGGGTTTGAAAGGCTATCGGAGTCGATGCGGCTTATCACCGAGCCTACCAGAACAGTTTTGGGCGACGACGACAGCGGCGGAGACTGAACAGAGCTTGTGGGTTTATAACGAATGTGTTCTCTTTTAGCAAAATTGGCAGTGACAATGATTTCGTTGGGTGGAGGGAAAAATCAGCTGAGAAGAAGGTGAAGGTACTGCAAGTGGTGGCAGTGGCGAAGAAGAAGAAAGCACGGTCTTCATGGATTCCAGATCCTCACCGGTGATGGCTTGTTCAAGGATGGTGATCGTCAAAATAAGAAGCTTATCTAGAGGCAACGACCAAATCATGCTGAAAGAATCCAATTCCTCACCAAAATTTATCAACAAATTTATCAATTGGGTTTTCAAAATCAGAATTAAAACTTAAAAAAAAAAATTGGATATTCAGTATTTGAATAATACACAAAGCAAGAGGTACGTGAAATTTCATAAATACCCTTAACCAAAGGCGCGGGATGGGCACATGACGGACTTAACAGAAAAATACTAACGATATCCAACAAAAGGACCAACCGTGTCTAATTTTCATAGTCAAGGGACTAAAATTTGAAAAAAAATTGTTAAGGGACTATTGGTAGAATCGACCATAGTCGAGGGACTAGTGGTGTCATTAACCCTATAAAGATTATTTAATATTATTGCATTTCAAAGGAAATATATTCTGAAGGTTTAAACCCTTCTTTTTGAGACATCGTTTTCTGCCATTCCATTACTCATAAACTTGTGTCCAGATTCACAGCATACTCGTTTATTCCTAGTGAAAATGTGTTCTAGTTTCAAGTTTGAATGGAGACCATGCTAAATTTATCGAGCTTGAGAAAGCAAACAACAGTCTCGAAAAAGTTCAATTATTCATAAACTTGTGTCCAGATTCGCAGCAGCGTACAATTATTCATAAACTTGTGTCCAGATTCGCAGCGCACTCGTATATTCCCTGTGAAAATATGTTCTAGTTTTAAGTTTGCATGGAGACCATGCTAAATTTATCGAGCTTAAGAAAGCAAACAACAGTCTCAGTACGAAAAACTTTTTCCGTCTTCTTTCCTCCTCGTGTTCCGACTGCATCTGATGGCCGGGTGAGTGCGATGCATTGGGATGGTTAAGATCCGTAAACTGCTATTGGAGTTGCGCTCCTTGGCTCGAGTTCAGAAGATCAGTACTCTTCCTCTTATTGCTCGAATAGCAATGGTTACTGATATAAGGAGATAAAGAAAAAAAAGAGCATTCTATCCTGAATCTATTCACCTTTGGAGAATGATAAATGTTTTTAGTGCTCAATTATCTACTTTGAGAATATAAATAAATTTTTATTTATTTATTTATTTTTTATTTTTATGGATAATCTCAGTGATCAATTCATGATTCCAAAAACATAAAGTTGCATTTGCTAGAGGAGCCTAAGCCGTTTGCCTGTTCTGGCATGCTTGGTCTATTTAAAAAATTTGGAAAAATTGCAGGCTGGTCCCTTTGGAGAATATTCAACAGCTAAGGATATGATATTTGTTTTCAACCGCTTAAGTTCATTTTAAATGATAAATTAACTATTTGTTTCAAAACTGACCCTGTAACAACATATGACATTTTTAAGTGTATTTTGTGCATCGTCATTTAGTTTGAATGTGCATTGTCAATCACAATTCATCTCTCCAACACTACAACTACCCCCTTCGTTTCTCAAAAAACTCAATTCATCTCTCCAACACTACAACCAACCCCCTTCACTTTCTAAGAAATCCAATTCATCTCTCCAACAAAGCATATCTTGATAAAGCAAAAGACACAATCAAAGGAAGGTGGCCCTTCAATTCCTTCTTCTTCTGACTCGAGATACTACGGTTAAAGTTTTCATTGTGCAGACCGGTCTCGCGAAGGTGGTCGCGCTTATGAAAGATTCTTTTGATTCTTCTTCTTTCTTCTGAGACATCTTCCTAACACCTTCTTCTTCTTTTTTTTTTAGGTGGTTAATTTGTGCATTGCGAAATTTTGTGCATCGTCTTGTGTTGCGAATTTGTGTATCGTCTTGTGTTGCGATGTATTATTTTTTTGTTTTGCGATGTACAGTTTGTCATTCCGTATTTTTATGTACATCATGTTGTATTGCGATGCATCATTTTTTATTTTTGTGATGCATAGCATGGACTGTTTCGTGTTTTTAAAGGGCATAGTTGACATTTCATAACAAAAGTGTTCTTTTCCAGTTGAAAACAATTGTAGTGGACTAAAGTGAATGAAAATTATCTAAAAGGGACCGGCCCAAATTTTTCCCCAAAAACTTAGAAAAGAGTGTAACACGGGTCTCCTTGACGACCCATCTTGTGTTGGTGGACTGATTAGTGAGAGAGTGGTGCTCCGTCTTACGAATGACGATCCGTAGGACGGTCTCCTAGACCCAACCCATCGTGTGTTAGTGGGCTGAGCTGTGAGAGAGTGGTGCTCCGTCTTACGAATTAGGATCCACTAATTCGTCCTAATTCGTAAGACGGTTTTAAGGTGGGTAGGCGAACCCATGAAAGGAAGTGAGCCCTGGTCCTTTACTCTACTTTCAGGAATGGCAAATTCCATTTTCCAAGATGTCAGATAGACTCGAGGTCCTGAAAGGTTGTGAGGAGTGAACTGAACTAATTAATATAGTCTCCCTCTGGCACTCATCAGAGAGGCACGAAATGGCGTATCCACCGTATTTTAAACATATCTTCATAAATATCATCCTACTATATTTTTCGTCAATTTTATTAGTAAACTTTGTGTTTCTAGGCACAAAGGCTACTCCACCTTTTTTTTTTGCTCAAACATTTTGGATGAAAATTTTAAAATAACTAAAAAGTTAAAAAATGCCCCGGTACAATATGTGTCACTCATGCACTTGGCTATTGAAGAGTTAGTTTTTTTTTTTTTTTTTTTTGTAGTTAGGACTGCATAAGTAGCGAAACTACTCGAGTTTGACTCGTTTTCATTTCGATAAAAACTCTTTTCAAACCGAGCTCATAAGATTATCAAAGCAAGCTTAAAAATGAATTTTCAAGTTCGTTAGGTAATCAAACTTGCTCCATATGCTTAGAGACGAGCTTTTTTATTGGAAAAAAGTTAAGCTTCTCGAGCTCGACTTAAGAAAAAGTTCGTTTGAGATTGACTCGAGAATTAATGAGGACAAACTTGAACATGTTTTCAAGGTCCACAATATTTTCAAAGAAGGTTAAACAACAAAAGATTGAACTCAATTTGGCTCGTTTACACTTGTTTACGACCGGCCCTAAGATTGGGAATCACAATGAGAATGTAGGCTCCAAACGCAACTCCTTCCTTATACATATATGTAGACTCCTAACCCAACACTCCCATTTAAAACTTCCCGCACCCATCTAAGTATTCTACATTTAATAAAATACAATGACAAAGTAATTCAGTCACTTTAAACATCTCCCACTCCCATCCCAAACGTCTACCTTATATATATTGATACTCTTTATCATTAACTTCATCGTTTTTCAATCTCTCTCTCCCAGAAAAACAGAAATAATGTCATCCATATTTTCCATGGCTTCCTCCCTCTTATGTTGTTTGCTTATATTCGTTATTTCTCATTCATCCATTGTTGATGCTGAAATCAAAGGCTTTACAGTCGATATTATTCACCGTCACTCCAAACTTTCCCCGTTCTATAACCAATCTGCCAAGTCCGAGAAATCGTCGAGAGACGCTGTTAATTCTAACTATTTGTCTCGATTCAGCGATGAAAAGCTAGAGACGTTTGACTATCCGAATGGTTTCGGTGACTATATCATGAAAATTTACATTGGAACCCCACCTGTTGAAATGTATGCTAATCGCCGATACGGGTAGTGATCTCGTATGGCTTCAGTGTGCGCCTTGTCCTCAATGCTATCAGCAAGATATATGCCTCTTTTTGAGCCTACCCAATCGTGTACTTATTGGCCGCTTTCGTGTTACTCCAGTGCTTGTCATGCCCTGCAGCCTCCATAGTTATTTGGATACGGAAGTATCCAAAGCGAATGTGTTTACCATTATGGTTATGGAGATTTAACTTCTTACACAAATGGGGTTCTGTCCACCGAAACGATCTCGGTTAGCTGCTCTGCCAACTCGGTCAATGGCATCCTACAACTCACTTCGTTCCCAAACTTTGTTTTTGGATGTGGGCACCAGAATGAAGGAGGGTCGTTTAATAGACATGGTGCAGCAATTGTTGGCCTTAGTAGGGGACCCCTTTCCCTAATAAGTCAGCTAGGCATTCAGAAAATCTTTTGTTGTTTAACCTTCTTTGAAAATATTGTGGACCTTCAAAACATGTTCAAGTTTGTCATCATTAATTCTCGAGTCAATCTCAAATGAGCTTTTTCTCAAGTTGAGCTCGAGTAGATTAATTTTTCCAATAGAAAAGCTCGTCTCAAGTGACTGAATTACTTGTCTTCGTATTTTATTGAATGTAGAATTCTTAGATTGGTGCGGGAAGTTTTAAATGGGAGTGTTGGGTTAGGAGTTACATATATGTATAAAGAAGGAGTTGCGTTTGGAGTCTACATTCTTGTTGTGATTCCCAATCTTAGGGTCGGTAAACGAGTCGAGTAGAGGGTAAACGAGCCAAATTGAGTTCAATCTTTTGTTGTTTAACCTTCTTCGAAAATATTGTGGAGCTTGAAAACATGTTCAAGTTTATCCTCATTAATTCTCGAGTCAATCTCAAACGAGCCTTCTCAAGTCAAGCTCGAGTAGATTATTTTTTCCAATAGAAAAGCTCGTCTCTAAGCAAACGGAGCAAGTTTGATTACCTAACGAGCTTGAAAATTCATTTTAAGCTTGCTTTGATAATTTTATGAGCTCGATTTGAACCGAGTTTTTATCGAAATGAAAATGAGTCAAACTCGAGTAGTTTCGCTAGTTATGCAGTCCTAACTACAAAAAAAAAAATTAAAAATAAACTCTTTAATAGCCACATGCATGAGTGACACATATTGTACCGGGGGGGCATTTTTAAACTTCTTAGTTATTTTAAAATTTTCGTTCGGAATGTTTGACAAGAAAAAAATAAAAAAGGATGGAGTAGCCTCCCTACCTAGAAACACGAAGTTTATTAATAAACTTGACAAAAAATAGTAGGATGATATTTATGAATATATGTTTAAAATACGGTTACTAGGTATCCTTTAAAACCGTCTTATGAATTAGGATGAATAAATGGATCCTAATTCATAAGACGGAGCACCATTTTTTCACAGTTCAATCTACTAACACACTATGGGCCGAGTTTGGGAGACCGTCCTACGGATCCTCATTCGTAAGACGGAGCACCACTCTCTCACAGCTCAGCCCACCAACACATGATGGGTTGTCAAGGAGACCCGTGTTACGGTCTTTTCTAAGTTTTTGGGGCAAAATTCGGGCCGATTCCTTTTAAACAATTTTCATTCGCTAAATGTCATATATGTCCTTTAAAAACACAGAATAGTGCACGATATGCATCGCAAAAACAAAAAATGATGCATCGCAACACAACATGATGTACATAAAAACACGGAACGACAAACTGTGCATCGCAAAACAAAAAAGCGATGCATCGCAACACAAGACAATGCACAAATTATTTGTGCATCGCAACACAAGATGCACAAATTTTACAAGACGATGAACAAATTTTATGCATCACATAAGACGATGCATAAAATTTGCGATGCACAAATCTATCATGCAGAAAAAGAAGAAGAAGAAGAAGTGTTAGGAAAGATGTCAAAGAAAGAAGAAGAAAGAAGAAGAATCGAGAGAATCTTTCATAAGCACGACCGCCTTCGCGAGATCGGTCTACACATTGAAAACTTTTCACCTTAGTACCTCGAGTCAAAATCCCTTCCCTATCTACTTTTTCTAGTGTAATAAGTAATGAAGGCCCCTTCCTTTGATTGTGCCTTTTGCTTTGTCATGATATGCTTTGTTGGAGAGATGAATTGGGTTTCTTAAAAAGTGAAGGGGGTAGTTGTATGTGATTGACGAGATGAATTGGGTTTCTTAAAAAGTGAAGGGGGTAGTTGTATGTGATTGACGATGCACATTCAAACTAAATGACGATGCACATTCAAACTAAATGACAATGCACATTCAAACTAAATGAAGATGCACATTCAAACTAAATGACAATGCACTTCAAACTAAATGACGATGCACATTCAAACTAAATGACAATGCACAAAATACACTTAAAAATGTCATATGTTGTTACGGGGGCAGTTTTGGAATAAATAGTTAATTTATCACTTAAAATGGATTTAAGTGGTTAAAAATAAATATCGTGTCCTTTTCTGTTGAATATTCTCTAAAGGGGACCGGCCCGCAAAATGTCATATGTTGTTATGGGGACAGTTTTGGAACAAATAGTTAATTTATCATTTAAAATGGACTTAAGCGGTTAAAAACAAATATCGTGTCCTTTAGCTGTTGAATATTCTCTAAAGGGGACCGGCCCGCAATTTTTCCAAAGTTTTTGTCTTGTCAAATTTTTTAAATAGACCAAGCATGCCAGAACAGGCAAACGGCTCAGCTCCTCTAACAAATGCAACTTTATTTTTTTTGGAATC
Source organism: Platycodon grandiflorus (assembly GCA_016624345.1). Lineage (NCBI taxonomy): Eukaryota > Viridiplantae > Streptophyta > Magnoliopsida > Asterales > Campanulaceae > Platycodon > Platycodon grandiflorus. The sequence goes on from CM028362.1 coordinate 38,235,845, forward strand.
ATGAATAGTTCAATGTGATTATCCATAAAAATTAAAAAAATTAAATTTTTTTATTTATATTCTCAAAGTAGATGATTGAGCACCGAATACATTTATCATTCTCCAAAGGTTAATAGATTCAGGATAGAAGACTCTTTTTTTCTTTATCTCAACCATTGCTATTCGAGCAATAAGAGGAAGAGTACTGATCTTCTGAACTCGAGCCAAGGAGCACAACTCCAATAGCTATTAAGGATCCGAATGATCCTTTGAAATCATAACACAATCTCAGTTATTTTCGTTTCCTTATTTAGAGAGTTGACATTGTAAATATAGTTATTATTTGATTAGCAATTTAGTGATTTGATTAGCAATTTAGTGATTAGGTATATCTCTTATTCTGATCATGTAAATCTCTAGCCTAGGATATACAACTACGTTGTATATATATATTGTAAACCAATGATTAATATCATTCAAGTTTTTGCAATCCTCTTTATGGTATCAAAGCAAAACGATCATTTTTTTCCCCCCAGCCGCTAGTCTGCTACCTCACGTTTCCGCATCATTTTTTTTTCTCCCACCAGCCACTAGTCTGCTACCTCATGCCAATCCAGCATGGCTGCCCAAAGCTCTTCTGCACTACCCAACCCAGCAGAACCAAACCACCCTATTCTTCTTGTCAACCTTGCAAATTGCAAGACCTTAACACCCCTCACCTACCTTGCTTGGTCTTCCCAAGTTACCTCCATACTATTTGGCCTTGATCTCCTTCGATTCGTTGATGGCACTCACAAACAGCCCCCGGCATCTATCACGGTCGAAGGTAAGGACAGCCCCAACCCTGCTCTTGTTACTTGGAATAGGCAAGATCGCCTAATCCTTGGTGCACTTCTTGGCACCCTGGATAATTCCGTTGCCCCCCTCGTTTCTCATGCGACCACATCCAACGAAGCTTGGAACATTCTAAAGCAAACATATGCCAACCCTTCTCGTGGCCACATCCTTCAATTGAAAGACCACCTCGATTCCATCACTAAATCCAATCTCACAATCACTGAATATATGCAAACTGTTAAGTCTTGTATTGACAAACTTGCTCTCTTAGGCAAACCCATGGATCCGAAAGATGTCATTGCTAAGGTTCTCAAAGGCTTAGAATATGATGCTTTCAAACCCATCATTGACTCAGTTCGGGCTAGGGACAACCCCATATCTTTTGAAGCCCTCCACGAAAAGCTCATACACCATGAACTCACCCTAAAACACCAACCCTCCCACACCACACCTGTCTTTCCCGCCTCTGTTCATGCAGCCCTCTCCCACCCGCCACCATTTCAGCCTCGGCCAACCCCAAATCAGCCCCTCCTTCCCACCCCTCCTCAATCCCGTACCAACACTGCTGCTCCCTTTAAAGGGAAGTGTCAATATTGTCGCTTTGTGGGTCATGTCATCTCGCAATGTCGCCAATTCAAACGAGATTTCCCTATGGTTACCTTCCCTCCGCCTCCTTCCAACCACCGCCCATCTCGCCCTACTCAGCCTCACTCCTCGGCCCAAGCTCACACTGCCACTTCCTCTCGCCAATCTCTCTCTGCTCCTTGGCTTGTGGATAGCGGAGCCACAAATCACATCACAAACGATCTCTCTACTCTCTCCCTTCATCATCCCTATGATGGCACAGATGATGTTATCATTGGAGATGGTTCCTCCCTCCCCATCTCCAATATAGGTTCTTTCTCTTACACTACTTCTATCTCTTCTCTTAACTTTAATAATGTACTGCACGTTCCCTTAATTTCCCGCAATATCTTGTCCGTTTCTCAGTTTTGCAAGGATAACAATGCCACTATCTCTTTCTCACACTCTTCTTTTTTCATAAAGGAACTCTCGACCAATCGCATTCTCCTCCAAGGAACATGTGATCGTGGTGTCTACACATGGAATCCGTCCTTCTCACCTCAAGCTCACACTAGCTCCGCCTCAACTCTCAAGTCTTGGCATCATAGGCTAGGCCACCCCTCCCCCCCTATTGTCTCGTTTTTGAACAATAAATTTTCCTTAGCTATTCCTAGTGGTTCCTTTACTTTCTGTAATCCTTGCAATATTAATAAAAGTCACAAACTTTCGTTTGCTACTTCTTCTCTTCATTCTCACGCACCACTTGATTTAATCTTTTCGGATGTATGGACATCTCCCATACACTCCTATGACAATTACAAATATTATGTCATCTTCGTTGATCACTTCACAAAATATACTTGGCTCTATCCACTAAAACACAAATCCGACACCTTTTCCACCTTCACTCGATTTCGTGCCCTAGTTGAGAAATTCTTTGCTAAACCCATTCTCCAAGTTTTCTCCGATAATGGTGGAGAATATCTAAAACTTACTCCGTCTCTTCTTAACAATGGTATTTCCCATCTCACATCTCCACCCCATACCCCCGAACACAACGGCTTCGCCGAACGTCGCCACAGACACCTAGTTGAAACCGACCTCACCTTGCTCTCTCATGCAAACCTTCCTCTAAAATTTTGGCCTCATGCCCTCACCACCGCAGCCTACTTAATTAACCGCATGCCCACTCCCACCCTTCAAAATGACTCTCCGTTCCTCCGCTGATTCAACACTGCCCCTAACTACACCAAACTCCGCTCATTTGTGTGCCTTTGCTACCCGTGGTTACGCCCCTATGCCTCACACAAGCTCGCCCCCAAATCTACTCCATGCATCTTCATTGGCTACTCCTCCTCCCAAAGTGCTTACCATTGTTTAGACCCAACTTCAAACTGTATATATACCTCTCGCCATGTCAAATTCGTTGAATCTGAATTTCCCTATACCACACTCACCTCCTCCACCCCTACACAGTTAATGACCCCAAATGAATGGTGTTCCCTTACAATCCCAATTCTCACAACTTCCCTCCCTTCTCAGCCTACTGCCGATCCCACTCCAAACACTACAGCAGCCACCACACCCATCCCAGCCACTCTTGTCCCATCCCAGCCCACTACTCCCCCTACAATCTTGAACCCGACCGACACACCACTCTCTCCTACTGAAACAACCTTACCCAATCTGCCCCCCAACCCCCCTCCTCCAACCCGAACCATACTTACCCGACTGTCCAACAATATAAGAAAACCCAATCCCAAGTATGCCTCTCTAGCTACTCTCACCAATCCTACCTCCCTTCCCACCTCCACAAAACAAGCCCTTGCCACTCTTCACTGGCATGCCGCCATGCGTGAGGAATATGAAGCCCTCATGCGCAACCATACTTGGACTCTTGTTCCCTCTCACGAAGCACCCAACATCATCGGGTGCAAGTGGGTCTTTCGTGTTAAATACAATCCTGACAACACCATCTCCAAATATAAAGCTCGTCTTGTGGCGAAGGGATTCCACCAAAGGCCCGGACTTGACTACTCTGATACCTTCAGTCCCGTAGTTAAACCGGTGACCATTCGTCTCATTCTTTCTCTTGCCATTACCCAAGGTTGGTCTCTTCGCCAACTTGATATAAACAATGCCTTTCTACAAGGTAATCTTTCTGAAACCGTTTTTATGTCCTAACCCCCGGGTTTTCTGAACAAATCCAACCCTTCCTTTGTCTGTCGGCTTTCAAAGGCCATCTATGGTCTTAAACAAGCACCACGTGCGTGGTACACCGAACTAAAATCTTTTCTCATTTCCTTTGGCTTCACCCCTTCTCTCTCGGATCCATCTCTCTTCACCTACACTACACACTCGTGTCGTCTTTTTCTGCTTGTCTACGTCGATGACATTATTGTCACTGGCCCCTCCGACTCACTTCTAACGTCCTTCATCACAACCCTTGCTTCTCGCTTCTCACTAAAAGATCTCGGTCCTCTTTCTTATTTTCTAGGAGTCGAGGTCACACCCAATTCTCATGGTCTTCTACTCTCTCAGTCTAAATACATTAATGATCTTCTAGCCAAACACAACATGGACAACTCAAAACCGGCTTCTACCCCCATGAACTCCTACCCACCCCTTTCGGCCAATCCTAGGACACCCATTTGTAATCCCTCTGACTACCGTACCATAGTTGGTAGTTTGCAATATTTATCCCTTACTCGTCCGGACATTGTTTTCCCGGTAAATAAACTTGCTCAATTTATCCATCACCCTCCAGAAAATCATTGGGCAGCTCTCAAACGCCTTCTTCGATATCTTCACGGCACTATTCACTTAGGTCTTCAACTCTTCAAAAGTTCTCCTCCCGTTCTTCATTCTTTTTGTGATGCCGATTGGGCTGGCGATAAAGATGATTTTATCTCCACCACTGGTTTTTTGGTGTATCTTGGGCGCAACCTCATTGCATGGTCCTCCAAGAAACAACGGGCCCTTGCTCGCTCCTCAACGGAGGCTGAATTTCGTGCTGTGGCAGCTACTACAGCTGAACTTATGTGGGTTCAAAACCTTCTCTCTGCACTCGCCCTCACCCCCACAGCACCACCGGTCATTTACTCTGACAATCTCGGAGCAGCTAACTATTCAGCCAACCCCATCTTTCACTCCCGTATGAAGCACCTTGCTCTTGCATTCCATTTTGTGCGCGAACAAGTTCAACAAGGACGGCTCCGAGTTCAGCACATATCCGGATACAACCAACTAGCAGATGCTCTCACTAAACCGCTGTCCCGAGTTCGTTTCCTGTCCCTTATTTCCAAGATTAGACTCTATTCCAGCCCGTCCAACTTGAGGGAGCGTATTAAGGATCCGAATGATCCTTTGAAATCATAACACAATCTCAGCTATTTTCGTTTCCTTATTTAGAGAGTTGACATTGTAAATATAGTTATTATTTGATTAGCAATTTAGTGATTTGATTAGCAATTTAGTGATTAGGTATATCTCTTATTCTGATCATGTAAATCTCTAGCCTAGGATATACAACTACGTTGTATATATATATTGTAAACCAATGATTAATATCATTCAAGTTTTTGTAATCCTCTTTAATAGCAGTTTACGGATCTTAACCATCCCAGTGCATCGCACTCACCCGGCCATGCCATCGACAAAGTGGCAGATGTAGTCGGAACACGAGGAGGAAAGAAGACGAAAAAAGTTTTTCGTACTGAGACTCTTGTTTGCTTTCTCAAGCTCGATAAATTTAGCATGGTCTCCATGCAACCATGCAAACATAAAACTAGAACACATTTTCACTGGGAATATACGAGTACACTGCGATTCTGGACACAAGTTTATGAATAATTGTACGCTGTGAATCTGGACACAAGTTTATGAATAATTGAACTTTTTCGTACTGAGACTGTTGTTTGCTTTCTCAAGCTCGATAAATTTAGCATGGTCTCCATGCAAACTTCAAACTAGAACACATTTTTCACTGAGAATATACGGGTTTGCTGCGAATCTGGACACAAGTTTATGAGTAATGGAATGGCAGGAAACAAGGTCTCAAGAAGAAGGGTTTAAACCTTTAGAATATATTTCCTTTGAAATGCAATGATATTACATAATCTTTATAAAACAATGGAAATATTAGCTTAAATTCAGAAATTGAACTTTTTAGTGGGGACAAACTCCAAATTTAATTCCTAAATTTTACAAACTCGCTCTTAGACTTTCTTCAGACCTCGACTTCCTGGACTTACACAGAAAATCCAAACATCTTGCACACATTATGCTATCAAAATCCTCCAGATTGAAAAGGAATACGAGGGCTTCCTCTAACAAGAAGGAACTAAAGTTGAGAAAGTGGTACAACAACTAGCACACATTTTTAATTTTATCTTTTGATAAGTACAAGAACAACTAACACTCATACGTTCTGATCATGCCAAAATAGTGATCTCATCGGGTTCCAGGTGTCTATAGGAGAGGACAGTGGTGAATGGTTGTGAAATAGAGGACACTTAGTTGATGCACTTGGCCCTGAGAACACAAACAAGGAAACGACACCGTAAACCGGACAGAGGAGTTATCCTCGCTCAAACCCAGCAGTGTGAGAATAAGTATCTGCTAACTAGCAATCTCAGACGGTCAAAGACCGAAGAGTAGAACCCAGTCTAGTTGGTGAGAGCTCAAACACAGAAAGATGGAGAGAAAATGAGAGCTTGGGAGAGAAGAAAGGTGATTGGTGTGTGAACAGTATCTAGAGAGAGGAGAGGACTCACCAGAACAGTATTAGGTTTTTTCCCCGAAGAGATTCAAATGAGTTTGGAAGAAAATCCATCACTGAATGACCTCAGCCTTCAGCTGGACACGTGGCAGACATCGCGGCTTCATGGGCTCCAGCTGGGCAAGCGCTAAGGTGACATACGCCCACCTCGAACATAACAACCTGGAAATCACAATACGACAAGTCGCCCACCTCACCAGTATACTCTCCCATTGCGCTGACACAGGGATCTACGGTGCGACCTAGGAACATCCCAGGTCGACCTCATCAACATTAAGCGACCTGAACATAAACCAGGCCGACCTCGACTGCATCGAGCAACCTGGGAGCAAACCAGGCCAACAGAGTCCTTTACCTCAAAGTCCTTCAGCTCAGCGAAACAGAGTCCTTTACGGAATCACCTCTCTCTTGGGAAGAGTCCTGCTATAATTCTATACACCTCAGTCCCAAGTAGACAAGGAAACATAATCCAAAAGACATGGGAATTAATCATGTCTCTCCTATTCCAAATCCAACTGGGATTATGACTTATCTCCTTATAAATAAGCACCCTCACAAGCCTCATAAGGTACATTCAAATTACTTGCTTGCATACTCTCTCCTTAGCTTTACTTCTCCTATGAAGTATTGCTAATTCTCACGCTTGAGGGTTATCGCTGGGACAACCCAGCACCCCTTGTTGTGTTCTTTGTTGATCACAGGTTTAAAGCTACCTACACTTCAAGGGTAATCCCTGCAACACAAGCCGGAATCTTACTAGACTACACACGTGGATCAGACGTGGTCACCATACAATCTTTTTGGTGTGATCAGTTTGGTTCCATTGCCGGGACCTGAAGTTTTTATGTAATCAATCATGACAACCTCCAAGCAAGTCTCTAAGCAGGCAGCTCCAACGACGACCCCGGCCATGCCTGCAGCCGCTCTGCCCACCGGTAATCCTCTTGAACAAGCTGAGAAGGAGTCACCTGCGGTGCCCTCATCAGGTCTCCCTCTCCACCAAAACACCCGAGCCAAAAAATTAGCTCGGGCAATGAGGAAAAAGACGATGGGCAAATGACCGACCCAGCCCGCAAAAGGACTAGCCAGGTCGATTCAGGAGGGACAGACAGCGAGCCCAACCTCCTCAAGCAACGGGGACTCTGGAGACAGAGACGATCTCGTCATGATGGGGGAAAGGCCACCTCGCACGCAACAAGAAATCGACCTCGCTGAGCTGGAGCATATAAAGAAGGAAAAGGCTTTCCTAGTGAAATAGAGAGAGCTGGAAGTACGTGAATACGAACTATCCTGCAAACTAGTCACCCAGGCATCTCAGCTACCAATCTCGAGCTCACACCCTCCTTGAAACGATCACCACGATAGTCGACCTGGACGGAGCGAGCCTAGGGATCCACGGGCTGACAGTCGCTATGGGGGGTCTAGGGTTGATGCTCCCAGGATAAGTGCTAAAATCGACTTGGACGAAGGGTGGAGGCGCACCAGAAACCCAGCGTCAAAGATCGTCTGGGAACCCCAGACAGGGAGTGACCTAGAGGAAGCGTATACTCCAGAATGGGAGCCAGAGCTCGAGAGCCCAATCCGGCCCAATCTTACAGGTCCTTCCGAATTGAACGTGACGAGGAGCGATCACACAGGCCGGAGGAAGCCCGCAGCTATAGGTCAAAACGCAAGTCCATCCAGCACAGTACCTCCAGCAGCGATACATCCTCGCATAAATATTCCAAGATCGACGGCCACGACCGCCGATCTAAAAGGCGGGGCAGGAGCAGCGACCTAGAAGACGAGGTACTACGCAAGATGAAAGACAGACTGGAAGCCCTCGAAAGAGGTAAAGAGGGCAAGCTATCAGGGAACGTGACAGCAGCCTTCTCTAGAAGGATCAGGGATACTCCTCCAAATCATCGCCTGAAGCTGCCATCTCTGAAAACTATGCAGGGAATACGAATGCTCGAAGCCACGTATCGAGATTCGAAGCAAAAATGGGAGTGTGCACCAGAGATCTGGATCTGTGGTGTGTCGTATTTGTCAGCACTTTCGAGGAGGTCGTCTTCAATTGGTTTGAAGAACTGGAGGAAGGCTCCATCAGAGACTGGTATGACCTAAAGAACGCTTTCTTAAAGAAATACTCCTCAGCAGGCGACCTCCCCAAGAAGGAATCTGGCCTTTGCGGACTCAAGCAGCGACCTGGCGAGTCACTGGAAAGCTACCTCGACAGATTTAAGCATGTCACTGAAAAGCTGCTGAATGTCCCCAACAAAACTATAATGGCCTTCTTCCAAGCTGGATGCCGATCTGCCAAGCTCCTATCTGAAATCGGCATGTGACCCCCTACTATTAGTGCGGAGATGTATACTGCCGCATAGAACATTGGGAACGTCGAGAAGACCCTGGCAGATCAAGAAAAGGAGGACCAAAAACCCTCTGGGACACAGAAACAGAAGAAAGAAGACAAGCCTGGGGACCAGAAGGAGGGAAGCAGCAACGGACATGGCAAAGGCAAGGGGAAGAACAAATGAGCCAAGAAAGAAGGGTTCTACACCCCCTTGAACACGACCAGGGAGCAGATTATGAACGTGCTGATGCAGGAAAACAGGATTGCCCGACCTCCACCGCTCCGAGAGACTCCATATCCTCGCAACCCCGATAAAAGATGCGCCTACCACAACGACATCGGTCACACAACCGAGGACTGCATTCAGCTTAAGAAGGAGATACAGAAGCTGATTGACCGGAGAGAGCTCAGAAGGTATGAGCAGCGAGGAGGAAATCACAGAGATCGGACCAGGGAGGTCCCGAGGACAAATGCCGACAAAGACGAAATCCTAATCAATACAATTACGGAAGAATGGTCGAACATTACCAAGCTCAAGACGGTGATTAACAGTCTCAACCGAACTGTCAGCCCGCCTCAAGTTTGGGGGGGAGAAGGGAATAAATAACATTCCTAACCAGCGAGCTGGACACCAACCTCGCTGCAAGGGGGCATGCTTTGACCATTGAGGCCAAAATTGGCAGAGAAAGAGTAAAGAGAGTGCTGATCGACACAGAGGCAGGGAAGGACATCCTATTCTACAAATGCTTCCAGGCGATAGGACTGGGAAGTTCACATCTGACTCCGAGTGGAATAAAGCTAGAAGGCTTTACCGGACACAAGGTCGCTGTTAAAGGCACAGTCGATCTTAAGGTAGTCCTCGGTTTTAAAAACAACTCTCGCACTGAGGTCATTACCTTCCTAGTCCTCGATATTCCCTCCCAGTACAATGCCATCCTGGGTCTCCCAACCCAGACAAAGTTCGAAATGGTGATTTCTCCAGCCCATCAAAAAATTAAATTCCCTATCGACAGTGGGGTAGGAGAGGTGAGGAATGATCCAAGAAGCACTCTAAACCACCTCCTTGAGGAAAAGAAGGCCAATGAAGCTCGGCTCAAGGGGGAAAAGAAAGGTGGCTTCAGTCCACGAAGAGGTCCATCAGGAAGACCTCGATGACAAGCGGCTGAAGTCAGTAATCATCAGAGAAGGCACCGAGATAAGCCACTCTGGTGATCGAGCATAGCAGTTAACGCGGGCTGGCTCCTTCAGCCCGCACAATGAGGTCGACAAAGACGACGATGAGCCCGACGTGTTCGGAATGGATACCGAGCGCATCGATTCGCCCCCGATCACCCAAACGCTCGAACGAAACAATCTCTCTACCTCGCACTACGAAGAAGGCCCGGATGACGACCTGCCCGACGTGCCTACCTCGGACACCAAGTAGGCCGACTCATACCAGGTCACCAACGGCGACACGAAGAGGCCAAACAAAGTTATCACGGTAGAACGTCTAGACCCAAGGGATCAGTCTGAGATCCAACCACATGAAGACCTTGACGAGGTGATCATCAATTTCGACTTCCTCGAACAAAAAGTCAAGGTTGGACTGGAGATTGACAAGGAGGAAAGGGAAGCAATAATTAAATTCCTTCGGGAGAACAAAGATGTATTCGCATGGAGGAGAGAGGACATGGAAGGAATCAGCAAAGAGGTTGCTGTACACAAGTTGAATGTTGATCCAACCATAACTCCTGTCCAACAACAACCCAGAATATTCTCTCCAGAAAAACAGGCAGCGATCAAGGAAGAGGTTGACAAGCTATTCAAAGCAAACATTATTGAGAAAGTCTTCTATCCGACCTGGATCGCAAACGTGGTTATGGTCAAGAAAACCAACGAAAAGTGGAGGATGTCGTTGACTTCACAGACCTGAACAAAACCTGCCCCAAAGACTGGTACCCATTACCGAGGATAGATCAGCTGGTGGATGCAATTGTAGGCCACAAAATACTTAGCTTCATCGACGCATACTCAGGGTACCACCAGATATACATGTGGCTGGCCGACTAGGAGCTAATAGCCTTCCGAGCAGCAGACGCCATCTATTGCTACAAAATGATGCCCTTCGGGCTAAAAAATGCAGGGGCTACCTATCAGCGGATGGTAAACAAGGTCTTTGGAGACCAGTTCGGAAGAAACGTTGAGGCCTACATCGACGACATGGTCATCAAGACGAAGCAAGCCAACCACGTCGACGACCTAAAAGAAACCTTCTCAAATCTTAGGAAAAACAAGATAAAGCTCAATCCAGCCAAATGTGCCTTTGGAGTAAAAGCAGGCAAATTCCTGGGATACATGGTGAACGCGAGAGGTATAGAGGCCAACCCAGAAAAAATCCAAGCCCTGGTTAACATGAAGGCTCCCAGCTCGATCAGAGAAGTACAATGACTGAATGGAAGAATCACGGCTCTTGGGAGATTTATAGCAAAATCCGCAGAAAAGAGCCTCCCATTTTTCAGAACACTGCAAGGAAGCAAGAAGTTTGCCTGGAATGAAGACTGTGACAAAGCATTCGCCGAGCTGAAAACCTACCTGGGCAGCCCGCCACTGCTTACAAGCCCGGCACCAGGAGAACACCTCTACGTCTACCTTGCCGCCTTAGACACAGCCGTCACAGCAGTCCTACTCCGTGAAAGAGACGCAGTCCAAAAGCCAATATACTACGTCTCCCACGCACTTACAGATGTGGAAACAAGATATCTAAACGTGGAGAAAGTAGTACTAGCCCTGATCATAGCGGCAAGAAAGCTGACACAATACTTCCAGGTTCATTCCCTAGCGGTATACACCGACCTCCCACTCAGGCAAATCCTGCACAAACTAGATGTGGCTGGGAGAATGTTAAAGTGGTTAGTCGAGCTCTCAAGATACGACATCACATATGAGCAGCGCAAAGCAATAAAAGCCCAAGTACTTGTGGACTTCATTGCTGAAACATCATTTGGCAAACAAGACCAAAGCCCGGCCACCACGCTGACTGAGCTGACGTCTTCGGCAAACCCTCCAAGCCTGCCCAAGCAAATAAAAACGGCCAGCTCGTCACGTCCTCGGCCACTGTACCGTTGGACACTTTATGTTGACGGCTTGGCCAGAAAGGCAGGAAGCAGTGCAGGCTTATCCCTGCACTCACCAGAGGGGGGAGAATTCAACAAAGCTCTACGATTCAAATTCCAAGCATCCAACAACCAAGCTCGCATTGGACCTTGGGGCCACCCAGGTCGTCATCTTCAGCGACTCTCAGCTCATCGTGAAGGAAGTTTGGGGGGAGTATGAGGCTAATCACCCCACATTGTCAAAATACTGTGAGCTTGCAAAACACGAGCTGATCATCTATCCAAAATTGCATCATCAGACATCAGCGACCTCTCTCAAGATGTATGGTTGGAAACCCTCGAGTCACCATGAGTAAACAGGGAGGAAGCCATGCCCATCAACCCAACAGAAAGATGCTGGATAGATGAAATACAAGATTATATTAAACACGAAATACTGCCTAGAGAAAAGACTTGGCCTAGTTACTAAGGAAGAGAGCAACTTGCTACACAGTAATTATTGGGGTACTATATAGAAGATCATTCACCAAGCCACTACTCAGATGTGTCCGACCAGAGACAGTGGATAACCCCCTCGCCGAAGTCCATGAAGGAGTATGCGGGGGTCACCCAGGCGCGAGATCACTATCAGACAAAATTCTCTTCCACGGTTATTACTAGCCGACCTTGCGGAAGGACGCGAAAACCTACGTACAAAAGTGTGACAAGTGCCAGAGATTTGTTAATATCCCAAGACTGCCATCAGTTCCACAAATACCAGTCATCGCAGCTTGGCCATTCGATATGTGGGGGGTCGACATCATAGGACCCTTCCCAAAGGCCAAAGGAGGCTGCGAATTCTTAATAGTGGCGGTAGATTACTTCACGAAATGGGTAGAAGCAAAACCATTGGCTACCATAACTGAGGAGAAGGCAATCAGCTTCATACATGACTACATTTGGTGCTGATTTGGTCTACCTCGAGCTATTGCGTCCGACCATGGCAGCCAGTTCTCCACCAAATTCACTCAGAAATGCGAACAGATGAATATCAAGCATTGGAAGTCCTTGGTTGCTCACCCCCAAGGAAACGGTCAGGCCGAAGCAGGAAACAAGAAGATCCTCCATGCCTTGAAAAGAAATCTGGATGAGAAGAAAGGAAAATGGTTTGACGAGCTACCTATTGTACTATGGGGAATTCGCACCTCGGTCAGAGGCTCAACAGGGGAGACACCCTTCACGCTGGCATACGGATCAGAGGCAATGGCTCCAGTGGAGATGGCCCTACCAACATTAAGGGTAGCCCATTTTAACAAGCTAGACAATGTAACAACTCGGAGGCTCGACCTCAACTATTTGGAGGAAAGAAGGCTGGAGGCAAGACTCAGGATGATAAACTACAAACAGCTCGCTAAAGCTCACCACGACAAACAAGTCAGAACAAGATCCTTCAACGTCGGAGATTGGGTACTCAGAAAAATCGAGGTGACAGGTAGAAACGCTGGAAGGAACAAACTATCTCCAAATTGGGAAGGGCCATTCAGAGTGATAGACATAATCAGAGATGGGACTTATCGGCTGGCTGAGCAGGATGGCACTCCGTTAAAAATCCTTGGCATGCAGATCACTTAAAAAAATATTATCATTGATGTAATGCTGTTTCAGATATTATCAATAAAAAGAAGAATTTCTCCTATCCTACGTCGACCTCAGATTTACTTTCCTCTAACATTATCAAAAGGCACCTCGCCACGTCGAGGTCACCTTACGACCCATCTTCACCACGTTGAAGAAGATCGTAAGTACAAAAGGCACCTCGCCATGTCGAGGTCACCTTACGACCTACTCTTCACCACGTTGAAGAAGATCGTAAGTACAAAAGGCACCTCGCCCACGTCGAGGTCACCTTACGACCTACTCTTTACCACGTTGAAGAAGATCGTAAGTACAAAAGGCACCTCGCCACGTCGAGGTCACCTTACGACTTACTCTTCACCACGTTAAAGAAGATCGTAAATACAAAAAGGCACCTCGCCCACGTCGAGGTTACCTACGACCTACTCTTCACCACGTTGAAGAAGATCGTAAGTACAAAAGGCACCTCGCCACGTCGAGGTCACCTCACGACCTAACATTCACCGCAATGAAGAAGGCCACAACAAACACTTGTGCAAAAACACTTAAAGTAAAATAAGCAAAACAATCAAAAGGCACCTCATGCTTATATTTACGAATCAAATTATTTACAAACCCGAAAGGGCCAACAATACAAAAACATTGTTTGAATTATAAAACACTGATGCTGCATCAAACCCGACGCAGCGGGGTGAACTAGGGGTCAGCGCGACTCTTGGCTTCATGGACAGATCGAGCATGATCATCCTGGTTAGATTTGGCCCTTTCAAACTCTTCCAGCTTGAAATCCCCATCAAAGTCCACCTCATCGCCATCAGTGAGGGCGTCAAGCAAAAAGGGAACATTATTATCAAAGGATGGTGGAGGGACCCACGGCTCACGTCCAAGTTCGGCATCTTTCCTACCGATTGGCTCCAGCTCTTCAGGTTGATAGGGCACAAGCTCGTGCCCTCGACGAGCTAAGTCCCCTTTCAGCTCGGCGCTCCCCCATCGAACCAACTCCCGAAGAGGAGTCCCGCATGTGGCCGCCACACGCGAGATCTGAGCCTTGCCCTTATCATAGTATGAGAGAATCTCATCCATGTAGAGCGAGCTCTTTTTGAACTCGACAACGGCAGCACTTAGGCTCGCTGCCTTCCGCGGCTCAACTAACAATCTTTCTAGCTCGCTGACTTTACTCTCAAAACTCAATCTAGTCTTGGTGAGCTCGCTTCGATCAGTTAGAACATCACCCTGTGCAGACTTTAGATCAGTATGAAGCTGGGCCCGTTCAATCTCAACTATGGCAAGCTCTCCCTTCAGCTGGCCAGCCTCCTCGGCAATCCAATTCACTTCATCAACCTTGCTCGCTGCCAAATTCTGGCTCAACTCCAAATCACTTTGAGCCTTAGCTATGGCAGTTTTGAGCTCGACAATACGGACCAGCGCCCTTTCAAGCTCGGCCTTATCTACACTCTCCCTCTTTTCCCTCTCGAGCTCTGCAACGCGCTCGGTAGCTTCTCGCCTCTCTTTATTAGCACGAGCAAGCCTGTTGGCAAAAGACTTGATGCGAGTAGCAAACTGCAAAAAAAAGGAAAACAAATTAGAAAAAAAGAGAGCAAGGGAAAAAGAGGAATCTAGCAGAAACTTCTTACATGAGTAAGGTCGCTCCCCAGAAGGCTAGCCAGGCGCGAGGGCATGCAATCATCGAAGGACTCACCAAGTCCCTCATCGGCGATGTCGAGGATGGCCTTCCTGCCCAATTCTTAGGAGTGGGTCCCTGGACTGAAAACAGGACCAACCTGTGTAGGAGTAACAGAGCTTGGGACGAAGTGCACGTCGGGAGAAGGACTGGTTATACTAGGAATGCTTCCGGCTGGAGAAGCCCTCCTCCCAGCGTCAAGATCGGCAGCGGAGACCTCCCTCACCAGCTCGACAGGCTCCGTGGGCTCATTAGCCGTGATCGGCTCTTCGACTCTTACTTTTTTGATAGGGGCAGAGGCTGAGGTAGACCGAGAACGCTTGACGGGCATCTTCGAGCCCGATATTTTCTCCTTGCCTTTATCAACAGGCAGTATTATGGTGGGAAGAACCTCGGCAGTTCCAGACAAGGTCGCAGCGACACGAGCTTGACCCAGTTGCTCGGATCGATCTGATTTGGCCTGAGCTCACCTGCTTGAGCTCCTCTTCATTGCATCTACATCCTCCATTTTTGCGAAAGAACAGGAAGGTCAAGACACTTATATGAATATGTACATAAACAAAAGGAGAAGTTTGAGGCAAATACGTTAAAAAATTCAGACATGATAGCAACCCCTTTCCGGATCCCTCCGGCAGCTCGGACAATGCTGATTGAATACTAAGTCCTTATGAAGCAACCACCCTGGGAAACTATCGAAGGGCGGGAAGGTGCACATTGGTTCAAGGCCGCTCACTTTTAGGGGAGACAACCCGGCGACAACTAACAAGTTCTCGTCCTGGACTATACCCTTCCAGTCATAACACCTGATCTGGGAATTGCCCCGAACCCCTAAGGGGGCTTCCAACGCCTGCTTAGCCGACCTGTCATATTCGTCGATCTCGGTATGATGAATCAAAGTGAAAGGCTCTTCCGATGGCACAACAAAGTTCCACCCAAGCCGGCTCTCGACCATGATAGCCTTGTCAGCCCAGCCCGACACCTTGCCAGGAGGATCAGAGAACAACTTAACTCTGTAGTTCTGACTTTTTGCTTGAAGGCGGTTGTTATTTCGGTCGAGGTGGAAGTAATGACAGAACATTGTCAAAGTTGGCTCGAAACCCAGAATGCGCGTGCTCGCAGCAAAACAAATGAGAATTCGCATGGTGTTCCAAGTAAGATCGAGTGGAACAGTCGAAGTAACGTCCAAAAACTCGCAGATAAAGGGGTCTAAGGGAAAACAGAGCCCAGCTCGAAGAAACTCAGGTAAAAGCCAACTCGGCCTCTTGAATCCCGCAGATCGGCCAAGCCCAGCTCGGGGTCAGGAACATGCCCTCGGTAATCGTCAAAGTTACAGGGATACTTCGATTGCCAGCTGTTCAGGTCGGCAATGGTAATTTTGTTCCGCCAATCTCGGAAGGCACGCTTCGCAGCACCGCCAGCATCATCTGGTTTTGATTTTCTTTTCTTGCTCTGAGGAGCTCGCAGCACATGGCTGGCATCTAGGAACGAGGAAGACGACGCCGAAGTGGCGGTCCTTGAAGGCCCAACAACCTTGCTAGCCACCCGATTCTCATCAAAATACAAGTACAGCAACCCCGTCATGGCCACATCATACTTTTCAATGATCCTCATTGAAGTCCCGAAAGGAATGTCATCAACCCTATATGGGTCGTCAGACGGGACGACCAGGCCATCCAAGTTTGCACCCCATGCAGTGAGCAAGGTCTTAGCCTCACTAGGCAAAACGACCTGCCAGTCTTTGGTCTCGGTCTTATAGATTGCATGTCCCTTCTGCGGCCTGGCAAACATAGGACCCTCATTGGCACGTTTGATCCTCATGTTCACAGAGAGGGAACACGAGGAAGAAGAACTCGAAGGTAAAATGGTTAAAGGGGGAAAAAGAAGTTCGACCTAGACAAGGCGACCTGGATGGATCGACCTGGACGAAACGCACAAACACTCACCGAAACCCTAGGAATTCAAGTTTACCGGAGTCCAACCTAGTAACCGGCCAGTCACCGACAAGTTAGATAAAACAGGTAAATAAACTTGAAAACAGGTGAAAAAGGGAAGGAGATGGAGCAGGGATCAACGGAAACTAACCTAAAGTCCTGGGAAAGCAAAGGGACTCGAAAGAAAAGCGTGAATCTGAGCTTTTTTGGAAGTCTGAAAGTTCGCCGGAAATTGCCTGGTCGCCGGAAGAGTTTGGAAGTTTCTGGTAAAAGACGATAAACAGTGGGACTTCCGCTTATATAGGGGACTCGAAGTGGCCGGGTTGACCCACGCAGAAACACGCGGACCACGATACGACACCGTTTTGAGCCAAGAATGTCAACCGCCAAAAGTTCAAAATTGAATGGACGCGCCGTCTGATAAGCCACGAGCTCTGCACCCTTTTAATGCGCACGATTCCCAAGGAAAGTACAACAGTCGAAAGTCTAACTAGAATTTGATGACTTCATGTGGAAGCCTGTCAGCCCGACACAATGCATATTTACTTCACACCTCGAGGATAAATCCTCTCCTTGAGAAGTAGGGGGCTACTGAACGACCTCAGCCTTCAGCTGGACACGTGGCAGACATCGCTGCTTCATGGGCTCCAGCTGGGCAAGCGCCAAGGTGACATACACCCACCTCGAACATAACGACCTGGAAATCATAATACGACAGGTCGCCCACCTCACCAGTATACTCTTCTAGTGCGCTGACACAGGGATCTACGGTGCGACCTGGGAACATCCCAGGTCGACCTCATCAACATCAAGCGACCTGAACACAAACCAGGCCGACCTCGACTACATCGAGCGACTTGGGAGCAAACCAGGCCGACCTCGACTACATCGAGCGACCTGGGAGCATACCAGGCCGACCTCGATAGAGCCCCTTCAGCTCAGCGAAACAGAGTCCTTTATGGAATCACCTCTCGCCTGGGAAGAGTCCTGTTATAATTCTATACACCTCAGTCCCAAGCAGAAAAGGAAACATAATCCAAAAGACATGGGAATTAATCATGTCTCTCCTATTCCGAATCCAACTGGGATTATGACTTATCTCCTTATAAATAAGCACCCTCACAAACCTCATAAGGTACATGTAAATTACTTGCTTACATACTCTCTCCTCAGCTTTACCTCTCCTACGAAGTATTGCTGATTCTCACGCCTGAGGGTTATCGCTGGGACAACCAGCACCCCTTACGGTGTTCTTTGTTGATCACAGGTTCAAAGCTACCTACACTTTAAGGGTAATCCCTGCAACACAAGCCGGAATCTTACTAGACTACACACGTGGATCAGACGTGGTCACCATACAATCTTTTTGGCGTGATCAATCACGATTTTCTGCATATCTTGATGAAATCCCTCCTCGAGCATGGTAGGGAGAAGGGAGAAGGGCAGGGAGATGGAGATTGGAGATGGTCAGAGATTGCAACTGTTAGTGCAAGACCATTTCCAGACTTGGGTAATTAGTTTCTTTCGATTTTTTTTATCTACATAAAAAGGATGGAGGAGTTTAGTTTGATTAATAAGAGGACACGACATGATCTTAGAAATGTGACAGAGATTGTAGACTTGGGTAATTAGTTTCTTTTGATTTTTTTTATCTCCTATACTATAAAAGTGTGAGATGTTTCTTACAAATTAATAGATAGACAAAATTAGCCCTATACGTAATAAACCACCCACCATTTAATTAAGGACAAAATAAGTAAATTTATCAAGATAAAAAATAATGTTTAGACAAAAATAGCCCTAAATTTAATAAATAATTCACCATTAATTAAGGTCGAACAAGTAAATTTGTAATGGACTAATTAATATCATGAAGAGTTAAATAATAATTTGGTCCCTCCACTTATACCTAACTTTTAGTTAGGTCCTACATTTTGAATTTTATTCATTTCATCTCACATGTCAATTTTTTTGTGAGATTCTCCCTTCCTGTCATTACCGTTTACAAATGTTATCCAATATTTTTAAATGTCACAAAAATACTCTTACTAAGTTGAAGGACTAAAGTAGATCATATATATTAACAAAACTAAGTAACTTTTTTTAGGATTTTGACTATCCGTTAAATTCTAGAAATTTCGAACAGGCTCTCCTACGTTCAGAAATGTATAGACATTCTTATATTACATAATAACGTTAAAGTAAATATATATACTATCTTTAGCAATTTTATTTTGTAATATAGAAATAAAACCTTTTAAAAATAAATAAAAAAATGTGTTATTAATATTTTATTCAAATTAACCACTACTATGAATATCTACATACTTTCTAAATTGCAAAATAAATTATCCCAAAAGAAATAAAGTTAAAATTTAATGAGCAATGTCTTTTTACTTTAAGTGTGTTCACTCTTATCAGTATATCAATTGAAAACAAGCATTCAAAAATTTCTCATTCAAACCATTATTTTCACTTCCTAACACTGAGTCACAAATTCAAAAAACGACATGAGCAAAGTCTCCAACAACAATGAAAGCACGCATTTTTCACTGCAAGTTAGTTTATCGAGTTGTAGACATCATACAAGTTAACTCAAAATCTTTTAACGCATGAGAACTGTCTTAAGCAATCATATAAAACTGGCATTTGAGAAGAATATATCAACGACTTTCTTCCCAATTTTTCTTAAAAAATGAAATAACTCCATAGTTTTCCCTCCGTCCCTAAATTATTGTATTGTTTGTCATGACACACGGATTAAAAAAAATAATTGATTTGATTATTAATATTGGTATAGTGTGTAGTTTCCTTTAATGTACATGTGTATGTGGCCTATAGTTAAAGTAGGAAGAAAAAGTAAGGGTAAAATAGTAAAAGTATTGTCCTAAAAAGGAAATTTTCAAACAAGATAATTATTTGAGGACGGACAAAAAAGGAAAGCACAAAAATTATGTAGGGACGGAGGGAGTATTAATTATTTGCCAAGTTAGAAGATATCGTTTAACCATAAAAATATCAAAATATGATTTTTACCTTGATGTATCCACCAAATCCCACTATGCACCCCAACCTACGAAAGTGTCCAACTTTAATACACGTTGTTGTCATCTGTCCCAATTAGCCCCCTTGACATTATGGGCGTTAGAAATAGTAACGGAATTTGACATGTGCATGTCACATGAGGACTATGTTAGTCATTTGGATTGGGGTGCAAAGTGAAATCTGAGGCTAATTCACTTTGACCTATTTTAGTATTTATATTATTATAAAACTATATTTTTATTTTTATTTAATTACAAAAATTCTTCATCTCTCTTCATTTCTAGCTAAGTCATATTCTACCACCACTATAAAAATCACCGCTACCAACCACATATAACTGGGCACCACACCCTAAATCTATTTGAATATTTTACTCATTTCCATAACAGGGTTCCAAATCCCTAGCCTCTTTTGGTCTTTACTTGCTTACACCTTTCCATAGGACTCGATATTGTTAGATGAGAGAATCGTTTTATTCCCTTCCCATAGCTATCAACTTTCTTTTCTTCTACCGCAACTTTCCTTTGATTGAAAGAGATTGTCATCTATTGAAATCCTTTCAAGTAGTCTCATCCCAAAATTAAATTCTCTCATTGCTTAGCGATCTGACACCGAAGAAGGAAGCGACTAAGAAGACGAGACGTTCGAAGAAAGAAGTGTGACCGAACAAAAGTTAAAGAGATTATATTTCTCCATTTGAGCAAGGCAAGGTAAGCGCATTTCTTGGTGGTGGTGATGGCGTGGCGATGGCTGGGATGGTGGTGGTGGTTAGGGGTGGTGGTCGTGGCGATTCTAGGGATGACAGTGGTGGTTTAAATGAAATACGGTATTGTTAGATCAATCCCCAAATTTTTAAATCTTCATATGAGTAGTTTCCTTTAATGCACATGTGCATGTGGGCTATAGTTAAAGTATGAAGAAAAAGTAAGGGTAAAATAGTAAAAGTATTGTCTTAAAAAGAAAATTTTCAAACAAGACAATTATTTTGGGACGGACAAAAAAGGAAAGCACAAAAATTATGTAGGGACGGAGGGAGTATTAATTATTTGCCAAGTTAGAAGATATCGTTCAACCATAAAAATGTCAAAATATGATTTTTACCCTGATGTATCCACCAAATTCCACTATGCACCCCAACATACGAAAGTGTCCAACTTTAATACACGTTGTTGCCATATGTCCCAATTAGCCCCCTTGACCTTACGGGCGTTAGAAATAGTAACGGAATTTGACATGTGCATGTCTCATGAGGGCTATATTAGTCATTTAGATTGGGGTGCAAAGTGAAATCTGAGGCTAATTCACTTTGACCTATTTTAGTTTAAACTATATTTTTATTTTTATTTAATTAAAAAATTCTTCATCTCTCTTCATTTCTAGCTAGGTCATATTCTACCACCACTATCAAAATCACCGCCACCAACCACAAATAACTGAGCGCCACACCCTAAATCCATTTGAATATTTTACTCATTTCCATAACAGGGTTCCAAATCCCAAGCCTCTTTTGGTCTTTACTTGCTTACACCTTTTCATAGGACCCGATGTTGTTAGATGAGAGAATCATTTTATTCCCCTCCCATAGCTATCAACTTTCTTTTCTTCTACCGCAATTCTCCTTTGATTGAAAGAGATTGTCACCTACTGAAATCCTTTCAAGTAGTCTCATTCCAAAATTAAATTCTCTCATTGCTTAGTGACCTGACACCGAAGGAGGAAAGCGACTAAGAAGACAGAGACATTCGAAGAAAGAAGTGTGACAGAACAAAAGCTAAAGAGATTATATTTCTCCATTTGAGCAAGGCAAGGTAAGCGCATTTCCTGGTAGTGGTGATGGATGTGGCGGCGATGGCTGGGATGGTGGTGGTAATTAGTGGTGGTGGTCGTGGCGATTCTAGGGATGACAGTGGTGGTTTAAATGATACGGTATTGTTAGATCGATCCTCAAATTTTCAAATCTTCATATGAGTTTGGGTTTAAACCTTCAAATTTTAATATTCAAATAATTGAATTTGGCTTTGTAATAATGAAATTTAAGGTTGTGGTGGTGGTGTGTCTATAAATAATGAGTTTTGTGTATGAGTTAATTCGAAGGAAGGAGTAAGGAATAATAAAAAAATTAATAAAATCAAATCAAAAAATAATTTTTTTGTTAATGTTAAAATTTGAGGTGGTAGAAGTGGTGATGCTGGTGGTAGTGGTGGTAATGGTGGTGGATCTATGAATGATGAGAGGTTGACTTATTTTACTCTAAATTTTTAAATCTTTATATGGGTTTGGGTTTAAACCTTCAAATTTTAAGATTCAAATAATTGAATTTGACTTTGTAATAATGAAATTTAAGGTTGTGGTGGTGGTGTGTCTATAAATGATGGATTTTGTGTATGGGTTAATACGAAAGGAGTAAGGAATAATAAAAAATTAATAAAATAAAATCAAAAATTAATTTTTTTGTTAATGTTGAAATTTGAGGTGGTAGAGTGGTGATGCTGGTGGTAGTGGTGGTAATGGTGGTGGGTCTATGAATGATGAGGTTGATGGAAGAAAGTGAGGGATATGTATAGAAATTAAATAAAATGTATATTTTATTTTTGGGAGTATTGCATTCTTTTAACTTTAAAAATAAATATGAGACAAATTTTAATTATTTTTGGATTACTGAAATAGTTATTTATTATTTTGAATTAAAAACCTATCTTAAATATCAAATTGGTTTAGATGAAATACAGTGTTGTTAGATCTCCAAATTTTTAAATCTTCATATGGGTTTGGGTTTAAACCTTTAAATTTTTAAATTCAAATAATTGAATTTGACTTTGTAATAATGAAATTTAAGGATGTGGTGGTGGTGTGTCTATAAATGATGAGTTTTGTGTATAGGTTAATTCGAAGGAAGGAGTAAGGAATAAGAAAAAAATTAATAAAATAAACACTAAATATAAAGGGGTGCAAAGTACCAAAAATAAAAACTATTAAAGCATTCACCGTTTGTAAATTAGCGTTTTTTTTCTTGCTTATCTGTAAATTAGGGTTTCGTTTTAAAAAATTCCCAAATTCTCAAAGCTTTCACCTTTTTTTTTGCCCTAAATCGTAATCCAAATGGGAAGACACTACCACCACCGTGACAACATTGGACAACAGCGGCAACACTGGTTTTGATCATAAAATGACAATTCGAAGCTAGACCAACGACATTGTTGTTTTCTTCCCAATCCACAATTCTATCTCTCTAGCCGACCCATTACCCAGATTTTGATTCTTGAAAGCCCGGTGAATAGATCGGAGGAGAGAGATAGAGAGAAAGACCATGGAAGTGAAGAGAGAGAAAACCAGACAATTCAGGGATAAGAGCAGAGAGAGGTAGACTTTAGTGGCGAGAAGAGACAAATGGGTGGGACCGGAGTCCATTGCGGTGGCAATCAGAAAAACGAGAGAGGATATAGAGAGATTCTTCGCCAATAACTCATTGAAGAGGTTTTCGATTTCGATTGGATCGTTCTTGTTGAGAGTGTAGTCAAGGAGGGATTGGAGGGCTAATAGAGATTGTTTTGAAATGGGAGATTGGGATTGGTCATTGAGAATGGTTTGGTTGGTTTTGAGCTCGGAGACTATTTGGTTTATGGCTTCCTCCATTGCCATTGATGGAGCTTGGAGGTCAACTGTGCAAACCGGGTAGAAGTGAGAGAAAAGTAGGGGATGGAAATGAGAAAATAAGTATTTTTATTTTTTAAAATTACACTTTAACCCCCTTTATTTAGTGTTGTTCTGTATATTAAGTAGAAATGACCTAATTACCCCCGCACGTGCAAGACACATGATGAAAAATGTTAACTTTCTATGGTCATCACGGCCAAGGGGCTAACTGGGAAAATTGGCAACATCAGATGAGGTTATGTAGCAAACTTTAGGTTGAGGGAGACTTTGGGATTTGGTGTGGTGTATACTTTGGGGGGTTTCGTATTTTTGCCAAAAAAATATGACATAACTTTGATTAAAGGAGAAAAAAGGGAAAAAAGTGAAATAGAAAATTATAGGCACAAATTCTAATTTGTTTTTTCATTATTTAAAAATTCTTTTTTTTCACTTGAAATGAAAGAAAGAGAGTTTTATTTAAAAAATAATACATCAAATCTCACTTTGCACCCTGATCCAAATGATCAAAATGCCCCTCACGTGACTCTCAGTTGTCAACTTAACGTCAAATTTGTAACGTCCATCATACATAGGGGCAAAGTTGGGTAAAGTATGACAAAATGTTAAATGGTACGTATATGACCTTGACATAAGTTTCGATATGGAGTGCAAAGTGAGATTTGGTGGTTACATTGAGGGCTAATTTTTATTTGGCCTTAAAATTAAAATGAGCCACAAATTAAAGTCACTTTATGTGGTACAAATTGAAAAGGTATCCAAGTAGGAAAAAAAAGGCACTGGTGCAAATGAAATTTCATTAATTTAATACCAGTGGAAAATTTAAACACACACACACACACACACACATATATATATATATATATATAATTTCATTATTTCTTGTGTGTTATATGTTTTAAAGTCTCGTAAAAGACAATTTTTAGAAATATATGTTTTTTTTCGTATATAAGAACTTTATTGTATTGATTTTTCATTTTTTTAGGATGGTTATTAACTAATTTTGATTACATATAAGTATTATAGTTTTAATAAAAATAAATTAAATATTCATATGATACAAATATTTTTTTGGGAAACAAAAAATAAGCGAGCTAACGTATGTTTTTTTTAAAAAAAACTAATTAAAAAAAAGAGATACAAAAATAATCAACGAAAAAGACAAAGGTGTAGGATAAGTTGTTATACAATGAAAAAACATATATTCAAAATGAAAGAAAAACAAAGTATTAAAAAGTAGCTAAACACACAACAACACGGTTTAGGCCAAAATACGAAAACTCCCCCAAAGTATACACCAAATTCCAAAGTCCCCCACCTACAATTTGCCCCATAGTCATACTTGACGTTGCCATTTTCTCGGTTGCCCCATGGCCATGACGCGTTAATAAAGTAACGGAATCAATCGCGTGCCTTGCACGAGGAGATTAGGTCTTTTCATCATATATACAGAACACTAACTAAAAGGGGTCAAAGTGTCGAAAGAATTACTTATTTGCTTAAATTAAACCCTAATTTCCCTTCTCCCATCTGCACTCTGACAACCATGGCTTCTCAATCATCCTCTTTAGCGGCAAACACTCTATCTTCTCCACCCAATGTTGTTCAAATGAAACGACATCCGAAGTCAGTCCACTTAGCCAAGTGACCCATGTTGTTCCTTCGTCATCAATGCGGTGGTCCCAAGCGATGAAGCCCCTGTTCCAATGCCTCAAATCCGTCTAGGAGAAGCATGCAATCAATGTCGAAGAAGGCCCCAGTGTGAAAGGAATTGGCAAAAAAATTCGGGCAATCGCAGACCCCCTTGCAAAACGTTCCAAACAACTTCGAGGGTTTTGCCCAGTGCAAAAGGGTTTGCTCCAGATTTAGTAATCTTACTGGTTGTTTGACTGGATTTCTTGGTTTGATTTCATGAATTTGAATTACATTTGTTTTCTAAATTGTTGATTACTTGGTCTATGGGCTGTGATCTGTTTCTGAATTGTCTTATGTCTTGTAGATTGCATATCTATAAATGGGTGTAGACATGGAGCTGGAATTTGATAAGTATTATGTAGTCGATAGAAGTCCTAAAACCGTTCTTCCATCTCCTCGGCATTCAAAAGCAGAAAAAAGAAAGGTGAAAGGTGAAAGGGAAATCCAGATGTGGAAATGAGGAATTGAGTGTCAACAAGGATTTCACTGAGTTTAGTTTTCATCGGTACCGTAGTGTTTCCTATCGAGCTGTTCCATCAAGGTTGGAAAGTAATGAAGTGCAAAGGAGGGGTTCAATATACCAGAGCTCGAATAAAATAAGGAAGTCGACAAAGAAGATTGAAGGTAGTGAAGGGAGGAAAAAAAATTAAACACCCGCGAAGTAGTGCTACTGCTTTTTCGTTTGAAATTATCGATTCATTGTGCAGTTTAGATGAGGATAGCTTAGAATCAAGTTCATTTGTTAGCAAGCCACCCTGACAAGATTTATTAGATCTCTCCTTCAGTCCTCTTAAAGAAAGATTTGACGCTTTGAGTCTTTGACCCCCTTTATTTAGTTTTGTTCTGTATATATAAGGAAATGACCTAATTGCCCCCGCCACGTGCAAGGCACACGATCAAAAACGTTAATTTTCTAACGGTCATCATGGCTAGGGGCTAACTGAAAAAATTGGCAACATTAGATTGGGTTATGGGCCAAATCGTAGGCTAGGGGGGACTTTGGGATTTGATGTATACTTTAGGGGGTTTTTCGTATTTTGGCCCAAAATTTATAAGTTTAATAACACTGTAAAAGATGAAAACACAAAAAGAACTCAACAATTAAAAGTAAACAAAAAATGAAGCAACTAACAAAACACTTTAATAAAATTATTAACAACACGTGCAACGCACGTGCACTTAACTAGTCTATATAAAAAGGATGGAGGAGTTTAGTTTGATTAATAAGAGGACACGTACGACATAATCTTAGAAATGTGACAGAGATTGGTACAAGGTTTTGGGACAGAAGATTTCATGCCGTTAAATAGTGATTTGATGTTATCTAGATTAATTTGTATATACACATAATACAAACGATCAGATTTTTAATAGATTGGATACCCTCTATCCAGATGAAATCTATTTGATTATTGGATAGACACTAAACGGATGATAAGAACTTTATATTATCTCAATAACTGCTTAAATTAAGTAGATATGGGATCAAATGAATAAAAATTTGTTCCATTAACAGCCTTACACGAGAGTGACAAATGCTATTTCAGAGAGATTTTTCCGTTTAAATTTTTGACGAAAGTGGATAGAGTGATCAGTTAGTGAATTTGTTGCTAATAATCTCGATGTACAACTAGTATATGATTCTGCAGGTAGAACAAATTTGCATGTCCAGAACTAGTAGAGCGCATAGATCTTATGGAACCTGCAGCCACTTGAAGACATTGCTGTCTAATTCTGTTTCTTCTTAGCTTCAGTGTTTTGGTTCTGTACTCCGACTTTAAAAAGTCAGTCAGGAGATTGTTTCTTCCTGCATAATCGTGTCTCGAGGATGTTTCCCTTCTTTACTTGACTTGAAATAGTCAGTAGAGAGAGTGTTTCTTCCTGCATAAACCTGTATTGAGGCATTTCCGTTCTTTACTCTACTTCAAATAGTCAGTAGGGAGATTGTTTCTTCCCTTTCCGGTCGCCTACTCTATCGATTAGGCTCCACCACTAAATAATGTAACAACCAATAACGTAACAACCATTTCATGCTTGACAAACAAATAAGGAAGTAAATGAGCAAACATTTGGAGCCCATAACTGATAAGTAAACAAATGACCAAATCTGCTAGGAATTTTCATTGATTGATAATGAAGATAGAGATATTGACATTATTTTGATATTCTATCTATCCATGGAAGACACATTCCAGAAAGAATGTTAAAGAAAACAAAAATTCCATGATCGAAGCTACCAAAATGGCCTAAAAATCTGACATCTAAGTGATTAAACCTAACAAATTACTAAGTATAGGAACCACAAGCATAAACCTAATAACTAGCTACTAGTAACTTCAAGCGCAATCTGTAGGTGCAAACGAGATCAAGTTGTTTTCCATATCATACCCAACTTGGAAGTTCATTTGAGCCGTGTTTCCGTAGATGTTTCGTTCAATACCATCAGCAGCGGGCACCATCATGAAGCAAAAACGATCTCCATCTGGTACAAACAAATTCAGCGGTTTCAACGTGACATTTGCATTAGTAAAATGAAACACCACTTCTATCTCCGGAATTTCCATGTAACATAAACTAAACATCTTATAATGTGAAGATTGTAACGGGGTTAAAGTAATAGCCTTTTTCACAGCAGCTTCCACACTATTACGGAATCCCGGCTCCAAGTAAGTTAGCTGAGATCCCGAGTCGAGTAAGATATTACCGTAGGTAGTGTTAGTTTGGTTATGGGCTATTCTCGTTCCACCTACACTTACACCTTCAAGGTTAACATAGTAAAACATTCCTTCCTCACCAGTCTCCTTAGTAGCGGAGTGGAAACGATAGATTGTTGTTCGATCCATGCATAACGGCATCCTCGCCAAATGCTATCTTTCCAGGCAATTTGAGCTAGGTGGAGGTAAACAATAAGAGATTTTCTGAATGCCTAGCTGACTTATTAGGGAAAGGGGTCCCCTACTAAGGCCAACAATTCCTGCACCATGTCTATTAAGCGACCCTCCTTCATTCGGTGCCCACATCCAAAAACAAAGTTTGGAAACGAAGTGAGTTGTAGGATGCCATTGACCGAGTTGGCGAGCAGCTGATCGAGATCGTTTCGGTGGACGAAACACCATTTGTGTACGGTTAAATCTCCGTAAGCATAATGGTAAACACATTCGTTTAGGATACTTCCGCATCCAAATAACTGTGGAGGCTGCAGGGCATGACAAGCACGGGAGTAACACGAAAGTGGCCAATAAGTATACGATTGGGTAGGCTCAAAAAGAGGAATATCTTGCTGATAGCATTGTGGACAAGGCGCACACTGAAGCCATACGAGATCACTACCCGTATCGGCGATAGCATACATTTCAACAGGCGGGGTTCCAATGTAAATCTTCATGATATAGTCGCCGAAACCGTTCGGACGGTTTAATGTCTCTAGCTTTTCATCTCTGAATCGAGACAAATAGTTAGCATTAACAGCGTCTCTCGACGATTTCTCAGACTTGGCAGATTGGTTATAGAACGGGGAAAGTTTGGAGTGACGGTGAATAATATCGACTGTAAAGCCTTTGATTTCAGCATCAACAATGGAAGAATGAGAAATAACGAATATAAGCAAACAACATAAGAGGGAGGAAGCCATGGAAACTCTAGATGACATTATTTCTGTTTTTCTGGGAGAGAGAGAGTGAAAAACGATTTTCTGGGAGAGAGAGAGTGAAAAACGATGATAAAGAAGGTAGACGTTTGGGATGGGAGTAGGAGATGTTTAAAGTGACTAAATTATTTTGTCTTTGTATTTTATGAGATTCAATATATATATAAGGTAGACGTTTGGGATGGGAGTGGGAGATGTTTAAAGTGACTGAATTACTTTGTATTTGTATTTTATTGAAAGTAGAATTATTAGATGGGTACGGGAAGTTTAAATGGGAGTGTTCTACCGTTAATGGTCAAGATTTATTCTTTTACTAAAATTCTACTGTTCTAATTTACTTTGAAACTAGGTCTTTGTGTTCGTGCTAACGACACGGGTCAGTATGTGACCGAATCATGGTGTGCTTAGGATTTTGTAGGGGTCAAATTTAAATTGAATTTTTTGGGTTTTTTTTTGTTTGTTTAAAAATCAGTAAAGAAAAGAAAAAAAATGAAGGAGAGAGAAAAGAGGTTACTCGTCTATAATTTTTAATGTTTGTTTAAAATTATGGATTTTTTTTAAAATAAAAAACACAATTAAAAACTATAGAAAAGCTTAATTTTTTGAACTTGATCTATTTCTATAGACTATTATTTTATATTCCTTTCCCAAACCCAAACAACATTTATGGAACTAATACTCAAGGAATTTGTTTCTAACAGTTCATCCATCCAAGGTTGTCTATTATTATTACACCCTCCGTCCCGGATAAATATTCATAGTTAATAAAATACAGAAATTAAGAAACATAATTATTAATGTGCTGTAAAACGTGTTATAACGATAATACTCATGAATATTAATTTAGTTCAACTATTTTAAATAATTGGATTTATTTGGAATGTGTTACATTAAATAAATAAAGCTTTAAGGGTATATTAGGAAGAATGATAGAGGGTATATTTGAAATGTGTTAAGGGTATATTAGTTGGGACATCCCAAAATATAAAATAGAAACATTTATCCGGGACGGAGGGAGTGTTATACATTAGAACACATTCTACATTACAATCATTATGTCAGCTAAGAATGGTAGGGGTGAGCAGACCGGCCCATCGGCCCGTCAAGCCCGCAGAGCCCGCCAATGCCCAACCCGCAAAGCCCGTGCCCGTGGGCTAGTACATAGTGCTGGGCCTTAGATAAGTGAAAGCCCGCGGTCTCGGGCATGGACTGGGCTCTCCTATCCTTCCTGCCCGTTAAGCCCAGCCCGGCCAATCTCTTACTAAAACTACGTCGTTTTATAGTAAGTATATATAAAATGTAATTCTTTTTGGTTGTTATAATAATAAAGTTTCAATAGTTGAATTTTTTTGGTACTGTTTATTAATTTATTGTAATTA